>OX422216.1:216693406-218101406 GCA_949130495.1 Sambucus nigra | reverse complement strand
ACATCTTTTACATCCCTGGCTCTAGATTTATCGTAAGATATCACTACATTAGCCATTCCCCTGTTATAGTATTCCAATGCATCTTTAAATTCTTTTCGTTCAATCTCCAGTTCCCTCACTTCCCCATCAGCCTCCTCATCATAAACAACTATAAGGTTGGCCCCATATGCGAGCAGGGGGTTAGAGTTTACATTCTCCTGAGGGATTTGCAGAGTCCTCGTCTTCATGTGATTGCTTATGATCTTTCTGAGTGTGAAATAGGTTGCTGTTGGATGGCTCATATTTCGATGGATCTAGAAATACTTAGGATCAGTGATTATCTCAGCGTCTGTTTCAATGGTCAGAATTGCTTTAGGATCATACACAGTCCCACCTTGGACTATGGTGTTGTAGTAACTGACAACTTCATCAATGGTGCAGGGCAGTGGGGGTGGATCATCCCTGTCTCTTCCAAACATTTTTTTTATTATCCTTCTTTTGTTTCTTAGCCCCCTCCCCCCATCGGTGTAGCACACCCATGGGGGTTGGCCCTGTGTCACAATGAGCTATATCGGCTACCTAAACTTCACGAGCACAACGACGGGATTTTACCGAGCAACAAATTATATATTCCTTGTTGCCTTAAAAAATGTCGCGAATGTTCCCTCATACGTTTCGTTAATAAGATGGCAGATGTACTCTAGGAGAAAACCTTTAGCACAAATATGAAGCAATTTGGACTTCTTGGCCTCTTCTCTTACATCGAGAGACCTTTACCTGAACCTTCGAACATATGCCACCCCTTTCTCCCCTGGTCGTTGCTTCTCCCTTCCTACCTGGGTCAATGTGAACTCATATTCCTCCTTAAAAAATGTTAGACAAATAATACATGCATTGCTTCCCATATTGAGACATTTTTAGGTGCCAAATGTGAGTACCATGTGTAAGCCTTATCGGTTAGGTATTTAAAAAACTCTCTCAACTTAAGATTCTTGTTATTGTAGTCAGCCCTTAGATGCTCGATGATGCATTTGATATGTTCCTTCAAGTTCACCATTTTCCCTGTGTACTTGCCAAAGATGGGAGGAATGTAGTCATTTATATAAGGCTCATCGTTGTATTCCTAGTGATAAAGAGAACGAAAATCATCATACACTCATCCTACCTCACTAGTAATTACGAGGAAGCAACTATCATTTTCAACATCTCCTTCTGCATCTCCTTCCTCATTTCTTCTAAGGAAGATGCAGGTTTTTTCTCAACCACTAGATCAATAGGATGAGGAACCACAGGTGGGATACTCATTACGCCTGACGTACATACCATGGGTGGAATGCCCATCATACCTACGATACCCACCATTTGGATAACGGTGGGAACTGTGTTTATGGGGCTAGGTCCCATTGGAGTTGTTCTTAATGGGTCTATCGAAGCCTCCATTGGTGTTATGAAGGAACTGGGGCCAAACCCACCCAAAATAGTTATAGCAACGGTGGTCTATAAAAATTTGAGGAACTTTCCCATGAGAAGGGTCATATGTGCTGGTTCTATACCGACACTAGTGGAAGATTGCGTCACCCCCGGGACACCTATTGTCATTTGAACTGGGGGAATCTCTACTCGAGGAACCCCATTCCTAGCAGCCTCAAGATCCCTCTCAGCTCGTTCTGTATTATGTCGATCAGCATCAAAGTCTATAGTACGACTAACATTATCTTGTGCCACAATTTTAGGAAAATACCTCCCCTGCAGAGTTGCTAAATGTAAGAGGGTGGTCCCCTTTTATCCTACGAGTATGGTAATACTATTTGAGGTGTAACCCCTATAGGTATAGTGATAAATGATAACCTAGAAACTCTTCAACAAGCACAAGTAAACCCACAATATTATGTATGATCAGCAATCAGATTGACCTCATAATACTCTCGTGTATAAATAAAAATAAAAATAAAAGGAACTCAGAAGTAACTCATTGAAAGGTAGAGAGAAGTAAGGACCCCATATACACCTTGGCAGTCATCCATCACACTAACAACCTCTGAAATATCTCTAGTTAGCTATTAAAAGCTTCATAATAAATGACAATGGTGGGTGAGCAAGAACTATGGTTTGCAATAACTTCTCTCTGATATATATTATCTCTCTAACAATAACCTCTAAAAAAGAATCCTCTCGTTTTCAAGTGGTTGAGGCCAATAAATAGACCTCATACCACTCCCGAGATGCGTTGGTCTTCATTAATGTGAAAGATCTCCCTATCACACTTTACATCACAAACATTAAATGAATAATGGGCCATCTTGTCATATGTCGTAAACATTAAATGTCAAGACATGCCTTTAGCCTAACCTTTTTATGTCAGAGTACTGTCACCACAAAAGTAATACACCAAACCACCTGAGAACCGTCAATACCATAGCGATTTGCTTGAGTTTGGATTTAACAGTGACCAGCTGGTTAGTGACATCACATAAAGTAGTGTTACTTGAGGTAATGGACTATTTGGCTCAAGGGTTAACAAATGATAGGACTCAAGGCTACTCTGCACAAGCTTCCATGGTGAAAGGTTACTCGGTGTTTTATTAGGTGTATCTAAGATGGAGAGGATAAACCCTAATGCTGCCATACATATCAATCCTCCAAACCATGTCCCTCATAAGTTTCCACGGAGGGGTCACTCGGTAGAGCATGTAACCTCTCCCATGCCCTGTAAGGTCTGGTCTCTCACGAGTACTATTTGACCTCACACTGAATATTATAGTTATTACATCATTTCAATCAATGTTGACAATTTAACTAAATAACAAACAGGAAGCAAAGGGTAAGCTGTATCTGCCAATCTCCTCGTTGGGTTGCCTCACTTAGCTGTCTCAATGTCTTCAAGCTTCTTCCTTGCCTTAAGTATCTTCTATTAGATGAGGAGGCTTATCTTTAATCCATATCTAATCTTCAAGCCCCCTACAATATCTTATTATTATAGTTACTCTCTTATCATGTTTCACACGCTATATATGTCATGTCATCATGATTTACATGCGTTTACATGTTTTAAATACCATGTGTTGCCATGTTTTTCATACTATATGCATATCGTTAGGGGGAGTTTATTTAGATTTTATGGAGAGATATGTTCTCATTCTTATCATTTGGTTTAGGTGTGATTGTCTTATGTATGTTCTTGCCCATGCTACACATATGAGTTTTCATGATTACACATTCCATGTTTCTATCATGTTGTCGTGTTTAATTGGTTTCACGCAGGTAATTTTTTTTCAATTGGTATCATGATTATCTTATTCTTGTCATTTGATATTTGTTACTTGTCATGAATATCACGCATGAAATCGAGGACGATTAGAGATTTTATGTGTATCTCTATATCCATTGATTGTCTCTTGATTAATGCCTCATTGTATCTTTTTGTTTAGTACTAAGACAATTATATAGTCATATAATATTCTTTTGTACTTAATGCTAGGATGATTATTTGGATGGTTGTTTAAATGGGTAATGTAACTTTACTCTTTGTCTTCCATTGATTTATCTTGGCTCTTATGGTACACAATGTTACATTTATGAATTTCCATCCTCATTTAGCCCATTCTCATTGGGTATCTCGATTCTTGCTTGGTACTATTTTCTTACGCTTATATTGACATATTCATGCTTTGTATATGATCTCACTCTAGTTAGATTGTTCTTACATCACATATCTTGCTTCCATGCTTATTTATTCATATCTTTCATGTACTAGTTCCTATTTTGAGATTCATATTATAATACAATCATATATGCTCCTTATGTAATCCATCTTTATAATTGTGGTGTTTCACATGCTTTTACTAGCTCTTAGTTTTCTATTTCTATTCTCATTATGATCTATCTTGCAATGTTATGTTCATTTTCCATGCTATATATTTGTATTTACTAAGTTAAAAAAGGTGGAAAAGAAAATCATATTTAAAGGGAGAAAATAAACTTTAGACTTCCCATGTATTAGAGATCTAAGGGGGAGATAATAATATGTGTCATGCCTTTATTCCAAAAAAGAGAGATTTGTTAAAAGGGGGATTAAGAGATTAAATATACATATTACGGGAGATGTTGTTAAGAGATACAACATGTGTTACTCATTGATATTAGATGATCATTTCATATTTCACATGCTTACATGTTTTATATCATCTATATCATTTTTAGAGGAATCCCAAGCATTGGAAGTTTTTCTTTGTGCATGCTTACCTGCGTGATGATATTGGCTGTTTCATGTGATTTCAGGCATATCATCATTAATTTTTACTCCAACCTATGTTCAGACATGAATCTGGCAAAGTCATCTTAGTTTTATGGATATTGGACATTACTTCCTGCAACATTCACTATATAGCTAGCAGAGTGTTTGTCATGTAGGGTAATAAGGGTTTTTTGGGTTTTAGAGGTTTTTTCACATAATAACTAAGGGGGAGACTGAAAATGTTAATTTTGTATTATTATATAAATTGTTTATGTTCCCGTGTCAAAACATTCAGTCCATGAAGTCACATATACTTAATTCGTAATGAGTGAGGTGCAGTCAAGATTAAGTTAGATGAACCTTGAAAATTGAAGATTGAACATCATGCGCCAACGCTTATTTGAATAATTTTTTTCCATGCATTCACTTTGGAGTTTGAAGATTATATCCTTTTTTTTAGTTTGTGAATTAATTTTGGCTAAAACCCATACGTGCATAAATCATTTTTTTTTAAAAATTGTGTGATATCCTTATAATTGTTGGAATAAGTGTTTAAAAGGTTTTCAAAACTATCCGAAAACATTTTAGAAAATATTTTGGGAGTGGTCAAACTTTAGTTGGACTTATAAATATTTTTAAGGTCTTTGAACAACCTTGGCCTGGTGGCCATTCAAACTGATAGACCTCAATATCCACACTAGACATTATTGTGCAAACTGTTAGATTTTACTGTTAACATGGACTGCCCATATTTGAAAAAAATCTATTTAAAGAACCGATTCCCTTTATTTCTAAGTAATCTTAAAACTTCATGACTAAAATATATTTTTGAGGTTTTATTTTAAGTTTAAGATCATTTTACCATCCCTTATCTTTCCAATTTCATTTGTTCCCTCCAAAATTGTCAAAACTTAGATTTATACTTCATTTATGTCTTTTTGAGAGAATTAAGAGTGTTTTGGATCATATGTATACTCTAGCTTTGATCAATTCAATCTACCTTTTTGAATTTCTATGATCAAGTACTCTGATATCTAAATTTGGAGGTGCTTCAATTCATTAGAGATATTGGAGCATGGTATGATGCCAAAGAAGAGAGTGGACATCTTCATTTATAGGTTAGAGCTTGTTGCGGATTCTCTCTGTCTATGGGGAAGAGTTGAAAGGTTTATATGTGACTACACAATGAGGATTGTGTGATAGTTACCTTCTTTCCATTTTTAAAATAACTTTTCATGTAGAAATGAAAATTTGAGTACATCGAGATTTTGTACACCTAAGTGGGGTGTTTTCCTCGTAAATCTCTTGTGTGATTTTATGATTGTTTTATATCCATATGCACACATTTTATCACACACATCACTTAGATCTAAATTGATTCTAGTGAATTGAACTAAAATTGACTTAGGTGTGTTAGGTATAGGTTTACATAATTTCTCATTAGAATTGATTATGGGAAAATTAGATATGAAGGTATTTCGATTTAGGAATAATTATAAGCTTGAAAGTGAGGATTGGGCGTTATTAATGGAGGATTTTGGAAGTTGGAGATGAAAATCTGCATAAATCTGGTTCAAAGAGGTCGTTCAGATAACTTTAAGGATATCATTCGAACGAGCTTCGAATGACTATGAAAGCATAAAATTTTAGATTTTTGAATTAAGAACGTGTGGGCGCTGGTTTAGTACTTTTTCAAAAATATTTTGAACAATTTACCAAGAGTGGCCAAGGCTGATCAAGTTTAGGATGGGCCTTTTTTTGGTTTCTTAACTTAGTTTAATGGGTATTTTGACTTCGTCTGTTTGGAGCATAATCTTAATTAATTAAGTTAGTACATTTAGTTAAGAATTGTAATCTTTTTGAATAGGTTTACATGTCTTATGTATTATATACAACATAGAGGGTATAACTATTTATGAAATGTGCGATGAGAATCCATCTTCCGTATCTCGGTAGATAGAAATAGACTTACACTAGATCGTGTAATGACGAATGACATTTTTATGGACCATACAGTGAGAATCCATAGTTGGTATCCTGCTAGATAAAGACTATTTTACTATGGTTCGTGCGACGTTGGTTTGTAAGAACAATTCTTCTAACATTGCTCATAGCATAGTTTTATACTAGTTTGGCATATCCCGTTACAAATCGTCACACACCATCAAGATGAACCGAACTCAGTCATCTCCAAATTTGAAGACTTACTGACATCCCGTAAAGGTATAAAAAAATTTGGAGTTTAAATTAATTCTCAAAATTAATTTTTGGGATGTTTCTTTTATACCAAAAATAAACAGGAGTTTTTTATTTTGAAAAGGAAAAATATTTTATATTTTAAATCTCGTTCAAATGAGATTGACATCTTATTTAAATGAGATAACATGCCGTTTGAAGGTCGTTCAAAGTATTTTTCAAACGAGGTTCAATTGAAGTTCAAACGAGAGCTTACTGTCAAAGCTTTTTAGATGTCATTAGAAGCGAGATTTATATCCTTCGAATGAGATCATGATCTGGTTAGAACACAAAGTTATATCGTTCGAACGACACCATCGCCTCGATTTTTGTGAACGTCCTATAAATACCTGTTTCGTTTTCATATTGTTTAAGACTTATTTCGGATCCGTTTCTGCATATACTTTTGCAAAATTTCTTTACTTTTTGTGTTAAAAAAAACTATTTAATTCACAAATAAACATCTGAAATATTTAGTTTTGTGAATACATTTTCACCTTAAAAAGTTTTGTATACTTTCATACACCCTTGTGGAGAGGTACTCCATGGATGACTTGTGGATCCTGAGGGGACTCACTACTGAAGGCGGAGGTTGAGGCTGACAGAGGAGTGCAGTCTTGTAATTCTTGTGAGGATCATAGTTGTTCACTAGAGATTTCAAAGATTAGCGCATTATACTTGTAGCGGTAATCAAGTAGTCTGTAAGTTAGCTGTCTTATAGATTTCTAAAGTAAATAAAAGGTTTTGCCTGAAAGGTTTTTTTTCCCTGAAACTTTGCCTTTGTTGAATACTTAGTTCGATTTATCTGTTTTATCACATAGATGTATGTTAATGATAAAAAGATAAAATTGGTTTCTCACTCCCAAATAAGAATCTTTACCATGCACGTTTATTTTCACATTTTAGGTATTAGATCCTTCTAGCCTTACATGTGGTGTCAGAGCATACTTACGACCTTCTCTCAAATTGGTATCAGAGAGGGTTGCACTAAGTTATTGTGTTACATTCTTGCTTAGTGCTTTTTGGGTGTTCTAGTTTTTCTCTCGGTGGATTCCTTTAGTTTTGACGACTTAAATCGTTTGGATTTGGAGTTTGCTAAAATAATTTAAATTCTTGAAAAAGAAAATGATCATTTTAAATCAATTATGTATCTTTTGCAAACTATTCAAAATCAAAGATATTTATTTCGTGAGAAACTTATGGACATGGACTATGACTTTAGAATTTTAGAAGTGTCCAACAAAGAGAGTGATGATAGAGTCCAATTTTTAGAGAAGGAATTAGAGGACTTGAAAAATGATAGAGTTAATATTTGTGTCGTTGAGGAATGTTTTTTGGTTAATGATTTCAAGGCACGAGAGAAGACTCTTAGGGATAAGTTTTCTTTTATTGAGGGGGAGTGAGATAACCTTATATGAATGATTGAACATATGAAGAAGGAGTCCCCAAAATTGAAAGAGTCAAACTATTTGCTTGAGTCTAAAATTTTGAAGTTAAAAGATGATATAAAAAACTTAATTAGTGATGGTTATGGCATCTATGTTTCTAATGCTTCCACATCACATGGTGATAGAAAAGGTCACGTTCACACATTGTGGTAGGAGAGGTCTCCTTAGGCGTTCTTACTATAATCTTAAAAAAGACCCTAGGAAGTTGAAGTTTAGTGTCCCTTCGGTTCCCAAAACCCCTTGCATTAGGTATACTTTTGTTTGAATTAGGAAATATGTTTTGTAAACACTAAATATTAGGTTAGTCGATTCTCACATGCTTGCACATGATGTTTCACATGCTATCTGTTATCGTTGATTTCTTGCCTCATTACGTTTGTCATACTCTTACTGTAATTCATGCTATATGTTTGCTAGTACTATGACATGTGTACTTTTTTATTATAGTTTTCTTTCATTGAGTCATATTTGAAAATTACAAAAAGATTTTATTTTGATAAATTTTTTGAAAAATACAAAATGATTGTTGGTTTTGGGGTATTTTAGGTTTACACATTTAGTATGGCATATTGGTGTGTTTGAATCCAATTCACTTCGTAATTTCCATGTGGTTAGGACATTTGGTTATGACTTTAGATGCTTAGTTTTTTGTTAACCATGTTTATGGGGTTGCTTCGAACTTGATTTACATTATGGATTCGACTTTGTGAATGCCTTTGCACACACATGCACTAGCTTATTGGATTTTTATTTCACTATGTATATTTGAACTTGATGAGATGTTCTCCTATCAATTCTATCATCTACATATTTTGTGATGATGGGGGATATGGGCATTCAAGAACATTTGCCCGTGAGAATTTATTTAATATTGAAAAATATGAGTGGACACAGGAAAGGGCTACAAGAGATAGGTTGAATCGTCGTAAAAGCCACCTTTTGAAAACAACCCAGGAAAAAATTAAGGAAATAAAAAAAGAAAAATATTCCAAAAAGGGGCCAATATAGTTTAATTTGTTTGATCTTGGAAAAGAAACAACTTCAAAAGGAAAGAAAAGAATATAATAGAAAATATGATATATGTTTATCTTTTAAGGGAGTTTAGTTGAAGATCTATTTATTCTTATTTTGTCATAATGCTATTGATTTGTCGAATCATCAATATTCTAGGCTTGTGTGCATTGTGCTTGTTTTGTTCATTAAGTTCAACATTATTCTATCACTATAGACTAAAGCTTAGTTTGATAATGTTTTATGGTCAATTATAACTTCTTGAACATATTTGAGTGTTTGGGTTATAATTCATATGTATTTAGTTAATAACCATTCATTCCATCCCACATGCTTCGATAAATCAATACTATGCTAGTGTGTAAAGGTTATGTGTTTTGTGTTGTAGAAACCCCATTCTAGTACCCCCTAAACCTCTCATTAGCACCTTAGTACCTACCTTTGTCACTATAAACCTAAGTCATACCCCAGTTACTAACCTAGAGGCCATCGATCACTCCATTTCACCAAAAGTAAAACTCTTCAGCTCGACTGAGACTGAATGAATTTTCAAAGGTCACGAAAAACCCTTTACAACGGCCCACCTCGTGCACGATTCTAACTTACAGTACTGACGAATGACCCGTTCTCCCCCCGAAACTTGATCAAGAGGCCACCAAACGCTCCTAGGATCCATTTGACCAAAGTTAACTCTTCATCTCGATCGAGACTGAATGAATCTTCAAAGGGAGCTGAAACCCTTTTCCAACGGTCTGCTCCGGGCCTAATTTTGACTTATAGAGCAGACGAATGATTCGTTTTATTCTAAAAGGTCACCGAACGCTTCTAGGCCCCGTTTGACCAAAGTTATCTTCCTAAACTGAGTCAAACTCTTTGGAATGTCTAAGTACATCTCCTAACCTTTCCAACGTTCCTCCCCATGCATAATTCTGACTTACCATGCGAATGAACGATGCGTTTGCGTCCGATAATCCCCCATCCAAAGGACCGATGAACGCTTCCTAGCCATATTTAACCAAAAGTCAACTCCCAGACACGGGAGCAGTTTAAAGAAGTTTGAAGGTCTCTGAAGTACCTTTCCAACGGTTCTCCCTGTTCGCAATTCAGATCAACGGTTTGCGCTCTACGATCGATTTTTTGAAGGAACCTGAAAGAGACTACCAAACGGTAGGTTCCAAACCCTACCTATCGGTAGTGTTCCTGAAAACACCTGCCAATTGGCAGGACCATGACTATGTCGATCGTCAATGTCTTGAGACTATAAAAGGAGAGCCTGACCTCATTGCAAAGGGGACACAAGATCTGAAATCTATAACTCTCAACGAACTCAAAAAACCCCTCTCGAAGTCAGCGTGATTTCCATATCTAAATCCCTTCCCAACCTTCACTTTTCATCATCTTTTTCATAAAACTTGGTGAATTAACTATTTTTCATCATCATCCAAGTGCAAAGGCTTCTCTCCAACATTTAAGATCTTCAAGAAAGTCCAACTTTCTCAACTCTCTAAATTCTCCTAAATTCGAATTAACTTATTCTATTACTTAACACTTTTATTCTCTCATCTCACATATCCTACTATATTTTTTATTTAGTATTATCACACATCTCTTTTTTCATGTAAATAAAACCCAAAAGACAAGAAAATGATGGTTTGCTCATAAGTTCCAAACGGAATTCTCACACTTTTCTCACAACTAAAACACTTTTTTACACACACACACCCATATAAGACAAGTCCTCGGTTAGATTTATGGGATGAATTCCACACCTAGTTTTGCATACGAACTATGTGGACTTTGATGCCTCTATAGGGTATGTAGGCGTCTCGGTGTAAAACTCGAGACTTGAGTCGTACTTTTCTCCCATTTTTTATTTTTTTATATTCTTTAACTTAATTCTCCTAAAATCTATATATTTACATATATTTTTTCTTAGTGGCATATTATTCTGTATGCGTTATCGTTCCATTATAATGATCAACGCTAGGATAATCGCGTAAATCCTATTTTTTAATATTATTTTTAGGAACATTCCTATGGATGACTCACTTTATCTCTTCCATGATACAAGTCGATGATTCCTATCTCCACTATATATACACATGCACACACCTTCCCATTTCGTAATAGCAATAATCCATGAGAGACCACAAGGGAGGAATGGGTTCCTAACACCTTCCCATTTCGTAACTTGCCCTCCGAACCCAATCATTTTGGTTTTGTGCGTATGAGTGTATTTTTGGATGCTATCCTTGGGGTGGCTCACCCTTTTCTTTCGTCTGTTTTAAGTAAAATAGACTGGAGACTCCATCTGTCTACATTTTTCACCTCACATATGGTTGATGATGCCAGAAGCGCTCACGATAGGGATGCGCGGGACCGAGATATTCTCACCATGGATATGACACCCCTTCCTACATCTCTCCCGTCGTGAGGATCAGGGATGGCCATAGTGGCGACTCCGCTGGGGATTATTTTGAGGGATAGACTCTATTTACATGGGTCTTTTATTTTCTTATTTATTCCCCTCTTTTCCATGTTCCCCTTTTCATGTGTACCCTATGCTTATCCTTCTATTCACACACTTGTAGGAGATTATCCATGTACACTATGCACCACGTGCACCTAGGATCACATATGTACACATGTTGCACGCATCACCCATCCATACTTGGTATACCATTGGTACTTGTACTTTGCTCCCTATTTGGCATGATCAAGAAAGATACTCTTATAATAAGATACAAATAAGAGAATCATGCATGATTCACACGACATCACCAAAGTGCATTGTCATTGACCAAATTTTATCCGATAAATAGAGGGTCACTTCGTGATGGGCGCTAGTCCGGCAGGGCGCAGTTAGCCTAAGTGATATGACTCTCAGCTTCCATTGAACAAGTACCTCCAACGTATATCGAACGATTCCCCCGCATCGTACTGTTTGACTGAAGTCATAACGGGAGGTATATCGCAGGGAACTCGTTCACGTACGTCGAGTATATCGAATTCTCACTCACACGTACCATCCCTACGAGGTATATATTGAGGCAATTCACGTACACTTAGGTATATCAAATGGCTTGTCCACACGTACCAATTTCACTCAAAAGCAAATATGTATATCGTGGAAGTCACGCCAAAGGGGGGAACCCTTTCCGATTCACCCAACCAACTGCATACCCACATCTAGGTGTCAAGCCTAGGACACACATGTTAAATTTTTAGTTTCGACCCGAAACTCTTCCTAAACTCCTAGTCGGCCTGTCGCCCAAAATTTCACGCATTTTTAAAGTCGGACCCTGCCCGTGAGCCTGGTTACAAGTCCAACCATATCTTTGCATATTTTACAAACCTAACTTTTCCAGGCTCAGGTTCCATCACGCATTTTATTTTGCATTTAGTAGAATTTAATACAAGTGAGAACATAATAATAATAGTCAAGTTGAGACCCATCTCCCAAAACATTTCTCCTTTCTTTATCCAAAATCCAAAAACATTTCTCCCTTCTTTATCAAAAATCCAAAAACATTTCTTACTTCTTTATCAAAAATCCAAAAACATTTCTCCTTTCTTTATAAAAAATCTAAAGACATTTCTCCATTCTTTATCAAAAAGCCAAAAATATTTTGTCTTTCAATCTCTAAAAGAAAAAAAAATGTCAAAAATATTTTCACTCTTTATCTCAAAAACAAATCCCATTTTACGCCTTCTCAGGTCAATCGCACGCCCTTGGTCTGGCTCCTTATTGGTTTCGGTCTTCAGTCAAATCACCCCGGAGTTCAGTCTATTCCCCTGTTACTTTTTTCGAGTTTAGAATCCATCTGCTTTTCACGAAGAACACAGATCAAGTACCATTTGTGCAGCCAGATCTGATGGTAGTTTTAGCTCAGCTCGTGTCAAAGATTGACAACCTCCATACTGAGGTTCGTGAGATGCAACGGAACCAGGTTCCTATTCCTTAAGAGCTAAAGGCCCTATTACCTCACGCTATGGGTACACTCGAGCCTATTTGGGTTCTCGAAGAGTATCAGCACGCTCGATGTGCCCCTCCTGCTAATGGGTTGTCACCTGCCCAGCTTCCTATGCCAAACCTTGCCCAGCCTGGGGCTAACTTGCCTATGATCATTGATCCAAAAGAGGAAGAGTTCAACACGGTCAAAGAAGATCTCAAGATGCTAACTAAGAAATTCGGCCAAGTTAAAATCTCTAGGAATTACATGGACTACACCCACATGTCTCCTTATCTTAAGGCATGGTTACCCGAGAAGTTCAAGATGCCAAATATAGAGAAATTTGGAGGAAGTGGACCCCCGATTGTTCATCTTCGCAGTTATCACCATTCTATGACTCTCCTGGGGGCTTCTGAAGAAGTGAGGGCCCAATTATTTCAGAAAACTTTGAAGGATAGCGCCCTCCGATGGTTTTTATCTCTCGAGGAGTCCAGAATCCATAGCTGGGAGGATGTAGCTTGAGAATTCATGTCGTAGTAAAAATATAATGAAGAGCTTGATGTCACCCATCGTGATTTAGATCTTCTTAAGAAGAACTCTGGGGAATCAGTCATTAACTTCATAGCCCGATGGAGGTAAAAAGCAGCCACCATGACCAATCGTCCATCCGAGGAAGAACAAGTCAACATAGTAAATAAGAAATTCTTACCCGATGTCTGAGCAACAATGGGAGGACAATACTATCCCCACTTCCGGGCTCTTAGAGAAGCTAGAGTATAAATCGAGGAGGGTCTTGCTAAAATAGAAGCTCAACCAAAGAAAGTGTCTGGACAATTCACCTCGAGAAAATACGATAAGCCCAACAGTGTTCTAGTTTTAACCATCAATAACATTTCTCAACCAACCACCTCGTGGGCACCAGAAAGCCACCTTGTCCCATCCCGAAAGGAATACACCAAGCTCCATGTTTATCAAGCCTTATTAAGAAAAAACCTTATCAAACCCCTAGACCCCCATCCATAGCCAAATCCACTCCCAAGAAACTTTAAGCCAGATGCCCATTGTGCCTTTCACTAAACTTCTAGCCATACCACCGACCTATGCTTTCACCTTTGAAATATAATTAGCAGGGGTACCATTGTCCCACCAGCTAATCCTATGCCAAACACTACTCATAACCTACTCCCACATCATAAAAATTCTATCTTCCTAGAAATGAACCCAAAATTTGATCCCTCAACTCAAATCACACCCATATACTCTCCCAAACCTCTCCAAAATTAACCATACTTAATCCTACACACTGCTAGCCTCGCTGACCAGGCACTGTCACTCCTTACCAGAGCATGCATTGATGTCCGTACCCGTTACTTGATACTCTGAAGCTACAAGGGCGCCAGGTCCCTTTACCCTTATATCTCCTCGCAAAATGGGAGGACATGTACGAAGAAGACATTGAAGATGTGGAATGCATTGACTTTACATGGAAAGATATAATTGTTGACATCGGATGGGAGGAAGAATTCGTAGATTCAAAGGAAGAGCAAGCTTCAACCTGTCGGGAGGTGATGGGACAGGTTGAAGACATTGAATTGTTTCAACCACCCCTAAGAATTTGAAGACATTGAATTGTTTCAACCTGTTTCTTGAACGACCTTGGCTCCACAATATCAACGGTGTGTGTTCCTTGCTCCATAAAAAATTGAAGTTCTTTGCCGATGGATGAGTCATCACCATTTTGGGGGACGACGATAATGTCGAGGATGCAAGCACCAGTAATCAAATCCTTGAGATACAGCACGGGTCAAATGATATGCTCCTATCAGGATTCCGAGTTGAGCCACTTCCACTCCTGGTAGGGGACGATTTCAAAGAAAGGATTTATCCAGAATACGACCCTCATGGACATGTCAACGTCATTCAGATGTTCAAAAATCTGCACTTCATGCCTGGACTGGGGCTAGGATAAAGACAACAAGGGATAATTGAACCCATTAAACTGAAAAAACTTTTCCCCCTTGTGGTTTGGGATATCAACCATTAGAATAAGATCTCAGAATGATTCGCCAGTCTTAACTAAAGAGAAGATTATACTGCATCCAGACTATCCCAGGCCACTCCTTGAACGGATGATTCATTAAAGAGGGTGAGGACTTCCCCTTTTGTGGATTTTTGTAACCATGGTATAACCATACGGACAAGAAGATGAAGCCTGGAATGGAGATATTTTTCCAAGATAGCTACCCATGGGCCAAAAATTCCCAACACCATGTACAACCACTCATCAAAGACACCGCAGATTCCAAGGGAAGTGACTCCGAGGATTTGTTTGACTTGTAGAAACTGGGGTTGACACTCTGCATGGTTCATTCAGACACTGCATCACTAGATCCATCCCACCTGATTAAAGCTGCTAATACACCTCTCCTCAATAGGCATGCTACGCTGATTCTACCTGTTGAAATCCCATTGAACCCCAATGTTTACCCCATTTATTCTTATGTTTTCTATCCTTGCTCAAATATAATCGAGACCTCCTTTGATGAGGTTCTTAATGCTGATTTTCCTATTAATGAAATAAATGAAGATTTTGAGTATCTTGTCGTGCCTTACATTAACTGTTTGGATTCTAATCAAAATTTTGATGATGATGATTTTGCAAATGATCAATTCTTAACTGATATAAATAAGGTTAATAACAAACAACGTAATCGCATTCAAGTTAATGAAGAAGAAACTGTTATTGTTAGCCTCGGTTCTAGTAGCCAACTACGCGAGATTAGGATAGGGGTTACCCTTGACGAGCATGAGCGTGCACAACTCGAAGAATTACTGAAAGAACTCTTGGATGTCTTTGTGTGGTCCTATGATGATATGCTCGACATTGATCTCAAAATAGCTCAACATGAGATCCCCACTCTCCCAGATTACAAGATAGTTAAACAAAAGCTAAGACAGCTCCACACCAAATGGTTGCTCAAAGTCAAAGAAGAAGTAGTCAAATAGCTGAACGTGGGCTTCATTCGTGTGATCGAATATCCCACATTGCTAGTCAATATAGTGCCTGTGCTAAAATTAGGAGGAAATGTTCGGATGTGTGTAGACTACCGGGACTTGAATAAAGCCTCTCCAAATGATGATTACCCGTTCTTGAATATCGACATGATCATGGATAACACAGCCAGTTATGCTCTTAAGTCATTCGTCAACAGGTTTGCCGGATACAACCAAATCAAAATGCACCTAGATCACCAAGAAAAAACCACATTCATCACACCGTGGGGAGCCTTTTATTACACTGTTATGACATTTGGTCTTAAGAATATTGGGATATGTACAAAGGGTTGCCACAACCATCCTGCATGATCTAATTTATAAGGAAGTCGAGGTCTATGCAGATGATATGATTATCAAACCCAAAACTAGAAAATGTAATGTTCTCGCCCTCCGAAAGTTCTTTGAACGACTGCGACGGTATCAGATGAGACTCAATCCACAGAAATGTGTCTTCAGTGTTACAAAGGGAAAATTCTTGGGATTCATGGTTTGTGAGAAAGGTATAGAAGCAGACCTTCCAAACTAAAAGCCATACTTGACATGCCACCTCCTCGAATGGAGAAAGAAGTCCGAGGTTTCCTTGGGAAATTAAAATACATCAACCAGTTCATCAACCAACTAACCTCCATCCGCGAACCTATCTTCAAACTCCTCTGAAAGGATGCAACCAAGGTTTGGAACGAGGCCTACCAAGAATCCTTTGACCAAATCAAAAGATATCAAACCCAACCTCTAGTACTCATGCCACCACAACCTGGTTTCCCCTTACCCCTATACCTAACCATAACCAACACTGCAGTTAGTGCTTTGCTAGCCCAATACCTTGAAGATTCTCACATAGAAAGAGCGATCTACTACCCCAGTTGCAAATTGACTGGGTACAAAATCAACTATACTGCTTTGGAAAAGGCATGTGTCTCACTTGTTTGGGTCACCCAAAAGTTACGACACTACATGATCACCTTCCCCATTAAACTTGTATCGTGAATGGACCCCATTGAATACCTACTTGAGAATCCCGCCTTATCTAGCCAAATGGCCTGGTGGTTGATGCTCCTAGCCGAGTTTGACATCATGTACATCACACAAAAATCCATGAAAGGAAGAGCCATCTCTAACTACCTCGCTGACTACCCCATGGAAGAAGCTGACAACTAGATCTCTAAATTTCTAGATGAAAAATCCTCTACACCGATCAAGATGACCTTTGATGGCAAATGTTCTTTGACGACGCTACCAATAAAAAGGGATATGGCATTGGGATACTTCTGATTGCCCCATATAACTACAACACTCCTATCTCCATCAAGTTGGATTTCCCCTGCACCAACAACATGACTGAATATGAGGCGTGTACGTTAGGCCTCAAAATTACTCTTAAGAAATGTATTAAATGCCTATATGTCTACGAGGATTCTAGACTCATCATCGATTAAGTGCTCAGAAAGTGGAAGGTCAATGACGAAAAACTCCAACCCTTCCATGTCCACTTAGAAGAACTAGCCTCCTAATTCCATGATATCACCTTCCATTACCGACCTCGAGCAAAGAATAACCTAGTCGGTGCCCTTGCTACCTTAGCCTCCATGGTTGATATACCCGAAGGAATAAGGATGGCCCCCTTCCTAGTTCAAAATCAAGAAAAACCAACCCACTGCTGCCACATTGAGCTCATCATCAAAAAAGATTCCGATCTAGCCAATTGGTGGTACTATGATATGTGGCACCTCCTCAAGCATGGTAGCTATCCCGAGGGTTCCAATAGAAAGACCGAGAAACTATCCAAAAATTGGCCGCCCCATACATCATGTGTCATAAAGCACTACTCAAAATAAAATTCGATGGAACCCATCTAGACTGCATCGTAGGGGCTGACATTGAAGAGGTAATGTAAAAAATCCACAGCGGGGAATGCGAGCCCCACATGAAAGGTCACATGCTTGCCAAGAAGATCATCCGACAAGCCTAATATTGGACCACCATGATCTGGGATTACACCGCCTATGTCTGGAGATGCCTCAAGTGCCAACAATTTTCTAACCTTCAACACTTGCCTCCGTGAGAGTTATATAACATGACTTATCCCTGGCTGTTCTCCACCTGGGGTATCGATATCATAGGGAAAGTTACACCCAAGGCTTCCAACGAGCATGAATTCATCCTAGTTTCCATTGATTAGTTCACCAAATAGGTTGAAGCTAATTCATAAGCAGTCCTGAATGCTAAGAAGTGGCCCAATTCATCAAGAAAAACATCATCTACCAATATGGGGTCCCGCACGAGTTAGTGTCAGATAATGGGTTGCATTTCGTGGTAGAAGTCATAGAAGTGGTCAATGATTATGGGATTCAGATACACAAATATTCTCCCTACCAACCTCAAACCAATGGTGCAGTCAAAGCTGCCAATAAGAACCTCAAAGTCATCATCAGTAAGATGACCAAAAGTTATCGAGATTGGGCTAACCTAAACCCATACGCCCTCTGGGGATACCGAACCTCAATCCAAACCTCTACTGGGGATACCCCTTAGTCTCTAGTCTACGACATGGAATCATTCCTACCCATGGAGCTAGAAATACCCTCTTTACGTGTCATGCTTAAAAGCAAGGTCAGGAAAGAAGACTGGTACCAAAGCCGTCTAGACGAGTTGACCATCCTAGATGAAGGGATATTAAAAGCTTGATACCACATACAAGGGTACCATCACCATATAGAATGATCATTCATTAAGAAAGTCAAGGACCGCGGTGTCCGAGAGTGGGATTTATCCCTCAAAGAAATAGTAGAGTCCATATGGGACCCCTGAGGGAAATTCAAGCCCAATTGAATCTACCCATACATCTTCAAGAAGATCTTATCCGGTGATTCCGCCATGATCACTAAATTTAATGGAGTATGAAGGTGTGGTGAAAGAACTCCATCCCGGTGGTACCAAAATTCCTCATAGGTTAGGGTACTAAAATTGTATCGCCGTCATCAACATGTTCCACTTTATGGGCTGATTATTCCATAAAGAGACTCGATGCATGTTGAAAGAATCGTTGTCGACGTTATAGGAGCACATTGCCTCCACAGTCTCGAGGTAGTTGGAAAACTCAACACAACCAGGTAGAGCCATCTCACATAATAAGAAAGATAGAATGTGAAGGTATGATGAAAGCACTCCACCCTTACCTTTTTTTATACTTGAAAACCCTAAAAAAACATAACCCCTACAGAAATCAGAGGAAATCCTGCCCCACTAGGTACCAAAGGTTGAAGAGGGTACCAATCAAAGCTTTGATTGATTAGACTGGACTGACCCGCCAATAGGCAGGCAAGGGTCTTGCCGATCGGCAACCTGCTATTTTTAGAAACTTTCCTTTTTCCTCTTTTGTCAAAATCAGAAAATTCAATAAAAATAAATTGATATTCTCAACAAAATTTTAAAATACTCTTCCATCTTTATATAAATTCTCATTTTAAATAAAATTTCCTTTAAATCCCACAAAATATCTCTTTTTACGATCTCAGCAGCAAAGTAAAAAGCACATATGCATTCATTCATTCATTACTAACAGAAGATAATAAAAAACTCCATTCCATTGCATATATATGTTTTTGTGTTACATTATTTTTGCAGGAAAATAAAGAAAAGAAAAAAAACAACGGGACTCAGCCTGAACCCACATTCTCTCTCTCTCTCTCACTTACCCTTCCCCTCTCTCTCTAAGAACTTACATCCCTGTGACGTGCTCTCTTTCCCTTGCGATGAGATGATGAACCACCGCTACCCGAACCAGATGACACCAAGAAAGAAGGAACAGGGACTACGTCCCGAATATGGGCGGTCACCGAAGATATCCAGTCTCTAATATCCCTCACCCAAGTGGTGCACACCTTGACTTGCTGCAAGAAAAGGAAAAATCGGTATCAAGCAGAAAAAAATAAAAAGAAACCAAAAAGAATGAAAAGAGAAGAATATAGAGATATACCAAAGGATGAAGAACCTCATCTATCAAGCCCAACTCCTTCGGGTCCATCGCATGAGGACGATGCAACATAAGCACCATACCTCCATCATCCCGTCTAATGTTGTATGAAGGGGTATGTAACCTCATAAAGGAGAGTTCCAAAGTCACTTTTGCCATAGATGTCGATAGACCGCCACCACTGTGGGAAGACCCCATTGGCCGACTCGAACTGGTTAGAGGGAAAGGCAGTGCATCATATACGCTGGGCGTCATCAGCCAACTCATCACGAAGTCCATATAATCATACGACATAGCCATATAGATGTATAACATATAGGACTCACCAATCATCATCGCGATCCTCTTATCCTCTAGAAACAGTCGCTCTCACCTCATTGACATAGGGGGCGTCATAGGTGGTACCAACACCTCCTCCTCGTCAATCTGTCGGACCACCCTTTCCCTGAGATAGCAAGAGTGGCCAAACTCATGCGCCAGTAAATGCCTCATATGAACATTCACTCCAGTCAACCTGGTGTCTTGAACAGCCGTCCCCCTAGGGTAAAAGGTCACCAAAAAATATCCCCAACGGATATAAGTCAATACAGAATCAGAGAACATAAAGACCAGGACTGAAGAAGAAAAAATTCTTACCCTATCACTGGTTAGGCCATTCAAGACCTGACGCACCGCCTCTAGAGAAAGAGACTTCCTCGACTACCGATTGGCCTTATGCCATCGATACTACTGGCAGAAGTCCCCAACAGTCTCATCCTTCAGAGCAACCAGCTGGGTATTTTACCCAATCATCTTACAGAACCACGTCTACCGAAGATAAAAATCCGCGATCAAAAAGAGACACACAAGGAAAATACGAATGCATGAAAGGAAAATGCGCAAACTAAAGAAGACCTCAGGAAGATACGTGGCTCAAGTAAAATCGGTCGGTAGTACTGGCTAAATGTATCCAAAGAAAAATAAAGGGTCGCCAAAGTCAGGCTCCCCTAATCATAGAGAGGGATGTTAGAAAACATCCTCAAGTATGGAAAAAAACATAAGTGGACAACGTCGCCGCTCGACGCCACCAAAAATCCCCCCAACACCAGAAAAATACACAGTCGAGCCATTTATCTCACCTGCATCCCATCTTCCACATCAATCACCCTACCCAGTAAAACATCCCTCATCAGGGATAGACGAATAGAGTCCCCACATCACCTAGAGCCGCTTGCACTGCCTATGGCCTCACCCACAGGGACGATCCACCTCTATCTTCTCTCCATCACAATTTAGTCCTAGTAGTTGTTGCACGTCTATGGGAGTCATAGTCATCTTCCTGAAGCCTAAATGGAAGGTGTGTGTAGTGTCCCACCACCTCTCTCCCAGAGGGCATAAGACCGCCGTCGAATGAGGCATATTATCCATCATAGACGCCAGCCTCACAAAGCCTATTGACGATACTACCCAATGCACCAAAGGTGGAAGGTGCTCCCAGACATCCTTAAGCCCCATCATCCCATGGGGACGCATAGTCAACAAAGAAACATCAGACTGTCAAAAGAAAAACCTTTTTAAAATCCAAGAAAAAAGGAAATCACCAAAAAAAAGAATACCAAAGGTAATTTTTTTTACTTACATAACCACCAGGGTTCACCACCCTAGAAGAGAGATGATGTCATAGCTCCCGCAGTAAAGTCAATTCGTTCGCAACTGGTTCAAATGCATCAGAGTTCTCAATACCCAAAGAAAGAGGCGTTCTGGCCCTCCACTCCACATTCGCCCAGTCATCCACAACCAACCAATCCCTGTGTACCACAGTGCTTATAAAAGCGGCCATTTCTTAGATTACGAAATGCTAGAACGATTCACAGAAGAAAATCGCAGAAGGTAAGAAGGTGTGAAAAATGAGGGGAACCCTCCCCTTTTTTAAAGAAAGCCAAGGGTCATGTCGATCGGCATTGTAACCCCACCTACTGATTAGAACTAACTATTTACCATCTCGAGGAAGTCCAAAAGTTTGTGCCAGTGCCGAATGGCACCCTCCACACCATGCCGACCAGCACCCCTTTAAGTTTTCATACAAAAACTCCCAGAAAATACCAGAAAACCCTAAAAAATCTCAGAAATTTCTTAAAAATCCTAGGGAGGGTTTAGAACAGTTTTGCCAAGAAGATTTCACACTCCCTCAAGAGAAACCCCTATTTCCCCAGCGGTACTCTCAAAGGCCAAGCGTATCTCTCCCCGATAATGTCTCTAGAGGATCTCTAAGGTATTCCAAACTTCAGGTTATCTCATATTCCCCAAAGGTCTCAAATTTCCCCTAGAAATATGTCCAAACCTTGGACCACCTAATCACTTCCCCAGTGGAATCTATAGCATCAAATTGGTTATTCCCTCGATAAAGGATCCAAAAGATACAAGGATTTCCCCAATAATCAGCTCCCCAGCTCAAATCAAAATCACAAGGTAATTTCCCCGATAGAGTTCCCCGAGAACATCACACCTAAGCCCTCAGAATTGGCTTCGACCTGCAGAATTGGTCATCTCAACCTAAGCCCTCCAAATTGGTTTTGACCCGCAGAATTGGCCATCTCAACTTAACCCCTCAGAATTGGCTTTGGCCTGCAGAATTGAACATCTCAACCTAAGCCCTCAGAATTGGCTTCGACCCGCAGAATTTGTCATCTTCACTTAAGACCTCAGAATTGTCTTTGAACCATAGATTTGGTCATCTCAATTTAAGCCCTCATAATTGGCTTCGGCCCGCAGAATTGGTCATCTCAATTTAATCCCTCGGAATTGGCTTCGACTCGCAGAATTGGTCATCTCAACCTAAGACCTCATAATTGGCTTCAACTCGCAGAATTGGTCATCTCAATTTAAGCCCTCAAAATTGTCTTCGACCCGCAGAATTGGTTATCTCAACCTAAGCCCTGAGAATTGGCTTCGACCCGCAGAATTGGTCATCTCAACTTAAGCCCTCTATATTGGCTTCGACCCGTAGAATTGGTCATCTCAACCTAAGCGCCCAGAATTGCCTTCGACCCGCCGAATTTGTAATCACAATTTAAGCCCTCAGAATTGGCTTCGACCTGCAAAATCGGTCGCCCCCCTCATCGCTTTAGGTCCTAAGAATTGACCTCGACCCGTAGAATCGATCATCCTCATCCTTAGGTCCTCAAAATCGGCCTTCACCCTCTGAATTGATCATACTCTTTCAAAGACATCCTGCCGTGTTTATTCGACGACTATAGTTTGTTCCAAACTCACCCGTTAAGGGGCTCTGTAGACACCCCATTCTAGTACCCCACCTAAACCTCTCCTTAGGACCCTAGCACCTCCTTTTATCACTACAAACTTAACTAATACCTTAGTTGCTAACCTAGAGACCATCGATCACTCCCAAGCTCCATTTGAGCAAAAGTCAAACTGTTCAGCTAGAATGGGACTGAATGAATTTTTAAAGGGCACTGAAACTGTAATACCCCGTATTTTTGTGGCTTTTAAATTTGGGGATTTATTAAATTTAAATTGAGATATTAATTTAATATTAATCTGTAAATCATTTAAATATTTGCTAGCAGGATCACAATTAGTAATTATTGGAATTTTGTTGTAAATTACTTTATGGGTAAATTAAGATGTGTAATTAAATTTAGTAAAAGTATCATGAGAATATAATTTGATAATTTTGGAAATTTTATCGGGGCGCACCTGTGTCGTGTCGGGATTAAATTTGCATTATTAAAAAGTGAATAAATTATAAGTCACTTGTATGGTCATTTTGAGTGCATCAATGTGTCTGGTAGGGTCGAGATAGTCAAAATAATGTACCCGAGGGTTTAGTTTGGGTCTCAGGGCATTTTTAGGCCTAATTAACATCCCGGGAGGGTGTTTTAGACATTTTGTATTTTTGGGCATGGAAACCCACTAATTTTCTTAGGTAATATCATATGGTAGGGGTTATCTTCTAGGTTTAGCATAACCAAAAACCAAGGTCGGCCATTGGAGAGGAAGAGGAGAAGCTTTCCAAGAAGTTCTTGGCCAAGAACTTCACCGTTTGCACCGCCGTCACCGCCAAATTGTAGATCGCGCGACGAGGATCACAACCACACCAATTTCTTCCGCAAATCAGAAACAAAGATTTCCAGGAAAGTATCTATCTTGATTTATTTTAGTTAATGCTTCAAGTATATTAGTCTAGGGTTGATTAGAACTAGTTTTCGCGAAAGAAAGCATATATTGGAGACTAGAATTTACAAGTTGTAGAGATGAAAATCATATTCTGGAAATCTATTTCATATGTAGAGGCTGAACCATGAAAATTCATTGAGTTAGGAGTAGAAAATATGGAAAAGGAATGGGAAGAACTAAGTTAAAGAAAATATTAGGGTTCTTAAGATTTATATAGATTTTGCCCTTTTAATTCGTTATACTTGATGAAAACTCACATGTCTTACGTATAATATTATTCATTTGGGTATATGACACTTGTAGTATCATTTGTTGGGATTTTGGGAGCCAAAAATGATGATTTGGATGAGTTTGGGATATGATTTTCGTAACTGGTATTTTTGCAGTTTCCCTATAACTGCTTGATCAATCGATCGACCCAAGAGCATCGATCGATCGATGATCGATCGATCGAACCTTCCTGGAAAAGTCATATTCCTCTTTTAAATAGTTTATTTCGATTAAAATGAGTGGTAACCTTTGAATTTTATTGTTAGAACATTTTGGGACATAAAGAGGACCAGTAGGACTTTGTAAAAATGGAGCATTTAATGTAAAGACGCAATTAGTGTTAACGGGGAGTGATTTACACTTAAGGAATATTGGGAACGTGTGTCTAAAGAAGTGAGACTCGTAAGGAAGTTACGTCATAAAATGAGAGAGTACCTACTAAAATTATACTTAGGAAGATAGAATACTACGAGTGATAAGAAGTAAGTTGGAATAATCCCATAAATAAGAATCAAAGAGACGAGCCGTTATACAGGATAATCTAGTAATGTGTACTAAGAATGAATATCATAAGTATGGGTCGTGGGTGTACCTATTTTAGAAATGGTAATGGTAGTATACATATATATGACTGTGTTTGTGCATATACTATATACGTGTAAAAATCATTCCCGCGCTACTTGCTATCACTAAGGTTAGCGTGCCGGGACAGTCTTATCTCGATGGGACCTTTATGGGGGATATTGACTTGTACCCTAGAACATAGGAATTCTTGGTACAAGCTATCTGATCGATAGTCAGACGGTCCTAAGAGACGTGAGGGTATGTGCTGACCTCTTAGTGACTTGGAACTATACTTCGCCTCAATTTGTATGTGTTATGTGTTAATACAGTTCGAGAGTGATTTCGAACTAGTATTTTCCTTAGTACGAGTGATACAGGGACTTGATAGCAAAGTATGACACCACTATAAATTTTATGTGAGGTGCCAATAGTATATATATATTATATGAGTGATTAATATATATGTTGTTGATACCGAATTTAATCTGCTGACATGGCTCAATCGAATGAAGACACGTGGTAATCTACGTGGCAACAACAAACACTTCCGAGGAACTTAGACGCTCCGAGGTACCATACTACAACGAGGAACACTGCTTCCCCAAGGAACTCAGACGCTCCGAGGAACAAGAACTCTACGAGGAACTTTTGAGTACCGAACAACTCTTGAGTACCGAGCAGCTTAGGCGGTCCGAGCTGCACCTCGAACAAAGCATTAATAGCAGGATAACCAACAATTTGACTGTTCATTAAATGCTTATGCTTATCATTCAGATGTATACACTTAAGGGGCATTGAATGTATTACCCTTTCACATCTACAACATTGAATGTATTACCCTTTCACATTACAGCCTTAGGGCTATAAATACATTGTATTACCCTCATTGTAAGGGGACCGAAATTTCTTGAGAAAACTTGTAATCGAGAATTCCTAAATAGCCAGCAATAACAAAAACAGTGGACATAGGCCATTCTTATAAGGCTGAACCACTTTAAAAGTTCTTTGTCTCATTTTATATATCTGTGATTAAAAAATTAGATATCATCTAATTTTTTACATCAACAGATTGGCGCCGTATGTGGGAAACGACTGGTAATATCATTTTTCATCAAAAATAATTCATCACAAATGGCTGATATTCCAGAACCCAGCAATCAAAACGCTGGAAGCCCTCCAAATCTATCTGCTCCGCCCAATATTCTAGATCTGGCTGGAATAATGACAAATCTGGCCCAAGGCCAGACAGTCATGTAAGAAACGATGCGACAACTCATACGAACCCTCCATGGAGGTGCACCAACCCATTCAGAATCGCGAGGTATTCAAAGAAATACCCATTTACCTTCTTCACGTATTAGGCGTATCGATTCCTATCGTACTGAGGAGTCTGAAGATTTTTCTTATCAACCTGGACGAACTTTATCAGTATGAGCCACAAATACTGAACAACGTATCACTCTTTCTCCAGAAAGTACTAGTGCACTAGAATGATTACGCATAATATCTCCTTTTGATAGATTAGGTCCTAAGAGGAGCAAAAGTCCTCCTAGAACCGCATCGAGGAGTTTTCGACGACCATCAGACATAAGGGAAGGATCTGCCCAGTCGCGACCAGCTGCTCGTCAAGATAAATCCCAGGAATCCACATCAACTCGATCAGTTGCTCAAACCAACAGGCCCGAGGAAGGAAATGATGCATGGAAAGACTCTATTCAGAGGCTGGAGGATAGATTAGGGGAAATGGCTAAAGCCAAGAACCCTCTACAACGAACTTTTGTTCGAGGAACACCTTTTGTCTAGGACATTGTAGATTTTCCAACACCATCAAAGTTTAAAGCACCTGTTTTGACCCCCAAATATGATGGAAAGACCGACCCTGTCCTTCATATAGAACAATACCAAGCAGCAACCGACATCTATGCTGTTCCAGATGAGATGAGATGCAGAGCATTCTCGGGAAGTCTTACCGGATCTGCTCAAATATGGTATAATAATCTTCCTCGGGGTAAGATCTCAACTTTCTTTCAACTAGCCGAGTTATTCATTGGGAATTTATGTTTTGGGGCAAAGCCGGTTAAACGAGTAGCACATTTGTTAAGTGTTAGAAAAAAAACTGGTGAAAGTACCCGAAATTATATAACTCGTTTTAATAACGAGAAGCTCGAAGTCATTGATTATGAGAAAAAGACAGCGATTACCGCTTTGATGAGCGAATTACTGCCCAATAAGTTGTACTACACTTTGGCTAAAGATCCGCCTAGAACCATGTCAGATCTGATGGGAAAGGAAACCAAGATTATGAATGCCGAGGAGGCTATGGCTACGAAGAAGAATATAGATGACAAAGAAACCAAGGTGGAAGGTGATAAAGCTAAGAAGAAGGAGCATAAGAACAATGGCAGTGATAAACACTCAAGAACAAGGTCGTCATGGGAAGTATTGAAGAAATTTGATAATTATACTCCTTTGAACAAAGACATTAACCACGTTATAGAAGAAATCAAGAACAACGAGGAATTAAAATGGCCAGAGAAAATGAAGGCAGACCCCGAAAGGAGAAATAAGGCAAAATATTGTGAGTTTCACAAATATCATGGCCATATGAATAAAAATTTCATAGCTCTTCGGAATGAGATTAAAACACTCATCAGACGAGGAAAACTAGCAAAGTATGTTGATCGGAGGAATGATAGAAGAAACAACGACCGAGCAAGACAGAGGTCTAGATATCCTCGTCGAGCAGAGGAGAACAAGAAGAGAGACCATGAAGTTAATCCAAAAGACGACCCCGATCTTCCTAAGAGACCAAGGCAGCCAGAACATGAGGTATTTTTAATATGCTTTGGGTCATTTGGCTGTAATGTTATTACAGGTGGAGATGCAGGAGGAGGAGACCTTACTGCCGAGAGAAAAGCTTACCTCTGTGAAGCTCAAGCTTCTTCATACATTCAACGAATAAATCTTGCTGAGGAGGATTGACCGATAAAGGTGAACAAAGAGAAACTGGTCATTGGTTTCTCAAAGAACGACCTCGCAGGTGTTTTATATCCTCATGATGACCCATTGGTGATCAAAATAACGATGAAGGAGGTAATGATTTCAAGAGTACTAGTAGACAATGGTAGCTCGGCAGACATTATGTTCTACTCATGCTTCGATCGTTTAAATCTAAAGCTATCTCAACTGGAGCCTTATCATAGACCCCTCCTCGGTTTTGCTGGCGAGAAAGTATTTCCACTTGGGACGATCAAATTGGATATATTTATTGGTACGTGGCCTATTTGTCGAATAGAAAGAATACGCTTTGTCGTGATGGATAAGAATGTTCAATCATCATACAATATCATCATGGGAAGAGTAGGATTGAATAAGTTCAAGGATGTACCATCTACGGTACATCAGTGCCTAAAATTTGCAATAAATTTTGGAGTAGGAGTTGTGAAAGGTGATTAGAAAGTAGCTCGGGAATGCTATTATTCATTTATCGAGCAAGAGGAACTAGAGGAATCAAGGAAAAAGACCACTACCTATCAAGTGGAAGAAGGTGCAGAAATTGAAACATTAGATCCTAGAGATGAGTCACAACTCGTGAAGGGTCAAGTGGTGGAAGCTATAGAAAACATCATTCTGGACGATGAGCACCCTGAACGAACTACTCAAGTAAGTTCGTCATTGGAAACCTCACTAAAACATGAATTGATAACTTTCCTAAGAAGCATAAAGCAAACTTTTGCGTGGAGTCATGAGGATATGCCTGGGATAGACCCAAATTTCTTATGTCACGAACTCAATGTGAATAAGGAGATCAAGCCTGTGAAACAGAGAAGAAGAGTATTTAGTCCCGAGAAGAATCAAGCTATACAAGAAGAAGTCGAGAAGCTACAGAAAGCTTGTTTTATTGAAGATGCTAAATATCTAGACTGGTTAGCAAATGCGGTGATGGTGAAAAAGAAGAACAACAAATGGAGGATGTGTGTAGACTTCACCGACCTCAACAAAGCATGCCCAAAGGATCATTTTTCGCTGCCCCGAATTGATCAACTAGTGGATGCTACCTCAGGACACGAGCTGCTTAGATTCATGGATGCTTATTCTAGTTACAATCAGATTAAAATGAAACCTGAAGACATGGAGAGTACTTCTTTCATTACCCATAGGGGAACTTATTGTTATAATATTATGACTTTTGGTTTGAAAAATGCAAGTGCAATATATCAGCGCCTGATGAACAAAGTGTTTGCAGAGCAAATTAGTTGCAATATGGAAGTCTATATTGATGATATACTGACAAAGAGCAAGAAAGCTGCTGATCATCTAGTTGACTTAAGCCAGACCTTTGATCAACAAGATAAATACCAAATGAAGTTGAACCCAACGAAGTGCATATTTGGAGTACGAGAAGGCATGTTTCTCGGGTATATTGTCAATCAGCGAGGTAAAGCTAACCCTAAAAACATTAAAGCTGAGTTACAGGACGAGTAGCAGGACAAGTAGCAGCACTCAACAGATTTGTATCACAAGCAAGTAATCAATGTCTTCTATTCTTAAAGATGCTCAGAAAAACTTTTTAGTGGAATGATGAATGTGAGAAGGCTTTCCAAGACTTGAAGAAATATTTGGGAACACCTCCACTATTATCCAGGCCAGTGATGGGAGAAAAATTATACTTGTAACTGGCAGTGTTCAAGAATGCAGTTAGTTCGGCCTTGATAAGAATGGAGAATGGAGTACAAAAACCGATCTACTACATAAGTAAGGCCTTCCGAGGAGTAGAGCTCAGATATCCAAGGCTGAAAAAATTGGCACTAGCATTGATCGAGGCAAGTAGAAGAATGAAGCCATATTTCCAGGCTCATACCATAGTAGTATATACTGATATGCCATTGAGACAAGCCCTTTATAAACCAGAAAAGTCAGGAAGATTTATGTGTTGGGAAATAGAACTCGGTGAATATGATATAGTCTATGAACCTAGATCATCGCTAAAAGGGCAAGCAATAGCAGATTTTATAGCAGAGTTCACCTATCCTGATACCCCCGAGGAACAAAAGTTCGTTGATCAACCTGTGGATGTTACAGGATCTTCAAATGCAAGCCCAGGCCAACTTGGCTTAGTAAAAGGGCAAGTAGATGTTACAGGATCATCAAATTCAAGCCCAGACCAGCTTAGGTTGGTAAAAGGTAAAGAAAAGATGATTGATGAACAACAAAAAAAATCAGGAGATGGTGAAAGGAAGCAATAAATTTTCCACCGAGGAACTCTGTCAGATCAGAAATTTAAAGACGAGTTACCTATATGGAGTCTGTATATGGATGGTTCATCTTGTAGTACAGGATGTGGCGCAGGGATAGTTTTGAGTAGTCTGGACGAGGTCGACATAGAATACGCCCTACGTTTATAATTCAAAGCTTCGAATAATAAGGTTGAATATGAAGCCATGATTGCAGGTCTTAGTTTGGAAAAAACTATGGGGGCGGAACAAGTTATTGCCTTTAGTGATTCGCAACTGGTCATAAATCAAATGATGGGAGTATATGCAGCCAAAGGAGAATTAATGATCAGATATCATGCAAAGGAAAAGGAACTAGTGTCGGAATTTGCTGCTATTCAGCTGGTAAGAATACCAAGAATGGAGAATGCGAGAACAGATGCCCTAGCTCGAGTAGCATCAGCTACTCATACCGAGCTACGAAGAACAATCCCAATTGAAGTTTTAGCTGGTCGGAGTATAGATGAAGATCTAACGATGAACTTCATTACCCTTGATTTAGGATCATCATGGATGGATCCCATCAGGGCATATATTGAGAAAGGGGCATTACCAATTGACAAACTAGCAGCTAAGAAACTGAAGTTTAAGGCTGCTCATTATGTACTGACCAACGGTATGCTATACAGAAGAGGAATTATAACAGGTTTGCAGAGATGTGTGTATCCCACCGAGGTGAAAGATTTAATTGAAGAGGTCCATGAAGGGTCCTGTGGAGCCCATGTAGCAGGTCGGACTCTTTTGCAAAGGGTGATGATGCAAGGATACTACCGGCCAACGATGAGGGCTGATTGTATAGCCTATGCTAAGAAATGTTATAAGTTTCTGTGTTTCTCTTCTATTCGAAGAACTCCGCAAGCATTATTGACACCCATTACTTCCCCATGGCCATTTTCCATATGGGGAATAGATTTGGTAGGGCCACTGCCAACGACCAGAGGAAGATTTAAGTATCTTGTGGTCGCTGTGAATTATTTTACTAAATGGGTTAAAGCCGAGTCTCTCATTGATATGACGTACGACAAGGTGTACCAATTTATTTGGAAAAACATCATCTGTCGATATGGTCTTCCTCATGCCTTCATCACAGACCATGGAACACAATTTGACAATGAGGAGTTAGCTGCCTATTGTCATCAGTCAAATATTATGAAGATCCACTCAGCACCAGACCATACTCAAAGCAATGGACAAACTAAAGTAACAAACATAACGTTATTGAATGGATTGAAGAAAAGACTAGATGATGTGAAAGCAAATTGGATCAACGAGATACAATCAGTACTATGGGCTTACCGAATTACTCACTGAGTAACAACAAGGGAATCTCCATATGTGCTAGCATTTGGAAGTGAAGCTGTTATACCCGCCGAATTGGGTCTCCCAACACACAGAATACTGAATTTTAATTCCCTTGTCAGCGATTTAATGAGAAGGTTAGACTTGGACATGCTCGAGGAGGTTAGAGAAGAAGCAGCCATTAGAAATGCTGCTTACCAGCAGCGAACAACTTTGTTCTACAAAAAGAGAGTGAAGAAGTGTGACTTGAAAGAAGGAGACTATGTGCTAAAGAAGGTGATTGAAAAGCATAACAAACTGGAAGCAAACTGGCATGGACCCTACCGAGTTAAAGAAGTTGTTCGACCAGGGACATACAGAATAGAAACTTTAGAGGGGGAGGAGTTTAAGAATGCATGGAATGCAGAACACTTGCACAAATATTATCAGTAGTGTAAACTCTCATGTAATACAGTTTCATCAGTATGAATAAAGAGATAATGTTCTTCCCAGTTCTTTCCTTTTATTGGAATTTTTTTGCTGAATACTAGTGCTACACACTACTCAGCAAAACTCGGACTACTCAAATCTAAACCCGAAAACGCCAAATAAGGTTGGTCGGGAAACAAATGTATTCCGAAAAATGCCAATTTATGTTGGTTAGGAAGTAAATGTATTCCTGCGGGAAGTAAAACTATTCCTAAAAAAGCCAACTTATGTTGGTTAGGAAATGTATTCCTAAAAATGCCAACTTATATTGGTTAGGAAGTAAATGTATTCCTACAGGAAGTAAAACTATTCCTAAAAATGCCAACTTATGTTGGTTAGGAAATGTATTCTGAAAAATGCCAACTTATGTTGGTTAGGAAGTAAATGTATTCCTACGGGAAGTAAAACTATTCCTAAAAACACCAACTTATGTTGGTTAGGAAATGCATTCCTAAAAATGCCAACTTATGTTGGTTAGGAAGTAAATGTATTCCTCCTAAAAATGCCAACTTATGTTGGTTAGGATGTAAATGTATTACTCGAGAATTAAAAGTATTCCTAAAAATGCCAACTAAGGTTGGTCAGGAAGTAAATATATTCTCAAAAAGCCAACTAAGGTTGGTCGGAAGGTACAACTATTCCAAAAAGGGCCAAAGTTGCTCGTTATGAAAAAATCCACTAACTATGGCTGGTCGAGAATAAAAACTCACTAAGTGCAGTTGGTCGAAAAGGAAAATTTACCGACCTTGATTGGTCGGAAACATTTTATGAATACAAGAAAGTGATTGAACAAAATTTTAGATACTCGTAACTTTTAAAATTACTACTAAGTTGGTCAAGAAACAAAACATCATTTTTTGTTAAATGATTACCAAAAATTCAAACTAGTCGACGATAAGTTGATCGACAAATAACACAATATTATTATCTTTTTAATAGATGCACATGCACAAATGTAAGTGTTACAAGACAGTGGCAGTCAAGATTTGCAAATAAAATTATTTCATTAAATTTAGAACAAAATACATCAGGAATGAAATACAAATTTATTACATCAATATTCCTATTCTATTGGTTTCTTCCCCTCTGCTTTTGAAACAGGCTCCTCGCCAGCAGGTGGATCATTTAAAGCAAGAGGAGAATTTATGAAGTTAAGATCATTTAACATCCTGATATTCATCACAGATGGTCGATCTAGTAGGTGCTTGGGATGAGATATCTCGACATTGGAGTGGAGATTGAAATCGCCGAGGTATTTGGAAATCAGACATCGAGGGATGGTCCGAGCAGGGATCCAACTCATATCAACCTTGAATGGTGGCACTGGTAGGTCGAGCAACCCATGATTATGGTAATCCCACAGGTAATAACCCTGTTCCAGTTGAAGCACACCTAAGGCATTCAACCATCCCTGTTTGTAGCCCTTATTATTTTCATTTTGGATATGATCGTCCAAGTGGTAGAGAGCCTCGTTGTAGCCAGCCATCCAGAACTCCCTGGGCTGCTTGTGGAATTGATATGTAAATCTTTCCAGTTTCTCGTGGAGATTTTTTATGAAGAGTTATTTATTCTCCAAGATAGATTTCTGCGCAGAAAGCTGCTCTTCCAGACCCCCGATCTTCTTAGACATCTCAACCAATGCCTGGTTCTTCGCCATCAGTTGGAAGGACTGGTTCTCTAAAAAGCTGCTCTTGCTCGTCCACGAGAAGATGTACAAGGGCCACCTATTTTTAAGGTTTCCAACCCATCCCTCAGGTTGGCGTTCTCGACCTCCAAGAACGAGAATCCCTCGTTAGTCAATGGGATCAAAGCATTTGAGGTGGAAGCTGCACACTTCAACTGAGACACCTCTCTTTACAGGTTATTATTTTCTTGCTCTAATAACTCAGCTATCTGTCTGTGCTCTTCGACCTCAGCCTTCAATGTTCTCTCCCGCACGTCGTAAGCAGCAAAACGCTTATCATATCCCTTATCAACACTAATTTGTTGATAATTCTTCTCGTACCCCTCGTGCAAAAGGGCAGTGGATTCCTTATATTATTGCTGAAGTTATTTAAGAGTGCCTTAGGGATCCTTAATCATGTCATAATAAGCTACATTATTCGACACTGCACGATCAAGCAGACAGTTAAAATATTGGTAGGCTTCAATTGCATGTTCCGAAGCATCTTGGCCGAGGATGTCGACGATTTGTGCTGCACTCAGATCTGTGTGACCAGCCTTAAAATATTCATTGCATTGCTGTAATAACTTCGTATCATGAGTAGACAATAATTCCATCTTGGCCAGAAACTAGTAGAGGAAGAAAAGGCAATAATCAATAAGAGTACCAACAGAGCATGAAGAGGAGAAACAACAATATGCATAAACAAAAGTTCAAATTTTATTATATCATAAAGTTCAGAGTTACATGTTCAGGGTTACAATTTGATAAATAAAAATAAAATAGAGAGAAACCCGAACAACTCTACACCTTTTCCTTGTCTCCCAAAACTTTCTCGGGAGGCTGGGACGAGGAGATAGATTGCTCGAAGGGAACATAAAGTTGCTCGGGGAGTGCTGGCAGTTGCTTGGATGAAGTAGCGAGTTGTTGAAGTTCCTCGTTAGTAGGATGGATGGTTGGGGGATGAGAAACTTGATCTCCCATCACCATGGAAGACTCCTCAGAGGTAGCTCCGTCCTCTTCTTCGTCTTCAGGAGTTGGAGGGGGACCAGGGATGTGCCGCTGAAATAGTTCAGAAGTTTCATCAACTTTCATCTCTTGTAGAGCAGCGACCCACCCATCTCTAAAGTATTTGAGGCTGCCATATTTTACTTGCGATATCATGGTAGCCAAGCCTTTGTTCCAACCTTTATCCCAGCCAGCGCCGAAAGATTTCTTCATAACCAATTTCCTCTTTAACTTCTCCGAGGAATGCTTCTCGGATAGAAGATTTTTAGCAGCCTTCAGTTTATTCTTAACTTCCACCTTCTGTCGACTTACTTCTCTAAGTTGGCCCAACTCCTCCTTAGCAACCTTGAGCTTATTTTCAAGCTCCCCAACATCTTTGAGCTTCCCTTCGAGCTCTTTATTCTTCTTCTCCAAAACATTTATTTTTTTCTCCAACCCCTTGGAGACTTCAACAACTTGAGCCTTCTCCCGCTCGATTGAGGTAAGTTTCTTCTCCAAAGCAGCCTTGTCAGTATCATACTTCTGACGAGAATCTTCCAAAGACCGCGTCAGACCCATCAGAGCTTCCTCCATACCAGATGAGGAGCTTGAAGCTTTAATAGCTTCATCTTTCTTCAAAATTATATTAAAGCAGCTCACCAACTGTGCAAAGAAAATGAAAGCAAGTCAGAGACATATATAACAAGGGAAAGATGAAAAGTTCAAAATAATAAGACTAAAAGAAGCAATATGGCGAGTAACCAATGAGGTAACCATGTCCCGAGAAAGGTTTTCTTCAATACCTTGGATCTCGAGAATGATCCAAGTCATCACCGAGCTCATGGCAGAGCTCAGGGGAACAAGAGTAGGAACACCAGTTCCAGTAGTTGGGGGTTGAGAGATAGTTTCGGCCAAATTGACCGAGGATCTTTTCTTCAGCTTCCTCGGGGGAACAAGAATAGTTTCTGAGAACGCGTGTAATATCGATTTGAATTAAATTCGCAAGTTTTCAAGTAACCCTTATTTAATTAAAGTCTACTTTTAAATCAAATAAATTCATCCCCTAAACATCCATCTACGGTGCGTGTGTCAATCCATAAACAAATAAAGTATGCGAAACAAGTTTAAGGAAAAATCCCCGCAGGGCAAAACCTTTTATTTCACTATAATAAGTAAATCGCAACCTACACGGATTACAATGAAATACAGTGGCACACGAATACCCGCAGGCGTCAGTTGGTGTCGTCAGTAATGAATCCACACGCAGCGAACCCACATGAACCTCAGTCCAATCAACAAACGAAGAACCGAGCACTCCTCAATGACACGCAGCCATAAAACTTTGTAGAGACTCCCTCAGCAATGACACACAACCCTCGGTTGCAAAGATCTCTCCACAAAGGTTTGAACAAACACAAGGTTGTGTTCTTGGGTTACCAAAAAGATTAACAAAGGATTGGCAATTGTGTGAATAAAAAAAACCTAGAGTTTTGGGCTCAATAAGTGAAGATTTAGAGTATTTAGGACTCTGAGATTCGTCTTGAAAAGTCTTAAAAAACAACTCCCCGAAGTTGGCTTTAATTAATAAAACTTTGAGCCTAAAAAATCTCGAGCAGATCTGGCGAAGTTTATCCCAGGCGGACCGGTCCGTCTTGGGGGCGGATCGGTCCGATTGACCGGATTGTTTCTTTTATTCTGAGGCGGATCGGTCCGGTTGTGACTAGATCGGTTCTTTTAATCCAGGCTTCATCGGTTCGCTTGCGGTCCGGGGAATTCTGGATCTGCATCAAACGGATCGGTCCGGTTGAGGGCGGATCGGTCCGTTAGCGAATCGGTCCGGTAGGGAGGCGGACTGATCCGGCTGTCAGGCTTTTATTCCTCTTCTTCTTTTGATATTCGGATATGTTGATGAATGTATGAATCTTGAATTTCTTCAATGGCGTAGCGGCGTGCGACATAATAAATTGTTAATGGACAAAAATGTCCTTACAAATCTCCCCCTATTTGTATGCCGGTACATACATAAAAACAAAACATCCGAATTATCAAACAACTAAAAATGCCTATACAAATCTACCCTTCCATGAACCCAAAACTGGAAAGATACAATTGAATAAGACTACATCGTTTGCTCTTCAACTCTTTAGGAATCTCAACACTTTTCTCATCAGGGTGTGCAATCCAATGATAATCCATGTAGTACCCACACACATGAGAAAAAGCAAAATACTAAGTGACATATAGAGTTTGAAATGAGATAATATATGATAAAAACATAAGCAACATCTCAAAAACTCCCCCAAAATTCAAATCAAACTCCCCCATAATATGATAATTCTTTCTCCCCCTTTTTATGATGTCTCCAAATAGACAAATAAGAAGAATGAATCAAACAAGAAAAATCGGGGTGTCACGGTATTCAAAAAAACACAAACTATTTTTGTTTTTTGTTTAAATTTCATACAAAGATAGGATACCAATACGAACAAAAATGATACAAAAATCACACCATGGATTTAGACTCAAACAACCAAGTCATGGAAATGGAATGAATGGGTGTGAACACATTCGATAGGTAAATCAACTCAATCAATTATATGTGCACGATGCATACGTGTACTCCTAACGAATGAACATCAAAGGTATCCTTAGGTGAAAAAGTTTGTTGAATTTAGATGACATAGTCTTATACAAATCAACAAATAAAAGTCAAATGATTTCCACACCAATAACGTCCAAAACTATTTAGCGCATTTTTCAAGCATTTCAAGGACGTGCAAACCCGTTTGAATTCTCCAACCAAACTCCCTCATAGATATTTTCTTTTAGAGGTAATCTAAATTCTCAAACTTTGGAGAATTGGTGCAAAAACCGAAATGGCCCATAATTGGCATGAATTTCTTTTTATTGCCTTTAAATTTTTTCGGGCACTTTTAACCTCTTTGGACCCTGGATAATAAAATTCCTCCATTTTTAGGTCCAAATTTAACGGTGGCTTAGTATTCGCAAAGGCTAAAGAACCTTTCGCAGCCCTTCCCCGTTTTTCAAACAAAGCACACAAACTCACAAAATGGTTTTTATATGCACAATTTCCTTATAAAAATTTATCGCGCTTGGTTCGTTTTAAGGACAGGATTGAAGTGAAAACACCCGACCAACATGTGATAAGACAAGCACAATAATCAAACAAATCCGTGCAAGTGTGCATGAAAGGAAACATGAGTTAAACATGTAGGAAGTAACACTTAATTACATCTTAATGACTCCAAACATTATAAAGCACATGGATGAATTGACCTATTGTCTCAAAACACTATCAAATAGTCACATGAAAAAAATGGAATGATGTTGTGACTTGGTCATCCAAAGTGTTCATCCATAAACGGTGCAAAAAAAACAAACAAAAATCTTTTTGTATTTTTTAAAATTTTTCAAAAAAATATATACAAACAGTACATGTCACAACGCTAGCAAAAATATATCAAAAAGTATAACTAGCACATGACAAACATGCAAATACAATCATCTATATGATATGGCAAGTGAAGAATCATGAGCAAGCAAATGGGAATCAACTATTCGAAAATCAAGTGTATCCAAAAGTGATTTCCTAACCCAAATGGATGAAACACGTCGACAAGGGGTTTTGGGAACCAACAAAACACCAGACTTCGAATTCCTAGGACCTCTTCCAAGATCAAAACAAAATCGCCTAAGGTGACCATTCCTACCATAATATGAGCATGTGTAAACGGGTGGGATGACACCTAAAGTGTGATCTTTTCTAGCATCCTTAGAATTAGTTGACCCTCTAAAACAAATAATGGTTTTGGCTTTAGCATTAGAAGCCTGAGAACACGACGAGCCATTACCATCACTATCAAACCTACTTGAGTCTGTCAAATTAGTTTTTAACTTCAAAATTTTTGACTCAAGCAACGAATTAGACTCTTCCAAATTAAGGGGCGCCTTCTTCAAATTATCAATCAAACCTAGAAGGTTATCTCCCTCCCCCTTAATTAAAGCAAACTTTTTCCTAAGAGTCTCTTCACGTGCCACAAACTCATTGACTAAAATATTTTTATCATCTTTGGCACAAACACAAACCATAGAATTTTTAAGGTCCTCTAAATCTTTTTCTAAAACAAGGACCCTATCATCACTCTCCTTTTTGGACAATTTTAAGGCATTAAATTCATGGTCCAAAGAAACAAATTTTTCACGATAAAAATCTCGTTGATTTTGAACCGTTTGCAAAAGATCCATCGCGGATTTAAAACGAGAATTTTCTTTTTCCAAAACTTTAATTCTTTTGCAAAGTTTCAAATTCAGACTTCTTAAATTTTCAACACGGTCGTGAATATTTTCAAAAATAGGTTCCTCATTAAACGGGAGTTCCATTGAAAAAATTGCGATTTTTCACAAAACTGATTTTTCAAAAAAAATCAATATCACACGATTTTGTGGAAAATAGGATCACGCAATAAATTAGCGCAACCTGCTCTAATACCAATTTGAGAACGCGTGTAATATCGATTTAAATTAAATTCACAAGTTTTCAAGTAACCCTTATTTAATTAGAGTCTACTTTTAAATCAAATAAATTCAGCCCCTAAACATCTATCTACGGTGCGTGTGTCAATCCATAAACAAATAAAGTATGCGAAACAAGTTTAAGGAAAAATCCCCGCAGGGCAAAACCTTTTATTTCACTATAATAAGTAAATTGTAACTTACACGGATTACAATGAAATACAGTGGCACACGAATACCCGCAGGCGTCGGTCGATGTTGTCAGCAATGAATCCACACGCAGCGAACCCACATGAACCTCAGTCCAATCAATAAAGGAAGAACTGCAGCACTCCTCAATGACACGCAGCCATAAAACTTTGTAGAGACTCCCTCAGTAATGACAGGCAACCCTCGGTTGCAAAGATCTCTCCACAAAGGTTTGAACAAACACAAGGTTGTGTTCTTGGGTTACCAAAAAGATTCACAAAGGATTGGCAATTGTGTGAATCAAAAAACCTAGAGTCTTGGGCTCAATAGGTGAAGACTTAGAGTATTTAGGACTCTGAGATTTGTCTTGAAAAGTTTTAAAAAACAACTCCCCGAAGTTGGCTTTAAATAAGAAAACTTTGATCCTAAAAAATCTCGAGCAGATCTGGCGAAGTTTATCCCAGGCGGACCGGTCCGGCTTGGGGGATGATCGGTCTGATTGACCGGATCGGTTATTTTATTCTGAGGCGGATCGGTCCAGTTGTGACCGGATCGGTTCTTTTATTCCAGGATTTATTGGTTCGCTTGCGGTCCGGGGTATACTGGATCTGCATCAAGCGAATCGGTCCGGTTGAGGGTGGATCGGTCCGGTAGGGAGGCGGACCGGTCTGGTTGTCAGGCTTTGATTCCTCTTCTTCTTTTGATATTCGGATCCGTTGATGAATGTATGAATCTTGAATTTCTTCAACGGTGTAATGGCGTGCGACATAATAAATTGTTAATGGACAAAAATGTCCTTACAGTTTCGACTAAGGAGTAACTCTTGGTCGGTGATATAACAATCACTTCTTTTGGAGCATCAGTCTTGCTCGGGGCCACTGGGGGATTCTCGGCAACCTTCACAGGAGCAGCCGGAGGGGGTGCATCAATTTTCTTTGTCCCCTCTCCTGGGACGTCAATCTTACTTCTTTTGGCCTCTCCAGCACCAGAGTTAGGTTTCTCAAAAAGGGTCGGAGGTCTTCTTTTCTTAATCCATTCACTCAAAGGAATATGTGATTTAGGCGAAGAACTTGTAGAGGCAGGTATTGGATATGCGTTGCTTATCACCGGACGAGTAGTGAAATAGGAGGTGTAACTCTTGTACTGCAGCAAATATGAAGCTGACCTAATGTGCTCGTCGGCAACAGTCTGATGCAAACTCCAGATAAGTTTTAAATGCCTTATATTAACGTCTGCCTCTTTTGGACACTTTATTTTGTTGTCAACTGCAAATAAATCAAAATTAAAATATCAGTGGAACATTTTATCAAACATAAAGGAAGCATAATCTCAAAATAAATAAAATGAAATAAAAATAACCTATCGCATTTCCATAGGGAGGGCATCTGGGACCCTGATACACTTCATCTCCAGATAAAGGAGCATGTTGCCAATTTTTTATATTAACCCCGTGCTCAAAATAGTCCCTATTGGCATCTGAGAGATTGACCACTAAATCCCTATTTAAAAATCTAGTTTTTAAATAAAAAGTATTATCACCAACAACCCATCTATAACAAAACATAATTTCTGGAATTCCTATGCGAGTTCCATGAATTTGATAGTCTATGAACCCCATTAACTATTCTCCATGTATTGGGGGCTATTCTTACAGGAACAACGTTAAAATATTAACAAAATTCCAGACATAAAGGATTTGGCGAAAAAGAAAAGCCACATTCAGCAATAAAGAGACTAGGGAACCAATGTCCCTCAGCCAAACGGAAATAATCGGAAGGTTCAGAAAGTTCCTCCAGAACAACCCATGAAGGAAGAGAAAAATCAGAACAAAATTTATCAAGAGATTCAACAAGGTAAACCATGATGAATAAAAGAAATGAATAAGAAGGAAGAAGGTCTTACAGAAAAAGAGATGAGTCTGTTGACAACAAATGATGGAAGAGATGGACGCACAGGAGAGAGAGAGAGATGATGGAAAACTCAAAGAGATAAATTTGAAAAAGTAGAAGACGACGGGATTTTCTGCAATGTTTAAATTCTTTGTCTTGGGAAAGGGTAAAAGTAATGATTACAAAAAGAGCTGGTTACGTTACCGGGAACTAAACAAACAAAAGGGGCGCGGGAATCGAAGTGGTCAGAAAAATTCAAAAAAGAGCGATTCTACGAATTTGGAAGAAAAAATAAATACAAGAGAAAATACTCCTAAATTTCAGGATAACCATTTAAAACCTCCATATATCGAGAAAGAATGTTTCACACTCCTCAAATTTCGAACTATGAAACATTGGGGGCTTCTGTTGATACCAAATTTAATCTGCTGACATGGCCCAATCGAATGAAGAACGTGGCAATCTACGTGGCAATGACTAACACTTTCGAGGAACTCAGATGCTCCGAGGAACCATACTACAACGAGGAACACTGCTTCCCCGAGGAACTTAGACGCTCCGAGGAACAAGAATTCTACGAGGAATTTTTGAGTACCGAGCAACTCTTGAGTACAGAGAAACTTAGGCGGTCCGAGTTGCACCTCGAATAAAGCATTAATAGCAGGATAACCAACAGTTTGACTACTCATTAAATGCTTATGCTTATCATTCAGATGTATACACTTAAGGGGCATTGAATGTATTACCCTTTCACATGCACAACATTGAATGTATTACCCTTTCACATTACATCCTTAGGGCTATAAATACATTGTATTACCCTCATTGTAAGGGGATCGGAATTTCTTGAGAAAACTTGTAATCGAAAATTCCTAAATAGTCAACAATAACAAAAACAGTGGACGTAGGCCATTCTTATAAGGCTGAACCACTTTAAAAGTTCTTTGTCTCATTTTATTTATCTATGATTAAAAAAATTATATATCATCTAATTTTTTACATCAACATATATATAGACTTTTGGGAACTTTCTACCATGACTAAAAGTAGTTAAGTAATGAATAAATATTTCGACTTTAATATAAGTGTTTGAAAAGTTTGAGGCAATACCGAAAGACTTTATAATGAAATGAAATTCTTATGAAAACTTTACTCTCAGAAATTAATTATCTTAGTTCTAGTAATGGTCGGCATGAAACCTTATGAGAAATTTAAGATAAGCTTAACTTGTGGCGATTAATAGTGCGGTAGGTGTGCACATTAGAAGAGAGGTGAGACTTTCTCAAGAGAGTGCCGCATACGGATATGATTGTTGCATTAGCCGGTAAGCATTTTAAATAATTGCTTAACGAAAATTTTAAACTGTTTTACAATCGGGCTCTGACCCGTTTCCTATTATCTCTTCTCTCTTGTATATATATATATATATATTACAGGTGCCAAGCCATAGGGGAGTCATGCTTAGGATTCTTCGGAAGGAACGTGCGGCAGCTTAAGTGGGAGTTGCATGCCTTTTTCTTAGACGACCTCATTATTGATTCCACTCCTCGTTCTGTTTTATCTAGTTGGGCATGTGTCGCCCTTTTTCCTTATTCGTATGGTTTTGTCCGAAATTGTGATTTATTTACTTTCAGTATTTCTACTTTGGGATTTATTACTGTCAGGTTGTTTTTCCTTTGAAGTTTTAAAGTTGAAATTAGTTATTTGAATGATTAAACTGCTTGAATGATCTTTTCCAGTCTAGTTATTGTGTGACTCTTAAACTATAAATTATGAAAGGTTTTATTATTAGGCTTAAATTTAAATATGGAATTAATGTTTAAAAAAATGGTTTTGTCACTTAGCTTAATTATATAGTGTGTTTAATTTGAAAAGTTATTTTGCCACAGTGATGCTAAGATTGAACCAACCGTTCACCTTGGTTATAATTTAATAAAGGAATGATCACTCGGTATTTAATTAGGCGGGGTGTCACAGAAACCCCTTTCCAACGATCCGCCCCGTGTGCGATTCTGACTTACAATACGGACGAACGACTCGTTATCACCCCAAAACTTGATCAAGAAGCCACCGGATGCTCCCAGGATCCATTTAACCAAATTCAAATCTTCTTCTTGATGGAGACTATATGAATCTTCAAACGACTCTAAAACCACTTTCCAACTATCCACTCCGGGACCAATTCTGACTTACGGTGCGGACGAACAATTCCTTTTAATCTGAAAGGTCAGCGAATGCTTCCAGGCCCCAGGTGACCAAAGTTAACTTCCCAAACTGATTCAAACTCTTTTGAATGTCAAAGTAAATCTCCTAACCATTCCAACGATCCACAACATGCTCGATTCTGACTTACCATGCGAACGAACGATCCGTTTGCGTTCGATAATTCCCCGTCCAAAGGACCGATGAACACTTCCGAGCCACATTTGACCCAAATTCAATTCTCAAACCCAGGAGCAATATAAAGAATTTTGAAGGTATCTAAAGTACCTTTCCAATGGTTCACCCCGTGCGCGATTCGGATCAATGGTTTGCGCTCTACGACCGATTTTTTGAAGGAACCTGAAAGAGACTGCCAAACTGCAGGTTCCCAACCCTGCCTATCGGCAGTGTGTCTAAAAACACCTATTGATTGGCCAAAACAGGATTATGCCGATCGACAATGCCGTGAGCCTATAAAAAGGAGGACCTAACCTCATTTCAAAGGGGACACAAGATCTGAAATCCATCACTCTCAGTGAACTCAGAAAACCCCTCTCGAAGTCAGCATGATTTCCACATCTAATTCCCTTACCAACCTTCACTTTCTATCATCTTTTTCATTAATCTTGGTGAATTAACTAGTCTTCATAGTCATTTAAGTGCAAGGGGTTCTCTCCAACATTCAAGATCTTCAAGAAGGTCCAACTCTCTCAACTCTCTCAACTCTCTCTTTCAATTCTCCTAAATTTGGATTATCTTATTCTATTACTTAGCACTTTTATTCTCTCATCTCACATATCCTAATGTACTTTTTATTTAGTATTATCGCACATCTCTTATTTTCATGTAAATAAAACCCAAAAGATAAGAAAAAGAGGGTTTGCTCATAAGTTCCAAACGAGAATTCTCGCACTTCTCTCATACTTTTCTCACAACTAAAACAATTTTTTACACACACACACACATATAAGAGAAGTCCCCAGTTGGATTTATGGGAAAAATACCACCCCTCGTTTTTCATACGAACTACGTGGACTTTGATGCTCTATAGTCTATATAGGCATCTCAGGGTAAAACTCGAGACTCGAGTCCTACTTTTCTCCCATTTTCTATTTTTCTATATTCTTTAACTTAATTCTCCTAAAATCTATACATTTACATATATTTGTTCTTAGTGGCATATTATTCCGTATGCGTTATCGTTCCATTATAATGATCAACGATAGGATAATCGTGTAAATCCTATTTTCTAATATTATTTTTAGGAACATTATTATGGATGACTCGCTTTATCTCTTCCATGCTACAAGTCGATGATTCCTATCTCCACTACATATACACATGTACACATATCATGGGGAAATAAAGGAAAATAAAAATAATCCATGAGAGACCAGAAGGGAGGAATGGGTGCCTAACACCTTCCCATTTCAAAACTTAGCCTTCGAACCCTTTTCGAATCATTTTGGTTTCGTATGTATCAGTGTATCTTTGGATGTTTTCTTTCGGGATGGATCCCCCTTTTATTTTTTCTCTTTTGAGTAAAATAGACTGGCGACTCTATCTCTCTACTTTTTTCACCTCACACATGGCCGACGCTAGCCGAAGCGCTCCCGGGAGGGATGCGCTGGACCGAGATACTCTCACCACGGAGATGATACCCCCTCCTACATCTCTCCCTCCGCGAGGATCGGGTATGGGCACATGTGTCATGTTTTGTGGTCGTTTATACCTATATATGTATACCGGATTTTTCTTGATATATTTTGCATATATTATGTATGGTATTGGATGTTTTATTTCAAAAAAAATGAATATTTTCAAAAATATTTGGTTGTGTTTGCCTTTGAGATGTTCATTACACATTCTTGATATATATCTTTTTATGATGATATCTTATCTTCCACGTGATGCTTCATACTTCATGCCTATGTTTCTACTTCTTTGTCTGGTTTAGATAAAAATAAAAGGGGAGGGAACACTAAAATTGAGGTTTGATGAGTTTTATTTATAGGGGATAATTTATTTATGAGTTTTATTTTATTTCAATCTCAATGAGTCATGAGGTATATGTTTTTGTCTCATGTGTGTGAGTACTTAAAGAGGAATTCGAGACATATGGATGAAGACAAAGTTTACCAACGGGAAGAAGGAGAAGTTTGAAGACAAAGAGACTTATGCCATTACACTCTAGGGTTAGGAAGGGTGTTGGTATTTTTTTCATAGTAGATTTTTTATTTTAATTTGGTGTTCGGTGACTTTTGTCTATTTTGTACTAGAATAGCCAAAGGGAGAGATTTTTAATAACAGTTTTCTAATATTGTTCATAGCATAGTTTTAGACTAGTTTGGCGTATTTCGTTACAAATCATCACGCACCGTCAAGAAGAACCGAACTCAAGAATCTCGAAGTTTAAAGACTTCTTGACATAAAATAAAAGTTATAAAACTTTTGTGATGTTTCGTTTTCACCAAAAATGAATAGGAGTTTTTTATTGCAAAAAGAAAAAATATTTTATTTTTTAACTCTCGTCCAAAATAGATTAAAATCTCATCCAAATGGGATGGCATGTCGTTTGAAGGTCGTTCTAAGTGTTTTTCAAACGAGCTTCAAACGAGGGCTAAGTGTCTAAGATTTTTGGATGTCATTAGAAGTGAGATTTATCTCGTTCAAACAAGAATATGTTCTCGTTAGAATGACATTGCTATATCGTTAGAACGATGCCACCGTCTTGATTTTTGTGAACGCCCTATAAACACCTGTTTCGTGTTCAGATTGTTTAAGACTTTTTCACAATCCATTTTGCATATACTTTTGCTAAGGTTCTTGACTTTTGTGTTACAAAAACACTGTTTAATTTATAAACAAAGATCCTGAATATTTAGTTTTGTGAATTCATTTAAACCCTAGAAAGTTTTGTATACTTTCATACACCCTTGTGGAGAGGTACTTTTATGGATGAATTATGATACCTAAGGGGACTCACTCCTAAAGACGAAGGTTGAGGCTGATGAAGGACTATGGCCATGTGATTCTTGGAAGGACCATAGTTGTTCACTAAAGATTTGTAAAAATTAACACATTATACTTATTGCGGTTATCAAGTAGTGCATAAGTCTACTGTCTTGTAGATTTCTAAAGTGAATAAAAGGTTTTACAGGGGGTTTTCTCAAAACTTTGCGTTTGTTGAATGCTTAGTTTGATTTATCTGTTTTATCTCATAAATGTATGTTTAGGATAAAAAGATAAAATTGATTGAGCACCCTCAAATTGGAATCTTTGCCATGCACGTTTATTTATGCAATCTAAGTGGTATTAGAGCTTTTCACTCTTATAAGTGGTGTTAAAGCATATTTACCTACTTTTCTCATGGTTGACATTCTTATGGACCGTGTGAACATAATCTATCTTTGATATCCAGGGAGATAGAGACAGGTTTATCATGGATCGTGTGATGGTAACTGACATTCGTATGGATGTGCAATGGGAATCCATCTTCGGTATCCTGGTAGATAGATATGGGTTTACTTGGTACAGTAAAATAGAGATCATGTTAGTATTATTGTAGATAGAGATGATTTATACACTGGACTATACGAAAGTAATTCATCTTCGTTATACCTAGAGGAAGACTAAAGGAAGATGTGTAATTATATTGTTATCAAAGCCGAGTTATATTCTTATATTAAGTAGGCTTGTTATTATCATTATTTAGGACATAGGCCACAGTTGTAGCCTCACCCCTTATCTAATCCATTTTTACTTTAAGTTTATGTTAAGCTAGGATGTAGGGGTCAAGCCCTCATGATCATCCTCATATATTTATTCACTAGGGTGTACTCGTGCCAATGGAACGATGAAAAGTTTGTTCTCGTTGTATTTTGTATCCGTGCTGGCGGCACGCGATGGCATAAATTGTAAAAAAAATGAAGACTAAGTGTATGTTTATGTCGTCTAGTGTGTGCCATCGTTGGCACGATTAAGTTTTTAATCCGATGTACTATTTTTTACACGTCAAATTCGAAATTACAATTGGCTTCTATTAATTAATTTGAAAAATTCATTAAGAAACAATGACATGAAATCTAAAAAATCTCAAAATAAACTAAGAAACACAAATTTACTTCATGGTTACTTCATCGCAAAAGAAATCTTACTAATTTATTTAAGATCTCCCATGAAGTATGCCTAGTTAAAATTGAATTCTATAACTCATTTATTTCAAAATTTATTGCATGAACTTGTCATGTTCATTTCAAAATTATGACTCGTATCAGAAGTCTATGGGAGTTAGTATTTTATATATAGATTAACATAATAACATAAAAAATTGGAAGTGAATTTTTTTAAATAATAAAAACTTTTAATAAATTTTTAATACTTAAATGTAACATATCCAAATTCCAAAACACATTTTTGCTTCCATCTACTGCAAATATAAAAAAAATAATAGATGTTGTCGTGTTCTACCACAACGATTACAATTAAAAAAATATCATTTTCATCATTATCGCCTCGTAAATGTCACTTCCAGTAAAATGAATTTTCGTGAAATACTACAACAGTAAAATGCAACAAATATTGTATTTATACGTCTAAATAAATAAAAATTTGATTCCCAGAAATAAACAGACTTAATGTACAATTGATCATAATAACATGTACCCTAAGATAATATGCAAAAAATACAAAACTATTAAGGAGAGAGTAGCTACATACAATTAATGTGTCAAATATACTCTAGGGTCAAAACATGTTACATGAGACACATATTATTATTATTATTTTTCTTGTACTAGATCATATTTTAAATGCAATTATTCTATATGCGTTCATTCATGCACATCATGTATCTATTCCTAGTCTAGGGGGATGAACCATTGTAATTTGAACCTAGTTTTATTTTATCTTGTCAATTATTTTCTTTAGCCACCATGAACTAACGTAAGTTTTGCTAAAGTTGTGTGTAAATTTTAGGGAACCACTATTCCCACTCCAAAATAGTTTCCCCCCACTCCACTTTTAACTTTAAACACAAAAAATAATAAAGTGTCCTATACATATAACTTAGGTTGAACAAATTATTAATACATTTATTTATTAAAAAAACTTAGTTTTCTACAAATATAATATTTTGTTAAAAATCTATTATTTATTTTAAAATACATAGTATTTTAATAACAAACAAGCATAATATTTTGAATACAAACAAATCTAATATTTTGTAAAATAATTTTAATTATTCTGAAAATACATAATATTCTGGAAAATAAACTAATTATTATTTTTTATAGAAGTGGAAGTTAATCAAAAAACTATGATATTATTTATTTAAAATAATTAACATTCTTTTTATCAAAAAAATGTTGACGATAATTATATCAAACAAAAATACTGGACAACATTCCTTTTTAAAGAAAAAATGGTCGGAACTTTTATTATAAACTCTTTTTTTTTAAAACTTTATTTTTTACAATTTCTTTTCAAACATAAATTTTTTATAAAAGTGTATTTTTTTTAAAAATTAAATTGTGAAAAAAATTAAGTTGTGATTTTGACACATTACTACTTTTGTATTTTATATTTTAATATACGACGTGGCAAAAGTAGTGTGATTTATAATTTTCACACCACATTAAATACAACAAGGCACAAATAACACGAGTAAACTTATTAATTTAATATTGTGTCACTGACACCAAATTATTCGTTTGATATTTATCAAAATTACAACTTAGTTTTATAAAACATTGTAAAAAATAAAGGTTTCAAAAATTTTAAGTTTATAACAAAAGTTTCGTCCAATTTCTCTTTATAAAAATGATGTCTAGTTTTTTTTTATTTGATATAATTATCGTCCACATTATTTTTTATAAAAAGAATGTTCCTTTTTTATATAAATAACAAAACAATTTTTTATTAACGTTCACTTCAATAAAAAAGAATAATACATTTTTTTAAATAACCGATTATTTTTTTTAAAATAAAAACTGACTTTTATTTTTTTTTATATTTTTAGAATATTGAAAAAAAATCTGAATATTAGGATTTTTATAATCAAAATATTATGTTTTTTATTTCCAAAATATTATGTATTTAAAAATAGATAATAGACTTTTAACAAAATATTATATTTGCTCAATCTAAAGTATACATGTATAGAAGCATACTTTAATCATTTTGGTGATTAAAGTTAAAGTCAAGTGGAGGAAGAATGTTTTGGAGTGGGAATAGTGGTTCCCAAATTTTATCATTCAATATGTGAGGAAGTAAGACTTAACATATGTGTCTGAATCTATATTTTTTGAGCCCAACTCCTCTTTTACTTACAATTGCTTTGCATTAAGTACCGGACTACAGTGAGCTACATACATACCACTTTAATGACAACTGCAATGTGTCAGAAAAAAAGTGTTATAAGTGGACGAAATTTCTAAATGCCACAGTAGTATTGTGGAAAACTCAAACCTTGGGCCCCACAATTTGTCCATATATAATCTAAGACACGAAATGGGCTATTTCTATTCTTTTAGTAGTTGTCCTTGGACGCTGTCAGATTTCATAGGCTCCACATGTAGCAGGCTGCCTCGAGGAAAGCGTCTAAAATACGGCTATCCATAGGTGTTATTCTTTTTTTAAGCAACGTCCTGTTACACATTGCTTCTGAAAAGATTTTCAACTATTGTGAGATCAATCGTATAAGAAATTGCTATTATTTTTTAATTAAAATTTACTCTGAGACTTATGAGTTGAATACAAATTCTACTGTTAATTTTTTAATTAAAAAATTAATGAACAGCATTATCGAATATCATAGAAAACTAAAAAAAAATTTGAAAAAAAATATTATCCATGTGGACTTAAAACTATTGGACTGAAATAATCAACATATGTGATGCCTCAGAAAATATAACCAAACCCAAGTGACTTCTCAAAATATATATCTAAACTTCTGCCATCTAACCCACTATCCACACATCACCAAACTTTTTTCCTATACATTAAAGAATAGGGCTACACCACTATCTACATTTACGAATGCGTGTAAGAGTAATAGACGTCCTTACGAAGATATCTTTTGTAAAAGATATGCCATTATCTATATGTAGGAAATTATCGATTGTCATTCATGGGTATTGTAATACGGTGTGGTCCCATCAGGGCACATATTACACACATGACAAATTCTGAGAGTATATTTTAGATAATAAACTGAACAAAAACTCTAAAGTATACCATTTTTCTCATCTGCATTACCTGAGTTAATCAACTAAAACAAAAAACTAATCAAACATAGCGTAGTCACGTTGACGAAATTCTAAGGAAAAAAGAGCCAAAAAATAGGCAACAGGAGTTTAGAACATCTATTTAAGTTCTTTTACACAAAAAAATCGATTTAGATTCTTTACACAATATCTAATTCACACAATATTTAAGAAACCAACAGTTTGGTAAAAATGAGAAAATGTAGTGATTTATACCAAATCAATAGTTTGTACATGCAGCAACCTCAAACTCATACAATTATATTGAGATACCCACAAAATTTCTAAAGAGTGGAAAAAATAATCAGCACTACAAGAACCTATAGAAGGAAAAACATATAAATACATACACAATATTACCTTTAATTCTTCGAAGTCACAGTCTTTCTCCAAATCCCTCAAATAAGTCCACTGCTATCGATAAGAATCAAACTCAATAAAACCAAAAGAAATTCCCAAAACCATCTCTAATTATCTAAATAAACATAATGGCCCATCAAATTGTCCCCCATGAATCATCCAAAATTGCAACTTCACCCTCGAGTACCCTAGATATCCACAATCACAGTCCTTGCCAGGAAAATATATAAACGGGTCTACAAAAAAATAAGGAAACAAAAGTAGAACAAATGCTGAAATAAAAACCCTTTAGACCAAACCAAATTATATCCTATATTCACCATTTTTGAATGTGTTCACACGTGAGGGGGAGAGAAAGAAGTAACTGAATATTTCTTCTACACTGAGATAAAAACTTAAGTCTTTCAGATCTACAAACCATGAAAATGTTAGATAAAAAAATGGAGGTTTTGATGAAATACTTAATCAGATCTAAAAAGCATATAAGAGATGCAACAACCCAAATGAGAGTCCTGTGACAATAATCTAAAAGAAATGTTAGTATTATAACTCAAATTTTTATAACTCAGATATAAAAAATTTATTGCTGAAATTATTACCATAGTCGACAAAAAATGCATCTTGACCTGGATGAATCTTTAACTTCACCGACCCAAGAAAGGGTGAGGCTGATTTTGTATCCCGGGATATTTTTGAGCTTGACGCATGAATGCTGAAGCCACTTTAGTGCCCACCCAGTTTACACTTTAAATATACCTTGAAATCAGAGATGAACCCCTCGCTATTATCCTCGAGCAGTTGGTTTAGAGAGAGACGGTGTAGTGTTTTTTAGATCCGATTCAATGTATTATTTCAAGATATGTTTTTTAGGTTCTGTGGAGAAGAAGGTAGTGTTGGAATTGTGCTTAGTGGTAGAGATAGAGTGAAGCATTTTATTTTTTGCAATGGAAATGAGCTTATGGTTCTCATTTTAGTGATTTTATCTTATGTGAAGCATCTTCATTTTCTATTTTTTTTTATCGAGCCTTGCACTCTTTTGATCTATACGTAGCACCATCTTCTCCCCCCCCCCCCCCCCCCATGAACCATCTCGTGTTGAATCTCAATTGTTAGTTGATAAATACCAAAATCATTAACTTTTAATCTCAACCATCAGTTGGGAAGACCAAAAGTTCCATCTCCTTTATTGTATAAATATATTTGAGTTACACTAAGTTAAGTCAGGGTGAGTTCGTATTTTTATGACATTTGATATGGATGATGTATTAAGATAGTTGTGGCCCTTGATAGTTCTATTACACTACTTGCTTGGTATTAGAGATGAGGTGGTTCACTTTATTTATGTTTAATTACTTATATTATGCACTAGATTTATTTCTTTTTATGCTTCAAATTATGCTTAATTGGTATACTCCTATTTTATTTACTTTAGACTTGATAAATGTCGTTTAAATTTTATGGGATTTCACAATTCGTATAAGAGCATTACAGATTTTGGTGTCCTGGGAATCTTAAGTGCGTCCACCATTTTTCGCATTGCGTTCCTTGATTAATTTGGAGCCTTACCGTTTAGGATTTGTAATCTCTAAAACAATGAATGCTTAGGGGATTTCACTCTGTAGTTCAGGATGGACAATTCGAATTGACCAAAGTGTATTGGGAAGGTTCCTCATTTGGATTTTTCTTGAAAGATATTCCACACGTGAAGTCACTTTCAATAAGGTTTTAGGAACCATTAGATGCGAGACCTTTAGTATATGCTCAACTTATGCTTTAAGGGAAAATGTTTTCACTCACTATCCGTAGAGGCATTAGAAGTATGCTTTTAAAGACTTCGCTGGGGTGAACTTGTGGTAGCCAGTATGAGGGGGAAATCAGTTGTCTTTCTCTTTATACACGGAAAGAGATTGGCATAGAAGCGAAGAAAGACTTTCACGTTATCTACAACTAGTCGTGAAGACAAATTGTGCTAACTAAGTTATTTTCATCAGGGTTCGGTTAGTATGATTGGATGACCATTGTTGTAACCTAAAATAATAATGCTAGGTGGACCAATAATAATATGACACATGTCATCATATTCAGGGAACAAAATCCAGCAGATAGAAGTGGTCAGTTGAATTATCTGCTTTTGTCGGGACACAGGCCGACTACCCTCAGAAATATGAACAATCGATCAGGTGAAAAGACATATGTGAGGATCTCAACAGTCACCATGAACATGCACATGAATAACTACGTAGTTGTTAATTATTGTGTAAATGTGTAAATAACTAATGTATATTTGTATTCCAACTCGTTTTCTTTCCATTATTATAAATAGCTCATTATGCCCCTAAGCTAAAGGGACAATTAAAAAATAGTATATTCTAAAATCCTAGAGAGTTCTTGAGAGGATTGTACTAAAACCCTAATACCTAGTGGCATTGTACCCGTGGATGTAGGCCCCTTACTAGGCTGAACCACGTACAAAAAACTTTATTTTTTTCATTGTCTCTCATACCTCTCTAGCTTATATCTTTCCTTCCTTATATGTGGCAGATAATAATTTGTGTAACTAAGATAAGACTCATCATAATCATCATACCAATTTTAGACACCAACATATTGGCGCTATCTGTGGGAAATAGATAAGCTATTAGTGTTTCCTACCTATTTTTCATCCAATAGTAATTTTTAAGTCACATACTAGTCAGTACTAAGAAATGGTAGACAATCCTGAAGATAGCTATGCCATCGGCGATACATTCATTCCATCTGCCCCTCCTGGTATAGGGGATCTATATGGGATTTTGATAAGCATAGACGAAGGTCAAGAGGCTACGCAAGAGACAGTAAAACAACTGACTCAGATGATCCAAGCTAGGTCCCTAGTTGGCGCCACCACAAGGGGAGAAATATTTCCTCTTGCACCCTATGGGGATAAACAACTTATAAAACTTGTAGGGAGATAAGAAGGAAGTATATCTAGCACTATAGATCAAGTGATGATCGAACATATCATCTCGATGCTATCTTGTCCGTCATATCTATTGATTATTATAACGAGAACTTGTTCTCTTAAGAAAGGATGAGGACCTTAGAAAGGTTGAGCAGGGGTTCAACATTCGATCGTTTAGGTCCATGAGCATAAATGGGTCATAATCATAGAGATACCTTTATATCATGATATCACTGAAAAGGATTTGTCCACTTGAGAACTAGTATAAGAGGATCCATGCATGCTGATAAAATTTCTCTAGAAGAGAGCTCAGAATAAAACCATAGTCAAGCGGCTAAAACTGTCACAACAAAAGCCGGTCTAGATGGGCATCCCTGGAATGGTTCAGTTCAAAGGTTGGAAGAATGTTTAGGTGAAATATATAATTATCCTTGCGAAAGAGTTTTGTGAAGGGATCACCCTTCATTCCCGCAAATTTGAATTACCCTACACCTGCCAAGTTCAAACCACTTATAGTAACACCAAAGTAAGATGGAAGTACTTCATGTGGAATAGTATTAGGCTGCGACCGATATCTACTCATCTCCCAATGATATGCATTGAAGGTTACTCTCAAGTACTATTATCGAATCAACCCAAATCTTGTATAATAACTTACCACGAGGATCGATCTCCAACTTTCAATGGATAGCTGATTTGTTCATCAGTAGTATCTGCTTTGGAGCAAAACAAATTAAGAGGTTAGTTGTGATGATGAGTGGTTTACTCCTTGAGAAACTATACTAAACTCTAGCTAAAGACCCCATAAAAGTATGACTAGATTATTAGCTAAAGTAGATAAGATTATGAATGTCGAGGAGGCCATGACTACGAAGTAATCTCACGACACCAAGGTCAACAATAATTAGGGATCTAAGAAGAAACATAGAAGGACAAGAAGGTGGAGAAATCCAAGAGGTATGAAAAGTACAACCTTCTCACTATTTTTGTGCATCACATTCTAGAAGAAATTTAGGGAATCAGTGATTTGAAATGGCCCAAAAAACTGAAGTCTCCCCTAAACCGGAGGGATAAATCCAAGTATTATGAATTCCACAAAGATCGTGGGGATAACATGGACAATTGTATAGCCGTGAAGAACGAGGTAGAAATCTTAATCTGAAGAGGCAAAATCTACAAATTCGTTGACAAAGAAGATAGATCAGATCCCTCTAGAGAGAGAGAATCCCAGAGACGATCGGAATTCCCTATAAAAGAGGAGATGATAAAAAAGGTAGACATGGATGCTGAGGATGAACTAGATTTAACAAAAAGACCTAAAGATCCTGTGCACAAGGTGAGAAAGATATATTTTGATTTTCATTTTATTATAGGTGGTTACACTAGAGGAGGTGATGAAATAGCTGAGAGAAAATCATATCTCAACAAAGCCAAAGAGTGCTACGATATTCGACAAATCAACTTATCCGGCAAGGTTGATAATCACCCAAGGAAAATAAATAAAGAGAGATTGGTGATAGGATTATCCAAAGACAACCTATTAGGAGTAATTTATCCCCATGATGACCCTCTGGTCATGACAATGTTGGTACATGAAGGAAAATTTATTAGAATGCTGGTGGATAACGACAACTCAATCGATGTCTTATTTTACGTTTGCTTCAAGGTATTATGGATGTTAGATAATAAACTAGAGACTTATTACAAGCCCTTATAGGTTTATCTTGAGAAAGAATGTATCCCTTGGGAACTATCAACCTGGAGGTTATAATTGGGTCTAGGTTAACCTGCCAAACGGTGAAGTTTCGTTTCTTAATCCTAGACAATAACGTCAGCTCATCTTATAACATTATCCTCAGCAATGTAGGCCTAAAAATGTTTAAATTTGTGCCCTACATCGTACACCAATACCTGAAGTTCCCTACATATTATGGGGTTGACGTTGTCACGGGGAACCAAATTGATGCCAATGAATGTTATTACACCTCAGCTAACCAAGAAAAAATGAATAAAATAACCAAAACTTATCAAATAGAGACCATAGATCCTCATGAGGAGGTTGAATTGGTCAAATATGATGAAAACCCAAAAAAGACAACACATATAGGCTCATCCATGGACCCTACCTTTAAACGGGAATGAGTGGATTTCTTAAACAACATAAAAATGTATTCGCTTGGAGTCATAAGGATATGGTAGGTATTGATCCAGAGTTTGTACGTTATGAACTTAACATTATTAAGGATATAAATACGATCAAGCGTTAATGATGCTTCTTTAACCCCGAGAAGAAGATGGCTATCTAGGAAGAAGTGTAAAAGTTGCAGAAGAAAGCAATTCACCGAGGACGCCGATACCCAAAGTGGTTGGCCAATAAGGTTATGGTAAAAAAGAATAATAATAAATAGCGCATGTGTATTGACTTCACAGATAGGAACAAATCTTGTCTGAAAGACAATTATCCCTTGCCAACGATTGATTAACTAGTTGACGATACTGTCAGGCACGAGTTACTCATCTCCATATATGCTTATTCAGGGTATAACCAAATCAAAATGAAACCAGAACATAAGAAGAAAACCTTATTCATCACTAGTCGTAGTACTTATTGCTATAATATTATGCCTTCTGGGGTAAAAAATGCTAGAGCAACATACCAAAGCCTCATTAACAAGGTTTTTAAAGAAGAGATTGATAAAAATATGGAGGTATATGTGGACTAGATGCTCACGAAGATCAAGAAAGGAGACAATCACATCAAAGACTTGGGATAAACATTAGACTAATTGGACAAACCTCAATCCGACCAAATGTGTGTTCAATATATAAGAAGGAATGTTCCTTAGATGTATAGTAAATCAAAGAGGTATTGAGGCTAGCCCAGACAAAATCCAAGAATTTATAAATATGCAATTCCTTACAAATAAGAAGGAAGTTCAATGGCTAACTGGCAGAGTAAAAGTCCTCAATATATTTGTCTCATGAGAAACTGACAGATGTAAGGAATTGCTATTGAACTTCCTCAATATGAGCCTAGAACATTGGTAAAAAGCCAAAGAGTGGAATATTTTAGAGTAGATTTCATTTAAGATGGAAAACCTTCCAAGAAGACATCTACAAAATAGAGCTCAACAATAAATCCAGTCAAGCAGACTTCTTTAAAAGAGAGATTAAAAGTTTAACCAATCGAGAAGACTTCTTTTAAAGATAGCTCCATGATGGGTATAGCCAACCATGAGGAAGACATACTAGAGACATTGTCTAAGTGATAAGATGACTCTCACTAACATAAGAAAAGTCAAAAGATATTCATCTTTGAAATTCTAGGAGGATTTCAAAGAAGAGACTCTTATTGGGAAGATGTATGTGGATGGATCGTCATGTGCCTCTTGCAGCGGGGCTGGGCTAATAATCAACACCCCAGGTGGTATATATATTGAATATGGACTTATGTTCCAGTTCAAAGCTTCAAAAAATGACATAGAGTATGAATCAATAATAATTAGGTTTGAATTGGCACTCTCTTTGGGTATCGGGTAGATACATGAGCACAACGACTCCTAATTGATTATAAACCAAGTGTGAGTGTTTATGGAGTCAAAGGAGAATTCATGAAAAGTTATTTAGACAAATCTCAAGATAGGATATGTAAATTTTGGATGATAAAAATAATCACAATTCTAAGGATTGATAATGCTTGAGCAGATGCACTCTCTTAGATTGCTTCTGTGACAAGGACTGAGTTGTGAAGAACCACTCCTATAAAAATCCTCATGTATAAGAGCATTGATCAAGAGAGTTTCAATATGATTACATTGTATTTAATCCCCTTATGGATGGATTCGATAGAGAGTACATTGAGAGGGACAAATTGTTGATAGACCCAAAGGAGGCCAAGAAACTAAGATACAAAGAGTCGGATATAATATGGAAAGAAGAATTCTATATAAAAAAGGGTTCATCATTTAACCGCTCAAGTTCGTCCATCCAACAAAGGCACCAGACCTAATTAAAGAAATATATGGATGATCATATGGATCTCATTTAATAGGAAGATCATTAGTTGGGAAAGTGGTCACACATGGTTATTATTAGCCTATCACGAAAGCAGATTGTACCACTTACGCCAGGTATTGCGACAAATGACAAAGGTACGCTACCATCCATAGAAAATGTAGAGCCATGATCACACTGATCCCAATCCCCTAACCATTTTTTTGTGTGGGGAATTGACTTAGTCTACCCACTATAGAAGACAAAGGGAATGTTCAAATATTTGGCCATTACTATAGATTACTTCACCAAATGGGTGGAAGCTGAACCTCTAGTGAACATACCTTGTAAGAAGGACTTCCGGTTTATATGAAAGAAAATCATTTGCCAGTATGGCATGCTATATGCTTTCATTATCTATCATGGAACGTAATGTAACAACCAGGGTTTTGAAAAATACTATATTCGATCCTAAAAAAAAGTTTCAATATGTTCTTGAACACCCACAATGCAATGGGAAGACAAAGATAATGAAAAAACTCTAATCGATGGACTGAAAAAGCGATTCGATTACGTTAAGGGAACTATGTCAACGAACTACATAGTATACTCTGGGCCTACAGGACCATGTCGAGGATAGCTACTGGTGAGACCCACTTAGCATTTGGGATAGAGGGAGTGGTCCCCACAGGAACTAGTGTGCCCAATCACAGAGTACTCAATTTTAATTCCCCAAGAAGTAATCTCACGAGATGGTTGGATTTGTACTTGGTTGAGGAAGTTAAAGAACATGTCATAATCTGCATGGCAGTATACCAGCAACAAAACTGACCGGTTCTATAAAAGGAGAGTTAAACCTAGCAATCTCAATAAATGAAACTACGTGTTGAAGAAGGTGCTCTAAAAAAGGAACAAATTATAACCAAATTAGAATGGTCCATTCTGCATTTCTACAGTTGTCCAACCAGGCACTTAGCCGTTTGAAACCATGGAAGGGGAACATTTTAAAAACCTTTGGAGCGCCGAGCATCTGAGTAAATATTATTAGTGATCAATCAAAATGTAATCCCTTATTATTTCCAAAAACTCGTTTTCAATTTTCAATAATGATCATCACATTTCATAAAAAGTTGGGTTCCTTTTTATTTTTTGGGAGTGGGAGATGTACTAATCAAGTAATCTAAAACAATAAGTAAATACTAATTATAAAGATTCAAATCAAAACTTCACGTATGAATTTGTCTTTGGACAAGCCACATACGAGAAGTTCAAAACACAAAGATTTATATATGTATCCCTAGTGTCAAGAACAAGAATTTTTACCAAACCAAATAAAGGACATTCCTAAAATATTTGGTCTCCAAAGGTAACTAATGAAAGCACTTGGTCAAAACAACATGATCCATTTGAGCGACCACAAACAAAGTCATGTTAGTAGAACCTATGGCAGGATAACATGAGTTCATCCAAACTGGTAACCAGTAAGGTAGATTAGTCGACTTACCACTGACCACGTGATCATAAGACTAAACTACTAGTAGGCCAAAATCACACAATTAAGAAATCAAAGAATTTTATTTACATTTTTCAAATGATATAACATCATTACATAAGAATGCTCAACAGTAAAAAAACCTAACTGCTTAATCGACATGATGTTTTCCCAGAGCCTTTTCATTCAAGAAGGAGGAACATCCAGTGCAAATAGAAGAGGTGTTATTATCAGGTACCTAAGCCTTAATTGACTACTGGAACTAACTATATCCACCAACTATAAAGGCGGACTAAGGACGTCATCCCCATGTATACCATAATCCTCACGATACTTCCTAATCAAGATGATTTGGATTGCAATAGTCGGGATCTAAGAAGTATCCAACCTGAAAGGAAGAATAGGTTGGTCTAAACATCCAGGGTCATGCTAGTACCAACTTTGTCTTCCTTAGACAGCTTCATCACAATAAGATATTTATCCATCTCCACTTGTAACCTTCTCTACAAGCTTTCTCAATTTCATTGCCTAAGTGTGCCAATGCCTCATCATAACTATTCATCCATATGGTACGAGGTTGTTTCTGAAAATGATGAGTGAGGCAATAGACTTTCTCATTTAATCTCTTGATGGCAGTTAATTGATTCTTAATAAGGTTTTCTTGGTCGACTAATGTCTTCATATTTTTCTCCTCTTCCACTAATGGAGAGAAACAACCACTTTCTAAGAGGACTGACCTTCCTTTAATTTCTTCTTTTTCTTCAAATCTTCCATCAACCAAGCATTTTTCTGCTCCAAGAATGATTCTCCTTTAGTTTAATCAGTAGTGGTCACCTTCTTAATGCATTCCAATTCATCGTTCAACAAATTATTTTCCTATTCTAAGAGACTGGCTACCTCCCAATCAATCTTCACATTCGACTGTACTGAAAATTATCCCTTGGAGTATGCCAAAGATAACTCTTGTGGTTTCTCATTGAATCCTCTGTCACTTAGAAATAGCTAATGTTCTCTTATAGTCGAAAGAGGAATTGTCAACTGCATCTTTATGATCATGTTGAATTTGGAGAATCATCTTATAGAAGGAGGCGTTGGTCACCACAGTATAATGGAATACCCTTAGTATTTGAAGATAAACATCATTATCCTGGTCAGAAATATCGAGGTCCAGCACTTCCTTTATCTTTTCTTCATCTGATTCTTTATAACCAACTCCAAAAAATTGTCTACTCCTTCAAAATATTTCACTTTAGTAGTGACCAAATTTGCCTTTATAGAGTTAAACTGCAATGAATATAATATTATATAAGTAAGGAAAGGAAAGGGACACGCTAAATAGTACAACGCCATAGTACAACACAATGACTGGAAAAAAGAGGAATTTTATTAAAATTGTAAAGAGTATTATAAGTAGAGAAATAGATTAACTACATCAAAAAGTTATAAAGTCAAAATACAAGGAGTCCTGTCTATTACCCCTTCTTCTTATCATGGTTTACCTCCTCCTCTGGTTAGGAAACCACCACCATCTTCTCTTAAGGCATAGAGGACTCAACTGTCCCTTCCTAATTATCAACTTTTTCCTAAATTTATGGAGGAGTGCTTGTATTACGCTGGTGGAAGAGGTCCACCAGCAGTATCGACCCGAGTTAAGGCTGAATACCAACCTTCCTTTAAGGAGGACATCTTCAAATATTCCACTTAAATAGCAGTAGTGGAGAATGTATTATCCCACCCTTGGGTATAAGAATACTCCTAGTCTTTTTTACCTTGGTTTTTAGCTCTGCCACTTAACCCTTGGCATTTTCTACCACCTTTTGAGTCGCCTTTGCGACCTTCACAGCCTGGTCAGCCTTCTTCATAACATCTCTCTCCACTTTCTAGACATTTGCCTCCTCATCCTCCTGCTCCTTAATGTTATCTTCCATTTTTTTCTTATTATCCTCATCAGCCTTCTTTATGATAGCCTCTAGAGATTCATGCATGCCTTTGAAAGCTGCCTCCACATTTGTTGAGGATTCATTTATCTAGTTATCCCTCTCTGTAATTAGTCGTAGTCAACCAAGAATATAAAAAGGTGAAATTCAAAAACATTAATAGAAACTAAAAGTTACACATGATATTAGGGAAGTAATAAGTGACACTCACCAGAGCCTAAGGAAGAGAAGAGGTTGTAGCCTCATTCACTGAAAGAACCCCAACTGTAATTAGTTAGTGAGAAAAGCCTGGGTTGACAAAAACTAATTAGACACTTCCCTTGACCTTGTTGGCCCAATTTTTCATAGGAAACTCTAAAGTGGGGCCTAGACTCCTCTTTTACCATTAAACTAGGGCTCCTAATTCTTCATCAGAAATGTTTTAACCACTATGAGGTGCTTAGAATTCCCAGAATTAGACTTATTATCAACTGGAGTTAGGGACTTTGATGCAACAAGAATTTTATGAATCTTCCTTTTAAGCATTTCTCATGAAGAGATATTGTCCCACATGAGAGCAAGGTCTAAGGATTCAAAAGATGAAGAAGTTACCTTGATAGAGAAATTCCATTCTTCTTGGGATGGGTATTTAAGCTCAGTTGACGAAGAAGAAGAAGTTGGTTCTTCTAAATTGATGAGGGTTAATGGAATTTCTTTGATTGGGCGAGAAACAAAAGAAGTAATTGAGCTATGGTACCCTAGTAGAACATAGTCAGAACGAGGATAAGCATCACATATCCTTTGTTGGATGGAACAAATAGTCTTCAGTTTGACAAAATTAACCTCTTAGACACAAGGTATATCTTTCTTCTTCTTTTCTGCAAAATATAAAGACAAAAAATGGATCAATAACAAAATTAGACGAAAGACCAAAATAGTGAAAATTGTATAAGAATGTTCAAATGCTAACCTATACCTTAACCCTCCTGAGGGAAACAAGGCCCATTGTATAACTCACACTCGGGAAGAGGGGTAAACAACCAATATTTCACTATCAACCCATGATCTCAATAATCCTTATTGGAATTAATAAAATTTACTGCTAGGTCTCTTTTGGAGAATCTTGTCTTCAAATAATAAATATTCTCATGGGTGGTTCCACAACTATAATAGTAAACTAACCCTATTATTCTTATATTAGTCCCAAATAACTCATTAATACTGTTTACTCCATTAACTACTCTCTAAATATTAGGAGCCACTTGGGCTAGAACAACATTAAAATACTCCCAAATTCTAAAAATAATCAATTTGGAGGGAATATCATCCCACACTCAGCAATAAAAATAGTGGAGATCTCATGAGCCTTCTGCAATGCACAACGGTCATAAGGACCTATTAGAAAATCTATTTTTACCCAATCAAGAATCCTATGGGTAGCCCTAAACACCTCCAAGGAGATCTTGTCAAGAGTATACACCAATTTTCAACAAAAATGAAAGTAAAACAAGAGGAGAACAAATATTACAGTGAAAAATAAATGGCATCATCTCTCACAAATGGCGAAAGAAAAATCTTGAGAGGGAAGCAAAGGGTTTGAAATTCAGGGTGAGAATAACAAAGAGGGAAATGACATTTTATAGGACTCAGTGATATTCCCTGATCCACCTGATATGAATTGATTAAATGTACCACCATTTCATATTTCAAAGGCATGTCAGTTCCCAACAAACAAAATAACTAGTGTACCCCCACCTAGTTCGCTATCTTTTTATATTTATAAAATTGCCACTGGCCTAAGGAATGACATTCATATACACTCCCAGAGGTCGGCAGCCAACCAAACCCTAGAATTCCAAGAAAATCCTATTAGATAATACTCCATCTTTTAAGTTATTAATCACTCCAATAAAAAATGAAGTATTGGGGGCTTTGTTGTAACCTAAAACAACAATTCTAGGTGAACCAATAATATGTGATACTTATCATCATATTCAGTGGATCGAAGCCATCAGATAGAAGTGGTCGGCTGAATAATATCCTTTGGTTGGAACACAGGCTGACCACCCTCAGGTACATAAATAATCGGCTAGGTGAACAGACGCACGTGAGGATCTCAACAGTCACCATGTAGATGAACGTGAATAAATACATTGCTATAAATTATAATGTAAAGTTGTAAATACCTAATTTATAAAGATATTCCGCCTCTTCTTCTCCCCATTACTATAAATAGTTCATTACATCCCTCGGCTATGAGGACAACTGAATAAACAGTTTATCAAAAACCTAAGAGAGTTCTTGAGAGGCTTGTACTCAAACCTAATACCTAGTGCCATTGCACTCGTGGATTTAGGCACCTTGCTCGGCTGAACCACATAAAAAACCTTTGTCTTATTCTTTATCTTTCATCCCTCTCTAGCTTATATCTTTCCTTCCTTATTTGTGGTTGACAATAATTTGTGTAACTAACATAAGACTCATCTTAATCATCATACCAATATTGTACACCAACAACCATCATTAACCATTGATGCGTAAGTAGTGGAAGTTATTCTTCATATATCTCCATAATCATTACAACTATTTCGAGGATATAGTTCCTAATAGTGAGAAGATAGGGTCCAGAATAGGGATAATGTAATGTTATCCTGAACCCTGGAGGATCCTAAGAGGTTCCAAGAGAATACAACTAAGGTTATTATAACCATTATAGCCAAGGGCATTATAGTGAGTGATGCCATGGCCAATAAAATTAGTTTTAGCAGAATCGACCGTATGGATAGGGTCAACATAACCTCCAGTAAGTTTGTCATTTCGATAAGTTCCTTTAGAGGAAAGTGTACACTTTTAACGAGTGAGACCTCTTAGATAGTAAATCTTTATAGAAACTTGTGTTATTGAATATACCACTGGAGATTGGGCGTTATTACATTTACATCTCGTGCATATGAGTCTGAGTTAGACATCGAGGTGTTGCCATTATTTATTACTAAAGTATACAATGATGAGTTATATATATGTTATCGTCAGGATTTATTTCTATTTGGATACCCCAACAAACTGGGGCTACTGTATGTCATAATTATAAAGATATGATAGTTTATTGGTCGACGTGGTATTGTATTGTTTTATATTTAGATATATGGTCTTATGATTCATATTGTGTAATTTAGAATAGTAGTTATATGTATTACACTTCCATCAACTGCCAAAGGTAGGTTTTTACGATTGCCATTTTGGGAAAGGGATGTTTCTTATAAGTATGCCTAGGATCAATGGAGGTATAGAACTAACTTATATTACATAGATTCTACTTTGTCCAAGTGGGTCACCATATCTTTAGCCTCGATATTGATTGTTCAAGAGGTTATGAGTGTATTTATTGAGGTAATAAGGCTATCATCAACAACGTAAGTAAATTTTTTATTGATTTGGCATCGAGTATGAGTCTCATGGAAAGGGAACCATACGAAGGTTCCTTTAGAGATGTGGGAGTTGAGTGAACATTAGTATAGAAGAATCTATCCCATTATGTGTGGACTATCAAAAGCTGAACAAGGTCACAATACGGAACAAGTATTCATTGTTGTGTAATGATGATCGATTAAATCAGTTTAGGGTAATGTCCATTTAACTCTAAGATGGGGTTTTGAATAGTTATCATCAACTGCATATTCGGGAGGAGGATGTACCGAAGACGTCTTTTTAGGAGTGGTATGGATCATAGCAGTTTCAAGCTATACCGTTTAGGCTGAACAATGCATTAAAAGTATTCATGGATATTATGGATTTGGTTTTTGTCCATTCCCGGATTAGTTTGTCATCGTAATTACTAACTAAGTTCTAATGTATGCGGTTTTGAAGGAGAAGCATTTATAGTATTTGCGGTTAGTTTTGCAGACACTATAGGAACATAAGTGGTACATTACATTCTTTAGGTGTGATTTTTAGCTTTGAGAGGTAAAGTTCTTTGACCATGTCATATCTGAGGCTGAGATTTCAGTGGATCCTAGTAAGGTATCTGAAGTTTTGAGTTAGGGACAGAGCAGGACACCTAAAAAGAGTAGGAGTTTATTAGATTTTTGTGGATACTATAGGATGTTCATTCAGGGGATCTTAAAAAAAATTCGGGCAACTGAATCACCTCACTTTAAAGGGGATATCATTTGTTTGGAGCATCGATTATCAAAGAGCATTTGATGAGCTAAAAAAAAGCTCACCAGAATGCTCATCCTTGTATTACCACGATGTAACAATTCAGCACTTTAGGAACTAGGAGGCATGTTTGTGAAGGCGTAAATGGCTATAGCATGTGGAAATTACCCCACTCACGAGTTTGAGTTAGAAGCTATAATCGTTTCCTTTGTATTCAGAAACATTATCTATGGTAAAATATTGGAGTGCCACCCGTTTTATGGATTTACCAAAATTCCTTTAGGGAATTATGAACGTCACACCATCCATGGTGACACGGGTGATACATCCGTAAGCCTTATATTCCTTCTATAGAAAAAATACAAGGGAAATTGTATCATACGTGGTTCCTTCTTTCTCTATCAATTCATATGATGGATTCAGATTTCTGGGACAACTGGTTATACGAAAGAGTTCGAAGTTTAGAAGAACAGTTTGAGCCGAGGAACAAATTATGGTACATCTCAAAGGTATTAAGATGTACTAGGATATATGCATATCGTAGTGATGGTCGACATGAAGAAAAAGGTTGTGGAGTTTGAGTCTAGGTGCCACCCTCCATCTAGTAAGGTGGATGAATAATGAGCAGTTGAATAATTACCTCCTTTGGAGACTTCCCGAGTGGAAGTGGGAGAGCATCTGCATAAAATTCATAGTGGGATTATCGAGATCCCATAAGGGTCATGATTATTTTTAGTTCATTATCGATATTTTGAAAAAGGCTCATTTCCTCCTAGAGTTACTATATTAACCACCAAGAAATACGCTATATTATTCATGCTGAAGATTTTACAATTATATAGAGTACCACAAGACATTATATTCGATCGAAACATTACATTTGTATCTCAATTCTGGAGTGTTTTTAAGGAGGCCATTGGATTACAGATGATTATGAGTATATCATTTCACATTCAGTCAGATGGTAAGACTGAGCAAGTGAACCAGATTTTGGAAGATATGCTGCAGGCATGTATTTTGGATCTTAAAGGGGTTGGAATCAACACTTATAACTTGTGGAATTTTCTTTCTTCAATAGTGATGAATAGACTATTGGTATGCACACAACGGGGCATTATACGGACGATCATGTCATTCACTAAGCCATTAGTTAGAGGCAGGGGAATACATGAAATTTGGACCGGACATGATTTGGGACACCCCAAAGAAGGTGTCCCTCATTAAAGAACAAATTAAGATGACACTAGATCGACAAAAGAGTTATGCCGACAATAGAAGGCAAAAGGTAGAATTTCAGGTGAGGGACTAGTTACTTTTGAGGCTCTCCTGAACGAATGGATAAATATAATTTAGATCCAAAGGAAAGTTAGACCTATCTATGTGGGTCCCTCTATGACACTAAAGAGAGTAGGCCTAGGGGTGTATCCATTGACCTTAATCGACCATCTTCAACGAGTTTTCGACAAAGGAAGTTATTGCGCAGTTTATATTTCTAGGGTTAACTAGTTTGCTTCAGTCTTAGACGGACGTCATTTATGATGAAAGACCTTATTGGGTATTATTTCGTTTGAATTAGAGTATTAAATAACATCTTAATAATTTTATTTCAAACACCATCAAATTTTCATAACGAAATCTACCAATTTAATCTTAAGTCATTAACATGAATAATAACATATTTCGTTAATTAATTGAACTAAAATTTTAGATTAACTAACTTAGGTTTATAATCCAATGAACAATTATACGATAGCATAAAAATAAATATTTTAATATACCAATTAAACTTGCCTTAAATCCAAAGATGAATTCCAAGCTCAATGCCCCAATTCTTTTTCTCCAAGTTGTCTCCTTCTCTCTAATCTCTAGGATTTTCTCTCTAAAGGTATATTATGTGTTGAAGTTATGTTTAACCACTCTAATAACCTAGAATCCACATAATTAGGCTTAAGCCTATTTTAAACCCAACCAAATGAGCCCAATTAAAACTCAAAATGGCCCAAAACCTAGCTCAAATCATCTACCAACCCATAAGCTTTAAACTCAACATTATAAAATATACCTAGACATTCTACATTTCCCTAAAGTTAACCTTAACTAACATACTAAAAATCTTAATCCTCTACACATTACAATTATAAAATCAATGATTTAATTATTTATTAAATAACTAATTCATTTTTATTCCAATTCCTATTTCGAATAATATATATACACATATAACCCATATAACATATGGACATATAAATCATGATATCACTTGTCACTGCATTCACATATAATAATAAATAATAAACATTACCATATTAGTTAATGTACAACATTCCACCCTATAAAATAAGGGGTTTTATCCTCGAAATTTGAATCCGCTATACTTATAGTCTAAAGTCCAATAATATCTTGCCCGTAACATCTCATTCTCTCCTTATAATATACTCTTCCTATGACTTCTTGATAATTGAATGAATTGATAACATATCTTAATAAAATAAATAAAATATAGAAAACTAGCGTTCTTGGGTGAAGTATAATTTTAACCCTTTAATTCATGTTAGAATTGTGTAGAAACCTTTGTTGTAAGTTGTAATTGATGTCGGGACAATGAGGTATGATGGTATTTGGGTTTCTGATTGATTATTTGTTTGGACGTGAGGCTTTTGGGTTGTTAATGGAAGATTTTGGAAGGTACAGAAGAAGATCTGTGCAAATCTCATTTGAACAAGTGATTCAAATGCCTTTAAGGATCTTGTTCGAATGAACATATTAATCTTGTCCGAACGACCATATTAATCTTTCCGAATGACCTTATAACAACTTTAAAAACACGAAATTGTAGATATTTTAATTAATACTGCGTGGGCACTGGTTTCATTTTTTTTTGTGTGAATTTATTACGAATATTTTACCAAGAGTGCCCAGGATGAAATTCTAGGTTGGTGATGTTGGTTGGAAAATTGAACCTAGTTTAGGATGGGCCTTATTGTTTAACATAGTATAATGATTGCTTTTAATCTATTAGTTGGAGAATAATATTAATTAATAAAGGTTAATTAAGTTAATATGTTTAGTTAAGACATTTAATCTTTATGAGTAGGTTTATATGTATTATGTATTATCTACAACATAGATGCTATGAGTATTTATGGATCGTTCAATGAGAATCCATCTTGGGTGTTTTGGTAGATAAATAGGGGTTTATCCTGCACCGTGAGATGGGAATCCATCTTTGGTATACGGTTAGATAATGACAAGTTTATCCTGGACCATGCAATTGCGGCTAACATTCTTATGGATCATACGATTCTCTATCTACCAAGATATCCAAAATTGGTTGATTACCATGCAATTGCGGCTAACATTCTTATGGATCATACGATGGTAATCAACCAATTTTGGATATCTTGGTAGATAGAGATGGGTTTACCCTAGAACGTACGACAAAAACTGACATTTTTATGGATCGTGCAATAAGTATACATTTATATCCCGATAGATAGAGATGGGTTTGACCTGGTCCACACGACGACGATCATTTCAGTACTATGATAGATAAAGATGAATTATACCCTGGACTATGCAATGGGAATCTATCTTCAATCTCCTGGTAGATTGAGACGAGATGTACCCTGGACCATGTGATGGAAATCCATCTTCAGTGCCCCAATGACTAGTTATAGAGGATTTGGGATGAATCATACTTATGTGGATATATATTATGTTTCTTGATTAAATGTATATACTTGAGATGTATAGAATGACATTCAATTGAGATGAATAATATGTTATTATGAGGCTCACTTGGGTCTGGGATTAGATGCTTGTGATATCTAGGAATATTGGGTTAAGGAAAAATTAAAAGATACTTAAAGACGAGAGAATATGCATAATTATATTATAGCCAAAACTCAGTTATATTCTTATATTAAGTTGATGTGTTGTTAACATTGTTGATTTACCATTTTTAGGACGTACGCTACAATTGTAGTCTCACCCCTGATCTAATCCTTATCTACTTCCAGTTTATGTTTAGCTACTATGTAAGTATTGAGCTTGGCTACTCATCCTCCAATTTTTATTTAAGTTATTGAGTCGAGCTATGTTAAGTAAAATTAAATTGGTATTTTTATGACAATTGATATGAATGGTATATTGAGAAAGTTATAACTTGATGGTTCTATCACATTATTTGGTTAGTATCACAGGTGATGGGGTTCACATATTTTACATTTAGTTACTTGTATCATGCATTCACTTTATTTTCATCTACGCTTAAAATGATGGTCACTTAGTAGACTCCTACTTTATTTACTTCATACCTAATCAATCTAGTTTAAATTTTATGAGGTGTCACAACTACACAAGAAAATCATATGGAATGAGAAAACATTCAAAATAAGGCACTATTTCTAATATGATCCTATTCGCCAAAATAAGTCCATGACAAATTAAATCACTTCAAAATGGCAACAAGCCCAGAAGTCTCGACCAATAGCACACAAAGTTAAACATAACATTTGAGACACCCCACCTAATTAAATACCGGGTGATCAGTCATTTAATAAATTAAAATAGGTTTCTCATTTGGTACATTCTTAGCATCACTTTTGAAAAAAAAAATTACTAATCACCTATTAGTTAATTAAGTCGATGTCAAAATTTTAATCTTTATTAAAATGCAAGAATATAAGAATTCTAAACCACATTCGTCATTTAAATAAAACAAACATAATGGAATATCAAAGTAGCTAAATAAAATGAAAGTAACTGGAATAAATATTCGAGTATGAAATCTCAAATACGGTAATCCAAAATAAAACCAAGTCCCAACACTGGAGATGAATGAAATACAATATCTCTAAAATAAATAAGGTCTAGAGTGGGCAACATGCCCTGACTGAAATATCTTCATAAGGAAGATAAATGGATAGGAGTGGAAGCGTCTAATATCGAGGATCTACGACTCCCACAGCAGTAGCAGCACATCAAATCACGTGGAACTCCTAAGCCTGGCGTCCCTGTGGCTGGACACATAAAATAATTTGCACAAAGAAAATAAATTTGGAAGAAATGGGCCAGAGCCCGAGTAAAACCAGTTTCAAACATTTTATCAAGTATTTAAAATTCTTAAAAGAAAATATTATATAGATGTTAGTTTATAGCTCTCACTTGAGAAGTCTCACCTCTCAACATGTGTGCACACCTAACTTACTTACAGACAATTCAAATTACCCCTACTACGCCTAACTAGTTAAAATACGTTAGCCTTTTAAAACTACTAGTCTAGGTATCCACCCGTATTTCTCCCATAATACATTATCCAATATTTCCATATCTTTCAACTTAAGCAAGAATTTCCCAATTAACGGTTAAGTGTTCACATAGTTAAGTTTCTTTAGATTTCCTTCTCTATCTTATCTACTGAGTCCTCACAATAAAATAAATCACAAGTATATATATTCATCATGATATTTATATATATATATATACTAATACGACACCCCTAGGCTTAATTGCGGTGCATGCATACTCTTCTATCAAGTCCCGGTACATCTCGTACTAAATAAGGACAATCGATTCGGGATCACCCTCGAACCAGAATACAATTCACACACAAATGAAGGCGAGCGTAGTTCTAAACCTTTGGGCTACGCACAAACCTACACACCTAAATGACCATGCACACCATTGTTCACACAAATAGTGATCAAACCAAAGTTCTATGTTATGATGTACCAAATATAAAATCCCCCCTAATGGCTCATCAGGATAAGACTTTCCCCTTTTTAAAATCTCCCACGATAGCAAGCATCGTAGGTATGACATACACATAGAAATCATACAATAGTTTTTTCACACAATCTACTAATGCGACCACAAATGTGTCTAGTGTGCGTGCTATTTAGGCTCAAGTGCAAGCCTGTCACTCAAGTAATAATTCGATAAGTTGGGTATGGATCCTTGGGGAAATAGGACAAATGGAGTCGTAACGATGTTGGACAGAAAAAGGAAACCTAACTTTGAGTCTAAAAATAAGGAAAAGGTGATTTGATTTGTGAAATAACTACAACTATATACAATTTTGAAAATGATTAACTAATGAAATTATGAATAAATGAAATGCAATTATTCTACTGCAGAATTACGAACGAATTGACTAAAACTTTAACTATGAAATGAGAAAGTTAGGTCGGGTTACAATCCCCCACCCCCTAATTAAAGCTTTAAATGAATCCAACTTTTTAATACTCCTAGGCATTACTTATATGAGGGATCGTAGCCCGCACAACATGTAAGGAATGGTTGAATTAAAATTCACCCTTTATTTCTCCTAAGTATTACACATATGAGGGATCGTAGCCCGCACAATACCTAAGAAAATGTTTAATTAAAGTAGTATCATATTATCTAAGATACAATTAATATAAGGTTTTAATTCCAAGTTCTATTTCCACTATCGTGAATTACATCGGGTGGGGTTCATGCACCCCAAACCTTGGAAACTTAGCCGGACATATTAAAACTAGAAGAAAACATGGATTGGATTGAAAGAATTTTTTTTACTACCAAATAAAGATGAATAATTATGAAATTGATATTAGAGAAGTAACTAATTCAATAATGAAAGTACGAATTAGAATGGTATTACTTGAATTGCAAAATCGGAATCAAAACCAGGGTTTCTTTATTGTTATCTTCTATAAACTAATTACAAAACTTCCCTAATGAATATGAAGCCTCCTCAATGTCTGGGATGTGTTTAAAATTTATAATCTATGATTTCTAAGAGTTTCAACCATGCAGGACTCTAATTTTACAAGTGGATAAGTTCAAATTTCCGATAACTGAACCGATCCCCTTAAGGTGATCCGGTTCGGTTCCATATTTGATATAAGTTTTTCCTTTAATCGGTTCAGTTCGTTTTCCTTCCTCTTTGGTTTGGTTCCAACTCTCAGTGCTTTATAGGAAATTCTTCAAGCATAGGATCGATTTGTTTTTCTTCCTTTTTGGTTCGGTTCCATCTTTTGAGGAAGTTTTTCTCCTTGTATTTTTGAAGATTTGTAACTTTTGGTCTGGAACTCGGATTAGGATGCCGATCCTTCCTTGTTCACTAAATACCTGCAAAATAGATATGAAATACACAAAACTCAGCGTACTAATTAGAAACTGTCAATATCGATGATATGAGATAAATCCATTCGAAATACACTTTGTAGAGAGATAAAAGCTTCTAAATTAAGGGGATAAATGGGAAGAATTTATGCCAAATCAAACTCCCCTAACTTAGAACTTTGATCATCCCGAGCAATGTAAAAAGAATCAAAACATGGTCCAACTATAAAATGGGATAGAATACCTATTTCATGGGCGAGCGATTGCATTTAGCATATACAACAAGCTTTTAAACTCTTAGGTTACCCTAGTAAGACGAGTTGTGTCTCGTGAGGGTTTGCAGTAAATATACCCAAACAAATCGACTCAAAGAAAACTCAAAATACGCAAAAATTGTATAATTCAAACTTTTCCAAAAAATATTCATCATCAATTCCTATTCAAGAGTCTCAAATCAAAATGTGTGTGTGCGATGCCAGAAATTTAATCGCGAATTTCCACCGATTGACTATTACGTTACTTATCAGAAAATTCATTTTGATTTCAAAATCTCACGGTATGCTCTCACAAAAGAATCACTCGAACTGTGACTTATTCTCTCGATATGGGTGATTGATAAGAGTAAATGTATTGGAACCAAGTTCACGGACACAAGTAGAAAGACTAGAATTTATGGTAACTGGATCTCATCAACGGATTACGATTATAAGAAAGCAGGAACATTGCCTCTAATTCATATTTTCGATCTCTTTTATTATCTTTTCATGTTTTAGCTCTCCATTCGGTGACCAATTTAGTAGTTTGGACTCGATTAGGACATTTTTGAGTTAAAGGTGTTTTGGGTCAAATGGGAATGTCACGGGAAATTTGGAATTTGGAAATTTTTCGTATAATGTCCATTAGTGCTTTTCTGGGTTTCGCTCATTTTTTTTCTTTTTTTTTTCTATTTTTTCAATTTTTCACGCTTTTCTTTTCTTGCTATTTTTTTAGCATAGCTATATTTTTTCTTGCCCCTTTTTATGCACTTTCCGAACTTAATTTCTGTGATTATCACTTTTCACAATTCCGGGACAATTGGGGTTTTTCGGATTGTCAAACGAAAAGCAAAAATTTATTCGGCTCAATTTGGGTTTACACAAGGGATAATTTTTCACTCGTTTTTTGGCCAATGTTTTTGGATGCCCAACGAGGGCCTACTTCATTGTCCGAAATATTAATTGCGTTACCATATGTCGAGATGAATTCAGTTAAGAGATTAATTTTGAATGTTTTTCAAGGTAATATCACACACATTTTCCATAACCGATCAAAGTGAAAGAATTGAGATTCTCAACGACTTACTTGAATGATGAAAAGAACTTTGAGTTAACAATTAACTCAGATTGATTTTTAAACTCACAAAATTGATAGGTTTGAAATCTCACCGGGTTAGTTAATCTCCACACATATTCGTAAAGTCGACTACGTTCGCTTAATTCCCATATTTGGTCAATTTCGGCTTTGCGTAGTATGTTTTTACTATTTGAGACTTTAAACCAACTTTTAATGATATTTTTGAAAATTTTGAATTCCAATTTTTATTTAGTTTGAAGAAAATTATTTTTGGATTTTTCAAAATTTTATGATTTTTTTGAAATTTCTGGGCATTTTTGAAAATTTGTGAAGTTTTCAAAAGACGCACTTGTGACCCCCCTAACTTAGACTTTTACATTGTCCTCAATAAAAAAGGACTAAAATCTAACTCAAAGCGAATTAAAAGTGGGAGAAAATAAAAAGAGCAAATGAGACAGAAATGCAGAATTTTTTTATTAACACCCGTGTTACAAAGGACAGGGGATAACACACAACTAACATTTTTAAACAACCACCAATGACACACAAACATCAAACAATAGACATGGGCTTCACTGGGGAGGTGTATTTGAGGGTCCGGGTGAACTGGGATCATATGGATCATAGAAGAAAGTTGGGGGAGGTCCACGGAAGTTGAGCTCGTACTAGTGGAGTTGGAGATGATGCATTATGCTCGTGTCCCTTTGGTAGGCCTCTTGATCCCGTTGATAGGCTTCTTGGTCTCGATTATATTTCTTGAGTAAACCATCCAAACTGGTTTCCACCGTCGAAAGTCGCCTATCAAAATCTGCACCAGGGGGATTAAAGTCAGAATCGTCATCTTCGTCATACTCTTCTTCTTCTGCCCCGCCCATCATGACATCCTCAGCCTCGTGCTCTTCAAAATTGATCTCCTCCTCTGCATCTACATCAACCACCTCCCAGGATGCTCGAAGGGAAGCCCTTTGCTAGGCTCTCCTAGTGCGTGACACATTCCCAATGGGCTCCGGAAGGCGTGGGAAAGCGCAAGGTGGATGTATACCGGCATCGGCAAGGAGGGAGGTTATGAGATGTGCATATGGGAGGGGTACCGTACCTTTTTGCTCCAAGGCTTCATAAAGAATATCGGTGTAAAGCATGCGGGCCATATTGAGAGTGAAGTTTGGATCGAAAAGGTGGTAGATGATGGTAGCTTAGCGAGGGCACATCGACGAGTCATTTGTGGTTTGAAGCAAGTTGACGCAGATAATATGGAAGGTAATGTGCACCTTATCATTGAGGTGTCCCACGGGGAAGGTTCCCCTTTTCCAAATCTAGTTGGGTGTGTGACGGTCGATGCATTGCTGTTTTAGAATGGTGGGGGCATTAGTTGGGTAGTCATAGATGTCCGGGTGTGGGACTCTCTTGATAGAAAGTTTGCGAGTCAGAATAGCCCAGGAGAAAGGAATGGAGAGGCCTTCGATAAAAGCTTGGCTCTCTAACTCTCACGCGTGGACGAGTGAGCCATAAAAAGAGCAGACCTCATCGGTCCACATGACATTATGTGGCTCGATGAGGTATTGTGTCCACCCCCTTCGACTGAAAAGAGAGGTGATCGAGCAGGGTAGCTCATCCCAATTGACGACAACATGCGCCCCATGTGAGAGCAGTATTCCCCGTTACCATTCGAAAGGATCTCGGTAGACATGTATTTTGGGAGAAGAGCGGGGTTTGCCATGAAAATATCTGGGAATATTTGAAATTGGAGAGAGACAGTTAGAGAGGTGAAATGTGATAGAGGTGTGGAGGGAATGGTAGGGGAAGGTGTAATTTATAGGTGGTGGAGAGGGTTGGGGGGAGGATTTGGAGGGAAAGTGGGGATGGATGTTTGAAAGGAAAATGGGGGAAGGAATGGAGGGAAATGGAGGGATTGTGGGTCATCTCGGGAAGGGGCAACCTGTAAAATCTGAACCGATTCGGTTAGGGGGATTCGATTCAGTTCAGTTCTATTTTTTTTTCGCTTTATCAAAACCGAACCGATCCGGTTAGAGGGATTTGGTTCAGTTCACCTCAGGCAGAACCCTCTCACTCAAAATGCTGAAACTAGAATCTCACACCCTCAAATTTCTTGACACTTTTTCACTTATTCTCCCATATGGATTTCTTGATTCTCTTATGACGTGCGTGTAGGTGCGTGTGATCCTAAACCTAAACTCTCGTAACCTACCTACAAACTCTAACTAATCTACTGACGCACATCTACTATACACAAGAATTCACCCCATGCGCATCGGGGGTGCAACGACCTCTCAATTTAAGCTCGTTCTACCCCATAAACGGGGTCCGATAACCATATGGTGTCTATCTCTTCTACGTACGCCTCAATATATAGCTTTAGTCATTGTCCATTGAGTTTAAACATCTTCCCCCTTTTGGATCTTCCTATTCTATGGCTCCGTGGGGTAATACACTTTTCATAACGAAAGGACCAGTCCATCAGGACCATAATTTACCCAGAAATAGATGAAGTCAGGAGTTATAGAGGAGTACCTTTTGTCCCAGTTGAAACTCTTTTCGTCGGATAATTTTATCATGTGCTAGTTTCATCTAGGCTTTTGCAATCTTGGCATTGCCATACACATCATTGCATATCTCCTCTAACTCATTCAGTTGAAGCTTGCGAGCTTCACCGACTTTGTCCATATCGTAATTTAATCTCTTAATGGCCTAATACACTTTATGATCTAACTTAAGGTGAAGATGGCAAGGTTTTCCATACAAAAAGAAGAATGGGGACATTTCGATTGGGTTCTTGTATGCGGTATGGTATCCCCATAGCGAATTGTTCAATCAAAGGGACTAATCTTTTCGGTCGGGATTGACGGTCTTCTCTAGTATGTGCTTGATTTTGAGATTTTACAATTCAGCTTGTCTGTTCGTTTTTGGGTGATATTTTGTTCCCACTTTTTGAGTGACACCATACTTTTTCATAAGTCTTTCAGATGGCTTGTTGTAAAAGTGTGTGCCATCATTTCTAATTACCATTTTAGGTGCACCGAAGCGAGAAAGTATGTGTTTGTGCAGGAACTTTATCACCACTTTATTATCATTATTATTGGTATCTATAGCTTTCACCGATTTAGAAACATAGTCTACCGTAACTAGGATGTATAGGTATCCAAGGACGGGGGAAAAGGGCCCATGAAGTCAATACCCCAGCAGTCGAAGATCTCAATGATGAGAATCGGAGTTAATGGCATCATGTCTCATCGGGTAATTGCTCCCATCCGTTGACACTTGTCGTAAGATTTGCAATAACTGTTAACATCCCAAAACATTGTGGGCCAGTAAAAATCACATTGGAGAATTTTAGCGGTTGTCTTTTTTATGAAAAAGTGGCCTCCACATGCTTCTGAATGACAGAATTGGATGACTTTGGGAATTTCGTCATCCGGTACACATCGTCTGATGATTTGATAGGTGCAATATCTAAAAAGAAATGGATCAACATAGAAAAACATGTGCGACCAAGTGATGAATCTCTTCTTATCTTGCGATGCCCAATCGGGAGGGATGACTCCCTTGACAAGATAGTTCAATATATCTCCAAAGCAGGGCAAAGAAGAGGTGGCAAAGAGTGGCTCATCTGGAAAATACTCGTCTATGGGTGTAGGATCACTAGGTACGTCGGATGAAAGTCGTGATAAGTGATCGAAAATGATGTTTTCTACTCCTTTTTTGTCTTTAATGGTGAGATTAAACTCTTGTAGGAGTCTTGTGTAGGTGTATCTTCTTCACTTTGATTTAGAATTTTGATATTGCATGCTTAGTGCTATAACTTGTATTGTGATTATTTTTAGTGGAATATTTTGTTTGTGGCATAGAGGTCACCGTGGACATTTTCCCTAATTTGGGGTTTTACCACGTTAAAATTTGGTGTTAATTTGCTTGAATAGTTCTTAAATGTTTATGTGTGGTTTCATACTAAATACATAGTGTAGGTTTTTATTTTAAAACCTAAGGTAACCAACTACTAGATTTAACATCCATACTTAACATGTTTACACACATCTTGCGTGACTTCTTTAGAAAAGAGTTTCAATCAAAGAGTTTATTCGGATTTTTCTTAATCTTTAATATTTTGTTACTAACATAGTAAACAAATAGTTTTATACTATTATTTTCATATTTATCCCAAACAATTGTACTTAAGACTTATCCTTATCCTCCTACCTCCCTTTTGATAGATAAATCAAATAAGTAAAACCAAAAGTGTTAATAAATTATCACCGGTTAATTAAAATGTCCATGTAAAATATCCCTCACAGGGGGACGAAGCACATGTAATAAATAATTATCATCAATTCTAAAATACTGTTATTTCGAGATTAAAACCATTCGACGGTAGCCGGATCAAGCTGACATTAGGAATCAATTATATCACGATTTTAAAATATAAATGAGAATTAAGGGTTTAAAAATTACCCCTTTAGGTTAAAACAATGTTCTATAACAATTTCAGTCCTTGAAATTTAATCTGTTTTATTAATACCATTAAGACTAAACTAGTTGAATAGTTGACCTATATTGAAATATAATCACCATAATTGAAAAAGGTATTCAATTAACTATGTAGAAATTCACCTTTTGATTTATTATATTTTACCTTTCCTATGTCGATATTTAAAAATATTTCCACTCAAATTCGAATTTATTTTGAAATTGAAATTTCTCATTAGGAGCTTAAATTACTTTAACTTAAATTAAACAAACCTTACATATTTTAATTATATTGTATGGATAGTAAAAAAACTCATTTGTCCAATATAATTAAATATTCGAAAACTTTTGGTCTCGTAATTAATAATGTGCAAACCATTGGTTCATTCCATTTAAAATTAAAATTGCATAGGACATCCTCGTTGGGAGAAATGAACATACACAATATTAATTTAAGATAATTATAACTTCAAATTTTTAAAATCTCCATGACGCCATAATAAGCTCCATCCACTCAAGAGGAAAGCCGATAATTCTAACACAAGGAGCAACCACATCATAATTTTAAAATACCGACGGAGACTACAAGATTTGTTTGAAAAAACTTCTCTCACTTAATAATGTTAGGAGCGTTCGTACATCAAGAAACTAGGTCATGTGAATGCTAGCATGTGAACGCATAAAATAGAGCCATGCGATTGCCCTGGGGTGAAAACTACAGAAATTGACCTTTCAAATGTTTAATGGGTTGGAAAATAAATTCTTTTGATCTTTGAATTTTTGGATCTATATCTTATTAATCTTGTCGTTGTTGACGATAATCGACCAAATACAAAAAAAATTAACCACAACCAAAATATAGACACCCTATCAATACTCATATATGAAGAGCGATCATAATAAAGAAGGAAAAAGCCTAATTTATGCAACCCAATGAAATCTATTACAAGTATCTAAGATTAGTCATATGATTGATGCATCATATGATGAAATTAGATGACAATGATAGAGCAGAGTATATCATAAGAACCCTACAAAATAAAGTTAGCACATAAAAGAAACATACATGTTATTTCGTACAAACTTAGGGTTTTGTATTCTTATGGACAAACTCAATCTGATTCAATCTTGATTGATCCTTAAAACTCGAGGTCTGATGCCAGATCAAGGGACTGACATTTTAAAACTGTCTTCCAATGATCTTGATCAATATTGAATGAAAAAGAACATCTAAAATGCATATAAAATACTATATATGAACCTCTACAGATATTGTTAGCGATCCATGAACCAGAACTGAGTTGATGTAGAATTTGATTTGGAACACACCTTTCTATTCTAATGCATGATCCCTTGGTTGAGCTAGAAGGTTGGTATTATCTCTTGAAACAGAGTCTTGAATATTTTTTCAAAGAATTTTTTCTCTCTCTTCTTTGCTCTCTCTGACTCTAATCCAATCGTGTTTCACTTTTCCCCACCTCATTACCTGAGTCCTACTTATCCTCCTCAACCCAAAAACGTGATAGAAAGAGTTAGACCATGTATGAACTCCTCCAAAATCTCCTAAAAAGGTGCCTTTACTTAATTAAGAGGTATAAGTGATCAAATACAATTATGGGCTCAAAATAATTAGGGACTACATTGGGGACCCAAGGCTACTAACTAATATTGGATTCTTAATAGAAAAATAAAATTCAAAATTACTCTCCCATAATTTATTAATTTTTAATTTGATCCTAATTAATTCTAGTAAATAATTACAAATACACTCCAATTTTAATTAGTCAAAATTACAATAATAGAGAGATATAATGTTTACACAGTTGGATAGTACATAATATGATTCCCTCTTGAAGAAATCAATCTGCCCTTATTTGATATTCGCCAACAATTTGTAAACATTATTTGGTCTTAAACTTACCTTATTTGACATCTCCACCAGATTATAAAGTCCACCGAACGGGTTTACTTATGAAGTTAAAATTTATAAGTTTATCAAATAGATATTGCATTGCACTATACTTCGTGGATGCATATTTTTTTTAAACATGAGCTTGGATATACTAAAACCATCACTGCCTAACTTATAGGGTTTATGAGACCATTATAAATTGAATCACATCCATAAGGAAATCAAGTCAATGACGATGTGAATACTCTGATCCACATATCCCTTGGGATTAAGAATCTATGAACCCAATGAAAACCATGAGATTGTGCAAGTATTATCAATTCAACATGAAGACTTCAATCACTTCAATCTAATTCTTGGTCACATTCAATACTTTACTACAATATTTCTTCAACTATCAAATAAGTTCCTAAACCTTGATACAAGTTCCCTAGTTAAGAGGAAGTCGCAACCGTACCGATAGGATGTCAACTCTCCTATCTAGATTGTGAACTGTTCAATCATACTAGAACCAAAATGTTGATCTTGTGTGGCCACACCAGAATTCCTACTAAGCATAATTGACCAACATTACAATATATTTATAAACAAATATAAAACTTTCGATGATCATGATTTTTATTTCAAATGCGTTATGATGAACCTTTATGGCTGAAGAGTATATAAACCTCATAAACATAATTTTAAAGCATAAAACCCCAAACAACCTCCTAATAATAGGGTACCTTATCTATATTATACCCCTAATACGATAGTATTAAAGGTTTAATGTTTTCATTAATACATATTCCATTCTGAACTCATCATTCCTCTTTATGAACCAAACATTCAGCTTCCTAGATAGACAGAGCGTCTGAGTCCCACCCCCACCATTAATTTTTGGTTGCATACTTCTTTCTCATCATTATCTTGGTGATTTAAAGATTAATGTTGAGCGTAAAGAGGTTGTTGAGTGTATGCTTACTGCCTATAAAGCCGCTTAGGATAATTTTAATAACAGAACTTGCTCCAACACACCCAATCTGTCTTGGACTCTCTTAACTTCTCTTTGTTCTATTACAAGATTTTAAATTCTCCTCATCATTCTTCTAGTCTTGCAAAACAATCTTTTAATGAAGAAATTGCTGAGTTGGATACTTCAGGCAAGGAGTCGTATAAGGATAGCATTTTGACAATGCAACTTCTTCATAAAAATCTCACATTGTGGACAGCTGACATGCAGGATGAGGGGGTAGACAGCATTAAGGAAGATCCCAAGCATGATTATGAACAATAATAAGGGTATTCGTACTCAATTTTTGGATTTGCTTCTCTCGTGGATGTTTTTACTGGGAGAAGGTGTTTGGCCCTATTTTCAGTGTTTTTAGGTGTTATTGTCTTCAGTAGTAATTGTGCTGAATATTAATGGACTTGTTATTTTCTAGATGATATATTAGTTTTATATCTGATTTGGGTAAAATTCAAATTATGCTTTCTAATTTGCCTCAAGAAAATAATTTTCCTAATTTTTCTTCTCGGGATTCAAATCTTCACACATGTGGCTTGTTGCCTTGCTGGTGAATCAATTTTTTTCCTCTAACATTTATTTGTGTATGCAATCAAATATCGATAAAAAAAAGACATAACAGGGCATGTGTATGTGTGTCATCTCATTTATATTGCCTTGCCAGCAACCCTTTAGAGATAAGAGTAATAAATACCCTTTAATAGTCCAAACCAAATAAACCCCATCTTTTCAACTATGTCTACTTTCACGAAATCGCCTTAAGATCACATATTAAAGTACGGTACTTCTTATCCATTCCTTTATATTTTGGTTATTTGATGCTTTTCTTTTAATGAGTTATGCTTTTGTTTTAATGGGTTTAGAAAAAAAGACTTTTTATGATCGTAGTTGATATTGATTATAATATTTGTGATTGAAAGAGGATTTTGTTGAGTTTTCATTTTATATTAATGGATTTGATCAATTTGAGTTTAATTTATGAATTGAGGTTGAAATGATTTCAATCGATGATTTTTTTCCTATCCAAGCTCGAAAAATAGGGCTTTTTGACATTCACAAATGCACATGGTAAGCAAATTTGTAATTGAAGAAGGGGGTGTTTGTTGGGTTTTTATTTCTAATAATTGGGTTTGATCAATTTGAGTTTTTATCTGAAAGAGGGGTTTTTGATGATTATTGTTGCAGCTCTTATAGGTTTTTGTAATTGAAGGAGGTTTTTTGTTGCAGCTAAATTTCTGATTAATGGGTTGCATTTGTGGTAAGCCCCAACTTCACGATTTTTATTTATTATTATGGGTTGAGATATCCGTTTTCTTTTATCACTACGTACGATACTCCACATGCTTAGATATGAGTTATTACAGTTATTTGGTAAAATATCGATCCATGATGAGTTGATTTTTACATTGACGGAGCTAACTTTCTGATTCAAATAGCTCGGTTTCAATTAATGAAGCTAAGATTTGTATTCATATTTGGTAATAATTAGAATCCTTATAAAATAAATTTCTCAATCATTATTTTTCACGGTAAGTGTTGAAATTTTCTAAACACCCGTTTCTATCCACATATCCACATATATATAAATAATTATTTGTTGAAATATTTAATTACTGAATTTTTTCTTTAACTGTATAAGATGTATTAGTTATTTGATAAATATTTGCGATTTAATAAGACTCTCTATCTCTATATATATGTGTGTCGCATCATGCGAGTTGCATATTAGTTTATACAAATAACAATAACGTAAAAATCTTATATTTCACAGTCCATAACACAGTTCATCTTTATTGGAGCCTATATAGCCCGACTCGATTGAGTTTTAATATTATTCTAATTTTTAGGATTCTAAAAATTAAATCTAGTCCGATTGGCTAGATTCTAATGCAAGCAGAAGATAGTGTCCAACTACGAGAAAGGATAATTTGGGCAGGTCCCTATCGCATGTCATTCTTTGTGGCCTAAGAGCATCCGTAGCGGTGGAGACGCACGAAAGGAAAAGTTGATTCCCCATTTAAGCAGTTACCTTTCACCAAGTAGGGTCGTCTGCAGTGGTGGAATTCCTACGAACTTCATTTGTTCGTAGGAAGTTCCAACGAACAAAAGAAGTTCGTTGGAACTTCCTACGACCAAATGAAGTTCGTAGGAAGGTAACGACACTATAATGGCTAGAAAACGTCTAGTTCCTCCTTCTGTTATATAACCATCTTCATCTTCTTCAGACATCCTCACCAAATATAACCATCTTCATCTTCTTCTCCTCCGAATACAACTCACTGCAAAAAAAAAGAGTTCTCCTCCTCCTCCTCTCAATTTCATCCTCTTCCTAATTCATCATAAACTTTATGAGTCAAATTATTTTATTTTAAATTTTCCATTTTACTCATTATGGAAGGTAGAAAATGGAAAAAATATTTCAATATTGGGAAATCCAAAAAATACGAGTCCACTTCAACATCAATTCCCGCTCCTTTCGCTCTGATTAAATTGTTGAACCCCGTTTATGATAACTATTCCCGTATTTACGATGTATGGACGCACGCGTCGGATGGACAAACTTCGATTATAAAAAAAAAATCTGAATTTTGTCGGAATTGGGCAAGCCCAATGAAATTGTACAAATTGACCGAAGAGAAAAATGCGATGATCAAATCAATTATCGACACTGTCAGTTATATGTCGAACATATTTTCTATGGTGATGCCCAATTCCAATCAATCTATTATGATGGAAATGATTGAACGTTGGTGCGGTACGACGCATACGTTCCAACTACTATACGTCGAGCTTGCCTTCACTCCGGTCGACTTCACAATGCTTTTCGATAATGATATATATTTATTGCTTTTTACTTAGATTCATAATTATTTCCATATATTTGTTGTATTTATATTCATAATTAATTAAATATATGATAATAATTTTAAATTCCGTACAGGAATTTCAATTGGACAAGGGAGACCGATTATAAATCTACCCAATAAAAAATATACCAATTTTGCAAATACCATAAATAAATTTTTCCACGATATTCAGATCCAAAGATTTGCTGGTGCGGGGATTGCAGTTTCTGACCTTAAAAAATATATAGAAAATTTTGTCAAGGCTGGAGATATATAAGATTTTATGTGCATAATCGTAGCCCGGGCATTTTGGTTATATGTTATCAGGAGTGTGTTTTTTCCAAATGCCAACTCCACTGCCGACATCGGTCTTTTACATTATTTGGAGGATATTACTGTCATCTCCACATACGACTAGGGTTTGACTATTTATGCCTGGATTATATGGTCTTTGGACAAAGCCAGTCGTCGATCGTTCACTAGCGTTGAATGCATGTGGCAATTACTCGAGGCATATTTTTGTTTAATCTTATTTAACCGCATATCTGAATTTATTTTTCATTAAAATAATAGTCAACTTATTCTAACGAATAAAATGTATTGACATTTTTTACAGTATTTACATCACGAGTACATGGCCACGACATGTACAATACTAGTCGATCCGTCCATCGATATGTGGCCCCACATATTCCGTTGGTCGAGGGGGAATCGAAATAATTTCAAGGGAGCACAACAGTTTAATATCTCAAGCAGTCAACATCAGCTTGAGATGTGATCACCCCAGTCCATTATATGGAAGCCATAAGAGACTTCTGCCTACCGTGACACCGATGTCATACTTTATGCTTATCATCTATCGAGTTTACGAATGATTTTTCGGGATCCCTTATTTAAGAGTTTTTGGTACTTGGGCGACCGGGCCATTCGACAATTGACTAGGCAAATATGTATAGCAGAAAACCCGCCTATGAGTTTGTGTTGTGTCTCCATACATGAATTTCAAGTAGCAGTTGGCCAAAATTGGCCTGTCGCAAATCAATTCATTAAAGATGTATCTCAAGAAGAGTACAATGCCTACTAGAAGGCAATAGCACTGGAGCCTATACTACCATCAATTGCGAGATATGTGAATGTTAATTTTATTGGAGTTGGTTCAATGGCACCTTCAACGTTGTGATTCCTACGAGCACTAGCACCGACAAATGAACCCCATGTATATGAGACACAGTTTTTGGCGACTGGTTCTACGCATATCCAACCACTGAGAAAGAATAGGAAGGTGGATGTCAGCCCACCAAAGGGGGCTTTATATACGGTTGATGTCCCGTGACCCGAGATTCCCACCAACGCACCTCCAGCTCAATCGTTGACGTATTTAGAATGGCGAGATTCCTACATCTATGTAGTAGATAACAATCGAGGTCTCCATCATTTATTATTATTCAAGACACGGCAGTGAGAGGATCATCTCAAAGAACGTGATGATCGCATTAAGGAGTTGGAGCGTAGACTAGCACGCTTTACTATGCCTAATCGTGGGTTTGAGCAGGGTGGGACCAGTTCTATTCATCCGAGTGTTTACATAACACAACCCTCCGACCCGATCACTGCACATCAGTCTCAACAAAGTTGGGGAAATTTATTTGGGACTGACCTAACTACGGGTTCACATGTGAACTTACATGCGGATTACGAGTTCGTTCATGAGCGCCCTTGATGTATAATGTTGTATTTTACAAATTTCATGAATTTATTAATGATAATTATCGGAATATAATCCCATTTTCTTTTATGTTTTGTTGCATTATATTATTGTTTTACCATTTTTGGAATGAAGGCAATGCATTTATTAGCCTGCTCTCATACTTTATTAATATTTTAAAATAAAAAGCGACTCTATAAAATCAAAGTTATATTGATGCATGAAATAAAATTTGATCATTTATTACATGAAATAAGTGATTATTAGGACATATATGATTATTACGACATAAAAAAATCACTAATACAAACATTCTTACATGAAGTAAATGATTATTAGGACGCATAATTAACTATTTCAAATATTAAGGTCGAACCTTATAGAAGTACAACAAAATGGTTTTCTATTGCGCACTAAACATTTTTCTAAGTAAGACCGTTGCGTATCGAAATCAATGTATTATTTGTTGTAGTTAGATATATTTTGTTCGTAGTCTTCCCCATCATATTAAGTTATGCATTCCGAAAAGTAATCATACCCAGAATTAGTGTAGTCAAAAATATCGTTATCTGATGCCATCGTTGAGTCATTATATATATTAAATAATTGTTCCTGAATCTGATGACCTGATAACATCGCGTGTTGTGCACTATGATAACGTTGTAAGCGCCTTTCCATTTTACATATCTCTTCCTCCAATAAATCATGACAAAACATATCCGCTTCTTCGGGATACATTATGGGCCAAAGTGCGACAGCACAATTTTTTTGGCACAACCAAGTGATGATAATGTCAAAGTACCTCGAGGTCACACCTTTCATCATATTTATCTGGCCATGTGAGTTGTTCCCAATGGTACTCAACTCCGTATTCAGGTTCAGAAATGGGAGATATTAGGAATATATGACCAAAGTCATTAAGAAAACGTCAAGATGTATTAATTGGATGAGTTTGGAAAATTAGTTTCTTCCCATAGCAATCGTTACCAGCAATATCTGTGTATGATCCATTGTAAATGAATGAGCTGTAGGGAGAATATGCCATCTTATAATTTAAAGAATATGGTAGTAGATAACACTATGGGAATAATCGTTACAAACCTTTATATAGACAACTTTTAACCAAACAAGTTAATTTTTATTTACTGTACAACTTTATGTAACTTTTTCATTACTATATAAGTGTACTAGTAAATATATATTGACGTTTTAATTTGGTACTAGTTAATATACAGTGGTAATTGTAAATCCATACAGTTATTATATTTAATTATAGTAGTAAATATATATTGACGTATTAATTTGGTACTAGTTAATATACAGTGGTAATTTTAAATCTATATAGTTATTATATTTAACTGTACTAGTAAATATATATTGACATATTAATATGGTAATAGTTAATATACAGTGGTAGTAGTAAATACATACATTTATACTATATAAGTGTACTAGTAAATATATATTGACGTATTAATTTGGTAATAGTTAATATACAGTGGTAGTAGTAAATACATACTGTTATACTATATAAGTGTACTAGTAAATATATATTGACGTATTAATTGGGTAATATACAGTGGTAATGGTAAATCCTTATAGTAATTATATACAACTGTACTAGTAAATATATATTGATGTATTAATTTGGTATTAGTTAATATACAGTGGTAATTGTAAATAGTAAAAACATATATAGTTGGTACACATCCCAATTGACACTAGGTACACATCCCAATTTCCACTCGTGCAGGAATTCAAATTTCTGCATCCCAACTTCCATAGTAGTGTTTTCAATCGCATCCTTGAATATATTTTTCATTATGATAACTACTTTTTTCAGAACAACGATGCTTGTGGTCATATAGGTTTAAGCTCCCATCAGAAAGTGTTGGGGGCAATTCGACTATTAGGTAACGGGGGTTCCCGTGATGTGTGGTATGAGAAGCACGCCATGAGTGACAGAACTCTATTAGAAATAGTAATTAGATTCACAGAGGGAATTGTTAGGAGTTTTGGTCCCCAATACGGTAGAAATTCGACCGAAGGTGACGTCATAAGGTTACTAGAACAAAATGCTAGTAGATGTTTTCCAGGAATGCAAGGCAGCATAGACTGCATGCACTGGCGTTGGAAAAATTTCCCAACAGCATGGCATGCTTCATATAGTGGTCGTAAGCAGTCACCTACTATAATCCTTGAAGCGATTTCCTTGTACGATCTTTGGATTTGGAAATCATTCTTTCGGGTGCCTGATTCTTGCAATGATTTGAATATCTTTCACCGATCTAATGTCTTTCAATAATTGCGCAATGGGAGAGCAACTCCCGTTAATTACAATGTTAAAATGTTTTTTTTGTTTTAGCCCAGTACACTTCTCGTGCATCTGTAACCGCTTGGAACTCATTGGTTCCGCTTCCCATTTTATTCATTTGTTGAGAAAGATTCGCAACATATATCAATATGCGATGCGATATATGATTGTAACGTGTCGACAACATGGATCTCGTATAAGAAATTGTAATTCCATTTGCGACGTTATACTCATTCCGTATGATATCCAAAAATGTTCCCGACGGCATCGATTTTCCTTCAATACTTTGAGCGGTATATTTAGCATAAATGGTACATAAGACTTCATCTTCAAATGGAGTCATATTAGATTGTCGAACACCACTCGAAGAAATTGGTTGAGAATACGATATATTTTCCGTACAAAAATAATTTTTTTGAATGAGATTAAGAAAATACAACGGTAGAGAATTTGAGGCTAGAAAAAATGGGGTGAGAATGATAAATTGATAATCTGTTTGGCCTCTATTTATAATGAAACAACCGTTAAGTTACACGCAGTAAAAATGTTCCAACGAACTTGTATTATTCGTAGCAACTTGCTACGAACTTCTTTTCTATGTAGGAAGTTCCTACAATTATCAGAAGTTCGTAGGAACTTCCTATAAAGAAAATAAGTTCGCTGAAAGTTGCTATGAACAATACAAGTTTGTTGGAATATTTACTGATTCCTTAACCATTCAGTAAATTAGCCAAACCATTACCATTCCTTCTACCTTAAATGGCATTTGCCTCTCACCATTGCAGTCCTACCGATTGCCAACTTTACAAAATTTATTAGATTTACTCCCCACCATTGTCGATGCTCTAAGATGATCACTACATCTTCCAATTTCTCCAAATGATTAGGTTGAGGAAGCTTTGGACATCTTGCGCCTTATGTTGTAACTAATTTGACAAAGTTACATGATGGTGACGTTATGTTGCTCTACTATGTATCCTACTTCAATGTTGTAGAACTGCAATGATATGATACCTCAAAATGTATTTCCTAGACATTAGGGTTTGATGCATCATCCAACCCATCTCGAGCCATCACAACACAATGCGTTGGGGATGTGTCTTGGGGAATGTGGGAGCATGGTTCAATAATCGAGGCTTTGTGTCATCATTCTAGAGATTCAACCTTTTTGTGGGTTATATCCATTTTTCTTATATTTATTCACATTATCGACTCAATACTCCGTTTCTCTCCTTCCTCAATTCTTACTCTTTTTAGATGTTTTCTAAAATTTGTTTAAACCTTCGTATTCCTCAAACTCTATTCTTTATTATTCACGGTGCTAAAAACTTTGACAAAATATTAAGTCTCTACCAAAAATGATTTCAAGATTTGCATACTAGGTAAAATATCCCTGAAGATAGTTCAATTAGGATTACCTTGGAAATATATGATATTCACGTTCTCGATCCCACCACTTATTGTGGAAGCTATCAACTTCTATGGGGTGACGCCTCTCAAGGTCAATAACAACCTTTTTGTATTATTATAATATCAGTTGAGATTATTTAGACCTATGGTACCAACCTAGGATTCGATGAATTTTTGTAATACAACATTATCGAAGCAACCAGACACTCTAGTATCTTTCATTTAGGCATCACTCACACTGATTTTATGGTTACTAAGACACCACAAAAGTTTGGAGAAAAACATTGAAATTGCTAGGTTATACAGACTAGACCCTATATGTATCGCTAATTCCATATGCAACACCTACGTCCGTAGTACATGTAGCTGCAACACGTTGCACAACACCTCCCGTGTCTCGATATCAATCGAAAGCCTTCACCGTCTCCAACTATATTGAAGTCCATCGCACAAAATGATGATAATGGTAGGATGATGATTTCTGGGTTTAGGCTCATGGAAAATGATCCCCAAAGATATTGTAAAAGTTGGAGATAATTTGAGAAAGAGTTTTTGACTATCCACAAGTCACTAAAGAGGTTCCATTCAGTTTTCTCCCGCTCTCCTTATATATTAGATGAAGTGGTAGTAGTGGAACAAGGAGGTTGTCAGAGAAAACTGCATAAAAAAAATTTCATCTTGATATTTTCATTTGAACAAGATGAAGGCTCATTCGAACCACAAACTTAAATGACATTTAAACGAGAAAGGAACAAGGCCTTCAAACGAGATTTCAGCACAAATAAAAAAGGACTTCGTTAGATACTCATTGGATATCATTCGAACAACATGCATGAATTTCGTTCGAACATGTAACTAACGAGGGTATCTAATGAGAAGTCATCTCAGCAAAGAACATATCTCGTTAGAAGACTCGTTTGAACGACCTTCTTCGAATGAGGTATCAAACCTCATTGAATGACCTTGAAAGATGTTGAAATTTAAATATAGTTTTAAGAAATATTTTATATAAAATAAATCCAATTAAAATAATTCTCTAACAAGTTAAAAACAGGTCACATGCCTTTGGGAAATGTGAGCGATCGAATTGATTCTTTGATGTGACATGAAATCACGGTAGCTCAACTTCTTCAAAGTGGGTTATGATATGACACACTAAATGTTCTAAATATTTTGTTGAACAAAAATCATTAATGCTACAAATTGACTCAATGTAGAAATTTGTCCTTACAAATTTCCTCCTTTGGGCATTCCGGGACAAAACATAAAAAATAAAAAGACTCGAAATTTACCAATCCAGGTCATCAAGGCAATCCTAATGCTTACCCTTAAATCTAAAAAAAAATGGACATTCGACTCCCGAATAACCTAACATCTTGAAAGTCTTTGTAGGCATGATCCAATAATATGGCAATATGAGTGGCCTATACACATGAAACAGTGAAGGGAAAATAATATAAATATGGAATTAAGTGATCCACCTAAATGATTATGGGGTTCTCCCCATAGCAATATTCTCCCCCTTTTTGCCCGAAAGAGAAAAATATATTAAACACTACCTGCACTATTAGAGACATAAATCATTAAGCATAATACCCACAGAGATAAAAACTAACACGAGTAATAATTCAGTAGCACGATACAATGTAAGAATCATCCACCACACAAGAATAGAGATAAATCAAAATAAGTGGATTAATAATAAAGATCCAATTATCCAAAAGAGTGCTATAATAAAAAAAAATATCCAAAAGAAAAAGAAATGCGAGAAAGAAACAATATCCAATATCTTAGTATAAATGAGAGAAGTAGATGAATAGATTATAAAAATCTCTCTCTCACAACTACATAAAACATAGATGACTATAAAACAACAATCACTAGATCGGATCATCTAGAGAATCATCAGAAGCATCATCTTTATGAGACGGTCCGGTTCCCAAAGAACCTGCTCCGCAACGCATCTCAGCACGTCAAAGCTCCTCAAAATGTTGCATCATCAAAGAATTTTGACATGCTTGGGCCTCATTCTCTCTCTCTCTCTCTCTCTCTCTCTCTCTCTCTCTCTCTCTCTCTCTCTCTCTCTCTCTCTCTATCTATCTATCTCTTCATTGAGGCAAAGAACTCTTGCATCATATCTGTTTTTTAATGATGCTCATCGCGTATCTACTCGACCTGTAAACACATCAACCTAAGCTCCTTCGACTAGGATGGGGGCTCGGGAGGAGAGGTGGATGGTCTGGACTGAGCGGGGGAAGATGTGGATGTTTAGTGGGATGATTCAGAATAGGATGGAGTGTGCTGAGACAGGGCTCGATGAAGATAACTTCGAGATTGGTCAACATATGAAGTGTCTATGGACTGGTAATGAGTCGCATGGATGTCAGTAAGAAGGAGAGAACAAACTACATCCCGACAGTGTTGAGTGACTAATACAGAAAATAATAATGTCTGTTTGACAAGAGTAGAAGTAGAGATCCGAATAACTTGAAGAATTTTAAAAATATGGGTTGAGAGTTAATTGGAAGCCCGAACGCTGATAGCATACATCAGACTCACATGATTGGGCATGATCTGAGTATGATTTATGCGTGGAATGAGACATGCACAAACAATCCAATTAAGGATCATGAAATCAACTTTTAGGTTCATATGGTAAAGAATGGAAGTGACTAGATTTAATAGATTAAAGACGGCCATAAAGATAGTGTCAAGGATGGGTCTAGCCTCGTCGGGCCAAGGGTAGGTTGGATTGGCCTCCTGAGGCAAACCGGCTAAATGAGTAACAAATTTAGTGGTAATATAAACTTCCTTGGCCCTAACTCTAGGAACAAGACCTCACTCACAAACCAGCATTGAAATGAAAAACTCTTGAATAAGGTAGGGGTAAATAGGATCTCTAAGGTTAAAAATGGGGTCCCAACCTCAATGTGCTAAACAAGTAAAAATGATGGTTACCAATAAAGAAACTATGTTAATGATTGTTTACTTAACAATAGACCTAGTAGGGAAACCTAAGGTGTGGAAGAGGGTGTGATTTGTTAGTGTCCACTGACGAAGTCGAAGGTTGGGGACCATTGCATTATCTTCTGAGGATTGTTCCTCTTTGGACTCCACAAAATTCCTATTACACCTATTACAAGACATAGAGTAAGATGGAGAATCTCTACACCCTACCCAATATCACTAACCAAACTACCAAACCACTAAAACAAACATTAACAATAATAAACAATGCCCAAACTCCATCAGAAGGATTTCTTGAAACTTTTGGCAAAAAGGATTTTTATGTAATTGTTATACCAAAAAAAATCATGAAGTGTCATTTAATTGGGGAAAACACAGAAATAATTTTTTTTTTTATGTTTTTGGGAAAAAAATCTCTTATATATTCAAAATAGCCCCAAAAAGAAATTTGATTTTCCCATTGGGTTTGGTTAATATTGAAAAAAGAGGTACAACATAAAAAAAAAATTGCACGTTAAAAATGTAACCCAACATGCATGAACTCCCAAAAAAATGAAAAATGAAATGAAATAAGGAAGGGGAGGAAATTGTATCTCAAAGAAGAACTTCAAATACCAAAAAAATCCGCTAGGAAAAATGAGACGGGGAGTATAAATGGAGGATGAAATATAGAGGAGTGGGTTAAATATAGAAGGAGAGGGAACATGGAGAGATAGGATGATGAAGAAAGTGGGTTTATGGGTTTTGAAAATATGAGAGAAAATAGGATGAAAATATTTTACTTTGACCAAGTGAGAGAAGAAAATGAAATGGTTGAAATAAGAAAATACTCAACCACCATTTTAAAACTTCGATTGTTTCTACGAAAGGGGGCCTTGTTCGAACAACGCCGTTTAAACAACATTTTGAACAAGAATTCAGGGATGATAAGTGAGGGACCTCATTCAAAAGAAGTTAAAAGTCTTTCTAACGACCTCTTAAAATGACCAAAAGTGAGGAAAAATAAGGAAAATAAGGAAAATAGAGACCAAAAATGAAATAGGAAAAGTATGAAAAAATTACTTGGCCCAAACATGTCCTAAAGAATGTTAAAAATACTCGAAACATGAAAATGGAATGTATGGATGTGAACGAACTGAATAGGAGCATGGCCTAAGATAACATACAAGTGCAAAATGTAACATAGTATTCCTACACGCTAAGCACTCACATAAACCTTGTGACAATAAAGGGAACTCAATTGGAGTCGAGTCACTTGAACAAAATATTCCTAAAAGTTAGATGATTCTCTGGGCAATAGCATCACCTAAAATGCAATATGTTGACTTATTATGAAAACCCAATGATCTTCGACTTATATCTCCCTTAAATGCCATTATTTACGAATTTTGCATAATATATTGAAGCATCAATGAAGAATACATATCGGGCTTGGTAATTATTGTTTTATATGCCATATAATCTTTTATGCTCTTTTTCAATGGTGTATTTTAACACAAAGGAGTTTACTCTTTTTGTAGCCCCTTTTCCATTGCTCACACATTTTGATGCAATCCATAAAAATGGGCAATGGTTCTTACATGAACAATTTATTTGTCTATCTCTTATAACATTAGGCGACAAAATTGATAAGACAACGCCTTACATCACCTAGCATATCTAAAGCATGATTAACATCTTAAAGAGTTTGTGAGAGGTGTGTGCATAAAAAGGCGATGATATGAGGCCAACAAAGAAGGAAATATCATAAACGAGCATCAACGCGCCATAACAACACATAAAACACACAAGTGAGATGAAATCGAGACTAGTTACCCATCATAATCCACATGAAAATGGAATGATATTGTGTCCCGAATGTGTCACAAACTTGTCCTAAATGGACAAAAATGATGTTTTGATTTATGAAAACTTTTATTCAACAAACGAAAAAAGAAAATATTTTTGGATTTTTGAAAAAAATGTACAAAAAGATTATCTAGTTCACAGGGATAATGATAACCACAATGCTCTCCCTAAACTAGATTTTTTACTCTGAAATCAAATAATGGAGCAAACCCGTATCGATTTCCTAAAATCCTCGAACCTAAGGGCATCTAAAGGTTTGGTAAAGATGTCAACCAATTGACGTTCGATGCCTACAAAGCATAAAGAAATGACTTTTTCTTCAACTAATTCACGAATTAAGTGCTCACGAATCCCAATGTTCTGTGTTCTTGAATATTACACGGGATTCCAAAAAAAATGGATTGCACTCATATTATCGCAAAAAATAGCCATTGTGACTAGATAAATTATGTAATTCTCCAATATTTTCTTCATTTATATGAGTTTTCTGCAATAACTCCCGATGTCTATGTATTCTACCTCCATCGTGGACAAGGAAATGGAGTTTTGCTTTTTCTCCTCTATGAGATAAGAGCACTCACAAAATAAAAACACCCGCTCGAGATGCTCTTACATCCATTCACATCTCATACCCAATCGGTATTCGAATACAACGATAGACAATTAGTGGTGTGGAAAGAGTAACAAATCTTGAAAGACAGGTCCCCACTCACCTATTTGATAATATGTTTAATCGCAAGCAAGTGTGACTCTTTCGAGTCATCCTGATAATGGGCGCAAACTCCTACACTAAAGGGAATATCTAGATGACTAGCGGTTAAGTAAAGTAAACTACATATCATAATCCTAAAAAGAGTGTCCTCTACATCCTTTCCTTCGGTGTCTTTGTTAAGCTTAACGGATGAACTCATGGGTGTACGTGCATTCTTTGCAGAGTCTAAATAAAATTCCTTTGCAAGATCACTCGCATACTTAGATTGTGAAAAAATATCCCACTATTGAGTTGATGCACTTGAAGACCTATGAAGTAATTAATATTGTCAACCATACTCATCTCAAACTCACTTTTCATTTCTCCCGCGAGAGGTGAGTATGTTGGTCACATATGGGCCCCAAAACTATGTCATCGACATACACTTGGGAAATAAAAATAACACTCGCATTCCAACGAACAAAATCATCATGTCTATTCCCCATCACGTGAATCCATGACAAAGGAAATTGGAAGTAATCCTCTCATACCAAGCATGCGGTGCTTGCTTCAAATCGTACATTGCTTTCTTCAAGTTAAAAAGATGAGTTGGGTTCTTAGAGTCTTTAAACACTTTTTATTGTTCCACAAAGACTTCCTCCTGAAGAATTCCATTTGTAATGGCACTCCTGACATCCATTTGATAAACCTTATATTTTAGATGGCATTCAATAACTAGAAAAAGGCAAGCGAACTCTAGCCTTGCAATAAGAGAAAACGTCTCATTAACACCCTCTATTTGTAGGTATCGTTGAGTAACTAACCTAACTTTGTTATGAACAAAGTTACTATTTTCATCCTTTTTATTTTTATGGATCCATTTGGTACCAAGGACGTTTTTATTCCTAGGCCAGGGAGCTAACTCACAAACATCATTCTTTTAGAATTTACGTAACTTTTTTGCATTGCACTTATCTAATGCTCATCTTGTAGTGGTTCTTTGACATTTTTGGGTTCGATTTTAGAGATAAAATATAAATATGTAACCTCATGTTCAATTTGCGCTCTAGTGTTTACAACTAATTCGGGATTGCTTATAATATTGGAAGGGTTATGACTTTTATGAACCCAAATAGATGGATCCCTTTTCTCATGTGTCGATAAATCATTGTGATAATTAATGCAATGAACATCGGGGGAGCGTCGCTCTCACAAGAGCTATCTTCATCATCATCAACAAATGTAGTGAGACCATTATATTTTATAGTAACATTAATTGATTCCTTGACTTTAGAGCTAGCAAAGTTGTGAACCCTATAAGATCTACTATTTGGTGAATAACCTAAAAATATACCTTCATCACTCCTCGAGTAGCATGGACTCCCAAAGACTCTTAAATAAGATAGGTTGGGTTTCTTACCTGTCCACAATGTATATGTAGTTTTATTGGTATGTGGATGTAAGTATACCCTATTCACCGTGTGACAAGCGGTATTATTACTTCTACCCAAAACCGTCGAGGCACTTTCCTACCAAGAAGCACGAACCTACCATTTCTTGGATCTTTTGGTTTTTTCTCTCAACTATGCCATTTTAATGAGGATTAGGAATGGTTAAAAACTCATTCTCAATACCAACTTCATCGCAAAAGGCATTCACACGGAACTCCTTAAATTCAGTGCCATTATAACTACATAAACGGTTTATGATGATAACATATTGATTTTAAAGGACTCGACCTTTAATCGTCAAAAACTCAATAGCATCAAAGTTTTCCCTAAGAAAACCAATAATTTAATATCTTGAAAGGTCGTCTACCATGACTAGGATGTATCTTTTTCCTCCTCTGGTCTCCGTACGAGTGGGACCCATAAGGTCCAAGTGAATTAATTCTAAGACGCACGAGGTGGCAATAGAGTTTAACTTCTTATGAGGACTCTTAATTTGCTTTCTAAGTTGACAAGGAAAACAAACAGAAGAGGTTGGTTTTCTTAATGACAATAAGCCACGAACATGTCTTTCTTCACTAAACGATAGAGATATCTAAAAGTAACACAACCTAAAAGTTGATGCTAAAGTTTGGTGGTGGAAACCTTGGACTATTGTAAACGAATGAAGACTTTGGAAGGATCCCATAACAATCATCACTAGTCCTCACACCTTGTAGTATAGTCTCACTAGATTTATCATAAATAGTATATTTCATCTGGCTTAACATAGATGCTAGGTTTTGGTCGCATAATTTGCTAATTCCTATCAAAGTAGCTTTGAGTCCATCAACATAAAGAACATTTTCTAGTTTTGGAAAATTGAAGACTTCAATAGTGCCTTTTCTGATAATTCTAAATAAACTCACATTGGTAAAGGTTACCTTACCATCCTTGTGATCCTCAAGAGTGGTAAAAAAATATCTATCACATGTCATATGTCTGAAGCACCCACTATAAAAATATCATTATGAGGTATTTTAAGACTTAAGTGCAATACGAACAACTAATGCTTTCTCGTTCCTATCTTTTATAATCCAAGCGTTAGTTGTGCTCTTAATGTTCTTGCCATTATTGTTTCTAGTCTTTTGGTTGGAATAATTTCCTTGAGGCATAGAAAACCTTATAAAATCTTCCATTAAATCTTTGTATGTATTGACTACATAGTCAACTTGCTTTTTAAGTATAGCCAAATGGCTATAATGTGGCGTATGAGTAGGGGGATAATAATTCTTCCTAATCCTGTAACAAAATTACCTAAGATGACTCCTTTTATTGCAAAAAGTACAAACATAATGTTGCTTTGGAGTCACCTTAGTAGGTTGCTTAGGTAGATCTCTCCTAGGTGGGTTAGGTTTTGGTGGGTTAGTTTTGGTAACAAACTTGGCTAAAGTTTTGGATTTAACGTTAGATGAATCACCTTCTTCATATCCTCTACCTTTTCCCTCTTGATAACCTTTCTCCTTATAACTTAGGACAGGTCCGAGAAATAACTTCCCCATTCTCCTGAAGTTGTCTTCAAGAGTTACTTTGACTTCCCGAGAGGCCTCGAGATCTTTCTCAAGTTCAACAATTTTTTCTTCAAGTGTTTTTCAAATCTCCAGGATTCATGAAGGTCTTTAGTAATAGAAGCCAGAGATTCAGTTAAATTATTCTATTTTTACCCACTAAACTAAGCTTACCAAAAAAAGACATCTTAACCGCCTCGAGTTGAACAACTAAGGCATCTTTCTCCTTCAGGCCTTTAAACTCTTTTTCTAACGTCATACCTTAAATTTTAACCTTTTATTTTTCTTTTAAATTCTCATAGATGCAGTGTATAACTTAGAATAGGCGGACTATAAATCACGTTCATTAACATCACTATTGCTACAAACACAATAGGATGAGAATTACTTAAGGGGCTTGCATGACTCGTCACGAAAGCGATGAAGTTATTTCCAAATGGAACAGAGTCATCGAAATCCTCAGACTCATTGTCACTATAGATAAGTGTGGCATTATAAACGACTTTAACCTTGCCTTGTCTCTTAAGCTTAGTAGGACACTCATACACTCTATGACCTCGTTCCTCACACTCAAAATATCTTTCTGAATCATTCTTTTTAATGGTATATCTTTTATATTTCTTTTGATCTCGATCATTAGAACTTCCACTTACTTTGTTTTTGTTTTTCTAAAATTTTGATTTATCAAATTTTGAATTTTGTTTTTTGAACTTGAGAAACTTTTGGAATTTTTCAGTAAATAAGTCCATATCATCAGGATCTATATCTGACTCATCGGATTCAAACACTTCTTCCTTTTTAAATTTTAGAGAAACTACCTTATCTTTCTTTCTATTTTCTTTAGGAAACATGTCTAACTCATATATTTGGAGATAACCTACAAGCTCTTTGAGTTTTAAGGAATTTAACACACCTAAAGAATTAAAGACAGTAAATTTAGCATTGAATCGACTATGGAGACATTTAAGAATATTTTTTACTACATGATTTTTTTGGATCTGATCACCTAAGTTGAAAGACGAGTTAATTATATCGCAAATATAGGCACAAAACTCATCAAAAGTTTCACTCTCTTTCATGGTGATAGTTCCAAATTGAGTGGTAAGATTTTGAATTTGGGACGCTTTAATCGCAGTCGTTCGCTCATGAGTAACTTGAAGAATTTCCCCTGCCTGCTTTGAAGTTTCACATGTCATGATACAACAAAACTCCTTAGGAGTAATAACACTAAACAAAACATTTAAATATTTAGAATTAAAATTGCATAATTTCAACTCTTCTTCAGTCCATTCCTCAATAGGTTTTAAAATAATAGATTCCCCAATTACAAAGGTTGGAGGGGATAAACCAGTTTTAATCGTAAGCTAAACATGTTCATCAATTGAATATAAAGAAGTCCTCATATGTGCTTTTCAATAAGATTATTTTTTTCATCAAACATAAAGGGTCTATTTGACGAATAACCTTCCATATAACCTCCAGGATTCATCTAAATAACTTTTAAAAACTAGCTCTGGTACTAATTTAAAGTTTCTTAATTATACGCGCTACGTCTAAATCCGTGAAATATACTCCGAGATACAAACGCACAAAATAGGTTACAACAACAACTAGGCCACAGTGTGTTACTTTCTAATTTTTAGTCTTGATTACTAAATCCTAAGTAAGCATGCAGAATTTGGTATCAAAATAGAAAGCAAACATCCAAAATGTCACAATAGATGAGAAAAACCCAACTGGAATAAACCTCGAACGATCAGGCTTAGACAAAATCCACTGCGAATATGGTTTTATAAGAAGACATAAAAGACTTACAAACTTAACCCTATATGTACCGCTAATTCCATCTTCAACACCTACATCCGTAGTACATGTAGCTCCAACACATTACACGACACCTCCTATGTCTAGATATCCACCGAAAGACTTCACCATCTCTAATATATGGAAGTCCATCACAAAAAATGATGATAATGGTAGGATGATGATTATTGGATTTAGGCTCATGGAAAATGATCCCCAAAGATAATGCAACAGTTGGAGACAATTTGTGAAAGAGTTTTTGACTGTCCACAAGTCACAAAAGAAGTTCCATTTAGTTTTCTACCGAGCTATTTATGTATTAGACGAAGTGGAAGTAGTGGAGCAATGAGGCTGTGAGAGAAAATGACATAAAAAAACTTGCATTTTTAAAAACTGCTACAGTCGTTCGAATGAGATGAAGGCTCATTCGAACAACATACTTAAATTTCATTTAAACGAGAAAGGAACGAGGCCTTCAAATGAGATTTTAACACAAATAAAAAGTACAAAGTTAAATACTCATTGGAAGTCATTTGAACGACATGCATGAATCTCGTTCGAACATACAACTAAAGAGGGTATGAAATGAGAAGTCAACTGAGGGAAGAACATCTCTCATTTGAAGGGTAGTTTGAACGATCTCGTTCGAACGAGCTATCGAACCTTTTTTAAACGATCTTGAAAGATGTTGAATTTTAAATTCAGGTTTAAAGAAATATTTTATATAAAAGAAAGACAATTAAAACAATTCTCTAACAAGTTAAAAAAGGTTCACATACCTTTGGAAAATGTGAGTGATTGGATTGAATCTTTAATGTGACATGAAATCCCGATACTCCAATTCTTCAACGAGGATTATAATATGACACCCTAAACATTCTAAGGCCTTATTTGATAGGAGAATTTTGCCATTGGAAATGTCCAAATTCCACCCAATTTGCATCTTTTGTCTCGTTTGATATGTTGATTTTTCCTTGGAAATCAATTCCACAAAACCCCTCACGTGACCTCCAATTCTAGATATTCTTAGAATACAATTCTTCACCCCCACCCTCAAGAAAAGACTGGCCGAACAAAATTTTCTTGGTTGCAGCTTTGATCGAGGTGATTTGATAGGAGTAGGTGTAGAAATTGAAACCTCTATTGAAACTAGTGAGTTCATCGAACCTCTATTTATTCCAAGCTCAAACAAACATTCAACTAACGCGTCTACTTTGGAGGTAAACATCTCACCCATTTTCTCCCACCATATTTGTTACACGTTGAGATTTTTCTTGTTGTTTGCTTTGTTTGCTTCTCCCACCATTTTGTTTGCTTTAGAGGTAAGCATCTTTTGCAAGCTATTGTTTGCTCTGCACATGGTTGCTTGCTCTGTAGGTTCCATTTCAGCAGCAAATGATTTTTGTTATTATTTCCACTTTTTATTTCTTTTTTGTTTCATTTCATTATTATCTATATTATTGTCTCTGTTTGAAATAAATTTTATATAATTAAAATATTTATATTTTATGGATATGTTTGATGGATTTTTTTTATATTATATGGATTTGTTTGAAATTAAATTTTTATAATTTTAAAGTTTCGATTATAAATAAACTTTATGGAACTGTTTTATGCTTCTCCCACCATTTTAATTGTGATGGTGAAATGGGCACATTATAATGGAATGAGTAGCTATTTTATAATGAAATGGTGAAATATGCACATTATAATGAAATGGTGAAATGAGTAACAAACATTGTATGTGTACTAGATAAAAGGAGTAAAAAAACATTTAAAAAAATGTTTGTGTTATAAATAACATGTATTAATTTACTAGAGAAAAGGATAAATGTATGTGTACTTGTTTTTGGTGAAACGGTCACATTATAATGGAGCAATATGAATATAAAAGGAGGAATATTGTGTATAATGGCGCAATAATATTATATCTCCATTTTATTCCATTTATGGTCACTAATATAATGTAGTATGTTTTATCATGTTGTGTGAAAAACAGGTGTGTTCGTATTCGGATTCCTCGAAAATCTTATCATAAGGTACAAATTTATTTCCTTTTATGTTTTAAATGTTTTAAATCACATTCTTTATTGTTGGATTAATAAGATCATTTGCCAGTTTTTTTTTATAAAAGTATGGCTTGGTAAGAAATAAAACAATGTTTACAAACTGGGGCTTACAAGTTTAATTTATTCTTGTTGACATAGGAATTCACTAATGAAATGTCGAGCATTGGCTCAAAGTACAAGCAACAGGAACGAGGGTTGTTCTGGAACTTGGTCATACGAGCAATTATGTTTTTCCAATATATGAGGAGTCGCGACCATCTCTTAGGTAGGGCCCCCCATCGAAACTGGGACGCTGATCGCGGAATAACATTATATCAAATATTTAAAATGAATGACCGGGTATGACACGCACACTACGGATGAACATAGGGTCATTTGAAAGACTTAGTATTAGGTTACGCATGTATGGACTAACTGACAATCATTCAATTAAGGTTGGCGAACAAGTCACAATATTCCTCAACACAGTTAGACATGATTCGTGAATATGTTTTCGAGTCATTGACTTTCTTAAGATCTAGCCAAACCTTTTGTTACTACTTCCATAGAGTTTTACGAGCATGCATTGACTTGTTCAATGATTTAGTTACTAATGCAATTCCAACGATTTCCCCTTACGATAATGTCAAGGACCTACCTTGGTATCATCACTTCGAGGTTATGATAGTTTCGTTAATTACTTTTATTCCTTTATGTATGACTTTCCAATTATTAAATTGATTTCAACCCATTTAGGATGTTGTTGGTACCCACATATCTTCGTTGGTTCCTATCTCCGACCAAGCCACGTATCACAATAGGAAATGGGAAATTTCTAAAAAAAAAAATTGGTCACATGAAGCTTTGATATGCGCTTCTTCTTTGTCCTCACTTGTTGGGAGGGATCAGTGCATGATGGTCGCTTACTTTGTAATTGTAACACTCCCTAAATTAAAGGACATTTGGTTGAATAATATTTTGGGAGAAAAATAATTTATTTCATTTGGAGAAATTTAAAATTTGAGGAATTTAGTAATTCGATAAATTGAAGATGTATTTATTTAGATTGGTTTGTGTCTCATTTTGAGGTTTTAAATTGGAAAATGTTATAAAATAACTCGAATGTCCAATTTGAGCATACGGTTGAGTCCGGTAGGGTCGAATTAGGCCAAAAGAAGTGGCTACATACATGTATTGAGTATTATGGTCAAATTACACATGTGTGAACTTAATAAAGAGAGTTTGGGCCATTTTAATTGGGGCCCATAGGCCCAAAATATGAATAGTGTTTTTACCCTAAGATGTGTAGGGGGTTAGGAATCATTAAGTCATAATAGAAGACTAAAGGGAGAGAAGAAAAGAAGAGACAAAGGAAAAGTGAATTTGGGGATCATGAAGAGGTAATTCCAATTCAACTTCATCTTTCAAAGCTCTAGATCATCTTGGTTAAGGAAAATGGTATAAATCTTTGAGTATTAATTTGTATCTAGCTATTCATACTAAAAGAGGTTTAACCCAATTGAAATTCTAGGGTTAGTTCTTGCATAAATTGGGGTTTTCTCTTTATAAGGATTATAAATCTGTAGATGATTTGATAAATAATGCATTTGCTCATTGAGGATCTGAAAATTGGTGAGATTATTAAGGCTAGAATTGTTATAATGGAGAATGGGACTTAGGATGAACTTGGGGAACATTTCGGCAGAAACCTGTTCAAAATTGGGGTTTTAAATTCATCAATGACGAACTTAGTTTATGAAGAAGCAAGAAAAAGGATGAATTATCATGGTCGTTCGAACGACATGATAATTTCGTTCGAATGAGATACCAAATCATTCGAATGACAGGGATCTTCGTTCAAACGACTTCTGATGGTTGCTAGAATCCTGAGATCCCCTGATTCAGACCTGCTATGTTAGAAATTTATGGTTTCTATCCTAACTGAAATTGTGTTATTGAATATTGAATTAGGGTTAAATTGGGGAATACTTAACATGGGCATTTATTTGGCTAAATTTCATGATATTGGAGATGAAGGTTCATGATTGGGAATATTATAGTCTTCTTGTTTAAAGTAATGAAACTTGATTGTAGTCAATTAAAGGGTGAATTAGAACCACTTAATTTTGGTCCGAGATATTGGGAGTTCAGTTATACTTGAAAAGGGGATACATTAAGATCAAGAAAATTAATGTATATATAATAATATATTAATTAGGGTATAATTAATTGGAATAAAGTCGGACCGTAGACTTGATTGTTTTAGGCTTAGGTATTGGCATAGTACACCGGTAGAGATATTTTCAATATATATATATATATATATATATATATATATATATATATATATATATATATATATACACTAGCGGATACCCGTGCCTGAAGGCACGGTGAATATTTTCAAACAACGTAATCGCAAAACGACAAAATTTTCAAAAGTACGTAATCGCAATACGACAAAATATCGTTTCCCAACAAAACATCTATATATCGTTCCCCAATACATATAACGGTGAGTTTTATTGACATGAAATTTTTTTACATGGAAAATAGTCATTTCGACTCATGTTTTCTCTTGTAGTACCTTGATTGTAAACACTTTATTTAAGAGCAGTCACCATTCAAGTAGCAATTTCTTCATCCGAAACCTTATTTTTATTGAAAAATATTTCTTATCCACCCATCAAATAATTGATTTCCGTGGAAAATAGAAAAAGTAATAACAAACATTCATATCTTTTTGTGCTCATTTTCCAACTTCTCATTCAAATGAACTATTTTCCATGTCTGCAATCAATCACACCCTAAATTCATTACCGTTACATGTAAATTAACCCTTTTACACTATACATCTAATTGCCAATAAATGAATTTTCCAACTCATCAATATTCATGTATAAGTGTTCCTCATGCCAGAAGGCACAATTCAAACATTGAAAAAAATATAACACATTCTTGCGACATGTATGATATAAGCACACCACGTGCCAAAGTAGTTTTTTACCGATTACAAATCCAAAAAACTGCGTTAACCAAGACTTGTAATCATATAATTTATTATAGAACACAAAAATGTATACACGATTTAGAAAATTTGGGCAAAATTTCCTCTATTTATAGGACTATTACCTATTTAAGAAACCAAAACTACTCAACTTTATAAATAGTTCATCCCAGACATTATATAAACCAACAAAAAAAAAATCATTTTTAGCACTACAATTATTAACAAACAAAATCCATGATAACAATACTCGTTTATGTTATAACGCCAACAAATTGTAAACATTATATTGATTTATTATTCGTCAAATATATTAGTTTTAATAGTTATAGTGTAGTTCAGAATTTTAAATACGTATGGAAAATTAACACATTGACTCATGTTTGTGGAGCAAGAGATTATTTTAAATAAATTAACATGATAACAAAAAAATTGGAAGTTAATTTTTAAAATAATAAACAATATATTTTTCTTCCTTATGAAAGGTGGATACCAATCACTTCTTAAGGCTTAACCTTTTTATGTGAATTTACCAACATTAAATCCCAATAGAGCTAAAAACTCTAACCAAATAAGCACAAACCAGAAAGAGCATATTTCACAATTATTCCCCTTCCCAGTTTTTGCTCCAATATTCCATGACTGTATTGATGGCGTGGGTTTCCCCGGTAAAAGTTTAAGAGAAGTGATAAAGAGGAAAGAACATTGACTGCATTTGAGTAATGGCACCACTGTGATCATTCTCTTGCAAATAGATCTTAAAATACATGAATACATGTCAACATTGTATAAGAAGAAATGTTCCCACTATTATAAAATTGCGTTTATTTACTACTACATGAGGCTTGTATTGTCTCTTGTCAATTATACAAACTATGTATTAATTACACAAATTGAACTACAAATAGAGTTCCTATAATTATTTGGACTATTAATCTGTAAATGACCGCTAACATACATTTCTAATTAAAATTCCTTCAGATAAGGGAGGAATTCCAAAACCTCTAAATAAGGCTCTCAATTCACAAAAAAACTCCAATAGTAACCTGATACATGGAAGAAAGGAAAACAATTAGGCATTTAATTTACCTAAGAGTAAAGAACATATTAATGAAATATATTTAGAAGTTAGAACTCTTACATGCAAGTGAACTAAACAAAAAAAAATAACACAACCATTATTTGAATTAAATAACAAACGAAAAAAAAAATAATAGAACAATGGTGGAGATCGGATATTAGCAAGAATGATCCACAAAAAAAATAACAAAAGCTACCAAAGGCAGTACAAACCTACCAGTCCTCCATAAATAATAACCAAAAAACATTGTTAATACCAAATTACCAAATAACACTCCCCAAAATTCAATAAAGTTTATTTGTACCCTGTTTGTAATGAACCAATATACTTCATATCCAAGTTTTAAGTTGCAATTACTCTACATCAATTTTTTGTACGAATAAACAGTTGCAAAAAATGACTTACCGTGTATTGAATATTGCAGTTTGATGTCCTAAAAATTGAAGAAACATTAGGACCAAGAAAACCCATTTGAACAATGCTCCAAAGTTATCAAATTTTTGGGACTATGATACTTCTAAATAAAAATTATGATGGCACAGAGTAAATCTAAGCAAACAAATTACCAAAAAAAAGGTATAATGAGGCATTTTACTAAACATCCGTGCAAAGTTCCTCATGTTAATACAATTTACAATAGGAAAAGGAAAAAAGGAAAAAAAAGAAAACGAAGACATGTGTGTAGTACTCTAGTTCAAAAAGGTTGTACATCACCCTGAACATTACACACTCACACAATCTAGCACATCATTTTCTTTCTTTTGCATTTTCTCATCCACCAAACAGTGCAAAGAGAGGACCCTTAGTAAAAAATAAAATCTCTGAAATTGTTGAGATATGAAGAAAAATAAAATCAACATGTTAAAGAACGCTTTTGACCTGCATATGGAACATTTTTTGTACCTTCATTTGATAAAAATGAATAAAAAAATTGAAAATCAAAAGTAAAAAACAAAATCAAAACCAATCTTAACCAAACTCACAGACTACTGGGATCTGAACCAAGGCGGGGATACCAACATCAACAAATGAAAAGGAGAAGTATAATTACCTCCAAACCCCACAAATACGAGGAATACAAAATGCACCAAAACATGGCCCAAATAACGTAAAAAACTAACACATACAAATTAAACCAATCAAATCTGTAAGAATATATGAATAAAACACATCAATTTCTTTTGAAAAATAAACATGAATATGTAATTTAACTGAAATAAAAAAAATTCCCATTTTCATAATTGGGAAGAACCTCTTGCATCCATTATTAAAAAAAATGGTTGTTATCTGTAGAATGAAGGGAAAATGAATAGTATCTGTAGGCACATACACATGGCATTATGTAGGTAAATGTATATTGAGTATGAGTAAAATCATTCCAGGAAAAACTTTCCTCAATACAAAACTATAAGTTTCAAACCTTAATTTTTATGCCCAAATGATTTTGAACGCAAGACGTACCTGAGTGTGAGATCTTTAAAAGAAAACATTCACACCACAAAACTAAAAAAATTAGATATACATACAGAGAGAGAGGGAGATGGGTTGTTAGAGATCGATAAATTTCCATTCTCAAAACGAATTGATTCAACAAACCTGTTTTTGGGATCGAAGCTAATCGATTCAACAAATCAATTAGAAGAAATCGATTATGATCGATCAATTCTAGAAATCAAAAAAATTTATACAGATAAGAAATTTGAAAATTCGATCTACCCATAAGATTCTCCCAAACTCCTTTCTTTATAAATCATTGTTCGAATAATTTAAGAACCATATCAATAACAATATGTAAACAATTTTAAGATAGGAAAACGCATTAATACGATAAGGCAGCTGCCTTCCAATGCCGACAGGTAACTCAGATAACACATGCTTCAGGAAGGGAACTCGTTAGGAAGGCTACTTGGTGGGACAAAGAGATAAGAGACAGTGAAAGATAACTGATATTTCTCCATAATTAAACAAAGTCGAACATCTCACAAAGTCCAAAACAGTGACTCAAATAAATATATCCAACTATAGATTTGCCTGATATATTACCCGTAAACAGTATTATACTGACAAATGTTTTCTGTAGTAATAGGTGTTAAGGAACCAATATACAAACCTAAACAACAAATCTTTTGGCTTAAAAATGAAACAGAGCAAAATTTAATGCCCCAGCAAAGATTTTACCTAATATTCAGAAGGAAAAGATCAAGTGGTTATGATATGAAATGTACTTTATCACCCCAAAGAATCAAGTGGTTATAATTTTAATTAAAATCTATTTCAATATGAACTCCATGTACAACTCAAGCCAAGTATGCATATTGAAAAAAATTGAATAAACCTATATATTCTTGTTCAAATCAACCTAAACATCATAAATCAAATCTACTAATAAAAAGAGAAATCCCATTATTATCAATAATAACACTAACTTGGAACATGAAAGGTCACAATCAAAACAGTTTCTTGGATGAAACCCATTATTGAACACTAATGAAAAGGAAAATTTTGACTAAGCATCATAAAAGTATTATGTTGGAAATGTCTTAGTATTCACTATAGTGATGCTTAAGATAGGGGTCTAGTTACTTATAATTGCAATGGGATTGATTATTTTACAAATGTTGTGAACATTCCAACAAATTCTTACGACACTACATATATTGTGATTCAGTGATAAATTTCAATTTTAAAGGTTTGAATTTGAATTGTTATGGAGGAATAAAAGTATAGAATTACCATCAAAATCGTTCACACTTTATAACTCAAAAAATTATAAATAGAAACAGCATTACTATTAACCAGTAGTCATTGGGTGAACCTCTGTTTCAGATAGAGAAAAGACACCATAAAGTAATCTATCCCAAAGCACCATCATGAAGAAGAAAAACACAAATGAAAAACTCAAGTAGTGCTAAATTTGATTGAACATGCATAAACACACCTAGGCTAACCAAGGTAAACATATTTGTCACTTATCAAAATCAAAGTAGACAAACAGGCCAATACCCCTTTTATATATGTCAAAAAGTAGCACTAAAATTATTGGTTAGTGATCAAATTAAACTTTACATGTTAAGTTGACACTTCAAATGCATATCAAAATTATGATTAAATAATATATTTAAAAATAATTAAAAAAAAATCAAAGAGAGAGAAAGAGGGGTGGTACCTGCAACCAAATTTGAGAGCATTATCGATAAACAAATTTGAAAATAAAAATATCCAAAACAAAAATATGAATTTAGGTATTGAACCTTATTTTGAGAGATGAAATGTAAAAGATTCTTGAATATACACTGAGATTGCCCAAGCATTGTTAGTATCTGAGGTGATGGATTCTACATCAATTGATGCTTTTTCCTTGAATCTCATTGAAGCGAACTCTATGATTCTCAACAAAGGGCCTAATCCTCTTTCAAAGACTTTTTTTCTGCGATTAGCGGAAGTAAGAATAGAGATGGCTGCGAACCTTCTTTGGCTACAAAATCCGGGGATTTGTCACCGTTTAAGAGGAGTTGAAGGAGGGATTCCAAAGCTTTGTTCTTGAACTCGATCCCTCCGATCTTTAATCTGGTGAAGAGGTCTAGAATGAAGAAACCCATGTCATCTTTGTCAGATTTGGGGTCGAATTAGGAGAGGACGATAGCGTGGGTCGGGTTGGGAGAGAACGATAACATTGGATCTTAATAACTAATCGATGTCTTGAATCTGTTTGGAGAGCCAGCCGACGGCCATATCAAGGTCGTTCTGCATGAGGAGTTTTACTGGCGTTGTAAGAGGGATCGATTCATTAGTTGCAGAGGGTTTGGAGAAGAGGGTTTTTGACCCATGTGAGGGGACACGCAGAGTTTGTTGGAGAGAGAAAATAAAAGATTTTGTCCTATTAAAAGAGTGAAGTAAAAGTAACAGTCAACTTGGGCGGGTCTTTTGAGCGGGACAATGAAATTGAAGAAATGATCTCAGTGCTTTATTTTCTCTTAAACAATCTGGAAAGTTATTGTGCTTTGATATTTTTAGAATTCAAAAACAATGGTATCTTATTATATGGATATATATATATATATATATATATATATATATATATATATATATATATATATATATGGTGATGTGTAGTATATATAAGATTTATAAATATTGGTGTGGATAATATTTATGAGGTAACATACCCACTCCAAGGTTATCATGGGAGGTTGCGCGATGTGGGTGAAGCCCCTAACATGATGACCAAGGTGAGTATAGTCCCCAGGTCATAGTTTCACTCCGGGGGAAACTATGGAGGCCTCCATTATGTTTGTGAATTGTTTATTTTCTGAATCAGGTGACGAGCCATATCAGGGTTTTCGGGTGGATGAGAAAACTCGACAATGATAGCACTTAGAGACTTCCCGCTGAGTGCCTACTCGGTAGGATGATTATGGATCTACAACATTTTACGTATATAGATGGAGTGGATTTATATACGAGTATTTTATATATATTCATGGTGCGGAATGTATTAACGATATAGACTGTGATAATCTTAAATGCTATCAAATGATAAATGATGTTTTGTATAATTTAGTGCGTATAATAACATATAACTCGTATATATGTTGAGAACCATAATTAATATAACTTGTGAGATTATTATATCGTATTAAATGAGAAATTATTCAATTAAGTTAAGGAGATTAATAACTTATGACTTTTGTACAAAATTCATTTAGGTTGGAATAGTGAGAAGTTGAGAGATTTTTGTAATGAGAATAGTTACGAGGTAGTTAGCTAGATGGATTAAGTATAGTTACGTTAGGCGTGCACTTATGTGAGGGGTGAGGTGTATTCAAGGGAGTATGCAACACTAATTTAAATATGAAGAGCATTTGCATATTTACTTCTTGCATTTAAATTCACCTGCTAAAATTTTTCAAATGTTTTGGGTTCTAACCCTTGCTATAAAATATTTTCAAAACCTCTTAGCTGTCCTCCCACAAGGGCACCAGGCTTCATTCCTTCTTATAGGGTACGTGGGTAGAACTACGTGGGGTGTTGTGGTTCCTTTGATATAGTCGTTTATCTCATTCTATCTTAAATAGGGATCTTGTCAGTTGTACTTTCAGACTCATACTTTTATTCGGTCTTGGCATGTATTGAGATACTTTTATATTCGCATTTGTGGATGGCTTGTAGTCAACATTGTTCGATAAATTATTGTTTTTAGTTTGTGGCATGTTTTAGTTTTATTCTCATATTGGATTATTGTTATACTATTATATTATTTGGGTTGGATTAATACAGATAGCATTTGATATACGCTTAATAAACGACTAGGTGGTTAGTAATTAATGAATTAGCGAGAGTGATGCTAAGAATGAACCATATGAGATTCTTGTTTAATTTGATATAGGACTGATCACCCGATATTTTATGAGGCGGGGTGTCACAAATGGTATCAGAGCATTAGGTTCTAGTATCCCTAGGATATGTGCGGCTTACTTTAGTTTCAGCATTGCGTTCTTTGTCATAGATCCCTATTGTTAAGACTATTGACCCATATTATGTTTATTGGTTATCGTACACCTTTTATTTCAAGATTTTTATAATTTGTGAATTAATACGACTCGTTCTACATTTCAGATGACGCCTAAGAGAGCGAGAGGTAGACCCGTGAGGGTAGTCGCTCGCACTGGAGAGGGTGCGGCTCCCAAGTAGCCTGAGGTACAACTGCCATAGGGGTTTGTTTCTACTGAGAAGGTAGCGAGTATAGTGCCACAGGTGGTCAATGATGCTATGACAGTGATTGAATCTCACCTTCCTCAGCATCAGCCACCACAACACAGGGCTCCTACAAGTAAATCTCTCCTTATTCTTTGAGAGTAAGTGTGTTTTGAGTGGCATTAGGTGCTACACAACAAAAGAATGCTATCACTAGGATTTGTGAGTGAGTCGAATATTTTAGACGTGTTAGTTATAATATTTATTGTGTATGTATATTATCAGTATAGGATCACAGAGTTCTTTGATATTAACTAAAAGAGTGGGAAGGATATTAAGAGGATTGATGCATCAAACGAGAGGTTACTACTTTCATGAATTATGGGAGTAAGGTGTATGACTTTCCGAGTTTATACAAATTAGTTATAGTTTGAGTCTATAATGGATAGTTATAGTAAGGACTGGGTGTTCGCGAAACTAGGGTATGAATTTTCGTTGCTAGATTTCACCTGAGATAGGTTCTAGCGTATTTATATGATTTTGTATGTTATAATGTGTTGCATATTATTATATTAATAATGTTAAAATTGAAATCTCAGGGAGTAAGGGTACTTCTGATGTGATTGAGGGTGGTTGGACTTATTGTCGAGCAGGGAATATGGCTCGAGATTTATTTTCACGCAAGAAAACTGGTGATAGCAAGGTCGCGATAGTGTATTTTGTCTTCGGTAACATATAATGTGGATGTGTATACTTTTATGTCGAGATGCATGTATTTGAGGGTACTTACTATGAACTGACGGCCTAACTGATCTTAACGATCGACAAAGTTAGGTAGTAGTGTATCGGGGGGTTCCTTGTTTGGATCTCGCTTTGCAAGGCGTCCCATGCACGAAACTTTGTGTAACGTTGGAAGTGAGGAGATATTTGGTCATTAGTCCAACGATTGGGTACCTCGACTATTTCACATGTATGTCGTTATAACTATGAGATAAAAGTTGTATTTGGACATCACACTGGAAGAAGCTGGGCATTATGTGTACGGTTGAGCATGGATTCAGGGTGTATGGGCGCCCTAGTTATTTAATAAATTTAATTATTACAATTAATTCGTGAGTAGAAATAGGATAAACGGATGTCGAATCTTAAGGGTAGACGACCTGGAAACTAGTATAGACTGGGAGTACTAATCTTACCCAAATTACGAGGACGAAATTCCATTATAAGGGGGAGTATGTAACACCCCTTAAATTAGAGGTTATTTGGTTGAATAATATTTTGGGAGAAAAATAATTTATTTCATTTGGAGAAATTTAAAATTTGAGGAATTTAGTAATTTGGTAAATTGAGGATGCATTTATTTAGATTTCTTTGTGTCGCATTTTGAGGTTTTGAATTGGAAAATGTTATAAAATAACTCGAATGTCAATTTTGAGCGTATGGTTGAGTTCGGTAGGGTCGAATTAGCCCAAAAGAAGTGGTTACATACGTGTATTGGGTACTATGGTCCAATTACACATGTTTGAACTTAATAAAGAGAGTTTGGACCATTTCAATCGTGAATAGTATTTTTACCCTAAGATGTGTAAGGGGTTAGGAATCAATAAGTCATAACAGAAGAATAAAGGGAAAGAAGAAGGGAAGACCCAAAGGAAAAGTGAATTTGGGGATCTTGAAGAGGCAATTAAAGTCCAACTTCATCTTTCAAAACCGTAGATTATCTTGGTTAAGGCAAGTGGTTTAAAGTTTTGAGTATTAATTTGTATCTAGCTATTCATATCAAAAGAGGTGTAACCCAATTGAAATTCTAGGGTTAGTTCTTGCATAAATATTGTTTTTCTCTTTATATGGATTATAAATCTGTAGATGATTTGATAAATAATGCATTTGATGATTGAGGATCGAAAAATTTGTGAGACTATTAGGGGTAGAATTGTTATAATAGAGAATGGGACCTATGATGAACTAGGGGAACGTTTCTACAGAAACCTATTCAAAACAGGGGTTTTAAATTCATCAATGGAGGACTTGGTTTATGAAGAAGAAAGAAAAAGGATGAATTATCATGGTCGTTCGAACGACATGATAATTTCATTCGAACGAGATCCACTGTCATTTGAACGATAGGGATATTCGTTCGAATGACCTCTGATGGTTGCCAGAATCCTGAGATCCCCTGATTCTGACCCGCTATGTTAGAAATTTATAGTTTATGCGCTAACTGAAATTGTGTTAATTAAATATTGAATTAGGGTTAAATTAGGAATACTTAATAGTGGCATTTATTTGGCTTAATTTCATGATATTGGAGATGAAGGCTCATGATTGGGCATATTATAGTCTTGTTTTTTAAAGTAGTCAGACTTGATTATAGTCAATTAAAGGGTGAATTTAAACCACTTAATTTCAGGCCGAGAGATAGGGAGTCCAGTTATACTTGAAAAGGGGTTACATTAAGATATGGAAAATTAATATGTATATAGTAATAATAAATTAATTAGTGTATAATTAATTGGAATAAAGTCAGACCGTAGACTTGATTGTTTTCTCCTCGGGTATGGGCATAGTACACCGGTAGCCTAGACATTTTCTCTCTCTCTCTCTCTCTCTCTCTATATATATATATATATATATATATATACGGTGATGTGTAGTATATATAAGATTTATAAATATTGGTGTGGATATATTTATGAGGTTACATACCCACTCTAAGGCTATTATAGGAGGTTGCGCGATGTGGGTGAATCCACTGACTTGAGGAGCAGGGCGAGTATAGTCCCTAAGTCATAGTGTTCGAACGCAAGTTTGAGACGTTTTGGGTAAGATTTGGTCTCACTCTGGGGGAAACTATTGCCGCCTCCATTATATTTGTGAATTGTTGTTTTCTGAATCGGGTGATGAGTCGTATCAGGGTTTTCAAGTGGATGAGAAAACTCGACAATGATAGCACTTAGAGACTTCCCACCGAGTGCCTACTTGGGAGGATGATTATGGATATACGACATTTTACGTATATATATATATATATATATATATATATATATATATATATATATATATATATATATATATATATGGAGTGGATTTATATATGGTTATTTTATATATATTCATCATGTGGAATGTATAAACGATATAAACTGTGATAATCTTAAATGGTATCAAATGATAAATGATGTTTTGTATAATTTAGTGTGTATAATAACTTATAACTCGTATATATGCTGAGAACCGTAATTAATATAACTCATGAGATTGTTATATGGTATTGAATAAGAAATTATTCAATTGAGTTAAGGAGATTAATAAATTATAAATTGTGTACAAAATTCACTTAGGTTGGAATAGTGAGAAATTGAGAGATTTTTGTAATGAGACAAGTTACGAGGAAGTTATCTAGATGGGTTAAGTATAGTTACGTTAGGCGTGCACATTAGTGATGGGTGTGGTGTACTCAAGGGAGTGTGCAGCACTAATTTAAGTATGAAGAGCATTTGCTTATTTACTTCTTACATTTATATTCACTTGCTAAATGTTTTTAAATGTTTTGAGTTCTAACCCTTGCTATAAAATCTTTTCAAAAACCTCTTAGCTGTTCTCCCACAAGGGAACCAGGCCTCATTCCTTCTTACAGGGTACGTGGCTACAACTACGTGGGGTGTTGTGGTTCCTTTGATATATTCGTTTATCTCATTCTATCTTAAATAGGGATCTTGTCAGTTGTACTTTCAGGCTCGTACTTTTATTAGGTCTTGGCATGTATTGAGATACTTTTATATTCGCATTTATGGATGGCTTGTAGTCGACATTTTTGGACAGACTATTGTTTTTACTTTGTGGCATGTTTTAGTTTTATTATCGTATTGGATTATTGTTGTTCTATTATATTGTTTGGGTTGGATTAATAAAGATAAAATTTGACATACGCTTAATAAACGACTAGGTGGTTAGTAATTAATGAATCAATGACAGTGGTGCTAAGAATGAACCATATGAGATTCTTGTTGAATTTGGTATAGGACTGATCACCCGGTATTTTATTATGCGGGGTGTCACAGTAATGAGATTCGACGACGGGGGAATAAATTAACCGTTCCATTAGGTATGTGAAAATGTAAGCAACTTTCAGTTAGGTCTCTTACTTCGAATTAGTAAAATATGAATAAGTATAGTAACAAACTTTATTTAAATTATGCATATGTAAATTTTACCTCGCGGATGCTGGATTCTTGTTGGTACCTGGGTTTCTCTCCCTATTTCGAAAAACACATTATCATCGAAGGGATGTGGAAGGACAACCACCTAAGAATAGTAAGGAGTTGGTTAATTTTAGGCATTCATCTCTACGTAATGTAATTGAGAGGTCGATTGGGTTATTAAAAAAAAGGTTTGCATATTTAAGGCATCAAACTTTCCACGGGATTGAAATTCAAGCGAAGATTATTGTAGCTTGTTGTGCCCTTCACAATTTCTTGAGGATTGTTAATGTTGTGGATGAACAGTCGAAGTCATTTTTAATTCAGTCCCATTACTTTAAACCACATATTGTAGAGATACATGTGATTCAACAATGTAAGTCTATTACTAGTATAAAGAAGACGATAATTTATTTCATATCACACACTGTCAAATGGCATACCATATAGAGACCGACAATTTTAATCCCAATAAAGGGCTACTGGATTACTTCAGCCCAAACATGGTATGTAGGAACAAAGATCCAATGAAAGTAAAGCGTAAATCTAAAGCATCAACATCATTTGATGTTTTTCATGTTGAGGATGTTGCACCCGTTTCTAACTAACCCAATAATCTATGAAGATCCCCATGGAGGGAGTTGGTTTGGGGAGAAAAGGGTTTTTGAAAACAAGCCTATATGCACATTAAGTTCTTTAGGTGATGTTGGTAATTAAATGAAATGGTTACCTCCAACCAAAGAAAATATACCTTGTGATGATCATTTAAAATGGCCTAGGTTATATGATAGACACTGCGATTTAGAGTGCTACTGTAATTAGAATGGTTTACCGGTGCCATAAACAAAATTTGCAAATTATTATAAAGATCCAACTAAGGACAGTGATAGATGTATCAATCTATTACAACAAGAAATTGAACAAATGGGGAAAATATCAACGTGCTGGCATTATAAGCATTTGATAAATACTGAACTCGACAATCCAATTTATGCATCGAATCCGAAAATATCGGACTACAAAACATGGGTTTTGTACAATATCTAACAAACATGATGATGGGTGATGGGAATGCATTATGTTGAGATCCGTGGTTGTAAAGGAAACCACGAAGTAATTAATATGAAAAATTCTTTTCTATGTGTTTATTATGTGCTTATTATGTCAATTGTAATGTTTAATTCTGAGTTTTAAATTTGACTTTTATTATTATTATTTTTAAATCTCGTTACAAAACAACTTTCAACAACATTATCAATAGGCCATTCAACTTTCCAACATTACAACATTATGTCTAAATCAATGTGCTCTCATCCCAAATAATGTACGTTATTCCAACTTCAATACTTTTGTCCAACTCATTTTCCACCTGATAATCCTGAAAATGAAGATAAAAATAATGATAAGTATTAAAATAAAGAGGGCAACAAAAAAGTGGGAAATTAACAAATAAATCAATTTATGTATTGGTAAAACTCTCTATTTCAATGAAAAATTTTGTCTATTAAACACCAAAAGTAGGAATATTGTTGTTTTCCAGTAGGAAAATTATGTCCATCAAACACAAAAACATGAAAATTATAGAATTTGCCAACATGCAAATTGAATTTATCAAACAACACAATTTATTATTTTCTAGGTCAAAATTTGAATGGCTAAAATTTTCCAAGGCAAAACTTTCCATTCCACCTTTATTCCAAGTTTTCTGTCAAATAGGACCTAAATGTTTTGTCCAAAGAAAATAGCCAATACTACAAATTTATTCAATTTTGTCTTCGCAAACATCCTTGTGTTTTAAGGATTAACTAAAAGGTTTCCACCATCCCTATGAGATATGTATTACCCAGTAGTACCCTTTAACACTCATTTAACTATAATCAATTAATTATTAGTCTGACTGTCCTTTTATTTTTGTTTGCAAATCCTCATCACTATAAAAGATTAATCGACTTTAATATTAACTTATCCAACATAAAGAAGGGATGGAAGAAAATAACTCCCCTAGGCATTCAATATTCAAGGAAAGTAGAACATATCCTCTTTGTCTATGAGTTTATAGTGTCGCTGTCATCCAGTTCCAACTTCACATTGTATCTAACCATCACTATGGTTAACTACACCAATGTTGGTGGCTCCAGCAACCCATTTGGCCTCATCATCATAAATATAGATCCTAGGGATACATATGTGGGCGTAAGTGACTCCCCCACCCATATAATCTTATATAATTATGAGGCAACTAGATCTAATTATTATAAAGAGGATCACTAGGATAATTTTATGACTTTTTATTATTTGTTAGGGCTTAACCATTGTCATTATGTTGATCATGGTAATAGTTATGAGGATAGTATGTAAACTGTCATAAGACTAACCACGTCTCAAACTTCGGCAATGCAATGGACAACAAATGCAAAAATTGTCCTCATATATATCTGAGGACCGTCTAAGGAATTTTTAACAAAGGCAAAGATATCACCCCTGCCCAGGACTTTACGAGGCTAAAATCAGAGGTGGTTGATTAGTAATAGGGATAAATGCAATAGAGATAAAGAGAAGAAAATAAAATGGAGAAAATCTAAGGAATGATAATACATTTCCTCCCTACATTAAGACCCCTCCTCCCCCTCAACACCAAACAAATATAGGGTCAAATGAGCAGGACATGGTGATATACCTAAAGATGAATGTATCTACCTTTCGTTCTCCATCTACTAAAGAACAACCCTATGAAAAAATAAGTTTTAAAGGGAAATGAGCCCATGACTATTATCGAATAAGCCTTTTGTAGTGCCGATATAACATACAACTTGATTTAGGTCAACTTTTTCTCACCTGAAATATCGACTTTGAAGAATTACTGATATAAATGCTTGGTAAGAGAAGGGATGATAGACTTGGTTTTGGCAATAATTATACCTCAAACCTTTTCTAAGCTATCTATATTATTTTAATAATAATTATTGTAGCGTAAAATAATTATACCACATGGTCCAAGAAAGGAGTGACATATGTCATCATGTATAGTGCACTCTCAAAAACCACAAGGATGTAATCGGATCAATTATCTTACAGATCGATTTATTAACTTACCACTGTAAGAATATGAACAAACACACATAGGATTCTCAACAGTCACCATGGACATGCACATGAATAATATTATGTTTTTATTATCATTTAGAAATGTAAATACCTAATGTATAAAGGCATTCCATCTCTCACACTTCCAACTACTATAAATTGAATTGTACCTATGGATGTAGGCACCACATTAGTCAAAACCATGTAAATCTTTGTGTCTCTCTCTGACTCCCATCCCTCTTTAGCTTATTAGTTTATTAGTGGTTATAATTATTAGTTTAATTCAGCTAAGATTATTACAATTCAGCAAACCAAATTTAGACACAAACAGATTGGCCCCGTCAATGTGAAGAGGCAAGTTATTGTTACTTTCTACCTATTTTCTTTAAGTAACCATTTTTCAGTCACGCCATTGAAAAATAACAGACATTCTAGAAGGTAGCCCCGCTACTGGCAACGACTTTAGTCATTCTTCCCCGTTTGGTGTGGGAGATCTTCAAGGAATTTGGCTAAATTTATCCAATGGTCAAAAGACTATGCAGGAGATAGTAAGCCAACTTTTTCAGACGCTCCAAACCAGGCCAGCTGTCGACCTTACAGCTAGAGGAAAAACGTTTCCCCCAATACACAAGTTGTAAAGAAGTATATCTAGATATATATCTTTAAATACCAGATCTTATCTCCCTAATGTAACCTCTTCTATCAGATCTAATGATTATTTCAATGGTTGTTCCCTCTCTTAAGAGTGTTCAAGAGCCCTGGAAAAGATAAGCAAGGGCTCAACCTTTGATCATTTGTGTCCCAAAAAAGTTAGAGTTCATAATCATAGAGAGACCTAAGATCACGAGATCATCGAGAAGGTTCAGTCTCGTCACAAACCAGTGCACAAGGATCTGTGCGTGCCGAGCAGACTTCCTAGGAAGAGAACTCAGCACAAACATACCTTTAAGTGGCTAAAACTGTTTCAATCAAAAGTGATTCAGATGAGCACCCATAGAAAGCTTTAATCTAATAGCTAGAAGATCTCTTAGAAAAAATTGCCAAATTTAGGAATCCATTGAACAGGAATTTCATAAGGGGAGCACCATTCATCCCAACAATAGTGGACTTCCTGACACTTACCAAGTTTAAGCCACTCATGGTCATTCCTAAGTATGATGGAAAAAATGATCATGTCCCTTATATGGAACAATACCGGGATGCTACTGTCATCTACTCGATCCCAAACGAGATGCGTGGTAGAGCATTCTCCAGCACCATTACTCAGTTGGTACAAAATTGGTACAACACCTTGGCCCATGGGAAAATCTCTAGATTCTAAGAACTCTTCGAGCTATTTATCAGCAATTTCTACTTTGGATCCAAACCAATCAATACGACAACTTACTTATTGAGTGTTCGCTAACAACCGGGGGAAACCACTCATGAATATACCCTCGCTTTAGCAATGAAAAATTAGAAGTTGTGTATTATGAAGAAAACACAGCGATCACTACCTTGATGAGAGGTTTGTTTCCTATGAAATTATATTATGGTTTGGCCAAACATCCAGACAATAATGAGACTGAGTTGATTTCTAAAGAAAATAAAATTATGAATGTCGAGGAGGCTATGGCAGCTAAGAATTCTTATATCTCTAAAGCCGACTTCAATTAGGGCTTTGAGAAAAAGAATCAGAAACATAAGAATGTCAAAAATACCATGAGGTATGACAAATATACACCTTTCACTGTTGGTGTGCACCACATCTTAACGGAGATCGGAGGATGTAAGGATCTAAAATGTCCAGGAAAGCTGAAGTCTTATCCAAACAAAAGAGATAAATGCAAATTTTATGAGTTTCACAAAGACCACGGGCATTTACAAGCACCCACGGGTGTTTAAATTATGCCCAAATTGATGCATTTTAGTCACCCGTTCTCGATAAAATTGGCCATATCTTGGTATTTATTTATATTACATGTTAATAGGCAGCCACAGTATCGAATTGTGCTAAATCAAAGAAATTGCGACAAAGTAGCGGTTAAAGCAATTAATAAAGAAAATCAAAGTGGAGGCAAAGTCAGAAGTCCCTTGTTGATCTTGCCTAGATAGATACTGATGCCTTAAACCCATTCCCGTACCAAATCTAACCGTAGACTGAGTCCAAGCCATCACATGACCCTCGTGCGTATTTAGTTTGTACTTTTATATTTTAACAAATTTTTATTTGAGTCGTAAATTTTTTTTATGATATTTTATTTGTGTGCGCATAGTTGTAAATATTAGGATCCGTGTATTTTTAATTTATGTCGAGTGTTTTTATATTTTTACGTAAATAAAATTGATGTGTCTACTTTATTATATTTTTCTTTCTTTTCTTTTATTTTTTATTTTAGTTTTATTGAGTTTAGTTTGTATTATTTTTATTTAGTCTTTTATTGGTTTATAGGTTAGAATTTAAGCTTTTAGTTTTAATATATTTTATTTTTTTAGTTTATAAATTTTATACTAAGTCATAAATATTTATTTTAGTTTTACTTAATTTAGTTCACTTAGGTTACTACAAATTAAACACATACATCACTCCATACACCTAAGCACACTCGAACAACCCCCTAACCAACACATCCTTCCTATGTAGCTCACCCACATACCTTATTTGAAAACTAAATCTGATTTATACGATTATCTCTCTTCTCTCATCCAACACTGATCACTCTTACACACTTTCTCTCCCATTCTTCAATTCAAAAAAAACTTTAGTTCCCCATACCCTTATCAATTACAACCTCTTAACCTCCCTACCACATTATACAACTTTAAAACCTCCTAATTCTAGTGACAAAACCAACCACTTGCATCTCGAGCTCCATAGCTAGCCAAACCAAAACCCAATTCCAACACCTACTTCCTAATCCGAACTCAGAACATAACCCAATAGCCCTGCTCCTTTAAAACCGGTGATCGAATCTCCCACCTAAACTAGTTATCCCACTACCCATATGACCTACCACAAACCAAAATATAAGAGAGAACCCATGTGCCTTCCCAAAAATCCTTTGACTTAGCCAAATAAAATTCCGAAAATATCTCCCTAAAAACGCACTTCGTGACCTATAAAAAAAGGCATCAGCTCATTTAGAAGGGATACGAATTCTGATACTGACATTCTCTATAGAGTAATTTTTTTAAAGTATTAAGAGAAAAAAATAATAAAATAAAATTTAATATTGGCTTAGAAATTTGTTTACGATTATTTTTTTATTTTATTGCAATCAAGTGAGACTAATTGTGGGAAGAAATTGGACACATGTGAACAAGTCAATTCAATAAGGAGACTTGCTATGTATGGCGTTTCCGTCTCTCTTATTTAATTTAATGTCTCTTATTGATATTTTATTGAATATTTTGTGTGATAGTATGAGAAGTCATGGTTAAACACCTTGTTCTAAGGGTGGGTAAAACCGTATGTAATGTTTGTTTAATTAATTAATTTATTTGATTGTCATATTTCTAGGAAAAATATTTTTGAATTGTCACAAATTAATTTATGCCTCGAGAGATGGTAAATTAATTTCATCTTTTTATTTAATGCTTAACTTTGGAATCGAACTTGAGATAGGTTTTTCCTAATTATGGCATTAAATTGAAAGTGTTAACTCATGTTGCGATTCAAGGATTTATATAATTTTTAACAAATTGATCCTAGCTGGTGATTTTTATAAAGAGAGTATAAATCTATTTTTTCGAGATGTGGCATTTATAAATTAATTTTCTAAAAAGATATTATTGAATTTATAGTTGTAACAAGAGTTAAATTCTAAATTTAATATTATCTGGAAATATTTCAAATAAATAAACTAGTTAATTAAAATACTAAATCATGCGGTGTAATCAAATCCCTTATTCCTTCTTAAATTTATAAACTTGATTACAACTCACGTTTTTTTCCACTTCCTTATTGAGTCACTTATAATTTTTAGCATTTCTCATTTTTCCTTGAAATTATTTTAAAAATATATAAAAAGAATTAAAAAAAATGAATTTGTAGTCAGTCACACTATTTGTTTCTTCATCTCAAAACTTGGATTGTTACCCATACTTATCATAATACAAGTTGTTTAACAATATTTCCAGGTAATTCAAGGGACTTTGAGACTTGGCGTTTGAAGACAATGACAGACATAAAAAGCTAGATATCAATTGGCATCGTTGTCACTTTCTTAAAGATGGTGAGTAGCTAAAGACTTATGTTCCATTTTCATTTGTAGCAGTAGTTGTTATTTTTATTCTTCATCACATCGGTTGTATAAGGATTATTAAGGAATTTTATTCATTTGGGTACATTTTTTTACATAATTTATTATAATAATTAATCATAAAAAAGTGAAAAGGGAAACGGGACAAAATAGAGCGAGAGCGCCCTTGGAGTGAATTAAAAGACTCTCTATTTTGGGTTCGTAGGACGATCGTGGATGATCGAAGTTAAGCGAACTTTCCCTTTGTTGATTCAACTCGATCTTCACCCGTGTGTGTAAAATCCATGGGAGGTACATTTCTTTATGACATGCGAATCTCCCGCAGGCGAGTCCATTCTTTGTGTCCTTATTCGCTCCTACGTGATTTTTATTATCGCATTGCATTTATTTTGTATGGTTTGATGCAATAATTAACCTAACACCTATACCCTATCATTGAAACGAGTTGAGATTTCATCACCCACTCAATCACTTTATCGAATTTTCTTGTTACCCATGCCATCACATAATTAAAATTAAACAACTAGAAAGCCAATCAGGATCTCGTGTTCATTACGGACCTTTCGAAACGAGACACTCATGGGGTACTCTGGTGATTCCTTTCCACCCTTGTCAATCTTCATTTGGATATTTTAATACAATGTTTAAGGAAAGTGGGTTTTAAGTGAGTCGCCTAGTAAAATGGGTTTGACCTTTCCCCAGCACGATACCATATAGTTGATCGTTCTAGTAGCGTGTGGTGAGACTTAACTTGTAAGCCTCTTGTTCTATCGAAAATAAAGGTAGAGAACACTTTTCAAAGGAAACATATAAGGCTCCGTGTTTTTCTCGCCCGCGGATTAATTAAAATTTGGCTACCCACTCACCTAATTGAAGATAAAAATTGGCTACTTTCTAGTTAGGATTTTTTCCTTGATTGTACGTGACTAATTCAACTCCTTTGGGAGGTGACTTTATTTTCTCTGTTCATTTTTGTTTCAAGGATATTCCATTTTATCACATTTTACAAAAATCAAAAAAATATTTTTCTTCTTTTTCAAAATATTAAAACGATCATTAAAATATTTTCTTCCGTTATCAAAATATCTAAAAATTCATAAGAAGAATTTCCTTTTCCTTATATTAAAAATAACAAAAATATTTTCTTTCCTTTTAATAAACATTTAAAAACCCAAACATATTACCCTTGTCATGGCCGAAGTACAACCTCTAAGGGACTACTTCTATCATTTTCCATAATCTCGAAGCATGTTTGAAGTTTATCCTAACTTAAACCTCCTTACATTAAATAGTGTCTTTAACTCTCTCACTCAAAATGTTGATACTCTTGCATCGTCCACGTACACATCTCATATTCCACCACATCAGGTGAAGAGTGTCAATGTGTCCAATGCTTTGCCATGAACCTATTACTGTCAAGTCCATCATTTATCCCATGAGTTTCCGTATCTTCCCTATCCATCTGAACCAACCATGGACCATGTGAATCCATATGACATTATTTTCACAATATATCCAATACCGAGGGGTATGAGCACCCATGATATTCATGGAGGGTTGATCACCCACTTATGAAATAGTCATCATGGCAACCTAGTGCACCTCATCACGATTAGTCCTCTCACTATGTTCCTCGTGATTATGAACCTTTTGTCTCTAAAGGAGATGCTTCTCTCATGTATAGAAAAACATGAGCCCATTTCTCACACCTCATATGACTATTCTCCACATGCTAGTATCAATAGCGAGTTGTGTCATCTTTAACACTTCCCCACCACCATGCACATCCACTCTCGAAAGCCTCTTGTAAAAGTTCATTCTCGAATAAGAGCACGCTACTCACTGTTAAAACTAATCCCTTCAATGGCTTGAACAAATGTTAAATGAATTTGAGTGTGCGAGAGAGTCGAATTTCACCCTAGTTCAAACTAGTGTTACACCAATGTGGAGTGATGATGAGTCATGTTGTGACATGAATTTTAAGTGTGACCAAACCTATCACCCCAAGAATCTCAAAGTTGAAACCACCCCATGGTTGGGGTCCCAAGTTGACGATTGTATCGAATTACTCATAGATTCTGAGACTAATCAAACCCAGCTCATCCTAATGAATCCACCATTGAGGTTCATAATCCCTCTCTGAACGAATCTAAAAATATTAATGAGCCTACACCTATTGAGCTTAATATGTGTGTTACCAAGACACCAATTCATCACATATTAGCTTTGGCTACGAGTGCTCGCTAATGTCCTGAGATTGAATCTGAGATAGTTCCTACCTCTCTGGATATGGATCTTGTCCAAACATGCTTTGCTCACTTTAAGTCTTTTGATGTTGATACATATATCTGGGATCTTAATGCCCCATTAGATTATCCCTCCACCTCAGATGGTGAATTATGGGTGGATAAATTGATCTCCCAGTCCTTTACTTACACACTTCCTCTTGCAAGTACCCTTGAGTATCACTCAAAGCATCATGATAAGTGTGTGTTCCCTACTCTCGAGTTGGAACAAATTCCCCCATCCATTATCCCACCCGACCCACCCATTGTCCATTCCAACCCACCACCTGGTTTGGACCTTGGTATTATACCTTGCATGTTCCCTGCCATGTATTTAGGTCCTCAGCTAAACCCTCCCTCCACCCTCGAGCTCCATGATCAGTATCATGTGCTTTTCATCCACCCCACTATCCATGAGAGTATTTTTGTATGATACTCTCAACTTACGTAACACCAAGCTTATTTATCCATGCCCGCCACTCTCCTGTCGTGATGAATTTTATTCTTGTTAGCACATTGAAGTGTCATTGCGCGACCATTATCATTGTCCATTTATGGAACGATCATTCACTTTCTATGAGCCCCATCACTTCCCAATTGTCAAACCATTTTTCCTCCCAATTAAATTAGAGCACTATGCTTATAGGTCCCTTATTTCCCTTACCTTTACGCTCAATAAGAACCATGGTCAGTGCATCTTCATCCTCACCCTTGCCTTCCTTACCTATACCCTTCTACCCACCCACCCTTGGTTCACCGATGCTTTCTATCACGTGAAGCACTATGCCATATAAGTGCATTGACCTTGTCATCTTTATCCAACAAAACTAAATTTTAAATCTTGTTTGGTGGTGATTCTTATCACCTACACCGATTATGTGACCCCATTATATCCCAGTTTATATCTTGTTTATGATGAGTTCCATACGATATGACTTAAGACGTTAAACTTAGCTCTATCAGGAGGCAGCCCGTCTTATCTTGTTTCTGCGTATGAGTCTTATCATGTTGGTGGGTGAAATTCTATCTTCGCCCAATGACTTTCACATGCTTTATAGATTTGTACATATTTTTGTGTCGCGTTTTTTCTTCAGGTTCCACCTATGACTCCATTTTGTGAGACATTTTCATTAGCAGTTCATTATGATAATCTCATTCCTAGCTTGTGCTTTTAATTTTCGTATATAGTTTTAAACATTGACGATGATGTTATCTTTTGTTTGGGGGTGGGAAATTTATCAAAAGCGTACCTCTTTTGAAAAAAATTGTCACCAACAAGTCATTTTAAATTTTTTGTGGAGTTTAACAAAAATCAATGATGACAATAATTGTCCATCATCCCTCTTTTAGAAGTCTCGGAACACCATTGTTCGAAAGTAAATTACATTTTTTTCCATAAGATTAAATAATACCTCTCAAGGCATAGTTATACTCTAAATTTATAAACTTGGCACATTTTCTCTATCACATTTTACAATCAAAATTTTAAGAGTAATAGCATTCTTTAGAGAACCTTAAAATATCTCTAGTGGAGACTTAAACTCATAAGATTTGAACTATTCACCTTTTTTTAGAGTTTCAACGTAATGTCCGAGTCAAATGTTGGCTCAACGTTCTTTGGGTACTGCACTTAGTCATTGCATGGTCTCATTATTATTCAATTTTGGTAGAACCACTAAGAATGGCATAACTTTCGAGTTGTAAGAAAATGTGCCTTGTAGTTTGTCTCGAACACGAAATAATTTTTTACCACACACTTGCCATTTTTCCATATCACATTATCTTTCCCTTAACCTATTATCTTTCCACATATCCCTTTTACATATGAAACTATTCATGTATCATTTCCCATCATCACCATTGTTTTTTAGAGAAAGAGTGTTTGAAATTTTCAAAGTAAAAATTATCTTCATTTGCATTATGGAAAGAAAAATGTATCGCAATAAAAAGAAAAGAAAAATAAAAAAAAAAGAATGAAGGAAAAAAAACAAATAAAAATTAGAAAATTAGAAAAAGAGAAGGAAATAAGAAAAATAATAGAAAAAAGGCATGCAATTATAATTTTATAAAATGAAGACATTTGTCATTCAAATTCTATTCTACTCTTCTAAAAAAACCTGCCATCATATCATTCATCTTCTTCATCTCATTTTCCCTTCACTACTTACATAAACATATTTTTCACCCTAGGTGAGGTTGCAAGGACACAAGTGTTCGATTGAGTCTCAATGTAGTGTTGGCTTAATTCCAAATAAAAGAAATTGAGTCATAGGATAGTGTTCAAGTGTATCCATTCAAGCCTATAACGTGTTTGTTGAAGGAGTAGCGGCCAAGATTAAAAAGCTGCATCATATGCCGTGTTTATTGTGCCTTGTTTCTACGTCACCAACATTGTTCCATTTCCTCCTAAGGTATTAATGCATTACATGTATATATAGGAGCTTGGAACAATATTTATTTGGTGTAACTTTATTTTAATTTGATGTTTATTTTCATAAGGTTTCTTTAAAACTCTAAAATAAAGTTTCTAGGCTAAAAATCGAATTTTAAGCATTCTGGAACTTCGTTCGATATTGTCATTCGAACGAAAAACTCGTTCGAACAAGAATGTCATTCGAACGAGTTTACCAACGAGTTTTTCTAGCTAGAATCTGAAACTTTGTTAGAAGTGTCGTTCGAATGAGACTTCATTCGAACGAAAATCTCTTTCGAACGAGATTTCTGGTCGGAATTTTTTTGGCAGTTTTAATAATTTTTTCCCCATGTTCCCACTTACTTTTATCCACTAACTCTTGACAAAATTTATATGTACGGGAACCAAGTTTAAAAAACCAACTTTTGACATTTTCTAAACACCTTTTTGAGAAAGAAAATCTTTCTAAATTCAAAAGTTCATCTTTTAAGTGTTTGCATTTTCATGAACATTATTTCAAAACACTTGAGTTTTCACCCATAGTTTGTTTATTCTAAATTACCATATATATATGTCTTGCTTGGAGTGTTTGGAACTGGTTTTTACTCTACCAAGTTGAAGAGTTCATTTGGGTTTACTTCTATATCCCTCAAAGAAGAAGTCTCATCTTGGCTACGATATTCTGACATGGTGAAAAGCACCACATGTGGTTGACGGTTGTTCCTAAAGCCTCATTGGTGGATTCCAAGGTTCCGATGGAGTCCGGGATTGTCAACTAAGCGAAGGTTGGTACAAGAAGCCGCATCAGGGGCTTGAAGGGAGTCGAGTCAAGTTGAGTAAGTCTTTTGTCTGGTACTTGTAAAAATATCATACTTAGTGGACTTAATGCTAGGGTCGTCCGAGGTTGTTTCTCGTTGTGGGTTTTTCCTCGTACATCGCATCGTAGTGGTTATTTATTTATTTTATCTTTTGCAAAATTCACATTAGATGCATGCTTAGGTAAAAAGATAAAATTAGTTTAGATCACTACTCTTGTTTAATTTGGTGCTAAAATAAATTTGGGTAATGTCTAATTAATTTAGTTCAAGTCATTAATTTTGTTGGATAAAATTTGGTTTGGCCTAATATTGCAAATTGAATTAATTTTTGTTAGGCAATTTTCTAGGACTTAAATTGAATTAAGTTGTTTAAGTGAAAATTAATTTTTTGACTAATTTAATGTCACTTTGAGTTTGTTTAATGTTAATTTGAAAGAAATTAAATTTGGTTCATGTTATTGTTTCATTGAGCCATCATTATTTTGCATTTAAAATTGGGGGTATCATCGGTTTTCAACAAGGGGTATCGGAGCGGGATCGCTAAATTATTGTGTTTAAGATCCTTTTAAATATTTTTTACTAAAATGGAATTTTCCACATTTTCAAAAGTTCCTATTTTTGATGGTTCTAATTACGCGTATTAGAAAGCGCGCTTGAAATCAGCAGTTAGGTTTATTGATGAGAGGGTTTGGTTTTCAGTCGTTAATGGATGGTCCCCACCTAAACATTTTGTAGATAATGAGCGTGTTCCCAAACCTACCGAGAGATGGAGTGAGATTGAATTTAAACCTGCAAATTTTAATTCCCACGGTTTAAATGCCTTATTTATCGCGGTTAGATCGGATGAATTCCGGCCCTTTATGACGTGTGAAACCGCTAAAGAAGCTTAGGATATTTTACAACTCACTCCTGAAGGAACTAGTGTCATAAAAGCTTCAAAAGTCCAAAACTTCACAACTCAATTTGAAACCATCAAAATGAATGAAAATCAAACCTTTAATGAATTTTATGCTAAACTTCCCAATATAGTTAATTCATCTTTAAATTTGGGAGGGAAAATACCCGAGAACCAAGTAGTAAAGAAAATTTTAAGGTCCCTACCCAATAGATTTATTCCTAAGGTGATCGTGTTAAATTCTTTACCCACTTTAGCCTCTTCGAAATTAGAAGAGCTTGTAAGTGATTTACAAACCAATGAACTAGACATGTTTCCCTCTAAAACTAAAAACGAAATTGATGAGGGTGTTGCATTGAAAGCCCGAAAAAATGAAAAACATGTAGTAGAGAGTGAAAGTGAGAGTGACTCAAAATATATGGCTATGTTTGATAGGAAGTTTAAAAAATTTCTTAAATTTAACAAAGATAAATTTAAAAACGATTTTAAGAAATTTGAAAAATCTATGCATGGCACAGCCGAGAAGATCCCTAAAACTTGTAATGAAAATTTAAACATGGACGAGTCAAATAGGTGTTATGGTTTTGAAGGGCATGGCCATAGAGTAAAAGAGTGCCCCACTAAACTAAGGAGATAGGGTAAGCAATCAATTTCGTTTAATGCAACCCTTAGTGATAGTGATAATGAAGAGGGACCCCATTCCCCCACTAAGACCAACTTTGTGGCTTTAATGACTAGTCATGTGAGTAATAGTGAGCACTCTTTTATTGATGAAATTTTAACAAATGACACGTCCAAGGTCAAATTTTATGATTACCTTGTTTTTTATGGTAGTGAGAGTGGAGAAGAAACATAAAGTGAAAGTGAAAATGAAGTTGATGTGAGTGAACTTCAAATTGCGTTTCAAGAATTATTTGAAGAATCTATTAAATTAAAAAGAATAAATTTGAAGTTGAAGCTAGTTTAAGAGAGCGTGTTAAGGTCATTGAAGAGAGTGTGTTAGTGAAAGACCTTAGGACACGTGAGAGAGCTCTTTATAAGAAGCTTGAATATGTAGAACGTGAGAGAGATAGCCTTAGAGGTTTAATGGAATCCTTAAAAAATGAGCTTCTTGCATTTCAAGAGCGAAATGTTTTATTAGTGTCTAACATTTTAGATTTAGAAAATAAATTAAAAGACTCTAGTAAAGTCAAATTTTATTTGGAGTGTCATTCGGAGAAATTAGATAAAATTTTAGGAATGATCCAAATTATAAATGGCACTTATGGTTTTGACTTCGATACTAGTAATAAGTCAACTCTAAAAGCCAAAACCAATGTTTTAGAAGAATCCTCTAGGAATAGTGTTATAAATCATTCCTTAGGAAAGTATTTTCGCCGAGTCTTTAGGTGCCCGCATTGTGGTAAAAAAGGTCATTTTAGGAAATTTTCTTTTGATTTTAAATGAGGTCCTAGAAAATCCTAACGTAAGGTAACCGAGGTAGCCAAGATTCCTACATCCCAAAATCGTCATTAGTCATTGGTTTGGGTTAGGAGATTCGACTTGGTAGCTTTACAAGATATGATTTTTTATTCTCATTTACTTTCGCATGCTTCCTCCCTTGCAAAATCTAAAGGTTGAATGTGTTAGTTGTTTTCATACTTTAGCTTTTGTGCTTCATGCTATATTTATCATGCTAATTGTATACTTCTTTATCATTGTTCTAGTCTAACTTTCATGATTTTTCATGTGCTAGAATTTTGATTGTTGTTTAGCTTTTGTATTATAGTTCTTTTATTTTAGTTTGCATTAAATGAAAAATACAAAAAGATTTTTGTTTATCATTTGTGTTTCATTTTTTTTAATTTAGGCTTAATGAAAAATACAAATGATTTTTGTGTGTCTTTTAAGTAAATACTTTTATTTTTGGTTAAAAATTGTCAAAAAACTCAAAAAGATTTTTGATTTGTGTGTATTTTTGTTTGATACAATGTATGTGGCATATACTTGTGCTTGAATCCCTTCTTTTTCGCTTCCATGTGGCTAGAACTTTGGGTTAAGATTGTCAATCCTTAAAATGTTCTTTACCATGCTTACATGGAGTAGTTTGATTTTGTGTTGTTTTAATGGATTATATTTTTATATGCCTCAATTCACACATGCACGAGCTCGCTTGAAATCTTAACTTCACTAGTTATATTTGAGCTTTGTGAGGTGTTCTTATTCAAATCTTGTCATCTACATGTTATGTGACCTAGGAGGACTAGTGCACGTTAAAATCCATTGCACGTGAGATTTGTATGAGGCATAAAAATTATGTATGTATATGTGCACGGGGAAGGGATCCGAAAGGAATATCATCCTTTACGAGTAAGCCACCATTTGCTTGGAGCTAAAAGAAATGTGTGGTCCAAAGGTCTAAAAGATCAATCGCATTAAAAGAAAAATTATTTGCCAAGGCCTATTTTGTTCAGTTGATTTGGTCATTCAAAAGATTAAAACAATATGCTTAAATGGAGGGATTTTGGATGGTATATCAACGGTTTGCACAATGTCCATTTATCCTAGTTGTACTTTCAATGTCATGACTCTATTGGTTTGTAGAATCATCAAAATTCTAGGGTTGTATGCATTGTGTATGTTTGTTCATTGAGTTCAATCTATTTTGTCACATGAGGTTATATTAAAATATGATAATGTTTGCAATCAAATGAGAACTCCGTGAACATATTTTAAGTGATTGGGTCTAAATTTAATTGTTGCTAGTTCACACCCCAACACTTCCATTTCCACATGACACATTTTTGCCATTTGAGTGTGAAAAGCTTATTTTATTTTATTTTGTGTCATGTGTGGTATTTATATCTAGTATATGTGCGTGTGCGTTAATGATAGTCATTATGTACTCATATACGAGGTATTATATTTATCTTTTCCTTGATTTCTAGTTTATCTATGCTTCTAATTCATAATTGGTATCCATCTAAGTGCATTCTTTGTTTATATCACATGCTTAATACTTTATATATCATATTGGTATCATTTTCTTCCATCTTAGTTGGTATACTTTACTCCTTGTATGGATAAGTTATGCTTTTGTTGCCTATATGCGTTCATGTTCTATGCATTGTATGGACATTTATTTTCTTAACTCTATCTCCTTCGTCTATTCCTGAACAAAAAGGGGGAGAATGATAGGGGGAGAAATGGTATCTAATCCTATTGTAATCGTATCTTAAGTTTGGTAGATTTAACTTGGGGGAGTCGTGACCTTCTTAGGTAGATCGCAGTTGATAAAGGGGAGAATTAATTTAGGAGGAGTATTTATTTATCTCACACGCATTTAATATTTTTGATATTCCCTACGTGTTTGATAGTTTGCTCAAGTGTGCAGGAATTCTTCTAAATAGGGCAACTTTCTTAATCGGCAAAGATATTGATCCTCAGGTCTTAAGTCAAGTTTGGGTGGGATGTTTGAGATGGAAATTTACGATTTTTGTTTGGTTTTTCTCCCGGAATAGCCAAAGGGGGAGATTTGTAAAGACACAAGTCTCCGATTGAGTCTCAATGTAGTGTTGTCTGAATTCTGGACAAAAACATTTGAGTCATAGGATAGTGTTCATGTGTATCCATTCAAGCCTGTGTCGTGCTTGTTGAAGACGTAGCGGCCAAGATTAAAAAGCTTCATCATATGTCGTGTTTATTGTGCCTTGTTTCTACGTCACCAACATTGTTCCATTTCGTCCTAAGGTATGAATGCATTACATATATATATATATAGGAGCTTGGAACAATATTGATTGGGTGTAACTTTATTTTAAACTGATGTTTATTTTCAGAAGGTTCTTTAATACTTTAAAATAATGTTTCTGGGACAAAAATTGAATTTTAAGAATTCTGGAACATCGTTCGATATTGTCGTTCGAACGAGTTTTTCATTTGAACAAGAATTTCATTCAAACAAGTTTGCCAACGAGTTTTACCACTTGGCCTCTGGAACTTTGTTAGAACTGTCGTTCGAATGAGTCTTCGTTCGAACGAAAATCTCGTTCGAATGAGATTTTTGGCTGGAATTTTTTTGGCAGTTTTAATCAGTTTTTCCATATGTTCCCACTTACTTTTATCCACTAACTCTTGAAATAAGCTATATGTGTGGGAACCAAGTTTGAAAAACAAACTTTTGACATTTTCTAAACACCTTTTTGAGAGAAAATTTCTAAGTTCAAAAGTTAATGTTTTAAGTGTTTGCATTTTCAAGAACATTATTTCAAAACACTTGAGTTTACACACATAGTTTGTTTATTCTAAGATACCAAATATATATCTTGCTTGGAGTGTTTGGCACTAGTTTTTACTCTATCGGGTTGAAGAGTTTGTTTGGGTTTACTTCTACATCCCTCAAAGAAGAAGTCTCATTTTGGTTGCAGCATTCTCACATGGTGAAAGGCACCATGTGTGGTTGACGGTTGTTCCTAAAGCCTCATTGGTGGATTCCAAGGTTCCAGTGGAGTCAGGGATAGTAAACTAAATGAAGGTTGGTACAAGAAGACGCATCAGGGGATTGAAGGGAGTCGAGTCAAGTTGAGTAAGTCTTTTGTCTTGTACTTGTAAAAATACCATACTTAGTGAACTTAAGGCTAGGGCCATTCGACGTTGTTTCCCTTTGTGGGTTTTTCCTCGTACATCGCGGCGTAGTGGTTATTTATTTATATTATCTTTTGCAAAATTCACATTAGAGGCATGCCTAGGTAAAAAGATAAAATTGGTTTAGATCACTACTCTTGTTTAATTTGGTGCTAAAATAAATTTGGGTAATGTTTAATTAATTTAGCTCAATTCATTAATTTTATTGGATAAAATTTGGTTTGGCCTAATATTGCAAATTGAATTAATTTTTGTTAGGCAATTTTCTTGGACTTGGATTGAACTAAGTTGTTTCAGTGAAAATTAATTTGTTGACTAATTTAATGTCACTTTGAGTTTGTTTAATGTTAATTTGAAAGAAATTAAAATTTGGTTTATGTTATTGTTTCGTTGAGCCATCTTTATTCCGCAATTAAAATTGGGGGTCTCATCATTTTTCAACAAGTGGTATCAGAGCGGGATCGTTAAATTATTGCGTTTAAGATCCTTTTAAATATTTTTGACTAAAATGGAATTTTCCACATTTTCAAAATTTCTTATTTTCGATGGTTCTAATTACGCATATTGGAAAGTGCGCATAAAATCGGCACTTAGGTCTATTGATGAGAGGGTTTGGTTGTCAGTCGTTAATGGGTGGTCCCCACCTACACATTTGGTAGATAATGAGCGTGTTTCCAAACCTACCGAGAGATGGAGTGAGAATGAATTTAAACTTGCAAAATATGAATATCACACGTTGTTGATAAACTAATGTACATACAAACTTCAAAATATTACAAGAGTTAATAGTTCCCAATCAAATAAAAATTGGGCAAAGTTTCTCCTACTTTCTGAGCATTCTAAAACGTGCTAAAACAAAACTTGCCAATATAAAGCCCGCATGGCCATAAAATATAACCATAAAATTACAAAAGCCGGCACGGCCATAAAAGTTGACAACAAAACTACTAAAGCTTGCACGACCATAAAAATAAATAGTAAAACTACTAAAGGCTGCACAACCATAGCATAAAAAATAGAATCCTGAGTATTAACGACACTAAATAAATAATCCCCTAATTATAAATCATTGACTTCTTCGTGTGTTCCACGTGGATAAAAGCTAGTGATTGAATGTTATCCTGCAAAACATTGGGACACAAAAAATATATGATATTAGTAAACAAGTAATTTAAAAAAAAAATCGTATTCAAACTGGAAAAATGAATATACGAGTTAAATTATTACTATATTCTCAAACTGAAAGTCTCGTGACTACGTGGTCAGTTCATACGAGGTACATTATCTCGTAAAAGGTGTTAGGGCCTCTTATGGGGCCGTTTGGGGTTGGTTTGGGTTTTCACCCTTTAACGGCTTGTTTTTAAGTTTAACCTATACTTTCGAATTATCTTCATATTCTCAAACCAGGAGACCTGTGACTACGTGGTTAGTTCCTATGAGTTACATTGGTCCCGTACGAGGTGTTCATGCCTCTTACGAGGCCATCTGGAGGCTGAATTGGGTTTTCACCCTTTAACGAATTTCTTTTATGCCTAAGCTAGATACTTTCAAATTATCATCATATTCTCAAGCTGGGAGACCCGTGACTATGCGGTTAGTTCATACGAGTTACATTGGTCAAATACGAGGTGTTAGTGCCTCTTACGGGGCCGTTTGCAGGCTGATTTTAGTTTTCACCCTTTGAGGGCTTATTTTTAACCCTAAGCTAGATTTTTTAAACTTGTCATCATATTCTCAAACGAGAAGACCCATGACTACACGGTCAGTCCCTACGAGTTTCATTTGTCTCATACGAGGTGTTCATGCCTCTTACGGGGTCGTCTAGAGGTTGATTTGGGTTTTCAACCTTTGACAGCTTGTTTTTAATCATAAGCTAAATATTTTGAAGTTATCATTATATTCTCAAACAGAGGTACCCATGACTACGCGATCAGCTCCTACAAGTTACTTTGGCACTATACGACGTGTTAGTTCCTCTCACGAGGCCATTTGGAGGTTGATTTAGGTCTTTACCCTTTGACGACTTATTTTTAAGCCTAATCTAGACATTTTCAAATTATGTCATATTCTAAAAGTAGGAGACACGTTACTGCGGAGTCAGTTCATACGAGTTACATGGGTCCCGTGCGAGGTGTTCATGGCTCTTACGGGCCTTTTGGAGGCTGATTCGGATTTCCATCATGTGATGACTTATTTTTAAGCCTAAGCTAGATATTTAATATCATCATAATCTAAAATAAGGAGATCCACCACTACGCAGTCAACACCTACGAGTTACATTGGTCCCGTGTGAGCTGTTCGTGTCGCTTACATGGCCGTTTGGAGGCTAATTTGGGTTTTCACCCTTTGAAGGCTTATTCTTAACCCTAAGCTAGATTATTTTTAAATTATCATCATATTATGAAATCGAAAGACTGGTGACTATGTGGTCAATTAATACGAGTTACGTTAGTCCCATGCGAGGTGTTAGTGCCTCTTACGGGGCCGTTTGGAAGCTAATTTGGGGTTTTACACATTAACGACTTGTTTTTAAGCCTAAGCTAGTTATTTTCAAATTATCATCATATTATCAAATCGGGATACCCATGAATACGCGATCAGTTCCTACAAGTTACATTAGTCCCGTGTGAGGTTGTGTTGCCTCTTACGAGGCCATTTGGAGACTGATTTGAGTTTTCACCCTTTAACAGCTTGTCTTTAAGCCTAAGGTAGATACTTTCAAATTATAATCATATTCTTAAACTTGGAGACACGAGACTATGTGGTTTGTTCCTACGAGTTACATTTGTCCCGTACGAGGTGTTAGTGCCCCTTACGGGGCCGTTTGGAGGCTGATTTGGGTTTTCACCCTTTAACGGCATGTTTTTAAGCCTAAGCTAGATACTTTAGAATTATCGATATATTCTCAAACTGGGAGACCCATGAATATGAGGTCAGATCCTACGTGTTATATTTGTCCCGTACGAGGTGTTAGTGCCTCTTATGGGGCCGTTTGAAGGCTGATTTGGGTTTTTACCGTATAATGGCTTATTTTTATGCCTAATATGAATATTTCCAAATTATCATCATATTCTCAAATCAGGAGACCCGTGATTACGTGATCTCTTACTACGAGTTACATTGGTCCCGTGCGTGGTGTTCATGCCTCTTACGAGGACGTTTGGAGACATATTTTGGTTTTCACCCTTCAACGTCTTATTTTTAAGCTTAAGGTAAATACTTTTAAATTATCATCACATTCTCAAACCAAGAGACCCGTGACTATGCAATCAGTAACTACGAGTTACATTGGTCACGTGCGAGGTGTTCATGCCTCTTACATGACCGTTTGGAGGCTGATTTGGGTTTTCACCCTTTCTGGACTTATTTTTAACCAAATCTAGAATTTTTTTAAAATATCATCATATTTTTTAACCAGGAGAGTGGTGACTAAATGGTCAGTTCATACGAGTTGCATTAGTCCCGTATGAGGTGTTAGTGCCTCTTACGGGGCCATTTGGAGGCTGATTTGGGTTTTCATCCATTAACGGTATGTTTTTAAGCCTAAGCTAGATACTTTCAAATTATCAAAATATTCTTAAACTCGGAGACCCTCAATTATACAATCAATTCCTACGAGTTACATTGGTCCCGTACGAGGTGTTAGTGCCTCTTGTGGGGCCATTTGGAGGCTGATTTGGGGTTTTCACCCTTTAACTGCTTATTTTTAAGCCTAATCTAGATATTTTCAAATTATCATCATATTCTCAAATCGGGAGACCCATGACTACGTGGTCTCTTCCTACGAGCTATATTGGTCCTGTACGAGGTGTTCATACCTCTTATGAGGCCGTTTGGAAACTGATTTGGGTTTTCACCCTTTAACTGCTTATTTTTAAGCTCAAGCTAAATACTTTCAAAATATCATCACATTCTCAAATCGGGAGACCCATTACTACGTGGTTTATTAGTGCGAGTTACGTTGGTCCCGTGCGATGTGTTCATGCCTCTTACGTGGCCGTTTGGAGGCTTATTTGGGTTTTGACCCTTTGAGGGCTTGATTTTAACCCTAAGCTAGATTTTTTAAATTATCGTCATATTCTCAAATCGAAAAACTTGTGACTACACGGTTAGTTCCTACGACTTACATTGTTCCCGTGCGAGGTGTTCATGCTTCTTACGGGGTCGTTCAGAGGTTAATTTGGGGTTTCACCCTTTGACAACTTATTTTTAAGCGTAAGCTATATATTTTCAAATTATTGCCATATTCTCAAACCATTAGACCCGTGTGTATGCAGTCAGATCCTACGACTTACATTGGTCATGTACGAGGTGTTAGTGACTCTTACGAGGCCGTTTGGAGGCTGATCTAGGTTTTCACCCTTTAAAGGCTTATTTTTAAGCATAATCTAGATATTTTCAAATTATCATCATAGTCTCAAACAAGGATACCTGTGACTACGACGTTAGTTCATACGAGTTACATTGGTCTCATGCTAGGTGTTCATGCCTTTTGTGGGGCCTTTTGGAGGATGATTTGGATTTTCACACTTTGACGGCTTGTTTTTAAGCCGAAGTTGGATATTTTCAAATTATCATCATATTCTCAAATTAGGAGATTCGTTACTACGTGGTCAGCTCCTATGAGTTACATTGGTCCCGTGCGAGGTTTTAGTGCCACTTATGGCCGTTTTGAGGCTAATTTGGGTTTTCACCATTTGAAGTCTTATTTTTAAACATAAGGTAGATATTTTAAAATTATCATCATATTTTCAAATGGAGAGGCTCATGACCACGTGGTCAGTTCGTACGAGTTACATTGGTCCAGTGCGAGTTGTTAGTGCCTCTTAAGGGTCTGTTTAGAGGCTTATTGTGGTTTTCACACTTTAACGGCTTATTTTTAAGCCTAAGCTAGATATCCAGAAATTATCATCATATTGTCAAACCAGGATACCCATGACTATGCGGTCAGTTCCTATGAGTTACATTGGTCCCATGCGAGGTTGTGTTGCCTCTTACGAGGCCATTTGGAGACTGATTTGAGTTTTCACCCTTTTACCGCTTGTCTTTAAGCCTAAGCTAGATACTTTAAAATTATCATCATATTGTCAAACTGGGAGATCCATGACTATTCGGTGTGTTCCTAAAAGTTACATTTGTCCCGTACGAGGTGTAAGTGCCTCTTACGGGGCCATTTGGAGACTGATTGGGTTTTTACCCTTTGACGACATGTTTTAAAGCCTAAGCTAGATACTTTCAAATTATCGACATATGCTCAAACTAGGAGACCCGTGACTACATGGTGAGTTTCTACGAGTTTCATTCATTCCGTACGAGGTGTTAGTGCCACTTATGGGGCCGTTTGGAGGATGATTTGGATTTTCACCCTTTGACGGCTTGTTTTTAAGCCTAATATAGATATTTCCAAATTATCATTATATTCTCAAAATTTGGAGACCCGTGACTATGCGATCTCTACCTACGAGTTACATTAGTCCCGTGCGAGGTGTTTAATCCTCTTACGATGCCGTTTGGAGACTGATTTGGGTTTTCACCTTATAACGTCTTATTTTTAAGCTTAGTATAGATACTTTAAAATTATCATCATATTCTTAGACCGAGAGACCCATGACTACGCGATCAAGTACTGCGAGTTACATTGGTCTCGTGCAAGGTGTTCATGCCTCTTACGTGACCGTTTGGAGGCTAATTTGGGTTTTCAAACTTTAAGGGTTTTTTTAACCTTGAGGTAGATTTTTTTAAATTATCACCATACGAGGTCAGTTCATAATAGTTACATTGGTCCCATACGAGGTCTTAGTGCCTCTTACGGGGCCGTTTGGAGACTGATTTGGATTTTCACCTTAACGGAATGTTTTTAAGCCTAAGCTACATACTTTCAAATTATCAACATATTCTCAAACTAGGAGACCCGTGACTACGCGGTAAATTCCTATGAGTTATATTGGTCCCGTACGAGGTGTTAGTGCCTTTTATGGGGTCATTTGGAGGCTGAGATGGGTTTTCACCCTTCTATGGCTTATTTTTAAGCCTAATCTAGATATTTTCAAATTATTGTCATATTTTCAAATCGGGAGACCCATGATAATGAGGTCTCTTCCTACGAGTTACATTGGTCCCGTACGAGGTGTTCCTGCCTCTTACGAGGCAGTTTGGAGACAGATTTGGGTTTTCACCCTTTAACGGCTTATTTTTAATCTTAAGCCAGATACTTTCAAATTATTATCATATTCTCAAACTGCTAGAGCCGTGACTACGTGGTCAGTTACTGTGAGTTACATTGGTCCCAGGCGAGGTGTTGATGCCTCTTACGTGGCCGTTTGGAGGCTGATTTGGATTTTCATCCTTTGAGGGCTTAATTTTAACCCTAATGTATTTTTTTTAAATTATTGTCATATTCTCAAATCGAAAGACCTGTGACAACACGGTCAGTTCCTATGACTTACATTATTTCGTGCTAGGTGTTAATGCCTCTTACGGGGTCTCTTAAAGGATGATTTGTGTTTTCACCCTTTGACAGCTTGTTTTTAAGCATAAGCTAGATATTTTCAAATTATCGTCATATTATCAAATCAGGAGACCCGTGACTACGCAGTCAGCTCTTAAGAGTTACATCGGCACTGTACGATGTGTTAGTGCATGTTACGGGGCCGTTTGGAGGCTGATTTAACTTTTCACCCTTTGATGGACTGCTTTTAAGCCTAATCTAGATATTTTCAAATTATCATCACATTCTCAAACAAGGGGACCCGTTACTATGGGGTCAGTTCATATGAGTTACACTGGTCCTGTGCGAGGTGGTCATGCCTCTTGCCAGGCCTTTTGGAGGCTGATTTGGATTTTCACCCTTTGACGACTTATTTTTAAGCCGGATCTAGATATTTTCAAATTATCATCATATTCTCAAACTGAAAGATCTGTGACTATGCAGTCAGCACCTACGAATTACATTGGTCCCGTGTGAGGTGTTAGTGCCGCTTACATGGCCGCTTGGAGGCTGACTTGGCTTTTCACCCTTTGAAGGCTTATTTTTAACCCCAAGCTAGATTTTTTTTAAATTATCGTTATATTCTCAAACTCGGAGACTCGTGACTATGTGGTCAATTCATACGAGTTACATGTGTCCCGTGTGAGGTGTTAGTGTCTCTTACGGGGCCGTTTGGAGGCTGATTTGCGTTTTCATACTTTAATTACTTGTTTTTAAGCCTAAGCTAGATATTTTCAAATTATCATCATATTGTCAAACTGGGATACCCATGACTACGCGGTCAGTTCCTATGAGTTACATTGGTCTCGTGTGAGGTTGTATTGCCACTTACAAGGCCGTTTGAAGACTGATTTGTGTTTGCACCCTTTAACGGCTTGTCTTTAAGCCTAAGCTAGATACTTTCAAATTATCGTCTTATTCTCATAACGGGAGACCGTGACTACACAGTCTGTTCCTACGAGTTAAATTTGTACCGTATGTGGTGTAAGTGCCTCTTACTGGGTCGTTTGAGTCTGATTTGGGTTTTCAGAATTTAACGACATATTTTTAAGCCTAAGCAAGATACTTTCAAATTATTGACATATTCTTAAACTGGGAGATCCATATCTACGTGATCCGTACCTACGAGTTACATTGGTCCCGTACGAGGTGTTAGTGCCTCTTATGGGGTCATTGGGAGGCTGATTTGGGTTTTTTCCCTTCGACGACTTATTTTTAAGCTTAATCTAGATATTTTTCAATTATCGTTATATTCTCCAATCGGGAGACCCATGACTATGCTATCTCTTCATACGAGTTACATTCGTCCTGTGCGAGGTGTTCATGCCTTTTACAAGGCCGTTTGGAGATTATTTGGGTTTTCACCCTTTAATGGCTTATATTTAACTTTAATCTAGATACTTTTAAATTATCATCATAATCTCAAACCAGGAGACCCATTGCTACGCCCTCAGTTACTGTGAGTTATATTGGTCCCCTGCGAGTTGTTCATGCCTCTTACGTGGCCGTTGGGAGGTAGATTTGGGTTTTCACCCTTTGAGGGCTTATTTTTAACATTAAGCTAGATGTTTTAAAATTATTATCATATTCTCAAATCGAAAGACCCATGACTACACGGTCAATTCCCAGGAGTTATATTGGTCCCATACGAGGTGTTCATGCCTCTTACGGGGTCGTTGAGAGGTTGATTTGGGTTTTCACTGTTTGATGGCTTATTTTTAAGCATAACCTAGATATGTCAAATTATCATCATATTCTCAAATCGGGAGACTCGTGACTTCGCAGTCAGCTCTTACGAGTTACGTAGGCACAGTACGAGGTGTTAGTGCTTCTTTCGAGTCCGTTTGGAGGCTGATTTAGGTTTTCACCCTTTGACGGCTTATTTTTAAGCCCAATCTAGATATTTTCAAATTATCGTCATATTCTCAAATAAGGAGACCCGTGACTATGGGGTCAGTTCATACGAGTTACATTGGTCCCGTGCGTGGTGTTCATTCCTCTTGCGGGGCCTTTTGGAGGTTGATTTGGATTTTCATCCTTTGACGGATTATTTTTAATCCTAAGCTAGATATTTCAAATTATCATCATATTCTCAAACCGGGAGATCCGTGACTACGCGGTAAGCACCTACGAGTAATATTGGTCCTGTGTGAGGTGTTAGTGCCGCTTACCTGGCCGTTTGGAGGCTAATTTGGGTTTTCACCCTTTCAAAGCTTGTTTTTAACCCTAAGATATATTTTTTAAAATTATCATCATATTATCAAACCGGGAGACTTGTGACTCTGTGGTCAGTTCATATGAGTTACATTAGTCCCGTACGAGGTGCTAGTGCCTCTTACAGGGCCGTTTGGAGGCTGATTTGGGTTTTCACACTTTAACGGATATTTTTTAAGCTTAATCTAGATATTTCAAATTATCATCATATTGTCAAACCGGGATACCCATGACTACGCGGTCAGTTCTTATGAGTTAGATTGGTCTCGTGCGAGGTGGTGTTGCCGCTTACGAGGCCGTTTGGAGACTGATTTGAGTTTATACCATTTAACAACTTGTCTTTAAGCCTAAGCTAGATACTTGCAAATTATCATTATATTCTCAAACTGAGAGACCCGTGACTACATGATCTGTTCCTATGAGTGACATTTGTCCCGTAAGTGGTGTAAGTGCCTCTCACCCTTTGACGACTTATTTTTAAGTGTAAGCTAGATATTTTTAGATTATCGACATATTCTCAAACTAGGAGACCCTTTACTATACAGTCATCTCCTACGAGTTGCATTGGCACTATACGAGTTGTTAGTGCCTCTTACGGGACTATTTGGTGGCTGATTTAGGTTTTCACCCTTTTAAGGCTTGTTTTGAAGCCTAATCTAGATATTTTCAAATTATCATCATATTCTCAAACCAGGAGACCCGTGACTATGCGATCAGTTCCTACGAGTGACATTTGCCCCGTGTGGGGTGTTCATTCCTTGTACGGGGCCGTTTTGGGGCTAGTTTGAGTTTTCACCTTTTCACGACTTTTTTTAATCATAATCTAGATATTTCCAATTTATGATCATATAGTCAAACAGGTAGACCCGTGACCACACGATCAGTTCCTACGAGTTATATTTGTTCCGTTCGAGGTGTTAGTGCCTCTTACGAGGCCATTTGGGGGTTATTTTGGGTTTTCACCCTTTAGCGGCTTGTTTTTAAGCATAATCTAGATATTCTTAATTTATCATCATATTGTCAAACCAGGTGGCCCGTGAGTATGCGGCCAGCTCCTATGAGTTACACTAGTCCCATACGAGGTGTTAGTGCCTCTAACGGGGTCGTTTGGGGGTTGGTTTGCGTTTTCACCCTTTAACGACTTGTTTTTAAGGATAATATAGTTATTTTCAAATTATCGTCATATTCTCAAATCGGGAAACCCGTGAATACGCAGTCAGTTCCTACGAGTTACATTGGTCCCGTATACGGTGTTAGTGCCTCTTACAATTCCGTTTGGGGGCTGATTTGGGTTCCTAATTTTCCTATCCGTTTTAAACCCATAATCATTAGGATTATGAGTTTAAAATAACATTTATAATATATTAAAAACCATCAGCTATTTAGTTTGGTAATAACATTAGTAGAATATTAAAACACATATTAAAATTGAAAGGAATCTCCATTTGCCATTTATAATAACAGAAGAATTTAGAACAATAAACGTCATGTTAGTGAATTATGATCGATACATAAAAATCATGTGTCGATATAAAATGACTCTTTAAATAATGTAAAATCTATGTGACTTATCTCTCTCTCTATATATATATTTTTCAATTTTTTTTATCAAGTTTGTATTTGAAGTATAATATTTTAATATATTTAAAATATAATTTTAATATAAATAATTATGCATATAACATTATTTTTAAAAATTAATTAAAAAATTGAAAATAATACAAATTAATATTTGTATTATTTGTATACTATGTTTCAATTAATATTTCTTTTAATGCCTGACTTTTAGATTACTAATACATAATAAAAATGAAAGGAATCTGCATTTGTGGTCTTGTTTTCATCATATGGACATAGTTTATTACTTATGATGAAGTAATTACATTGTATATATATATTCATCAGCTGTATAAGGGTATCATAAATTCATTATGACGATCTGTGTTGGCCTTTACATAATTATTAGTATAGTGCGTATCGGTGTAGTCCCGATGTTAGTCACAGAGGCCATAACATGCAATATGCGTGCAAAGAGATTTGTACGCCATCAATGACTAACTGCGTACATTAAGTGGACGATGTCAAAATAGATATGGGTATGATTTTCCTATGGGTAGCTCTCGAAAAAACTGCTTTAAAATATCATCCGGTCTCAGGACGACCGATAACATGAATTGGGAAAGTAGCCTCAGTCTCACGAGGAATGTGCAAAATATGGGAAACAGTGTCTGGGATGACAATGACCTCTACCCCACGCACGTATGAATGTAAACAGGAAGAAGAACCTGGTGCCCTAAAGACGAATTTTCAAAAAATGTCGGGGAGAATAACAACATACATAAATCATAGAGGGTCCCAACCTCTACACGCTAACCAACCCGGGACAGGGTATAAACCAAACTCCTCGACCATAACAAATTTCTTACTTTTAATGCCGTAAAAACACTTAGCCAGATGGGGTCCCCAGAAAAAGAAATGTACCCCCAATATTATTATTAGGTCATACATGTTCCATATGTGTGTGTGTGTGTGTGTGTGTGTGTGTATATATATATACAACATTTAAATGAAATATACTTTGATGTCAATTACTACTCGGGGATTTATGTTTAATTAGGAAAATAAAGGCCAAGGCTGTCCTGGAAACGAAAAGTGACAAACAATTTAGAACCCATCTTGACAATGATAGAAAACAAACAGACACATCCCATTGTGAGGTAGGTCTACCTACCGTTATTTTTCAGCCAAGTATGTTCATTCAAAATTCCAATTTCATAGCACCATTTTTATCTGGGACAATAACAATTTCATACATTCATAATAACAGAAACATTTATAATAAGATTTAAAGGAGCACTTTCTCTTAATCTTGAGATATTTGTTAAGCATCCTATCTAGTTATAAATTATATTACTAATAGGAGCATCATCTACTTGATATTGTACAAAAACACAAAGCCAAACATATTGTCCAAATTTCCCACATATAATTTCTTCTTACAAGCCCAGATATAACAATAACACAACAATAGAGAAGAACAACATTCACATCGTGTTACCTCTATACTATATAAAATCATATAAGGGAAATATATAATACACTACAATGCAAACTACCAAGGCCATTCATCGTCATTTTTGGTAAAAAAAATAAGGGAGGTGAGATATTGAAATACCTGTGTTGTTCGATTTCTTGGAGGCAGAAATGATGGAAGAGGAGCTGAAATAAGCGGCGATGACAACTGAGGATGATGGCAGCGCCGATGCCATCTGAGGATGGTGGTAGCGTGGAATCTCCTTTGGGTCCGTCGGTAGAGTAGAGGGATCGGGAGAGTGAAAGAGTGAGAGAGGGAGACTTAGGTTAGAATTATTTGGGCTCTTGAAATTTTGGTCCCTCTTGAAATTTTGGGATGTTAGTTTTTTAATGAGGCATACCCATATTTGGCATGGTTTTAAACCGTGCCAAAATCAGGTACTATTTTAAACCAAGCCAGTTTATAACACTGGGCCAATTTCTGGCATGGTTTAAAACCGTGCCAGAATCTCCTTGCCACAGCGTGCCAGATTAGCATTTTTGGTGTAGTGTAAAATAACCCTTTAACATGCACCTCCTTCCCATGTACTTCACCCACACTCAATACACTCCCACAACTTATTTGAAAAACCCAATCTGATTTATACGATTCTCTCCCATCTCTCCTCCAACAGCCATCACTCTTACACACTTTCTCTCTCCTTCTTCCATAAAGAAAAAAGAGAAAAACCTCTATTTTCCCATACCCATAACCATTCCAACTTCTCAAACTCCCTAACACATTGTACCACTTTGTAACCTCCTACATCCAATGACTAATTCGACCACCTGCATCCCGAGCTTCATACCTATCCAAACCAAAACTCGATTTCAACTCCTACTACCTAACTCGAACCCAAAACATAACCCAGTGGCCCTACTCCTTTAAAATCGGTGATCGAATATCCCACCTAAACGAGTTAACCCACTACCCATATCACCTACCACAAAAAAAAAGAGAACCCATGTGCCTTCCCGAAAATCCTTTGACTTAGCGAAATAAAATCCCAAAAATATCTCCCCAAAAACCCACTTTGTGATTATAAAAAAAATGCATCAACTCATTTAGAAGGGATGCGAAATCTTAGACTGGCATTCTCTACAGAGTAATTTTTTAGAGTCTAGAGAAAAAAAAAACTAAAAAAAAAATTATTGTAGGCTTAGAAATTTGTTTAGTATTTTTTATATTCATTTTTATCGTAATCATGTGAGACTATTTATGGGAAGAAAATGTAAGCATTTGAAGAAATCGATTCGATAAGGAGACATATTATGTATTGTGTTTATATCTCTCTTATTTAATTTAATTTAATGTCTCATATATATATTTTATTGAATATTGTGTGTGCTAGTATGAGAATGCTTGGCTAAACATCATGTTCAAGGGGTGGGATGACACCGTGTGTGATGTTTGTTTAATTTATTAATTTATTTGATTGTCATATTTGAAGAAAAATCAATTTTGAATTGCCATAAATTAATTTATGCCTCGAGAGATGGTAGATTAATTTCATCTTTTTATTTAAAATTTAATTTTGGAATAGAAGTAAAGATAGGTTTTTCCTAATTATGGCATTAAATTTAAAGTGTCAATTCATGTTGCGATTCAAAGATTTATTAAATTTTTAACAAATTGATCTTAGTTGGTGATTTTTTAAAGGGAGTATAAATCTCTTGTTTTTAGAGTTGTGGCCCTTTTTAAATTAGTTGTCCATATTATCGAATTTATAGTTGTAACGAGAGTTAAATTATAAATTTAATATTATCTCGGAATATTTCAAATAAATAAATTAGTAAATTAATATAATGAATCATGCGGTGTAATCCCATCCCTTGTACCTTCTCAAATTTATAAACTCGGTTACGATTTAATTTTTCTTTTCACTACTTTATCGACTCACTTATAATTTTTAGCATTTCTTATTCTCCCTTGAAATTGTTTTAAAAATATAAAAAAAAATAAATTAAAAAAATGAATTTGCAGTCGATCACACTATTTGTTCTTCATATTCAATGTAGGATTGATACCCGTACTTTCAACAATACCAGTTCTTTAACAATTTTTGTAAGTAACTTAAGGTATTTGGAGACTTGGCTTTTGAAGGAAACGACACATGTAAAAAGCGAGTTATTTGGCATAACACTAGAAACTGCATAGCCCTAAAGAACGAAATAGAATGTTTTATTCGACGAGGGAAGATTTTCAACTTTATTGAAAGAGAAGGTGGGACATTAAAGGTGGTGATGCTGGCATTGGTGATGACATAACCAAGAGAAAAGCATACTTGAATGAAGCCTAAGCATGTTCATACATTCGAAAAATCAATTTTTCTGATGATTTTGATGGTAACAAAGGAAGATTGGTGATAGGCTTCTATATGAATGATCCGTCAGAGGTACTTTATCCCCACAAGGATCCACTAGTCGTCAATATGAAGGTACATGAATCAAGAGTTACTTGAGTTTTGTTAGACAACAATATCTCTGTCGGCATCATGTTTTATGACTACTTCCAAGGTCTAGGGATACATGATAGCAAGTGGGAGGGGTATCACATACCCCTTATAGGTTTCCCCGGAGTAAATGTGTACCCTTTGGGAACTGTCAAATTAGAAGTATTAAATGGCACTTGGCCAGTTAGACGAACTAAGAGGATCCACTTCTTCATCTCAGACAATAATGTTTAATCAACCTATAATATGATCTTCAACACAGTCGATTTGAAAAAAATTGAAGTCATGTACAATTCACCAATGCCTGAAATTCTCCACAAACTATGGGGTTGGCGTTGTTACTGGAAATCAAGTCGAAGCTAGGGAATGCTATTATATCTCAGTCGTCCAAGAACAAGTAAATAATCTCACTACCACTTGCTAGATTGAGACCATAGACCCTCACTAATAGGTTTATTTGGATAAAGGAGAATTTGTGGAAGCAACGGAGACCATCATCCTTGACGACGATCGCCCAAAACAAAAAACTACAAATTAGCACATCCACGAATCTAGTCCTCAAACAAGAATTAATTAAATCTATAAAATAGTGGAAGAATGTGGTCTCTTATATCCACAAGGATATGCCAGGGATTGACCCTGGTTTCAGATGCCATGGATAGAAAATTTCTAAGGATGCCAAGTCGATCCAACGAAAATGACGTGTATTTATTCCCGAGAAGAGTATGGACATACGAGAAGAGGTGGACAAGATGAGAAAAGCAAGTTTAATTGAAGATGTCAAATATCTTGAATGGTTGGCCAATGTAGTTATGGGATGGAAAAATAATAACAAGTGGCATATGCATGTTGATTTTACAAATTTTAACAAGGCTTGTCCAAATGATCATTTCCCCTTACATGTGATTGATCAGCTAGTCGATGCCACCACTAGGCATGAATGATTTAGTTTCATGGAATCTTATTCAGGTTAAAACCAAATTAAGATGAAATCAGAGGAAAAGGAGAAAACCTCAGTCATCACCATCCGAGGTACCCACTGTTACAATGTTATGCCCTTTGGGCTAAAAAATGTTGGAGCAACATATCGAAGGCTGCTGAATAAAGTTTTCGTGGACAAAATTAGTAAAAACATGGAAGTATATGTGTATGACATGATGACCAAGAGTAAGAAAGAGGACGATCACACCAAGGACATAGGCTAGACGTTCAATCAGTGGGAAAAGCATCAGATGAAGTTCAATCCAACTAAGTGTGTGTTCGTCATACATGAAGGAATGTTCCTGGGATACGTAGCAAATAAAAAAGGTATTGAGGCCATCCAGACAATATTAAAGTGATGATCGACATGCAGTCTCTTATAAATAATAAGGATGTATGAGAGTTGACTAGAAGAGTAGAAGCCCTTAGCAGGTTTGTCACCCAAGCCACTGAGAGGTGCCTACCTTTCTTTAAAGTATTAGGGAAGAATTTTAAGTGGAATGGATAGTTTGAGGATGCATTTTTAAAGTTGAATAAATACTTACGATCTATACAATTTCTTTTCCAACCACTCATGGGAGAAACACTATATTTATATCTTACTGTATCGGAGTCAACAATAATCTTGACACTTATTCGACTAGAGAATGGGGTGCAGAAACCATCTATTATACCATCAAGGCCTTTCGAAGTGTTGAAATTTGTTACCCTCATCCGAAAAATATTGATTTAGCTCTCATTAAATCCTCATGAAAAATAAAATCGTATTTCCAATCCCATACTATTGTGGTTTACACGAACATGTCATTATGCCTAGCCATTCACAAGCTAGAAAAATTGGGTATATTAATGTCATGGGTTATATAATAGGGAGAGTATAATATACATTATGAACCTAGGACATCGTTAAAAGGTCAATCGGTAGAAGACTTCATAAATGAGTTTACTTTTGAAGAAAAACATGTCGAGAAGACTCCGGTAAGAGATAGTTCAATACTAAAGTCACCCGAGCATATTTGTTCGAAGATAGCGCAGAAATGAATCCAACTGAGCAGACTTATTTGGAAGACACTTCTATAATTGAGAAACTAGAGACACACACTAGCGAGAAATCGCTACACGCTACTTAGAGCAAAGCTAAAAAATGTTCAACTATAGATCCTTTATTGATGGAGATTTCAAGGAGGAACCTCCCATATGTAAGACATATATATGTGTATAATCATGGTGGCACCAGACTGATAATCAATACCCCAGACGATATAGATTTGGAATATGCACAAAGATTCCAATTCAATGCTTATAAAAATGAAGTCGAATATAGGGTGTTCATCATAGGCTTTGAATTAGCTCTACCATTAGGCACGAAGTAGATATTAGTTCTTAGTGACTCCCAATTGATCGTCAATAAAGTGTTACGGGGTCAAGGGAATGTTTATGACAAGATTTTTGGCCAGGGTGAAAGACTGAATATCTAAGTTCCTAACGGTCAAAATGGTCAGAATACCCAGGATTGAAAATGTTTGAGTAGATGCACTTCATCGTCTCACTTCTGCAATGAGGACTGAGTTTAGGAGGACCATTTCGATAGAAATCCTCACGAATAATAGTATCGATGAAGAAAATATCAGTTTGATCGCATTAGATTTGGGTCCCTGATGGATGGATCCAATCAAGGGGTATATTAAAAAAGGTATCCTACCAGCTGACTCAAAATAAGCTAAAAAGATGAGGTACAAAGCAGCTACATATGTTGTGGAAGGACGAATCCTATACAAAAGGGGATCCATTATCTCATTACTCAGATGTGTCCACCCTACATAAGTGCAAAATCTAATTAAGGAAGTACATAAAGGATCCTGTGAAGCTCATTTGGTAGGAAGATCATTAGATAGGCGAGTGGCCACCGGGGGATATTATTGGCCAATCATGAAAGAAAATTATGTTGCTTATACAAGACGATGGGACAAATGTCAGAAGTTTACTACAATTCATAGAACACCTAGAGATGCACTTACGCTAATCACATCCAATGGTATATTTCTACATGGGGTATTGATTTGGTAAACCCACTACTGAAGACAAAAGGAAGGTTCAAATACTTACACATTATTATATACTATTTCACCAAACGGGTGGAAGCTGAACCTCTAGTTGATATTTTGTACAAGAGATTCTTCCAATTTATATGGAAGAACATTATATGTCGATATGGTACTCCATATGCCTTTATCACCGACCATGACACAAAGTTTGATGTCTAGGAGTTTGAAGATTATTATATGCAATCCAGGATCCAAAAGTTACATTCTGCTCTTTGACACCCTTGGTGAAATGGAAAAATGATGGTGACATATTAAACTCTCCTTGATGGGCTAAGGAAAAGGTTGGATGATGCTAAAGGAAAATGGATCAATGAGCAGCAACGTATACTTTGGGCTTATAAGACCATGCCGAGAATAACTATTGGCAAAAATCCATACATGTTAGCATTTGGGACAAAAGTTTTGGTTCGCATAAAAATTCATATACCAAGTCATATAGTACTTTATTTTAACTCCCCTAAGAGCGCCCTTATGAGAAGGTTGGACTTATATTTGGTAAAGAAGACAGAGAAAATGCAGCACTACGTTGGATGCCTATCAATATCATATTGCTCAGTTCTATAATAGGAAGGTTAAGCCGAGCAATTTGAAAGAGGGAGACTATGTTTAAAAAATTGCTTCAAAAGGGAAAAAAATGAAATGCAAATTAACATGGTCCATATTGTATTTCTATAGTTGTCTGACCAGGTACTTATCAGCTAGAAACCTTAGAAGGAGAATAATTCAAGAATCCATGGAATATCGTGCATTTGAAAAAGTACTATCAGTAATCTTGAGAAATGTAAACATTCAACATTTATGTAACACATCTTTTTTAGATTTAATAAGAAAATCCAGTTCATCATAAATCGATTTCCTTTTCCATGTTTAGTTTTCATTTTTTTCGAGTGTGGGAGATGTATAAATCTCAAATAGCATATAATGACATTAGTATTCCTAAAAATTTCAAATTAACAATTCAAAACCTTAATGTATGGCTTCTTCTTTAATAAGTCAAGAACAAGAAGTTTCAAATCCCAAAACTTCATGTACGACTCCTTAATGTTAAGAACAAGAGGTTTTACCAGACCGAATTAAAGGAAACTCCTAAAATATTTGGTCACCAATGGTAACTAACATAAACACTTGGTCAAAAAGACAAGATCCATTTGAACGACTATAAAAACATTACTAAAACCTAAGGATGGACAACTTATGTTTGCACAAATTGGTAACCAGTAAGGAAGATTAGTTCGATAATAGATGACCACCTAATCATGATGCTAAACTAATGGTAGGCCAAAATCATTCAAGGGAACAATGAAAAGATAATGTCTTTATTTAAAATTCTAATTACTCTTATAATACTACAAGGTAATGTTCATCACATAAGTTTATTACAAGGAAATCATAAAAGCTTCTCATTTAGCCAAACGGTTCCCAAGAGCCTTCTCCATACCTACAGAAGGAACATCCTAAGATGAAGGAAGAATAGTGGATCCTAACTCTCTAAGTATGTATTGCCTGCTGGAACTAGGTTTATCTACCAGCTGCAAAGGTCGGCTGAGTGTATCATATTGATGAATGACAGTCTCCCAAGGACTTTCGAACCAAAGCGACGGGGATTGCATCAGTAGGAATCCACGTTGTTTCCATCTTAAATGGAGGAGTAGGATTTATCCAAGAACCTTGGATCCTGCCAATAACATAATTCTTATCTGGTACCTTCATAATAGTAATGGCATTGATCTATGTCCACTTAAACCCCTCTATATTTGCATGTTCCAACTCTTCAATAACGTATTCCATGGCTTCTTCATAGTTGTTCACCTGGAGACTACGTGGGTGGTTATGGCAGTGGTAAGTAAGATCGTCAACCTTCTCATACAGTCTCTTGATGGTCGAAGATTAGTGATTCATCACATTGGCCAGTCGAAATTGTCCTCTCTTGTTCAATAGATAAATGAGCAATAATGGCGTGCCTGGATGACTGAACGCCCAGTGAGTTTTTTCAATCTTACTATCGCCTCCATCACTCAAGCATTTTCTTGCTCTGGAAAAGAGGCTCCCAGACTTTGATCAGTTCTATTAGACTTCTTTAACCTTATAGTTCATCCATCATCATATCATTCTCTTACTCTAATAAACGAACTACCTCTCGAGAACTTGTTACCTCAGACTTCAGTATAAATTCCTTTTTAGCAAATGCTGAGTATATATCTTGCTATTTTTATCAAAACCAGTGTCACTACTGAGCATGGAAAACTTCTTTTCATAGTCAAAGTCTATGCTATCAAGTTTTTTTTTTATGATCATTCTCCATTTGGAGTTTCATTTCATAGTATGAAGTATTGGTTGTCACTTCTTGAATAAACAACCCATGCAAATGGAGATATGCTTCCTCAACTTAATCATAAATTCCTATGCCGAGAAATTCTTCCAACTCCTTTTCATTGTGTTCTTCACAAACTTCCTTAAATAATTAAATTCTCCTCCTATATCGCTCTCGGTAGCTGCCAATAAAACCTTTCAAGAGTTAAAACAAAGGAATAAAACATAACATAAGTAGGTAAAGGTTAAAAGAAAAGTTCATAATGGACAATAGTGTTTCTGGAAGAAAAGGAAAATTTATTAAAACTACAAAAGAGCATTACAAGAAGAAAAATTTTCATATTACATAAGAACTAAAAATACAAGACATAACCCCACAAGAAACGACCCTAAAAATCTACAACTTCTCTTTATAGTGAGTGACTTCTTCCTGAGGATGAGCAACAATTATGGCCTCTATAGGGGAATTAATAACTAGTCTATTCCTTATTTATCATAAACCTCCTCTTCAATCCCTAGAGGAGTGCCACGATTATATTGGAGGAAGAGTTTAAAATCCAAGGCAGTGCCGACTTGGGTCAGGGCAGCAGTCCATCCTTCCTTGAAGGAGGATTTCTTTAGATACTCCACTTGTATAGATATAGTAGATAATGTATTACCCCATTCCTAGGTGTAGTCATCTTCCTTCTTATTTTTTACATTGGCCTTTAGCTCTTGGTTTTTTCTATTGGCATCATCGGCTAACTTTTTAGCATCCTAAGTTGCTTTCTCGGCCTGCTCAGCCCTCTTAACAACTTCACTAGCAGTTTTTTTGAAATTATTATTTCCATCCTCTAGATTTTTCACAACATATTTCCACTTCTTTACACCACTAACATGGGCTCTCTTGCTAACATCCAATGAATCCTTCAAGTCATGGAAGGAAACCTCGACATAAACTTAGTACTCCTTCAATTAGTCATCCTTTCTCAACAGTTGATCATAATCAACCAAAAACTAGAAAGTTCAAAAAGTTATAGAAATCGGCAAATGAATTGTACGAATCCAAGCAGATAAGACATGACGATTAAAGAAAGAGTTACTAGAGACAAACTTTGACTGGCTCTCTCTAAAAATTTGGCCTTAGAAAGGAAAACAACGTTAGTAGAAAGGACTCCTGCACCTATTAACCCCGAGAAAGACCATGGTTCACTGCCATAGAAGAGGAACCACCTTGACCTTAGTTAGCCTGGTCCTTCTTGGACTATTCAAGATGAGAAGCAAGACATTTCTTTAGCCTCTTGAATTGAGGCTCTTATGTTTGCATTTTAGCATGCTCTATAACAATAAGATGTTTGTATCCTCCAACATCAGTTTTCCTCTTTTCGATAGGATGAGGAGGAGACTTTGTTCTAGTAAGAAAGTTTGGGATCTTCCTCTTCACCATCTCTGGAGATGAAGTTATGGTCCAAACAAGGTTTATATCTAGTGCTTTAAAGGAGGAAGATGCACCTCCAGCAGTGAAATCCCGTTCCACTTAAGTAAAGGAATCTGAATAACCGATCGAAGAGGATGAGGTTGGCTCCTCTAACTTAATGGGGGATAAGGGAATATCTCAATTTCTTGAGCAATAAAAGATATGATAGATCTCTATAAATCCAACAGAACAGGCGCCAAGTGAGGGTGACTCTCTGTAACGCCCTGACCTGAATTTTTGGGCTACCCATAGTCAACCCCGTCCGAACTGAGCATTAACAGTCAAGTGTAATGAAACACCTTATATAATGTTTCTAGTCTATTTTTATATTAGTTAACATTTCACTTGTTTAGCATGCGATTGCAACTTCAATTTCAAACTACGTGAGGGACCCGTGGGAAGCATCCTGAGAGTCTAAACATAGGGCTCTACTAATGTAAAATTAAATAGAATACTCACATGTAAAACACTCTCAAATTATGAACTCATACCCAACCTACCGTAACAAAGACAAGGGTGTAAGTCAACGCCCAATGTGAATATACGAAATGAAGTATGGAAACGAATTGAAGAAAGTAGACTCTACACTTTATACCTACATGCGCATGCAACTATCTTGTGAATATATAGATGTATATATATACTTAATGCATGAAACCGTTTTACTTGCGAAAAAATTATTTAGCCTGATGAATTTACCTTAATCTTATAAAAGACTGGTTCCTTTATAACTTGACATTTATCCCTCTATTTAACACACATGGTTAAATGATTAAAACCACTACACTTCATTAATCGAAACCATTTCTTTATCGAAATTACCCTTTTGATTTAAAGTGATGCACATTAGTATTTTCATTGAAAATAACTTCTTTGAACACACAAAACCACCGTGTTATAAAATACTTCGTTAACCTTTTAAAACCTTTCATGACACACCCTTGTATCAATTATGGGTTACACCTTCTTACACTGCTTAACTCACCCATTTACTACTACACATTCCCTTTCCTTCGCTTTATGGACACTAATCAATTTGCACATTTATTGTCCACTTATCCTTTACCAGAAAATTCATTAATTCATTCAATTTAGGTTGTTTTCGTATATTTTACCACATACCCCATTTCTTGACATGTTCCTTATTCCATTAAATTTTTCTCGGAATCTTCTAATGAACTTTGTACTTTAACAGGCTCCACACCGACTGCGATGCCACCATATGTTCTAGCCAGTGGTTTTGGGTCTTTCACACTAGGGCTACGAACGCTCTTTAATTATCCTAATGTCATCCGAGTTTGTTTGAATATGTTTTAACATTTAAAAATGTACACATTATTATCTCTTTCCCCTTTTACCCTGCCGAAGCCAAACCCTAGGATTCCCCCCAACTCAGGTTACACTTTGAAATGATCACTTCATGTCCTTTACACTTTAACTTTAATTTTATTCCAAAATCATATTCATTTAAGACTAATTTGTGTAACAACTATTCCAACATTTTTATTTCATAAAAATGTTCCATTTTAAGTAAAATTACCATTTCACTCACTTGTTTCCAATCTCGTCTTTTTCCTTTATTTTCATAATTGTGGTTCTTCAAAACAACATTAAGTTACCCATAATAACCTTAGAATGTTTTAACACTTAACACCATTTTAACGTTTGTGGTATCATACTTCTCAAATTGGAAAACTCTTTCGGCCATTATTTCCTTTCCAATTTCATAAGTGTTAATCCTTCAAACATTATTAAGTTATTACACACACTAACTTCCTAATGTTTAACCGTTAACAATTATTCAATACCTTTGCTAACTATATTTCTAAATTAGACATTTCTTTACTTCCTTTATTCAAGAAATCTAATTATACTTAAAGATGACTTTTATAAGAAAATTCCATATCCTTTTATTTATACATGTAGTCTTACAACATTATATTTATCACACCTTTAACCCCTCTTTACACACTTTGAAGATTAGAACTTTTACTTTTATTATTTCTTGTTTAAACCCAACAGAACCTTCTATGAACATGTTCACATATCTCGTTAAAATACTACAGGTTTATATGCATGAGAAGATGGATTTCAAACCCTAAAATCCTATTAAATGGATTAAACTTAAATTTCATTATAGAAATTCACAATACTTGCAAAATTATAATTTTCAAGACATAATGACATTTTTAATTTCTTAAAACTGAGAAAATGTCCATTGTTTTAAAATATCCATTTTTGCAAGAAACTTTATTTCACGTACATTTAACAAAATCAACATCATTTTTCAAACATTTTTTTTCATGATATGTTTAGCATCAAATTTCTAGAAAATACACCATTGTCATAAAATTTCGATTTTAATGTTTAAAAAGTTTGAAATATTTACTCATCATTTATTTCTAACAAAAAAATATTTTTACTAACATTTTTATTCTTTAAAAATGTTTAATATTAATCTACTAGAAGCCATCATTTATTCATATGCATTATACTCATTTAACCTAACAGCAAGACTACTAGTAATGAAAATAGAGTCTTAAATAATAATGAAACATTTCCCACACCTAAAGACTCCAAATGGTGGCAGAAAGTTATTATAGGAGGAGCATTCCCCAACTTCAAAGGTGGTATCAAGGGGTTTCCAAATGTATCTTCCATTAATTCTCCATATATGCTCCATTTAAGCTTCCAAGAAAAACTCTGTTCAAACTCCATGAAAGCTTTCATCTTCATCTTCTCCAAAATTCCTAAACTTACTTTAAAATTCATAGTTCCACTTCAAATATTATATAGATGGGTGTAGTAGGCTTGAATATGGGGAAATAAACTAAGAATGTGGTGGTTAATGGTAGTGAGATGGTGGAGATAATCCAACAATGGTGGAAGAAAACTCCACCCCCTCTCTCCCTCTTTCATCTTCAAATGGCCCAATTAAACCCAAACAAACCCTTATAAAAAAACCTAAAATACCAAAATTCTCATTCTTCTCAATTTGGGCTCACCGGAGCTCGACAACTCATCAATCCAAGGGTTGAGAATGTGACAACGCATAAGGGCAGTTAGATTAAACATTTTCGAGCCATGTCTTTCAAATGAGATTGAACCTCGTTTAAACGAGAAACCCATCTTGTTACAACTCTCGCTTCCAAGGACCTTTGAATGACCCTAAAATGTTTGGACAATGGGATATCATTCGAAGGCCGCTTGATTCCTCTCTTTAAATGACCTTACTTTGCGTTTGAAGGAACCTTGTCTCGTTTGAATGACCATTTTTCCATTTCCTTTATATCTTCTAATTTTTGACCCATAACTTTTAATAATTATCATTAAGCCTCTAGAACAGTCAATTAGAATGCAGCCCCGAGGTTCCCACTCCATTTAACTTATAAGGGATTTAATTGAAACATTAGGGTTGTGTATTACAAACGTCCCTCCTTGGGGAATTTGTTCCTCGAAATTCTAGATTCGTTGATCCGTAAGATTATAGGCGTTGACGAGCTTCTATCCCAAGTCATAAGAATTTTACAAGGATAAATCATCAAAGGCCTTGAGCGCTATAACAACATAATGTGCTCATTCCCATGTTAGTCATCGAAAGGTTCATCGTGCAACATGACCTAATGTTCACACCCAATCTAGCTATCAAATTCATCTATAGTACTCGAGTCTCCACTTGCACAGAGTTCATTCTTAGTCGAGTCATAGGACTACCTTTGCTAATGTTTAGAGCATATCAGTGCCCCTACAAGGAAATACCCTCTCGTTAATGGTACTCTCCTAAGAGTGGACTCCAAATAACCAACACCCGATTCAACATCAATAAATATCTCAATCTTTAGAACTACATGATCTTCTTACCCACGACTTTCAAGTCATTCCAAATACATAACCTCATTCACACTTGATACTAATCTCATATCTTTAGTCACCCGCATCAAGTATAACACTCCTTTAAGTCTCAAAACTATGCATTGACTAACACTCCTTCACCGGATCCTCACATGAATCTAGGATCACTCTAGGAATCTAACCAAGGAATACACTCCTAATATTACATAGTTCACTCATTGGGACAAAAGATTCTTAGTGATATGTTTCCTCAAGTTATAAAATATACGATGTACTCAAGTTATCAACCCGCTCTTCACAAACAAAGCCATTAATTTCCACGTAGACCAAATCCTGGGTCACTACGCTTAAAGGAAGAGAATACTGTGAGCAATCGCGAGGATGAAAATGAAGCCATCCACACACGGGTCTTGATGCAACAACATAAATACCTTAGATAAGGGCACACATATTTACCGCACGTAAATGTACATACTAGGTTCCACTATGCTCTAAAGATCTAAACGAGTTGCTCCACACCATAGTAGAAGTTCGGGTTATCACAACCGAGAGATGCCATTCTCTATGAGATTGAAAGGGAACATGAGGAGATAAACCATGTATTAAATAAAACCCTACTCAAACATGATTGTGATGGTTTACAAATAACGAATTTATACTATCCATTCGTAGTCTACGTCACACACCGGATAAGTTCGACGGATCCTAGATTAGCCATATTCCTTGGCCATAGTAATCTATCATTACGAACCTAACCAATACCCACTCATTTCCTTAAAAAAAAGGAGAACATAAACTTTCCCAGGAATTCAAGCATTGGTCTTCCCTTCTTAGGAATAAGTCCTCCTCCTTACACCCTTGGCAACATATAAGTCACCTGGATGGCAATTGTCAATGCCTTTACCAGCACCAACATTGTCCATCTCATTAGTGACAAAGTCACCAACCTAACCCACCTATATTATCATCTTAATTTATCATAGCATGATCGCACGTAATGTCTCTTTAAGCAACATTTGGTTCGATGAAACACTTATTGCATCATAACCATTATCATCACTACGTTAACCTCACATATCACAAAGTTTAATTCGAGTGACTCTATGTGACGGCCAACTGCTAATTAATAAAACAATAATGGAAAAAAACACCACTTGGATGTACACTCTTGGGTTCAAACGAGCCGAATAGGAAGATCCTGGGCCTACACGTTTCCCTCATAGACTTATTCCAACATATACTATCAACTCACACCGCTACAATCGCTATGTATCAATTATCCCACTAACTTTTCCATAAGAATGGACTCCATTGTAACATCTTTGTCCAAATCTATAATGTATATTGGTACACTTACAAATCTAATTCAACCCTCTACATCGGTCTCGTTAAGACAACGAGTATTACACCCAATTATGATATGATTCTCTAAGTTCACCTCGGAAGATTTCACTACCTATTTACATTAAACCTTGGCATTCTCAACCAAGTCTATATCAACTGACTCCTTTAAACTTTTTCGATAACCCAAGGTTATCACTAAAACCTTCCACGTCATACTGCTGGATGCAACACATTCCATAAGTCGAACCTAATCGGATCCCAAAGGGAACCAAGTATTCTCAAACAGTTGTCATTATGGTCTAGATAAGAATTGCTAACCATAATCTCTATAAAGTTGTTACGCCTTAAGATGTCTCGATATTCATCTCAATTATTATTAGCCATTCACCCAAGCATAAATCTACAATCCTTTAACATGATAGGTTATAGTCGTTAGACACCTTCAGGCATCACAAGTTGACCTTTCATCCTAAGGGTAACTCAAGAACCTTTGTGACACAACTACGACTATGCACTATGCATCAAACCATAAGATTATGCTACCAAGGTTGTTGATAAGCTATAGGACATTGTATAACCAATATATCTCTAGTTCTATACTACCGATGTCACTACAGATCCTATTCACCAAACATTGCACCATTCTTTCCAGCGATCCCATAAGGATACCTAGGGCTCCCTCTCTAGTCACCACAACTCATTATTTTTACACATGTGACACCTTTTCCATAAACGAACCATAATTCTAATCACTTATTATGAGATAAATTCATTGTCCAAAAGCCACTAAGGTACTCACCTATAAGGATAACATCCTATCAACTAATACTAAATGTACCTATCCTCAAACATTAACCCACATTAATTTACATGCTCATAGACTATCCACTGATTACGATATTACCCCTAGGATCTAATTTACCTAAATACATTATTTGCGTTAACCAACCATAAGCGTCGCACCTTGGGGATATGTACATTTTAATCACCATCACTGCTTAGCTGCAATACCCTAACTATCAACCCATTTCGTTGATTGTATGAAATTTGTGCTAATTTCCCAATGGAAATCATCTCATTCTATTAACATCTTAAAAGTCTTTACGTCACCAGACTTAAACAGAATCACCTCACACAAACAATCAAGGTGACACAAATATTTGCTTGTAAGGACACAAGTAAATTATTAGCATTTAATCAGAAACACGAAAGCAATTAACAATAACTAATTTGATCGTGTGCCACATGACACTAACTTAATTTTCATTCTAACCTCTTGGACTCTACTATCGATAAGATGAACTAATACATGACCAAAATTATCATGACCGGATCAAACAAACACCGACATTGAAAGATCCACTACCGACCTCACTACGTCACTCCCAAATGGAACCTTGAATGTAGAGCTCGGGTACCATTTGTAACTCCCCAAATCATATTTATGGGTTACCCGTAGTCAACCTGGTCTGACCTGAGCATTATGTGTGAAGTGCAATGAAACACCCTTTATAATATTGCTAGTCCGGTTTTATTTTAGTTAACGTTTAACTTGTTTAGCATACGATTCCATCTTCAAGTTCAAACTACATGAAGGAGTCCAAGCATACAGAGATACCAACGTAAAATTAAATAGAATACTTACATGTAAAACACTCTTAAAATATGAACCCGCACCCAACCTGCCATAACAAAGACGAGGGTGTGAGCCAATGCCTGGTGGAAATATACAAGATGCAGTATGGAAACAAATGGCACAAAGAAGACTTTACACGTTATACGTACGTGAACATGCACATACCTTTTACACACACACACACACACACACACACACACACACACACACACACACACACACACACACATATATATATATATATATATATACATACTTCATGCATGAAACCGTTTTAGTTCCAAAAATATTATTTAGTCCAATTAATTTACCTTAATCTCATAAAAGACTTCTTCTTTATCAATTTGACATTTGTTCCTCTTTTTAACACACATAGTTAAATACTTGAAACCACTACACTTTTTTAATCAAAACCATTTTTTTATCGAAATTACCATTTCCATTTCAAGCGATGCATATTAGTATTTTGATTGAAAATAACCTCTTTCAACACACATGAACACCGTGTTAGAATATAGTTATTTAACCTTTGAAAACCTTTTACGACACACCCTTGTATTAATTACAGGTTACACCTTCTTAGTTTGCTTAACTAACCCATTTACCACTACACATTCCATTTCCTTTACCTGATGGACATTAATCAATTTACACATTTCTTTTACACTTTATCCTTTACTAGAACATTCATTAATTCATTCAAGTTATATTGTCTAAATACATATTACCACATAACCCATTCTTAACATGTTCCTTATTCTTTGATCTTTTTCTCAGAATATTCCAATTAACCGCGTGCTTTAACGGGCTCCAGACCGCCGCCGACGCCACTAGATGATATCACTAGTGGTTTTGGGTCTTTCACGCCAGGGCTCCGGGCCCTCATTAATTCTTCCCATATCATCTGAGTTTATTTTAACGTGTTTTAACATTTTAAAAATGTCCACATTATTCTCTCTTTCCCCTTTTACCCAGCTGAAGCCAAACTCGGGTTTCACCCCATCTCGTATTACACTTTGAAATTATCTTTTCATGTCCTATAGACTTTAAATTTGATTTTATTCCAAAGTCATATTCATTTAGGACAAATTTGTTTAACAACTTAAGAAACATTTTTATTTCATAAAAATGTTCCACTTCAAGTAAAATTACCATTTTACTCTTTTGTTTCCAAACTTGTTTGTTTCCTCCATTTTCACAAATGTTGTTCTTAAAAACAACATTACGTTACCCACACCAACCTTATAGTGTTTTAACACTTTAACACCTTTTTAACGTTTGGGGTATAATCGTTTTCAATTTGGAAACCTCTTTAATCCATTATTTCCTTTCCATTTTCGTCAGTGTTAATCCTTCAAACATTGTTAAGTTATTACACACACGAACTTCCTAATGTTTAACCATTAACACTTATTCAACACCTTTGCTAACCATATTTCCAAATTAGACATTTCTTTACTTCCTTTATTCAAGAAATCAAATTACACTAAAAGACAACTTTTATAAGAAAATACTATTTCCTTTTTATCAATACATGTAGTCTTACAACCTTATAGTTATCAAATCTTTGGCCCCTTTTTACACACTTTGAAGATTAGAATTTCTACTTTCCTTATTTCTTGTTTAAGCGATACATTTTTTAATCTTGTTCACATATCTATCATCAAAATACTACAAGTTTATATGCATGAGATGATGGATTTTAAATCCTAAAGTCCTATTAAATGGGTTAAACAGACATTTCATTATGGAAATTCAAAATACTTGCAAAATGATGCTTTTTAAGAAATAAAGATATTTTTTAATTTCTTAGATCCATTTTTCCTAAAACCTCCATTTTTGAAAGAAACTTTATTTCACAAACATTTAGCAAATTAACATCATTTTAAAAAAAAAAATTATTTCATGAAATATTTAGTATCAAATTTCGAGAAAATACACCATTTTCATAAAATGCCAATTTTAATGGTTCAAAACATTGATTAATTTACTCATCCTTTATTTCCATCAAAACAACATTTTTACCAATACTTTTATTCCATAAAAATATTTAATATTAATCTACTAGAATCCATCATTTATTCATGTCCATTATACTCATGTGATATAACAATAAGACTACTAGTAAAGCAAATAGAGTCTTAAATACTAAGGATACATTTTCCACCTCTAAAGACTCAAAATGGTGGTATAAAGTTAGTGTAAGAGGGGTGACCACCACATTCAAAGGTGGCCTCAAGGGGTTATCAAATGCATCCTCCATGAATGCTCCATATGTTGCTCCATTTAAGCTTCCAAGTAAAAGTCCCTTCAAACTATCTTCAAACTCCATGAAATCTTCTGCCTTCATCTCCTTCAAAATCCCACAAACTTACTCCAAAATTTGTAACTCCACTTCAAAAATGCTGGAGATGGGTATTGTAGGCTTGGAATGTGGTGGTTTATGGTAATGAAATGGTGGAGAGAATCCAAAAATGGTGGAAGACCACTCCACCCTCTATCTCGCTCTTTTATGTTCAAATGACCCAATTAAACCCAAACAAATTCGTATAAAAACCCCTTAAATACCAAAATTCCCGTTTTCCCCAATCTCGGCACACTAGAATTTGACAGATCATCAATCCAATCCTAGGGTCCATAATGTGATAGCATATAAGGGCAATAAGAATAAACATTTTCAAGGCACGTCGTTCGAATGAGATGAGCCTCGTTCGAGCGAGAAACCCTTCTTATTAGAACTCTCACTTCCAATGACCTTGAAAAGTTTGGATAGTTTGATCTCGTTTAAAGCTAGCTTGATCCCCTACTTTAAAAGACATTACTTTGCGTTCGAACGGCCCCGGTCTTGTTTGAACGACCATTTTTCCGTTTCTTTTATTTCTTCTAATTTTGACACACAACTTCCAATAATTACCATCAAGCCTCTATAACAGTCAATTAGAATGCAGTCCCAAGGTTCCCACTCCATTTCACTTATATGGGATTTAATTGAAACTTATATGGGGTATTAAACTCTCCCTAATTCTTTTTTGAATGGACCAAATAATCTTTCGGTCTGTAAAATTGGCTTCAGACTAGTGGGGAATATCTTTCTTTCTCTTCTCTGGAAAATACAAAGAGAAAAATGTTGGTTAGTAAACAGAATAAACTGAAGAAGAAAAAATAAGTTAAGAAAAATACACAAGGATAAAATAAAAGGTGTGGATCTATGCCATGTCCTTCTTGAGGTCAACGAGGCCCATTATAATCCTCGCCCTCGGAAAGGGAAAAAAACTACCAATCATTTACTATGATCCCATAATCCAAATAATCTTTACTGGAATCAGACAAATTTACTACCAAATACCTATTTGAATATCTAGTATTCAAGTAATAAATATTATTAGTTATGATCCCCCAACTATAGCAATACATCATTTCAGTTATTCCTATGTGGTTTTTAAACCATTCATTTATATGATGGACCCCGTTCACTACCCTCTAAGTATTGGGTGCCACTTGGGTAGTGACCACATCAAAATATTGACAGAACTCAAAAAATAAAATATTGGGTGGGGAAGTAATTCCACACTCAATAATAAATATAGTTGGGAAGCCAACAACCGTCTTCTAATGAGCATAGGTCATAAGGACCTATCACAAGCTCCATTTTCAGCCAATCTGGGATCCTATGTGTAGTTCTAAAGTCTACCAAAGAACTCTCATCTGTGATATGCACCATCTTGATAAAAAATAAAAGAAAAGACAAGAAATAAAGAGTTCTTATAGTGAATGTAAAGATGCATTAATTGTTCTCTCAAATGGCAGAATAAAAGCTCAAGAGTGAAGAAGTGAAATTAAAATTATAGGTGAAAAGAACCGGAGAGGGAAACTACACTTTATATGATTCATGATATCTCCTAAGCTATGAATTTTGAAATGGTTAAATGTACCATTGCTTTAGATTTTGATGGTGTTTTGTTTCCCCAGAAAGAAAAAAAAAAACAATATACCCTTGGACGGTTCTCTAGTTTTCCAACTATTTACAAAATTTGCCACTGCCTTATTATGATAATTTGATATTTAGAAGTCCCAGAGGTTGGTGGACAAATAGCCTCTTTAAGACATACGAGCAACCCCTAGTAGATAATACTCCAACCTTTCACTCATTATACCATTTCAATCAAGAATGAATTATTAGGGTATTTTGTTATAGCTTAAAATAATTAGACCACGGGAACCAATAAAGGAGTGACACATGTCATCATGTATAGTGGACCCTTAAACAACACATGAAGTCATCTCAATTATCTTTCTTGTCATCTTACTAGATGACCACCCTCAATAATATGAACAATGAGTAATATGAACAAACACAAGTGGGGTTCTCAATAGTCACCATGCACATGCACATGAATAATAGCTAGCTGGTTATTATTGTGTAAAGATGTAAATAGCTAATGTATAAAGCTATTCCATCTCTTTAACTTCCATCTAATATAAATAGATCACGACATCTCCAAGCTAGTGGAAACTAAGAATACCTTATTCTAATCCTGGAGAGTTCAGGAGAAGATCGTACAAAACCCTAAAATATAGTGGCATTGTACTCGTTGATGTAGGCACCGTATTCGGATAAATCACATAAATCTTTGTGTCTCTCTATGACTTACATCCCTCTCTAACTAATTATTTTATCCATGGTTATAATTATTGGTTTAATTGAGATAAGATTACTTCAAATCAGCAAACACACGAAACTATCCAAATATCATCACTTCTGATTTTTAAGGCCATGCAAGTCTTATAAGAGTTAAATATGATAAGCAATCATCTCTCCTAAAAATTTAAGAATATCATTGATATCATAACGAATTGAAAACCATTCCCTACTGCTAGGTGTTCATGATTTAGGAGGGTGGATACTTGCAACTCGCATTAACCTCACTCAATTATATGATTAAGCAGATTTAAAAAAACCATGATTTGATTTAGGGTGAGAAGCCCTCTTTTCTAAAGGATAAGGATTCACGAATGAAGGTGGGATTTTTTTTAAAGACAAGAGAGAGAAGGATTAAGAGGCCTTCCATAGAGCCGATAATGAAGTATTTGACCATGGTGTTAAATTAGTTAATACTCAACTTAAATATTTTGAGTTTTTCTCCTTTCACAATAACTAGGTTCGGGGGTTGTAGATAGTCAATATCCATAATGGGTAACATCATTATATTGAGTACACACCTCTTCCTAAATCGATTGTTGATGAGAGAGAGTTTTCATTGGTTCCTGCATGGGATCATAAGGTGGAGAAGGTTACCACAAAGCCTACTATTAATGTTCAATTCAACCAATTAACTATAACAATGGGAGGTTAGGGGGACAAGAGCCTTAGGATTTCAGTTTATTGATATTTATTTCATTATAAAAGGTCTTGGTCTATTTTTTCCTTTTCATTTCGATCATTATAGTATCTTGGTAAATTTAAAATCCACAAAAACAAATTTGAGGTCTAGAATCATGTCTTGGTGGCTCTCAACCCGAGGGAATTCCATATGTGCAATTTTATGTAGAATTATCCCGAGCTTAGTTTATTGGAAAATATGGTGTGCTAGGAATAAATGTGTTTTTGAAGGGCTTAAGATGGTTTCTATCCATATAATTAGGGAGATCCATGATGAGATTAGGCTATTTTCAAAGAAAATCCATATATTGGTCCTTTCTCTAGATTTTTATTTTCTTTCATTAACGATTTCTCTATAGCTTGTTCCTAAATGTAAGCTGCCGAAGAAGGGTTGTTCTTCTTCTATATAAATAAATATCCATTTCCCCCCAAAAAATATATATATCTAATACTCAAGACTTTTGTAATACCCCGCACTTTTAAAGGTATTTAAATTACACTGTCAATTTAATTTGGTAATTTGAGGAATTATTATGAATAGTAATTCTGGGATTAATGGGTGAAATTAAATAAATTCAATATTATAAAGTGAATAGTAAATATTAGTTTTCGAGTGACAGATTAAGATTTACGTGGATTATATTTCGAGACTAAGTATATGAGTAGATTATTTTAATTACATGTCGCAGTTGGGTAAAGCGACAAAGAAAAATATTTTAAATTGGAAAACACACGTATTGAACGTGTTGGGTCAAAATAGTGAATTCTAGTTAAGTGACTCAGATGGAGATTTCAACTCTGCCATTGGGTTCGGAATGGCCGAGATAGTCAAAATAGAGTACCCGGGAGTAGTATTTGGGTTCCAGGCATTTTTGGACTAGTGGGGACTCGTAAATGAGTACACGAGTCATTTAACAATTGGGTATCTACTCAATTTCAGATTTAAAGAGGTGGCAGCCCTCATTTCCCCAAACATCAGCCCTAAGAGAGAGAGAGAGAGAGAAGATATAAATAAGATAAGAAATAAGAAGAAAGAAAAGAGAAGAAAAGAAGAGATTTTCGGCCAAAATTCGAGGGATCAACTCGTGGTCGTCGGATTTAATCCACGAGGAAAGTTTTTAACTTGCTTTATGATTTAGAGTGTTTAATTTCTCATATGGTAGTTGGTATAAAACTAAAGATTTTTGGGTTGAAATTTCGTGGATCAAACGGGTTTTCGAAAGATTAAAACGGATATAACTCGATTTATACCCAATTTGAGAAACTTGAAATTAATTGAAATTAATGGTTGGATCTGGGTTCTAGGATGATCAGAACCCTATAAATGTGTTTATTTATGGTTATTTGACGTTGAATGATGATGAGAGAGGAGATCAAAAGCTTGGAGGTGTTTTAATGGAGGTTTGGATTTTTGGAGAAGAAGGTGAATAGTGACCAGTGTCACTTCCGGGCTATTTCGGATAGGAAAACAGTCGATTCAGCTCTCGGTCAAAACACAAAAGTTGTATATCATTTCGACACGGTCACGTGGATGCCAACCGCGCATTTTTTTTATTTTTCTTCAAATTGTTATGATACATATACGATTGTAGTACCGGGTGAAATCACCAACTCGAAAATGCACTCGGAAATTGGAAAAATAAGAGGCTAAAACTGTTAGGAGATAAATATGTGGGGTTCCTAAAAATAGTGTGCGGACTTCTAAATTTTTTTTAGTAAGGCATGTATTTTGGATTACTTGAAAGTAAAATCCAAGATTTACCCAAATAGGGGTGTTCGTGAGGAATAATACTTAAAGAGATATTTAGGTGTGATTTGAATATTAAATAAGGAAATACGTATTGAGGTATTTTAATTGTATGACGTCTTATATTATTGCGAATGAGAATATTCGAGGCTATTGGATATTGCTATAAGAGTTTGGACGTTTATAGCCATAAAAGATTTAGAAGAGATATAAATAATATATATATCGAGGTTGTTGATATAATCATTGTGCGGTGAGAAAAGTTCAGAAAAAAAAATATTGGAGATTCGTAAAATTGAAAAATACGTAGGATATCCAAGATATAAATATACTACGTATGGGATGTATTGTATGGGCTATGAGTATGCCGTTATATTATATATGTGTAAAAATCATGCCCGCGCTATTTGCTAACACAGAGGTTACCGCGCCGAAACAGTCTTATCTCGATGGGACTTTTATGGGGGATATTAACTTGTACCCTATAACATAGGACTCCTTGGTACACGCTATCTGATTGATAGTCAGACGGTCCTAAGAGACGTGAGGGTATGTGCTAACCTCTCAGTGACTTGGAACTATGCTTCGCCTCCATTTGTATGTGTTTTGTGTTAATACAGTTCGAGAGTGATTCCGAGCTAGTATTTCCCTTAGTTTGTGTGATACGGGGACTTGATAGCAGAGTATGGCAGCACCATAGATCTTATGTGGGTTGTCGTTAGTATATATATTATATGTGTGACTAATATATATACGTATATTTATATGGGAACTTTCGGTTGTGCATATAAGTAGATAAGTAAGGAATAAATGCTTCAACTTTATAACGATACAAGGGGTTTCTTAACCATGGTGCAATAGTGGGATATATTGTTATATAAATTGATGTGTATGCATAAAGAGATTCGTGTGTGTATACCGAAATCTTGTTTGTTATCCTATATGGATAACTAATATACTTGTTGCGAAAAGTATATTGTATATATATGAGATGAGATATCATATAGCCTAACCCTATATACAAAGGAGAAGAATTAATAAAGTGATATACTCCTTTCGGTAGATCTATTTCGGGATTTATATGAATATGGATCATAGGTTCTAATGAGAACTATCAATAAATACGGGATGGTATAAATATGTTATGTACTGAAGGACTAATGGATCCCGATGATCAACATTGTCGCGTAGTAGTGTATCGGGGGGGTTCCTTGTTTGTATTTCGCTTCGCGAGACACCCCACGCACAAACGTAACATAATGTTGGGCATGGGGAGAAGTTTAGTCCTTAGTACCCGAATTGATGAGGTTTATTAGAAGATGGGTAATTAAATTAGTTAGGCATGGTAGCTTAACTAGGTTGTTTAAAACAGTATGCGCTGGTTGTGCACTATTAGAAGAGGGGTGAGGTGTATCTCATGTGATAGCAATACCAGTTTAAATATAAGAAATAACATATTTTAAAATATAGATTTTAGGCACTTGCTAAAATGTTTTCAAAAATCGGGGTCTGACACATTTATCTATTCTCCCTCTTGCTATATATATATATATATATATATATATATATATAGGTGTCCAGACACGGGGACGCCTGAATGATGATTCTTTCGAGTCAGACATTTGCTGCAACAGCTGTGGATGCAAGCTTGTTTATATTAGACACTTCCATCATTGAGATCTAGATAGGAGTTATTGTAGAAACATTCGGGCTTATGGCCCCACTGTACTCATTTATTCTTTTATCGCCTTTTAGTGCGGCATTTGATTGGGTTATATTATTGTACCGAGTGTTCGGTTATTTTATTTTATTTCATTTCAGTTGGTGCATGTAAACTGTTGTAATTATTTTCTTTGAATGGTTTGGTTAAAAATATTTGTTAATTTAAAATTTTGACGCTAGCCTAATAGGATATTTGTAATTAAATTGGTTTTCGACAGTGATGCTAAGAATGAACCATATGAGACTCCTGTTTTAATGTTATATAGGAGTGAGCGTCCGGTATTTTATTAGGAGGGGTGTCACAGTTGGTATCAGAGCATCAGGCTCTAGTGTCATTAGGAACCTATGTGGACATACTACGCTTTCAGCGTTGCTTTTGATTTAATATAGAGCCTTATGATTAGGATTGTTGATATCCTTTTGTGAGATTTCGTTCTCCTGCCATTATATAAGATTATTGTAAATCTTTTCCAGGCTCATTCGGGATTCGTGTGCTCATCGGCGAAGGGCGACCATGGAAGTCCATTGTGAGGGCAGCAGGAGGCGAGGCTTAGTTAGAGCTATAAGTTGATGTTGGAAATGAGGACCGCGGTAAAGGTCATTTTCCTTGCGGCATTGTCACTGATTGCTGTAATGACTACTATAGGATAGTAGTTATAATTATCTATGCACCGCTATAGTAGAGAATGGTGCTAAACATGAATTACCCAGTGAACTTAGATGGGGAAAAAGCTTAAGAGGTCTTTGACGAGGACCGTGCTGTAATACCCCATAGTTTTGGCTTTATTAATTTTTGGATTAATTAATTAAATGCGTATTAATTAGAAATTAATCCGGGTTATAAATGCTAATGAGATGTGAGTTGGTATTTGATTATGTGCATATATGATTATATATGAATTTGGAATTATGAAATTCGTCGTGAGATTTATATACGGCAATTTGGAAATTTTATTGAGACGCGTGGGACCGCCGCGTCACGGTGAAATATTTTGATTAAAAAAATGAATTTAAAATCTATAATCTGTATGGTCTTTTTGAGCGCGCCAACACGTCCGGAAGGGTCGAGATAGTCAGAAAACACTAGCCGGGGGTATAGTTTGGGTCCCGGGGTATTTTTAGGCCATACCGACAACTTGAAGGGTATTTTGGTAATTTTACATTTTGAGGAATTAAAAGTAACGAAAATTGGTTAATTAAATCTGATGTGGATTTGACCCACTAAGCCCATAACCAATCCATATTAACCTAGAAGGCTACGTAGGTTATCATTTAGGTTTTCTAAGTTCCCCAAATCAAACCCTAGCCACCTTAAGCCACCATTGGAGAAGGAGCTTGGAGAGAGGAAATTCTGCAGAAAACTTCATCAAACCTACACCAAAATCAGAAATCAAACCAAGGCAAGTGACTTTATTCCATTTAAATTCAGATAATGTCTTTTCCATGTTAGAAATTGAAGAATTTTGATTGTTCTTGAAAGATTAAATGAAAACCCATGTAGTTGGAGCTTAGAACATGAAAATTTTGAAGAGAATTGCATGTAGTATGATAGGTAGATGATTTCCCTCATAATAACTGTGATTAGGAGAAATTAAAATGAATTAAATTCTGGGATTTGATGATGATATAATGTAAGGGTTCATGTTCTTGAGATATTGGGAAAAAGTGTAGAAATTTGTAAATTTAAATTGATGTTAGGATGGATTGATCCCTTAAAAACATGTTAGGATGTGACTATATATGTTTAGTATTGATTATAGACCTTTAAACAATTGTTGGGACTTAGTTTAGAAGATTTGAGGTGTTAAAATGGATGAAAAACGATTTGGGGAAAAATCTGGGCCGAAACTGGTCAGCCGTTAGAAGCAATCCCCAGGTTGTTCGAACGAACTCGTTCGAACGAGCTTCTAACGAGTTGACCAGTCGTTGCTAACGAGTAGGGATTTCGTTCGATATCTCGTTCGAACGAGATATCCTTAGAAGGTACAGTTCGTTCGAACGAACTGGATCTCGTTCGAATAGCCTCATTCGAACGAGACTTCTAACGAGCTGACAGTCCAAACTCGTTCGAACAGTCTCGTTCGAATGAGACTTCTAACGAGCTGGCAGTTTGGGCCATTTTGGACTGTTTTGATTTTTGGAGTTCGGTAAACTTATTCGAGGATATAGATATCATTCCGTAGATGTAGTAATGATAGAATTGGGACATTTGGGTATTTATGAGAAGGAATTTACATACGAGAGTTGTATTACATGGACGGTTGGGGTTGAGACGTGAGTCTCTACTATGACGTGAGAAATTATGGCACGTATGATTATAAACCGGAATAGTACAAATTGTAATAATTATAGTTAGTACTAGAGTGCAATATGTACTACGATTAAAATACGGTATTACTAAGATGTGTGTTTACTTAGTATTGGTATATGGATTGTGTGTATGACATACCTACCATACTTGCTATCACGGGAGGTTGCATTCGCTTAGGACCCTCTAATCCTTGTTTGCCTACGGGGGGGATATAGACTGGTACCTCGATGAACATAGGTCATAAAAAGACTTATTGGGATATTAATAAGTCCGCTGATCGTGGGAGCGTACGTATGTGCGTGACCCATGTGATGTGACTGTGTTCGCCTCCACTATTTGTGATTGTGTTATCTGGACTATTCCCGAGAGATTCGGAATATGTGATCCTTATGTACGTGATGTACCGGGATGGATAGCAGAGTATGTGTGCACCACAGCTTAGTTCTCGGGGTGCTTATATTGTATATTTATGTTGTGATTAATATACACTTAATTAATGGGAACCTTCATGTTAATGTTGTGAAAATAATTACGGTATTGCTTCGAGGAATATAACGAGTTAACTGATAGTGATATATATATATATTGCATTTGAGCATCTGAGTTTATGTTAAACGCCTACGTAATTACGAGCATTATAATGTTAATAGAACCAAGTAAATTGGGTAGGACCTATGATAGTCTAGCTAGGGATGATGTCACTTAGCTAGTGGGTTGTGTCGTTATAGATGGGTACTTATGTTAGGAGTGCACAGTTAGACGAGAGGTGAGAATATCATGTGAGTGCACGTCCTAACATGTACTTTGCATTTAATGTTTTAAATGTTTTTAAAGCACTTGCAGGTTTTTAAAATATAACTCCACATTCGGGCTCTGACCCGTTTGCTTTTCAAATCTTTTCTTTGTAAAACCATTTTAGGTGCCCAGCCACAGGGACAACAAGCATAGGATTCTCATTCAGGTGACGAGCTGTAGCTGTATGTGGAAGCTACAGGGATTTTCATGTAGACGCTTCTATCTTTTGGATTCCAGAGTCACTATCTATCAGTTGTATGGCATGTTGCCCATTTCTATTTAGAGACGTCTTTTACATTTCAGTTCTCAGACTTTAGCATGTATTATTTCAGTATTCGGTTATTCATTTCAGTTATGGGATTGTAGTGAGGAGTTTTCCTCCAGACTTTATTTACTCTATTGTGATGGTTATTCATTTTACTTCAGTATGGTGAATGGTGTTATTTATTTCTTCATTACACTTGTTGAATGTTAATCAGACTTAAATTAAAATTTGGCAACTTACTTTTTAAATACTAGGTGGTTAGTAATCTTTAAAAGGTTTTCGACAATGATGCTATTAACTGAGCCAACTTGGCATTTTGAATTAACTTAATAAAAGAGTAGCTACCCGGTATTTAATTAGTCGGGGTGTCACAGGTGGTATCAGAGCATCAGGTTCTAGTGTCCTTTAGGATCTGTACGGCTATTATGTTTTCCGCTGAGATTTCTTTGATATAGAGCCCTAAAAATTAGGAATGTTGTATTCATCTCTGTACTTTGGGAATTAGTACTTCCACGATTTGTTTATTTGAATGATGAACTCATCCAAATTTACTTAAATTTTCAGATGGATCGTCAAGAAGAACTAGCTAGAACGGTTAAGGGAGTCATCGGGCAAGATCGACTCACACCTCAGGTGTCCCCAGAGAGAATATCAATCGCCGAGTTAGCAAGTATCGTGGCATAAGCAGTTACCACTGCGGTCTTACAATGCCAGGAACGTAATATACAACTTAAAGGAGGCAAAAGACCTAGAGAGGTTAGCCATATGCATGTGACTAAAACTGGAAAATGTGCGAGGACTCCGAAGTTTCGATAACCAACTACCCAAGACCGAGTCAGTCCTAGTCAGCAACATGGTAATATGAAGCAGTTTCGAAAGGGGAAAGAGGTCCCAGGTCAGGGAGGCCAACACCGTCAGAAGCAGGGTCAGAGGGGGAGAAACTTTATAGGCCGATGTTTTGTTTGTGGCACGCGTGGCCATAAATGCCAGGATTGTCCTGACAAGGGCAGAGCCCCGCCGCAGCAGCAACAGGGTGCCCGTAATGATCCACAGGGGCCACTTTTTACTATCGCCCTCACAGCACCAGCTCATGTACTAGCCCTACCAACCTTTCCAGAAGCTCCAGTGCAGCTGGGACAGAATGGTCATCAACAATTTCAACAGGGCCAACAACGCCAGAGTAGAAATAATAACGGTCACCAGGGTCTTGGTCAGCATGGACAGCGAGGGGGAAACTTCCGAAGGAAGTGTTTCATTTGTGGTAAGATTGGCCACAAACCTCAGGATTGTCCTGATAAGGGCAGGACCCCACAGCAGCAGCAGCAGGGTGCTCGCCAGGAGCCACAGAGGCCTATGTTTCCCGCCGCTCTCCCCGCACCGCCACAGATGGCAGCATTTCCACCCATACCAATAGTCCCAGCTCGGCAGGGGCAGCTACAGTATGGACGTGTCTATAACGTTCACCAGGCTGTAGTTCCACAGGCACCGCCCGCAATTGAGAGTACGTTCCCTATCCATGGCACTATGGGTCGGGTATTGTGTTACGGGTGCTACACTTTGTTTTATAGCTACACACTTCGTGAAAGCTTTAGGATTGTTAGCTACGGCAGAGAGCACAGTGACGTGTGTCGACTCACCTTTGGGGAGTGGGTCACTTATTTTCTTTATATGCCGGGGAGTGGGGGTAGAGATTGGTGGTTTGGTATTACCTGCGGACATGTTAGTATTAGATATGCATGTTCACGATGTGATCATCGGTATGGATTGGCTCGTAGCTTATAGGGCCATGATTGATTTCTTCAGTGGAAGCATTTTTTTTGCCATTCCGGGGCAAGAGATGTTTGTAGTGGCGATGCCTCGCCCAGAGGGAGGATCGACCGATCATCTATATTACATAGAGGAAGATACCTCTAAGGAGGTTGTTATTCCTTTAGATTCCATCCTGGTTGTCAGGGAGTATTCATATGTGTTTCGGGAGATACCAGGCTTACCACCCAGTCGAGAGATAGACTTCGTTATAGATTTGCTATCGGGTATGAGACCTATAGCACGCGCACCGTACCGTATGGCTCCAGCTGAGATGAGGGAGTTACGGGATCAGATAGAGCAGCTATTAGGTCAGGGCTTTATTTGCAGGAGTACCTCACCTTGGGGCGTTCCAGTTCTGTTTGTGAAAAAGCGGGACGGTTCACTGAGATTGTGTGTGGACTACCGAGAGTTGAATAAGGTCACGATACAGAATAAGTATCCGTTGCCTGGAATCGATGACTTATTCGACCAGTTGAGAGGAACTTCGTTCTTCTCGAAGATTGATTTGAGATCGGGATACCATCAGTTGCATATCAGGGAGGAGGATGTCTCGAAGACTGCGTTCTTGTCGAGATAGGGTTCTTACGAGTTTCGGGTTATGCCTTTCGGCTTGACCAACGCTCCAGCAGTGTTTATGGACTTGATGAACAGAGTGTTCAGGGATATCCTAGATCAGTTTGTCATTGTCTTTATTGATGACATTCTGGTTTTCTCTCAGACATAGGGGGAGCACGCCGAGCATTTGAGGCAGGTTTTGCAGACACTTCGTTAGAACGAGTTGTATGCAAAATATGAGAAGTGCGGGTTTTGGCTGAAGGAAGTTCAGTTCTTGGGTCACATTATTTCCGACCAAGGGATATCTGTTGATCCGGGGAAGGTATCAGTGGTGAGGGAGTGGGGACAACCCACGACACCAACGGAGATTCGTAGTTTCTTGGGTCTAGCAGGATACTACAGGAGGTTTATTCGAGGTTTCTCGGAGATAGAAAGTCCTTTGACACATCTTACTCGTAAGGGTGTACCCTACATCTGGAGTGATGCCTGTCAGTTAGCATTCGATGAATTGAAGGACAAATTGACCTCAGCACCTGTGTTAGCATTACCGAGACCGGGAGTTGAGTATTTGGTTTACACCGACGCGTCTTTGCAGGGACTTGGAGGTGTATTGCAGCAGGAGAGACAGGCCATAGCTTATGCTTCCCGTAAGCTTAAACCTCTTGAGAAGAATTAACCCACGCATGATTTGGAGTTGAAAGCAGTGGTATTTACCCTACGGATTTGGAGGCACTATCTTTTGGGGGAGAAGTTCCAACTATTCACGGACCACAAGTCTCTACAGTACCTGTTCACGCAGAAAGAGTTGAATATGCGGCAACGTAGGTGGCTTGAGTTTATGAAAGACTACCAGTTTGACATCCAGTACCACCCGGGTAAGGCTAACGTGGTAGCAGACGCGTTGAGCCGTAGGCCAGCAGATGAGGTGGCAGAGGTGTGGAAGGCAAAGTGGAAGGAATTGGGACACCAGGATGCAGTGGCCCGATTTTTCATATCTGTGATGACCGTTACACCGCAGATTGTCACGAAGGTAGTACGGGCACAGGCCGATGACTCGTTCTGTCAGGAGCAGATAGTTCGATTACTAGCAGAGGGAGCCGAATCCTATACCATTAGCTCAGACGGGGGATTACACTTCAATGGGAGATTGGTAGTTCCGAAAGGGGAGGAATTGCGACACGAGGTGATGGCAGAGTCGCACGGCTCATGGTTCGCGGTACATCCCGGAGGGGACAAAATGTACCAAGACATGAGACGGCAGTATTGGTGGAGCGGTATGAAGAGAGATATCGCTGAGTTTGTTTCGAAATGCGTCACTTGTCAGCTTGTAAAAGTGGATCATCAGAGACCAGCAGGATTGCTACAGCCGTTGGAGGTCCCGGTGAGGATGTGGGAGAGCATATCCATGGACTTTATCACGGGGTTGCCTACGTCGCAGAGGGGTCATGACTCCATTTGGGTAATTGTGGACAGGTTGTCCAAGGTCACTCACTTCTTACCCGTAACGACTTACTACACTACGGGACAGTATGCCCAGCTCTTCATTTTAGAAATTGTGAGACTTCACGGTGTGCCCCTAAATATCGTGTCTGACAGAGACAAGATATTTGTTTCGCAGTTTTGGGAGAGTTTCCAGGAGGCAATGGGCACGGAATTGCGATTGAGTACAGCTTATCATCCGCAGACCGATGGGCAGACAGAGCGCACCAATCAGATGTTGGAAGACATGCTGCGCATGTGCATTATAGACTTTGGGGGTGGATGGGAGCAGTACCTTCCACTGGTGGAGTTTGCTTACAATAACTCCTATCATTTCACGATTGGCATGGCTCCGTTTGAGGCATTGTAAGGTAGGCCTTGTCGTTCCCCAACATGTTGGTTAGAAGTGGGGGACAACAAACTACTTGGGTCGAAAGTGATTCCGGATACTTCGGCAAGGATTGAGTTGATTCGGAGTCGCATTCGGGTAGCGCAAGACAGGCAGAAGAGTTATGCTGATACGAAGAGGTTTTTCAGGGAGTTCCAAGTGGGGGACCAGGTTTTGCTCAGGGTATCTCCGATGAAGGGGATTATGCGTTTCGGGAAGAAGGGGAAGTTGGCACCGAGGTATGTGGGGCCGTTTCCTATCATTGAGCGGATCGGACCGGTTGCGTATAGACTTGGACTACCGGAGCACTTGCATCGGATTCACGACATGTTCCATATCTCCTCGCTGAGGAAATACCTTAGAGATAATTTGGCCCATTCTCACATTGCTGTGGAGGACATCGATCTCCAGCCGGATAGCTCCTACGAGGAGGGGCCAATTGCTATTTTGGACCGAAGCGAGAGGAAACTGCGGTCAAAGATAGTCTCGTTAGTGCGTGTTCAGTGTCGACATCACGATGTCGAGGAGTCCACATGGGAGCGCGAGGATGAGATGCGCGAATGTTATCCAGAGTTATTTTTAGCAGGTACTTTCTAGTTTCGAATTTCGGGACGAAATTCAGTTATTAGGGGGGAAGTATGTAATACCCCGTACTTTTGGCTATATTTATTTTTGGATTAATTAATTAAATGCGTATTAATTGGAAATTAATCCGGGTTATAAATGCTAATGAGATGCGAGTTGGTATTTGATTATGTGCATATATGATTATATATGAATTTGGAATTGTGAAATTTGTCCTGAGATTTATATACGGCAATTTGGAAATTTTATTGAGACGCGTGGGACCGCCGCGTCACGGTGAAATATTTTGATTAAAAAAAATGAATTTAAAATATATAATTCGTATGGTCGTTTTGAGTGCGCCAACGCATCCGGAAGGGTCAAGATAGTCAGAAAACACTAGCCGGGGTATAGTTTGGGTCCCGGGGTATTTTTAGGCCATACCGGCAACTTGAAGGGTATTTTGGTAATTTTACATTTTGAGGAATTAAAAGTAACGAAAATTGGTTAATTAAATCTGATGTGGATTTGAACCACTAAGCCCATAACCAACCCATATTAACCTAGAAGGCTACGTAGGTTATCATTTAGGTTTTCTAAGTTCCCCAAATCAAACCCTAGCCACCTTAAGCCACCATTGGAGAGAGGAAATTCTGCAGAAAACATCATCAAACCTACACCAAAATCAGAAATCAAACCAAGTCAAGTGACTTTATTCCATTTAAATTTAGAGAATGTCTTTTACATGTTATAAATTGAAGAATTTTGATTGTTCTTGAAAGATTAAATGAAAACCCATGTAGTTGGAGTTTAGAACTTGAAAATTTTGAAGAGAATTGCATGTAGTATGATAGGTAGATGATTCCCCTCATAATAACTGTGATTAGGAGAAATTAAAGCGAATTAAATTCTGGGATTTGATGATGATATAAAGTTAGGGTTCATGTTCTTGAGATATTGGGAAAAAGTGTAGAAATTTGTAAATTTAAATTGATGTTAGGATGGATTGATCCCTTAAAAACATGTTAGGATGTGACTATATATGTTTAGTATTGATTATAGACCTTTAAACAATTGTTGGGACTTAGTTTAGAATATTTGAGGTGTTAAAATGGATGAAAAACGAATTGGAGAAAAATCTGGGCCGAAACTGGTCAGTCGTTAGAAGCAATCCCCAGGTCGTTCGAACGAACTCGTTCGAACGAGCTTCTAACGAGTTGACCAGTCGTTGCTAACGAGTAGGGATTTCGTTCGATATCTCGTTCGAACGAGATATCGTTAGAAGGGACAGTTCGTTCGAACGAACTGGATCTCGTTCGAACAGCCTCGTTCGAACGAGACTTCTAACGAGCTGACAGTCCAAACTCGTTCGAACAGTCTCGTTCGAACGAGACTTCTAACGAGCTGGTAGTTTGGGCCATTTTGGACTGTTTTGATTTTTGGAGTTCCGTAAACTTATTCGAGGATATAGATATCATTACGTAGATGTAGTAATGATAGAATTGGGACATTTGGGTATTTATGAGAAGGAATTTACATACGAGAGTTGTATTACATGGACGGTTTGGGTTGAGACGTGAGTGTCTACTACGACGTGAGAAAATATGGCGCGTATGATTATAAACCGGAATAGTACAAATTGTAATAATTATAGTTAGTACGGGAGTGCAATATGTACTACGATTAAAATACGGTATTACTAAGATGTGTGTTTACTTAGTATTGGTATATGGATTGTGTGTATGACATACCTACCATACTTGCTATCACGGGAGGTTGCGTTCGCTTTGGACCCTCTAATCCTTGTGTGCCTACGGGGGGGGGGGGGGGGATATAGACTGGTACCTCGATGAACATAGGTCATAGAAAGACTTATTGGGATATTAATAAGTCCGCTGATTGTGGGAGCGTAGGTATGTGCGTGACCCATGTGATGTGACTGTGTTCGCCTCCACTATTTGTGATTGTGTTATCTGGACTATTCCTGAGAGATTCGGAATATGTGATCCTTATGTACGTGATGTACCGGGATGAATAACAGAGTATGTGTGCACCACAGCTTAGTTCTCGGGGTGCTTATATTGTATATTTATGTTGTGATTAATATACACTTAATTAATGGGAACCTTCATGTTAATGTTGTGAAAATAATTACGGTATTGCTTCGAGGAATATAACGAGTTAACTGATAGTGATATATATATATTGCATTTGAGCATCTGAGTTTATGCTAAACCCCTACGTAATTACGAGCATTATAATGTTAATAGAACCGAGTAAATTGGGTAGAACCTATGATAGTCTAGCTAGGGATGATGTCACTTAGCTAGTGGGTTGTGTCGTTATAGATGGGTACTTACGTTAGGAGTGCACAGTTAGACGAGAGGTGAGAATATCATGTGAGTGCACGTCTTAACATGTACTTTGCATTTAATGTTTTAAATGTTTTTAAAGCACTTGCAGGTTTTTAAAATATAACTCCACATTCGGGCTCTGACCCGTTTGCTTTTCAAATCTTTTCTTTGTAAAACCATTTTAGGTGCCCAGCCACAGGGACACCAAGCATAGGATTCTCATTCAGGTGACGAGATGTAGCTGTATGTGGAAGCTACAGGGATTTGCATGTAGACGCTTCTATCTTTTGGATTCCAGAGTCACTATCTATCACTTGTAGGGCATGTTGCCCATTTCTATTTAGAGACATCTTTTACATTTCAGTTCTCAGACTTTAGCATGTATTATTTCAGTATTCGGTTATTCATTTCAGTTATGGGATTGTAGTGAGGAGTTTTCCTCCAGACTTTATTTACTCTATTGTGATGGTTATTCGTTTTACTTCAGTATGGTGAATGGTGTTATTTATTTCTTCATTACACTTGTTGCATGTTAATCAGACTTAAATTAAAATTTGGCAACTTACTTTTTAAATACTAGGTGGTTAGTAATCTTTAAAAGGTTTTCGACAGTGATGCTATTAACTGAGCCAACTTGGCATTTTGAATTAATTTAATAAAGGAGTAGCTACCCGGTATTTAATTAGTCGGGGTGTCACACGTGCGTTGAAGTTGAGCTAGGTGGAAATAGTGTAATTTCACTTCTAGGAAGTTGAAGGCTCGAAAGATTTGGCTTGGAGTTGGGTATGGAAATACCCATATGTGAAAATTTGAGGATTTATTTTTCAGTTGTTGGAGCAATGTGAAATGGTGGGAACGAAGGGCATCATATTTAGGGGAGCATGATATTTTTCTCATGAATTAATATTACAGATGGTTTTAAACTGCAAATTCCCTTGATTTAGAAAGAATAAAGTGAATGCAGTTTTTAGGTTATTCACATAAAAATCGGTCAGAGACCGACGATGAATAAAGAGTGACATGGTTAAGTGAACGTAGTACCGGAGTAAGGTAGGTACAATGGAGAAATAGGCTTTGAATCACTAGTAATTGGACTTATGTAGAGTGAGTTATAGTTGTTTTAGTGCAAGATGTGAAATCTGCAATAACAAATATTAAAGTTGTGAGACTTCGTGATTTTTAAGAGTCTAATGGAATAAAGACTCTTGGGATTTGAATTGGAATGTCATATATAATTGGGATACGAGCTAGTTGTGATAATCTTAATATTTATTAATATTATAAGTAAGTGAATACTTATGAGATTAAATCGAATATGTATATTCGGGAAATATGGGCTAATGTTACGAGAGATATACACGATTAGCCGGATTATACTATATATATATACGAGAATATTGGGACGTATATATATGATATGTTTAAATATATATGTATGTGATTGGTATATTTGTAGGAAACATACCCCTCAACTGCTATCATGGGAAGTTATGCATTTTGGGTGAGGCCCCTGGCTTGAGGAGCAGGGAGCGTATAGTCCCCAGGTTATAGTGTCCATTTTATATTATGTGATTTTTATCAGGAATGAGACGTGGTGGGTATGTTTCGCTCTCATTTCCTCGAAGGAACTATGATTGCTTCCCATTCATTGTGCTTTTGTTTTTACCAAGTCGGTTTGATAGTCCAACCGCTGGTACCCGGGATGATGTGTGAGTAATTCCCTGGAAGATGATAGCATTGAGAGACTGCATCCATTGAGTTATAGCTCTGAGGGATGGTTATTATACTTATATAGTGTGTGATATATAAGTATGGATATACTTGATGTGTATAGTATAATGTATATATATTTATATAAGATGTGAAATATATATATATATATATATATATATATATATATATATATATATATATATATATATATATATATATATATATATATATATATATACACGGATATACTAAAGAATGGAATGCAAGATAAATTATGGACGAGCCCGCCTTTATCATATGGTTAGATGGAACTTTGATGAGGAAGTGTTTCATTACCACAATTTTAGTGCATGGGGACCTTATAGATATAATTTAAGGTATGCATGATTTATTATTGAGCTATGAGTTTAAGCTCATTGTTGTTTGCACTAAGGACTTAGTATTAGTACAAGGGCTTGGTGGTGTGGATCCTGGAAAGAATTAAGAGTTTTTACTACATTTTTTTCGATTGGGGAGATGAGATTATCCAAGTGGCATATTTGAACTAGCGTACCTCCACGACCGATAAAGTTAAGTAATAGTGTATAAGAGGGGTTCCTTGTTTTGATTTCTCTTGAGAGATGCTCCACGTACGAACCTTAACAACGTCGGGAGTGGAGAGATGTTATAGAATGCAAGGATGTTGGTTTTGATGATAAGTCACCTAGAGTAGAGGAAACACTATTGAGTGAGAGCCGTTTGATGACTGTGTAATTATATAGAGATATAAGTGCTACGAATAAGAACTGAAATTTTCCTCTCACCGCAAGTATGTGGGTGAGTTAAGGTGAAGGAAATCGATTTGAGACGTATATCTAGGTCTTCAATAAAAGGGAAATTCAGAGGAAATAGATTTTGGGTATCATGTTAATAATGCTTTTGTCTAGAGTAGGCTCCCTGATTAGTTGGGTTTTCCATTTGGTCAACATGGAAGGATTTTTTTTTTATGGTAAAAGTACATTAGTAGGTTAAAGAATAGGAATTTGAATGTCTCATTGGTGTCCCTTAGACCGTTATATATCGATGATCAACGATGCGAGGGAGTAGTGTAACGGGAGGGTTCCTTGTTCGGATTTCGCTTTGCGAGACGCCCCACGTATGAAACCAAGCAAATGTCGAAAGTCGACAGAGGTCTTGGGCACTAGGGAAATAATTAGAATAGTACTCATATTACGTGTATTAGAAACACCATAATCTTAAGACTAACACGAAGTAAGGGAAATAATGCACTGATATAGGAAGACTATTGTGAGATAACCACAAGAAGATCTATGGGATAATCTTAAGAAGGATTGAATTTCTAGGTATCGGGAGAATTAAATATCAAATTATTCGGGTTAGGGGATACCTAGGTGTTCGTACCAGGCCAATGAAATGAGGCCCATTATTTAGAGTGAGTGTGACATATAAAAACGTTTGCAATGGTGGTGCATATATGCACGGATGATAGGGGGTATGGGTACCCTGATTAGTAAATCCCAAAAATGTCCGAGATGGAAGGACGTGAAAATAAATATGTTTAATATATGCATGAAGGGCGACTATAAACAAGGTAAAATGGTATGAAGAATTCAATGTCATGTGAGAATGACGATAATTCAAGCATTTATGTGCAACGAGAGCTAGCACACTCGAGATGGGTTGAAGGTTGTGGAAAGACATTTGAAAGGTACCTCTTAATGAAAAGGATACCAAATTATTGTGAGAAAGTAGAGAGGAGTCGTAATCGAACGAGTATTGGCGAGTGGCTTGCACATGGTTGTTTTGTTAGAATACTCAAGGGAAAAACGAAGTATATGTAGTACCAAATTCCAAAAGAGTATATGAGAGTTAATACTTTAATTATTCGGTATAAGGAATGTAACTTGGATATTACGAGAGAGATCGTAATCTGAATATTTATACAATACGTAGCGATAAGAATAAAATACGTATGAGAAGTGTATGATTAGGCTGGTAATATGCCTATGAATCTTAATAGGATGTGTGTATGCCTATTATGTGATATTATTATTAAGAGAACTAATGGGTGTTAACCCGGGGGTGCAGGATTAGTATATATATATATGTATGTATAGGGATGATATGCCTATATGTATATATATATGGATTTGTAAATATTTCTATTGTGTGAGACTAGTAGACATGGTATTAATAATAAATAATTTGCACCAAGTCGTGTTAATAAAAAAGTGTAAGATTTGTGTAAATATATAAAGATGTGGAGACTATATATATATATGAGCATACGCCTTGAGATGACTGGAATATAGTGGGAGACCATTGTGTTAGGCTATATTTAAATTTGGTTAAACTAGGACGTAATGTATATACCGATCCTAGAGTAGTGGTACAGGCTATAACCGAATTTTGAGGACGAAATTCTGTTGTAAGGGGGGAAGTATGTAATACCCCGCACTTTTAAATGTATTTAAATTACACTTTGAATTTAATTTGGTAATTTGAGGAATTATTATGAATAGTAATTATGGGATTAATGAGTGAAATTAAATAAATTCAATATTATAAAGTGAATAGTAAATATTAGTTATTGAGTGACAAATTAATATTTATGTGGATTATATTTCAAGACTAAGTATATGAGTAGATTATTTTTATTACATGTCACAGTTGGGTAAAGCGACAAAGAAAAATATTTTAAATTGAAAAACACGCGTATTGAACGTGTTGGGTCAAAATAGAAAATTTTAGTTAAGTGACTCGGATGGAAATTTTGACTCCTCCATTGGGTTCGGAATGGACGAGATAGTCAAAATAGAATACCCGGGGGTAGTATTTGGGTTCCGGGCATTTTTGGACTAGTAGGGACTCGTAAATGAGTATACGAGTCATTTAACAATTGGGTATATACCCAATTTCAGATTTAAAGAGGTGGCAGCCCTCATTTCCCCCAAATATCAGCCCTAAGATAGAGATAGAGATAGAGATAGAGATAGAGATAGAGAGCGAGAAGAGAGAAAGAAGAAGAAAGAAAAGAGAAGAAAAGAAGAGATTTCCGGCCAAAATTCGCAGGATTCGACTCGTGGTCGTCGGATTTAATCCACGAGGAAAGTGTTTAACTTTCTTTATGATTTAGTGTGTTTAATTTATCATATGGTAGTTGGTATAAAACCAAAGATTTTTGGGTTGAAATTTCGTGGATCAAACGGGTTTTCGAAAGATTAAAACAGATATAACTCGATTTATACCCAATTTGAGAAACTTAAAATAAATTGAAATTAATTGTTCGAACTGGGTTCTAGGATGATTAGAACCCTTTGAATGTGTACATTTATGGTTATTTGAGGTTGAATGATGATGAGAGAGGATATCAAAAGCTTGGAGGTGTTTTAATGGAGGTTTGGATTTTTGGAGAAGAAGGTGAATAGTGACCAGCGTCACTTCCGGACTGTTTCGGATTGGATGGTAGCAGATTTGGCTCTCGGTCAAAACAAAAAAGTTGTATATCTTTTCCATACGGTCGCGTGGGAACTGACCGCATATTTTTTTTTATTTTTCTTAGAATTGTTATGATTTTTATACGATGGCAGTTCCGGGTGAAATCACCAACTCGAAAATGCACTCGGAAATTGGAAAAATAAAAGGATAAAATTATTTGGAGATAAATATTTGGGGTTCCTAAAAATAGTTTGGGGACTTCTAAATATTTTTTTTTAGTAAGGCATGTATTTTGGATTAGTTCAAAGTAAAATCCAAGATTTAGCGAAATAGGGGTGTTCGTGAGGAATAATACTTAAAGAGATATTTAGGTGTGGTTTGAATATTAAATAAGGAAAAATGTATAGAGGTATTTTAATTGTATGACGTCTTATATTATTGCGGATGAGAATATTCGAGGCTATTGGCTATCTCTATAAGAGTTTGGAGATTATAGCAATACAAGATTATGAAGAGATATAAATAATATATATATCGAGGCTGTTGATATAATCATTGTGCGGTGAGAAAAGTTCAGAAAATAAAATATTGGAGATTAGTAAAATTGATAAATGCATAGGATATCCAAGATATAAATATACTACGTATGGGATGTATTATATGGGCTATGAGTATGCCTTATATTATATATGTGTAAAAATCATGCCCGCGCTACTTGCTATCATGGAGTTTACCGTGCCGGACTTGTCTCGATGGGACCTTTTTGGGGGATATTGACTTGTACCCTAGAACATAGGACCCCTTGGTACAGGCTATCTGATTGATAGTCAGGCGGTCCTAAGAGATGTGGGGGTATGTGCTGACCTCTTAGTGACTTGGAACTATGCTTCGCCTCCATTTGTATGTGTTTTGTGTTAATACAGTTCGAGAGTGATTCCGAACTAGTATTTCCCTTAGTTTGTGTGATACGGGGACTTGCTAGCTGAGTACGGAAGCACCATAGATCTTATGTGGGGTGTCGTTAGTATATATATTATATGTGTGACAAATATATATACGTATATTTATATGGGAACTTTCTGCTGTGCGTATAAGTAGATAAGTAAGGAATAACGATACAAGGGGTTTCTTAACCATGGTGCAATAGTGGGATATATTGTTATATAAATTGATGTGTATGCATAAAGAGATTCTTGTGTGTATACCAAAATCTTTTTTGGTATCCAATATGGATAACTAATATACTTGTTGCGAAAAGTATATTGTATATATATGAGATGAGATATCATATAGCCTAACCTTGTATAAAAAGGAAAAGAATGAATAAAGTGATATACTCCTTTCGGTAGATCTATTTCTAGATTTATATGAATATGGATCATAGGTTCTAATGAAAACTATCAATAAATACGGGATGGTATAAATATTTTATATACTGAAGGCCTAATGGATCACGATGATCAACATTGTCGCGTAGTAGTGTATTGGGGGGGTTCCTTGTTTGGATTTCGCTTCGCAAGGCACCCCACGCACTAACGTAACGTAATGTTGGGAATGGGGAGAAGTTTAGTCCTTATTACCCGAATTGATGAGGTTTATTAGAAGATGGGTAATTACATTAGTTAGGCAGGGTAGCTTAACTAGGTTGTTTAAAATGGTATGCGATGGTTGTGCACTGTTAGAAGAGGGGTGAGGTGTATCTCATGTGATAGCGATACCAATTTAAATATGAGAAATAACATATTTTAAAATATGGATTTTAAGAACTCGCTAAAATGTTTTCCAAAATCGGGTTGTGACCCGTTTATCTATTTTCCCTCTTGTTATATATATATATATATATCTATATATATATATATATATATATATATATATATATATATATATATATATATAGGTGTCCAGACACAGGGAAGCCTGGATGATGATTCTTTCGAGTCAGACATTTGCTGCAGCAGCTGTGGATGCAAGCAGGTTTATATTAGACGCTTCCATCATTGAGATCTAAGTAGTAGGTATTGTAGAAACATTCGGTCTTATGGCCCAACTGTACTCATTTATTCTTTTATCGCCTTTTAGTGCGGCATTCGATTTAGTTGTATTATTGTACCGAGTGTTCGGTTGTTTTATTTTATTTCATTTCAGTTGGTGCATATAAACTGTTGTAATTATTTTATTTGAATGGTTTGGTTAAAAAGATTTACTAATTTAAAATTTTGGCGCCGGCCTAATACGATATTAGTAATTAAATTGGTTTTAGACAGTGATGATAAGAATGAACCATATGAGGCACCTTTTTTAATGTTATATAGGAGTGATCGTCCGGTATTTTATTAGGCGGGGTGTCACAACTTTTTGTTAAGTGAAGGATAGATTTGTGGCTGACTTCACATACTTGTAAGCATTTGGAGTTCAGCTTGGATTATATTCTTAGTAACTTCTCAAGCCAATAATAACATAATTTTTTTGTAGAATTAGTTAACACAAATTTATTGTAATTAAGTTGATATAGATGATAAACTTAATTATGAAATCCTTATAATGGATTTAAGAATCCAAAACAAGTTGGTGCAAACTACATTAAACAACTCAATAAAACTTCTTTATCATGTGATTTATTGACAATTTCAGACCAATTATTGCCCTTTGTTGTTAATTTTCCTTAATAAGTCTAATCTGGTCCTTTTTAGACTAGTCATATTCAAGGATAGCCTATCGTATTATATGTTTTATGCATTTTTAGGTTACACGTGATGGTTCTGTAACACCCCGCGTAATTCTGGTATCGGGCGCCACCAAAACTATGTCGGGCGTCACTAAATTAAATATCATTCTTAGCACGTGACAGATACGAGACATATAAAATTTTAATTCCAGAAAAGAATAATCAGATTAATCCAATAAATAATCATCCATGCAATAAATAAATCCATCACCATGCTAATCTAAAAAATAATAATCCAACTCCATAATTTATTTAAAACTCCAAATGAAATAATCCAATAAAGTAACTGACTGAAACAATAGACAACATTGGAACCGAATGACCCAATAAGATCCATAATGATGTCTCATAATTTAAAGCGACTGAATAAAAGTAAACTTATATTGATAAAGTGAATAAATTAATGGAACTCCAGCTTCATCTCCAATAATTACTATGAAGCTACCCCCGAACACAACATGAAATGTTAGTCAACAAACTGAATGGATACCAGCTACCCCACTCAAATAGGTTCCTTGAACCCATACAACAACATTATAGGCAATAAACACAACAGTAGAATTTCTAAATTAAAATAGATATATTAATGAGTTGCGATAAATATAAATCACTATCTACCCATACTAATGTCCACCCAAAATCCAAGTCTCGTTATTTAATTTACAACAATTCCTATTTTTAATTTAATAAATCTAATCAAATTTATTCTTCTTATTTTATTAATATCAGTTGCGGGACTCCTGCATTAAGTCTTACATCATATTAGTTGCGGGACTCCTGGAAGTTTTATGCACACCCATTCCCCTCACTATGGCCAATCAGCTCGGTTCATTGTTAACTCTTAACACACTCGTGAGGAACCACACAGGACATGTCACTATAGCCCATCATCCCATTTAACTATCAGCTCACATATACTCATGATTCAACGCACACCCACGTCGATATATCCAGTCATCCCATTTAACAGTCAGCCCTCCACATACTCACTCCACTAATATATTTTAATACTCGCTTATTATCTTAAGCATTAATTATCAATTTATCAAGTTTTCTCATTTATCTCAAATTATCCCCACCCTTTATATCGACATAAAATCCCCAAAATACCCTTAGTCCCATACCTAAAGGCCCCCAACACACAAGTATTTTCTAACTTATTATCTAGGTAGAAAACCAACCAACCAACACCACTTAGACTTGCCTCTAAGCTTGCTAAACCAAGGAACAACGTAAAAATAAGCCCCAACTCGAAATATTTATACGCAAATCATCACCACTATATATTCTCATACCTAGAAAGAGATAACTACCCAATGGTCTAATAACTAGTCCCATACCTATAAAGAAACCTAAATAAAGGTGAGCGCCCTATGTATCCCATAAACATGTCAAAATCGCGGTGTCTAAAATGTTAAAAATAAATAAGTCGCATAATGCTAAGTTTTCATTCGTCACACTAATTTTACCAATTTAATCCACGCATCAATTATTATTCAATTAATGTTTGTTTCTAATAATATTAATTAAACCACACTTTCTCATGAGATTATTCAGTATATTATCACATGCACGCGATAGGATTTATACAACAAGAATTTACTATTACACAACATTCAAAAAATTTCCACTTTTTAATATCATAGAACTTATTAATTGGCATCTCTAGGTAAAAATATACAAGTGAACATCTTAATGTCTTTGGAACCCAAATCTTATCCCTAACATGCAAGGTTTGAAGTCTTCATTCATATTACAAATTTTCATAAAAACAGTCCCGATTTATCTTCCACATTCACTAATTGATATCTGTAAATTATTTGAAGAAAACACATGAATTTAGTGTGTAGGCCATAATTACTATGCATAATACTAACAGAAGCAATAGAGATAACCATACTTGATCTTTTTTTAAAGAAATCTAAATATGAACAGGCGTCTAATACCCCGTATTTTTACGCATATTTATTTTATTATGCAATTATTGAAAATGGGGATTAATTAATTTAAAGGGAGAAAATTGGAGAAAATTTAATTTGTAATTAATCCAATTTAATGGTAATAATTACTAGTGTGATGAGAGTTAGTAGTTATCGAAATAATATTATGGCCTGGATGAGATACACGGTAGTCATGATATAATTATTTGGGATGCACATATGACTCGCATCACCGGTATGTATTTGGGGGTTAAAAAGGTAAATTATTTTTGTAACTCGAATGACTATTTTGAGTGCGCCAGAGCCTTCGTAAGGGTCGAAATAGTCAGAAAACACTACTCGGGTATTTTATTTGGAGTTCGGGGCATTTTACCCCAAAACGACACCCAAAGGGCTAATTTGGTGTTTTGGGATTTTTGGGTAATTAAGTGGACTAAAATTGGGATTAATTAAAAGTATTGAGGGTTAGTGGTCTGTTAGTTTCAACTTATGTGAGAAAGATAGAGAAAAAGAGAGAGGGAACCAAGGAAGAATAAGACTTCATTGGAGCCTTAAGACAATATCTCGAGCTTTCACACTAAAAAATTACACCAGCACATAGATCGTGTCAAGAGGATTGTTCCCATACCAATTTCAGTCCAAGAACCAGAAGTTCATTCTGAGGCTCTTGCTCCACTATTAGCATATATTGTTCCTATTAATTTATGTTTGATGATATAAACTTGGTGCAATGAAAACTTAGGTTTAATTAGACTGAATTGCGAAGAAACCTTAATAATAGGAGATGGGTATGCATGTAGAGGTTTTACCCTTGGTTGGACTATTAAAATGTAGGAATTTTATGTCTTAATCATGAATTATAATAAGAGTTTTGGACTATTAAAATTCGGGGTTCATATTTAAGAGACTTATTTGAAATTAAAGAGATTATTGAATTCCAATTGAGTATTGAAAGATTTGACCTTTAATTCGTATTAGAAAGTATATTAGGCCGATTTGTAATAGTGTAGGAACATTTCTTTAAGACTGGGATGAGTTCGGTATGAGATTGAAGCATGGAAATTTGAGAAAATCGAATTTGGGGAAGAACTGTGCGTATTCAGAATTTTGGTTAGAAGACCAGCCCAGGTCGTTCGAATGAGTCTTCTAACGATATTTCTAATGACCCTTCTAACGAGTTACTGAGTTCGTTCAAAGTGGAAACTTCATTTGAATGAACTCGTTCGAATGAGAATCCTGGAACTTTTAACGAGATTCCAGAATTAGTTTTTAGGGTCCGTTCGAGTTAAAAACCAACCTAGGGTTATCCAAGGAAGTGTATTAACCTACATGAGTAACGAGTGGCTTAAATTCCAAAGTGATAGGGAATTAAGGGTGTAATGGTTCTCGGGGTATCGAATTTGTGTAAAAACCTAAGAGAGAATGTAGGTCCTAGAGAGGCTATATATATATACATATATCGTGGAGAGTAATGGCGTTAATATTAATTACGGATTATAGTATTTGGGTGATGTGATTACCTATTAATGTATATAAGTTGTGTGCATGCTTATTACTTGGAATATCATGTGTATGACATACCTAGCTACTGGCTATCGATAGAGGGTTAACGCATGATGGACGACCATATCTTGTGTGCCTTCGGGGGATTTCGAGTCATACCACTAGAGCATGGAACTTAGGTACGGGACATCTGTGAGAACGATAGTGTTGACGATCGTATGGGTGCGTAGTTATGTTCATAGCCTATCAGCCTTGGACTATGTTCGCCTCCGACATGTGTATATGTTTTATTGGTTCTTAAGAGATTGAACCTGTTGTCCTCTATGCGTGAGCGTTGCAATGGGACTAGATACCCGAGTATGCCTAGCACCAGGGGTTTCTTAACCATGGGTGTTGTATTGATATATTTGTATATATGCATAGTCCCATTTTACATACGTATATTAAGTTCCAATTCGGTTTTTCTTATTGTCCACTTTATTAAAGTATATACTTATTGGGTGACAAGCTGGGAATCTAGAATACTATGAGAATGAGTTGTAACATCCTTAAACCTATTCCTAAATAAAAGTAATATATTGGTTTGGGTTATTTAGGTATTGTATTCGGCATAATGATATCCTACATATATTCAGGTAGACTGACGAGACTAGTATGGGTAGTTAGACTCGCCAGGTGTGCACATTAGATGGGAGGTGAGCATCTCAAGTGAGTACACTAAGTTAACATGAATAATATATGTGCTCATTAAATCAATTTAAGCACTTGTTGTATTTAAACTGTTTTTTACTCGGTCTCAGACCCGTTTTACTCCAAACCTCTTTTCTTGTTCTATTATTTTAGGTGCTCACCCACAGGGGCACCAAACTTTGAAGATTCCATTCATTTGTCGAGTTGTAGCTATTGTGGAAGCTACAGGATATCACTAGTAGACGTTCTCGAGTCTATTTCGCCTTATCCATCAGTCATTTCATTTCAGTTGGACATATCATCCCTCATATTTTACATTCAGAGATTGAGTCGTTTTTATTCTATTATTAGACTTTGATGTTATGTTATTGGATTATTGTATGGGATTTTGACTTGATGTGTTTACTCTAGTTCTTTATTTTACTTCAGTCAGTTCTTACCTTATACTATTGTGATGTATGGTGATGTTTAGATATTACCCTTTAATGATGATGGTTAATAACAAGATAAAATTTTGACACCAACCTTTTTAAATATTAGGTGGTTAGTTTTTATTAAATTAAAATTTTAGTTTTCGAGGGTGATGCATTATCTGAAACAACTTGATATTCTGAAATTAATTAATTAATTAAGGACTGATTACCTGGTGATTAATTAGGCGGGGTGTCACAGGTGGTATAAGAGCATCAGGTTCTTGTGTCCTTAGGATCTGTACGGCTTGTTATGTTTCCGCGTAGCGTCCTTTGATATAGATCCCTATATTTTAGGATTGTTGTAATCTTTATGAATTTTACGTTCTTCAGCTACTTTGAGATAATAACTGTATACTTATGAAACTTTTCTCTCCTTTTAGATGCCTCATAGACGTGTACAGAGAGTTACCAGGGATGCCCAGCCTGAGCCTCAGCCAACACCAGCTCAGGGTATGATGAATGCCACTGAAGTTGTTGCCATTGTATCTCGAATGGTGAATGCCGCGTTGATAGTTGTGAAACAAGCACCACCTCAGGCACCGGTGGTGGATCCAGTTCAGGCCAAGGCCTTTCCGTCTTCTTGGGAATGTGTTAGGGATGCCTTCCAAAAGATGCATGCTCCGAAATTTGTAGGGAGCTCCGATGTGGTGGTAGCAAGCCAATGGAAGAAGGATATCCCGAGGCACTTAAGGATGCTTGAATGCACAGAGGTGCAGAGTCAGATACTGGCAACGTTCAAGTTATTGGGAGCAGCACTACATTGGTTGGAGTCTATTACCACCGCTGAGGAGAGAGACACACTCACTATTCATAACTTTTGGGTGTGATTCGACCGCAAATATTTCCCCTCGGCCATCCATATAGAGATGAGACGAAAATTGGTGAACTTAAAACAGGAGGGAAAGACCGTGGAAGAATATGAGGCAAATTTTATCAACCTTATGAACATTGTACTGGATGAGATCCCGACTGAGTAAAAGAAAATTAGTTGTTTTATGAATGGGTTGACATGGAGGATCTTCCAGTATTTGATAGGTAATATCTCTTTGGCCACTTATTCAGACGTGGTTAATGCAGCACTACTCCACGGACATGACCACCATTTTCATCCCACCGAGGTTAAGAGAGTAGGAGAGTCCATCCAGCAGGGCAAGACAGGAGGAAATAGTGCCACTGGGGTATAAGCAGTTGAGGGTCAGCATAGGCACAATGACCAGGGTTGCCAATAGGGGGATCCTAAGAGGTTCAGGTTAGGAGGTTTTAGACATGGGCATGGAGGCTTTCAACATGTCCAGTAGGATCATCGGGGCTAGTAGCAGGTCCAGCAGGGCCAGAATGGCCAAGGGAGGGGTGGTAATGACCATCAAGGTCGGGGACAGCAGGGACAAAGAGAAGGACCGTTCCCAAGGAGATGTTTCACATGTGTCAACAGTGGCCACAAACATCAGGACTGCCCCCAAAAGGGTAGAGGCCATCAGTAGCAGCAACAAGGTGCTCGTCAGGAGTCCCAGAGACTATTATTTCCCACATCGCTCCTATCACCTCCATAAAAGCTAGCACTGCCACCCATTCCAGCCGCCCTAGTTAAGCAAGGGCAGTTTCAGTATGGACGGGTATACAATCTTCACCAGGTCACAGTCCTGCAGGACCCACCCGCGATTGAGGGTGTGTTTTCTATCCAGGGGACTTTGGGGCACATTTTATTTGTTACGGGGGATACTCATTATTTTATTGCCATAGGGTATTCACGTACTATGGGATTATTTGATACAGCAGAGAGTACGGTCTCTTGTGTGGATTCGTCATTGAGTAGAAGTTACGTTATTTCTTTTATTTATCAGGGAGTGGGTATAGATATTGGGAGGTTTATCTTACCCATTGACATGCTCATATTGGATATGTTTGAGTATGACGCGATTGTAGGTATGGATTGGCTTGCCAGGTATAGGGCCATTATTGATTGTTTAAGTAAATGTATAGTTTTTTCCATACTCGGTCAGGATATGTTTTTGGTGGCGACGCCTCACTCTGAGGGAGGATAGTCCACTCATTTATACTATATAGAGGAGGAGACCTCTACGGAGGTGATGGTACTGCTTGACTTGATTCCTATTGTTGGAGAGTTTGCCGATGTGTTTTAGGAGATTCTGGGATTACCATCGAGTAGAAAGATAAACTTTGTCATTGATTTAGCACCAGTAACTCGATCGATAGCCCACGCACCTTATCATATGGCTCCAAAAGAGATGAGGGAGTTACGCCACCAGATTGATCAATTATTGAGGTAGGGATTTATCCGTTGGAGTACTACGCCGTGGGGTGCCCCCGTACTATTCATTAAGAAGAGGGATTGATCATTGAGGTTATGTGTTGATTACCGAGAGTTGAATAAAGTCACGATAGGAAAAAAATATCCCTTGCCTCGAATTGATGACTTATTCGACTTGTTGAGAGGAGCGGACTTCTTCTAGAAAATTGACTTGAGATCAGGATACCATCAGTTGCGTATCAGGGAGCAGTATGTGTCAAAGACTACCTTCTTGATAAGATATGGTTCCTATGAATTCAGGGTTATGACTTTTGGGCTATCCAACGCCCAAGCTGTGTTTATAGACATAACAAACAGGGTGTTCAGAGAGTTCCAAGACCAGTTTGTCATCATCTTCATAGATGACATTCTAGTATATTTGCAGATCGAGGAAGAGCATGCCGAGCACTTAAGGTAGGTTTTGTAGACATTACGTCAGTATAAGTTATACGCAAAATATGAGAAATGTGGGTTTTAGCTGAAGGAGGTCCAATTTTTGGGGCATATCATCTCTGACAGAGGGATATTAGTGGATCCGGGGAAGGTGTCAGCGGTGAGGGAGCGGGGACAACACATGACACTAACCAAGATACGCAGTCTCTTGGTCTTATCCGAATACTACATGAGGTTCATTTGAGGGTTTTCGAAGACAGAGGGTCCGTTGACACCTTTGACTAGCAAAGAGGTGCCCTTTATCTAGAGTGACTCCTATCAATTAGCCTTTAATGAATTGAAAGATAAGTTAACCTCAGCACTAGTGTTAGCATTACCCAGGCCTGGAGTGGAGTATCTAGTCTACACTGATGCATCCTTCTTAGGACTTGGAGGTGTACTTCAGCAGGAGGATCAGGCTATAGCTTATGCTTCTCATAAGCTTAAGCCTCATGAGACGAATTACCTCACCCATGATTTAAAGTTGGCGAAGTTGGTTTTTGCACTTTGGATTTGGAGACATTACCTCCTGGGGGAGAAATTTCGCTTGTTCACAGATCCATTATAGTATCTCTTCACATAGAAGGAGCTGAATACGCATCAGCGCCAGTGTCTTAAGTTTATGAACTATTATCATTTTGATATCCAATACCACCCAGGAAAGGCTAACGTGGTAGCAGACGCGTTGAGTCGTAAGTCGATAAGGGAGGTGGCCAAAGTTTGGAAAGAGAAATGGAAGGAGTTAAGGCACCAGGATGCGGTGGATCGATCATTCATGTTTATGATGACGGTTATGCTTGAGATTATTACGAGAGTAGTACGGGCTCAGAGAGCTAATCCGTTCTGCCAAAGTCAGATAGTGCACCTTCAGGATGAGGGGCCCGAGTCTTATGCCGTGAGTTCAGACGGGGGTTTAAATTTTAATGGGAGATTGATTGTTCCTGAGGGTGAAGACTTGCAGCACGAGGTAATGATAGAGTCGCACGTTTTGTGATTTACGATACATCCCGGTGGGAATAAGATGTACAAGGATATGCATAGACAGTACTGGTGGAATAGGATAAAAAAGTATATTATCGAGTTTGTATCAAAATGTGCCAGTTGTCAGTTGGTAAAGGTGGACTATCAGAGATCGCCGAAACTTCTATAACCATTAGAGGTTCCTATGTGGAAATGGGAGAGCATTTCCATGGACTTCATCACAGAATTATCTACATCGCAGAGGGGTCACGATACGATATGGGTTATAGTGGATCGGCTGACCAAGGTATCCCACTTTATTCGATCCAAGACAGATTACACCACGGGACAATACGCCCAGATATTCATAGCAGAGATAATGAGACTCCACCGAGTCCCTTTCAATGTTATGTCTAACAAAGATAAGGTGTTTGTGTCTCGATTTTGGGAGAGTTTTTAGGATGAGATTGGTATGGAGTTTTGACTGAGCAAACCCTATCACTCATAGACGGACGGTCAGACCGAGCAAACAAATCAAATGTTAGAGGGCATGTCGCGTATGTGCATCATTGATTTTGGCGGAGGATGGGAGCAGTACCTCCCACTGGTGGAGTTTGCCTATAATAACTCCTACCAGTTTACTATCGATATGACTCCATTCGAGGAACTATACGACAGACCTTGTCGTTCCCCATCATGTTAGTTAGAGGTACGAGACAACAAGATACTTGGTTCGAAGGTTATTTAGGATACTTCGACAAGGATAGAATTGATACAAAGACGTATTCGGGTTATTTAGGATCGACAAAAGAGCTATGCTGATGCCAAACGATATTTTCGAGAGTTCAACATTAGGGATCAAGTGTTACTTCGGGTGTCACCTATGAAGGGAGTTATGAATTTTGGGAAGAAGGGAAAGTTGGCGCCTAGGTATGTAGGGTCATTCCTCATTATCGAGAGGATTGTGATAGTTTCTTATAGGCTTGGGTTATCGGAGCACTTGCATAGGGTCTATGACGTGTTCCATATCTATTTGCTAAGGAGAATTCTTCAAGATGATTTATCCCATACTCACATTACGTTAGAGGAGATCGAATGGTAGCCTGATATCTCCTATGCGGATGGCTCGGTTGCTATGCTAGACCGTAGATCGAGGAAGTTAAGGTCGAAGATAGTACCACTATTCCGTGCTTAGTGGCGACACCTAAATGTTGAGGAATAAACTGGGGAGCGCAAGGATGACATGTGTGAACGTTATCCAGAGTTATTCGGGCCATGTATATTTCCATTTTTGAATTTCAAGACAAAATTCTGTTATTAGGGTGGAAGTATGCAATACCCAGTATTCTTACGCATATTTATTTTATAATGAAATTATTAAAAATGGGGATTAATTAACATAAAGGGAGAAAATTTGAGAAAAATTAATTGGTAATAAATCCAATTTAATGGTAATAATTTCTAGCGTGATGAGAGATAGTAGCTATCGAAATAATATTATTACCGGGATGAGATACACGACAGTCATGATATAATTATTTAGGACGTGCGTACAAGTCGCATCACCGGTATGTATTTGGGGGTTTAAAAGGTAAATTATTTTAATAACACGAATGACTATTTTAAGTGTGCCAGAGTGTCCCGAAGGGTCGAAATAGTCAGAAAACACTACTCGGGTATTTTATTTGGAGTTCGGGGCATTTTAGCCCAAAACAACACCCCGAAGTGGTATTTTGGTCTTTTGCATTTTTTGGATAATTAAATGGACGAAAATTGGGTTTAATTAAAAGCATTGAGGGTTAGTGGTGTATCAGTTTCAACTAATGTGAGAGAAAGAAAAAGAGAGAGAGAACCAAGGAAGAAGAAGACTCCATTGGAGCCCTAAGCCAAGAACTCAAGTTTTCACACTAAAAATATTACACCAGTGTGTAGATTGTGTCAAGAAGATCATTCCCATACCAATTTATGTCCAAGAATCAGAAGTTCATTCCGAGGCAAGTGTTTATACTGCTCCTCTTTTAGTATATATTGCTCATGTTAATTTTGGTTTGATGATATAAACTTGGTGCAATGAAAACTTAGGTTTAATTAGAATGAATTGTGAAGAAACCTTATGAATTGCAGATGGGAATGCATGTAGAGGTTTTGCCCTTGGATGGACTATTAAAATATGGGAATTTTATGTCCTAATAACTAATTATAATAAGAGTTTTGGACAATTAAAATTACGGGTTCATATTTAAGAGACTTATTTGAAATTAAAGAGATTGTTGAATTCCAATTGAGTATAGAAGGATTTGCCCTTTAAATCGTATTACAAATTATCTTAGGGTGATTTGGAATAGTGTAGGAACATTTCTTTAAGATTGGGATGAGTTTTGAATGAAATTGAAGCATAGAAATTTGAGAAAATTGAATTTAAGGAAGAACTGGGGTTGTTCGGAATTTTTGTTAGAAGACTAGCCCAGGTCCTTCGAACGACCTCGTTCGAACAAAAATTCTAACGATATTTCCAACGACCCTTCTAATGAGTTGTTGAGTTCGTTTGAAGTGGGAAATTCATTCGTCCTCATTCGAATGAGAATCCTAGAACTTCTTACGAGATTCTAGAATGAGTTTTTAGGGTCCGTTCGAGTTAAAAACCATCCTAGGTTTGTCCGAGCGAGTGTATTAACCTACGTGAGTAACGAGTGGCTTAAATTCCAAATTTTTAGGGAATTGAAGGTGTAATGGTCCTCGGGGTATCGAATTTATGTGAGAACCTAAGAGAGAATGTAACTCCTACAGAGGCTATATATATGGATATCATGGAGAGTAATAGCATTAATATTACTTACAGATTATAGTATTTGGGTGACGTGATTACCTATTAATGTATATAAGTTGTGTGCATGCTTATTACTTGGAATATCATGTGTATGACATACCTAGATACTAGCTATTGAACGGGGGTCATTGCATTGTGGACGACCATATCTTGTGTGCCTTCTGGGGATTTCGAGTCATACCACTAGAGCATGGAACCTAGGTACGAGCTATCTATAAGAGCAATACTTTTGATGGTCGTATGGGTGCGTAGCCCATCGTCCTGGTACTATGTTCACCTCCAATATATGTATATGTTTTATTGGTTCTTAAGAGACTGATCCTGTTGTTCTCTATGCGTGAGCATCCCAATGGGACTAGATAGCCGAGTATGGCTAGCACGAGGGGTTTCTTAACCATGGGTACTGTATTGATATATTTGTATGTATACATAGTGATATTTTATATACGTATGCTGAGTTCGTATTAGGTGTTTCTTGTTAGCTACTTTATTAAAGTATATACTTATTGGGTCACCAGCTGGGAATAAAGAATACTATGAGAATGAGTTCTAACATCCTTAAACCTATTCCTAAATAATAGTAATATATTGGTTTTCATTTTTTTAGATATTGTATCTGGCATAGTGATTATCCTACATATAGTCAGGTAGAGTGACGAGACTAGTATGGGTAGTTAGACTCGCTAGGTGTGCACATTAGATGAGAGGTGAGCATCTCAAGTGAGTACGCTAAGTTAACATGGATAATATATTTGCTAATTAAATCAATTTAATCACTTGTTGTATTTAAACTATTTTCTACTCGGGCTCTGACCCATTTTTCTACAAATCTCTTTTCTTATTCTATTATTTTAGGTGCTCAGCCACAAGGACAACAGACTTAGAAGATTCCATTCATTTGCACAGTTGTACTGCTTTAGAAGCAACATCATATTTCTAGTAGACGTTTTTGAGTCTGTTTCTCCTAATCCATCAGTCATTTCATTTCAGTTGGATATTTCGTCCCTCCTATTTTACATTAAGCGATTTAGAGTTGTTTTTTATTCTATCATTAGACATTAATGTCATGTTATTAGATTATTGTATGGGATTTTGACTGGATGTGTTTACTCCAGTTCTTTATTTTACTTCGGTTAGTTCTTACCTTATACTATTGTCATGTATGGTGATGTTTAGATATTACCCTTTAATGAAGATGGTTAATAACAAGATAAAATTTTGACCCCAACCTTTTTAAATATTAGGTGGTGAGTTTTTATTAAATTAAAATTTGAGTAGTCGACAGTGATGAATTATCTGAACCAACCTGAAATTCTGAAATTAATTAATTATGGATTGATCATCGGGTAATTAATTAGGTGGGGTGTCACAAGGCTTTCCTTGCAAAATGATGACAAAATTTCGTTCTTTGATCAACTTGAGAAAACCCGAGTTAAACCTTTAAAACTTGGGTTGAATCTTGCTTTTAAATGGAGATATGGTTTTGTAAATGGAAGAATATGAAAACAGAAGAGGCTACTGATTTTTTAGAAGGGTCAAATGTTTTTCAAAAGCCCTAAACCTATCACTATATGTTTATATTCCAAAAAGATTTTGAGTCCTAATCAAACACAAACACTCAATTTTTTTACGAATGATTAGAGCATTAGAATTGGCTAAAATTTTAGTATGTTGTAGCTACCGGCGAGATAGAGTTGCTTTAAAAAATTCAGCTTGATTGGATGATTGGATTTTTGGTTTGTATATTTTTTCTTACCCTTAGATCGGATCCCCCCCTAATTTTTATACAAAAGTCATAATTTCCAAATTCTAATCCTGATTTAAATTTAACTTAAAACCTTATTTTCATATATAAAAACCAACATTTTGACATACAAAAATTAAATAGATTCCAAAATTTTTAATTTTTTCAAATTGGTTATTTTACAAAGATTTTTACGGCTCAAGAATTATGGGGTGTTACATAAACCCCCACTAAAACATGAATTTCATCCTTAAAAATTTGACGAAGACTAAATGCGCAAAATAAAAATACGACTTACATATGCCTACCTATAAATGGCATGATTAGGTGCCCATACACCCAATCCTACCCTCACATATTCCATAAAAAATAGAAAACATATATATCACCTATATATATAAGTATCTAGAAAGTAATACGTATTGTGCTACTAGACACGTCGTGGCTCCTAGTGAGTTGGCTCGGCCTAGGGCTGAAGTAAATAGCACGTACCCACTCCGGTCGGTGCTGGTGCTGCTGGCACTCACTGGACACCTGACACTGCTAGTGGTGGAGGCCTTTGGCCTTGCTACCCCTGTGTCCATTGGACCAAATATCCTTGTGCACCTTGGTTATGCTTGTACTGCATCTTTGGACACCCAGATGCTCAGGGGCCTATCTTACACAACTGAAGCACGCGCCTCAGAAAGGTCCATATTGCCTGTTCGGTGCTCTCTCCTGTGACTATCCTTTCCCGTGCACCTGATAGCCCAGAAAAACACTACTTCCCTGCTTCTCATGTCAAATCCTCTGTCTCTTCCATGCTTGGTCATTGCGACCCTTCTTATCTCCTCCTTGGCTATTTGAGTCTTGTCTTTTCCCCCAACTTCTTTTAATAGTTTACTTTTTCCTGCCATAGAAACATCACGACGTCCACCACTTGAGTATATGTATTGCACGTCAGATTACCCAATAGCATCATCCTCATTAACCATGACAACAATTTGATAAAATAATCCATATTATTTGCCTCGGTATTAACCTCCTCCAGCACAAACATCGATAAATTCATAAACTCTTGCTCGTATTCAACCAATGATTTTGATCTATCCTCTAAGTCAAAAAATTATCTTTTCTTTTCACACCTAATCGCGTACGGAAAATATTTGTTTAATAAAATCTATCAGGAAGTCCACATAATTGACACTCTCCCACCATTGTAAAGCATCTTCTGTCAGCTTTAATGTAGCTAACATCTGTTTCTCCACATCGTTGCAGTTCACCATCCTCAAATTCCACTCCATGTCACTCCTCCACCGGTGAGCAACCGTTGGGTCAGATCCCCTTGCAAAGGTGGGAGGATTGACCTTGTGGAAATTGACCCTCACCTTATCCGAAGTCGAGGCGGGTGCACCATGCTGCTGCACCTCTAAAGTCAACAACCTCTGTCTCCGTAGCTCAATGCTTACCACCGTGTCCTCCCGTACAATTTCCACTATCTCCTTGGCATTCAACACAAACTTCCTTTGCCTCTCCTGACCCATGGAACCATAATTGACCCATCTCTCCTATCTCAAGTCCTCCAAGTGTTCTCTATCTGAAAAACGTGAACAAAAAAACATCAGATTGGGAATAGCTAAAATTACAAATCATCAAAAGGAGTCAAAGATAACAATGAAGAAACTAAAGCGGACCCCTACGAGATGAAAGACCATGTTCTGATACCATCTGTAACACCCCGTGTAATTCTGACATCGACCACCAAAACTATGCCAGACGTCACTAAATTAAATATCATTTTTAGCATGTGACAAATATGAGACACATAGAATTTTAATTCCACAAAAGAATAATCGGATTAATCCAATAAATAATCATCCATGTAATAAATAAATATATCACCATGCTAATCTCAAACAAAATAATCCGACTCCATAATTTATCTAAAACTCCAAATGGAATCCAATAAAGTAACTGACTAAAATCGTAGACAACTTTGGAACCAAATGGACCAATAAGATCCATAATGAAGTCTCATAATGTAAAGAGCCTGAATAAAAGCAAACCTATACAAATAAATCGAATAAATAAATGGAACTCCAACTGCACCTCAAAATCGATCTCCAATAATTCCTATGTAGCTACTCCTACACACAACCTGAAATGTTAGTCAATGCAATGGGTCAGAACCCACTGCATGGATTCCAGCCACTCCTCCCAAATAGGGTCATTGAGCCCATACAATAGCATTATACACAGTAAACATGATAGTATAATATTTTAAATTAAATGATATATATTAATGAGCTACGATAAAAATAAATCACTATCTACCCACACTAATGTCCATCCAAAATCCAAGTCTCGTTATTCTTCTTCTCATTTTATCAATGTCAGTAGCGGGACTCCCACATTAAGTCTTACATCATATTTGTTGTGGGACTCCCACACCTTTTACACCACATCCATTTCCCTCACTATGGCTAGTTATCCCGGTTCACTATCAGCTATGCACACACTCATGAGGTTCCATGCACAACACGTCAAAATAGGTCGGTAGCCCGTTTAACAGTCGTCCCACACATGCTCGTGATGTCACACATACCCATGTCGCTATAGCTAGTCGATCGGTTTAAGTGTCAGCCCTGCGCATACTCGTGCCACCAATATATCTTAATACCAGTTTATTATATTATGTATTAATTCTCAGTTTATCAAGTTTTGTCATTTATCTCAAATTAGCCCCACCCTTTATATCGACATAAAATCCTCAAAACACCGTTAGTCCCATACCTAAAGGCCTCTAACACACAAGTATTATGTAACATGTTATCTAGGAAGAAAATCCAACTAACCAACACCACTTGGCCTCAACTTTAAGCTTGCTATACCAATGAACAACATAAAAATAAGCCCCACCCCGATATATTTATCCATAAACCGTCACCACTATCTAGTTTCATACCTATAAAGAGATAACTACCCAAAGGTCTACTAACTAGTGCCATAAGTAGAAAGTAGCCTAAATAAAGGTGAGCGTCCCATCTATCTCATAACCCCGTCATTCCCACGGTGTCGAACATATTAAAAATAAATGAGTGGCAGAAGGATGAATTTCCATTCGTCGCACTAATTTTACCGATTTAATCCACGCATCAATAATTATTCAATTAATGTCCGTTTAAACATAATATTAATTAAACCACACTTTCTCATGAGATTATTCAATTTATTATCACATGCATGTTATTGGATTTATACAACAAGAATTTACTATTATGCAACATCCACAAAATTTCCATGTTTTAACATTGTACAATTTATTAACTAGAATCCCTTTTTAAAAATCTACAGGGGAACATCTTAATGTCCGCGGAACCCGAATCTCTACCCTAACATGCAAGGTTTTGAGTCTTCATTCGTATTAAAAATTTTGATAAAAACATTCCATATTTATCTTCTGCTTTCCGTATTGAATATCTCTAATTTATTTTAAGTAAACACATGTATTTAGTGTGTATGCCATAATTACTACACATAATAATAGTTGAATGCAATAGAGGTAACTGTGACTTAGATTTATTTGAAGAAATCTATTTATGAAGATGCGTTTCTTGTAAAGAGATGACAAAGTTTTGCTCTTGGATCAACTTGAGAAAACTCTTGCTTTTAAATGGGGATATGGTTTCGTAGATGGAAGAAGATGCAAATAGAAGAGGCTACGGATTGTTAAGAAGGATAAAATGTGTTTTAAAAGTCCTAAACCCATAACTTTATGTTTATATACCAAAAAGAGTTTGAGTCCTAATAGAACACAAACACTGGAAAATTTATTAAGGATGATCGAACCGTTGAAATTGGATGAAATTTTAGTATGTTGTAGCTGATGACAAGACGAAGCTGCTGTAAAAAATTCAGCTCGATGGGATGATTAAATTTTATTTTTTTTATTTCTTTCCATCTTAGATCGGATCCTGCCACGATTTTTATACAAAAAGTCATAATTTCCAAATTTTAATCCCAATTTAAATTCCACTTAAAACATTTTTTTTATATATAAAAACCAATATTTTGACATAACAAAATTAAATAGATTCCAAAAATTTTATTTTTGTGAAAATGTTTATTTAACAAAGACTTTTATGGCTCAAGAATTAAAGGGTGTTACAGGTTCTAAGTGTACACAGCCTCTTTGATTTATTCTAAATTAATTTAGCTTATTGTAAATAAACTTATCCGTCTTTAGGATGGATTGATATGTTCTAGATTGGTTTGGCTTATTATGGGCCTCGTTAAACCGTTGTAGGATGGTTTGAACTGATTTAGATTGGTTAGACCTATTTTAGGAATATTCAGTGCTCTCTAGGTTGGGTTGATATGTTCTCGATCAGTCTATCATATTACAAGAAGACTTAGCCCTTTTTAAGTTGGGTTCATCTATTCTCGATAAATCTAACCTGGTTTAGGTAAACTTAGTCCTAATTAGGTTGGATTGATCTATTGTCAATTGTTCTAGCATATTCTACATTGACTTAACCCTTTTTTAAGGTAACCTGGTCTATACTTGATCAACCTTGCTTATTATAAGTATGTGTTAAGTTCTTTAGGTTGTGTTGGTCTATTTTACACTAGTTTAACATTTATTTGGTAGACTTATCTCTTTATTCAGATATATATGTTATAGATTCGTTTGTAATATTTTAAAAAGGCTTGCAAACCATGGGTGATCTCGTTACGAATAGTCAAGGAAGCTTTCTTAAGGAGAAATACGTCAATAATGAAAAATTCAAAGTCATCAAGTTTTATTTCTAAACTAAACTAAAACATCTATTTTCAACTAACCAGTAAAATAAAGACGCCCAAACATTAATTTCAAAACCTCCTTATGTCCATGGTATTACATAACCTAGGTATTAGAGTTCCATCTAACTACTCCAAATGATAATAAACTCATCCTTTTTGTTATATAAATCTAGTGCGCCCCTTATTAATTTGGATCTAACTTTCCATCAGATGGTTTTCACACCACCCTCTTCCCTTCATGATATATTTTTAAGCACCAAGTCTCTGATCAATTTTTTTTTATTTTTGACCATCTTGCTCTCCTACTTGGACAAGTCCCGCTTGTAAGACACTAAGTGAGTGAGGGCCTAATTTCTCTCCTTTTTTACTAATTCCATCTCATGAGATACATGGTTTTCAATACGACCATCCTTATGGATCAAATACCTTAGTGTTTGAATGTCGATATCTAGGATAATGGAAACCTCCATATTAGAAGGAAATTGAAATGGTGTTTCTCTAGTTGATCACCTTCAAGTAGTTAGGAAACCCCAAAGGACTGTGAGGAGTTATTTAAAACAATTACCTTAGATTTATCTCATTGGCAATTAATTTCAGAAAGTATTATTTTATTACATAGATATCATCTTGTCTGTTCCTTTTATAGAATATCAATGAATGTTGCATAGTTCTTTCAAATTTCATACTCGGTAAAAAAGTATCTTAACTAATTATTATTGAATTGGGTACCATTATTTGGCACAAAATCTCTAGGCACCAAAAATATACTTCTCCAATATGGGTTAGAGGTTGTTCCTTTATCCATATTGTGAAGTATTCGATTATTTCAATGAAAACTTATGAAAGTATAATTTTATATTAATATTAGTTGGCTAGATTCCTGTGATAAAATGTATGAGTCGTTGTGTCTTTCGAGTCCTTTATAATTGATTCGTTATGAGAGTGGCACGATCATTTTGTCTTAAATCAGATTAGATGAACCTCGATGATTTAAAAATATGCATGACACTCATTGAAGTCTTCTATTGTTCTACATTCATATTAATGTGAATATTGTATCAATTATGTTGTTGTTAATTCTATAAGGCAAAACACATCCATGCCCCTTATTTTAAAAAATGTTGCACTTTGATTTTAAAATGTATATGGATTTTTAAAAATGTTAAACAAGTGACTTAAAACAGTCTTACTGATTTTAAATTATTTTTAAAAGTGTTTAGATAGTTGGTCTTGTTTTTGGAACACTGTTAAGGCATTTTGTAAAAGTATGGGAATTAACCGTCCGCACGACTTTATATTGAGTCTGTTGGCATAATAACATTCTCACGGGTACAAAGTGAGACCATGTACACAATCATGGCCTCGATTTCACACTTCTTGGAATCGAGCATATAACCAAATCTTACCACGTGCAAGGCGGACCCAGATTTTGAAAATATTCTATTAAAGTCCTATTTCCCCCTATTTTATAGATTTGAACTTTACTCAATTGAAATATCCGTGTGAGAAAATTTCAAAAGTTGGCAGATGTTATATATATATTTTTCCAAATCTAACATGTTCTTCAAAAAATTTGATCCATGTTCGATCATAAGGTTTGAGATAATTGAGAGTGGATTTTATTAGATCTTTACACTAGACTTTGTTAATTAGATCAAATTTTCCTGAATTTTTATGAGCAAATACTCCATGATATAAAATCGGAGGCATTTCGTATTATTAGAGAATTTAGGTTGTGATGTTACTTCCAAGGAAGATAATGGACTTCTTCATTCATGTCATGGAACTTGAGATGGATTCTCATTGACTTGTGGGAAAACTTGAAAGGTTAATAGGTAACTAAATGATAGAGATTGTGTGACGGGTACCTAATTATCTTTGGTAAAATTATTTTTCAAGTAGAAATGAGATTTTGAGTGCGTCGAGACTTTTTACCCCTAGATAGGTTTCTTACATCAATTTTGAGTTAATCAAGTCATTTGAAAAGGTTTTTACCAAATCAAGTGTTGAGAATTTAAAATTGGGAATAATTTTTTGCAAGTGGGAAAAATGGAACTTAGGATGTTTTCAAACATATTCACCCCTACTAAAGTATATAACACATTATCCTTTAATTGGAATTAGATCTAGATTCTTATTTGTGTAGCATTAGCATTGTATCCACCCCATTATGTTACCCCCCTAAACTCTCCTTATGTCCCTAGCACCTCCCTTCATCACTACCAACCCAGGTCATACCCCGAGTACTGACCTAGAAGCCATCGGGCACTCCCAGGCTCCGTTTCACCAAAAGTCAAAGTCTTTAACTCGATCGACACTGATGAATCTTTGAAGGGAACTAAAACCCCTTTGCAACGGTCCATACCATGCGCGATTCTAACTTATAATGCAGAAGAACGACCTATTTCCCCCGAAACTCAAACAGGAGGCCACCGGGCACTCCCGAACTCTATTTCACCTAAGTCAACTCTTCATCTCAACTGAGACTTAATGAATTTTTTAGGGGAACTAAATCCCCTTTCCAACAGTCTGTCCCATGTGTGATTCTGACTTACAGTACGGACAAACGATTCGTTTTACTCCAAAAGGTCACCGACTGCTTCCAGTGCTCGATTGACCGAAGTCAACTCCCCGAACAAGTTCAAACTCTTTGGAAGGTTGAAGTACATCTCCTAACAATTCCAACGATCCACCTCGTGTTCAATTCGGACATACCATGCGGACGAACAATTCGTTTGCATCCGATGATTCCCCATCCAATAAACTAATGAATGCTTCCGAGCCATATTTGGCCCAAAGTCAACACCCAAACCCGGGAGCGGTCCAAAGGACTTTCTAAGGTCTCTGAATTATCTTTCCAATGATCCACCCCGTGCATGATTCTGATCATTGGTTTGCATTCTGCAGCTGAGTTTCCAAAAAGTCCTGAAAGACAGTGCCAAACGGCACGTCCCAGACCCGGCCTATCGGTAGTGTGCCTAAACGCTGAGAACGTGTGTGCTCACGTTCAAATGATCAAATTATATATAAAACCTTTTTAATCCAAACAAACCCTAAACATGCAGCGGTATGTGATTGAATAAATTGATAATCTACGCAAGAACATTCAAACACATGCAATTAAGGAAAAATCCCCCTCAGTGGCAAAACCATTTATTTTCACTATAATTTGTAAGAGAACGGCTTACAATCGGATTACAATGAAAATACAAGTTGACTAAGAATTACCCTGGGGTATTAGATTCTGTAGTCACGGCTGGAATTATCCCTTTCCAGTAGGGCTGCAATGAAGAAGAAGAACAGTCTCCTCCACAAGGGTTGAACAAACCGAAGTTGTGTTCTTGGGTTGCAAAAGGATTCACAAAGGTTTGGCAATGATGTGTGAATCAAAACATGAGTCTTGGGACTCAAGAATATGAAGACTAGGTGTATTTGGACTCTCAAATTCGTCTCCTAAAGTCTTGCAAAACAACTCCCCCGAAGTTGGTATTTATTGGAAAAAATATGAAGAGTCCCACGTTCTTAAAACTCTAAAATTCTATCCAGCGTAAAAAAAAAAAACAGCATTCTTTAAGGAATTTTCTCTATCCTCAAATGGTCATAACTCCTTCACCGTAGCTCGGATTGAGGTGCCGTTTTTTCCAGTATCTTCGTTGCGGCGAGATCTTCAACTTTCTAGTTGACCAGACCTCCGAAATATGGATGTGAAATTACGAAAATGCCCTTGAACTCTCCTATTGTGCCTTTTTTTCACTGTTTTGACTTCCCTTGCGTACCACTTGCATTAAGTCCCTAAAATCTTGGAACGTGAAGTCATTGAGGCAGATGTGGGACATATTAGTGGAGATAATGCATGCTTGATTCCCGGAATTCGGATAGATGCTGTCATGTGAGATCGTGAGGAGACGTGCCAAATGTAACGGCGTACGACATAAATAAATGAAACATTTCGGACATGTGAAAAATGTCCTTACAAATATCCCCCTATGTCTATGCCGGTACATACATAAAAAATCCGAATTATCAAATATGAAATTGCCTATACAAATCTACCCTCCCATGAACCCAAAACTGGAAAAGGTACAAATGAATCGTCTTCATCGTTTGTTCTTTAATTCTTCAGGAATCTCAAAACTTTTCTCATTAGGGTGTGCAACATATAGATCTGCAATCTTCATACCTACACACATGAGACAAAGAAAATACCACGTGACATATCGAGTTTGAAATGAGATAACATGGATATCAATATATGATAAAAATATAAGCAACATCTCAAAAACTCCCCCAGAATTCAAACTCCCCCATAATATGATAATTCTTTCTCCCCCTTTTTATGATGTCCCCGAATGGACAAATTAGAGAAATAAATCAAATAAGCAAGTGCGGGGTGTCACTAGGATAAAAACACACCATGAATAAACAGAAAGCAACCAAGTCAATGATAGCGTAAATGAAGTGGTGTGATCAAATTCGATAGGAAAATCAATGCATACAAACATGACATATGTGCACGATGAATATTGGATATTCCTAGCGAATGAACTCAAATGCTTCCTTTGGTGTAAAAGAGTGACAATATAAGATATTGACTCAATCAAATCAACAAATTAAAGCTCAAAATGATTTTCACACGAATAACGTCCAAAATGATTTTATGCTTTTTCAGGACTTTCAAGGAAGTGCAAACCCGTTTAGATTCTCCAACCAAACTCCCTCAGATATTGTATTGAATAGAGGCATTCTAAATTCTCAAACTTTGGAGAATTGATGGTTAAACCTAAGTGGCCCATATTTGGCATGAATTGCTTTTTATTGCCTTTAAATTTTTTCGGGCTCTTTTAACCTCTTTGGACCTCGGATATTAAAATTCCTCCATTTTTTAGGTCCTTTTTAACGGTGGCTTTTGCGCAAAGGATAGATGATTACCTTTCGCAGCCCCTCCCCGTTATACAAAAACACACAGTCTCACCAAAATGGTTTTTACATGCATTCCAATCTTGTCAAGTTTTATCGCATATTGTACATTGTATAGACATGATTGAGATGAAAACACGCAAGCCAACATGAAATAGACAAGTGCAATAATCAAATATAGCCGTGCATATGTGCAATAAAGGATATAGGAGTCAAACATGTAGGAAGATATCAGTAATTACATCTCAAAGACTCCAATCAATGTAAAGCACATGGATGAAATGATGTAGCCTCTCAAATCTCTATCAAACAGTCACATGGATAAATGGAATGAAGTTGTGACTTGGCTATCTTACATGCTCATCCATAAAAGAAGCAAAATACAAAAATCTTTTTGGATTTTTTCAAAAATTTGGAAACATAAAATCTTTTTGTGCTTTTCTCAAAATATTTCTTAAAGGAAAATCTTTTTGTATTTTTTTCAAAAGAAATATAAAAAGCAAAAAGAATAAAACAAAGCTGTACAACAAAGTAATGGTACATATAAAACAGACTAGCAATAGGAAGCATATGATATGAACATGAAGAAGCATCCTATTCTAGACATAGACCAACCCCTCAGTCAACTGTGCAAATCCCTAAAGATTTCCTAAGGCTCTCAAATCTAAGGGCATCTAAAGGTTTCGTGAAAATATCGGCTAACTGACGGTCGGTAGGAACAAAACTCAGGGATACAACTTTCTCTTCAACTAACTGACGAATAAAGTGCTCACGTATCCTGATGTGTTTTGTGCGCGAATGCTGAACTGGATTACGGGATATGTCTATCGCGCTCGTGTTATCACAGGAAATGGTCATGGTGTCCTATGATATCCCATAATCCTCCAGCATTTTCTTCATCCACAAGAGTTGTGTGCAACAACTCCCGGCGGCTATGTACTCAGCCTCCGCAGTGGACAAAGAGATGGAATTTTGCTTCTTGCTCAGCTAGGAGACAAGAGCAGAACCAAAATAGAAACACCCACCAGAAGTGCTCCTACATCCATCTACATCCCAGCCCAATCGGCATCCGAGTAGGCGGACAGACGATCATCGGTATAAAAGGAATACCAAATCCCGTATGAGAGAGTCCCACTTACGTATTTAATAATACGTTTTAGAGCAAGTAAATGTGACTCTTTTGGGGATGCCTGATAACGCGCACAGACTCCAACACTAAAGGCGATATCGGGACGACTGGTAGTCAAGTAGAGGAGACTACCTATCATACTCCGATATAAGGTTTGCTCTACATCCTTGCCTGAAGTGTCCTTACTAAGCTTGGTAGTGGTACTCATAGTTGTACGTGCATGTTTAGCGGAGTCTAAACCAAATTTCTTCACTAGGTCTCTAGCATACTTGGATTGGGAGATGAACATCCCATCCTCTAGCTGACGAACCTGGAGACCAAGGAAGAATGTAAGTTCACCAACCATGCTCATCTCAAACTCACTTTTCATATCCTCCTCAAAGTGATGAGCATGCTGGGAGCATGTGGATCCAAAGACTATGTCGTCCACATAGACCTGGGCAACCAAAATAGCACCGTCATCTCTCCTGACAAACAACGTCATATCTACTCCCTCTCTCTTGAAGCCACGAGCTAAGAGATAGGAAGTAAGCCTCTCATACCAAGCACGGGGTGCTTGCTTAAAACCATACAAGGCTTTCCTCAGATAGTAGACGTGCTCAGGGTGCTGAGGGTCTTCAAACCCTTTTGGTTGTTCCACATAAACCTCCTCCTGTAGAATGCCATTCAAAAAGGCACTCTTGACATCCATCTGATACACCTTGAAGCGCAGATGACATGCGATGGCGAGCAGAAGACGGACGGACTCAAGCCTCGCAACAGGAGCAAATGTCTCCCCAAAGTCTACACCCTCTATCTGTGTGTAGCCTTGAGGGATCAACCTAGCCTTATTTCGGATTATGGTACCATTTTCATCCATTTTGTTCTTAAAAATCCACCGGGTACCTATCACATTAATCTCACTAGGTCGGGGGACAAGTTCCCAGACATCATTCTTTTTAAACTGAAGCAACTCATCCTGCATAGCAGATATCCAGTGTTCATCCTTGAGTGCTTCTTTATGGTTCTTGGGATCGACTTTGGACGTGTAGCAAAGATGGCTAACAACGTACTCTAGCTGAGCACGAGTCTTGACCCCTAGAGTGGGATCACCAACAATGGCAGAAGGGTCATGACTCTTACGAACCCAAGCAGGTGTGTCCCCTAACAAAGGAGTAGGGTCCACAGAGTGTGAGAGAGGAACAGGTAAATCACTGTCAGAACAATCCTCATCCTCACACTGAAGGTTAGGATCAATAACCGTCGGAGGTTTGTCATCTTGCACGGTGACGTTTATTGATTCCATAATCTTAGAGCTCTTCAGGTTAAAAACCCGGTACGCTCTGCTATTCGATGAATATCCTAGAAATATTCCCTCGTCGCTTAGGGAGTCGAACTTTCCTAATTGCTCTTTATCCCGTAGGATGTAGCATTTACTCCCAAAGACACGAAAATATGCCAGGTTGGGCTTCTTGCCAGTCCACAACTCATAAGGAGTGTGAAGTGTGTGTGTACGCATATACACCCTATTCACCGTGTGGCATGCAGTAGACACTACCTCTGCCCAAAATCTCCTAGAAACTTTACGACCTAGAAGCATAGATCTAGCCATCTCTTGGATCGTTCTATTCTTTCTCTCAATAATCCCATTTTTCTGAGGAGTTCTCACTGCAGAAAACTCATGTTTGATCCCAAGGCTATCACAGTACAAATCCACCTTTGCTTCCTTGAATTCAGTGCCGTTGTCACTACGTATTCTGTTAATAGTGACACCGTGTTGATTTTGCAGGACACGGCACTTGGTCGTTAAGAAATCTACAGCATCGGATTTCTCTCTCAGAAAACCTACAATGGAGTATCTGGAGAAATCATCTACCATCACGAGGATGTACCTCTTACCACCTAGACTCTCAGTACGAGTGGGACCCATAATATCCATGTGAATCAACTCCAGAACACGAGAGGTGGTAATGGAATGTAACTTCCTATGAGGACTACGAATTTGTTTTCCCAACTGACAGGGTCCACAAACGGTCGAAGTTGACTTTCCAAGAGATGGTAAGCCACGTACTAGGTCCTTTTTAGATAAACGATTGAGATCTCTAACGTTCACGTGACCTAGACGTTGGTGCCACAGATCCATAGGAGTGATCGTGGCGCTGTTGCAGACAAGTGAGGATGTGGGCTCAGTCCCATAGCAATTATCCTCGGTCCTCACCCCTTGAATCAAAAGTTTGTCGGCTTGATTGTAGACTTTACACGCGTCCCAATCAAACTTTACTGCAAAGTTAGTGTCGCACAGCTGGCTAATGCTGAGAAGGTTTGCTTTTAAACCTTTGACGTACAAAACATTTTCTAGCTTAGGAAAACCAGGTAACTCGATAGTACCTCGTCCTATAATGCTAGACTTACTACCATCTCCAAAGGTGACTCTGCCATCTTGATAATCCTCAAGAGTAGTAAAAAATGAGGCATCACCTGTCATGTGTCTGGAGCACCCACTATCAAAATACCACTGTGAGGTATTATGTGCTTTGAGAGCAACATGAACAACAAAGGCCTTTTTATCTTTCTTAGGCACCCAAGTAGAGATGACCTTTTGTTTGCCTTTGTTGGTTTTAGCTGGAATGTAAGAAGCATTCATTAACGGTGAAGACATCCGTCGGAATTCTTTCATCAAACTCTGAGTCGTGGCAGCTAAGAACTCAACTCGCTCTCTCAGACTAGAAAACTCATCAGTATGTCGTGGTGGAGCAGTAGTACGTCGTGTCCGACCCATGCTATAGCAAGTTTCCCTAAGGTGGCCTTTTCTTTTGCAATAAGTACAAAAGAGCTCAGTCAAAGGTGGACCTTGGTTTGCTTTTCTTGGTTGAACTTTCCTTCGAGGTTTTTTACGGTGACCATAAGGAGTTGTAGTAAACTGAGGAACTGGTCCAGGTGCAATTTGGGACGTGGAGGCACCATCATATCCAATTCCTTGACGATCACCAAAACCTAAAGCGGTGCCGAGGAGCATCTTTCCCATCTTCCCAGATCTGTCCTCGATTTGTACCTTGACTTCCCGTGCTTTCTCAAGTCATGAGTCAGCTGGGCAACAAGGGCTTCAAGTTTCTTCCGAGTCTCCACGGAGGAATGGAGCTGACTCGTAAGACTAGCCACTTGCTTGATCAAGTCCCCTCTCTCTTTCTCTAGAGTACTCTCTATCTCTCTAAACAAATTCTCATTCTCGACACAGGTAGATTCTCTCTCTCTCAGGGCGGTGCAGGTGGAGAACTCTCTTTCTCTCGCTTTCCTAAAATCTTCCTCTAGGCAAGTGATCTTAAGAACTAACGCTTTGTTACGCTTTTTAGTTTTAAAAGACTTAGAATATAATTCAGCGTAGGCGCGTTGTATATCACTCTCGCTCTCACTTGTGTCATCCTCCCCCTCACTCACATCGATCTCACTGTCGAGGTGTCCCTGTGAAGCATCATCCTCATCGTCATGAGGAGAACTAGGAGTGCTCACTTGGCTGGCCATGAATGCGGTGAAGTTACACTCATGCGGTGACTCATCTCCAGAATCCACCGTCTCGACCTCACTGTCGTCACTAAGGGTAGCATTAAGGACAACTTTCCCTTTCTCTCTATTCAGACGATTGGCACACTCAAAAGCTCTATGACCCATACCATCACACTCAAAACATCTCTCACTTTCTTTCAGAGAAGGATTTTTGGAAACTTTTTCATTTTTCTTTTCAAACTTATTTTTCTCAAATTTCTTTTTATCTTTAAAATTGCCATTTTTCTTAAATTTGAGAATCCTCTTGAAATTTTTTGCGAAAAGAGCCAAATCATCAAAGTCAAAATCGGACTCAGAATCTGACGTGTCAGTCTCTCTCTTTCTAGATGACTCTACCCTCTTTCTAGCTGACCCCTCACTCCTTCTCTCTTGGGCTTTAAGAGCAATTCCCTTATCATTAGATTTAGCATTTTTAGGGAACATATCAATTTCATAAGTTTGCAAATCTCCTACAAGTTCTTCCAATTTTAGCGTATTTAAATTACCCATAGAATTTAGCACAATGACTTTAGGGATAAAACGCTTAGGTAAAGAACGAAGAATCTTTTTAACAACTCTAGCATTCGGAATTTGTTCACCAAGATTAAAACTAGTATTCACAATGTCAGAAAGTCTAGCATAAAATTCATCAAAGCATTCAGAATCATGCATGGTGATTGTTTCAAATTGAGTTGTCAAGTTTTGCAACTTAGACTCTTTCACAGCATTAGTTCCTTCATGGGTGAGTTGTAAAACATCCCATGCCTCTTTTGACGTGGTACACGTCATTATGCGTTTGAACTCATCAGGTGTGACAGACCCAGAAATAGCACTTAGACCCTTAGAATTAAAAGATGACCATTTAATTTCTTCATCAGACCAAGAAATGTCAGGTTTCAAGTTGGTCACATTATCAACAGTCACGGTGGGAGGAGTCCACCCTCGTTCAACCAAAATCCAAACACGTTCATCAATGGCTTTTAAAGCCAACCTCATACGGGCTTTCCAATAAGCATAATTTGTCCCGTCAAAAATAGGCATTTTATAATTTGACTTCTCCATTTGAACACGCACTTTTTCAAAAATCAATTTTTTTCAGAAAATTGATATCTTAGAAAAATTTTGCGGAAAAAAAAGGAATACGCGATAGATTAGCGTAACCTGCCCTGATACCAATTTGAGAACGTGTGTGCTCGCGTTCAAATGATCAAATTATATATAAAACCCTTTTAATCCAAACAAACCCTAAACATGCAGCAGTATGTGATTGAATAAATTGATAATCTACGCAAGAACATTCAAACACATGCAATTAAGGAAAAATCCCCCTCAGGGGCAAAACCATTTATTTTCACTAAAATTTGTAAGAGAACGGCTTACAATCGGATTACAATGAAAATACAAGTTGACTAAGAATTACCCTCAGGTATCGGATTCTATAGTCACGGCTGGAATTATCCCTTTCCAGTAGGGCTGCAATGAAGAAGAAGAACATTCTCCTCCACAAGGGTTGAACAAACCGAAGTTGTGTTCTTGGGTTGCAAAAGGATTCACAAAGGTTTGGCAATGATGTGTGAATCAAAACATGAGTCTTGGGACTCAAGAATATTAAGACTAGGTGTATTTGGACTCTCAAATTCGTCTCCTAAAGTCTTGCAAAAAAACTCCCCCGAAGTTGGTATTTATAGGAAAAAATATGAATAGTCCCACGTTCTTAAAACTCTAAAATTCTATCCAGCGTAAAAAAAAACAGCATTCTTTAAGGAATTTTCTATATCTTCAAATGGTCATAACTCCTTCACCGTAGCTCAGATTGAGGTGACGTTTTTTCCAGTATCTTCATTGCGGCGAGCTATTCAACTTTCTAGTTGAACAGACCTCCGAACTATGGATGTGAAGTTACGAAAATTCCCTTGAACTCTCCTATTGTGCCTTTTTTTCACTATTTTGACTTCCCTTGCGTACCATTTGCATTAAGTCCCTAAAATCTTGGAACGTGAAGTCATTGAGGCAGATGTGGGACATATTAGTGGAGATAGTGCATGATTGATTCCTGGAATTCGGATAGAGGCCGTCATGTGAGATCGTGAGGAGACGTGCCAAATGTAGCGGCGTACGACATAAATAAATGAAACATTTCGGATATGTGAAAAATGTCCTTACAAACGCACCTGCCGATTGGCAGGAATAGGGCTATCCCGATCAGCAATTATAAGAGAATCCCATATTTGATAGATATCACTCTCAGCAAACCTAGAAACCTCTATCAAAGTTAGCGTGATTTCCACACCCAAAGCACATAAGACCGTTGTAGACTGAGGCATCTCATACAGCGCATACGTCAACCTCCCAAAACCCACAGAGGATACCACCCAATGTACCATAGGTGGAATATGCTCCCAGATGTCTGTAACACCCCTCCTAATTAAATACCGGGTGGCCAGTCCCATACCAAATTAAAACAGAATATACAGTTGACTCATTCTTAGCATCACTGTCAAAAACGTTTACAACTCACCCAATACCCAATTAAGCTGGTGTTAAAAACTTTCCGAATTTAAATTTAAACAAAACCATTTTTTTTTAGTTTAAGAATAACACTACACATTTTATTCTACAAAACTGGTAACACAATAAATAACACAAAAGAATTTAAATGCAATTGGAAAAAACATTCCCAAATAATATAAATCCTTTACAATAATCCCAACAATGTCAAATGTATTAAAAAGACAAGAATACAATAGTATTTAGCCCTGATAGAAAAGATAACTGAATCCTTTAGGCGACATGCCCTAAATAAGAATACTGTGATTAAAAAAGATGATAAGCGTCTAAGGAAAACTTCCATAGCTCGTCACAATCAACTATGGTTGGAATCCTTATTGTTGGACACCTGATATAGAGATACAATAGAAGAGAAAATATGCAAGGAAACGGGTCAGAGCCCGAATATGTAGATGATTTTTAAAACAACAAGTATTTAACAAGTGCAATAAAGCATTTATTATGTACATGTTAGATCTAACTCTCACTTGCTATTCTCACCTCTCAACTAGAGTGCACACTTAACGTTTCCTATTAACCTCCTAGTTAATGGTTCATCTTTTCTAGTCTCCATATTATAAATTCCATTCCCATATCATAATCCCCGTATGTCCCATACCATACGTCACATAATTATTCATTTACATTTATCCTTTATATGATTAGTTTCTCATTAACATGAATCATTTCTCATTAATATGAATTAAGCTTTTCATTCATTAACTTAATTCCATTATCTTTCTCTAATCACCGTTATCTACAATTATCACTGTAGATAGATTTAACCACAATATATATCCATTCAATCATTTAATCCATTATATATATATTCAAATATAATACGGCACCCCGAGTCAGAGTTGCAATGTAATGCATTACTCTGCTATCATGTCCCATAATCGCAGGTCGTCGAATAGGGGACTAAAGGTTCGGTAAGATTCCACGAACCACAAACAACAACAAACAAATTGGAGGCGAACATAGTTCTCGTATCCATGGGTCACGCACATACCTACGTACCCATAGTCAGCGGACTTATCAACTCCCCGATAAGTCTTTCATAGACCTATGTTCTCGAGTGACAAATCAAAGATCCCATGGATTCATCAGGATATGACTGCCCTCACGCGCAAACCTCCCACCGATTGCAAGTAAGCTAGGTATGTCATACACATAAATCATCAATCAATCAAATAGGTATTATCATACCTATAATATAATATTAATAAGGTAATTATCACTACCCTAAGACATTTCCCATACGTAGCATTATATCTCTTTTAAATTCCACATATTAGCATATCATATCTTTACTTCATAATTTAATTATCCTCGCATCCTATAAAATCTCTCCACTCCCGACGTCGTTAAGGTTCATGCGCGGAGCGTCTCGCAAAGAGAAATCCAAACAAGGAACCCCTGCAATACACTACTACTTAACTTTGTCGATCGAGGAGGTCCGACAACTTCAACTATGCGATCGGGATAACCTCATACCCTCTTTCAACCAAATGTGTTCTAAACTCCAATCTCATAAGATTAAAATAGGATTTCCCTCATCTTATATTCAGTAAGAAGCCACTAATATCCTACTGGTTCATAACATTATTTCTCCCAAACTACTACGAGTTTAGTTCTCCTTTTAATTAAGGTTAAAACCGATAGTCTCAAATCTCTTATAAACACATCTTCTTTAGCTTAGGAATAAACCCTCTTGTAAACTTAAGGATACCCAGGTGTTATATTAAATCACCCCTACTGGTCCTATCTTAAATCCTCATACATCCCCATTTGGAATTTAACAAATGATTTTAGCAACCGAAATTCCATTCAATATAATTTTCATCATTTTAATCACTTGAATCCAAAACAAATTAATTCAAATCTTATCAAGGGTTTACTGTTATTTTGTAAGTCCCATAATATCCAAATAATAATCACCAAAGATCCACAAAAGGTTTGGGATAAGAATCAACATTTAAAAAGAAACAACTTTACATATTCTGGGGAGGTCGATCGATCGAAGGTAGGGGTCGATCGATCGATCCCTCAGGTCACAGCCTGGTTTTTCTGCATTTCAACAACTACGGGTTTCACCATTTTTACTCATTCAAACCTTCATATTAACCTCCAAAATGAGTTATAATTATTACTACATGATATGTCAACATATATGAACGATTTCCAGTACTCTAAACATCTTAGGATCATCAAGGGATTGGATTAAAAATCATGTTTATCTCCTTATTTCCAGAAAATTATCAACATATCATCTTCAAGAACACATCAATGGTTTTCATAATTTCTTCAAAAGATTCATGACTATTTAGTGGATTATTATCATCCTAACACATGAGTTAAATTCCTATATCATTTCAGTTTTCCAGAAATCCATTTAATACTCCATTATTTGTTCCAAACATGAATAATCTTCTCTTTGCATACTATTCTAGCATGGACAATATACAAACTTAAATTGCCATTATCAAACACTTGCCTTTTCTGAAGGTTTGATCCTTTGGTGTAGTATGTCTCAGTTGGTTGTCCCTTCTCCGGTCAAACTCCGGTGGTGGTTGGTGGTGGTGAACCTTGGTTCTTGTTCTTCTCCTTCCTAAGTAGGCTTTTCCCTTCCCAAGCACTCTTACACTCTCTCTAGGAAGATGGCTTCTCTAATTTGTGAAGAGGAGATGAATAACCCCCATACACTTAATCTACCAATACTTATAATAGTACCAAATCCGAAATCACTATTCATCCCCCCTAGAAAAATGACCAAAATGCCCTTTCGGGTTGTCTATTCATTTTCAAATGACCCGAGACTCAAAATTAACATCCAAATAGACTTTTCTGACTATTTCCAACCTTCTGAACACAATGACACAGTCGAAATGACTATTAGATCGATAGAAAATAAATTTCCTTTTTAATATAATAAACTAGTCCCGACACGTCCCATACCGCGTCTGACTAAAAATATAAATTATCGAATTTATATCATACAGTCATATCAATGCCATCACATTCATATGTTACCTAAATATCTTTAAGTAATATTCAGAATTATCCATTTTAATATCCACCGTCCGGATAAAATCTAAATGAATTAATTAATAATAAAATCCAATTAATCCATTAATTTAAAATATAACCCATTTTAAAACTCATTTAAAATTACGGGGTTTTACATATGGTATCAGAGCATCAGGTTCTAGTGCCCTTTAGGATCTGTACGGCTTACTGTGTTTTCACCTTAGCGTTCTTTGATGTAGAGTCCTATGAGTAGGATTATTTCATTTCTATTTACGCTTACGATCTTCAGCTATTTTGAGATATCAAATACTGATAGTGTTCTCTCATTTCATATGCCTCCTCGACGTGCGCCTCAGCCCGCCCCAGCTCAGGGTACGATGACTGCGGTCGAAGTTGCTGCAATTGTCACTTAGGCAGTAAATGCTGCTGTAGCTGCTATTCAGTAGGCTCCCGCACCGGCACCGGTTGTGCCACCCGCCCAAGAGCAAGTGTTTCCTATTGCATGGGAACAAGCGAGGGATGCCTTTCAGAAAGTGCACCCACCTGAGTTTCAGGGAGGATCAGATGTTGTGACTGCTAGGCAATGGAAGAAAGATATCCAACGGAACTAGAGAATTATTGAATGCACTGAGGTTCAACGTCAAATACTAGCCACATTCAAGCTAGTAGGGGCAGCTTTGCAATGGTGAGAAGCTACGACCACTATGGAGGAGAGGGACACAATGACTATCCAAGACTTTTGGATACGGTTTGATAGGAAGTATTTTCCTTCCGCCATCCAGACAGAGATGAGGCGAAAACTACTTGATTTAAAGAAGGGAGAGAAAACTGTGGCAGAATATGAGGAAGAGTTTACGAGAATAACTAATTTGGTACCAACTAAAGTACCTACTGAGGAGAGGAGAGTTCTAATGTTCATTGATGGGTTGAACTATAAGATTCGCCAACATTTATTGGGGAATCTTTCACTACGTACGTATGCAGATGTTCTTAATGCTGCAATGCTCCACTGCTAGGATAACCTCTTTCATAATCAGGGTGTCAAGCGGGGGTTTGGGTCAGGTCTGCAAGGCAAGACTACTAGGGGCAGTTCTAGTGGGACTCAGCCAGGGTAGAGTCATCAGCATCAGAGTGAGCAGGGTTCCCATACAGGGGATTATGCTAAGCATTTGCGATCTGGAGATTCTCCATTTGAGGATAGAGGAATTGGGCAAGGACAACAAGGCCATCAGGGCCAGAGCCAGGCTCATTAGGGCCAAGGGAAGGGCGGTAATGGCCAGCAAGTTCGGAGTCAACAGGGGCAACGTGGTAGAAAGTTTGCGGGAAAATGTTTCGTGTGTGGCAAGTATGTCCATAAACGTCAAGATTGTCCTGAGAAAGACAAATTTCCTCAGCAACAACATGCTCGACAGGAGCCACAGGTACCAGTGTTTCCACCAGCTGCTCTTCCAGCTCCCGCTCCGGTGCTAGCACTACCTCCCATTTCAGCAGCACCCGCTCACCAGGGTCAGTACGGGCGTGTATATAACGTCCATCAGGCAGTGAATCAACAACCACCACCCGCGAATGAGGGTATGTTTTCTATCTAAGGATTATGAAGCGTATATTGATTTTGTTACAATTAATGTTGTGTGGGCAAAAGGGTTGCTAAATTTAGCCTATAGCATCGTTATTTACGTAAACTCACTCAAGGGTGTGGGACACCTTTATATTACATGTTATCACGTGGGTTTGATTTTTATCATGGGATTACTTACCTTGGGCATGTCCGAGCGTGATTTGACTATCGGTGTGCATTGATTTGTGGTATATGAGGGCGTATGTACTACTACTATCCTGCATCTTGTCTTCTATAAGAGAGTAGATGCGTAGAACTCTATTTGAAATTGATAAAACCACATTTTTGTTTTAAATCGACAAACTAGATATTTTTTTTTAAACCAACTTTTTATATATTATTGACTAAGGACCTTAGGAGTTTCGATGACTGACTACTTTAGGAAGTAGTGTATCGGGGTGGTTCCTTGTTTGGATTTCGCTTGCGAGACACCCCACGCATGAAACTAATAACCGTTGGAAGTCAAAATAAGTTAGGTCTTTCGGAAATGAGTTTATAACCTTTTCAAAAATTATAATTTTGAAGCAGGTACGAGAGGGTGTATGGGCGCCCTGGATGATTGAATTGTCGTATTTTTCATAATTGTGAAAAAGGTAAGTAATTGTGACTTCATGATTTATTTGTTCACTACGAGAGGATCATTTTTCCCAAAGTTTGTAACGAGGACGGTATAGGGAAGATTGGGTAAAGTTTAAATTTGATTCAGTTGAAACTATACGGTGAGGCTTGGCGTATAACATCGATAGGGATTTTGTTAATGTACTGTATGGGCGGTACATCTTGGATTTATTGCGATGTGAGATTTATACTCGAAGTTGAACTTACCAGTATGACTTATATTCCTGAATTTCAGGACGAAATTCTGTTATAAGGGGGGAGTATGTAATACCCCGTAATTTTAAATGACTTTTAAAATGGGTTGTAATTTAAATTAATGGATTAATTGGATTTTATTATTAATTAATTCATTTAGGTTTTATCCGGACGGTGGATATTAAAATGGATGATTCTGAATATTACTTAAAGATATTTAGGTAATATATGAATGTGATGTCATTGATATGACTGTATGATATAAATTCGGTAATTTATATTTTTAGTCAGACGTGGTATTGGACGTGTCGGGACTAGTTTATTAAATTAAAAAGGAAATTTATTTTCTATCGATCTAATAGTCATTTTGACAGCGTCATTGCGCCAGGAAGGTTTGAAATAGTCAGAAAAGTCTATTTGGATGTTAATTTTGAGTCTCGGGTCATTTGAGAATGAATAGACAACCCGAAAGGGCATTTTGGTCATTTTTCTAGGGGGGATGAATAGTGATTTCGGATTTGGTACTATTATAAGTATTGGTAGATTAAGTGTATGGGGGTTATTCATCTCCTCTTCACAAATTAGAGAAGCCATCTTCCTAGAGAGAGTGTAAGAGTGCTTGGGAAGGGAAAAGCCTACTTAGGAAGGAGAAGAACAAGAACCAACGTTCACCACCACCAACCACCACCGGAGTTTGACCGAAGAAGGGACAACCAACTGAGACATACTACACCAAAGGATCAAACCTTCAGAAAAGGCAAGTGTTTGATAATGGCAATTTAAGTTTGTATATTGTCCATGCTAGAATAGTATGCAAAGAGAAGATTATTCATGTTTGGAACAAATAATGGAGTATTAAATGGATTTCTGGAAAACTGAAATGATATAGGAATTTAACTCATGTTTTAGGATGATAATAATCCACGAAATAGTCATGAATCTGTTGAAGAAATTATGAAAACCATTGATGTGTTCTTGAAGATGATATGTTGATAATTTTCTGGAAATAAGGAGATAAACATGATTTTTAATCCAATCCCTTGATGATCCTAAGATGTTTAGAGTACTGGAAATCGTTCATATATGTTGACATATCATGTAGTAATAATTATAACTCATTTTGGAGGTTAATATGAAGGTTTGAATGAGTAAAAATGGTGAAACCCGTAGTTGTTGAAATGCAGAAAAACCAGGCTGTGACCTGAGGGATCGATCGATCGACCCCTACCTTCGATCGATCGACCTCCCCAGAATATGTAAAGTTGTTTCTTTTTAAATGTTGATTCTTATCCCAAACCTTTTGTGGATCTTTGGTGATTATTATTTGGATATTATGGGACTTAGAAAATAACAGTAAACCCTTGATAATATTTGAATTAATTTGTTTTGGATTCAAGTGATTAAAATGATGAAAATTATATTGAATGGAATTTCGGTTGCTAAAATCATTTGTTAAATTCCAAATGGGGATGTATGAGGATTTAAGATAGGACCAGTAGGGGTGATTTAATATAACACTTGGGTATCCTTAAGTTTACAAGAGGGTTTAATCCTAAGTGAAAGAAGATGTGTTTATAAGAGATTTGAGACTATCGGTTTTAACCTTAATTAAAAGGAGAACTAAACTCGTAGTAGTTCGGGAGAAATAATGTTATAGACCAGTAGGATATTAGTGACTTCTTACTGAATATAAGATGAGGGAAATCCTATTTGAATCTTGTGAGATGGGAGTTTAGAACACAATTGGTTGAAAGAGGGAATGAGGTTATCCCGATCGCATATTTGAAGTTGTCGGACCTCCTCGGTCGAAAAAGTTAAGTAGTAGTGTATTGGAGGGGTTCCTTGTTTGGATTTTGCTTTGAGAGACGCTCTGCGCATGAACCTTAACGACATCGGGAGTGGAGAGATGTTATAGGATGCGAGGATAATTAAATTATGAAGTAAAGATATGATATGTTAATACGTGGAATTTAAAAGAGATATAATGCTACGTATGGGAAATGTCTTAGGGTAGTGATAATTACCTTATTGATATTATATTATATGTATGATAATACCTATTTTATTGATTGATGATTTATGTGTATGACATACCTAGATTACTTGCTATCGGTGGGAGGTTTGCACGTGAGGGCAGTCATATCCTGATGAATCCATGGGATCTTTGATTTGTCGCTCGAGAACATAGGTCTATGAAAGACTTATCGGGGAGTTGATAAGTCCGCTGACTATGGGTACGTAGGTATGTGCGTTACCCATGGATACAAGAACTATGTTCGCCTCCAATTTGTTTGTTGTTATTTGTGGTTCGTGGAATCTTACCGAACCTTTAGTCCCCTATTCGGCGACCTGCGATTTTGGGACATGATAGCAGAGTAATGCATTGCACCGCAACTATGACTCGGGGTGCCGTATTATATATGCATATATATATATATATATATATATATATATATATATATATATATATATATATATATATATATATATATATAATGGATTAAATGATTGAATGGATATATATTGTGGTTAAATCTATCGACAGTGATAATTGTAGATAACGGTGAATATATAAAGATAATGGAATTACGTTAATGAATGAAAATCTTAATTCATATTAATGAGGAGTGATTCACGTTAATGAGAAACTAATCATATAAAGGAGAAATGTAAATGAATAATTATGTGACGTATCGTATGGGACATACGGGGATTATGATATGGGAATGGAATTTATAATATGGAGACTAGAAAAGATGAACCATTAACTAGGAGGTTAATGGGAAACGTTAAGTGTACACTCTAGTTGAGAGGTGAGAATAGCAAGTGAGAGTTGGATCTAACATGTAAATAATAAATGCTTTATTGCACTTGTTAAATACTTGTTGTTTTAAAAATCATCTACACATTCGGGCTCTGACCCGTTTCCTTGCATATTTTCTTTTCTATTGTATCCCTATATCAGGTGTCCAGCAACAGGGACGCCAACCATAGTTGATTGTGACGAGCTATGGAAGTTTTTCTTAGACGCTTATCATCTTTTTGATTCACAGTATTCTTATTTAGGTCATGTCGCCCAAAGGATTTAGTTATCTTTTCTATCGGGGCTAAATACTATTGTATTCTTGTCTTTTTAACACATTTGACATTGTTGGGATTATTGTAAAGGATTTATATTATTTGGGAATGTTTATTCCAATTGCATTTAAATTATTTTGTGTTATTTATTGTGTTACCATTTTTGTAGAATAAAATGTGTAGTGCTATTCTTAAACTAAAAAAAATGGTTTTGTTGAAATTTAAATTTGGAAAGTTTTTAACACCAGCTTAATTGGGTATTGGGTGAGTTGTAAACATTTTCGACAGTGATGCTAAGAATGAGCCAACTGTATATTTTGTTTTAATTTGGTATGGGACTGGCCACCCGGTATTTAATTAGGTGGGGTGTTACAATGTCCTTAAGCCTCGTCATTCCACAGCCACTCATGTTCTTCAAAGAGATATTAGACTCTCAAAAGAAGAAACCTTGTCAAAATTCAAGAAGGTAGGAAAAATCACCAAAAAGAGAAGAGTGCCAAGATTCATTTTACTTACAAAACCACCAGGGTTCACTACCCTCGAGCAATGACGCGACGACTCCCGTAGCAAAGTCCACTCATCCACAACGGGTCGAATGCGTCAAATGAGTTCTCACTCCCTAAAGCAAGAGGCGCCCTGACCCTCCACTCCACGTTCGCCCAGTCAACAACAGTCAACCATTCCCTATGCACTACAGTGCTCACAAAGGCGACCATTTCTTAGACATTAGAATGCTAGAATGATATGCAGAGGAAAATCACAGAAAGAAAGAAAGCAAGAAGCTGTGAAAATGAGGGGAATTCACCCCCATATATATAGGATGCCAAGGGTCATGCCGATTGGCATTGACCCCCCACCCACCGATCGACACTGGCCCCTTACCTTCCCGAGGCAGTCCCAAAGTGTGTGCCACTACCGAATATCACCCTCTGAACCATGCCAACTGGAACCCCCTTTAAATCTTGTACAAAAATTCCCATAAAATACCAGATAGCCCTGAAAAATTCCAAAAAAATTCCTAAAAATCCCAGGAAGGATTTAGAACATTTTCACCAAGAAAATTCCTCACTCCCTCAAGAAGAACCCCTATTTCCCCAATGAAACTCTCAAAAACCAACTAAAACTCCTCCCGGTAACATCCCCAGAGGATCACTGAAGATCACCCCGTATGCCCCAAAGGCCTCAATTTTCCCCAAGAAATACATCCAAACCCTGGGCCACCTAAATCTCCCAAGTGGATTTTTGGATTTTCCTTCAAAAGTTGCAAAATATTTCCCCTGCAATCGGCTCTCCATCCCAAAACAAAACCACAACATAAATCTACGCGACAGAGTTCTCCAAGAACATCTCCACTTAAGCTTGCAGAATTGGCTTTGACCCGCAGAAATGGTCATCTCACCTTTAAGCCTGCGGAATTGGCTTCGACTCGTAGAATTGGTCACCCTCATCTTTAAGCCCACATAATTGGCTTTGACCCGCAGAATTGGTCATCTCAACTTAAGCTCACAGAATTGGCTTCGACCCGCAGAATCGGTCACCCTTATCTTCAAGTCCTCAGAATTGGCTTCGACCCCCAAAATCGGTCACCCTCATCTTCAAGCCCGCATACTTGGCTTCGACCCGCAGAATTGGTCATCTCAACTTAAGCCCATAGAATTGGCTTCGACTCGCAGAATCGATTACCCTCATCTTTAAGCCCTCGAAATTGGCTTCGACCCGTAGAATTGGTCACCCTTATCTTCAAGACCTCAGAATTGTCTTCGACCCACAGAATTGGTCACCCTCATCTTCAAGCCCTCAGAATTATCTTCGACCCACAAAATTGGTCACCCTCATCTTCAAGCCCTCATAATTGGCTTCGACCCGCAAAATCGGTCACCTTCATTTTCAAGCCCTTAAAATTAGCTTCGACCAACAGAATCGGTCACCCTCATCTTCAAGCCCTCAGAATTGGCTTTGACCCACTCGGTTATCCCCATCACCTCCTTATGAATTGGCCTAAACCTTTCCTCCAAGCCATCCCTTATGTCCTCATAATTAACCTTGACCCCCTGAATTGGTCATCCTCATTTCCTTAGGTCCTCATAATTGGCCTCAACCCTCTGAATTTATCATCCTTTCTATCTCAAGTCCTCAGAATCAGCCTCGACCCTCTAAATTTGTCATCCTCCCTCAAAAGCATCATGCGGTGTCTATTCGATGGCTATCATTTGTTCCAAACTAACCCATCGAGGGGCTCTATAGACAACCCATTATGTTACCCCCTAAACTCTCTATAGGTCCCTAGAGGCTCCCTTCATCACTACTAACCTAGGTCATGCCCCGAGTACTGACCTAGAAGCCATCAAGCACTCCCAGGCTCCGTTTGACCAAAAGTAAAAGTCTTTAACTCAACCGAGACTGAATGAATCTTCGAAGGGAACCGAAGCCCCTTTCTAATGGTCTATCACGTGTGCAATTCCGACTTACCATGCGGACGAATGACCCATTTCCTTCGAAACTCAATCAGGAGGCCATCGGGCACTCCCAGGCTCTGTTTGACCTAAGTCAACTCTTCTACTCGACCAAGACTGAATGAATCTTTGAAGGTCACTAAAACCCCATTCCAATGGTCCATCCCATGCACGATTTCGACTTATAGTACGGACTAACGATCCGTTTTACTCTGAAAGGTCACCCAATGCTTCTAGGGCTCGGTTAACTGAAGTCAACTTCCCAAACCGGATCAAAATCTTTGTAATGTCTAAGTACATATCCTAACCTTTCTAACGATCTGCCTCGTGGGTGATTACCTTTCTAATGGTGTTCCCCATGCACGATTAGGATCAATGGTTTTCTATCTGCGGTCGATTTTCCAAAAAGGCCTAAAGGACACTACCAAACGGTAGGTCCCAAACCCTGCCTATGGGTAGTGTGCCTAAACGCACCTGTCGCCTGGCCGGAACAGGGCTATACCGATCGGGAATACCCTGGGCCTATAAATAGGAGGCCTTACCTCAGTTGCAAGAGGATCCCAGATCTAATAGGTATCACTCTCAGCAAACCCAGAAAACCTCTCTTGAAGTTAGCGTGATTTACACACCCAAATCCCTTTCCAGCCTTCACTTTTCATCATCCTTTTCATCAAACTTGGCGAATTCACTACCCTCCATCATCATCCAAGTCTAAGGGCTACTCTCCAGCTTTCAATATCAAGCTCAAGATCTTCAAGAAATTCCAATTTTATTACTTAACACTTTCATTATCTCATCTCACACATCCTAATATACATCTTATTTAGTATTATTGCACATCTCTTATTTTCATATAAATAAAAACCCAAAAAACAAGAAAAAGAGGGTTTGCTCATAAATTCCAAATGAGAATTCTCATAATTTTCTTACACTTTCCTCACAACTGAAACACTTTTTCTACACACACACACACACACACATATAAGAGAATTCCCCGGTTGGATTTATGGGATAAACCCCACCCCTTATTTTGCATGCGAATTGCATGGACTTTGATGCCTCTATAGGTTACATAGGCATCTTGGGGTAAAACTCGAGACTCGAGTACTATTTCTACTTTTTCTCTCATATTATATTTTCTCTAAACTCCACTCTCTTATATTATATATATATATACATATAATTGTTCTTAGTGGTGTATTATTCCACATGCGTTATTGTTCCAACATAACGGTCAATGTAAGGATAATCGCATAAATCCTATTTTCTAATATTTTTATAACTTCCTACGGATGACTCGCTTTACCACTTCCATGGTGCAAGTCGATGATTCCTATCTCCACTATATATACTCATGCACACATATCACGAGAAAAATAACAAAAACCCATGAGAGAGCGAAAGGGCGGAATGGGTGCCTAACGCCATCCCATTTCGTAACTTAGCCTCCGGACCATTTTTGAATCATTTTGGTTTCGTATGCATCATTATGTCTTTGGATGTTGTCCTTCAGGATGGATCCCTTTATTTTGTCTATTTTGAGTAAAATAGACTGGCGACTCTATCTCTTTACATTTTTCACCTCACCCAAATGACATCGGCCAAAGCGCTCCCGAAAGGGACGCGCGATACCTAGGATCCCCCATCGTGCAGCCCTCCTGCCGCGAGGATCGGGGATGGACACAAGAGTGCTTGAGTAGGGCTTGTGTTGATTGTGTGTTATTTTCCTTTTTGTTAAACAATTTCTTATTTTGTGTATTGTGCTAATTTTTCTCTTATGAATCAATTTCGTGATTCTAATTCCTCACGTCATGAAACTTATTTTGATGGCTCAAACCATGGTATTAGAAGTAAAAATGTCTTCCACGAACATGTGTGGATGAGTTTTGAAGAATATTATATGTACCCAACCATAAATGGATAAGGGGTAATGGTAAAGAAACTAATGTGGTTATTGATGGATGATGAATTTTTTTATTATAACTATAACTCGGTTGCTTCAAATGTTCTTTTTTCTTTAATGAGTACTCAAAGAGTAAAATGTCATTCTCAATTGCAATCAATCCAAAGTGGCGTCGAATTTTTAAAGAGGTACTTACGAGGGAACTTCGAGTGTGAAACATGCAAAATTGAAACATATCATGCCCAAATTTGAAGCCATGATAATAGAGTGGGGTGGTTCATTCAATGATTACTTTAATATTCTAATGGGAGGTTTTGAATGCATCTTTTAACTTAGGTGAGAACATTCTAAAAAAGAAGGTTGTGAAAAGTTTCTTAGAACCTTATCTTCTCTATTTTCTATCGAGGTTGCTATTCTGAAGAAATTCAAAGATGCGGACACATGTAGTCTTGACGAGTTCGTTTGATTACTTCAAATATATGATCAAGAGGAAAGAGTTATTCCAAAAAAAAGGACTTTTCATTTGTCATTGATTCAAGCGGAAATATTTTTTGAGAAATGTGATTTTTAATTTAATGATATTGTTACAGTAGACATGGAAATTTTTGTTAAATGATTTCGAAAGTTCTATAAAAATATTAAATAGTTTTTCAAAAATGGAAAGAAGTTTAAACAAAATCTACATAAGTCTTCTAACATAACTATTTTGTTGAGAAAGGTAATTTTCAGAAAGGGTCCAAGTATGAGGAAAAGTGTTTTGGATGTAGTGGCATTTATCAACATATGAATGTGTGTTTCATTCATTTGAAAAATCTTGAGGAAAACAAGACTTGAGTTAGGAAAAGAAAGTGTACAAGGAAAGCTTAAGTGGTTCTAAAAGAGAAAGTGAAGATAGTTCATCAAGTGATACGAGTGGAAGGGAAACAACCTTTATGGTTAGCATAAAATAAAATTATAGGCAAAGTGATGAGAGAGTGTTATTAGATAGTCTAGTGAAGAAGAATCGTGAGAGATCTTCGAGTGATAAATTTTTGAGTGACTCATCTTCGTGTTGTAAAAAGAATTCACATAATTCTATTTTATAATAAGTAGTTGAGAGTGATGAGGATGTAGGGGACATCCCATAGGATTTTGATGAACCCAATCAAGAGTCTTTAAAACTCAAAAAGTTCAACATCAAAATTTTCTCAAAAAATGGAAGTTTTTCAAAAATGAATTTGATGAAAAAGAAGAAAAGTTTTGAAATGGTTAATTAAAAAAAATTAGTTTGAAAAAGTTGTTGATGTACTAACTAAGCAACGTGAATTATTTAAATCACAAGATGCAATCATTTGAAAAGAAAAAGAAGAGATTGAGCATGAAAGTTCAATTTTACAAATTAACTTTGAAAAGTTTAAATTTGAACTTAGCCACGCTAAGGATTTAAAAATCAAAATACATAATAATACAAATTTTCATGATATCATTTTACTGAGTAACGCTCAACCACAACCAAACTGTCACGACCTGACTTAATTAAGTTAAAATCATCCTTTTATTTAGAGATAAATTCCCTTCAACTATACCTTACTTTAATCTCCTAAAAAATGGCACAAGAGTTTTTCTTCAAAGGCATGTTTAGATGAAAACACAACTACATATACATATAATTTACTGGTACTAAACAAATTTACATATACAAGTTCATTTTTTTAATATTGACACAAAAACCTTGTTGATATTCAACCCATACTAGATATTCGTCACTCCCCCGTTTTAGGGTCCTGACTTAGTAGTGGACTCCACAGATAGGAACACTTGACATAAAACATTATAGGAGTGTAATCTATAAAGGCTTAGTGAATGACCATATACATGCACTCCACACAGACAACCAATTTAAATAATTATTTTTCTAATGTTATAACCCAACAGGAATTGTCAAACTCATGCAAGCCTGGACCCGCCACAGTCCAATTTACCCACCACTGTTAATAGGGACCACCACATCCCTTTATTAAGCTCGAGTGCACCAACCTTTGAGTTTCATTAACGGGACCGGCACATACCGTAGGACCCACCAAAGTACTTAACATTAGATAAAGGACCCTCCACAGTCCATAACATTAGATAACTTCGCTTAACATTTTAATCATATGCATATGTTTCATAAATACCACATCACTCCATAAGCATTCCAACACATGTATTTAACTACATATTTCAATTTGAAAATATAAGCAATTATATTTCCTAAGGTAGGTCACTCACCTTAAAGTAGGTAATAAGAAATCTATTTCCTTGGCATGGTAGTATTAGCCGTTTTCGTACCTATTAATTCAACATCATTAGTATTTGAAGACACCAAATAACATTAAACTCAGTAACACAGCACATCAGTTGGTCAATCTAAAATAACTGAAAATAAATTAAATATGACACATCACATTTCTATAACACCTTATTCATTAGTTTTCTAATTCAATTTACGTAATTAAATTACGAATTTTCAAGACAAAGTTATGCCCATTTTATTACAACCTTTTCCAAATCGTTTCTCCAGAAAAATAGCAACAAAACTTCAACATCAAAACAACCCCTAAGACCAACCATCGTGTATTTTATTCCCATTTTAGAGTATGCCATACTCATATATGTTCTCTAACCTTTCCACCTAGAATCACTTCATTTCAATAAGTATTCCTTAATTTATGCCATTTTTAGCACAACTAGGTCGGAATAGAACATTAAAGCACAATTTAACCTCTTTAACTCGAGTATCAATTATGGAAATACATACTAAATATATTTTAGTATATACACACATCATATACATGAATTTATTAAATAAAAAATCCTCACGAGAAGGTGATGCAAATCTAGTACTTTAAAGTAAACATTTAATATCCTAACACGCGTTCTTAAATATGTTCTTAAGCCATCCTTATTTTAATAAAATTAAGCAATATGTTTATCACTAAAATACTTATCAAAAACAAAAACAAAAACATACAAAGTATGAAACTCATGTGACCAACTTTAACAAAGAGGTTAAATGTTGACGGTTGAAAGCTTAAGAAAATAAGATTAAATGTTGACGGTTAAATTTCTCAAAATAGAGGATAAGGTAGAAACTCCGATGATTGAAAAGAATGAAGTTTAATCTAAATTCAAGATTGGTAAAAATGAATTTGGTTATACTTTTCATGGTAAGTCAAACCACGTTGTGCATGTTTACTTCCAAAAGAAAATACTTAAAAAAGTTGGTCAAAAGGCAAAATTTGTGTGGAAATACTTGAGAAGGAATGCGAAAAGGTACGAAACAAGGCATGTGGAATATTGTGTTTCTTGTGAACTACATGGTCACTCGAACCAATATTGATGGTTCTTAAAGAAGAGAAATAAAAAGCTCGTTAGAAATAGTAGAAACATGTTCCATGGGAATCCAATTGATGAGATAAGAGGCCAAGTTGATGATTTAATGAGAAAATTTTCATTTATACTGCAAGTCAATAGTAAGTCTAGAGGTAATATTCATTCACCATGACACCAAAATAATTTTCCAAGAACTGTGCATATTAATGCTAGGAGGGAAGAGAGATGGATACCTAAAGCCAGTAGAGATATGCCTAGGTGTATGATGGAAAGCTTCAAGTGAAATCGCTGTTACAAATGCTTTCCAATCAAAACCCTTGGATACCTACAATCATAATATGAACTTGCATAAGTAAGGAGGTCAATCCAACTTTCAAGGTGAAGAAACAAAGTGCAAAGATTAATCTCAATTTCACTTTCAAATGTTATTATTTGTGTTTTTCTGATTCTATATTTTTTTATCTTTTAAAATAATTTTCAAAGGTAATTATTCTACTCAACTAAATAAACAAAATATGAGCAAAATCAAATACTAACATAAGAAATAAGTGAGGAAAATAAATCTGAGAACAAAAAAGGGATGATAGTTCACTACATATTCTAATTATTCTAATTAATCGATTCATTCATTTGAAATCTCCCAAGATAGTACCAAAATTACATGTCAACTCTCGTCGCAAGTGTAATTCTAACACTAACCTTTTAGAAAATTAAATTTTAAACCCCAACAACTCTAAGAAAGTAGAATGAAACTCCTTTTAATAAATCTTCCGCTAGGATCAATTGTGACAACCCGAATATAATTATGATTAATTATGCTTACATCATAATTAGCTTATGTGATATGGATAATATGTTATTAGTATATATAATGTTAAGTCATTATGTTTAGTCTAACCCTACCTTCATAAAGAATGAAATATGAAATTAGTTACAAATATAAAATTTTGAAGTTTTCGGTTGGAATGTTCATGTTTAAGACTAGTTTTGACCTCTATGAAATAATAATTGACTTGAGGTGAAAACTAGATAGTTGTAAACAGATGAGTTATGGTTGTACCAAAATAAACGATGTGTTTAACGGAGGTCCGAGCGAGAAGTTATACTGGAATTACGAAGCAAGGGAAAATTTGTCCATTCCTTAAATGATATTTCGTCTTATTAGGCTAACAAATGGTGGATTTTGATTGGTTAAAGAAGGAGGTCGGTTTTGGCTGACTTTAAAGGATTGAAATAATCCCCTCCTTCAGCATAGTTCAGACATAAAAATAGTTTGGCTTGAGAGGAAGAGATAATTGGAAAGTTTAGGAAGAAAGTGAGGAGAAATTTTGGGGAAAAATCCGTGGAAATTACGTAAAAGTCCCGAAGGAAGTGAAGAAGAATCGGTTGAACAAGTGTCGAACAAAGGAAAAGGAAAAGCCTGCTAAGTTGCTGAGGTGAGTGTACTTATGATTTGTTTCATATATAAATATGGATACATCTCTAAGAACGTATTTGTTTGAATACTTTGGTATTCAGGATTTGTTTGGATATTAAAATATTCAGGATTTGTTTAAATACTTCGGTATTCAGGATTTGTTTGGATATTAAAATATCCAGGATTTGTTTGGGTCTTATGATCCAGGATTTGTTTGAATACTTCGGTATTCAGGATTTGTTTGGATATTAAAATATCCAGGATTTGTTTGGGTCTTATGATCCAGGATTGGTTTGAATACTTCGGTATTCAAGATTTGTTTTGATATTAAAACATCCAGGAATTATTTGGGTCTTATGATCCAGGATTGGTATGAATACTTTGGTATTCAGGATTTGTTTGCATATTAAAATATCCAGGATTTGTTTGGATCTTATGATCCAGGATTTGAATTGGACAAAGATCCAATAATTTGATTTGTCTTATGACAAGGATTTGTTGGAACTTATGTTCGAGGATTTGTTATTGCCAATGGGTAGGATTGTTTGGATTCCATGTCCACCGATTTGACATAAAACTTTTATTTCATAGCAAGGCATGATTATTGGGATTATATATCCACAAATTTGATATAGAATTGTCATTTCATTGTAGGGAAGGATTGTTTGGATTTTATATCTAGTTATTTGATATAATATTACTATTTCATAGCAGGGCAGGATTATTTGGATTTTATATCCACATATCTGATAAAGAACTGTTAATTCATTTCAGGGAAGGAGTACCTCACTAAGCTTAATGCTTATGATTTATATTTTAACATTTTCAGGTCTGTACGCTGTCGGTTATGATATCATATGACCTGTGATTTGAGAGTTTCACCGTTAAAGGGATCTGGGGATTAGACGTGGAGATTTTGTCATTGTCACACTGAGGTTTTACTACACTCGTACATCTTATATATTGAGTTAGCATGGGTTGATTTGATCATTGTAATATTTAATCATAGTCAATCGTAGTATAACATGTTCGTTGAATTATGACTATGATGTTAATTACGTTATGGTACAAAGAACCTAATTATGTTTATTATACACAAAAAAAATATTGATAAATGAATTATATTTTGAATGGACAGAAAATTATGATTTAATCATAATATCAATTAAATGATTAGTATGGATATTAGGTTTGGGGTGTGACAATTAGTGGTATCAGAGAGTCTAGGTTATTAATTCTGGATGTGTGTGGTGATTAGATAGAAGTTGTTGGTTTGATATGTTATTTATGAATTTTTTTATGTACTAAGCAACAATTTAGTATTATAAACTTCTTGTGGTGGTTGCTATAACTCGGTTATTATAGATGGAACCTGGGGCATGGGATAAGCCAGTGGTTCCAGGCCAAGTGGGTGACTCTTTACGATGAAAAAGGCTCATATTAACCCATATGTGGTGACAGGTACAGTTTTTGTTACTGATAGAAGTGTTCATGTTTTGATTGATCCTGGTTCCACACATTCTTTCGTGCCCTATGCATTTGCTATATACCTGAATAGACCCTTTACTCATTTAGATGTGGGGTTGGGTATTTATATGCATATGGGGGATATAGTTGTAGTTGAATATGTTTTCGTGATTGTCTTTTGCCTGTGGGGGTTAGAGATACAGTTATAGATTTACTTCCATTGAATATTTCTGATTTTGATATAATTCTGGGAATGGATTGGTTATCTAAATATCATGCATCTATAGATTTTTTTCGCAAAGAAGTTTTTTTTTAAATGTCTGGCGAGTTTGAATTGTGAGGGGGAAAGGAAAGTTGTTCCAAGTTGCGTTATTTCTGCTATTTAGACGAGGAGATTATCAAGTAAGGGTTATGAGGGTTTTATTGCATATGTTATTGACACTAGGATGGGAGATTTACAATTAGTCGATGTTCCTATTGTACGGGATTTTCCAGGAGTGTTTCCTAGTGAGTTGCCTAGGTTACCTCTAGAGAGAACTTGAATTTAATATTGAATTAGCACTGGGGACAGGCCTTATTTCTATGGCACCTATTGAGTTGAAAGAACTAAAGGTGAAGTTGTAGGATTTACTTGATAGGACGTTCATATAACCTAGTGTATCTCCATGGGGTGCACCAGTTTTATTTTTGAAAAGGAAGATGGTACTATACGTTTGTGTATTGATTGTAGGCCACTGAATAAAGCTACAATTAAGAACAAGTATCCTTCACCTTCTATAGATGATTTGTTTGATCAGTTACAGGGTGCTAAAGTGTTTTAAAAAATAGACTTGTTATGGGGTTATCATCAGTTGAGAGTCAATGAGAGTGATATTTCTAACATTTCTTTTCGTACTCGAAATGGTCCTTTTGAATTTTGGTGATGCCTTTTGGGGTGACTAATGCTCCAGTTGTATTTATGGATCTTATGAACCGGGTACTGCATCCTTTTGTTGATTCATTTGTGATAGTGTTTGTTGATGATATTCTGATCTACTCACATGATATGGTTGAACATGAAAAGCATCTTAGAACTATTTTGAATTTGTTGAATGATAAGCAGTTATATGATAAGTTTAGAAAATGTGAATTTTGGCTATTAGAAGTTGCATTTTTAGGACATGTTATTTCTGGACATGGTATATGTGTTTATCCCGAGAAAGTATAAGCTATTATAAAGTGGGAGAGGCCCAATAATGTAACTGAGGTGAGGAGTTTTCTGGGCTTAGATAGGTATTATAGAAGGTTTATTAAGGGATTTTCTTCAATTGTCTTGCCAATGACTAAATTGACCCGGAAAGATATTAAATTTGAATGGAATTCTGATTGTGAAAATAGTTTTGAAGAATTGAAGAAGAGGTTGGTAACCGCACCTCTTCTTACTACTCCACATTGTGGAGATGGTTTTGTTGTTTATACCGATGCTTCACACCAGGGGTTGGGTTATGTTTTTATGCGGCATGGTAAAGTTATTGATTATGCTTCTAGGCAGTTGCGTACACATGAACGTAATTATGCTACACATAATTTGGAAATTCCTTGTATTGTGTTTTCTTTGAAATTATGATGTCATTATTTATATGGTGAGTTATATGAAATTTTTACTGACCACCAGAGCCTTAATTATTTATTTACTCAGAAGGAGTTAAATTTAAGGCAGAGGTGGTCGATGGAGTTAATTAAAGATTACGATTGTACGATTCACTACGACCACGAAAGTCAAATGTAGTTGCAGATTCTCTAAGTACAAAGGCTTCGGGCAGGTTATCTTGTATTTTGTGTGCTAAAGTTGCCCACATCATGGAGTTGAGATTGATGGGAGTAAAATTAAAGCTAACAGGTGGGGACAGGTTCTTTGATCATGTAAATGTGAGGCCTTTGTTAGCTACCCATTTTCGTGATTTGCAAAGTCAAGATCCTTTTCTTGAGAAGAAAAGGCAAGATATCAGAGAGGGTAAGTCTGCAGATTTTTGTATTATGAATGATGGCACTTTATAGTATAAGCAATGGTTGTGTGTGCCTAATGTGGGTGGATTAAAAGAGGAAATTTTAGATGAGGCTCATAATTCCATCTGTACTATGCATCCTGGTAGTACTAAAATGTATAGGGATTTAAAGGATCACTATTGGTGGAATAATATGAAGAAGGAAATAGATGATTTTGTTTCCAGGTGCCTTGTATGTCCACAAGTGAAAGTTGAGCATCAAAAACCTGCTATTCTGCTTCAACCGTTGCCAATACCGAAATTGAAATGAGATGTGGATGACGATAGATTTTATGGTTGCTCCTCCTCGATATCAGAAGGGGTCAGATTCGATTTGGGTAGTGGTGGACAGATTGACCAAGTCCATTCATTTTTTAGCAGTCAAAACTACGTATACAGTTGATAGGTATGCTGGATTTCATGTTAATGAAATTATTCGATTGCATGGAGCACCTATTTCTATTGTTTCAGATAGAGACCCTACTTTTACATCTAGATTTTCGGATAGTTTGCAATATGCTATGGGTACTAACTTAAAGTTTAGTACGACTTTTCATTCTCTGACAGATGGGCAGTCTGAAAGGAAAATACAAATTTTGAAAGATATGCTTAGAGCTTGTGTGCTAAATTTCAAAGGCAATTGGGATGAATATTTGCCTTTGATAGAACTCGCATATAATAATAGTTTTTAATATACTATTGGTATGGCTCCATAGGAAGAATTGTGTGATAGACAATGTCGTACGCCGGTATGTTGGAGTGAAGTTGGTGAAAGGAAGATATAGGGTCAAGAATTAATTGAAGTCACCACTGAAAAAAAGTGAGGATTATTCAAGATAGAATGAGAACAACTCAAAGAAGATAAAAAAGTTATGAGGATAAACGATGAAAATATTTGAAATTATAGAAAGGGGATTATGTGTTTCTTCGGATATCTCCATGGAAAAGAGTTATGAGGTTTGGAAAGAAAAGGAAATTAAGTCGACGCTACATTGGAACTTATGAAATTCTTGAGAAAGTTAGGATGGTTGCCTACAAGTTAGCGTTACAACTAGAGTTATCTCGATTACATGATGTTTTTCATGTTTCTATGTTAAGAAAGTATGCAGAGGATCCTTCACATGTGTTGGTGGAACAACCTATTGAGTTAAAGGAAGACTTGAGTTACGTGGAAGAACCGCTTGCTATCGTGGATACGAAGGAACAAATATTGAGATCAAAAGTGATCCCACTTGTGAAAGTTGTGTGGATGAGGCATTCCATGGAAGAGGTTACATGGGAGAGAAAGGATACCATGAAGATGCATTATCCGTATTTTTTTTATTCGAACAACCAAGGTATGTCAATTTCGGGGATGAAATTTCCTAACAGGGGGAGAATTGTGACAACCTAAAAATAATTATGATTAATTATGCTTAAATCATGATTAGCTTATGTGATATGGATAATATGTTATTAGTATATATAATGTTAAGTCATTATGTTTAGCCTAACCCTACCTTCATAAAGAATGAAATAGGAAATTAGTTACAAATATAAAATTTTGAAGTTTTCAATAGAAATGTTCATGCTTAAGACTAGTTTTGACCTTTATGACATAATAATTGACTTGAGGTGAAAACTAGATAGTTGTAGACAGGTGAGATGTGGTTGTAACACAAGAAACGGTGTGTTGAACGGAGGTCCGAGCTAGAAGTTATGCTGGAATTACGAAGGAGGGACAAATTTGTCCATTCGTTAAATGTTATTTCGTCTTATTAGGCTAACAAATGGTAGATTTTGATTGGTTAAAGAAGGAGGTTGGTTTTGGACAACTTTAAATCCTTGAAATAAGACCCTCTTTCAGCATAGTTCATCCATAAAAAGAGTTTGTCTTGAGAGGAAGAGAGAATTCGAAAGTCTAGGAAGAAAGTGATGAGAAAATTTAGGGAAAAATCCGTGGAAATTACGTAAAATTCCAAAAGGAAGGGAAAAAGAACAGGTTAAATAAGTGACGAATCTGGTTATATCCACATATCTGATTAAGAACTGTTAATTCATTTCAGGGAAGGAATACCTCACTAAGCTTAATGCTTACGATTTATATTTTGACATTTTTAGGTTTGTACACTGCCAGTTAGGATATCATATGATCGGTGATTTGAGAGTTTCACCGTTAGAGGGATTTGGGGATTAGACATTGGGATTTTATCATTGTCACACTGAGGTTTTACTGCACTCACATATCTTATATATTGAGTTAGCATTGGTTGATTTGCTCATTGTAATATTGAATCATAGTCAATGGTAGTATAGCATGTTCGTTTAATTATGACTCTGTTGTTAATTATGTTATGGTACAAAGAACATGATTATGTTTATTATACACAAAAAAAATATTGATGAATGAATTATATTTCGAATGGACTGAAAATTATGATTTAATCATAATACAAATGAAATGATTAGTATGGATATTGGGTTTGGGGTGTGACATCAATTCTCCAAAATTTATTTGAACTAAAACAAATACAATTTAATGTTGAAATTCAATAAATTATATCAAACATGATAAACACTTATCTCCAGTTCGATTAAAAAAGGACATTATATCTTTAATTTTGATTTTCTCTCCAAAATCATTTACCCTGTCTCGAGGGGTAAATTGGAAGGTGAAAGATTAACATTAATATTCAAAGGTATACCTTAAATAATCAAACTAATTAACTAAAATAACATTAAACATGGGTTCATCCCACCCAATGAAAGGGATTTTTACCCTTGCATGATATGAAGCACAATAATTACATGAACAAAGGAATCAAAATATGAAGAGTAGAGAAGAGAATAATCAAATAAAATCACTTTGAATTGCAATTGAACTCCAATCCTTGTAATGAATAACACAACCCTCAATTTGAATGTCTAGACAATATTAAATGGTAGTTGTCCCACTCAAACTGAATGTCACTAATTTTTATCTTCCCTCAAACTAAATCAAGAAGAACAATATAATAAAAATAAAATAATTATCTAATCTAACACTACAAATTATTTGTATCTCTAAAATTTCTCTCTACTTTCTTCTCTACTTCTTTTTTTCCTCAAATAAGTCTTCACTTGCTTTTATAAGAAGACGCATGTGGCTAGGGGTAGTGTTGTAATAGGAAAATATTGTGGGTTAAAATGTGTATTTGGGGTAATTTGATAATTTAGTTAGGAGGGTAATGCTGTAAATACGCATATGTGCATGTGTGTTGTGAGGTAGTGAGGGTATTTTAGTAAAAGTAATAAACATTTAAAACAAGTGAGATTTTGGGAATGTTCGGATTTAGGAAGGTGGGTTTAGCGGGTAATAAGGATTGTGGATATATGGGTAATGGGTACAAGGTAGTAGATGGGTTATTAGTTTAGCTAATGTATTGTTCGGTGGGTCTTCTCGGAGATGAGCTCAGGTTGTTCTGGTCGAAATTCGGTTTTTCGGCACGTCTTAGGGGGGATTAGGATGGTGGGTTGAGGAGGAAGGACGAGGGTTGGTCTATGGGTTTTTAGGATATGGTTAACAGGTATATGGTGGTACGGGTCTGGATTTAGGATCATTTAATTCCATCTTTGCCACATTTGAATTGAGATAATGCTTTTAAGACAACAAATGCAAACAAACCTACAAAATAAACAAATACCAATATAAGTCCAATTGCATCGTTAGATAGCAATTAAAATGTGTATATTTAGGGTATAAAATTAACACATTTGAGTTCTAATTACACCACCCTAAATAGAACATTACGAGTCGTCGAGCAAAAATAGGGAGAACCAAAGAAAAGAAACCCAAAGTGTGCTACTTTCACAAGTACTAGAGATTGCACTAAGCATGTGGAACAAACCGTTAACCCTATAGGCTACACTATATTGCAAGTGTTATGTCATAAGGGTTTTCCATGAATGTACCCACAAAATTATTATTTTTTAATTGAAAATGATTTATTAAAAGGTAGCCTCTTATTAGAAGATAAAAAACTATACAACCCATCTAAAAAGACGTCAAGGAATATAATGTTCAACTATAAATGTATAGCATAAAGTTACTTAATAACTTCGACATAATCCTTCCTAAAAACTCAGTGTGTGTTGCGTGAAACAATCTTAAGTATCATGAGAGTAATTCCTAGATTGCGTATATAGAATCAATGCATTGACTTCAAAACTCACTAGATATATCTCTTTGGATCTAACTCTCTAAGATTTAGGTCAATGTATCTCTCTAGTTTGTGAGGAGGTGAGTAAATGTATACAAGATCAAACATCTCACACACTAATAAGAATTAACGGATACATGAATGAAGTTTTTCTCATGAACGAATGTTAACCACTATGTTGAGAATGTCAATTTATTCACCATATAGACTTCTCGTTTTCCCGAACACCTCACTAAGGATGAAAACGGAGTTTATGTAAGACATGAGGGAAAAATGAGATGAGTAATATGAATGATATTGAGGGTAGGGTTTTGAAAAGAGTGGAACACAATTTGAACAATTTATGTCTTCAATTCACAAAATTTTGATCGCATGCTTTTTTCTATATTTTTTTTCTCGATATTTTTTCTTTTTCAATATTTTTTCTTTTCTTATTTTTAATTGCGATGTATTTTTCTTTTAATGCCACACGGAAGACATTTTACATTTGGAATTTCAAACCCTCTTTTTTCAAAAAAATGGTTGTAGTGGTAGGAAATGATAAATGGATGGTGTTTGGAATCAATAAGAGAAATATTGAAAGATGATGGGTGAAGTGAATGGTAACGTGATATGAGTAAAGGTTTAGTGATCGGGACAAACTATATGACACATGTTTCTTACAAATTGAAAGTGAAGCCATTTTCAGTGATTACACCAAAAATGAGAATGATGAGACCATGCAACGATTAAGTGCAGTACCCAAAGAAAGTTGAGTCAACTTATGACTCATGGATTATGTAAAAACCCTCAAAAAGATGAATGACTCAAAACTCACGGGTTTAAGTCTCAACAAATGATCTTTTAAGGCTCTCTTGAGAATTATGTTTTTCTTCAACTTTTGATTGTAAAACGTGAGAGTGCAAATTTTTCGAGTTTAGGAATTCATAGAGTAAGTAGGCCTTAAGAGGTATTATTTAATTTTATGGCAAAAAAGTGTAATTTTAGGTTCAAACAAGGGTATTCTGAGACTTCTAAAAGAGGGATGATAGAAAATTCCTATCATAAAAAAATTGAGATAACTGCACAAAAAGAGTTGAAAAAGACTTGCTTCTGACAAGAAAAAAATCAAAAGAGGTATGATTTTGATAAATTTCCCACCCCCAAGAAAAAGAGCATCGTCTTTGATGTTAAGAGAAAATGTTAAAATTGAAAGCACAAGGTAGGAAAGAGGTTACCATAATCAACCACTAATGAAATTTGGACCGTATGATGGAATCAATGGTAGAACCTGAAGAACAAAATCTACACAAAAATATGTACAAGTATATAAACCATGTGAAAATAATTAAGGCAAAAATAGAACACCACCCATAAAAAGGATAAGACTCATACATCGAAACAAGACACAACGGGCTATCTCCCACTAGAATTAAACTTAATGTCTTTAGCCGGACCGAATGGAATTCCCCATAAACAAGATATAAACAAAGATATAATGAGTTGGCATAATCAGTGTGTGTGATGAGAATCAGCCCGAAACAAGATTGAAAAGCTAGTCTTGTTGGATAATGGAGACAATATCAATGAAATTTTATGGCAAAGTTATTCACACAATGAACGCATAGATTCACCAATGGTACGTGGGGAGAAGGGTATTGGGAAGAAAGGCATGAGTGATTGTGAATAGGCACCGATTACGGGCCTTATTGAGCGTACAGGTAAGGCAACAAGGGACCTATAAGCATGGAGTTATAATTGGATGGGGAGGCGAAACAGTCTGGCAAGTGGGATGTGGTGGGGTTCATAGAAAGCGTATGATTGTTATATAAATAAATGATGATAATGGTAACACCGTGATACATGAATGAGATGATGGGAACAATAATCAGCATGATGTATGAGTGGTGGGCATGGAGGGATAATATTGGTTTCACCTAAGTTGAGAGTAGCACCACAAATACTCTCATAGATGGTGGGGTGGATAAAGAACTCATGAGAGGACAAATGGAGCTTATGGATGGAGGGCAGGTTAAGGTGAGGACCTAAATACATGGATGGGAAAATGTGAGGTATAATATCAAGGTCTAAACCAAGTGGTGGGTTGGGAGGAACAATGGGTGGGTCGTGTGGGACAAATGGTGGGGGAGGATGATTGAAATCAAGATTAGGGGACACACACTCATCATAAGTCCCAGAGTGATCCTCAAGGGTACTCACAAGAAGAAGTGTGGAAGTAAAGGATGGAGAGATTAACGTATCCACCCATAAGTCACCATCCGAGGCATTTAAATTTGAGATATAAAAATCAATATTAATATATGACTCAAAGTGAGCCAATCTTGTTTAGGTAGTATCCATATACAGGGATGTAGGAACCATCTCGTATTTAATCTCAATTCATTGGTTATCACTCATAAACGGAGCTAACCTATAATGAAAGGGTGCATCATTACACAAACGGTGGGCTTAAAAGGTGTATACTCGGGAATATGTTTGGATTCGTCGGGATGGGGAATATGAACCTCAATGGTAGGTTCTTTAAGATAAGGAGGGATTTGATGAGTCTCACAATCTTTGGGTAAACCAACAAAATTGTCAACTAGGGTCCTGAACCATAGGGTAGTCTCAATTTCAAGACTTCGAGGTGATACAGTTGGTCTCACTTAAAATTCTTGTCACACGATGACTCATCATCACTCCATATGGGTGCAATAATGGGTTGAGTTGGGGTGAAATACGACTCTCTCGCACACTCAAATTCATTTAACCTTTGTTTAAGCCATTGAGGGGATTGGTTTTGATACTGAGAAATGTGATATTTTTTGAGGATGAACTTCAGTAAGAGGCTTTCGAGAGCAGATGTGGATGGTGGTGGTGAAGTGTTGTTGGGTGGCGACAATGGTTGAGGTGGACACTACTCGCTATTAACATGACAAAACAAAAAATACTCATAATAAGTGTAAGGAATGGAATTAAGTTCGTCATACACTAGAGGAGCATCTCCATGAGGGACAAAAGGTTGATAATCATGGGGATCATAGTACGGGGACTGATCGGGATGGGATGCACTGGGTTGCCGTGATGACTCTCAAAAACTAGGAGGACCAACAATATGGGATTTGGATTCATATTGGGTAGGAGTGTGATCAAGCCTCCACGAATAGTTTGAGTACTCACACAACTTGGTATTGGATATGTCATGACAATAGGTCGAGATGGATTCCAAAATAGTGTTATATGGATACACTTGGTCCATGGTTGTTTCGGATGGATATGTAAGGCATGGGCATTCATGGAATAAGTGAACGGCTTGTAAGCAAGCATTGGATTCATGTACACCCATGATCAAAGTAGGTGGAATATAAGATGCATCCATGGACAACACAAGATTATCAACGGTGTGTGAGAGAGAGTTAAATCGACGAAATAAGGTATGGAGGTTGGGCTCAGGCTCAGCTTCAAAAATCCTTTGAGACAATGGTAAATGACCAAAGTAGTCCTTTAAAGGACATTCTTCGGCCATAACAGGGGTAGTCCTTTTTTATTTTTAAATGTTTTTAAAAGAAATTAAGATATTTTTGTGATTTTTAAGAATAAGAAAAAGGAAATGTTTTTGGCATTTTGAATATTTTCTATAAAGAAAGGAATTATTTTTGGAATTTTTTAATAGTTTGAAAAAGAAGGAAAATATTGTTGGGATTTTTGGAAAAGGGAATAAAATGTACTCTCGTTGAAACTCAAAAGGATGGAGCATAAAACTGACTATTAAAAGAGTTGAACTACACACGTACAAGCAAAGAAAAAATTCTAACTACACTTCAAGTAAGTTATGGAGTAGTAAAATTTTAATTAATCCGCGGTCGAAAAAAATACGGAGTGTTATATGTCACCTTTGAAAAGTGTGCTCCTACTTTCGTCATGAGAGAATAAGAGGCTTACTAGCTAAGTCTCACCACACTAGCTACTGTAATGTCTGACTGTCCAGTACCATGATGAGGAAAGTACAACTGATAGAGTGCGAAAAGTGTGCGCGTGTAAAGTGCACAGTCGTCGTTTTCATTTCGCCAACTCAATACAAAAACCCAAATTACTACTACACTTGCGAGGCAAGCACGGCGGTAAGTCGGGTATCGAAAATCCACAGAGACGAGATGTTAGAATTCAAGTGATTTAATAATCCGAAATAAAAGTGTAAAAGATGATTACAAACTAAAAGAAAAGATGCATAAAGGTAAATGTTAATCTAGGAGAGTGTATTGAAACTAGATTATAAAAGCGAGTAAAACTATAGGTTGCGTTGAATATCCCTCACCCGAGTTAATTAGTATAAAATGGTTACATGGGTCGACGAGTTATTACAAATGCGTCTCGTTTCGACAGTATATTAAATCAAGGGTTGTTACGCCCTAAATCATCATAAAAGCCTAATAAGATTTTGGCATCAACAAATATCTCGGAAATTACGCGTGAAAGGTCGTAAGCACGGGACATACATGATATGCCCCGTCAAATCTCCTAGGCGTAATAACTAGGAAAACGCACCCGAGATAGACCTGTAAACTCCATCACCAAAGCAAAGAAATGCGTCAACCCGAGTGAGTTCAATTCAAACACAACCTAATTTAAGTTACCTAGAAAGCATGTTAAAAAAGCGGTAAATAAATGCGATAAATTTACACTAGAAAGCAAGTAATCAAAGCATGTAAATAAAGCATGTAAACCTAAATTAGAAAGCTTGTAAATTAACTAGAAAGCAAGAAATGAATAAATACAAACTATATTAATGGAGAGGATGATGAATAGTCAACATTCAAGCCCAAAAGTGTGTCAATCCAAGAAGAAATGAAGAAGAACCATACAAAACCCTAACTATTATAAGCTAAAATCGTCTATCTCCTGAATTAAAACCAAAAATGGGTTTATATAGTAAGTGGGAAAAAGTAAGAGAAAAAGGAAAGAAAGAAGAAAGAGCCCAAAATATCTGGCACTACCGGTCGATCAGTCGCAGGGGCGCGGTCGATCGGCCCCTTAGGCAAAAGCATGCTGTCTCCTTCCCATGGCAAAATGTGAAACCGCGGTCGACCGGTCGCAAGGGCGCGGTCGATTGGTACTCTGTTTTCTGCACTTGTTTGGTCCATGATGAGGGGGAAAAAGTCCAAAACGGAAACGAGCCTAGCTTCTTCGTTCGAACTCCAAACGATGCATTGTTTGCGACCACACGATGCTAACTCAACGAACTACGCATTCATGGAATTTCCATGAGCCGGATAAGAAATATGAATTGACTAAAATGCCCTTGAAGTAGCGTCTGACGACGGAACTTCTCCGAAATACAACCGAACCTCACTTTTAGCCTTCCAATACCTACAAAAGCATAAATAACCCTTGCAAAGCATGTATATATCCAAATACAAGGTTGTCTGGTTAATGAGCATAAATATAGGCATTAAGGACCGTAAAAGCGCTAGAATGCATAAAGATAAAGGGCGGAAATATGCAATATTCGATACGAATCACACCCCCTAACTTAAACATTGCTAGTCCCTAGTAATGAAATAAACAAAACCAGACCACAGAGGGCGGTACAAGACGTATATATGCATCGAAATATAAATGCCACTTTCGTAGGGAACATGATTGCATTTAGCATATGCAATAAGTCGTTAAACCCCTAGGTTACCCTAGTGGACGAGTGTCGTCTCGTGAGGGTTTTCAGAGATGGTACCCACAAACATCACATGGTTTCCTCAAAATAAGCCCAAACCAACATGTGACAAGCCCAACAATAGCGAAAAGTATTTCATACGTATTATTAGCAAAGTGAATGAATTCAAACAAAAGTCCAAAACATTAACATTATAGAATGCACCTCATAGAATTGTAACCTTAAAATGTGGGAGGGGAGAGAGCACATGCAAAGAGTGATTTGGCGAAAAACTTATATAACTCGGATAAACATTAAAGCAAGCATATATTCAATCCTCACGGGAATTACACTCATCAAGTGAATTCACTCGAAACAGGGAGGTAATACACGGAACATGTGGGCTAAAGAGTAAATGTAAATGGAAACTAGGCCGCACACATGTCACAAAAGAAGAACGCTATATAAAAACTGAAAAACTGTAATCTCAATGAAAGGATACCGCACACTAAAAGAGGAGAAATGTATTTTCATAGATTATCAAAACTATTATGACTTTTAAATTACATCAACTTAAGATCACATAGGACTTTAATAGGGTTATGATGTAGGTATTGCTAGGGTATGAAATGAAACGAATGTATGTACGGATTCAAAGTGTTTAGAATGAAAACTCAGGATAATGGGATAATGCGGGCAATATCAAAATTGGAAAAAAAGTTCCAAAAAGGCATTAGATATATCATCGGGGAGAGTAATCAAAGCTTATTGAACTATATACAACCTTTACAAACTTCTCTTTCTTTTTCTTTTCTTCTTTTTCATGTTTTCTTTTGTTTACTTTTTCTTTTTTCTTTCTCTTTCTCTTCACTTTTTTCACTACTTTCTTCTTTACTTATCAAACCCTCATATTCCTAAATTGCAACCGACATCATAACAAAATCATTCAATCCTAAGTAACATTCCAAACAAAGGTATGGAAAGTGTATATATGGGATAAAACTCTAATTTAGAGTTGGTTACGGGAATGGGGTTATGAAACGAAAGGCTATATTTAGGCTCAAAGGGGTTAACGAGGGTAAACATATAAGGGTGAGGTCAAGGCTAATATGGGTGATATAACAAAGAATGCCTATGATCATTTCACAAAGTTTACGCAATTATCGAATCAAAACAATATATGAAAATCATGTTCAAGTAACACATTTCAAGTATGAACTCAATTAATGAATGATCAAATGAAAGAATAGTGAGATTACCAACGAATTCAACGTTTTCAATGAGAAAAGAATAGTGTATAACACTAACAAATGACGAAAGGTACAAAGCTTACTCGGTGTAAGTATATACAATGCAACAAAAGATTACCGAGTTATACAAATCTTAAAAAAAATCAATATAACCATAAAAGTGCATGTGCTCATGGGATTAAAGTTTAATTCATGAAGTTATTCATAATATCAATAATCGAGACAAAAGTCTAATAACTTCTAAAATCGAGAACATGCATCATTGGGTTGTCAATTGGATCGGGCAATTATTGAAATTTATCATCGAAAACAAAGGCAAAATGCCCAAAAAGGAGAAAAATGAAAGAAAATCTTTTTGAAATTTTTGAATTTTTCTAAGAAAAGCATACTAAGTAACTAACATGTGAGCAAAAACATGGACTAAATAAAGAAATGGATAGAATATCCCACACCCCCTAACTTAAAACTTGACATTGTTCTCAATGTAAATTAAGAACCAAGTCAAAGAGAGGAAAATAGCGATATTATCCAAAATTGGAGCGATCCCCATAAGAACAAGTCCAAAGAATCTACAAAACAAGTTAGTACTGAGCATACCAAAAACAAATAACAAAAGGTTAACTAATTACACTAGACTAAAATAAAAAGAAAGAAAGAATAAAAAGCTAACTATATACAACCTACTATTTAGACTTCACACTAACTAAAAACTAGAAGTCTAAATAGCTGAGGGTCCACCATAAAAACAATTTGACTTTGGAGGATAACCAGTGTACCCTCACATACAAGCATGCCATCCGAAAAATATGAATTTCGTTTGAACAACGGAAGGCATGTGTAAGGCGAAAGAAAGGAACCATCCCCAATTAAAATTTTGGGAGGGAGGATGGGGGGTTTGGATTGCACGGGTGACAAAAACAAGTGGGGACCGAGAAAAACCAAAAATTCTCCCAAGGATTTTGAAGTTGGAATGGGAGGCGGCGCACACAAAGGCAAAGATGCGATTATGGAGGGCGACTCGAGCAAGTACTCCTCATAGAAGATTGGATTTAAAACATTAAAGTTTGAAACCGAATCATCAGGTACTTGTGACGGTGGGGATGAAAGAAATTCAAACTCATGAGATGAATCATCATCGCATGAAGTTGGAATTTGAAAGGAAATAATATAATTTTCAATGAAATGTTCTTCTTTGGGGGACAAAGAAGAAATCATTTCATTGCAAATAGATATTACGCCATTTTCATCTTCTCTTTCAATATCTATTACGCGATGGGCAAAGTCTAGAATGGCTTATTCCAAAGTAGGCACAAGTACCTCATTTGGTTCAAAACATTCCTAGACTTCGAAAGTCTTGGAAGCAAAATCGTCGTTGGACTCAAATAATAAATCCAACTCATGTTCCCACGAACGATTTTCTTCCTGATAACGATTTTCAATTTTCTCATTTTCATACATACGCAAACCCTCACCGAATGTCATAGGTCGGGGTGCGGATCCATGAAAATGGGAACTTTGAAAATTACCATCGGACTTAAACGAAAACTCATTATTATAGGAATTTTGAAAACTATTGCAATTCGTTTCAAAATTCCTATTATAAGGAGGTAAAGGCCCAAAATCATTGTCATCATCATCAAAATTCCAATAACCTAAGTTTTTACTTTCGTTATACTCGCCCAAAGTCATATTTGAATTTGTTATACTTTGGGATTCTAAGTATTCACCGAAAGTCATAGGTTTGCGAGAATTTTGAGAATTATGACAAAGATTACCGAAAGAATTGGAATAAGACATGCTTACCCCAAAAATGGCTCGAAGTGCGGATTCCACAAAGTAGGTGCGCAAGGGAAAGAATTCAAGCGTTTCTAAGTGCTCAAATGTGGAAGTCCTACAAAATATTAGAAAATAATACAAATAGAAAGAAAATATTATGAAATACTAAATCAAATAAAGTCTAAAACAAACTCATCCCCGGCAACGGCACAATTTGATAGAGTGCGAAAAGTGTGTGCGTGTATAGTGCACAGTCGTTGTTTTCATTTCGCCAACTCAATACAAAAACCTAAATTACTAATACACTTGAGAGGCAAGCACGGTGGTAAGTCGGGTATCGAAAATCCACAGAGACGAGATGTTAGAATTCAAGTGATTTAATACTCCGAAATAAAAGTGTAAAAGATGATTACAAACTAAAAGAAAAGATGAATAAAGGGAAATGTTAATCTAGGCGAGTGTATTGAAACTAGATTATAAAAGAGAGTAAAAGTATAGGTTGCGTTGAATATCCCTCACCCGAGTTAATTAGTATAAAATGGTTACATGGGTCGACGAGTTATTACAAATGCGTCTCGTTTCGATAGTTAATTAAATCAAGGGCTGTTATGCCCTAAATAATTAAAAACCTAATAAGATTTTGGCATCAACAAATATCTCAAAAATTACGCGTGAAAGGTCGTAAGCACGGGACATACATGATATGCCCCGTCAAATGTCCTAGGCATAATAACTAGGACAACGCACCCGAGATAGACCCGTAAACTCCATCACCAAAGCAAAGCAACGCGTCAACCCGAGTGAGTTCAATTCAAACACAGCCTACTTTAAGTTACCTAGAAAGCAAGTTAAAAACGAGGTAAATGGAAAGTGGTAAATAAGCGCGATAAATTTACACTAGAAAGTAAGTTATCAAAGCATGTAAATAAAGCATGTAAACCTAAATTAGAAATCTTGTAAATTAACTAGAAAGCAAGAAATGAAGAAATACAAACTATATTAATGGAGAGGATGATAAATAGTCAACATTCAAGCCCAAAAGTGTGTCAATCCAAGAAAAAATGAAGAAGAACCATCCAAAACCCTAACTATTCTAAGCTAAAATCTTCTTTCTCCTGAATTAAAACCAAAAATGGGTTTATTTAGTAAGTGGGAAAAAGTAAGGGAAAAAGGAAAGAAAGAGGAAAGAGCCCAAAATATCTGGCACTACCGGTCGATCGGCCCCTTGGGCAAAAGCATACAGTCTCCTTCCCACAGAAAAATGTGAAACCGCGGTCGACCGGTCGCAAGGGCGCGGTCGATCGGTACTCTGTTTTCTGCACTTGTTTGGTCCATGATGAGGGGGAAAAAGTCCAAAACGGAAACTAGCCTAGCTTCTTCGTCCGAACTCCAAACGACGCACCGTTTACGGCCAAGCGATGCTAACTCAATAAACTACGCATCCGTGGAATTTACATGAGCTGGATAAGAAATGTGAATTGACTAAAATGCCTTTGAAGTAGCGTTCGATGACGAAACTTCTCTGAAATGCAACCGAACCTCACTTTTAGCGTTCCAATACCTACAAAAGCACAAATAACCCTGCAAAGCATGTATATATCCAAATCCTAGGTTGTCTGGTTAATGAGCATAAATATAGGCATTAAGGACCGTAAAAGCGCTAGAATGCATAAAGATAAAGGGCGGAAATATGCAATATTCGATACTAATCAACAACCCATTTTCCCCAGACATTATCTTAATGAAGTCTATCGAAGATTGGTTGGGATGTAAAGGCTCACTAGAGTATTCTACGAGTATCTCGTTCCAAAAGGTTCCTAATGAACATCAAATCCTACTTTGTTTTCTAATTGATTAATTTTAATTCTTTGATGGCTCGGGTAACAAGCAAATGGGATAAAGTGATTGAGTGGGAGATGAAATCCCAATTCGTTTCAATGACTGGGTCTAGGTCTTAGGTGCATTAATGCATCAAACCATGCAAAATAGAGGCAATGCCATAATAAAAATCGCATTGGAGAAAATAAGCACACAGAGAATGGAATCGCTCGTGGGAGATTTGCGAGGTATAAAGAAATGTACCTCCCACGTCTTTTACACACGTGGGGTGAAGATCAAGTTGAGTTGATTGGGTGGAAGTTTGCCTACCTTCAGTCTTACCCTAGATTCCTATTGACCCAAAATAGAGGGCCAATTTGGTTTGCAATTTTAATTCTGTTTTCTATATTTAAATACAATTCTGATAAAAATATGTGTTTGGCAACATGTATTTAAACACTGAATTGTAATATTTCTATATTATAATAAAGTTTTTCAGAAAACAGGTTAAGAGTGTTTTGTAACTTCTATTTTTTATTTTTCAACTCAGAATTATTCACTCTTAATATTTTAATTCATTTATACCTTAATATATATTATAGATACATAATACATTAAGATTTGTGTAATTCTTATAAATAAAAAATATATATGTATATGTACACAAAATTACATATGGAATAATATAAAGTAAAATAATATTATTAATAGATACATGATAGTTATATACAGTTTTATACTTGATTAATGTATGGAATAATATAAAATATAGATATGGTACATATGTATTCAAAATTATTATCAATTCATGTATGTATATAATATTATAGGAATTATACATGCAATATATATATATATATATATATATATACATGTTTTTCAATTTTTTCAAAATTTAAAAAAACTGTATTTAAAAACAAGTTTACCAAACGCATACTAATAATTATAAACAGAAAAAATGAATTTTAAAACTGAATTTAAAAACAACATTTAAATCGAGTTTTTTGAATACAGAACCAAACGGGCTCAGAGTCTTTTAAATCCGCCCCAAAGGTGCACTATCTCTAATTTGTTCCCTTTCCCTTATCGCTTTTTGTGTGATCAATTATTACAAATAAATGGTGTAAAAAATGCACCCAAATGAATACAATGCCTCAATAATCCTAATACAACCAATCTAACTAATAATAAAAATAGCAACTACAATTACAAAAAAATGAAATAGAAGTCTTCAATTGGTCTCTAACTTAAAGTAAGCGGCAACAGTGCCAATTGAAGATTAGCCTTCAAGTGTAATCATTGTTGCAAAGCCTTCCCAATCAAAATCGTTGTATATTGATGATGCTGGAAACAGCACCACCAGATAAAGTGTTGACAAGCTCAAGGAAGTGATAACAATGGCAACACGAGAGAATACAAGTGTATATGTAGAAGGAGGTGATGAGAAGACCAATATGTAAGTGGTTCAACCAATTAGGCCTACATCCACTGTGCAAGTGAGTGAATAATGTCACTAAAATAAGGCACTAATGGTCATGGATACAATATGTCAAGCATTCTCTCTACTGTGTAAATTGATAGAGTTTTAGCTAGGGTTATAATTATCGATCCTTTAAAATGTTGAGGATGACCTCAATATATAGTCCTTGGGGTGTGTAATGTACCCCCAAGCATGGAATGTGCATGTGCATGGAGATGTAGCAAGTGGAAGGATGATATCTGGATGATCTCAACTAAGTAATGATGACCTCAATATTCCCTCACATGGAGGGAATGATTCAGTTATAACGAATTTTGTCCACGTGTTCCAAGCCATACATGTGCACATGGATGATTGGCTCTCTTTGCTTGGTACCAACCTCGGCCTGGATGAGTACGAGGTTGGTGAAGTATGACCCCTGCCTTGGCCGGGGATTATATAATAACCTTGGCTAGGATGCCAGCCGAGATTAGAATTTTGGAACATCGATCAGGGCTGATGTTGTCTTGACACTCGATGCTGAGCATGCAAGGCCTTGCTGATCTTAGGTGAAACTTGTAACGTCGTCTATAGCCGATGTTGATGGTGATGTTATGGATAACCCATGTCCATACTTACCTCTGATGATTCCCTCATCGAGGTGATACTTGTAACTTCGGCCTTGACCGACTTGATTGATAACTGATCCCATGAGTCATGTAGACATCAGTTGATGCCCAATCATGGTGGTACCTACAATGTCGATTGTGACTGACCTAGTGAAAGACGACATCAATGGTGGGTAATCCTGATATATTGTTACCTCGGTCATCATACGGGCCGAGGTTAATGCCTCTAATCTAGCAGGTTCACTTTGGTCATATCAATCACCCCTAGCCCTTAGCTACATATGTAAGTAGGTGAATAAGAGGTATGTATGTTCGAGGCTATATTTCCTTATGTACCAATATCTCCTTGACAGGTGTCCACTTCTGAAGTGGTTACCGTGCCTGACAGTGTAATGATGCTGATTGTCTTTTGGGCTCCCAAGGTAATGATTGGCCTTGGCATGCGTGCAATCAGATTTGAGGGTTTAAACCCTTTCCTTTCTCTTTCTTCGTCATTTCTCTCATTTCTCCTGCCCGAGCCTTCTACGTTTTCTCTCTCATCAAGAACTTTATCGAGGTTGTTTGTGGATTTTTTTTTCAAATCTTTCTACTCTTTATCTCATACTCTATTAGGTATTTATTGTTACCTTTCTTTTGCCATTTTTCAGTCCTACATTTCCATTTCTTGCATTTTTTGGTGTAGTTTAAGTTTTTTGGTGACCCCATGAGTTTCCTGGTGAACCTGTTCTTAACTATTCTTGGTTTGAAGTTTTTTAAAAACCAAGTTTGATCCTTGGTTTAGGTTGTGCCCAGTTGTTTATTTGTGGTTAGGATCCCAAAGTGTAGGGTCGTCTGAATTATGCTCAGACCTATGTACAAGCTCATAGAATATTTCCCTTCTCTTAGAGAGAAGACCTTTGCAAAAATTAGGCAGATAGATATAGCCTAAGAGGAATATCATTGGGTTGAGACCTTTCCCCTCAGACCTATCTTCTCTTCACCTCTGAAGGTGATATACCCTGAGCAACCCGAGCCTGCTGAGCCAGCCGAGGATCTAATTGACCCTTATCTAATGTATGAGTCTGAGTCATCTACCTCAGACCCTATGTCTCTAGACTCATTCAAGAGTCCATGGACTTCTCTATTAGGCAAGATTAGGTCCCTGATCAGGACATGGTCTAAAGTCATGCCTTACCCCACAATGGTGCTAGCACCTCAGATACTTCATCTGATGTCGAGATTGTGGGGTCGAGCGTGTATATTTCCCCACCCATAGATGCTATCCCTCTATCAGTCGCCATCAGGGTTGAGTTCACTCAGATATTTTTCGATGGTGTCCCTTCATCTTCCCAGGCGAATGTTACCAAGGATGAGGATGATGGACATGAAAGTGACATTGACACCTCAGAGGTAGCCGAGATAGAGAGCTCTGTCACCGAGTATGACCTCTTAGCCTTTAGGCACCTCTATTCTATAAGCCCTTCCATCAAGCTTAGGAGACCTCTGAGGCGTGAGAGGGCCTTTGATGGCCGAGATAGGGAGATCTGTGTCTATGAGAAGATGTTCAAGTTGGGATTCTGTATCCCACTCCATTATTCAATTAGAGGAATATTGTCCCATATCAACCTAGCCCCTTCTCAATTATCCCCAAATTCCTAGAGGGTGATGATTGGGGCTATCGTCCTTTGGAGGGTAGTCCATCACTTAGACCTTCCAGTTAGGATCTTCACAGGATGCTATATCCCATCCTCTGCCAAAAACCACCCCAGCTACTATCACTTCCTAGTTAGGAAGTCAAAAAAAAAGATGTTGTTGATTACCCATACCTCCAATCACAACTGGAAACCACGGTATTTATGTCCCTCAGGGGCATGGGAATTTGGTCCTTGTGCCACTTCTTCATCGTTGGAGCCGAGGATACCCCTGAGATGGGGAAAGGTGTCATTTGCTGCCAAGGCCGACCCTCGGCTTAGCTAGGATAACTTACAAAAGGTTAAGGATCTTCAAGATTAGGGGGATCACGGTTGGCTAATCAAGTACAAACATCTGATAACCCCTATTACCTCTCTGAGACTGGCCTAGGGGGAAGTCCTCTGATCGAGCCCCGTAAGTATTATTTTTCATAGTTGTACCTCTAACTTTTAATACCTTTAATTTACTAACTCAAACTCTTCTTTTTTCCGAACGCCCAGAAGGCATCTCTGATGACTTGTGGGAGATGTCTGCCCCCTATCTCATTAAGCTAATGAAGAAGGCAGGGCATAATGCAGCCCCTTCCCCCAAACAGAACGTCGACACATCTAAGGATGATGTTACGAAGAATAGGAAGACTACCACTGATACGGAGGATCAGAGGCCTTCTAAAAACCAAAAGCGAGATCGTGCCATCCCTATTGCATCAGATGATGCTTTAGTTTCTCGTTTAGAGTAGCTGAAGATTAGCGACATCCTGATTGGTTATGGTCTCAAGGAAATAAATGCCATCGGCTCTGCAATGAATGATATATATAAGCATTTCCTATGTTCTATTGATACTCCTCTGTTGGCCGAGTTTAGCCTTCACAAGTCTATCCGGGTAAAAAAATTATTTTTTTATTCCAAGTGTAACCTCAGCTTTAAATGTATTAAGGATTGAACGCATGCATCTGACTTTGGAACTTCCCTCTTCCATCCCCTGTTAGTCCTCCACAGATGGTGTTGACACCAAAGGAGATCATACCAACCCTCTTCACATGGGCATTGTCATTTTTTGGTGGGAGGTCAGGATCTTCCTCATCATCACCATCTGAGTCATCATATCTTATCACTGGGGGATCATCTCGACACTTATCGTTTCTCTTCTTTTTAGGGTCATCTCTTCCCCTCTTAGGAGTTTTACCGTTGACATACTTCCTGAGCTTTCTGGACTTCAACATCTTCTCAATTTCATCCTTTTAGGTGAATCACTTGTCTATCACATGGTCGTGGTATTGGTGGAACTCACACCATAGGTTCTTATTCTTCTTATGCGGAGGAGCCTTCAACTTCTCCGGCCACCTCAGGGACCGGTCATTTTTTATTTCTTTAAGGATGTGTTCGCAACTCACAGTTAGTGGAGTATAGTGTGCAAACTTGTCGTCTCCATATCTCATTTTTTCATCTTTCTTCCTTTGGAACTTCCCTCTGCCACTTCCGTTCTCATCCTCATACTTTGCGGCCATAGCCTCTTGAGTGTTCATGACCTTTATCGTTGTTTCCAATAGCTCTGCCATGGACTTGGGAGGGTCTTCTTCAAGCTTCCACAACAACTTCCCGTTCGGGAGTCCTCCAATAAGGGCAGTCATAGCTATATTCTCTTCATAATGTTCAACCTCTAATTTTTCTTTGTTATATGTAGCAATGTAGTCTCTTAGGCTCTCATTCTTACCTTCTTTGACTTGCAGTAGATGAGTGGTCTTCTTTTGAGGTCTTACCCCAAAACAGAAATTGTGAATGAACCGTTCAGCCAAGATCTTAAAGTTCTTAATAGAGTTCTTCGAAAGAGAGGTAAACAAAATACGTGCCGCTCCCGTTAAAGTTCCAGAGAAGGCCCGACACCTCATCTTATCTGGAATTGAGTAAATGTCTGTTGTAGAGTGTTACATCTCAATATGGTGCATAGGGTTGGTGCTACCATCATACTTTGGAGACACCATAGGTGCCTTGAACTTGGTAGGGGTTGGGAAGTTCACTATCTTTGCCACAAATGGGGAGCCCTCTGATAACCCTCTTTGTAGTGGGTCTCGGCTTTTGATGAGGTTCCCTATATTCTCTTCAATATGTTGAATGGAGTTATTCCATGGCTTTCCAACGTTCGTCGGTTCGAGGTTATCGCCAGCCACCTCTAATTAGTGGATTAAGGGTTCCCCAGCTATAACACAATGTTGTCTATTTACCTCCTCTAGACCCTTGTCTCGGCCATGTAGGGGTCGGATATGATAAGGCTGGTGATGTTCTCCATCTTCCCTTTGTGAGCATGCTACACTTGTGGACCTAGATAGACTCAACCTTAGGTCATTAACTGGGCCGAGCCTTTCAAAGGCCAACCCTCTGCTCAAGCGATCAAAAGCTGATCCTCTTTGGATGGTGCCACTAACTCTTCTGCCCCCACAACCTCTGCTCTTCTCGATAGGACGTGCCATGTTATTCGAAACCTCGTACGACTCCCACCACTCCTCTGGAGCATCTTCTGCCTCCATATCATCATACCTATCATCAGGGCAAAGGTTTCCTTGCCTCCCTAGACGTAAACGCCTAGGGCCAGCAACATACCTCCTCCGCTGAGGAGTAGGTTGGTCCTTTCACGGTGCCTAGGGTGGTCTCCTGGATTCAGGGTGGGGTTAAACAACTGTTGGAGTAATCAATTCTAGTGAGACCCCTGGTGGCCTCATCATATTTTGACTAGGTTGTGCAAATTTTTCCATCATTGCTTGTTGAGTTGCGGATAATGAATTCAAGGTTGCTTCCACCTCAGCCATTTCAGACTGGGATGGCACCTGGATGGAACTGGTTCCTCCAGCACCAGATAGTGGAGGAGGTGATGGTAACTCCGGTGCCATATGTTAACACTAAAGATCTTGTATATAAGGTGAGCTTAATACCTTAAAGGACCTCTTTCAATGGTGAAACAGCTCCACACAAGGGGTGAGGCCTAGTTCACCACCAGAGTCTCCAGTGAGGTTAAGCTAGGAAAGGAAGAGTTATGTCTTCTCATTCCCATAGGTGGTGCCAAAAATGATGATGCTAGAAACAGCACCACTAAATAAGGTGTTGACAAACTCAAGCAAGTGATAACAATGGCAGCACGGGAGAATACAAGTGTATAAATAGAAGGAGGTGAGGAGAAGAGGATGAACACCAATATGTAAGTGGTTCAGCCAATTAGGCCTATGTCCACTGTGCAAGTGAGTGAATAATGTCACTGAAATAAGGCACTAATGGCCATGGATACAATCTCTCAAGCTTTCTCTCTTTACTCTGTAAATTGGCAGAGTTTTAGCTAGGGTTGTAATTATCGATCCTTTACAATGTTGAGGATGACCTCAATATACTGTGCTTGGGGGTGTAATGTACTCCCAAGCATGCAATGGGCATGTGCATGGATATCCAGCCAATGAAAGGATGACATCTGGCTGATCTCAACTAAGTAATGATGACCTCAATATTCCCTTACATAGAGGGAATGATTTAGTTATAATGAATTTATCAACGTGTTTCAAGCCATACATGTGTGCATAGATGCTCAGCTCTCTTTGCGTAGTACCAACCTCAGTCTAGATGAGTACGAGGTTGGTGAAGTACGACCTCTGTCTTCGCTTGGGATTATATGAAGTCCTTGGCTGGGATGCCAGTCGAGGTTAGATTTCTGTAACGTCGGTTAGGGTTGATGTTGTCTTGACACTCGATGCTGAGCCTGCAAGGCCTTGCTGATCTTAGGTGAAACTTGTAATGTCGGTTATGGCCGATGTTGATGGTGATGTTGATGGATAACCCATGTCCATACTTACCTCCGATGATGCCCTCATCGAGTTGATAGTTGTAACGTCGGCCTTGGCCGACCTGATGGTTAACTGACCCCATGAGTCATGTAGACCTCGGCTAATGCACAATCATGGTGGTAGTTGCAACGTTGACTGTGATCGACCTAGTGAAGGACGACATCAATGATGGGTAATCTTGAGCTATTGTTACCTCGGCCATCATACATGCCGAGGTTAATGCCTCTAAGCGGGCAGGTGCACTTTGGGCATATCATCTACCTACGATCATAATATGAACATGCATAGTGCTAAGTGAGGATGTCAATCCAACTTTCATGGTGAAGAAACAAAGTGAGAAGATTAATCTCAATTTCACTTCCAAATGTTTTTATTTTTATTTTTGTGATTATATATTTTTTATCTTTAAAAACAATTCAAGGGTAACTATGCTACATAACTAAGTGAATAAAATATGATAAAAACAAAATACTAAAACAAGAAATAATTTAGGTAAATAAATGTGAGAACAAACAAGGGATGAGATTACACCACATATTCTAATTGTTCTAATTAATCAATTCATTAATTTGAAATCACCCAAGTCAGTATTGAAATTACAAGTCAACTCTCGTCACAAGTGTAATTCTAACACTAACCTTCTAGATATTTAAATTGGAATACCCCATAACTCTACGAAAGTAAACTTTAACTCCTTTTAATAAATCACCCGCTAAGATCGATCCAATAAAATTCATTGAAATTCAATAAATAATATCACACTTGAGAAAAACCTATCTGAAGTTTGATTAAAAATGGACATTATGTATCGAATTTCAATTTTCTCTAAAAAATCATCAACCCTCTCTCGAGGCTTAAATTGAAAGGTGAATGTTCAAAATTAATAGTCAAAGAGATATATCAAGGAATCAAACTAATTAACTACAACAACATTAAACATTGGTTCATCCCACCCCTTAAAATGGTGTTTTGGCCTAGCATGATATGAAACATGATAATTAAATGAACAATGACATCAAATATGAAGATTAGAGAAGAGAACCATCAAACCAAATCTTTTTTAATTGTAATTGAACTCCAATCCTTGCAATGAAGAGTACAATCTTCAACTTGAATGTCTGGACAACTATTAAATTGAAGCTCTCACACTCAAATTGAATCTCAATAAGATTTATTTTCCCTCAAACTAAATCAAAAGAAGAAAATAAAAAAAAATAATTATCTACTATAACACTATAAATTATTTCTATCTTTAAAATTTCTCTCTACTTCTTTTTTTCTTCTCAAATTATTCTTCATTTGCTTTTATAGGAAGATGCATGTGGCTAAGGATAGTGTTGGAATGGGAAAATATTGTGAGATAACATGTGTATTTGGTGGTAATTTGGTTAGTAGGATAAAGCTGGAAATGCACACATGTGCACGTGTGTTGTGAGGTAATGAGGGTGGTTTAGGAAAAAAATGTGAGATTTTGGGTGTGTTTGTATTTAGACATGTGAGTTTGGTGGGTAGTAAGGGTTATGGGTATATAGGTAATGGGTACAAGGTGGTAAATGGATTTTTAGTTTGGCTAACGGGTTTTTCGATGGGTCTCGGCGAAGATGAGCTAGGGTTGTGTTTGGCCGGAGTTGGGTTTCTGGGTGGGTTTTGAGGGGTATAAGGTCAGCGGGTTAAGGAGGTAGGATAAATGTCAGTTTATGGGTTTTTAGAACATGATTAATAGGCATGGGGTGAACCGAGTATGGTTTTAGGCTCATTTAATTGCATTTCTGCCACATTTGAATTGAGATAATGCTTTGAGACCGCAAATGCAAACAAACCTACCAAATAAATAAATTCTAATGTAAGTCCAATTTTATCGAGAACTATCCATTAACATGTATATATTTGGGGTGTAAAATTAACAAATTGGGATCTTTATCGGTACACACATAGAATGAAAGTTGACTTTGTTGATTCTCAAAGAAGGTTCACTATGATGTACCTAAAAAGGAAGTTGAGGTGAAAGAGTTCAAGTTTATGCTTCCCAATTACCCCGGGTACAAAATACCCATCGTTATCTAGTTAGATAGTTTCATTAGTATGACTAGGTTCTCTTAGGTTTCCATTGCTTGTTCATTCTTGATTTATGGAGGAAACAAATCTAGTTGGTGTCCTTTTCACTGGTTAATGTGATTTTCATGAATATGTGCATTTTCATGCATTTTCTTTCTATGTTATGTTTTTCTACTAAACATGATTTTGAAAATATTAATTCTTTAAAAATTCCAAAAATATTTTGGGTTTATTCTATTTGTGGAAAGTGGTTAAGTCTTTGATATATATTGATTTGATGATTGATGTAATTTGAATGATGATTAAAAGTAAATTCTAAACCATTTGATAAAAATGTTTATTTGATTTAATTTTTTGGTTAAAATTCATTTGATAAATCTTGATTGACAAATTTATTGAAATCTATGGTATGGATTTCATAGGACTTGCGCACATACATTTCACTTGTTGCATATGATGTTAATTATTTCGATATGTTTTTTGTTCTTAACTTTATTATGATGAAAATCTTAAGATCTTAGGGGTATTTTGTTGGTCCATATGTGAGAATATGATATTCTTACTATGAATGAGTTGAAAATGGATCATTTTCAAAAGCATTGATAAGGGCTATTGGTGGAGTGATTATACCCATTTTGGAAACTTAAATGTTTTTTAGTAGGTGTCATTTAGGCGTGTGAAAATCCAATTGATGGAAAAAGCCAAAATATGTTGAAAAATTAGATAGGGCTTATCATTTCTAAAATGAAAATTTCCATTTAGTATCGTTCAAAAGATTTTAATCAGCATATGCTTGAGGGAGTTAATGTCTTGAAACTATCATTTTGAAATAAAACAGATATTAATATAATGATTGTCTTTTAGGCATCATTTATAATGTTTGCATGATTTGATTATGCATATTCATGCTAATATTTTCTACGTATTTATCTCACGCATCATACATTGACTAATATTATAAAGTTGTAAAATATTGATTGGTGAGAATTTTTGCCTTTAGAGTTAAATTGAATGAAATTGACTTAAATGTGTTTTTAATTCATGTTTTTAATCAAGATTTAAATGAAATCTTTGTGTCAAATCATATGATCATGAATTGCCTGATCATAATCACATTTTACATGCTTTTTGTTTGCATTTCATGAACTTTCATTAGTTCATAGCTTTTGTATGAGAGCTATGATTCAAGAGGCTAAAATAGGAATTTCTGGAATTTTTGGGGTTATTTGAATAATACTCAGTTTTTCGTGCGCACAACATCAAAAAGTTTTCGTGCACACGTCAAAATGCTCACACGGTTATTAAAGCCTGTTCACATTGGTTCAGTTGATCATTTCATTTCAAAATCCACCCTAGAGCTAAAACCCTAGGTGAAAATTGACTTAGAATATTTTTCATCCATTGCATACTTATTTAATCGCTTTTTGAGATATCATTCATCGCGTGTTGATATTTAACTCTATCATTGATTTTTTCATTTCATTCACCATATTTCACTAGGGTAAGTCTTCGATTATCATTGAGTATAGTTGATTTACTTTTACTTCTAGTGATTCTACGTTGGGTATTCTGATTTAGAAGTTATTGGGTGAATTAGTTGGATTTTGGGTGATTGGAGGTTAGTACATTTGGGGGTTTTGTGTAATTTTGGTGATTCGGCCTTAGGTTTGTCATTTTCTTATGTTCTTTCCATTTTTTATATGTAATGTCTAGAGATAATAGACAAGAAAGGAATAAAACTCATCTACTTAGTGAACCCGGGGGCTGTTTGAGAGCTCGAGACTCTCGTACAACGCATGGATCGACTAGGAGACGTTATAAGGCCTCAAGTGGCTTTATTCCTATTCCATCTGCACATGATGATGCCTCTAGGATTAGATTTACTATATATGGTTTTTTATTTTATGCATCATTTATGTCTAGACCGATTATTACTGAGCGATGCCTTAGTTTGTCTCATTTTCATAGGAGTGAAGATGGTCAATTTGTTTTATCGTTAATTGATACTATTCGCTATTCTTAGATAGTACAAGCCCATGGTTCGTCCAATATTACATTAGTTTGAGAGTACTATGCAAACATGATCCTTCTTTAGGATATGTATATTGTTTATTCCTTTATACGAGGTCTCACGAGAGCTTACTGATGAGCTTCCCGCCACTCATTTAGGGTTAGATATTCGTCTAGATGATCATGATTATGACTATTACATTATGGAAGATGTTAACCACAATGACCTTGCGTCCTTTATTATGGGCAATGAGTCTACTTGGATGCGCCCTTTGTATCTTCAGTATGAGATGGATCGACAATATTGCCTTCTACATTTATTGGTTGTTTATAACCTTATGACGCATCAATGCACTGTTAAATTATCATATTACACAACTAGCCTCATGTATGCCTTCGCACATATTCAAACTATAGACTACCATGAGCTCATTATTTTAACTATTAAGAGAGAGATCACTGATTCCACTGACACTGCTTTACCATATGGGAGACTGAACACCGGATATGTCTATATTTAGATGTTATGTGATTACTGTTTGATGTGGATGCGCCTATTTTGAGTGCTATATTGATTGTGATTTCTTTATGATCCGTGGCCCAGTCCACATGTCACACTACTACAGATTTCTTTGATTATGGTGCTCCAAGACCAGCAGCTACACCATAGCCTACCCCTGAGCCACAAGGAGGCCAAAGTCATTTTACCTTCATTAATTCATCGTTTTCTTTCATGTCAGGTCACTTCCATTAGATCCATGATGATATGTCTAGTCAGCGATAGTATTTGGAGTGCAATGATCACCACCAGCAGAGTTTAAGCATAGATGTTTCTTTTATTCGTGAGTACCTAAAGAGATCGCAGATTGTACTGAATTTTGTATTTCAGATTCCTACTCCCATTGCTACACCACCATATGATCCTATTCCACCTCCAGTTATTGAGGAGAATGAGAAGGTTGAGGATGACGGCGATTAGGATGAGGATATAAATGATGGAGATGATCTTGATGTGGTGTAAGATGACATGTCTTATAACTAGAGTTCCAGTTTTATCTATTTTACAAGTTTTTATTTTATAGTAATGATTGTGCTACTTGGCACATTTTGGTATGTATTTGTATATTAGTATCTTTTGTTATCGGTACCTTGATACATTTAATGGTTGTTATGGATATTTGGATAGTTTATTGGTTGTATGGATTTAACTTGGTTCTTTATGGGTATTATGTTTATATCCACATCCCTTATGCTTTATTGTCACATTCTTGATTAGTGCATGCTTTTTATCCATGTTTTGTACAGATGATCTGCATTTACTAGTTTGATGCTATGATTATTTCATATCCTTCTTTTGTTATTATTGATTAGATATCAGTCATCTTCCGGTTTATGTTTATGAGATTAATGTTGTGATATTGTGATTCACATGTGTTGATACCAAAATTAGTATGCTGATATAGACGAATAATAAGAAGACACGTGGAAGAATATTCCCCGACCAAGTTATGTTCACTCCGAGGAACTCACAGGCTCCGAGGAATAGACCTCTCCGAGGAACTCTTGAATACCAGGAAGACCAACAGACCCGAGCTACTCAGACGGTCCGAGCTGCATCTCGGCCACAGCATTGATTGCCAGATAACGAACAGTCCAACTGGTTCATTAAATGATTATCCTTGACGCACAAGCCTAAGGGCATTAAATGTATTACCCTTTCATATGTATATCATTTAATGTACCACCCTTTCATATGTAAGCCTCAGGGCTATAAATACATTGTATCTCCCTCATTCAAAGGGACCGGAATTTCTTGAGAAAACTTGTAATCAAGAATTCTGCAAACACTCAGCAATAACATAACAGTGGACGTAGGCTTTATTCCTAGCCGAACCACTTTAAAAATCTTTGTCTTATTTATTTATCTGTGATTGAAAAATTAGAGCGATCTAGTTTTTTACATCAACAGATTGGCGCCGTCTGTGGGAACGTGTTACAAGCATTGTTCTCCATCAAAAGCTAAGTTTTTATTTTCTCTACGTATAATCAATTATACATACATCTTTTGATTCAATCATGATTTTTATGTTTATATACATAAATTAATCATCCATTTGTTATCTGCAAATTGTTGCATATCATGATTTTTAAATCATAACTATTAGATCAATTCTTGTTGAGAAATCTGTGAAATGGTGGATTTCATAAATCAAAATTGTTGGCTTGATTCTCAAGTTAAAATTTTATCTCATGAAATCAATATTTTAAATGATTACATATGCCAATATATACGACGATGATAAGATTTGATCATTTTCATTGTTGATTTTGAAATAAATTTTGTAAGATCTTTGATGTCTATTCAAATTCCCATCATATTTTTAATAAAAGAATGGGAAAAGGTTAAAGACAATGAAAAGTCTTCTCATGGAAATCATGACCCATATATATTCTCTCTCTCTTCAAGTTTGAGTCTCTTTGCATTCACTTATATGAATTATATATTTAATTTGGTTCATCTTCCATCTATGTCAATAAAGTCAAATTGATTGATTTTTTATTTTTGGTAATGACTTTAATCATTCACCATATTTTTATCTCTCCAAATTGGGAATAGGAAGGGATCAATATAAAAAATAATTTTCTCTCAACTGAAAAATCATTACCCACCTCTTATAAAAGAGGATCAGTAAAATAATCATGACCATATCAAGACTCTGGGCACAAATTTGATATGTTGGCCCCTCGTTCATCACATCACAAGGTTTCTTTGTCAAAATCACACGATCTAGCGGATTATTTATTTATTCATTTAATTAACATTCTTAAGGCTCAAATTTTACATTGAATGTTATTTTTTGATCTAAAGATTCGAGATATTCTGGTCATCCAACCATATATTCTATAACTTGAGATATCCTTAAATGTTGGTCGGCAACATCCATGTCGTTTGTCGGCAGCAGTAGAATCTTGGGGTATTAAAAAATGCTAAGCACCCCTGATATTTTGAAATTAATATTTTTATTTCTCAAGCATGTACATATCATATATTGATTGGATGAGTAAATTATTATCATGACTAATCAATTCAGCCTACACAAATGGTAGAGCAAGATATTAATTTTTACAGGTACAAGATTCAACTCCGACGAATGCTCGGAAATAATCTTACTCTTCTGAAAAATATTATCATAGCTCGGCAGTATGAAATTTCACCTCAGCGAGGAACTATTGATTTTATTATTGCTATGATATCTGCTCCAGCACAAATGATTCTATATATCCATTGGGATTCATATTCTATATTCATCTCAACATGGAGCACCGCGAGATACTTATTATCATATTCAGCTTTAAGGAGAATTACAACATTCGTTCGGATAATTCTTATTTATATTCAGGCCTGACAACGTTCTCGGCCATATTCTTATGTTCTGAAAGATCTTATTCTTGTTCGGCATTATATGATTCTACCTCGACTGATCGGCGAGGCACTTTATTATTTTTAATTATTCTTTATATCTATTTGGATGCATATTCTATTCTCATTTCAGCAGGGAGCTCGACAAGCATTTATTATATCTTATTCAGCTCCAAGGAGGTATCCTGCATTTATTATATCTTATTCCCAACAATCTGTTGGTCATAGCCGAGGAGGTATCTTGCATTTATTATATCTTATTCCCAACAATCTGTTGGTCATCGCCGAGGAGGTATCCTGCATTTATTATATCTTATTCCCAACAAATCTGTTGGTCAGCGCCGAGGAGGTCTCTAGCATTTATATTATCTTATTCCCAACAAATCTGTTGGTCAGCGCCGAGGAGGTCTCTAGCATTTATATTATCTTATTCCCAACAAATCTGTTGGTCAGCGCCGAGGAGGTCTCTAGCATTTATATTATCTTATTCCCAACAAATCTGTTGGTCAGCGCCGAGGAGGTCTCCAGCATTTATATTATCTTATTCCCAACAATCTGTTGGTCAGCTCCGAGGAAGTCTTCATCATTCATTATCAATTACCACCAACTCCGATTGGTAGATAAAATCCAACTCCGGTTGGTAGACAAAATCCAACTCCGGTTGGTAGATAAAATCCAACTCCGATTGGTATTGGTCGATAAATCTCATTCAAAGTTCACATTCCACAGATGGGGGCTTCTATTACAGATATATTTGTTCATTTGGTGGCACATTCTTATAACATCATGCAGTCGAGCATCAAATTCAACCCCGACTAATCAGGAGGTATATTGAAGTTCAAGAGGAATATTGAAGTTCAGGAGATATATTGAAGTTCAGGAGGAATATTGAAGTTCAGGAGGTATATTGAAGTTCAAGAGGAATATTGAAGTTCAGGAGATATATTGAAGTTCAGGAGGAATATTGAAGTTCAGGAGGTATATTGAAGTTCAGGAGGAATATTGAAGTTCAGGAGATATATTGAAGTTCAGGAGGAATATTGAAGTTCAGGAGGTATATTGAAATTCAAGAGGTGTATTCAGAAGTATCACGACATGATGAAAGAAAGCGACAAGTATTCCACCGAGGAACTCTGTCAGACCAGAAATTTGAAGACGAGGTACCTACATGGAGATTATATGTAGATGGATCATCTTGCACAGCTGGTTGTGGAGCAGGGATTGTTTTAAACACCCCAGATGATATTGACATGGAGTATGCCTTGAGATTCCAATTCAAAGCTTCCAATAATGAGGCTGAGTATGAGGCTATGATAGCAGGTTTTCATTTGGCGAAAGTCATGGAGGCACGGCAAGTAATTGTTTTCAGTGATTCTCAATTAATTGAATCAAATGATGGGAATATATGCAGTGAAGGGAGAGTCGATGGTCAAGTACCATGCTAAGGTGATGGAGTTATTGACAGAATTTGATGCTATTCAATTGGTGAGGACACCGAGGATGGAGAATGCTAGAGCAGACGCATTGGCCCGATTAGCATCAGCTACTTGTACCGAGCTGCGAAGAACGATACCAATTGAAGTATTAGAAAGTCGGAGCATATATTGAGGAGGAACAATTACCGGAGGATAATCTCGCTGCCTAGAAATGGAAGTTTAAAGCTGCTCGGTATGTATTAATTAATGGTATTTTGTATAGACGAGCAATTATGGCAGGTTTGCAAAGATGTGTACATTCCTCCGAGGTGAAAGAATTGATTAAAGAGATCCATGAAGGGTCCTGTGGAGCCCATGTAGTAGGTCGGACACTTTTGCAAAAGGTGATGACGCAGAGATACTACTGGCCGACGATGAGAGCTAACTATATAAGCCTATGCCAAGAAATGTGATAAGTGCCAACGCTTTTCCTCCATCCGAAGAATTCCACAAGCATTGTTGACACCCATAACTCCCTTTGGCCATTTGCCATATGGGGATTGATTTGGTTGGACCATTGCCGACGACTCGAGGAAGATTCAAATACCTCGTCATCACAGTAGATTATTTTACTAAGTGGATAGAAGCTGAGCCACTTATTGACATGACATACGAGAAGAAGAGTATCCAGCCCCGAGAAGAATCAAGCTATACAAGAGGAAATGAAGACCGAGCAAGAGAGAGATCTAGATCTCCTCATCGGGCAGAAGAAAAACAATAAATGAAGAATGTGTGTTGATTTCACCAATATCAACAAGGCAGTGGATGCTACCTCGGGACACGAACTGCTCATGGATACTCACTCTGGCTACAACCAGATCAAAATGAAACCTGAAGACAAGGAACGACATAACAACGGCTGATGAACAAGGTTTTTGCCGAGCAAATCAGTTGCAGTATGGAAGTCTATGTTGATGACATGCAAGAAAGCTGCTGATCATTTGGTTGACTTGAGTCAAACTTTTGATCAACTGGATAATTATCAAATGAAACTCAACCCGACGAAGTGCACATTTGGAGTACGAGAAGGAATGTTCCTCGGGTACATCATCAACCAGCGAGATGTTGAAGCAAATCCAGACAAGATCAAAGCCCTTTTAGGGTTGCGATCCCCAAAAACGAAAGAAGAGGTGCAGAGATCAGATACCCAAAGCTGGAAAAATTGGCAGTGGCATTAATTAAAGCAAGTAGAAGAAGGAGGCTGTGTTTCCAGGCCCATACCATGCATACCGACATGCCATTAATACAAGCTATAGCAGAGTTTACTGATCTTAATACTCCCGAGAAACAAAAATTGCTCGCTGATCAACCTGTGGATGTTACAGGATGCAATGCAGAAATGGTTGGGAGGATTCCTAATACTCCCGAGAAACAAAAGTTGCTCGCTGATCAACCTGTGGATGTTACAGGATGCAATGCAGAAATGGTTGGGAGGATTCCTAATACTCCCGAGAAATAAAAGTTGTTCGCTGATCAACCTGTGGATGTTACAGGATCAACCAAGAAGACTGCTCTAAGGAGCCATGCTCTACGGAGCCATGCTCTACGGAGCCATGCTCTACGGAGCCACGCTCTACGGAGCAAAAGTGCTATAAGTAGCCAACCTCCTTTGGTTAGGAGGACACGCTCTACGGAGCAAAAGTGCTATAAGTAGCCAACCTCCTTTGGTTAGGAGGACACGCTCTAAGGAGCAAAAGTGCTATAAGTAACCAACCTCCTTTGGTTAGGAGGACATGCTCTACGGAGCCACGCTCTAAGGAGCCATGCTCTAAGGAGCCAAAAAGTTCGAAAGAACCCTACTACTCCTTTGGCTAGGAGGTATACACCAGCATGATCAACTACGGTTGGTAAGACTTTATATATTCTCGCATTACAACTTATGTTGGTAGGGAGGTAACATTATTACAAAAAGTTCTTTAAAGAACAAAATATTCCAAACTATACCAAGTATGGTTGGTCGGGGATAAAAACCCACTAACTGTAGTTGGTCGACAAGCATAATTTAACAACCTTGATTGGTTGGAAAAATTCTAAACATTTTTTCATTACTTTATTATTAAGTGATCAAGCAACATTGATACTTGTAACTTTTTTGGTCGATGAACCATACAATATTGTTATGCAAGCACAAATAATAAAGTGTTTGATATTTACAAAACAATAGCAAATTCAAATTTGCGAACAAAAATGAAATTCTTTCACTGAATTCAAAATGAATTATGCAAATTTATTACATTGATATTAAATTGTGTACTAACTATTACATTGAGATTCCTACTCTATTGGTTTCTCTCCCTCTGATTTTGAAACAGGTTCCTCGCCAGCAGGAAGATCATCCAAAGCATAATGGGAATTTTATGAAGTTAAGATATTTCAGCATTCTGATGTTCATCACAGATGGTCTGTCCGAGCAACTCTTGCTCGTCCCCGAGCAGCTCTTGCTCGTCCCCGAGAACCTCTTGCTCACCCCCGAGTAGAGTTAGAAGTTAAAATCAGCATCTACATCACTGAGATCTTTGCTACTACTGTCTCGACCAACATCGAAGAAGAAGTTGCAAGAAAATGTTTCAAAGTCCACCACTAGCTCACAGAATGCAGTAGGTCGGCTAGCAAACCAATCAACATACTTGAAGATTATGATAAGCTACAAGCGGCATCATATGTCGTCCAGGAGATAATGCCCTTTATGTCCAAAAAATCAAGAAGGTAGATCAAGAATTTCACGAGCACCGAGCAACACTGAAGAATAAATACTCCATCCTTTCAAGTAAACCATCAAGCATGAAGCATTGGGGGCTTCTGTTGATACCAAAATTAGTATGCTGATATAGACGAATAATAAGAAGACACGTGGAAGAATATTCCCCGACCAAGTTATGTTCACTCCGAGGAACTCACAGGCTCCTAGGAATAGACCTCTCCGAGGAACTCTTGAATACTAGGAAGACCAACAGACCCGAGCTACTCAGACGGTCCGAGCTGCATCTCGGCCACAGCATTGATTGCCAGATAACGAACAGTCCAACTGGTTCATTAAATGATTATCCTTGACGCACAAGCCTAAGGGCATTAAATGTATTACCCTTTCATATGTATATCATTTAATGTACCACCCTTTCATATGTAAGCCTCAGGGCTATAAATACATTGTATCTCCCTCATTCAAAGGGACCGGAATTTCTTGAGAAAACTTGTAATCAAGAATTCTGCAAACACTCAGCAATAACATAACAGTGGACGTAGGCTTTATTCCTAGCCGAACCACTTTAAAAATCTTTGTCTTATTTATTTATCTGTGATTGAAAAATTAGAGCGATCTAGTTTTTTACATCAACAACATGTATATATGCTTATTTATTTATTCCTATATTATTTATTTACCCCCTTTACTAGCTTTTTCTTTGCTAGTTTTCTTGCTTATGTGACTTATCTTGTTGCCTAGCTATACCCGTTGTCTATGATATTTCTTCCCTTTGACTTTTTCGTATTGAAAAAGGGGAGAAAATTTTAGTCTTTAATATTTATGTGGAGTAACATTTATTTCTTTTATTTGTCCATTATGTTAAAAAAGGGAAAAAGTTATTCTCATTTTATAAAAAGTGGAAGAAATATCTACGATGGGGGAAGTTCTTGTTTGTCTTTAGCTTTTCTATGCATTGAGAGAACCCTTGTTATGTTGTGTTTTTCCCATGCTTTATCACATTTGATATCTTGGTATCTTGATATTAGATAATGATTTTATTTCACATGCTCTCATTCTTTATCACATGTTTTTATCTCATCTACATCTTTAATACTTATCGGAGGATTACCAACGAGGAGTGAGTTTATCCATATGCAAGTTATTGTCTATGTGATGTTGTTTGTTATTTTATGTGGTTTTAGGCTTAGAATTAATGATTCCGACTCCATCCCTTTTTTCAGTCTCGACTTTTGATTCAACATTAGTCTTATGGATTTTTGTACATTACCTTTCTACTACTTTTAGTATATGGCTAGTGGAGTGTGATTCTTGTAAGGATAATAAGATCATTTTGGGTTTGGGGGATTTTTTCATGAAATATCCAAATGGGGAGATTGAAAATGTAACTTTTTATTAATATTAGTTGGATATATTCCAGTGACAAATTGTTTGAGTCATTGTGTGTTTCAAGTCATGTAGACTTCATGTGTTGTGACTGAGGTGCAATCATTTTGTCTTAGATTATACTTATATGAATCCTGGAGATTTAAGATCATACAGGTTGCTCATTGACATCCTATATTTTCGTACATCCACTTTGAAGTGAAGATTGTATTCTTTTATGTTGTTATGAAATGTGCACGAAGAAACACACACGTGTACTTTGATTAATAAAATGTTGTACTTTGATTTTAAAATATGCGAGGACTTTGAAAACTGTTGAAAAATGACTTAAAATGGTCTCGTGGATTTGTAAATTATTTTTGAAAATGTTTTGGGAGTTGTTTATGTATTTTGAACAAAGTTAAGGAATTTTGAAAGAGTCTGTCTTAAGTTCGTCCTTATGGTGACATTTGCACGACTACAAAGTGAGCCCATGCGCATGGTCTGGGCCTCGATTTCACATTGCCTGGAATATGCATATGAACAGATCTAACCGTGGTCATGGATGCTCCAGATTTTGAAAATCTTATATTTAAAAGTCAATTTTCTTCCCATTATTATAGATCTGAATTTTACTCAATCGAAAGATTCGTCTAAGATAATTTCAAAAGTTGAGAGATCTTCTATGTCTATATTATTTCAAATATAACTTGTTCGTTTTTTTTTGAAACTTTGATCTACGTTAGATCGAAAGTTTCTATTAAAGAATTAAGAGTGGATCTAATCATACCTTCACACTAGCCTTTGTCAATTCAATATAAATTTACTAAATTGATATGATCAACAATCTGTGATCAAAAATTGGAGGCATTTTGGATTATTAGAGAATTTGGAGTGTGATGTGACTTCCAGGGAAGATAATGGACTTCTTTGTTCACGACATGGACAGTGTTCTGGATTCTCATTGGCTATAAGGGAAATTTGAAAGGTTCATAGGTAACTACACGACAGAGATTGTGTGAAAGGTATCTTTTTGTCTATTGTAAAATTTCTATTCAAGTGGAAATGAGATTTGGAATGCATCGATGTTTTTACCCATAGGTGTGGGATTTTCCTCCTAAGTCTTTTCTTGTGCTTTCTTGCGTATGCTTTACATTTGTATGTAAATAATTAGTCACACACATCACATATATTTATCTTGGATATTATGAGTTGCCTAAAATTTGATTAATTTTTTTAGATCTTGGTTTCACCATTAAATTTACTTAATTTCATCTTGTGTGAGTTAATCATGTCATTTGAAAAGGTTTTTTATCGAATCAAGTGTTGAGAATTTAAAATTGGGAACAATTAGTGCGAAAAGTTTACCTTGTGATGTTTTCAAACCTATTCACCCTTAGGTTTATTGTTAATGTTGACATGACTATGGCACATATTCACTTTTAACATGCAATCCCTTGGGGACCTTAAAGGTGGGATAAATATGCCCATTTCTTATTAAGAAAACATCTAGGGAATTTTTAGTGGTTATCCAACTAGTCACCTGATCATTGGAAGAAAAATCTTTTCATATTATACAAATATGAACACACATTACCACATCTTTCTACACGAAGGGGCCTTGTAAAATATCTATGCATACTCGAGATCATCCACAAACATGGGCATAATAATGCCTTTTCTTAGTCTCGGTGACAATACCTTCCCCACGAGGAGAGAGTTGGTGAATGGTCATTTGTAATTGTGACCTTTCCAATAAAAGAAAAATCTAGTCAAATTGACTTTCGAATTGTGAGATTCCTTCTCATAGGTTAGAATGTACCCATTTTTTAAATAAGTCATGATTGGATCCATCTAATTAAGTGTATTGTAGACATCCATATCCACTATTAATGGGTTTATATATTTATGATCGGCCTCTTAATGAATTCCATATTGATTGTCCTATTTAAATCGATACTACTGTTTAATTTCTACCAACGTGAAGGTATTTAAATATATTGCTTACTTCATATTAGTGGAATGCATAATTGGATATATCTAAGGGACCCACAAGAAAAATATGTCCTCGCAGTGGGGGACTACAGGGCCTTAATCATCGGTGCATTGGGCGGATGAAGAACCAATCCCCATAGCGGCCTTCTGCTTCATAATAAAATCTTGATTACCTCACCTACACTTCTTATGATCATCGTCTTGGAACCCATGGGCTCCCTCTTCTTTTCCTAACGGCCTTGCTATCCTCAGCATCGAACTCCAACCGAATAGCCTTGTTCATTGCTTACCTGATATTTGGTAGATCCATACCTTCCAGGATTCGCCGAATACTCAGAATGAGGCATTTAATAAAAAAACCTCATCTTTTCGGCCACATCTTTCTGTACCGAGTCCACTTACTTACCCAACTATTCGAATTTGACAAGTACTCGTTCAGGTAATTCTTCCCCTTTATGAGATGAGGGAACTCATCCTTCTTGTCATCCTTGAATGCCTGGGGAAAGTACCTATCAAGGAAGGAAACTTTAAAGCTACCCCAGTCTATGGTTTCTATAATACTGGCAGAGTAGGCACTCCACCAGCACTAAACTTGCTACATGAGATGGAACGTGGATATATTGACTATGTACCAGGATGGCATGTCAAGAATTTCCATGACTCTAGTGACTTTATCGAGCCACTCCTCTACAGCATCGGGGCCAACTACCCCGTTAAATGTGGGTGGGTGTAACCTCCTAAATTCCTTCAGGATGAAGGAGGAGGTAGCACTCTCATCTGTCCCACTACAGTTGGTAGCACTCTGATTATCAATGAGAGTGATTAGAGACCTTGTTAATAAATCCCGATGTCATCTGAGTTCATATTAATGTGTTTTAATATTATTTCATTGTCCACATCATTCCGTCATTTTACCTTTTTTATCATTTTTACGATTTATATCTCCATTCCATCTTGTCAACCTGCCACTTTGTCTAGTGTATCCATTTTTCACAAAAAATGACTGATAAGGTCTAATGAGGAATTCCGATTTGTAGGACCCCCAAATTTATCAAAAGTTACAATTTTACCCATTCTTCATCATAGAAAACATATTTAAATCATTATGGCACTAAATATCAATATTTCCTTTCAAAACCTTCCTTTTATGATTTTATGTTAAAAAATCATGCTTTATTATTTTATGTTTTTCTACATAAAATACATTTAATCAGTTGAAGACCATTTTATCAAAATGTCTACTATCTTGCCCTATTATCACATTTAACCTCAAATATCATTTTTCTTCATTCTTAATAATATTTAGAACACATTTTTGGGATGCTTTTCTACACTTCATAATTTTTTCATAAAACCCATTTCAACATCATTTATCAAGTCTAAAATGTCTTCTACTAGTATAATATATGATTCCACACGTGTTAAGGAGGGTTCTAAGATTAGAAATTCTCAAATATGCAACTAAACAAGATATAAATCACGAATTTATATTTTTCATGCTTTTTTCATATTTCAAGGTAAAAATTTCGTTTATTCATAAGAACCCATTTATGTTTTCTCTTCTTGAAAACTCTATTCTTGCAAGACTTGAATACATTAGAAAATATCTTCATTTTTGGAATTAAATCTTATGTAGCATGCATCTTACACATTTTTCATATCTAGAAACCCTAAAATCTTAGAAAGAGAAAAGGCCTAATTTAGTGTTTGAAGAGGAGACAAAGAAGAAGATGATAATGGAATTTCATAACTCCAAATACTCCAAAAACCTATTTAAAATCAATCCAAAACTACCTTAGATCTTCCTACTTGCCTGACTCAATCAACTTCCACCTTTGATAAATCTTGTAAAGGAAGAACACGGTTTGTAAATTGGGTGAAAATGTTGTATAAAGGTTGAGGTAAGGCGTAAAAATGGTGGGAGTGAGTTGGGGAGGCTGATATACTTCTGAAACTAGAGAAGGAGATGGGAAAATGCTGATACAAAAATAATGGGGAGGAATCCAACAATTCTCTCTCTTATATAGCCCCAAGACCCACAAAAATGATTTAAAAACCAAGACCAACCGTGAAAAACACGTTTTATATGATTTGGAGACAAAGGTTTACAACTCATAAATCCAATGGCTATGGTGTTGACAACACATTAAAATATGCGTAATTTCTTGAGTTGTGTTTCGATTATTCAAATGATTCGTTCGAACGAGGTCCCTATTTATTCAAATGATATATAATGAGGTACTAACGTGGAAAGACTTCTAGGTTTAAATGGGACTTATGAAGTTAATCATTTGAACTACAAACCCTTTCATTCGAATAACTCGTTCGATCTTCGTTTGAATGACTTGTTTGACTGACATGCTCCACGTTCGAACGACTTTAGATTTACGTTATATAAACTTTAAGCTGTACAAAATTTAATTTGATAAACACGAAGGGAACAATAATGGTTAAATCTCATTATTCGTTGATAAATATTGATTTACATGGATAGAGATAAAATCTATGGCACGAGTATTACAATGATACAAAAATTTCTTATGCATCTCGGAAGTTAAGACCTCACAAGGTTAATTAACTAACACGACTTGGAGTTGAAGATGGTGGTATTACCACTACATTTTTGGTGGAACTAATTTTGTGGTGATAATTTTTGGATCTTTAGTGATCATAAGATTATACAATATATGTTCACTGAGAAGGATCTCAGAATGAGAGATCATAGTAGTTCGAGTTCATTAATGATTATTAGTTCACGATTCAGTATCACCTAAGGAAGCCCAATGTTACGAAAGATTATTTGAGTCAAGCAATGAGTGGTAGTTTGCCTTCCCTACAAGGTGATAGAGGTAAGTTAAGAATGGGTGGATGGTGAATTAGTGATATCTTTTATGGGGATGCTCATGATCATCATGAGGGTAGTCTGAGAAAAATAAGGGATGTAACATGCAAGGAGAAAGTGGCAGAACTTCTTGCTATATGTGTACCTTTTATACATTTAGATCATACTGGAATTTATAGTATAAGGGGAGATTAGTTGTTTTTTTATGAGGATTTACGGATGCAAGTCATGCTAGAGACCATGTTTTGTACTTTACAACACATCTAGTAGGGGATAAGATGTACCAAGAAGAGGTGAGGAAGAATCAATGGGATGTGTAAAGAAGGATGTTGCTTCTTTTATGTACAAGTGTAATACTTGTCAGATGATGAAAGTGGATCACTAGAGGCTGTTGGGAACAATTAATCCCTTGCACATTCCTCAATATAAGTGGAACCTCATTTTGATGGATTTATCGAGGTGTTGATTTTAATTTATAGACGTCATGATCTTATTTTTGTGATAGAGAAATGCCTAGCAAAGGTGGATCACCTCTTGACAACTCGTATAGAATTTACAATACAATAGTATATGAGAATATATGTCGAAGAGATTTTCTATTTGCGTGGGATAACTTTGTCGATTGCATTGGACATGGATCGATCACTTGCGCCATAAGTTCGAGGCGTCTATCAGGTGGTGATAGGGACAAGGTTACACCTTATCATATCTTTTAATCATTATATGTATTAGAACATGGAGAGGGTGAACCACATATTGGAGGTGATGCAACGAACCACATGTTTGAAGTGCTTATGTTCGTGTGAATTCCAAGGAAGGAATTCTTTTTCTTAGGGGGAGATCGTAATACCCCATATTTTTTAGAATTTAGTTAAATGGATAAATTAACTAATAAAATGGAATTTGCAAATTAAATATAATATATTAGGACTTTTAATAAAAAATATTAAAAGTGGATTTGTGAATGGTTGCATCCAATTTATATTGTATAATTTGAAATAATAACATAATATATAATAGATTAATTTGGCTTAGTGGGCATCCATTATTAGGCTAAGGTTTAAAAGAAGGTTATATGGGGGAATAAGGCCAAACCCCGAGGTAAAATAGTCATTGGTGATTTTCTTGGGGAACGGGACCATTGGTTTATAGTTTTGATCCTGTATGGAATTAAATAAATGAATTTGAAATTTTGATCAGGATTGAGGTTGTGATCGTCCCCATGTAGGTCTGTGGCCGCTTGTTAAGACCGTGACCATAGGCAAATGACCCCATGAATGTGGGTGAGGTAAGCACGAGTCATTCTTGTGGGAGTCCTTTTAAAACACGTGTTATAAAAATTTGTACCGTTTAGAATGGGGTCTCTCATAAACCCATATCTATCTAAAGCTAGAAACCCCTTAAATACTCTCTATCTCTTCCCTAAATAATAAAATCCCCCATTACAAATTTAATGTAAAGAAAATAACTAAGATGATCAAGATTTAAGGAATAAATTAAGTTGATCTAAAGGATATTCAAGGATGAAATGAAAAGCAATCTACACAATTTTAGATATGAAAAATTACAAGACAATAGACATTAAATAGAGTAGAGATAATTAGGTTTTTATACATACATTGTGTTAATATTTTATCTATTAAAATTTGACTATATCTCATATGATCTATATAAATTAGACTGTAATTTATATTGTATATTGGTGAATTGATGATAATCCCAATGTTAGACTGGTAAATTTAGAAAATTTATATAAATCCAATCCTAGCGTTGTACTTTAGATTCATATGGTGAACTTCCAAGTATCAATACACAAATATTATTATTTAATGGAATAAGATAATAAAATCCATGTTAGAATAATGTTAGTAGGAAATTGATATGAATTCACAATCTTGACTTGAACTTTTAGATTCATAGATTGATATTTCGTGAATGAATATTCAATTGTTATGGTTTAATGGATTGTGGTAATTAAATAACCACGAATTCTTATGTTATAGTTTATGCACGTGAAATTCTTATGATTAGGAGACTAAAAGTATGAATTTCTAATATCAACATGTTAATTATATAATGAATTTTTCTTAGGCCTCATATACGTTCTTATGAATTCTTATGTTACCCTAATTGGAAATTTTGGATAGGAGCCATTAGGTATTCCTTATAAATTTTAGAGGTTAAAATAGGAGTTATAATTCTTATTGATTGGTATATTGGATTGAAATTTGGATAAGTTTATTTGGTCGATAATTTTAGATCATGTGGGTAATAATGAACTAATTAATTGTTAAAATGTTATTTTAATTTTTTCTAAAACTAGTTGATGAGATTTGAAATATGATCGATTATTGTGAATTCTAATGAGATAAATACACGCGCATAAGATAACTAATGAATTGTTTGTAAGCTAAGTAGTTAAAGGTAAAATATAAAACATCGGACTTCAGTTGGTAACACCTATTGGGTGGGGTAAGTGAAGTATAGTGTGATTATAGATTTTGATAATAATCTAATCACAAACATTGTAAAATATAATGGTTACAAGGCAACAAGTAATTTTAGATATTTTATTGATGTGTGCCGAGAGAGAACATCATATGTGTGTATTACACGGTCTTTTGGAGATGTTCCTCTTGTATAGATTATACTAGATGTGTAAACAAATTATTTTTGTGGCCTATATGATGGTGGTCATGTGTTGATGATGGGAAGATTCGATATAAAGGTGATATTATTTGTGTGCATCACGTGTGATGTTGCTTATGTTCTGTTGACATCGAGAAGAGAGATTCTATATATTCCGAGGAAATTTTTATTGGATAAATAAATTTTGATATATGCTTTACACATATGACTATTTTAAGTTGTTCAACTTCATTATCTTATTGGTCCTAGCATGAAAAAAAATTGGTGCTCGAGTTGTGCCTTGGGATTAGGGTTGTTTTGAGCTATCATAGAATTGTTCTTTAATTTCCTTGTCATTAGCTTTCAAGACATTCTGAGGTGTAGGTGTTGTCAGTAGCTATTTAGTTTATTTTGAGTTGTGTGACTTGAGGATGTACTCTTTTCATCTATATTTTTATAGATCGGATTTTTGGACTCTATATGGCTATAATGATGTTTGAGATTATTGTTATATTTTTAGAATTTGGAATTAAGAATTATATTATTCTATTTTAGTTGGGTTATGATTTGATCTTATCATTTGAGGACTTTATCATGTTGTTCTCTTTATTGTACTAAATCATTATTTTTTATTTCTCTACATGTTGATAATTATATTTAATGTGTATAATAAATTTTTAGATCATAATATTTGGACTTCACAACCCTATATATTCAAATATGTGGGTTGTTATATTCTCCCCTGTTTAAATTTCTCTCAGGATGCCAACGATCATGACCTCGTAGTCTGTTTTGTTGTTGAACTCCTTTAATCCTAATTGGAATACTTGTTTGATGATTAATCCTTAGGCGGTGACGAAGATAATTCTTATGCCTATCCTTTTCTCTTTATATTCCCCATCTGTGAAATTGTTTCATTACACAACTGGTTTTTAGGATGAAATAAGGATTTAGCCCCCAAGTTGAGGTTGAATATCTTTGTGATGCAACTTGACTATAGTGCCTCTTTTTTTTAGTGCGTAAGAATTACATAATAAAGTTAGTTTGGAATTTCCCTTTTAAGGAAGTTTTAAGCTATTCGATAATGTCGAACTAAGCTAACTCCAAGAACCTTTTTGTTATATTATTGTATGGTCAACCATTTTCAATAGCTCCTTCAAAGGGAATCATGTTAGGAAGACTATGGAGTGGGCATTAAAATAATTGACTATCTTCTGTGGATTCATTATCTAGTTTAAATCAAGCTTTTATATGTATATCCTTTTGAAATATAGGAGAGTGTGCATAATATAGTCTCATACTTGCGATCAAACTAAAACCCCATTGGTGGCATGTTAAGAAGCGTCTAAGTACAATTACAGTTTCTCCCCACCGACTAACATTAACAACACGAATATAAAGAAAATGTACCATTTGATCTATTCAAATTCTTCATCTCAACTTTCATCAATAATGTCGGATGTATATCCTTCAATGCCTACAATAAGTGTCAAGACTTATTTTATGATATTAAAATGAATTAATTGAGCTCAATGAGAAGTTATGTCCGAACTTCAATCTTTTTAACCATGGTCACCCTCTTTACCTACTATAAGGACTTAATCTCATCGGGATTGGATGTTATCCCCATTTGAGTGATAAGGTAGTAGAAGAACTTTCCGGGGTTGTCTTAAAGACACAATTTTAGGTATTGAGCTTCATTATGTATCTTCTAAGGATATTAGAGTTTGTTGAAAGGTTCATGATTTCATCGGCGAAAAAAGTTATTAATTATAAGCATTTTATTCATGTGTAGCTCCGCGGTTGAATTGATTTTCCCAGTAGTGTGGAGGAAAAGTCCTAATAACAATAAAGTCAAAAGGTGGTGATGAACATTGTCATGCAAAGGTGTTAGATGATACCCTAAATAGGTATCCACGAAGCTAATCTTTTAGTGCCAATATATTATATATGCCAATAGACCAATCAATTAGAAATGGTATTTTTCCTTATGGAATGCCTTATTAATATATATGAAGTCCCCATATAATCTCCACATTATATTCTTCTTACAGATAATCACCGTGTTATAGAATAAATATGGGAATTGGATCTCCATGATTGAACCTATATGAAGTTGATTATAAAATTTATTTTCAACCACTTTTGCCTTCTCTAATGTTGATTTTTTCCAAATTGGTGTACTAAGAGGATCCACTTAAACCCAATGATAAAAAATACATATGACTCTGCCTAGAAGATCAAATAAATGCCAAGAAAAGATGCCCACATTTAACCTGAGGAATTCAATGAGTGTATAGGATTCCTCTTATTGTTGTTATGATCCGATGATGGAAATTTTTTTTGTCCTTGATGGATTAAGAGGATTTTTTTAAACCCCCTATTTCTTCGTGGATGTGGGTTATATTGTTTTTAACACCGGGACAATTCCACTTTATCATTATTTGTCCTAATCTACCTTTGAATACTATTCCCATTCGTCTTTCCTTGATGATGCTTACTTTTACTTAATAGAGGCAAAGAAACTCATTTCTAATCCTTGGTTTCCCCTGATATCAACTATGCCCTAGTCGGTCATAGACTTTATCTTCTAGTGAAAAGACGAGGGAATAAATTTCATCGTCTAGAGTCAGTCCTTATTAGGATGTCATTGTTAAGATACTTGGTACTAACCAATGGTAACACATTTTCCTTGTTTATTGACATGACTTTAAATGGTAGTTTAATATTTCCCAAGGGAGTCTTGACATGTTATTGAACTGAATTAGGGTTCAGCCTTAGTATCCAAATCTTATGTGCTATATATAATTTTATTAAGAAAAATTATCTACATGATCTCGAAAAGGTTCCTTAGTCCACAAGAGTCCTTTTCACATCAAGATTAGCGACTGTAAAAGTGAGGGCCAAAGCATCCTTATGATGTGTGTGTGTGTGTTTGTTTGACTACACACACACACACACACACACACACACACACACATATATATATATATATATATATATATATATATATATATATATATATATTGACAAATTCATCATCGAAGAAAATAATTACTCGATCAAGGTAGATCTCCTCACGTTCTCTCTTCACGAGGACTCTTTTGGAGAAATCAACTTGGAATACACCCTGGATGCTAGAGATAATCTAAATACTCAATTTCATTTTTATTCAAGTGTAGTGAGAGGGATTCATGCATACTTAAATGGTGATCACCATCCCAGATGATGACAACTCCTCTCTATCTCTATGGTTATCTCTATTCACTCGTACTTGTACCATCGTCTTATTAGATCTAATGAAATATTTGATATTACTAACCTAGATAAATTCCTCTAATTTTTTCTTCATCATCAAGAAGTTTTTAAGCTACTGAGAATGGTCTAGGTGTTATATGCAATGAAGATTTTTATCTTATTTGTCTACATATTCCCCCATCTTAGGTAGCCTTTTGAATAAAGTCTCATCCTTAATCTTGGGTAGAATATTATTGATGGGATCTTTGAAAATAGTATTTACTCCCTATATAGAGTTATGGTTTATATACATCTTCATTTTACCTTTAGTATTTTCCTATTTGGCCTTTTTTTTAGATAGGGCTACCGTTTTTCCATTATTTTATCAATTTTTTAAATATCCATTCTTCATTGGCTTAATGGACCAATAATTATATTTTTCCAGATATTATCCTGTACCTTCATGTACATCTTAATTCGAGACATAATTGTCTATAGATGATGATGTCTTCTTAATCAACGATTGATATATATCGTGTAATCGGGAATGGTGGAACTTGAGTAAAAAGACTAGCAACGACTCGTTATAGTTTCCAATATCATTGACCATCTCCCAATATCTCTAGGAATAATTTTTTATTGATTCACCCTAATTATTGATAATGGAGATAAACGAGTTCACTTCCTTAATAAATTTTTTGGTGGTGATAAAACAAGGGGTGAACTGCTCACCCAAGTCCGTGAATGCTACTATTGACCTAAGAGTTAGATTCTCAAACTACTTCAAGAGGATATACCCTAGAGTTTCTGAAAAAATACAACACATAAGTAACCTAATATGGCACAACATAGAATAGGACCACCACAATGAAGGATGTGGTGGGTATGTTTTTCCATTATATGTCGTGATCTTAGTTACTGAAAATATATCAACAGTCTATAATATTCCAATCTCCTAAATGAACAAAGTGGTATATCCAAGTCCAAAACCCATCATATATAAGTCCTTAGGAGTGAAAAGTTGGTTGGACTACAATCAACTTTCTTGTTCCGTCCTCGTAAAGGCACCCATATCCTCCTAGTTTGGGGGTTTTTCTCTTATTTTGAGGTTGATTAAGGCCAGTCTGCCAATTTTCCAAAGATCATGTGATTAATTAATTTTTTTTACATGTGGACCTAATAGATGCAAGTAATAATTACTTTGACTCCAACATTTTTCTTATAGAATCCTAAATTTGAATTCCTTTCCCTCGTTAAGAGATGGTGGAGTCCTTAATGAACATTTTTTTCCTTTCATGACAACCAGGCCTATTGGTGATTGATCCATGATCTTTTGGTTATATAATATGATGGATTTTAAGATGAATGTTCTCGTTAATTTAAGGTTGGATATAAACATCTAGTTGCAAAAAGTTTATTCTTATATTGGTCGATCAAACGTTATTTGGTATGGTGTCGGGAGGTCTTAGGAATGTGAGTCATAATGACAACTATAATGCTTGCGGCCAAACCTATGGGTCGAACACCATTTGTATAATACATCACTGTAAGAGAGCTGATATTTAGAAGGTGAATGATCTCGTCTCTCAATTTCTATCTCAAGGAGAAAAATATATCGTCCGTAGGTGAGATATCAATGCTGAGTAATCATAACAAAAATTACAGAAAATCATGTGGTGGGATTGGAATTTCCCACATAACGTGCCAAATTATTGGTGATTCGAATCTATGATAATTAAAAATTTCCAATTTTACCAATGAAATTATGCTCACAAGATAAAGAAACAAATAAACTAACGTGGTTCATCAAGTCATCCTTACCTATGTCAAAATGCGACAAATAAAGAAAGAGATCATATTAGAATAATAAAGATTGTATTATTAGGATGGCTAGTTGAGTGTCCAAGTAAAAGATACAAGTGTTTGGTGTATTTAAATATTGTCAAAATATGTCTTACTCATAATGGGGTTATTATATATACATATACAAAATTGGAACTGTCCACAATTATTTTATGTTAAAATCACTTTGGCAATCCATCTTTATTGGAGCCTATCTAGGCTTTCTAAATTAAGTTCTAACAGTGTTCTTAATATGATGTTTCTTATTCATTGTATTTATAGATATAAAATGATTTACTACATGTCATCCAAACCCTAACACAAGCCCATGTTGGTGGCTGACTAGGAGAAAAGGGTAATTTGGGTAGTTACATGCTACATATCATGCTTTACGGGCCATCACGATCACTCCCTCCTTTAATGGGCTATGACATTGATTTTGGGACATAAAAAATAGAGGTATAACCTTTCATAAATGGAAAATGGAATGAAATAATTTATATGTTTTTCCCTGAGGACGAGTGACGATTGGAACCTTTAGAAGTGATTTAATGTTCATTAGGAAACTTATGAAATAAGGAAAATAAGAGTGTTGATTATCGTCTTGGATTATCATTATAGAGTGACAATTATTAATATACTCTACAATGGATATCCAATATTTTAGTATATTTCCATAACTTTGACATAAAATTCTATTGATGTACTATTTTGCGGTTAGAATACGATTTACTCAGGAAGTTTCAATAACTGAGAAAATGGTACAAATGTGGTGTTAACATAGATTCTTTAATCTTGATGGTCGGTAGGAGATTATATACATTCATTGTCATTACAATGAAAGTAGCATGAACATATTCTTAAACTTTCCATGGACGTTAGACCTCACACTCCACCAAATGCTAAGTCATTGTTCTATATAGATAAAAGTACGATTATCTTCCAGATTCATTAAGTTTGATCACTAAGCACTTATATTGTTAATAAATGATAGAATGGTAGTATAAAATAAGGATCAATATAAAATTCTCCATATCTTGAAGAAAATTATTTAGAAAGTTCTTCGTATAATCAAATAATAAAAAATAATTGATTGCATGATATTCAAAAAGAAAATTAACATAATACATACAAATTTTCAATGATTAATTTGCCTATGGACACTTGATAATGATATTTTATTTACAGAAAGAACATTAGAAATTCATATGTAATATAAAAAATGAGTAAAATAGATCAATCACCCCACAATTATTTTTAAACTACTTGATTTGCAATTATACAAGATTTATACTAGTGGGATAATACGTAAATATTAACTAACTTGATTGTTTGGAAATATTCTCAATCCCAATAAAAGTAGAAACTTTTGGAATATTCCATGTTTAATATGAATAAACTCTCTCTATAATTTTAAAACACTCATATGATTTTTAAATGCTCTTTGAGTGTTGATCAATCTGGACCAATCTACACATTTGTCTATGTGTTAGTGTTTATTTTCTCAATAATTGTACCTAATATGATCTTCTACCACAAATACCATATGAGTATCCAAAATGGGGAATGAGTTCAATATGTGGAAAAAAAGGCCTTATCTTTTCAATCGTTTGATCCAATAGTAGTCCCTTGGCTAAGAATAACACATAACCCTAAAAGACCCATATGAGGCTACATTAAATGTTCAAGAGTACTGTCACACCTCAAGTCTAGAAGGAAGACCTCTCATTCCTAATAAATAACCTCCATTGTCTGCAATAATGACAGACTAAGATAATTGGTACCTAGGCTCTGAACAAAGCATGTCATATTTCATATTATCGAAGTCAACAATTTCATATTAGATTAGGGCTTCGATTTGTATATACATAATCAATATAACCTTAGTGACTTAGAACTAGAAACCAAGAATTAGAAGATTCATCCAATGATTGAACAAAGCTCCTCTAACCAATCTGACGAGCAACTAGAATTGCACACACTATTTTGCCCACCCCCACGCGCCAATTATGGTTTGTCATAGAGCATTAAATGGAATTTAATGTTCCCAACAACAATCACCACTCATGTGAAATATATTCCTTCAATATTTTGTCATTATACACTAACGGTAGTGTTAGCCATGGTTGTCCTTGTCTCACTTCCCACATCCTAGCTACTCCCAGCATCTGACTATATAGAGGACACTTAGGGAAGTACCTCGACATCATATTTAAAAGTAACTATAAAAAAACAAGTGTTAAGAGTTATATTTAGCATTTATAAAGGGAATTTGACTAGTTTTGACTCTAGTATTTTATGATGAATTCTACATTTAGGTGACTTCATTTATTTCTTGTCATATAATTCCTTATGAGTAATAATTACTTAGAGAATCCAATAAATTTCTTTCCTAAGATATTTCTACTCAACACAAGACCTCATGTCACAGTGAACAACTTTGGCTAACATCTAACGATGGTCTCACATGTACTATTCAACTCCATATTTGTGGGTTCCTCGATTAATTATTTAGTCCCAGAAGAGTAGCCTGATTAAGTTCGGCCCAAATTCTAGAGGCCTCGTGCATAACTGATTCAGTTTTGACCCATTAAACCCCGAAAATCTTTAAAGACATATTCTAGGGATTATGGGTTAACGTGGAGGAGTCCAACACCCCCACTCCCTGAAAAATGGCATGTATATATTAAACACTTATCCCGGGGTAAAGGACGCGCTGCTAAACAAATACGGATTAGCAACGAATAAAACGTAACAACACGGGTACGAATATTCAAATCAAAACGCAAATCTCAAAGCATTTATCAATATAATTTCTCAACAACACTTTAACCAGGTCACCAGGCCTCACCACATCCGTATATGCTTTATCAAGCCATAGCCCGAGAAACAGGAATTTTGGCGGGTGCCCAACATCCGTGCCATATTAAAATCTCATGACAACGTGATATAATACAAAGAGAGCACTATCGTGGGTGTAGGCTATTCTGCCTAACCACATATATCTTGTGTTGTGTGTAATTGCAGTTGTTTTATGTTCTTTATTTATTCTGATGATCACATTTGCTTATTATTTTGTGCTGAGATTTATTGTCACCACAATTGGCACCGTCTGTGGGAAACGATTGTTTTCCTTTAAGAAATCCTTCACCAACAAGAACCTAGAATGTCTGATCACACTAGAAATGCCCCTTAAGGAGGGGATATTCAAGCGCAACCAGCCCCTCAAAGGGTAAGATCCGAATTTAGATGCTTAAATACCAGGCCTCACCAAGAACGACAAGGTTCGGAAGAAAGTCAGGGACCAACTAGGTCCACGCAAGTCTTCAAGCTGATCGATGCCTATGGGGATAGGATCCAAGAGCATGAGGAGGCCACTCACAAGTAGAAGGATGAGAATATTCGCCTCAAAAGAATATTAGAGAAGATGGAGAGAGAACTCCATCGCAGCACGAGGTAAAACCACTATCACACTCCAAGCCCTCAGGCGAGCAGGTGTCACAGTCGAGGAAGGATCCATAGATATGGATATTAAAGATTTGAGGGACACAAGTCAGATAATGACTTTCTAGAGCAATAAAAATCAGCTCGTTGTTATAAGAGCCCAAGTTGAGGAAATGATGACATACAAAATCTGATCCGGAGGGAAATGGACCAATATCCCGCGCTTAGGGGTGCCATGTCGTCCAGAGAGCTAACCAGGCGAGCTCTCAAGACCCAGATGAAATCCCCTTTCTCAAGGGCGATATAAGAAGAATAATCCCCCAAGATATTTACGATGCCCTATCTATGATGGTAAGACTGATCCTATTAACCATGTAAGGCAGGCCATGACCCTTTGTAACCATAAGGACGCATTGATGCGTCGGATCTTTTCGTCGAGCTTGCATGATGTAGATCAGAAGTGGTTTGAGAAACTCCCTCATAGATCCATCAGAAGTTTCGAGTTCTTGGAATAAATATTCAAAGCTCTCCTTATTACCAGCACCTCCCATCCGAAGAGGATGGATGATTTGTTGATAATGAAAAAAAAAAAACCACGAGAGCCTTAGAGACTATGCAAAAAGATATTGGGAGTTATTCAATGAGGTCGATTGTTCAGAGCAGGTCACCATGTCATCCTTTAAGATTGTCCTACCCTGCTCCTTCCTCTTGTACCAGTCCCTCACTAAGAAGGAGGCCACGACCATTGATGACCTAATGGCTCGTATTGAAAAATATGCCAAAATTGAAGATGTGAACCGTCTCTGTGTAGGGGAGAATGGTCGCGCCAAGTTTTTCGCTACGGCCAGTGACAAAGCTGAGAACCAAAAGAAAGGAAGCAAAAATATGGTCAAGAGTGGCCCCAAGAGCGACAATAAAAATTATGCCTCAAAAGCATTTTAGGCAGTGAACACAGTTTTTAAAGCACCAATCTACAAGATTCTAACAAAGATCAGGGACGAGCCATTCATTAAGTGTCCCAGAAAGATGGTAGGAGACCCCTAAAAAAGGAACAACACATTGAGATGTGATTTCCACAAAGAAAGTGGGCACAAAACTGAGCACTGCAAGGCCCTAAAGTCTCACCTTGAAGAGTTAGGTCAAACTGGACACTTGAATGAATTTATGGAAAATAAGGCATAAAAGGTCGCTGCCAATGGAGACCAAAGGCTTGACAATGTGCTCGAGTAGGACGTTGGCCATGATTTCGTAGTGATTCATGGGGCATCCTATCTAAAGCAGACTCAAGGAAACTCAACCCGAATGAAGGTAAAAAGCGTATGGCAGTAATGCAAGTTTTTCAAATCAATCCATCCAAAATGCAATTAGGAAAGCATCGACTAGAAGATGACGTTGACTACAACAAGCATATTGTGTTCATGGATGAAGACCTAGTGGGAGTAAGGACCCCACATCATGATGCCTTAATCATTACACTCGGGATAGCTAACTATGATGTCAATAAGTTGCTCGTCGACTAGGGTAGCTCATCCGAAGTAATGTATCTTGACCTATTTAGAAAGTAGAAGGTAAGCATCGCCGACTTAAAGGATACCACCATTCCTCTAGTTGGATTCGCTGGTAAAATAACCATTCCTTTGGGAAATATTGTACTGCCAGTGAGGGAAGGAGCTATCTCCAAGATGATCAAATTTCTGGTGGTCGACATTGACTCACCCTACCAGGCGATCCATGGCAGAGGATGGCTACATGCGATGAAGGCCTTCCCCTCTACCTACCATCAAAAAATCAAAATGTGACTGAAAGAGGAGTGATGGACATCCATAGAGATCAGGTAATGGCAAGAAAGTGCTTTATAGCAGCCATTCGCCCCAAACCGGAGAAGAAGGTCAAGAAAGTCAAGGATAAGGTTGAAAAATAAGAAGGTTTGATACCTTCCAAATAGCAGCTAAAATGTGGAAGACCTCGAGTGGAGGAGACCACGCTTCTCCCCTCTGAGCGGGTCGTTGAGAACCTGGAAGAAGTCACAGCCAATGACAACAAGAAAGATAGGATGTTCTTGATCAGAGCCTCTCTCACATATCAGGAAAATAAAGAACTGACAGTACATGGGAACCCTACGAGCTTCCTGGTATCGATCCCAGTGTGGTTTATCATCAACTGAACATTGACCCGACTTTCAAGTCGATCACATAAAAGGCACGATAAACTGCACCCGAGAAGGCCAAGGCTGTGGAGAATGAAGTGGAAAAGCTGTTGGATGCAGGATCCATACAGGAAGTTCAATTCCCTAAGTGGTTGTCCAACCCAGTAGTGGTAAAAAAAGTAATGGAAAATGGAGAGTCTACATTGACTTCACCGACCTTAACAGAGCTTGATCTAAAGACAGTTTTCCTCTCCCAAAGATGGACCAGTTGGTGGATGCTAAAACATCTCATGAAAGAATGATTTTCCTAGACGCATAGTCTGGGTATCACCAAATCCCTCTATACAAGCCAGATCAAGGGGGAGATCTCATGATGATACTAGAGGACAGAGTTCATAGGGACCTGCAACTGCCTATGAGCACTCAATCATCCTCTAATTAAGGATAACTCTTCAACCTCCCTCAACTTCGTCGGAGCATCGGTCTAACCCTGATCATAACCATCAACCCACACTCGTAGAGGACCTCTCTTGAACTGGTGCCTCAGTAAGGTAACATATCTTTAAAGACCATCAGTAATCTCCCTAGTTGAACCACTGTCATCAGTACCAGCTCGCGATCCGATTGATGAAGAGGAACCACGTAAAACTCAAGGAGCAACGCTCGACGCATTCTCCCTAAGTCACGAGACTTATCTCATGAGATCATCATTCTCTTTTTGAAGTATCTGTCCAACTTGATTGACCTCAGAGTCATCCAAAAGCTTGTCCTTATGAGCATCCACTTCTTCTTAAACAGAAGCGTAGATCTCCTCCATCTCCTAGATCCTGTCCTTCAGCTTGGCATGGAGCTCTGAATGGTCTTTATAGTCTCGATTCCTTGACTTAAGAGACTTGCAGATCCTAACAAAGGCTTTGCAAACTCGATTTCTCACATCAGGTCTGAGAATATTTCCTAACTGAGAGGTATCAGGAATATAATCCTTAACACCGATGAGCTACAAACCATATAAGCATTAAAGAATAAACAAATCAATACGCATAAGGGAACTGAATTTCATTTGATTTAAAGAAGGTTCAAATTACGTCATAAAAAAGAAAGAACAACAAAAATATAATGGCCTCCCTAAAGAAGACTAGCTGGTAATCTCAGTCTGCTCTGAGGCCGCTAGTTACATCCCTTTGTCTGTGGCAGCTCCAGATACGCCTCCCTCAAACGGAGAAGTCACCATCCCTGGTCAAGAGGAGTACCCACAAAAGTGGTCTAGACAGCTAGAGCACCTTCGTTGATACGAAGATAAGGCATCTCATCCACAACAGGCTTGGGGCCACGGTCGTTCTCGTCAAAGAGGAGATAATCAATATCCACCTTGGCAACAAGCATGGCCTTGTCCCAACCTTTCTTGAAGTTGAGGTGGCTAATATAGCCAATCTTAACCTTTGCATCCTCGTACGTTGTGACCCATCCAGCATTGTACGAGCTCTCCTTGAGGGTAGCAGCCTCAGATTCCACCTTCTTCACCTTCCCAACAAGCACCTTGTTCTCCCCAACTACAGCCAGCTTGCTCACGTAGACCAAGTCATAAGACTGCCTCAGCTCTCCAAGCTCCTTGGTCACAACCTCTTTCACTTTATTGTCTTGGGCTAAGGCGGGGTCAAAATACATTTGAGAAGAACTAGCAATCTTCAAGATAGCCTCTAACTCAATATTTTTCCTGTCCAGCTCCACATTCTTCCTCACCAGCTCGTCATGGCTGTAGTAAAGGACGGTGAAATCAGACACAAACTACAGAGAAAAGGAAAATATTCGCAAAGAAATTATTGAAAGGAGCATTGCAAGAAAAGAAAAGTGAAAATAGGCTTACCAAGGCTAGCCCCTGACTCTCCTTCAGAGCTAATAGGTCGGTCCCTATATTTATCGACCTCCGACGATCAGCTCGCAGCACTGCTCTCTCAAGCACTGCCGGAGCTAACTGAGGGATAAGAGCAACATAAGCCCCCTCAGCTAGAGCAGACACAAGCACCAGAGATTTCCCCTCCTTTGTCCTCACCCCTTGTCTCCTCTTATCTTCTTCTCTCCTCTTCTCTTATTCTCTCTCCTTCTTCTCCCTCTCTATCATCTTTCTCTCTTCCAACTTCTTCTTATCCTCTTCCTTCTTTCTCTCTCTCTCTCTATCTCACTAGTGCCTCCTCATTTTTTTCCTCTCCTGCTCATGAGCAACAGTTTGGGAGCCAATGGTGGTATCTCCGCTCCCAGATTTCTATAGATCATTATCTTCATCATCATCTTATATCAAAATTTTCCTAGAAGGATCAATATCTTCCTCGCTGGAGCTACTTGAATCCTCTGAATCCTACTGAGCCTCTGAACCCTCCTCTGAGCTGGAAGATTCTTTACTACTAGAGCTATGCTCACTATAATCACCTTCAACACCATCCCTGCTAGCTCCCTCGCTCTCTTCACCCGAGCTTCTCTCCCCCTCATCCATTTGAATTGGGTCAGGAGCAACCTCTTCTATGATATCTAGCTGAGGGATCCTATCCACAAGTCGTGCGATAAAACTGGACCCAATGTTCTTATACTCTAAAAGGAATGTTGTCGATCGCGGATGCTTACCGTCAGCCAAATAGTCCCTGATCTTCCAAGCCTTGACCAACTCAACAGCTCGAATCCCGTGAAGAGTAGGTTCTTAGTTCTTTATCTTTACAGAGAAAAAAAAGAGGAAAATATAATATAGGCAACATTAATAGAGAATCAAGGAGCAGAACACGAGATATTCCTACCTATATATTCCTCCTCGTAAAAGGGAATCACATGTCTCTCGGACCTCGCCCCTTCAGTATGGGGAGGGTATTGGTAGTTCCTGGAAATAAACCCCTCTTTCCAATAGTCTTTGTGGGAATCAAGTAGATTGACTACCAATACCCTATCAGGACTCCTACCCTTCAGATAAAGGAGACCAAAGCTTGTTCGAGAGAAAGAATAACATTAGCAAATTTTAGCAAGCCCTAAATTGGTGCCATAGAGATGATTTATTCTATGTATACCATTGATAATTTTCCAAACATTTGGAGAGCACTGTGCGGTAACTATACAGAAGTAACTAAAAAAAATGAAAAAACAGACGATTTGGGGGGGGGGGGGGGGCGAAAGTAAGACCACACTGAAAAAATAGAAGAACATGTATCCAATGGACATCCTCCATATCTCTAACATTATGAGGAACAAGTGCACATTCAATATCTACACAGTCCAAAATATTGTAGAACTTCCTAAAGTCAGCTATAGACCTATTGCCTATTTTCGCCATCAGACAAGAAAAACTCTAACAGCGATAATGAAGAGATTCTAACAGAAAAAGAAAAGGGATGGAGTATGAAGAACTCGCGAAGTAAGAATAAAATTGGGACGATTCAAGGACACAAGTAAAGAAGATTGGAAGATAATGAATAAGATTGAAGATGAAAGACTGGACCTAGAAGTAAGAACGCACAGTAACAAGTTGGAGAAATCTAGAGAACGCAAAGAAGTTTAAAGTGACGTCAGGGAATGGCCTCTCCAAACCGATTTAAACCCTCTCAATCATGATGCATAGGAAACGAAGCAAATCTGCCGCCTAAATCTACTCGAGAAATTCTCTTCAATCCCAAGGTGCTACGCGATTCACAAAAATGCCACTAAAGCTATCAATTAAAATTATTGAGCTAAAATTTTAACGAAAGAATTTTATGGGCAATTATGGGTACCTCGATCAATTATTTCGGCCCAAATGAGTAGCCCGATTAAGTCCTGCCCAAAGTCTAGAGGCATCATGCATAACTGAATTAGTTATGACCCATTCAACCCCTAAAATCTCTGAAGAGATATTCTAGGGATTATGGGTTAATGTGGAGGAGTCCAACACCCCCACTCCTTTAAAAATAGCATGTATATATTAAACCCTTAGCCCGTGGCAAAGGACACGCAATTGTAACACTCCCTTGGATTAGAGATAAATATAACACAAAGAGAGCACCATCGTGGATGTAGGCCATTCTGTCGAACCACGTATATCTTGTGTTGTGTGTAATTGCAGCTGTTTTATGTACTTTATTTATTCTAGTGATCGCATTTGCTTATTATTTTGTGTTGAGATTTATTGTCACCACAATATTGAACATACTATAGCGAAAAAACATAAGAGTGGAAGTTGGTACCTCAATTAAGATATTAACCACTACATACCCTTATGTATTTAATATTTTTAATTTAAAACACTTCCTCTCATTCTAAGGAGGTATATTTTATAACACTAAGGTCAAAATCAAGTTTGACACCCTCAGTTTTTAATCGTTTATGGGAATTACTATTCCTTAAAAATCATTTTAGCAAGTTTTTAAATGTATATCAGCCATGACTACCAATGGAATGTGTTCCAAGAGAATGAAGGATATGGATTCTCACTTGAAAGAGATTCAAGACCAACTAGCATCTATAATATCAAAGCTACCACCCTTTGAACTTGATCCGCCTATTGTGCCCCCTTTATTTACTACACCTTCCCATATTACTTCATCCTCTCGATTATCTCATTAAAAGGATAATCAAGACCAAGAATCCGAATAAATAGACGGGTAAAGTCATGCTAAAGAGATTTTTAAAGCTCCCAACAATTGTAGAATTATTAAATATGAATTCCTACCTGAGAAAGAATTTTCCTTTAAGGGAACCTCATATGGAGGGTCTAGGATCATCAAACCATGGGATTATGAGATCAATAGCATGTAATATCAATTCGGTAACTTCCTAGACCAATACAGATATCAAACCCAAATACCATTCATCTTTCCTTGCATAAGTCTTCCTCCCCATTTTCTAATGAGGTACAATAATGTACCCCATCCCCCAAATGGAGGATATCTTCCACAAAACCATTTGATCTATATAAGTACCCCATAGACCACTTGGAAACTTATAGGTAAATGGTGTTACTACAAGATACCCTAGAAAAAAAGTGATATATAGGTCGCTCCTAACCAACTGGAGAAGGAAAAACAAACGTTGGTTTGTTAAGATTGAGCCAGGAACCATAGGTAATTTTATTGAACTAGTCAAATGTTTTCTGGTACAATTCATGGGGAGCCTAAAAATACAAAAATTGGCCATATATATCCACAAAACAATGGAAAACCCTCAAGGAATAGGTTAAGAGATTAAATCCACAAGTTTTACATTTAAATTACTTGAATGATACCATATGTTCCATTCATTCAAGCATTGCCTTTGAGGATTTATTGAGTTCATTTATTAAGACACCACCCACTCTTTCTCTCCTAAGTATGACATTATAAGATAAGTTTTGGTATCCGATACATATCCTAAAAGTACATGCATTTATAGGTAGATAGTTCTAAAATGTGAGACTTCACCCACTCTTCACAACCCCAGAAGGGGAAGAGGAAAACATATTATCCTTCATAGGGGATACTTCACTTAGGAAGTTTAATGTTAATAACAATAAAGAAAGGGAAATTTGTTAATTATAATCAAGGAAATTCACCCCCCCTCCCCGCATGGCTACTTTAAAATAGGTCTACTCAATAGTAGAGATTCAAAACGTTCTGGCTGAACCCAAATTGATGAAGTCATATGAGGACAAAAGACTTAAATCAATGTATTTTTTATTCCACCAGTACTATGGGTATAACACTAATGACTATTTTTGCCTCAACTTGTAGAGTGGGTCACACAAAGAGGTTAATTTAAGCAATATAGACAAGTCGATGAGTAAGTTAAGAAAGGTAGAGACAAAGTTATCAATGTAGTTACTATCTTACAAGGATTCATAAGAGAGTATTCAATAGCCTCGCTGAAATCCCACCTTAAGTAAATTTATCAAGTTTTCTTTGAAGGAAATCCATGGAAAGATATCCTCGTGGTGATTTTGCCTGATGTTGACCTCACCACGATCCCTAAACCTATAACGACCCCTTGATGGTCATAATAACAACGAGGAGAATGAAAATGAATAGGATTATCATGGACATTAGGAGATTAGTTGATATAATCTTTATGGATCCCTCCAAATCTATGGGCATCACCATAAATGATATCTTGTCGAGCATGACACCTCTTGTTCCTTTCAACGGAGAAAGAACCATCTTAATGCACTTACCTACCTTGACAAAGTTAGGTCATAGGGACACATGGTTGGTTGATAAAAAATCATGACTTTGGTTTAAGGACTCGTGATATATCACCAAATTTTAGTGGGCAGCGTCTTAATTTTATGAAAGGTTATAAATGACCTTTGAATATCCACCAAACTCTTATGCATCATGGCCAATTTGGAATGACATGCCTATACCAACTCGTTTTTTAGATCGAAAGTTTCTCTAATAACTAAACTTATGACTTCAGTTGGTCCCTCACATTGATCATCACATCAAGGATCATCATCTGATTGTAAAAGATGGACTCTCACTCCATCCTATACTTTTTCCATCCATTGGCGAATGAGATTGACTTCATCCTATATTTTTCTCCCTCCATTTTAGATGCACTCAAAATGTACATCTGATGTTAATCTTGCAATAAACATCAAAGTAAAACTCAATTTGGATATTGAAGTATGAAAGGAAACTTAAAACATATTGAAATATTAATAAGATAGTGTATACTAGGCCCGTGGCATGAACAAGTTTACTGTAATTTTCCTCACCCCCATAGCCTTTAAGGTTTTTATCATAGGGACGCAGTTAACCTTCATAGTGGCCTTTATATCATCCTCAAAATCAACATAAGAGCTCAGCCCATCAGAGACCCGAGGACGATCGTATCTATAAGGATATTTAAGGAATTTATAGGGATAAAGAAGCTTTATTTCCCAAAGGAATCAGGGACCTCTTTTACAATTCTTATTTACCTTTCACCATCAGCTAAGGTAGGGGGATCACGGTTCATAAGTTTGAGGACCTTGGTCGAGTTTTCCAACGATACAACGTTATCTATATACACCCCTTATAAAGTGAATCTCTATCTCTCTCTCACACACACTCAAAACTAGGGGTTATGAGTCCCTCAAATGAAGGATACACCTTGAGAATACTCAAGGCCTCCACTAACCTCATTTTAATTCCACATGGGGACGGATATTTTAATTCTACAATTTTCTGAAGTGTTAATGACCTCATCCTAGAACAGTAGGTTCATCATCTAGTCTTTGACTTGCACAATAAGCCTCCAAAGGGTGATCCAAGTAAGAGCGCTTATTTGTGTGATTAATCCTCACTTTTTTGAATGATATATGATGTCTTGCTCAATCACGTAGCAAGCTTATTTCTTTTGAATCTTTTCACCCACTTCTAAACCTATTGGGATTTTATTCTTAAAACCATATATGACTTTTAAAGTTGTGTCATCTCATTTTGCAATAATAATAATAATAATAATAATAATAATAATAATAATAATAATAATAATAATAATAATAATAATAATAATAATAATAATAATAATAATAATAATAATAATAATTATTATTATTATTATTATTATTATTATTAATATTGTTATTATTATTATTATTATTATTATTATTATTATTATTATTATTATTATTATTATTATTATTATTATTATGAGAAAGCTTTATATTTATTCTTTAAATATATGGCAGATAAGTCGATTAATTGTACTTAGTAAGAAATCTAGTGAGTTAGGTTTGGCTTCATCATGGGAGACCAAAATTTAGGTTCTAACGCTATTGAATAGTTCACAACCAATATTGTGAGTTGACATCCTATTATAATGGTTGTTGTACACTTCATGTGGTTTATCTCAAATTATAGGAACACGTTTATTAATTTGGGAACTTGTGTAATATTTCAATTGATGATTGTGATGAGTAGATCGGGGAATGGATTAAATAGGACAAACGGTGAGAATTAATTTGAATGAATATCATGATTGGACTTAGTTCATCTTATACCATTTCCAAAGGGTTCATTAATTCCTAATCCCTATAATTATAAGGATTGAAAAGCTTGCACAATGATTGCTTTGACTGCTTCAGGTGCGATTCAGTTATATAATATGTAAATAGATTCCCATAGACTGGGAAATCATTGTGTAGGCATTTCTAAGATAATAATTCAGAGGAATAAGTTGAGTTTACACTACACCAAATCTGTTGAATTGTCACGATCATTAACCTTGACAAGTTCAACTTATCAAGGTCAATGACAGTGATAATTCTGGGCGAGACAACTTTTTTATAAAGGACTTATCACAGTCATTTACCATGGCAAGTTCGTTAGAATTGTCACGGTCCTTGACCTTGACAAGTTTATCACGGTTAAGGACCATGACAAGCCCGTGACAATGGCTAAAAAATAGTCACAGTCAATGACCGTGACAACTCCGTGATAAGTTTCTTTGTCAAGGACTTGTCACGGCCAATGACCATGATAATTCTGGGTAGAATTGAAAAAAAAATCTGTTGGACAGTATGGCCACTGCCACTGCCCAGCAGTATATTTGTACCTATTATAGCAACGTTATACTTGTTCAAACATTATATATCCAAATAAAATAGAGATAGTGCCAATATACATTCAAATTAGAGACAACATGCATCATGATATAATCCAAATATAATTCAAATGTACCAACTTAAAAACAATACAATTCAATTCAAATAATGTCAGTACATGTCCTGGGTAAGGTTAAATCTGAGGAGGTGAATAGGCCACACGATATACGAATTGACACACCCACTGATATACATCGTGCCGCATTTTTCGCGCAACCACAATGGGGAGTTCTCCTTCCTGGGTATCACATGCGTGATGAGCAACTTGGACTCGATGTCTTGAAGCTAACTACCATGAACTAGTTCACCCTAAATGATATTCGGGTCCCACAACCGCCTCCCTATCCGGTGGCCATCAAATATGACTAGTATAAACACGATTGGCCAACCAAGCGTCAACATCGGTCGGTCGAAGGGAGCCAAATAGGTAAGTGGATCATTAAAGTCCGCACGTGTCGGCGATGAAGCAACGAGGTCCACATCCTCGTCATCTAGCACCTCGTCCTCCCGCACCTCCTCCCCCACCACCTTCTCCTTCCCTTTCCCCTTGTGTTTTCTGCCGCCCAATGAACACTTCATGAATGAGAACATATCTTGAACCGTCGCCTCCAAACGGGACAGCTTCGCGTCATGCGAGTCCACTGTTCGAGCTAACCCAATGTCGCTCGTCTCCAATCCGATGATCCTAAAGTCCACCCGTGAGCTCACCCCCTTGTCATCCCCTTGCAATCAGAGCCAAGCACTTGGCTAAGTGAGTCTGTGGACAAAGATTCCTTGTCGGCATCAGACTGCAACTCATGCACCTCCTTAAGCTTTGCCTGAAGTGATAAAAAGCACATGATTAGTAATATAAGTAATTTAAAAAATTATAACGTAATTAACAAAAGGTAAACTGTCGAATTACTTACAATCGTTGTCGCGACGCTCAGGGACACCTCCTTGTCCTTGTCCTTCCCCTTCTTCGTCCTTAGAGCCACATAATTATCAAGCCTATGTGGCCTACCCCCAGGGCCACTCCCTGTCCCTGGAAATAAAATAAAGTAAAATTAGTATCGGCCCTGCAAAGTAAAATAATGTAGAATAATATATTTCTGTAATTATAGAAAAACTAAATCTTACCATCATCCTATGCTCCACCTCGGCGTAAGACGTCTGGCCGAAGTAGTGCACGTCTGTCTTTCTTGCCTGGTTTTCCCTCCTTGATTGGCGAGATGCCAATTGTCGCTCCCCGATCTCATTGTCAATGAACTTTTGCCATTGTGCCAATGAGATCGGCTCCTTCGGCGGGACGGATTCATGCCTTTGGATAATGGACTCTCATGTCTTCCCAAAGTACTGGGTTCGCATATTTTTCTTCCACGTCTGGTGTTGCTCCCTCAACTACTCCAAGACCGAATCGCATAGCTTTGGATCCAGGCTGAATTATTCATGTCCAACAAATACAATGTTACATGCAAATAAATATGAATATAAATATAAAATGAAATTCAAATCGAAATTGAAATATTCATGTGAATATAAATATAAATATAAATATAAATACATTACCTGTAGTACCACCCAAACAACTAACTTGAGCATATATGAAACCTCCTTATGACTAATGTACCCCGGGCAGATGATCGTCTTTACCAGCTCGAGGGATCTCACTAATAGACCCGACTTGTTCTCGACGGCCATCCCTAATTTTCCATATTTGGGGAGCCTAGGGGCCGAGGAGCCCTCATCGTATCCGCTACCACCGATCCCAGATGATGAGGGGAAATCCTACTTTCATAATTAATCATATATTAATTTACTAATTTATAATGAGGGGGAATCATATATTAATTTACTAAAAAAATTAATAACCAATCAATTCGTTTACAAGGGACATTACGCATAAACACGCACATACACGCACACTACACACACATATACACACACGCGCACATACACACACACACACACGCGCACGTTCACACACACACACACACACACACAGTCCCCCACTCCCACCCCACCACCCGCCCACCCATCCTTGACCCCTCCCCCCTATCTCCTCCATCTCCTCTAAAGGGTGAGTTCAAGTATGTTTCATTTAATTTCAAGTATGTTTCATTTAATTATCATACTATATATATATATATATATTGTTCGATATATAAAGTAATTTTTAAAAAAAGTTGAAAAATCTCACCCCCATATAGACAATAATCCAGTGGTCATGCCACTTATAAAACTAACTACCCCAGCATCGATCCACTATAATCCAACAACAATGTCAACAACAAATGTGTATCATGTACTCCTTCTAATTCATCTACTCAATTAATTATTTTCATCAATTAAACTAACAATGAGGGGCAATCCTACATTCATATTAAATGGGCACTAATTATTAATTTACTTTCACATAAACTATAGAATTAAAGTTACAATTAAATCCATACAATTAAAGTTATTTCGAATCTCAACAATTATTTGTTAATGAGGGTCAATCCTACTTGCATATGAAAGGGGCAATACATATTTTATTAATCAATTTGTCCATTTCAATTGTTGAGATTGCCCCACCACACACACACCCCACCCCACCCTACCCCCACCCCTACCACCACACATACATGCACACACCTAAACACACACACACATACACCCTACCACCCCTGCCCCCCTCACCCCAACACACACACATGCACACACCTGCACACGCACACACCCCAGCACCACCACCCCTTGCCCCCCACCCAGCCCCCTGTCCCTCTCCTCTACCCCACCACACACATATATACACACACACCACCCCACCCCCACCACCCCTGCCTCCGCCCCCCACCACACACCACCACACACATATATAAATGAAAGAGAAAAAGAGGAAAAAAACATACCTTAGAGAGAGAGAGAGAGAGAGAGAGAGAGAGATAGAGAGAGAGAGAGAGAAATCGCTTAGAGAGATAAAGAGAGGGAAAATCAAAAGGGTGGGAAAAAAAGAAAAAGTATGGTTTTTTTTACTGAAGAAATTGTCACGGACATGTCATGGTCATTGACCGTGACAAGTTAATACTATTGTCACGGTCATTGACCGTGATAAGTTAATACTATTGTCACGGCCTTGTCACGGTCAATGATCGTGACAAAAAACGCTTGTTTTTTTGTCACGGTTAATGATCGTGACAAGGTTGGCCAGCTAAAGGGTGCCAATTTAGCCTTTTTGGTGTAGTGCTATTTGACCAATTACTATACACAAATACAAATTCTTATGATAATGGAAGGAAGATATTACGACAAGCTTAGATATCTACATGGATACCCACAATGACACCGGAATAAAAAAAAAAGATTCCTTTTGTCATTGAACAGTTTATTAATTCACATGATGATTGGGGTGTCAAATTGGATTTCCTCCTTGTGATGATTTCTAAATCTTTGCCTATGACCTATCTCCCTAGTTTATTGAATCGTTTGGTAGAGTGAAAATGATGTGAAATTTTAGGAAATTCTTGGTTAAGGGTCAATGTGTACAACAAAGTTTAATGTGAGTTTAATTATATATAAACTTTTAACTAGGGGGCTATATATAGTTATCTATTTTAACAAATAAAACGACCAAATGACAAACTTCAACAAGCCAGAGAACTTTCTCAAAGTAAGACACAAGTCCTTTACCAATGTTGTATAGATGAATAACTAAAGATACCTATAACACAATTTGCACAATGATGATTTGGATATAATAATGTATGTTTAAGTGTGCACATTACTCACTAAAATGATATTTGACGAAGGATAAGAGTGAATATCAAATGAATGCTCAAGAAAGCTTTGGAAGAATAAGTAACTTTAAAGTGAATTATTTTCGGTTCATCAATCATTTCTTCCAAATGGTTTATAATAAATATTAGTGAACTTTCGATCGCATTGAATAAGTATAAATAATCAATTAAAAGCTTGAAGTATGGCTTATAATGTGTATATGTGTATTTATGATGGAATAAGGAAAGATAAAATCATTTCTCTCATATTTCATCATGGTGTCATCTCCAAGAGTTCTCATATTATCGAGGATTTGAGATGTGCAGAGCATTCTAACAATGTTTTTGGAGACCTTTGAAAAAAGAAAGATCTACAACATCGTCAACTTTTTTTACTCCTCATACGAATCATAACAGGATTTTCCAAGGTATTTTAATCTAAACCCTAATTTTTAAAATTAGTTCTTGTTTTTTTCAAATCTATGATTAAGCAAAGAGCATAAGGCTTAATTTTTTCACATTTTAATTATCAATTCTAGTTTCCAACAATTAGTATGAGATCCCTCAGTTTTAGATTGATCATATTTTAAAAAGTTTCATAATATTTAACCTTTAAAACCCTAGCTTTGATTGTTGTATGTTAATGCATCTTTGTGCATAGTTTCATACTAACATGGTCTTTGGAGCGATAATATGTTTATATCCCTTTCATGAATGTCATATATGTGTATTTTGCATGATTGGATCATATGGTGGTTTATCCGTAGTTATTTTTCTCTCCAAGATTTGATGTGGTTGTAATAATTAGGATATTAAATTACAGCTTTATTTGTGAGGGTATGTAATGTTTATTTACGTTAGAATTATGTTCTACGTGAGTTTGGGTGCTAAAGAAAGTTAAATGAAGTTTTATGAAGATCCAGATGAGTTATAGTCATTTTTCATCCACATTGTGAAGTGGAATTAAAGTGGTTATGTTAGAGGGTCAGATCAATCAGAGGGTCCATCGAATCGATTCGAAGATTTGGTTGGGTTGTTCCAGATTTGAATTATTTTTCTCAACAGTTCTTCATCTCAACTCTTCCTGAACCAAAATGGATTATTTCCAAAGGCAGAGTAAGTGAAAAATTCCATTATAGTTTGAAATTTGATACAAGGAATGTTCTTGTGTGGAAAGAATTTTTATGTGACAACCCATCTAATTAAATACCGGGTGATCAGTCCTTTATTAAATTAAAAATAAAATATCCAGTTGGTCCATTCTTAGCATCACTATTGAAAACTTTTTAATATTTAATTAACCACCTAGTATTCAAAAATACTGATGCCAAAATTTATCTTACATTAAATAGATAAACATGCGGAATAAAAATAAACTTAAATCATACATAGTCACTAAGTCTAAAACAATACTGAATAAATCCCAAAATAATAATCCAACAATGAATACATAATCCAAATGCTGAGTCTGAAAGTAACTGGGCAACACGCCGTAAATAAATTACAATTAAGATAAGATTCCTAATCTAGGAATAAAGAAATGATGCATCTATCTCAAATCCTGCAACCTTCCACACATGTTGCAGATACGTAACCCCGGGACAGATAAGTTAAGTCTGGCGTCCCATGTGGCTGGACACCTGAAAAAGTTTATAAGAAAAGACAAATATTTTGCAAACAAGTCCGAGCCCGATTTGTAGAAATGTTTAGCAAGCATTTTATTTCAATATATGAAATGCCTAGTATATAATGTTCATAATTGATTTTACAGTCGCAATCTCTTGAAGATAATCTCACCTCTCTTCTATAGTGAACACCTATCGCATTCATTTATTATGTCTAGTTATTACTCTATCAAACTAGTCCATAACAACTGTTTAACTAGCTCGCTAATTATCCCGTTGTAAGTTAAATGTAATCTTATGATTAGTATAAAATACGTACTTCTCATCTTTAGGAATATACTAAATATCACTTTGATACTATTAATAAAAATTCATCACTTCCCGCTTAATAATTTATTGTGCCCACTCGTATAGCCTATACTATACGATATTATATTTTTCTAATTCTTTAAATTCATTAAGAGTTACTACTAATTGATTACGTTCTCATACACTTTGAGTAATTTAAATATCATTATCTATCTTATCTACTAATACACTCATAGTAGAATCAATCACACGTATGTATATATATATATATACACACACACACACACACACACACATCAGTCTTATCGTATATACATATAGATCACCCCTAGTTGGAGACTTGCGATGCAGGCATACTCCACTATCAAGTCCTGGTACATCACATACTAAATAAGGGCATCGATTCGGATATCACCCTCGAACCATAAATCAAATCACGCATATTGGAGGTTACCATAGTTCTAAGCCTTTGGGATACGCTCAAACCTAACGCAACCAAATGACCGGTCACACCCTTATTCACATAAGTTGTGCTAAGTCCCTGAATTCTATGTTATGAGGTATAAGTCAATATCCCACCAATGGGCTCATCAGAATAAGACTGTCCGTGACGCAAAACCTCTTGTGATAGCAAGTAGCCTAGATATGATTATACATAATAAATCATAAATAGGAATTCACCACACACATGTGTATATATATAATTCACACATTTATATATATCCCATGTATTTACGAATATGTTTGTAATTTCTATGTCACATATTAGATTGCTACACCTGCAATTTTATTATCAACTATAGTATTATGCATTCCCATGTGTATATATATAATACACACATTTATATATATATACCCAGTATTAACGAGTCTGTTAGTATTAAATATGACCAAATAAAAAAATAGCTACACCCTGCTATTGATTATAATTTATAGGATTATATTTTTCACCTCATAGATACTCGATTAAGTTCATATTAGTCTCACAAGGGTTCCTACAAACTTTGGTTTCTATTCGGGAAAGGTTCATCACTCATAACAACTTTAGGGGTATTTTATAACTTTAATATTTTATGTATAAGTAATAAAATTCCAAGGACAGTGTACTACTCTCCGTTAGCAACACGTGGCCCCATACGACACACAAATTCGAGTTCGTATGAAAGAGATATCCGCATTTCAAATTTCCCCCTTAAAAAGCACCATAATAAGAACATAAAAAAAATATATATATCCCAGTTAATTTTGTTTATTATTTTTCGTGGCGGAACAAAATCTGACCCCCCCCCCCCCCCCGGTCGATCGGCCTTAGGACTCCGATCGACTAGTTCCCTTAGTTTTCCCAGAAATACTTCTGCATTTTTCTCTTCTATCGTTTCTCAACTAATTCATTAATTGTTCTCTAATCTTCACCAAATTTATTCTAAATGATTAATATGTATTTGCTGTAATAACCCTTACCTTTGAGTAATTATTTTTATATTAATTTTCCTTGTGGGTTAGTTATATAAATAAAGGAAATTGAAGTAAATATTGATTTCAGAAATTTATGAGTTAATATTTATGAGTACTGCATTTACCTTTACACGAATGTAAATAGTGTAATATTATGTTATGAAAATTCGTTGGGCTTTAAAATGACGGTTATGATTGATATTCCAATTGGACTAGTATTAGAATGTTAATATGATGTTGGAATATAAATTTATGAATGAAATCCCGCATGTCAGTTTGGAGGGCGCGGTTAGTCCGGGAATGGTTGAGATAGTTAAAATAAGGGCCAGGGTTATTTTTGGGTTCCGGGGTACTTTTATCTAGTTATGACTTAAATATGATGTTACGAATCATTTTAGGTGTGTAGTAACATTTACTGTTAGACAGAATTCATTTAGGTATTTAAGTCTGGCAAGAGCATTTTATACCTCATTTGTGTGTTTTAGACCTAAAGAGTTAAAGAGAAGTAAGAACTTAACAAAGAGAAGAGAAAGAGGAGATTTTTTTTTATTTCAAGCCCGAAATTGTTTCAACGAATAAGAATCTGAGACTACAATCACAAGGCACATTATTATACCTGCAATACCTTATGATTACGTTGAATAAACCGTGTGATTAGTTGTTGTTCTTAGGATTTAACCCATTTGGGGTTTTGTTTGAGTTTGTTTTTCAAACCTTCACCTATATAAGTTAGATATGATTTGAGGTTGTATATTGTTAGGTGATCATATAGATATGATTTGTTGATGATAGTTGGTGTAGATGGAAGAAGAAGAATTGGAAGATTTAGGTTTTGTAAGAAAAATGGGGGATGGATGACTTACCAGGTACCGGACCGATTCGATCCTCCAAAAACACGAATCGATTTGGCCCCCAAAATTTTCTGCATAAGGCATATTTAGCAGACCGATCAGGGTGAAATGAAAAACGGATCGATCCGGTACTCTATTTCCATCCCGAGAATTGGATTTCATTTTCTCTCCTTTTATTTCGGTTTTAAAGCTCAGGAACCTTCTCTTAGGATGTATTGAGAATTAATACAACCACATAAGGAGAGTGGTACTCTAGGATAGTATGGGAGTGTCTGGGCTTATTTTGAGGACTAATCATAAGGGTATAATGTGTCATTTCGTTTAGTAAATGAGAGTAGGACAAGTGTAGAGTCGGGTAGGGGGTATTGGACTTTCGGGGGCTGGTGTGATAATAGATATCTTTTCTAGCCAAATTGCATGAACATATGGTTTCGGAACGTAAAGATCGTATGTTTAACTTAATATAGTTTGTAACTATGGCACATTTACACATACCTCTCTAAATGCTATCATAAGGGAAGTACGCGTTAGAGGTGAATCCCTTGGATAATGATGTAGGGAGAGTATAGTCCTTAGGCCATGATACCTATTTTTACGTTGTATGATTGTATTGTTCATAGTGTGGTAATTCTGGATATGGTTATGACTCACTATCGAAGGTATATGGACGTTTCCCACGCGCTGCGATTTAGGATGCCCAGGTGGTCTTGGTTATAGGCCCTGGAAGATGATAGTATTTAGCGGCGCATCCAGTGGGGTGAGTACCATAAGGATGGTCTTAGGACCTTTATTATTATGATTGTAACTATTCTCATTAAAATGGTATTTCACCCGAATGATTAATTTATTTAAGAAAACTGTGAATCAACTTTAATTGCATATGGTCCCTACTGATTATTGACTTGTAGATATATCTTCAATTGATAAACTTGGCATGTGGAATATAGTTAGGTTACTCCTAGTAAGTGTATGGGTAGTTTAACTTAAAATGAATTGTACGCATTAGGATGTGCACTTAGAAGAGAGGTGAGGATGATTCCTTGAATGAAGAGAAAATTATATTGTTTATGAAAGTAGTATTCATAACATTCATGCATTTATTCACATGTATATCATATCAACCCGGGCCCTAACCCATTTATATTTCTTCTTCTTGTGTTGTTCTTATATATGTTCAGGTGCTCCGTCGCATGGGAACCCGATGTGACTTTCCTTCCCAGTGTCAAGGAGTACAGAATTTTGCGGATGTTGTAGGAATCTTTGTAGTAGACGCATCATTTCTTTTGATACTCTTGCTATGATCCATCTATATGTTCGGGTGTGTTGCCCAAGTTTAGTATTTGTACATGCTGTCATACTTGATGTATTATTTTGTATTTAGTTTGTTAACCGACAACTTATTCGGTTATGCCTTTTAGTATTGTTGATAAACTGATATATATTTATACACATCAACCTTTTGTTATAAATTGGATTATGGAACTTGGTTTTAATATTATTTGCAAAATTATATATGACATCCATTTTCAAAATATTTGGTGGTTGTCTCGTATATTTATTATGCGAAAATGATGCTCAAAATGGACCATTTAAGATTCCTGCTTTTGTTGGAGTATTGGGTTGGCCACCTATTATTTTAGTAAGCGGGGTGTTACATTATCCATCATAAATTCTACCGATAAAGTTTATCGTAATTAATCTATCCCTTGATTCATTATTTCAATTGTTGACCCAATTCATCAACAATTATTATTTTCACAATTGGTGGGTTCATTCATTATAGAACCCGAAATTTCGACCAGCCTATAACATGAAAATTTCACAAGAATCATTTAAACAAATGGGTCATCTTAAACCTCTGGACAAAAACCCAGAAATTTGGTAACCTTATAACACGATGTTTTCTCAATATTCCTTTAATCAAATGGGTTTAAATTTGTTTTTCTCCAACAAAAAATTAGGATGTTTTCTAAAGATTCCTTTAATCAAATGGGTTTAAATTTGTTTTTCTCCAACATACAATTAGTAAGATTTATTTGTCAAGTTTCTAATTATCATATTTTTTACCACAAATTCAAGAATCAACATTATTAACTACAACTCAAAATAAATAAATAAAGTACTTGCCTCTATGGATTAAATCCGACGATCTCTTCACGAAATTTGTTGAGAATGTCCCTTTCCTTCTTCTTCCTTTCTCCTATATCTTCTCTCTCAACATAGGGTTTAGAATTTTATTAACTACGACCCAACTCTCTTAAACTTTGGTTTTAAAGTGCTAATCCCGTTTGAAGGTTAATGGGTCAAGCTCAGTTGACCCGAACATTCTCGTGCGGGCCCAGTTTTGCCAAAAATGCCTCAAGACCCAATTACTATCCCAGGTACTCTTTTTCGACTATCTCGACCCTTCCGGACTCAATTGTGACTTCTAAATTTCCATCTTTCTTATTTTAAAAAAAATTCAATTTCGACCTCAAAATACGACACACGTTAAAATAAAAATAATCCGAATTAATTTAAATTTATAAATCACCAACTTGAATAATTTATCCAAACTAAACAAATTCCAAATAAATAACTTAATTAATTTATATATCCTAAAATAATACGGGGTGTTATACTTCTCCCCTTACAAAGGAATTTCGTCCTCAAAATTCGAATAAGACTAGTACTCAAAACTTAGGATATATTCTAGTACACATCCATTCTTTCCCACACAATCTAAATCATTCTAAATTTTTTGTTTTATTTCTCATAACGGTATCCCTTAGTCCAACGGCCCCCACACTACCGTTCAATCTGGTGATGAATTTTCTTTAATCATCTTGTACTAAAATACTCAATTATATAATTTACCAAATCACATTAGTGCCTACACCTCACTTTGCATCTTCATCCAGCTTATGTAATTACTATGAGCCTATCCACTAACGGATGAAGTATTTCCTTTACTGGGGAAAGGATCCAACATCCCCATGTGTTAACTCCCTTATTCGTTTACTCTTATTATACAAATATTTCAACATCTTTCGACTATGGAGGTTACTAATAATCCTACTAACTTGGGCGCAAATACACCCTATATTCTTCGCATAATTGCCTAAATCAAATGAATGTAATAAACTTGTTGTGACTAAGCTTTTCATATTTGTCCTGATTATATGGTAAGCTTATACTCAACTTCCCTACCAATTTCAACTTTATTATTCTCTAGGTTGGCCCATCGATCTACTCATGGTGTAAATATTCCACAATATTTTCTCACATCAACACTATACGGCTGTACCATCCTTAAGTCATAATTTGACTATCAACTCACATTTATAACTACATCCATGTATAATAACCAAGGTACCAAACCTATGTCCTAATGACCAAACATCTCCCCACTTCCAACGTTTCACTAAGTTTCATGCGTGGGGTGTCTCACAAAGAGAAATCCAAATGAGGACCCCGCGATAAACTACTAACTAACACTATTGGTCGTTGAGATCTGTTAGGCCCTCAGTCCATAGGATGTACCCCCAAATTACCGTATCTTGACATAAAAGTATACATGTCTACTCCGATGTTACAAAAGACAACAGACAGTATGACGCTCTTACTATCACTAGTTTCTTAGCACGAATAAATCACGAGCTATATCTCTCAACTCTGTAATAAGCCAGTCTACCTTGAATCACGTCAGTAACCGTCCCTACCCATCAAAATTACAAATAACCATACAAACATATTCATATATGTCTATTATGAAATACACTATCACATACATACACGCATATAGACAATATAACATATATACTCATCTACTGGACCTATATTTTTTTCAGTAGGCCTCAGCTTAAAGTGTTTTCTCTACACGTTCAATAATTAAAATTTAAAACCGATGCATTAACATCCAACTACATATCTTCACTCTGAACGTTAATTAAGTTCCCTACAGTTAATAACCCACAACTAAGGTTAAAAAAAACTTTCGCAATGCACTATTCCCTAGCATTATCGACGAATTTTGTGGGTCCGGAGCACATAACTAAGTTATCAAAAATCGTGTCCCTCGACAAATAAATTAAATCGCATATGCCCATTTCTCTCAAGGTGTCACATAATATCGTGATCTCGATATAACTAAGCCCTCAACACGTAAACAATAATGATCTAAATCTCCCCACTCAACGATAAACCCGATATACCTTGAATTACATAACTAAAAGTCCTCTTTCATTGGGATTAAAAGTAACGAGACAACTATTCTTGCCAAAATATATGATATGATGTGTTAACCTTCTTCCAGGTGATTATTCGCAAAACAAACTATTTCACCCTGATATAGAGAGGACCATAAACTTCCCATACAGTTTACTACTACTTCAACCCTCGGTATTCAGTCACTATGCAAAATGATAATATTCTTATAACTCTCATAATGAGGAAAAACTACCACATAATGTAAAACATTCTCTTAGTGTCCACACATGTCCACACTGCAGATGGAACCAAAGAGATCCCTGCTACTCAACTGTACACATATACACACTATATTAATATTAACGACACCTCTACTAATCTTGTTTCACATCTGAATCAATTATTAACAACTTCCTGTGACTCACTCGTATCACAAAAATGGACTTCTGTCACCTCGAGATAAAACTCATACTTTTAATTTCCACTAATATTGGTCATTAAAATGGTTCCTCAACATAAAAACTTCATCCCATCTGAACCAAAAAATCCTTATAATTGTTGCCCCTATTAGGCTTCCCGTTCCTGTCCCCCGATTCATTGCAGACAAGATCTACACATGTGTTCCTACTCTTCACACATAAGACACCTCTCTATGTCATCTTCCTCGCTCGATCATCGGGTCCTCAAACCTAACTCAAATGCAAAGATTGACCCTCGATTTGTAGCAATGGTTGTACGTACATGATCTTATCCTATAGTTGTCCCTTGCCCCGCTTCGAGAAACACTTCTTCCTGTAGCCCATCTCTCCATAATTAATACACTGCCAGAAAAGTCCTCCATTTCTAGTCTTGGACCTAGTGGCCTCCACCATCCTTACCATTGCCCTGATGGCCCTAAATAATGGAATACTGTGGCTGTTGAGGATACTATTGGTCTTGCTTAAACCCACCATTAATGGGTTGTAAATTTTTGGGCCTAATTATCTTAGCTCGATTCCTCTTTCAAAAATCTCATTCCTCTGGTGATTGATGTGACCCACTGACATAGTTTCCATCTACTTTCCAATCTCACTAGCCTCACTTTATCTCTATGGACAATCAGGATATAAGTTACCCCACTCTCTACACATTGGACACCCTACTGTGCTTCACCTAGTTTTTGGCCCTGCTGGCCGTATTGGGTGTCCTTCTCTCAGTCCTGGTATCCTTATCCGTGATTGCTACCCATGTTATCCCTTTGTCTTCATTGTCCCTATGGAACTCGTTACTGGCCTCGACGGCCCTGACTGAACCCTCCATCACATGGTAGGAATTTAATTGATCTGAATCCTTTAAATGGGTCCTCTACTGGGTATACCCTCTTTAGTTACTTCACTAGTACTGTTTATTCTCGTCTTGCACTTTGTCTAGATTCTCTAACCCCTTGGCTACCTTCTCATGGAAGCATTGATGTACACTTATAAATGTATGACCATGAAGATATCGACATAACTCATCCTTGCTGGATCTCCCATCGACGATTGTGCATTCTACTCGTGAGTACATAATCAGCTCATGAACCCTTTATATTCTCCGTACCCCTTTTGTCGGGTATAGAGTTCACTAAATAAGTTAATTCCTTTCTTACGATCGGTCTTTATTTTTCCCACAAAGGATAATATCAAAACCCCATTCGCATCTCTATCAGAATAGCATATGGAAGATCTTACGATTAAATTGCACTCAAAATTTTCTTTTAATTCCATATATTTCTTATATGTGGTAACTGACTCTCGGACCTTTATGTTGCTCCTATGAGCAAAAAAAACATTCCCAAAATTTTAATCCTGTGTATCATTGCACTCTACCCTACGTGATTGTCTTTGGATTTTCTCCTTCCATTGGACTATCACACTCCCTCTTTTTCCCAAACCCTTATAGATGGCTTCTTTGAAAGAGACCTTTCAATTTCTCCCCACCCCTTGTTGGCGATGCTGGGTGAGACTAAAATTATTCCCCCGTTATCTACAAAAGTTCTTCGGGAAACTATTTCCCCCGAGATTATCCTATCAACACTTTCCTGAACAATAATTATGGTGAATTATATCGCGGTCACCATTTCCAAATTACTCTTTAGCTTCTAATAAGCCTCTCCTCCTACAGTCCTTCTAACGACCCTCGCTGGTCGTCCTATAATGTTCAGTTTACTGAGCCTAATCGAACTCTTATATTTGTCTTATCAACTCTACTTTATAGCATGAGAAAATAAGTCGCTTTCATAGAGGAATTCAACAATCATTTCATAAGGATCTATATCGAAGAGTGCTACGCTAAAATGTAAAAAAACGTACAGATCCTAAGGACACTAGAACCTGATGTTCTAATACCATTTGTGACACCCCGTCTAATTAAATATCGGATGATCAGTACTTTATTAAATTAAAAATAGAATATTCGGTTGGTTCATTATTAGCATCAGTGTCGATTTTTTTTTAATATTTAACTAACCACCTAGTATTCAAAAAGACTAATGCCAAATTTTATCTTTTATTAAATTGATAAACACACGGAATAAAAATAAACTTAAATCATACATAGTCACTGCGTCTAAAACAATATTGAATAAATAAATGACTTGCCGAATAATCCATCGGCTAAAATCCCAAAATAATAATCCAACAAATGAATACATAATCCGAATGCTGAGTCTGAAAGTAAGTGGGCAAGACGCCCTAAATGAAACTGCAACTGAGATATGATTCCTAGTTTAGGAATAAAGAAATGATGCGTTTAGTTTAAATCCTACAACCATCCACGCATGTTGTAGCTACACAACCCCAGAATAGATAAGTCAAGTCTGGCATCCTAGTGGAAGGACACCTAAAAAAGTTTTTAAGAAAAGACAAATATTTTGCAAACAGGTCAGAGCCCAATTTATAAAAATGTTTAGCAAGAATAGTATTGAAATAAATAAAATGTTTAGTATATAATGTTCATAATGGATTTTATGGTCGCACTCTCTGGAAGACAATCTCACCTCTCTTCTATTGTTAACACCTACTGCATTCATTTATTCCGTCTAGTTACTACTCCATCAATCTAGTCCATAATAGCTATCTAACTAGCCCTCTAATTATCCCATTATAAGTTAAATGTACTCTTATGATTACTATAACATATGTATTTCTCATCTTTATGAATATACTAAATATCACTTTAATACTATCAACAGAAAGTCATCACTTCCCGCCTAATAATTTATTGTGCCCACCCATGTAGCCCATACTATACAACACTACATTTTTCTAATTCTTTTGATTAATTAAGAGTTACTAGTAATTAATTACAGTCTCGTACACTTTGAGTAATTTAGATAACACTACCTATCTTATCTACTAATACACACATAGTAGAATCAATCACACATATATATATACATCACTCTTATCATATATATTTATACAACACCCTTAGGTGGAGACCTGCGGTGTGGACATACTCTGCTATCCAGTCGTGGTACCTCACGTACTAAATAAGGACATCGGTTCGAATATCACCTTGAACCATAAATCAAATCACGTATATTGGAGGCAAACATAGTTCTAAGCCTTCGGGATACACTCATACCTAATGCACCTAAATGACCGATCACACCCTTATTCACACAAGTGGTGCTCAGTCCCTATGTTCTATATACTAAGGTACAAGTCAATATCCCCTCAATGGGCACATCAGAATAAGACTATCCGCGAAGCGAAACCTCCTGTGATAGCAAGTAGCCTAGGTACGATTATACATAATAAATCATCAATAGGTATTCATCACACACATGTGTATATATATATAATTCAAACAATTATATATATCCCAAGTATTTATGAATCCGTTTGTAATTTCTATGTACCATATTAGATAGCTATGCGCTGCATTTTATTATCAACTATAGGATTATGCATTCCCATGTGTATATATATATAATTCACACACACACACACACACACACACACACACACACACATATATATATATATATATATATATACCTAGTATTAACAAGTCCGTTCATATTAAATATGACCCAATACTAAAATAGCTACGCCCGCTACTGATTATAATTTATCGGGTTATATTTTTTCACCTCATATATACTCGATTAAGTTCATATTTTTTCAACTTCAAGGGTATTTTAGAGCAATAACATTTTCTGTATAAGTAATAAAGTTCCTAGGACAGCGTACTACTCTCCGTTAGCTATGAGTGGCCATAAACAACACGTAAATCCGAGTTCGTATGAAAGAGATATTCGCATTTGAAATTTCCCTCTTTTAAAAGACCCAAAATAAGAACACTAAATAAATAAACAAATAATATCCCATATTATTTCTTGCAGCGGCACAAAATTTAACCCCAACCCAGTCGACCGGCCCTGGGATCCTAGTTGAACGGTTCCCTTGGTTCTGCCCAGAAAGGCTTTTGCGTTTTTCTCTTCTCTCCTTCCTCAACAAATTTCTTTATTGTTCTCTAATCTTCACAAAATTTATTCTCAATGATTAATATGTATTTGCAATCATATTTCCTACCAATACACTTTCTCGTAATTAATCTGTCCCTTTATTCATGATTTCAATTGTTAACCCATTTCCTCGATAATTATTAATTTCACCATTGGTGGGTAATTCATTATAGTGCCCAGAATTTCTACCAATCTCTAACATGGAAATAACACAAGAATGATTTAAACAAATGGGTCGTCTTCAACCTCTAGACAAACACCAAAAATTTGATAACCTTGATGTTTTCCCGAGATTCCTTTAATCAAATGGGTTTAAATTTATTGTTCTCCAACATACAATTACGATGTTTTCTTAAGATTCCTTTAACCAATTGGGCTTAAATTCTTTTTTTTGCAATATACAATTAGTAAGATTTATTTCTCAAGTCTTCTAATTATCATATTTGTTACCACAAATTCAAGAATCAATATTATTAACTACAACTCAAAATAAAGCAAGAAAATACTTGCCTCTATGGATTAAATCTGACGATATCTTCTCAAAATTTGTCTGGAACGTCTCTTTCCTTCTTTTTGCTTTCTCCTTTATCTTCTCTATCAAACTTAGGGTTTCGAACATTATTAACTACTTCCCAACTCTCTTAAAATTAGATTTTAAAGTGCTAATTCCGTTTTTAGGCTACTGGGCCAAGCCCAATTGACCCGAACACTCTCGTGTGGGCCCAGTTATGCCTAAAAATGCCCCGAGACCCAATTACTACCCACGGGGACACTCTTTTTATGACTATCTCGATCGTGACCTCTAAACTGCCATCCAAATTATTATATACAATTTTCCAATTTCGACCTCAAAATACGACACACGTTAAAATAAAAATGATCCGAATTAATTTAAATTTCTAAATCACCAAATTAAATAAATCCTCCAAATTAAATAAATATCAAATCACTAATTTAATTAATTTATATATACTAAAGTATACGGGGTGTTACAGTCTACTTCAAGTCGGTTTCTTATTCTTCAAGGCTTCTACATTAAGAAGATTTCTAGGTCATGATGAGATGAGAATTTTATTCCTATTAGAATTCTGAATGCATGTTATTTTGTTTGATTATGATTTTGCTATATCTTGCATGTTGATAAATTTCAAGATCTAATTAATTGTATAATTAATATACCACATTTATCACAGACATCACGAATTAATGTTGCGACCAACCTAAATCACATTTTTTCGAAAAATCCATTGTTATTTATTCTCTTCTAAAATGAATTTAATGAGATGATTGATTTAAAGGTAAAAATCCTGATTTTAATTTTAGTTTAAATAGTTTTATTTTTTTAAATTAAAATAGTAAGACTGGGTAATTTAATTTTTCAACTAAATTGGAAAATAACCTAGGATTTAATTTGAGCATTTATAATTGAATAAATTATTCTTCATAATACCCTCAAGTTAAAATATTAAGTGGGAGAGGGTTTTTAACATAATCTACACGGTCTCCATTGATGTTTTATGAATGTGATGTGATTAATTCCTCATATCATCCAGTCTGGCCACCCAACATATGGAATTAATCAGGGCATTCGGTATTCTTAAAACTGTTAAGTCATAATTTCAAAAATTAGAATATGACTGAGTTTGATCCCCCCCCCCCCCCCCCAACGAGAAATTCCTTCATGAGCCATTTCTAATTCAAGGAATGAACTAATGGTATACACTTAGACATAATTAATGATATCTTACAGAACGGATTCAGTGTCATTAATTGTTGGAGCCAAAGAAATCGGTTATTCATTATGTTGGACATAAGTTTCTAGACTATCGAGTAACATAAGGAAAGATGAAAACCTTTTTAGTTCAAGGTGGGGTGATTAAATCTCCTAAAGATAAATCTCACTTCGTGGGGGAAATCTAATGTCCGACGGAATTACCTTTTAATTAGTGGTAGAGGGATGCTAACTTGAATTTTAATCGAAATAGTTATTGCTTTTAATTAGATTTTTTTTAATTTAATCATTATAATATTTAAAAATGAATTCAATTTTTTCTCACTATTTTAGTTTTAACTCAAATTGTTTTCAAGGACTAAAAATGTAAATATACATTGTTCTAACTTAAGTGGATAATAAGCTTATTTTACCCACAATTCCAATAAATGTTTTAAAATATGATGTGATTAATTTCTCTTGTCAGGGTATCTAGCCCCTCATAAGATGGCATTAATCATGCAATCATGATAATTTAATTCTTTTAAATTAACCATTATATATGTTGGGTCCCCTAAATTGGACGTTTTTGTACATGTTTAAATTTAAAGACCGGTGGAAATTTGTATAGATAGACATTGGTTGATAACATTCAAGTAATAATCATGTTCTTGAAATTATTTCCATTATTGATTGATCACGGAATTCTTTTGATTATATATGGTGGGGACACCCGAATGCATTTCGTAATCTGGGGTTGAGCATTATCGGTAGCCAAGGGGTTGTGTAAGTTATTCAGAAATGATTTACTTATTTCCCAAAAGGAAAGTAAAAGAATAAGTCTAAGTTTCGGGTACAGTGATTTGGGTTAAGAAAGGTCCATATTCCTCAGCAGTAGTGATATAGCCAAAGGAAAAGTTTTCACACTATAAGTAGTTAGAACTTTTATCACAATGTTTTGTATTTTTCTTCCTTTATAAGGAAAAATGACATGGTAATAGAATTTTTCTTGAAATTAAATACGTGATTTACTTTTTAATCTAAAAGAATCTGGAGTGTAGACTTAGGAACCACATATCAGATTAGCAGCTCATTCCGGAGATTCCGGGTAACCGGAAAACTACTTAAAATATTGATGTTCCTAACTGAGGGCATTAGAATAAGGCAGCGATATCAACAGTATGATATTCTTTTGTATTATGATGAAGCCAAAAAATTAATATAGGTAAATTATTTAATGCACTTGGTTTACTAAAAAGTGATTATGCTATCTAATTTGGTTTTGTGATTATTTTAATGAAGTTATTTTATTAATTAAAATTGTACTTTTTATCTATTCTGGTACGTTGGAAAATCATTTATACATTATAAATTTTGTCTCACCAATACTTCTAAAAATTTATATGAGTAATTTTAATTAACAAATTCATTAATGTGAAAACTTCCGTCAAGAACCAAACACAAATTTGGTACTTATGCTTAGATTATTTCTTATTCTAAAAGGAATTTGAAGACAATATTAGAATGAAATATTGATTTATTGAAAGTGGAGGAACTTCTAGTCATAAATCTCATTTAGAAGGTATAATGACAAAGTTCCCTTCACGGCCAAAAACAAAGGAACGAAAATATATTGGAAATGGTTCCTATCTGTAAGTGTCATTTTATGACTTTTCGGCCACAGAGTGGTTTAGAGTGCTACATAGATTTTATTTATGATTACTCAAGGTAAGGAATTTTTTATTGTATGCAACACAAGTATGATAGTTCAATGTGTATAAGACTAGGGTGGAGCATAGGTTAGGTGAACTATGACAAACCCTGAGATTTGATCATGGGTGGTGTATAGATCTTTGGAGAGTTTAGGGGATCATTATCTAGAGGAATGGGATTATATCCCAGTTGGTTACATGGGGTATTCTACTTCGGAATGGTGTAGAGAAAAGGAAGAAATAAGTATTTATTAGATATGATAAGGACCATAGTTAGTTATTCAAGGATAAAACATTCTTATTAGGATTTTTTTATAAGAGAATGTCATACATATTGAATTTAGTTTATTCCTAATCAATCTCTTCTTCTCCTATTGAACATTGGTGTGGGAACAAGCTCATTGTAGGCCATGTTCGGATATGGGGATGCCCAACACTCATGTTGTGTTAGGACCCAAGTAGGATGAAATTAAGGGGGTTTTGTGAAAAGGTCCTTATGATGCTCGAAGTATATAAAATTAGGACACTCTATATAATTTTGTAAATTTAGTCCCTGTACTAAAAATTCCATGAAAAATGGTGAAAAATAGTGCCGCTAGCGCGGAACAAAAAAATAAATGCTATTGTACCACAGGGACTAGATTTATAAATACTATTGTACCCCAGGGACAAGATTTATAAACTTGAAAAGCATTGTCCTAAAAATCTAAATATAAGAAGAAACATGGCCTTTACCTTAATTCTCTATTAAATTAATGACAAACGTAAGTCTCTTTTGTTAGTTACCACAAAGTTATAGAAGTAGTTTACATCATATTGTGAAAGAAGGTAGTTGATTTAATTAAGGACCTATTCTTGAAAGAGGATTTTATAATAAATCATGCCTAAGTGTAATCTAGTCTTACAATATTAAAATGGAACATCATATTACCAATGTTGTCAGAACACTTGTATAAGGGGAAATACAACCTGATATCGATAATATACTACCTAATGGTAGTCGTAGTAATACCGATGATTAGTGTATACATGTCACTTATACTAGATAACATATTGTGCCGTATCATAGTGGGAGTTCCAGGAGTCATCCTGAATGGGTAGTGTTTTGGGTGATGAGATCCTAAGAAAACACAAACCAAGTCCCCAGAACTAGAATGAGGCATTGTAAGATATGGATTTTTCTTTGACTTATGACAATGCATATAAAAAGGATTCAATATATTTGAATCAACTATTGGACATCTATACTTGATGATATGGTATTACCCATTGGGTACAAGAGGGCCTACAAGAAGTTAAAAGATATATGGATAGGATGGTGTAATGCTTGAAGACAAGACTTGAGAAATTGTTTACTCAAATATAGGTTTTGCCAATGAGAAAACCTTCTCGATGGTAGCCATGATAATGTCTATTGGGATTCTTATAAAGTCAATCTACATTCATGAACGATTGTCTTAACCAATGCATGGTGAGAAGTTGAATAATCAAAGAGACGTAAGCTCATGAGATCCAATTTTAAATTTATGCTTAGACCAAGGTATTGGGTCATTCAGTTTGATAAGCTAATAATGTTTTTATTTTGATTGAAATATGAATAATCATTGTTTGAAAATAACCAAAAAACCCTAACGTGTTTTAGTTAATAAATAAAACTCTAACTCTTTTAAAACAGTTTAAAAACTTTGATTGAAACTGTTTTACACACACAACCAAATAATGATATGCGATGATGCTCCTCAAATAAAAGGATTTAGGATGGGATGAAAAAAAGGATAATGTGACACAATATCTATTCTTGAGAAAACTATCGTAATGGAAAACCCCGTGTTCTTTAGTCCCAGGACAACTCACACACCCAAGTCAACTATTACCAATTATTAATTATAGATTATAGTCCACCATTTTACAATGATTTAAACTAAGTAAATACAAGATGTACACCCAGCCTAGTCCAAAAATAACCCAACTTTACTCACAATGAGAAACCCAATAATACCCAGGTAGTGACAACTTGAACTCACACATAACTACACATCCAATACAAAGAAACCAGTGAAGTTGTGCAACACACTTAATTAATTATAAGGTTTTCTTTAATCAAAACATAAATCAATTATATTGTTTATAAAGAAAGATTAAACACACACCAGGTTTTATCTTAATTTAATCAACAAGAATAATAAAAGTTATGATTAATAACTTAAAGTAGGAACAGTTCCAAAAACCGCACTCCCAAACACAATAATAAAACAGGTATTTACGTAGGCCAAACACACACCAAATTATTTCTTGTTAAAACACACTTAACTCAATTTTAGTATCTATGTAAATGAATCTGATTTGAAAATAAAATAAGGTTATAATCAAATCTGAAAACACGATTAAACACATGAGTTTAACTCAACATAGATTAAATATCTAACCACGCGAGTTAAATACACATGTGAACTCAATACAGATCTGAATAGACAAACAAACTAGATCTGAAAAGTGTTTAAACACACAAACACACACACATCCCTAAAGATTAAGAACCAAGAAGCCAATTTTAAGATAGATCTAACCTTATAAATTTTAGTTAGGTCTTTTTTAACATGCAAACAGAAGTCCATATAGATCCAAGCCAAAAACAGTACTAAACCAACAAAATCAATATATATAGGTATAAGTAAGTATATATAGCATATTAGTGTACATAAATATATAGATATGTATATTTATGGATATATGTAAGTATAGGTATATAAAAGAAATTTTGAAAAACTCACATTGAAGGCCAAAAGGATTCAACAAAGACTCCAAGATCCAAAGAGATCAAAACATGCAAACCGAGAATTTTAATCGCCAAATCCAAGGCTCTCAAACTTCTCAATCAGTTCTATAATCAATTGAGGGGTGGCATTACTCTAACAGACCTATTGAGAAAGTAGAGGTTGAATAATGGAAGACTAAAATCTCAAACAAACAGCAAGTTGCCAAAAATAAAGAGCTCATCAGTAAACACCCAACACATATAACCCAAACCAACAGCATGCTTTGACATATCAAAGGACAACAACTCTCAAACACACAAATAGGTTATGAGTATAGAAAGAGGTATATATTTTAGCTCTGAAAACTCAAAAATACAGTCTCAACAATGATGATTCAGTAGAAAATGTAGAGAGATAAAGTGAGAAGAAAATGAGCAATTTGTTTGTGTTTTGAAAATCTCAAACCCTAAATTAAATGACCCGGGCACTAACTATATAAAGGAAACCAAAAAAATCAAGGTTCATTATTAATAAACCAATCTAATAAGGGTAAAAATGACCTTTCCCATAGGTGAATGGGAAAAAAATGGCAACCCAGAAAATAAGGGATACATGCATCTTTAGCCATGGAACCAGGAAGGGTATAAGAGTAAAAATCCTCCAATGATCGGCTGCAGCTGGAAAATTCCACATGTGGTCAAATAATGTGGTAGACGCAAGTCATTACCATTGGCCCAAGGAAAATCGCAAGGATCGAGCAAACAAACAAAAAATGGCACCATCTCAGCCATTAAAACCAACACACGAAATCACAACCATTTAATTTTTGTTCAAACATTTTAATAAACAAAATTGTTTTTTTTATTTAAGGAAATGTTTAAAAAATCAAGCAAACATTACAAAATACAAACAAAAAAATAAATAAATATTTAAAATACATAAATGATTTCGAAAATATTAATGTATACAAATACATTTTTCAAATAATTTTATAAGAATAAAAAAAATAATATATCTAAAGGGCACACACAAAATGTTGAAGAAAAATAAAATAAATTCTCAAAATTGAGACAATCAAGAAGGTCAATTTCAATCTCCCCTTTTGGCCAATTTCGAGACAAAAAGGACTTTGAGACCATACAATACATAAATCAACTAACAACATTTTGAATACTAGACAATACATAACTCAACTAACTACATTTTGAGTCCTATAGGTATTACTAGAAGCAAATTGGGGATGATTTGCAATAATTTGTGATTTGAAACATATCATGGGGAAATTATTAACACTACTTTGTTGACCATGTAAGAGTTTATAACAGAATTTTTCTAAATGACCCGTTTTAAGACAAAAAATGTATTTGTAAACATGCTTAACATCCAGCTTACTATTAGTAGAAATATGAATTTGCTTTACATTATCAGTTTTTCTAGTTAAATTCAGATTCTTAAAACAAAACTTTTCCAAGTGTCCAAATTTAGAACAAAAGTTGCAAGGAAAAAAATTTATTTCAGCACACTTGACAACATTACACTTGGTGTGCTAAAATTTACTTCCAAAATTCCTGTTTAAATCCATCTTTTTATAACAGAATTTCTCTGAATGCCCTATTTTAGAACAAAAGTTACACTGAAAAGAAGGTTTTGCATTCTTAATATTCCCAACATTTTGAATTTGCCTAACTTTGCCTAAATCAATTACTTTATCCTAATTTCTTAAAGCAGAATTTTTCTAAGTTTCCAGTTTTGTGTCAAAACATGAAAACAAAGTTTTAGCAAACGTAGAACAACCCGCATTTTCAACAAGTTTATAAAATATTCAAATTTCAGTTGAATCGGGAAATTATCCCTTAGAGTTGGGAAAATTGGTTACATCAAATTCTTTTCCCTCAAAACCAATCCCTTTTGTCAGAACAAAATCAGAATAAGAGTTGGTTGGGTCATAACACCTATTTTGATTAATAGTCTTGACTGCATCACCAACATTCTAATAACTCTTTAGCTTTTTCAAAGTGACCTCTAGTTCCTTTTTACATTCATTATATTTATTCAAAACAACCTTAATTTCAATTTGAGATTAATCAAATTTAAACAAAAATTCCTTGTTTTTAATTTTTAGAGAGTGATTAAGATCAATTAATATGACAATTCTTTTCTCTAGAAACGAAACATCATTTTCACGTTCACATACTTGGAAAATAGATTCTTCGGTTATAGACTTGATTCGATTTTTTAAATTGTCATTTTTAGCCATCAACCTAGAATTGATTTGAACTAAATCAGTACAGTCCGCAATTGTATTACAAAGGGAATTATTACTCACACCACCTTGTAAATTCGTATCACGCACCCTTATAAAATGACTGAATCCTCTACATTTTTAGCTTCAACAACATCATAAAAAATACTATAAAAATTAGATAATGAGGCTATGACCGTAGGGTGATTTTTAGCAAGTAAGTCATGAGAGAAATTCTTAAAGTCTAACCCCCAATTATCTACATGTAAATCAGAATCATTAGAAGTAATAGATAAGCTATCAAAAATGTTCTCAAACTTAATAGCACAAAAAGATGTAAAAGCCGTAAAAATTTTATTTACTTCATCATTGTCACTATCCGAAATAACATCCCTTTGGTAAAACAGTTATTATCATAGTGACCAAACTTATTAAGTTTACTACATTGAATATTACTAATATCTGTAGTATCATTAATAAAATCATTTAATTTCTTCTCAAATTGTTTATCAAAATACCTATGAGTATAACTAAGTTGACCTTCTCTTGAAGCAACACTACTTCTAAAGTTGACAAAAAAATTATAGTGAAAAACATATTAAGTCGTTTAGTTCAAGATTAAACAGTTTAAATGGCTTTGAACAATTTTTTTGAAGAAACTCTTTAATCAAAGCAAACAACTAACACAAGATATGTATAAAAGATTATATGAACGAGTTATTTAAGGTATAGATGTACTAGTTTTGAAAAACATAACTTATTTAGGTTCTAAATCAGCACAGTCTCAAGAAGGTGATGAGAGGAAGAGCAAGTATGCGACAACATAAGATTTTAACGTGGTAAAACCCCACCCAATTGGGGAAACATCCAAGGAGGTCTCTACACCTCAAAATCTAAATCCACTAAAATAGAGTAATAATTAACAAACTATATATTAAACCAAACCCACACAAATAGACCTAATCTAAGTTCATAATGTTTACAGACTCCTTTGGATTATACTGACTCCTCTGAAGGTTCTCATGTTGAGGTTGTTCTCCCAGCTTTGTAACCGCTTCTCCTTTTATCTTTACGTCAACTCTAAAGTCAAGGAACTCTCTACTAAAACTTCTTTAGTCTTGTAGTGGGACAAGTGTAAGTGATGAACTGCCTAATCACATGCATGCAACCCACACACACTTATATAGCAATATTCCTAGAAAATTACAAATATCGTTCTAAGATGAAGTAAGGATTTCTGAATCACAGTTTATTTGATAGTCTCAGACTACTGATCTTTATTTTTATCCACAGATCAAGAGCGAATCTTGTTATTAAAAAGATCCAAGATCCTAAACACTTTATTTTTATTTGATATACATAGTTGTTTCACAAATTGTGAAATATTCACGAAAGTGTAAATCCCCAATCAAGATCTTAACTAGATCTAAGTCTGGTTTTTCTCATAAACTGTAAACATAAATGGATTTGTTAGTTCTGGTTTTGAAAACAACATATAAGAGTAAAAACAACAAACAAATTAAGATTTCTTGAAAAATGAAATCAAACTAAGAAGGTTATACGTGATATGTATCACACAGTTTCAGATCTCAACTTTCTATGAAGAGAAAATGAGATCTAAACTTCGTGATTTGGTTGGACAAGAGAATAAAGGCTAGAGAGGATGGATCTTCACAAATGCAAACTCACTCAAACTCACAAAGGTTTTTCTAAGAAAAAAATTGGTCAGAGTTTGATTAGGGTTTTCTTTCTCTCTCTATCTTCTCTCTCTCTCTCTCTCTCTTCTCTTCTCTTCTTTCTCTCAATTCTCAAATGAGCTAAAGACTGAAAATGCCCCCCGCTTGTTCTCTATTTATACTACTCATAAAAGGATCTGTAAGGGTTGGATGATATCAATGGAGGAGATTAAATCTAACACAAACGATGTAATTCTAATGGTTTAGGATGCACCGCCATTAAACGCGTTCTAATTAGTTCTCTCAACTATCACAAGGATTATTACAAAGACATTGATAACTAATGATCTAAGGGACATGATTACGTCTTAAGGTTGTGAGAGTTAACAAAAATAAATCCAATCGCTCACTAGAAAACACGTGTAAGGCAAGGATGAGCCCTCAAACGCATGTTTATAAGTTTTAAAAAAACTCATTTTCCACCACAGAAGTCTCTGCCGCTTTCGGATCCTACCCAAGCAAGGTTTTAGGAAGAATAGAAAATTATAAATCAACCCACAACATTTTTAAAACCAACTTTTATATGTTTAAAAATGTTTTATAAATTCCTAAAAATTATTTAACATATCCCAAAAATTATTTAAAAAAGCATTTTTATGGGAATTAACACACACACACACCTAAATTGATATGAATGTAATGAATGAATGCTAATCCTAGATGTAGTGTTGGTATTCTACCTTTGAGACTATTAGAGGAATTGATATGTAGAGTCTGAAGCTCTTTGGTAGACAAGGATATGACTCAAATTTTTTTCACTATTTCCAAACTAAACAAGTGCCTATATAATATAGACTTAAGTGAGTCAAAGATACAGGGTACTGCATAAAGTGATTAGAAAATAAATTAATTTCCTTGTCCAAAGACACGAGATTAATGGAAGAATCATCAATATTTGACAAGGAAAAATAAAAAACAAGATTATGTACATTTGAACAAAAATTCAGCATACTTTGGGCAAGAACTTTTCCTATTTGTTCATTTCTAAGTTAGTTTTGTAGTTCAAAAGTTTTAAGTTTACTACACAAAATATGAGGGGTAAACCTATCTAAATTATCACATATAATGTGGGAAATTAAGTCAAAATTCTTAGCAAGAGACCTAAGAATTTTATCACATATTTCAGAATCATTATAAACAACACCATTAGCATGTGACTGATTAATAATATCTTGCAATTGAAAGTAAAAATCATCAAATTTCTCTTTATCATTCATAAAAACAGAATCATACATTCTAACTAGCATTTGATACTTATCTCTTTTAACCCTAGATGTCCTTCATTAGTTGTCCTTAAAATGTCCCAAGCCTCTTTCAATGTGGTGCAAGCTGAAATTATTTTAAATTCAGTTCCATTCAATGCTTGGAAAATAGCATTTTCGCCTTTAGTGTTATACTGATAATTTAACTTTTTCTCTTTAGTCCATTCAGACAGGGGTTTTCTAACAGAAATTTGGGCATCATCACCACCAAACAAAATGAGTAGGAATAGATAAACCAGTTTCAACCACATCACATACCTCATCTCCCAACTATTGGAGGTGCACAACCATTCTTACTTTCAAATAAGAAAAGTTGTCACCATCGAACACAGGATGTCGTATGGAAGAAACATTTTGGTCACCCGTAATGAAAAATAGATTTTAAAAAAAATTAATTTTTAATGAGAGTTCAGGGTCTTTGCGAAATAAAAACTTTTAAAAAATGAATTCTTAAGCTCTGATACAACTTGAAATAATCAAAACACCCAAACGAGTTTTTGTTAATAAATAAAACTCTAACTCTTTTAAAACAGTTTAAAAACTTTGATTGAAACTATTGTACATATAGTGCCAAATATATATATGTGATGATGTTGCTCAAATAAAAGAATTTATAATGGGATGAGAAAAATAAGAATGTGCCACACTATTTGTTCTCGAGGAAACCACCGTAATGGAAAACCCCATGTCCTTTAGTCCCAATAAAAATCACACACCGAAGTCCACTATTACAAATTATTATTTACAGATTACAGTCCACCAGTTTACAATGATTTAAACTAAAAAAATAGAAGTCGTACACCCAGCCTAGCCTAATTACAATCTAACTTGACTAACAATCAGCAACCCAATAACACCCAGGTAGTGACAACTTGAACTCACACACAACTACACATCCAATACTAAGAAACCAGTGAAGTTATGAAACACACTTAATTAATTATAAATTTTTCTTTAATCAGAACATAAATCAATTATATTGTTTGTAAAGAAAGATTAAACACACACTAGGTTTTATCTTAATTTAATTAACAAGAATAATAACAGTTATGATTCCTAACTTAAAGCAGCAACAGTTCCAAAATCCACACTCCCAAAAACTATAATGAAGCAGGTTTTTGCACAAGCCAAACACACACCCAATTTTCTCCTGTTAAAACACACTTAACTCAGTTTTAGTATCCACGTAAATTAATCTGATTTGAAAATAAAATAAGGTAATAATCAGATCTAAAAACACGATTAAAAAAACAAGTTAACTAAACAAAGATTAAATTTCTAACCACACGAGTTAAACACACTAGTTAAACACACACGAGTTAAACACACGAGTGGACTCAACACAGATCTGAACAAACAAACAAACTAGATCTGAAAAGCATTTAAAAACACACACACATCCTTAAAGAAAAATATCAGTTTACTTAAAATAATTAGATCGGTTTTAAACTAATAACTGGGGAGTCAAAGTTTAATATATATATAACATTACAAATTTTTGTTAGGTCCTTTTTAACATGCACACAAAAGTCCGTATAGATCTAAGACATAAATAGTACTAAACTAAGAAAATAAATATATATAGGTATATATAAGAATATATAGAAGATTTTTATATATAAATTTATAGATATGTATATTCATAGATATATGTAAGTATATGTATATAAAAGAAAGTTTAAAAAACTCACAATGAAGGCCAAAAAGATTCAGCAAAGACTCTAAGTCCAAAGCGGTCAGAACAACCAAACCGAGAATTTCAATTGCCAAATCCAAGCCTCTTACACTTCTTAATTAGGTTTATAATCAATAGAGGGGTGGAGTTATTCTAACAAACCCATTGAGCAAGTTGAGGTTGAATAATGGCAAATTGAAATTTCAAACAAACATAAAGTTGCCAAAAATAAAGAGCTCGACAGCAAACACCAACACCCTCAACTCAAACCAACAGCAGGCTTTGAGATATCAAACCACAACAACTCTCAAACACACAAAAAGTGTATGAGTATAGAAAGAGGTAAACATTTGACACCGAAAACTTACAAATACACTCTCAACAATGGTGAATTAGTAGAAAGTGTAGAGAGAGAAAGTGAGAAGAAAAGGAGAAATATGTTGGCTGTGTTTTGAAAATATCAAACCCTAAATTAAATGACCTGATCATAAATTATATAACCAAATCCCCAAAAGGTAAGGTTCGTAATTAATAAACCTGTAAGGACACAAATTTCCAATTGAGTCCTTTGTAGTTTTTGGCTCAATTTCGGACAAAAACATTTGAGTCATAGGATAGAGTTCAAGTTTATCCATTCAAGCCTATGACGTGTTTGTTGAAGACGTAGCGGCCAAGATATTAAAGCTTCATCTAATGCCGTGTGTGTTTGTGCCTCGTTTCTACGTCATCATCATGGTTCCATTGCTCCTAAGGTATGAATACATTTTTAATAGATATATATAAATAGGAGCTTGGAACATTATTTATTGAGTGTATGTTAGAAATTTATTTTGGGTGTTAGAACTTTTTTGTAAACTTTTTTGAATTCATAATTCTAAATATTTTGTTCTCGGACACCTTTCAGTAAAAAAATCATATCAAATCCAAAAAAAATCAGAATGACACGAAACTGGTGGCCACGCGTTCGTATTGAAATTAACTAGAACTATGGTCTGAGATCTCATTAGATAGGTTGTTGGAACGACCTTGTTTGAACGACTTCTCGTTCGAACGAGTTTTCAAACGAGAATTTTTTTTTCTTTATGTCTGTTCGTTAGAAGTCACGTTCGAACGAGATTTCTAACGAAAAAACAGCGGGAACAGTTTTCAGACAATTTTTTCCACTACTTTGCCCCACTTCCTTTTTGACATACTTCTTAAGTGCGGGAACTAACTTTTTGAAGACAATTTTTTCACATTCTAAGAGTCTTTTGAGAGCAAAACTTTTAAGAAAAAGTTCCATGTTTTGTGTTTGATTTTTATGGATTAAACTCATCAAAAATTACATACACACCCATTTATTTAGTTTATTCCATGTACCTATTGATATATCATTGCTTGGAGACTTTTGGCACTTGGTTTTCTCTACACCAACAAGAAGAGAGTTTGGGTTCTTCTCTACCCGAAAAAGGGAGAAAAGTTTATTGCGGTGTTCTCACTCGAAGAAAGGCTTCGCGTGTGGGTTGACGGTGACCATAGCCCCATAGATGGAGTTCGAGACTGTGGAGGAGTCCACGGTTATACACTAGGCGGAGGTTGAAGACCGAAGGAGCGTGTCAAGGCTTGGACGGACTCAAGTCAGTTTGTGTAAGTCCTCTTGTGTCGAGTCTTTGTAAAAACTACCATACTTAGTGAATTCGTGGCTAGGGCCGTCCGAGGTTTTTCCCACTTGGGTTTTCCTCGTACATCCGGCGTAGTGCGATTGATATTTATTTTATCTTGCTATATCACCTAGATGCCTGCTTAGGACTAAAAGATAAAATTAGTTCAAAATCAAAATCTATTTAATTTGGTGAAAATTTAATGTTTGGGTATGTTCAATTTAATTCAAGTGCAAAATTACTTTATCTTGATAGCATGCAAGTTTAACTTGAATTGGATTAATGTGTGTTTAAGTCAAAATGAAACTTGTGTGTGTAGTTTAATTTCACTTTTCGTTTAGTTTTAATTTTTTCATAAGTTGGTTTGTTCTCTTTAAGAAAAGAAAATTTTAAATAACTTTTGAAAAATTAAAATTTGAACCATTTCATTATATTTGAATTTAAAAATTGGGGGTTTTCGCACTTTCAGATTGGTATCAGAGCCTTAAACGATAAATTATTTTGTTAAGATCCTTTAAATTTTTGGCTAAAATGGAATTTTCCCCATTTTCAAAATTTCCTATTTTTGATGGTTCAAACTACACGTATTGGAAAGCGCGAATGAAATCGGCACTAAAATCTATCGACGAGAGAGTTTGGATGTCTGTTGTTAACGGGTGGTCCCCACCAACTCATTTAGTTGAAAATGAACGTGTTCACAAACCCGCCGATAGATGGACCGAAAATGAGTTTAAACTTGCTAATTTCAATTCCCGTGGTTTAAATGCATTATTTAGCGCTGTCACACCGGTTGAATTCCGGCGTATTATGACGTGTGAGACCGCTAAAGAAGCTTGAGATATTTTACAATCAACTCATGAAGGAACTAGTGTCGTTAAAGCTTCAAAACTCCAAAATCTCACCACTCAATTTGAAACTATCAAAATGAATGAAAAAGAAACGTTTGATGAATTTTATGCTAGACTTTCTGATATTGTTAATTCATCTTTTAACTTGGGAGAGAAAATACCTGACGACCGTGTTGTAAAGAAAATTCAAAGGTCACTACCCGATAGATTTATTCCAAAGGTGACCATGTTAAATTCTTTACCCACTTTCGCCTCTACAAAATTAGAAGAGCTTGTAGGTGATTTACAAACCTATGAACTGGATATGTTTCCCTCTAAAACTGAAAAGAAAATCGAAAAGGGCGTTGCTTTAAAAACCCGAAAAGAGGTCAAACAAGTAGTAGAGAGCGAGAGTGATAGTGACTCGGAAGACATGGCTTTGTTTGCACGTAAATTTAGAAAATTTCTTAAAATTAACAAAGATAAATTTAAAAATGATTTTAAGAAATTTCAATCTTCTAAGCATGACAATAACGAGAAGATTCCTAAAGCCAAAAAGATCCCTAAACCTAGTAATGAAAATTTATATAGGGACGAGTCTAACAAGTGTTTTGGTTGTGAAGGTTATGGCCACAGGGCTTTTGAGTGCCCCACTAAACTAAGGAAAGAGGGTAAGCGACCCATTTCATATAATGCGCCCCTTAGTGATAGTGATACGGAATAGAAGCCCGATTCCCCCACTAAGAAAAATTTTGTGGCGTTTATGGCTAGTCATGTGAGTGATAGTGAGAACTCATCGATTGATGAAACCTTAACACATGACACTTCCAAGGTCAAAGTTTTTGATTCCCTTGTTTTTTATGATAGTGAGAGTGGATAAGAAAGAGAGAGTGAAAATGAAGAAGAGGTTAATGTGAGTGAACTTCAAAATGCTTTTCAAGAACTTTATAAAGAATCTATTAAATTGAAAAGAGCTAATTTGAAGTTAGAAGAGAGTTTAAGAGAGAGTGTCAAGGTCATTGATGATAGTGCTTTAATAGAATGCCTTAGGACACGTGAGAGGACTCTTCGAGAGAAGCTTGAATTTGTAGAAGGCGAGAGAGATAGCCTTATGGGTTTAATGTAATCCTTGAAAAAGGAGCTTCTTGCTTTTGAAGAGCGAAATGTTTTACTAGAATCTAACATTTTAGAATTGAAAAATAAATTAAAAGATTCTAGTAATGCCAAATTTGATTTGGAGTGTCGTTCGGAAAAACTAGATAAAATGTTATGAACGGTCCAAATTAAAAATGACACTTGTGGTTTGGGCTTCAATTCTTGTAATGAATCTACTCATGAAGCCAAGACCAATGTTTTAGGAGAATCTACTAGGAATGAATTTAAAGATCACTCCTGGGGTAAATCTTTTCGACATGTTTTTACTTGTACCCATTGTGGTCGAAAAGGTCATCTTCGGAAATTTTGTTTTCATCTTAAACGAATTCCTAGAAACTCCCGTAGTAAAGTAACCACGGTAGTTAAAGTTCCTACACCCCAAGATAATCATTCTTCATTAATTTGGGTTAGGAAATCCGACTTGGTTACCTTGCAAAATAGGGTTTTTGATTCTCATTTACTTTCGCATACTTCCTCCCTTGCTAAATTTAAAGGTTGAATGTGTTAGTGTTATATGCATACTCTAGATTTTTGTGCTTTGTATTATATATCATTGCTAGATGTATGCATGTTTAGTCATTTTCTAGTCATTGCCTCATTTCATATCATATGCTAGAAATTATGACTTGTTTATCTTTTTGTATTATATTTTGTATTTGAATTTATTGAAAAATATAAAAAGATTTTTGTTTATCATTTGTGTTTTATCTATTTCATTTAAGCTTAATGAAAAATACAAATGATTTTTGTTTATTCTTTTGAGTATATATCTTTATTTTTGGTTAAAAATGTCAAAAACTCAAAAAGATTTTATTTTGTGTGTATTTTAGTTTGACACACTTTATGTGGCATATATTTGTGTTTGAATCCCATCTTTTACGCTCCAAAGTGGCTAGAACTTTTGGTTTAGATTTTCAATCCTTAAAATGTTCTTTACCATGTTTTATATGGAGTAGTTGGATTTTGTATTGTTTAAATGGATTCTATTTTTATATGCCTCTTTTCACACATGCACGAGCTCTTTTGAAATTTTAACTTCATATGTATATTTGAGCTATGTGAGGTGTTCTCCTACCAATCTTGTCATCTACATATTTGTGACTTAGGAGGACTAGTGCATGTCAAAATCCGTTGCATGTGAGATTTGTGTGAAAAATGAAAACATGATAAATAAAAATGTGCACGGGGAAGGGCTCCGAAAGGACTAAGTGATCCTTTGCGATAGTAGGCCACCGTTTGAATGGACCTAAAAGAAATACGCGGTCCAAAGGCCTGAAAATAGAAAATATGGCATTAAAAAGAAAAATAATTTCCAAGGCCTATGTTTGTTTGATATATTCATTCAAAAGCAAAAGAATATATATGCTTATTGAGGGAGAATTGGATGGTATATCAACGGTTTGCACAATGTCCGTTTATCCTAGTTGCGTATTTCATGTCACAACTCTATTGGTTTGTAGAATCATCAATATGCTAGGCTTGTATGCATTGTGTATGTGTGTTCATTGAGTTCAATATATATTGTCACATGAGGTTATATTCAAATGTGATGAAGTTTGCAATCAAATGAGAACTCCGTGAACGTTTATTAAGTGTTTGGGTCTAAATTTAATTGTTTCTAGTTCACACCCCTACACTTCCGTTTCCATATGACACATTTTTGCCATACGAGTGTGAAAGACTCCTATTATATTTTGTGTGTGTCATGTGTGTGTTTATATCTATATATTTGTGCTTATGAATTCTTGATAAATTTCTAGTACATATATATGATATTTTGTTTGTCCTTGCCTTACTTTATAGTCCATCCATGCTTATACTTCATGATTGGTATCAATCTTGGATTAGTTATGCTTTTGGTGCTCATGTGCTTTAATGTCTTAACACTTTAAGCTTCACCGTGTTTATTAGTTCTTTATCCTTTGCCTATTCCTGAACAAAAAGGGGGAGAAATGATAGGGGGAGAAATGGTATCTAATCCTATTATTATTATTGTATCTTAGTTTGGGGGAGATTTATCTTAGGGGGAGACGTCTTTCTAAGTAGGTCATGTGTTTGATAAAGGGGAGAATTAACTTAGGGGGAGTAATTTAATTAATTGCATTTAATATTCTGATATTCCGTATGCGTTTGATAGTTTGCTTAAGTGTGCAGGTATTCTACTAAAGCGGCATATTTAAAAGGCAAAGTGCTTAATCCTTGGGTTGAGTCAAGTTTGGGTGGGTTATGTTATGTTTTGAGTCTAGTGAGCTTGACGGCCCTTTAGGATTTTTGTTTAGTTTTTGTCCCCGAATAGCCAAAGGGGGAGATTTGTAAGGACACAAATTTCCAATTGAGTCCTTTGTAGTTTATGGCTCAATTCCAGACAAAAACATTTGAGTCATAGGATAGAGTTCAAGTTTATCCATTCAAGCCTATGACGTGTTTGTTGAAGACGTAGCGGCCAAGATATTAAAGCTTCATCTAATGTCGTGTGTGTTTGTGCCTCGTTTCTACGTCATCAACATGGTTCCATTGCTCCTAAGGTATAATATATATATAAATAGGAGCTTGGAACATTATTTATTGGGTGTATGTTAGAAATTTATTTTGGGTGTTAGAACTTTTTTGTAAGATTTTTTGAATTCATAATTCTAAATATTTTGTTCTCGGACACCTTTCAGTAAAAAAATCATATCAAATCCAAAAAAAATCAGAATGACACGAAACTGGCGGCCACGCGTTCGTATCGAAATTATCTAGAACTATGGTCTGAGATCTCGTTAGATAGGTCGTTCGAACGACCTCGTTCGAACGACTTCTCTTTCGAACGACTTCTCAAACAAGAATTTTTTTTTCTTTATGTCTCTTCATTAGAAGTCTCGTTCGAATGAGATTTCTAACGAAAAAACAGCAGGAACAGTTTTAAGCCAGTTTTTTCCACTTTTCCACTACTTTGACCCACTTCCTTTTTGACATACTTCTTAAGTGTGGGAACTAACTTTTTGAAGACAACTTTTTCACATTCTAAGAGTCTTTTGAGAGCAAAACTTTTAAGAAAAAGTTCCATGTTTTGTGTTTGATTTTTATGGATTAAACTCATCAAAAATTACGTGCACGCCCATTTATTTAGTTTATTCCAAGTACCTATTGATATATCATTGCTTGGAGACTTTTGGCACCTGGTTTTCTCTACACCAACAAGAAGAGAGTTTGGGTTCTTCTCTACCCGAAAAAGGGAGAAAAGTTTATTGCGGTGTTCTCACTCGAAGAAAGGCTTCGCGTGTGGGTTGACGGTGACCATAGCCCCATCGATGGAGTTCGAGACTATGGAGGAGTCCACGGTTATACACTAGGCGGAGGTTGAAGACCGAAGGAGCGCGTCAAGGCTTGGACAGACTCAAGACAGTTTGTGTAAGTCCTCTTGTGTCGAGTCTTTGTAAAAACTACCATACTTAGTGAATTCGTGGCTAGGGCCGTCCGAGGTTTTTCCCACTTGGGTTTTCCTCGTACATCCGGCGTAGTGCGATTGATATTTATTTTATCTTGCTATATCACCTAGATGCCTGCTTAGGACTAAAAGATAAAATTAGTTCAAAATCAAAATCTATTTAATTTGGTGAAAATTTAATGTTTGGTGACACGACTCAGAATGTGTATCTAAAGTGTGTGCTCTCTAGGCTCAAGTGCAAGACTATCGTTCAAGTAATAATCCGACAAGTCGGGTATCGATCCTCAGGGAAAAAGGACAACGGAGTTGTGACGACGGGATAAGATTGAGGAATCCTAGCAATGACTCTAAGAAGAAAAGAAAAAGATTGATTTGTCTTTTTGAGATGGATTAACCTAAATGCAATTATGAAAATATAATGAAAAATGCAATTAACTAAACTATCTAGATTACAAATGAAGGAGTAAATTGGAACTTTTAACTAAATGATGATAAAAACAGGATGGGAATACAATCCCCAACCCTAGTGTAATGCAGTGACAACGTTGATCATAAATTTATCCAATTAATTCAAACCCGGAATTTAGTACTCCCAAGCATTTTGTATACGAGGTTCAAGCCCGCGTCATACCTAATCTGAGGATGAGTAAATCGGTATCGCGGTAATTACCCTCAAATTGTACTCTAAATCATCACGAGTACCCATAGGCAAACGAGATATAAAGATCTACAATTCTTATGAAATTACGCGATACGATTTAAATTAATCATTAAATTCAACGGATCGACGTTATACACATGCACTAACACATCAGGTTGGGTTCATGCATCCCAACCTTGAAAAACCTAGCCGAACATGTTAACTGGACTAATGCATGAAATAATAACGTTGCATGTGTAGGAATTCATGATAAAACTAGCTAGAAATATGTAACTACGTATTATGAAAGCGGAAACAAGTTGAATCTAATGGGAAAACAAAGCATGCAAGAACAGTAATAAAGAACAAGAATTTTGAATTAAAACTTGCAAAAACAAACCCGAAACAATGAATTCTTGAAGTAAATTGTGCCCTTGATGTTCCTAGATATTTCTCTCCTTTTGTTCTCTCAAAAACTCTCTGAAAATAGCCCTAAAAGCTGCTCCTAGGTTAATGCCTACGTTCCCCACAAGTTTGGAGTGTTTAAAACCTAATAGGAGACTTGGAGATAAATCAGAATAAAATACAAAATTCGCGTGTCAGGTACAGCGAACCGGTTCGGAGGTACAGCGAATCGGTTCGCCCCTCCGAACCGGTTCGGGGTGGGGTTCGCATGTACTCTCCTGGCCTTGCTCTCAACACTTAGTTTTTTTCTGGTTTTTCTCTTCTTTTCTTGGATTTTTCTTCAACTTCAACTGAGCATAACTTTTCAACCGTAGCTCGGATTTGGGTGCCGTTTCTTCCAGTGTTCTCGTTATTCTGAGCTCTTCAACTTCCCAGTTGACTTCTTCTGCCGGATCGGGCTGCAAAATTACCGACATGCCCTTGAACTTGCCTTCTTAGCTTTTCTTGCACAGTCTTGTTTCCTCCTTTGCACTGCTTGCATAATTAACCTGTAAAACCAATAGGAGAAGCACGAAACACGCAATACTCGCCAAGAAGGTTAGAAGCATAAAAGTGAATCAAATCCATATATGTTACATCATTCGGGTTCACAAAAGTACTGAAATTAGGGGGATAAATATACAATATTTATGCCCAGTCATTTGGGTATGTTCAATTTAATTCAAGTGCAAAATTACTTTATCTTGATAGCATGCAAGTTTAACTTGAATTGGATTGATGTGTGTTTAAGTCAAAATGAAACTTGTGTGTGTAGTTTAATTTCACTTTTCGTTTAGTTTTAATTTTTTCATAAGTTGGTTTGTTCTCTTTAAGAAAAGAAAATTTTAAATAACTTTTGAAAAATTAAAATTTGAACCATTTCATTATATTTGAATTTAAAAATTGGGGGTTTCCGCACTTTCAAAACCAATCTCATAAGGGTAAAAATGACCTTTCCCATAGGCGACTGGGGACAAAAATGGCAACCCAAAAAATAAGGGATACATGCGTCTTTAGCCAGGGCAACAGGAAGGGTAAAAGCATAAAAAGCCTTCAACGGTCGACTGTAGTTGGCAAACACCGCACGTGGTCAAATAGTGTGTTAGACGCAACTCATTCCCATTAGCCCAAGGAGGATCAAAATGATTGAGCAAACAAACACAATATGGCACCATCTCAGCCATTAAAACCAACACATGAAATCACAGCCACTTGATTTTTGTTCAAATCTTTTGATAAACAAAAAATATTTTTGTTTATTTAAAGAAATGTTTAAACAATCAAAGAAAACATTGATAAATACAAACGAAAAATAAAAAATATTTAAAATATATAACAAATTATGAAACTATCTATGTATACAAATATATTTTTCAAATAAATTTAAAAGAATAAAAAATAATATATCTAAAGGGCACACGCAAAATATTGTAGAAAATAAAATAAAGTCTCAAAATTGAGACAATAAAGGAGGGTAATTTCAGTCTCCCCATTTGGCCAGTTTTGTGACAAACAAGACTTTGAGACCATACAATACATAAATTAACTAACAACATTTTGAGTCCTAGACAACACATAACTCAACTAACCCCATTTTGAGTCCTATAGAATACATAACTCAACTAACAATATTTTGAGTCCTAAAGAAAATGGAAAGAGTACATAACTCAACTAACAACAAAATCCTAAAATGCCAGGTCTCAAATTTTTAAGTATAATTTGTGGATAATATTTTCCTAATCGGGAATAAGGTGAGAGCATTGTATTATATAGGAGTCTGGTTGTCAAAGTAGTTTAATATAAAATGCTTAGAATAAGCTAGTCATATTCTGATTATCAATTATTTTCTAATTTAGATAAAAGGATGTTGGTTTTATCCTAACTCACTTATATCGATATTTTATTCATAAGATCAACATCAAGATTCCATAGAAAGATTTTATTTTCAAGTATGGAATCACTTTGTCTGGAAATCAATGAAAACACCATATTATAGAGAGAGTACGAGGAATATACCTATTGAAAACACTTGTCTAGAAATAATCCTCACATATGCTATATTGTGTATTTTTAAATATCTTTTATGCCTTTGTCATGCTCAATAGATTTTAGTCAGATAGCCTTATACTTCATAGGTACGAAGATAACATTTTCAGTCAGATAATGATTCTAAATTTTTTACCTCTTAATATGTATTTATCCAAGGAGGTTGAGATATAAGTTGGTGGAATGTGAAGAAATCTTGGAATGATGACTCCAACAAGGAGGCCAAAGTAGTTGTCATTATAGAATCAACTAAAGAGGTTATATGGCTCATTTACTTCAAAAGTTACTTAGGTGAGGTTCCATCAACTCTAATTGTCTATTACATTTTTTAGAGTTCATAGTAGTATGATTACAAGTTATAGACAACCAATAAACAATAAAAGGGTTAAGCGCATTATGAGTAGGTTACACTTAGTTGGAAAAATCAAATAGAGTAGGTGATAACTTTATGAATAAGGTTGTATTAGATAACACTTGGTCAATTCGTCTACATAAAGGAAGAAAACTTCCACGTTATTTTCAATGACTTGGGTTCGGTTTTATCATGGGAGATAGGAATTCTAGTTTTAGTACTATTGAATAGTTCACATCATAGATAAGTAGTTGACATCCTATCAAAATGTTCGTTGTACAATCCAACTTGTTTATCTCGAATTACGGGAATTTATCTCATGGTTCAAGAACTTATGTAATGGTTCAATAGAGGATTATAACTATTATATCCAGAAATGTATTGAGTAGGACCACCCGTGAGGTTTCAGTCTAAGGGATGTCTTTATTAGACTTAGGAAATCTCACATGATTTTAAAAGAGTGAATATTTCTGTAGCACCCCGCCTAATTAAATACTGGGTGGCCAGTCCCATACCAAATTAAAACAGAATATATACAGTCGGCTCATTCTTAGCATCACTGTCAAAAACATTTACAACTCACCCAATACCCAATTAAGCTGGTGTTAAAAACTTTTCAAATTTTAATTCAACAAAATCCATTTTTTTAGTTTAAGAATAACACAACACATTTTTATTCTACAACACTGATAACCGAATAGATAACACAAAAGAATTCAAATGCATTTAGAATAAACATTCCCAAGTATTATTTCAATACAGTAGTCCGTCAATAGTAAATGTATTAAAACAACACGACTAAAAGAGTATTTGACCCCGATGGAAAAGAGATAACTGAATCCTTTGGGCGACATGCCCTAACTAAGAGAACACTGTGAATCAAATGAAGATGGGCGTCTAAGAAATAATCCATAGCTCCATAGCTCATCAATATCAACTAAGATTGGCATCCCTGCTACTGGACACCTGATATAGAAGGTACAATAGAAAAAGAAAATATGCAAGGAAACGGGTCAGAGCCCGATTGTGAAAATGATTTTTAAAACAGCAAGTATTTAATAAGTACAATAAAGCATTTATTATGTACATATTAGCATCGTACTCTCACTTTCTATTCTCACCTCTCAACTAGAGTGCACACTTAACGTTTCCTATTAACCTCCTAGTTAATGGTTCCTCTTTTCTAGTTTCGATAACATGATTCCATTCCCATATCATAACCCCGTATGTCCCATACCATACGTCATATAATTATTAATATTCTTTTCTCATTAACATGAATCGTTTCTCATTAATATGAATTAAACTCTTCAATAAATATTCATTAACTTATTTCAATTCTTTCTAAATTTACCATTATCTACAATTATCATGCAAAAGATAATTTGACCACAATATATATTCATTCATTCATTTAATTCATTATATATATATATACATATATAATACGGCACCCCGAGTCACAGCTGCGGTGCAATGCATTACTCTGCTATCATGTCCCAACATCGTTGGTCGCCGAATAGGGGACTAAAGGTTCGGTAAGGATTCCACGAACCACAAACAACAGCATAAAAATTAGAGGCGAACATAGTTCTCGTATCCATGGGTCTCGCACTTACCTATGATCCTACAGTCAGCGAACTTATCAACTCCCCGATAAGTCTTTCATAGACCTATGTTCTCGAGCGACAGATCAAAGATCCCATGGATTCATCAGGATATGACTACCCTCATGCTCAAACCTCCCGTCGATAGCAAGTAAGCTAGGTATGTCATACACATAACTCAACAATCAATCAAATAGGAATTATCATACCTATAATATAGTATCAACAAGGTATTCACATTACCCTTAGATTATTCCCATACGTAGCATTATATCACTTTAAATCCCACGTATTAAAATATCATATCTTTACTTCATAATTTAATTATCCTCGCATCTTATAACATCTCTCCACTCCCGACATCGTTAAGGTTCATGCGCGGAGCGTCTCGCAAAGCGAAATCCAAATAAGGAACCCCTCCAATACACTAATACTTAACTTTGTCTATCGAGGAGGTCCGTCAACTTCAAATACGCGATCGGGATAACCTCATATCCTCTTTCAACCAAATGTGTTCTAAACTCCCATCTCTATCCAGGACCCATACTACTAAGTGCTTGTATTACACTCAGTCCTTGAGAAATCAATAATGAGCTTAAACTCAGTCCTTGATGTTCAAATTTTAACCCTAAGGCTACCCGGTGTTATAATACATCACCACTACTGGACCTATCCTTAATCCTCAATCAAACCAATTATAATCCAATGAATGAATCTAGCAATCGAAATATCCTTCAATTTAATTATCATCATTCTAATCAATTAAATCCCAATCAAATTAATTCAAATCTTAACTAGGGCTTACTGATCTTTTCTAAGTCCCATAATATCCAATTAATAATCACCAAAGATATACAAAAGGTTTGGGATAAGAATCAACATTAAAAGAAACAACTTTAACATTCTTGGGGAGATCAATTGATCGAAGGCAGGGGGTCGATCGATCGATCACTCAGGTAAAACCCAGTTTTATGCATTTCTTCAACTATGGATTTCACCATTTTTTGTTCATTCAAACCTTCATATTAACAACCCAAACGACTTATAATCCTTACTACATGATATATCAACATATATAAATGATTTCTAATGATCAAAACATCCTATAATCATCAAGAGATTGAATTAAAAGCATATTTATCTTCTCATTTTTCCAGAAAATTATCCTCCTAATATCTTTAAGAACATATCAATGGTTTCCAGATTTTCTTCAACACATTCATGATTATTTCGTAGATTACTATCTACCTACAACACGAGTTTGATTCCTATATATTTTCAGTTTCCCAAAATCCATTTAAAATTCCATTATTATCTTCCAAACATGGTAATCATCTCTTTTTATAACTATTTTAACATGGACAATATACAAATTTAAATTTCCATTATCAAACACTTGCCTCTAATGAAGATCTGATACTTTGGAGTTGAATAACACAGGTGGTGATGGTGGTGGTGACCTTTAACCTTTGGTTCTCCTCCTTTCCAAGCAAGCTTTTTCTTTCCAAGCAACCTTTCACTGTCTCCAAGAAAATGACTTTTCAATTTTGTGTATAAGAGATGAAATGAAGCTACGTACACTAATCTCCAAATATTTATAATAAGACAAAACCCAAAATCACTATTCACCCCTTGTAAAAATTACCAAAATGCCCTTTTGGGTTGTTTTTTCATTTCCAAATGACCCGGGACCCAAATCCAACATCCAAATAGACTTTTCTAACTATTTCAACCCTTCCGGATGCAACGACACAATCGAAACGACTATAAGGTTCATGTAAAAATAAGTTTCCTTTTTAATTTAACAAATTAGTCCTGACGCGTCCCATACAACGTCCGACTAAAAATCCAAATTACTGAATTGAATTCACACAGCCATATCAATAACTTCACATTCATATATTACCTAAATATCTTTAAGTAATATTCAGAATCATACATTTTAATATCCACATTTCGGATGAAACCCTAATGACTTAATTAATAATAAAATCCAATTAATCCATTAATTTAAAATATAACCCATTTTAAAAGTCATTTAAAATTACGGGGTATTACAATTTCCTTAATCCAATAATTATGAGGATTTATTTCTTTCACAATTATTTATTTGAGTATTATGGGTGCGATTCAATTTTATATTAGGTTAATAGATCCTTGCAAATTGGGCAGTCATTGTGTAGGTAGTTCAAAGATAAAAATTCGGAGGAATTAGCATTTTAGAGATATCTTTGATTGCGATACTCCCTTATAAGACTTGCATGTCTTGTTTCCACCAGTAAAATACGTCTAATGGGTTATTCCATAATCCAATTGAGTAGCAAACAAGTTAATCCTGAGAATTAAGGAATTAATTAGATGTTGGTTTAAGTCAATTGGAAGAAAAATGATTTGACTACTGGTATCGAAAACTTAACACGGGAAATTATTTTTATACCATAATCAATTTTTCAAACAATACCTCTTTATATCCAAGTGATTTTAAAGATATGTATGAGGGTGGTGTAACTGGGGTCCGTGAAGAACTAGAATGGGTAAGGCGTGACCCACTCCATTGGATTTTTGTCTTCAAGGTTTCAAGAGTAGCTACGGTAGAAAACTTTCATATTCAGGTAATAATGGATTAAATGCTATGACCTTCTTTCTAAAAGAAAAAATTCACAAGTAATAATGATATCGTGGAGAGAGAGATCTCCTAAAAATAGTGACTGTAATGATGGTACTGAAGTAGCAAGCACTTTGACACTTAGAGAGGGAAATATATATATATATATATATACAGAGAGAGAGAGAGAGAGAGAAATAGCAGGGACAGAATACTAGTTTTGGTGCTATTTTAGAAGAGTAACAGTGTAACTTGAGTTTTTTCCTTATATTGACCTTACAAAAGGGTCCTATTTATAGGTGTATACTGGGTTGATTTGGGCCTTATAGGCACCAAAATGAGAGGAAACTTAGCGACAAGGTCTATAGTGTACCTTTTGTCCCAATTTATCTATTAACTACATGTCCCCACTGACAAGCAAGACCTGGTGCCTACCATAATAAAAAATCAAATGTGTTTTTTAATGGCGACAAAATATTTGGTTTGGTAAAAATCATTTCAAATGGTAACTTTCTGTATAAGCATTGTGAAAAACTTGAGATTGGCCTTGAGAGACACCCTCTCTTAACTATATTTTATAACGTGTTTTTCCTTGTGAGAAGTCTCTGGGCTAATCACTTCTTTGTTATAAGTTTGTGATGTGTGACTACTCGAGTGACACTTAGAGTCCCTTTACTAGTATTCTATATATCTTAAAGTTCCATGCGGTTGAGCCTACTCAACGAACCTTTTCTCTTATCCTCCAAATGGTTAAGCCTTCTCAACGAACCTTCTCCCTTAGTCACCAAATCAAAACTCCCAGGAGATTCCAACTAACCTTCTTTATCCCTTTTTGCTCAACTAAGGCTACATTTATAAGAAAATAATCATTTGTAGTTTATTAATTTCTGAGTAGCAATCTTGGGGATGGGACAACTCGTGCTGGACCCACTCACCGTAAATCATTTTTGGGTAATAGTTTGGGGAAGGGCCACTCAAAGTGGACCCCCTCGCCCTAGGTAATTTTCTATAGTGAGTGAACTTTAGGGCAATAGGGAGCCACTCTAAGTGGACTCTCTCGCCCTAGGCTATTTTTGTAGTATAAAACTTGGGAAGAGGGGCCACTCAAGGTGAGTCCCCTCTCCCCGGGCTTTTCTTCAGTAATATCACTCTTGGGTAGAGCGAACACTCAAGGTGAGTCCCCCCACCCTGTGTCAATCTTAGGTAGTAGGGTCACTCTAAATGGACCCCCTAATCTCGATTTTCTAAAATTTATTTAGCGAGTGAGTATCGCTATACATCAGTCCCCTCGTGTAAGGACTTTGGAAAATTTTGACAGGTTCACTAGCACATTCATCATTTCTCTTGGTCCATTAAATGGTCCTATCACTTCAGCCTCCATTTATGGTCTCGAGGAGATGCGTATCAATCTAAGAACATGCATTCGACTATTTGGGTAATCATTTTTCTAGCTTTTGGTCACCCAAACGTGCATGTCTTTTTTAGTATAATAGACTCTTTTAAACATGGAAATTATTTTATACCTTTACCATCTCAAACTGCTCAGAGCTTATATAGAGATAGTGGTTCAGACCTCCGTAGCCATTTTCATTTTATAGCCCTCAAACACAATTTCAATGGCCTCTTCTTCCAAAACCGTATGTTCTGCCTTCGCCACCACCAGTAGTGAGTTGTTGGTGGGTTTTTTTTTCCCATCTATGGGACAGTATCCATTGTTTTGTCCACTAGTTTTACCACCGTAGCCACGTCAATTGTTCGCATTATTTCCACAAACAGTAATTCTTCTATAGGGGTCTCTCATTTACAACCACCCTCTCCAAGTTATACAATGATTACTTTGAAAAATGCTCAAAGAGGGATTTTGTCTAGTATCGCCTTACCCTTTACTTTTAGGAGAATGAATCTTTTATGACCTCACTGGCCCGTTTCGAGTAGGAGTGCGTTGCCAAGATAGTCAAACGGCCCCAGGTGGACCTTGGTGAGTCCCCTAACCTTCCCATCAATTTTCTTGATAGCATTCTTAGACTTAGAGTGGATACGGGTGATTTCCCACAATCCAACATCAATCTCCATATTTTTCAAAGGTTACTTAGATAAGTGGGACCTCTGGGTTAATCATGTCCTTGCCACCCTCTCACACAAGGTTGTCAATGAGGGGCTTACGTTCACTAGAATTATTAATAGTTTAAATACCTCCAGCATAGCCAAACATGCCACAACCTTCAACTTATTAGCCTCTCATTGGATTAGAGACTCACACACCTTTGTGACTGGGTAGGGTGAATTTACAATTACTTTAGAGGACATTTTTTTATTAATAGGCTTGCCTTACTTGGGGGGTCATATCTTTACTGATGGCGTCGAGGATGCTCAAGAGGAAGAGATGCTATAAGACATTCACTCAACTCATGGTGAATGCTATAAATACGTCGTTATCAATAAAATTGGTGCTACCAGACAATCTAATGCCAAATGGAAAAGGTATTGGTTCAGATATTTCGAGCAACTTCCTTAAAGGGGGAGCTCGATTAGGGAGGCCAAAAGCTAGGATGGCCAAAAATTTGAATCTCCCTCACACTTGGCTACATTCTTTATCATATTTTTAGTAGACTTTTATTCCCTAGGAGGATAGATGACTCCCCTAAAAAATTACTATTTAGGTTGGCAGTTAAACTTGCTTGAGGGAGGACTATCCCCCTCATAGCCTTGACCCTTTGGTCTTTATATACTTGGCTGGATTATTCCCATGTGGATATCTAGCCATATTGTGGAAGTTATGAAGACACTAACTTCATCAACTCCTTCCTCCGGGTGACTTTTCTATTTGAGAGATTCCCAAACTTTGCCCCAAAAGTGAGGGCTTATCACAACCAGGTTGATCGAATCAGAAGGTGGCGCAAGAAGTCAACAAATAGCCAAATGGGGGCTTTGATAGACAATGTTGATGAATTTTTCTTTTTCATGTATAACAAGCATGTAAGGTGTTTTCACTTGGGGGTCCTTATCATACTCCGGAGGTACTTTCTACGGCCCCTCTAATGTAGAATATGTGGCTATTTGCCCCTATATTGATGTGATGGTTATGCTTCTCCCATGTACTCTTCACACCTTGACTGATATGGGTCCAGGTGTGGAGTTTTATCATTCTGAGAGAGAATATCATCAATTTTGGTATGACAAGGGTATTCACTCTCCATTTTATCCTTAGTGAACTTCCCCCTCAGAGCTAAACTTTTATGCCTATGCCAATTTCACTTTTGAGGGAATTCTTCATAGAGTTGATGGCCTTGGTGGCCTGTTTGTGCCTGCTCGAGTGTATTTGTCTTCTTTTACTCGTTCTTGGTTTACTCTGTGGCAGAGGAAGGTGGTCCTTATTCGTAATTGCGTAAAGTATATTCTTCACGAGACCATCCCCACTAAAATCTACAAAAATGATAAATGTTTGGGCAAAAGGACCTAGAAAGAGTTGTGGTATTGTAGCATAATTAGGAAAACCCCTCTCGAGAAGTTCGCCCCCATTCTAGTGAGGACCGTTCTCGATGATTCCATCTTCATCAAACACCTTGAGCCACAACCCTCTAAGGACAAAGGAAATGGGAATTCTAAGTCCAAGGCTTCTTCCAAGAGAAATCAACCTGACACTGATGTGTCAAAATTTATTCCTTCTCCCATTGGTGCTCCAGTTTCCCCTCTTTATCCTGTGAAGACTTGAATGACCAAGAAGAAGAAGTCTATTATTACTGAGGCTGTTGCTCCCTCCTCAATCCCCGATTAAGGTTCAGATACTGATACCCTTGGGGTAGCGGATGACTGTCGGACCATTCGCAAGAACGCCTATGAAGCCTTGGGCATATCTACTCAGAATCCATTCATTTAGTCTGCCCCTATTGTTGAAACTAATATGGTTAAGTCATCTTTACATAGTGAGATTCACTTGCTTCTTCCATTTCTCGCTCACTTAGGATGAACCGATTTATTACAGAATCACTCATTCCTATGATTACATCAGTTCTTTTTCAAACGACATGGGTGTCATTGATCTTCATGATGAATTTGGTCTTGATGCTTTTACTTTATTACCAATTTCAAGGGAGTCTGATGATGGGGATGATGACATGATTTACTCCCCATACACTTCAAGCATACGAGTGGTCAACTACTTTATGGGAAGAGCACTCACCCAAATACTGTAAGTTTTTTCATTTTTATTTCTTTTTATCTCTTTATTTTATATTTTCTAAATTTCTATTTCATGTTTTACTAACGTTAAATTTTATTCATCTTCTATTAGGGAGGGTGACTCCTTAGGGGTGAGGACCACAACCTCACCTGTTTTTCCTCTTGTTGGGGCGAACTTTCCAAGGGAAAGGAACTCTATACTTGTATCTTTCTTGGGTTTGGCTAGAGAGGTTTGTCTTTCTCATTGTAGAAATTATCTTGATTTATAGTTTTGTCACGTTTACTAATGTATTTCACTTATGTTGACCCATTAGCTTTCTTCTTTATTTCTCGCCACCACGAGGACCTCTTTCGTGTCTTATCCTTCTGTTTAGGTACAAATTATCCTCTCCAGTTCCTTTAATTTATTGCATCTTATACGTATCTTGATACATTTTTCTTTATGCACTTGTAGAGGACCATTCCTCCTAGTTGTACTACCCCACTTTCTGCCTCTTTTGCAGTGGGCAGTTCTTTAGTTGGACCTACCACCACTTCATCTCTAGAGATATTTGAATTTTTTTCTCTTTTACTATATTTTTTTTGTCTAAGTTCTTATGTTCACTTTGTTGCTTCAGTCTTTCTTTTTATAGGGCTCCCCTTCACATTGCCCTTCCACCACTGTGGGGATGGTGTTGCTTATATATCACCCTCTGGGAGGATTTGTGTCACCTGAGTCTATGTTCCCATGGATAACAAGCCCCAGATCCATCATCTTCCATCTCTATCGGTCTTCATTATTACTTCCAATGAGCCTATTTCACATGCTCTTATATCCTTTCAGGTATTAATCACACTATAAGCATCATTTGCACTTTGAATGTGTTCATTTCTAACATACTCATTAATGAATAGGACTCCATTACTTCATCAGCTACTTCTGTGGTCATTTTATAACCGTTATCCCTCATAGGGGATCAAGTATTTCAAACATTTCTTTGTTATTCTTGAACTGCCTTTGTTTGTGGTCACAACTTTAGTTAAGCACTGACTTGTTCTTATTTGTTTATATATTAGTTGACTCATGGAACTTCTTCACTAACAACTTCTGTGGCTAGTCGTCTGGTGATCTCTGTTGGTAGTGAGGCCCTTTCTTTTGTAGGGTTGATCACAGAAACCCTGATAGTGCCTCCCTAGGTATTCACTTCAACAAATTTTCCTTTTGAGATTTATTTTCTTATTTAAGTCATTTACTTCTTTGCTTTCAGGCTAACACTGCTGAGCCTTTTCCTGCTGGTTTTACTGTGAGTCATGGGGATGTGACCCCACAGGTTCTATATATTCTTCATATTTTCCTTCCTTTTACTTCCCAACTTCTTGGTAGAACTTTTTTATTTACTTGTATTTAGGTTAGCGTGGTTGAGGTCCTATGACCTATTACCTATAGGATCCGCCATGAGAACCGTGGATGTGACTCTTCAGGTATTACTCTTAATATAATTTTCTGTTATACTTGTCTCCTTATTACTTTGTACAAAAGTCTCTTTTCTTAACAAATCTATAGTTGAGGTCCATTTATGTACGAAACTTTAACTTTGTTCCCAGGTCGATACCGTGCATGTTCCTGTGATTATGGAACACCAGGCTAGCATCGTCAAGGAGGTTTACCTGGTACTTATTCTTTTTATGTGTTATTTTTTTCTGACTTGCTTTTTCTGCGCAAGTATTTGCTAATATTTCCCTATTTCTTTACTTTCAGGTTGGTGCCTCATTTCTTCCCCTATCTGTGGAAAGTATGGCTAGCATACTAGAAGAGACTACCCCGGTATTTACTTAATGATTTATTTCTTTTCAACTTGCTTTTTCAGTGAAAGTGTTCACTAACACTTACATGTTTCCTTATTTACAGGTTAGTGTCGCGACCGTCCCGATGAATATAGGACAACTTGGGGAAGTGGCTGCGAGGGAGGTATTATATTGTCATGCCTCTCACTCTATTTTATATTCCCCATTTTCATTCTTTCTTTTACTGTGAAAGTTTTTTTCCATCACACCCATATTTTCCTATTTTTAGGTTAGTGAGGTTGGCATTCCTAGCTCTGCGGAATAGGTTGTGAGTGATATATTGAGTACTCCTCGAGTAGTAAGCTTTCATACCCAATTTATTTTAACTTTTTTCTTCAAGAGTATTTTACTGAAAAATACTTTACTAATATCATACTTTCTTTGACTTTTCCAGTTTGGCATGGAGCATCTTGGAGGACCTTCTCGCTTTTTCGACAGAAAACTCACCCCTTTGAGCCTTGGGGTAAACTTTTATATTTCTTGCTTCTTTTCTGATCAAACTTATTCAGATATTATTGTTTTTTTCTTTTAATTATCATTTCAATGTTTTTTATTTTCAGGGTCCCATGAGTGAGCATGCTGAGGTAGTTGATGAGGAGGGAAAGAGTTCTAAGGCCACTCACTCGGATGGATTTGGTGGTTCAGACGAGGAGTCCTCATTCCTCCCTTCTGATTTTAAGTCCCGTAGAATGGGCAGTGATGATATTAAGGTGGAGGCTTTTAAGGCTTTCACGACGGATCTGTGGACTGAGGAGAATCCTAGGAGATTCAGGTTCCATGAGTGTGAGGTGATATAGATTATCTTTAAGCACCACCCTCAGATATTCACATCCCAAAGTGTTGTCAACATTGGTCGTCTTACCTTCTTCAACTTGAAGGCCCTCGCCAGCCACATCCATGACTTTTTATCCACTCATGCTGCTAACTTGACTAGTGCATGGACTTCACTCTTCCTACAGTCCCTCCATGATCTTCAAAGGGTCTATCATTTTCAGCTGGATTGGCTTGATGCTGCAGTTTATAGCTTCCTGAGCTTCCTTTTTAGGAAGATAACGAGTCTTCATAAGTCCAGTTGGCCTCACGTATCCATATTCATTCACTCCAAGCCAAGTTGGACAAGCTTGAGGCTGGTGATACTGAGGATAAGGCCAAGATGGTCAGTTTGGAGGATTAGTTCATTGAGGAGGCAAATCTAGCTTATGGTGACATACGCTCATGGGAGAAAATCTTTTTTTCTCTATCTAGTTGATAGTTTTTTTATATGTAAATTTTTTCCTTCTTTTATGCACTCCCCAATTTTTTCTTGTACATGTATAGGCCTTTCTTATACTAATGAAAATAATCATCTTGTCTTCCTTTCTTATACTAATGAAAACAATCATTTTTTCTTCATTTATTTTCCTTCTCTATTTTTTTTCTTTGCCTCTGTGTTACTGGGTATTTGTTTACTGTGAATTGCTCTCTTTTCTGTGAGATCCTTGATTCATTAAACTTCCTCGTACTCTATAAGGTACTTGTACATGATCGAGCAAGGTATCATTTTAAAGTTTCCCCTCTAACTGCAGGGTATTTATCATGTATACATTTAAGGGAACAACTTAGAGGAGGGTGACCCCCTTCTCCTTCCCAAATAATCTAAGAATAATTGCCACGAATAAGTAAAGAGAATAAATATTTCTTTTTTGAATAAAATTGCCCCTAGTATATGGGGTTCTTTTTCCACATTTTACTTGGTAACTTTTAAACTGTAAGATAAAAATCTTAAAGGGTGATTAGACCCCATTCTACACATTCTTATGCAATCAAGTAATTCTTTTTAATTTAAATCAGAATTGGTTCTTTAGATTATAAATCCGTAGCAAAACTAATAGAAAAAAACTTTATTATTATTATTATTAGGAGGGCAACCTCTTGCTGGTCTGTGTGATATTTGAACTATTATGTTTGTAGGTACTTTGCTCACTATACTTTATCTTTGGTATAGATGTACCCCTCTCACCACAAGTATAATGAGAAAAGTTCCTCATGTCATGGACCACCTTCTAAATTTTGAAATTTTAGAACCTATTAAGTCTACTGGAGGGTTCCGCTTTATAGTTCTAAAAAATATTCTGGATGCACCCACCTCGCACCTTATTAGTGAGTGAGTACTCGTAGTTTATTAGTAAACCATGCAATATAAATAAATCATGCATAAATTATCAAATATTGGTCAAAATAACTGGTATTCTTTATCCTGCAGTACAATCGGTATTTGTATTGTTTATAAAAAAAAAATCCCATGATTCACTTTATGAAAAAAACATTTATGTAGTAGTGCAGTTTGTACAAACTTTCAAAAGACATGATACTTGGCAAGAACAAGGAATAATACTTCTTTAACCACTTAGAGTTAATGGACTAGAGGCATTCACTCTCAGGCTCGGATATTTGGCAATAACATGACTTTCCTGCCCCACGTACCACAAAGGGGCCTTTATAGTTCGGCTTTAATTTAGACTCTAACATGCTCTGCATATGGTCAGTGGACGCCCATGAATCCAAGTCCCCTACTTCGCACTTTATAGTCTTAACAAGAATTTCATATGCCCTGGATAACACCGAACAAATTCTATACATTATCTTCTAAGAACAAAAATGTACTTGATAGAGCATTAATTTGTTACTTTAGACTACTAATTGAGTTGTGTGTTTTAAAAGCCAACTGATAATCACACAAACCTAAAAGTAGTCATAAGAACTTACCATTCATCTGTATTTTCCTGATTATGTCCATCATCTGCTTGCAATTGTCATCAAGTTGAGAAACCTTCTCCTTTAGAGCTTCATTATCTTCCATCTTTTCATCAAGTGAAGTAACTTTCTCTCTAAAAATAACATTTTCTCTCCTTGCTTCCTCAGCTTCACTTCGTGCCTTAACAACCCCTTCATCTCTCTAAATATCAATTTCATTTCATTTTTTATATGTAAATGGCTTTGGACCAGTTCCACGGCCACATAGGTAGTTGGATTTGTGTCCTAAAAGTTCTAAGAAACCATCATTCTCGTAAAATATGGCACATTCCTCTTGATGTCACCTAATCTTTGACTTGATCTCTTCCTGTCATAATTAGTTTGAAGAATATATAAAAGTTTGGTTAGAGGAGTGTTGTAAAATTTATAAGACAAGTAAAAAAATAGATTTATAGAGGGAATGAAAAAAACTTACATAAACTTTTCCAGCATCTACGGTTACCCAATCGTAGTATTTTTTACTAAAGTGAGTCCTCTTCCACAAGTCACTCGTAGGTAGTGGAGAGTTTGCCTATTTATCACGATGTAAATGATTGGACTATTTAAAATAAGGGAATACAATTAACATTTATATTAGAAAATAAAAAGGAATATTAAGGGAAATAGTGTCATTACCAACTCATATTAAAGCCTATAAAAGCCTTTACTACCCCCCGAATGAAGAATATTTCGTTGTCCTCGGTTCCTCAAAATTATATCACTTATTTTCCACATGTTACATGTTAGAAAGACTATGTCACTAAAAGAGAAATCGCATAATTTAAAATTACGCAATTGAGTAAATAAATTAAACTTTTTAGTATTTAATGTTTCACATATATCAAACCATTTTGCCTCTGTGACCACCTCCGAATGGTATTGAAATGCACGCTTCATGGAACCGTGTGACTTTTAGTACATCATATGTAATAAGGATCAATAATTACAATATTGAGAGTTAAGTTGTTCCCACACAAATCCCTTTGTATAACTATCATCAAACAATCAAACTTTATCCTAAATATTAGACATAAATAACAAATGTGAACGTTAGAATGTTGTTACTAGTGTCTATAGTACGCATTAAAGTTTGCATAAATTATGTCCTTAATTAAATATGTTAAATTTCATGCAAATATAATTCAAATTGAACCAATTATTCTGAAAGTTTTTATATACATGAGAATGTTGATAAGAATATTAAACTCACCATTAAGATCTTACAAATTTTATTTTTATTTGCAAGTGGCATCTTTCTCCAAAATCTAAAATTCAACGGAGCAATTTCCCTAACGACAACACTTGCTTCAGTTATCATTTTAGTTGCATTTTCCCCATAATATTATCATCATCAATCACAATATCTAATCTCTTTCTATCCTTCTGCTTATTTTCAAGAGAGAGAGACCTCGTGTTGGTCATCTCACCCCCTTATTTGAATGTGTAGCTTAAGGAGAGAAAATAAGAAATACATTGAAATCAATTTTGTAAAAAAATATGTTCAAAGTAGTATTAAAAATTAAAGAAAGGACCAATAATCATACCCTCACAAGTAATTTTATGATATGAAATAGTGTGTGAAGAAGTCATTAAAAATATGCCAAAAGGATGTGACGAAGAAGGGACCATAGGTTATGGCATGCCTTGAGGAAATGATGACCTTAGGACATGTGCTTGACCTGATCCAGGCATGACAAAAATAAAAACCGACATATTAACTGCGTAAAATGGTAAATAGTTACAGTGATTGTAATACTCCATTTCTTTACTGATTTTAATTATGGGATTAATTGAATTAAAAATGTGAATTAATTGGTAATTAATCTCGATTCAAATACTAGCGAGATGAGAGTTAGTATTTGATTATTATAATTACGATGATTATTACTGAGCGAGTATAGTAATATATGATTATGAATTTATTAAAATTTTCATGTGTGCAAAATACGACAGTTTTGGAAATTAAGTTGGGACGCGCGTGTCAGTCTTGTCGGGAATAATTTAATGGATTCTTTAGTAGTTTATTTTTATGTCATACTTATGGTCATTTTTAGCCCGCCAATATGTCTGGAAGTATCGATATAGTCAGAAAAGTCTATCCGGGGGTTTTGTTTGGGTCCTGGAATAGTTTTAGGCCAAACCTGCAACCCGAGAAGGTATTTTAGTCATTTTACTAATTGATGAATAATGACCTATAAAATTTAGGATTGTTATATCAGTCAACCCTTAGGGTAATTAGGTTTATTGGCTTCTACAAACTTGAAAGAGATAAGTAGAGAGAAAGGAAGGTTTTCCAAAGGTTGCTACGGCCAAACAACTACCTTGCACCACCACCACCACCACCGTCGGATTTGTGACTGGAAAGAGAACATCACCGCCATATCATCTTCCCCAAAGGATCAGAACTTTTATTTCTAGGCAAGTGATTTAACTTGCAATAAAACAGTGTATATATTACTCATGATAGTTTAAAATTGGAGAAAAACCTTGAAGAATGATGAATTAATGGATTTGGATATTTAAATCTTAATCTTGGTAGGTTTTACATGTAGATTAACTTCAGGGAAAATAGCCACGAAATCATGATCCATGTGTAGAGAATTTCGATTTTATGTTGAGTTATATGATTTTCTTAAAGGAAATAGAAGAAATAGGGTTTTATGAAATATACAAGATTTGATCCAAGAAAATGATAACCCATAATGATTTGATGATTTTAAGAAGTTAAAATTTATGTGTTTATGTTGGTATAACATTTGATATAAATATTTGGGAGTTTAGGACATTATAATAAAGGATTTTAGGGTTAAAATTGATGAAACCCTTCGGCAAAAATATGCAAAAAGCGTAGGCCAATATCAGTTGGATCGATCGATCAACCCAAGAATGTATATCGATCGACCATTTCCTTCGATCGATCGACTCCTCCCGAATTTTGTTAATTGTTTTCCTTTAAGGTTTGACAAAATCCCATGCTTATAAGAACTCTTAGTATGATTAATAGAATATTGTGGGACTTAGTTAAGTTTAGTAGGGTCATAGTAAATGCCCGAAAAATGTTATACCTTATGGTATTAAATGGTATACTTACGAGTGCTTGCCGAGGGAGGTATAGGTAGAAATTATATAGATTGGGACTGAAATTGGATGAATGATAACTTAAGGTTAGGAATTGTAGTATAGGGACTTTATATTACTAAAATAACCTTAGAGACAAGTGGGAGACTTAGTAACCTTTTGGGATAGGTGTACGTACTCGGATTTATACGACGAGATTTGTCACCCTAAACATATTACGTGAAATAATCGGGATGAAACTATACTACGTATGAGACTTGTAATATAGGACATGAGTATACCTATATTGAAATGATGACTACTTAGGTTGTGATATTACCTAGTATATGGATTATTATATGTATGACATGCCTACCATACTTGCTATCATGGGAGATTGTAGGAAGAGGACAATCTTATCTTGTGTGCCTTCGAGGGGATTTAGATTTGGTACCTAAAGAACATAGGACTGTGAAGACTTATTTGTGAGTTAATAATTCAGTTGACCATGGGAGTGTAGGTATGTACGTGACCCATGGGTATGTGAACTATGTTCACCTCCAATATGTGTGATTTGTATTTATACGACTCATGAGTGATTCGGAACTCGTAATCCTTATGTACATGATGTACCGGGATTTGATAACAGAGTATGTCTGCACCATAGCTTAGCCTCAGAGCTCCATATTATTATGTACATTATAGTGATAAATATATGTACTTGTGATGTATTCTACTATGTGAACTTAGTAGGTAAGAAAAATAATGAAACCTAAAATAATGCTATTATGGGAATACTTAACTTTAGATTGTGAGAACTCCTCTTCGAAACAAAATATGGAAAACATTCAACATGGCTTATCATGGGAAAAGTGTGGGGGTACTATGGGTGATATCTTAGGGGAGGAATTTGTACAGACTAGTTAGGTAGTAGCATAACTAGGATTGGTTAAGGGTATGCGTTAGGCGTGCACTTTAGTTGAGGGTTGAGAAACTCATGTGAGTGTACGTGACTAACATGTATATAATATTTACTGTTTAATGCAATTAAACACTTTTTTTTTTTTTAATATTTTCACCTCAGGCTCTGACCCATTTTCTTCCAAATCTATTTTGTTTTTTTAAAAAAATTTTAGCTGCCCAACCACAGGGACGCCAAGCATAAGCGTTCCATTATGTTGACGTGTTGTAGCTGTTCTGGAAGTTACAGGATTTCGGTATTACACTCTTTCACATCTATCTTTGCTTACTTTGGAATCATTCATATCAGTTTAGACATGTTGCCCATTCTTATTCAGAGATAGCAGTTTCAGACTTTCATTTATATGAGATGTTGGATTTATTTATTCAGATTTTTGTATTGGGATTATTTAGCATTGAGACTATATTTGGAGTGTTACTCCAGACTCTATTATTTCTTTCTATTATTTATTCCTATGAGATTGTTTATGTGAATGTTGAAGGGTTGGTTATTCATTACTTAGTTGTAAGTTAATTTAATTAATAAAATTTGGCATCTCACTTTTTAAATATTAGGTGGCTAGTAACTAATTAAATGTTTTTCGACATAAATGATAAGACACAACCAACTTGATATTCTGTATTAATTTAATAAAGGAGTAGCAAGGTATTTAATTAGTTAGGGTGTCACAATGATGTCTTCATTAAAATATCATTTGGTTACAGTTTTATACGTGTTTTTTATATTCAAAAGATAAGCCTAAACTACACCAGTAGCCAACTCAACACTATATATATATATATATATATATATATACAAAAAAAAAAGAGTACATGTAACACATAAGAGTTGTTAAACAACCGTACCACAAAATCAAAGGATAATATCACCAAAGGCATAAATTCTGATATTTAGATCATATGAATAACAAAACAACATGTATAATAAAGTAAGAACTACTCATTCAACATATCCAAATGTCATAAATTCTGTTCTCCAACCCCGCCCCCAAAATGTAAAATCAATGTGGTGTTCGAAGATCACATCCACAATTTAATATAATCAAATAGAGTAGTTACAAAATATCTGAAATCTTTGATAAGTACGAATGTATCCAAAGCAAACCAATCATAACGGACATAGGACAATAACTCTTAAGAAGAGAGTGATTGTTAATCCAACACCTAAGTTGTTTCCAATACTATTTGTAAACTCTGTGATCGTTAACCCAACAACTAAAAACTCTTGGGAAGAATGAACAATCCTTGACATAATAAAAATTAATTACTTACAATCTAAGAAATTAATGCATTTAACCACCTGATGCATACAATTATGTTTGGAACCTGAACAACAACTCCCCATTTCTTGTATTTCCATGTCTTAGTTACAATGTTCATTAGTATTTATCACAACATGGTCTTTGAATGCTGAATCAAAACCATTTGAAGTGTCTTTGTATCTTTATTTTCCTTTCTACGCACATTATACAAAGATGATAAAAAGTGAGTGTAAAGATATAAAAAATGATGATTATGTATCTACTTACCTCATCATGAAAACATCTAACCCACAACCAAAATCCAAGACATAATTAAAGTCGATACATCTATCGTTATCCAACTCAAGTTGGAAACGAATCCGCCATTTGGTATCTTTAATAAAATGTAACTCATAAATATATACCACCAACATTTATCAATAGATGCTCGCATGATATCCTCATAAGTGAACTTAATACACTAAATTAATACATAATCTCACACAATGATAATAATAAATAGAGAATTGATATAGATAACAAAATTCCAGTAGAGTAGAGCCGAAAAGAAAAAGAGGGAATATAAAACAAAATAATAAAGAGAAATTTTTGTTAATCATAGATTGTAACAATAAATTTACCTAAAGGTTAATATTGTAGTAATTGAAGGAAAAGACATAAGAAATTCAAATCTTGTACCACTATTAAAGCCTAATGTTCAAGTTCTACTAGATAGACCATCTAACAGTACATATTATCTGAGTCATTACCATTATCTCGGACAGTTGAAAATCTTCCTCGTGTCCACTCTCACTCGATGTATCATCATCCCCAACATTATACTCAATAAAGGCATCACTTACCAATTTTCCATATTTCACAATAGTTGTATCGACTTCCAATATTGGAATACAATCTCTTCACAACTAAAGACTGTCATCAGTAACTTTTGTTGTCTCATTTACCATATTCAACTCGAGCTATTAGTGTGGCTCCTCCTCACCATTTAACTCTTCATATGATGGTTCTTTCGAAAAATTATACTTGTCTCTGGGTGTATTCTTCACAACAACTTTCCCATCATTACCCAACTTGATGTCTAGCACCTGAAAAACATCCCCATCTTGATACGCGAGTAAAATGATTGATCTTTATACCACATACTAACTATGATAACATTAGTGAATCTATAGTCATTTGTACGTATTCCAAATACCCCCTGTTTTTCCAAAAGTCCCACCAATCACACTTGAAAATAACAACATAATTTCCATTAGTGAATTCTAACTCAATAATACCATACAACTCACCATAGAAATTTATTTCCACTTGTTCATGTTCTACCACAACAATAGTTCCACTATTTTGAGTTTTACATTATTAATCATGATCTTTAATGAGAAACCTACAACCATTAATTACAAAACCCGTATAGTGTGGCACTGAGTTAATTGCTAACATGTTTAGGAACCTGAAGTTCCATTTGGGTAACCTATAAAACAATTAATAATCAAATGCATATAAGAATTAACAATAATGCGGGTCATAATATGGTACTACAATATTTTAAACTTATGCATTTTCAAACCATTTGCGAAACTATTTTTCATACACCTTCTCAATGTTTTTGTTACCCTCGACCTTTAGTATACCCATGTACTCCCTAAAAATAAATATATTACTTTTTATTCTATCTAATTATATATATATATATATTCTCGTAATTCATCACAACTATCCACGACATGGAGACGAACTCTATCCTATTCAATGTGATTTAATTTTTCATACTCACCTTTGCGAAGTAAACAAAAATTATATGGAAAAAATAGATATCGCATCTTTAATGTCATCAACGCCACAATTTTGCTTGAGTTGGTTAAATTTGGTCTCAACACCATGCAAATACATCGAGTAAAACATTAAACATTCATTTAGAATGCAAACTTCAACTATTGAGCCTTCCAAGCATGCTTTATTAACCATAGATAGTTTAAATGTGCATGTACCTGTGAAGAATTGGATTTGGATTGATAAAATATCACAATTTACATAAGGAAATTAACTAATTGATGAACAAATGCTTTATATTACCTCTCAAATGGATATTGTAATACCACATACTTTTATTATTAATTAATTTTCGTTTGCTTAGTATTATTAATTTAATTTGGGGAAATTAATTTGGATTTTAGTAAATACTAATTAGCAAGATAAATGATTAATATTTATTGTTATTATTATTAGTATTATTATTATTATTAGTATTATTATTATTATTATTATTATTATTATTATTATTATTATTATTATTATTATTATTTACTTGACTGTAATAAGTAAATTGATATGTGAGTTGTTATATGTCGCGTATGAGTGAAAATGACAGTTTGTTATTATATATCAATAGAGTGTTACATCGACAAATCGGTATAATTTATGAGCGATGCATACGGTATGCGCATATTAGACCCAGTTAATGATATGCTAGAGTATTTGCAATTGGGTGACTCGTATGACCTTTTCGAGTGTAGGGTGATCCGTAAAGGATCGAAATGGGCCAGAATAGGTACTTAGGTGTAATGATTGGTTTCAGGGACTTTTTAGGCATAATTCAACTCGACTAAGGGTGGGAGGGTCTTTCTAAACTTAGGGTTAAGTGGAAAATAGGTTTGGGATAATTGATGGAGTATTTAAAAGGTTGGAAAGGTGGGTAGCAGGCCACCTTTGATACTTTCTACACGCGAGGTTAAGAGAGAGTTCAAGAGAAGAGAAAATGAGGACAAAAGAAGAAAAAAGGGCCTGGAGAAGAGAAAGATAAGCTATCTTCGGATTCAATCCATCATCAAAACATATATAACGTTGAATTTAATCCATAAAGGCAATTAGTTACTTTGCTCTATGTTGCAGTTATGCGTAGTTAATTACTTTCATGTTTAAGGATAAAAATATGGGAATTAAAGTTATAAAGCTTCAAACTTTGGTTGATTGATGTAGATATTTAGATGATAAGTATCTACAGTTTAAATTAATTATTAGTCGGGATAAATAATATTAGAATTTTGAAATTAATTCTGGAATTAAAGTGATGAGAATGTACATATTTCATAGGAAGGTTGAACTTTTGAAAATCAAATTAGGAAAAATTATGAGTTGAATTGAATGAATATTTGATTTGTAATCCTTGGTGTTTGATATTGGATTCATGGCTAGAGATATGTTTTAATGATTTTAGAACATTAGTATAAAGATATACGAGGTCTATTTGAGGTTTTGGGTGGTTTGGGACCTTGATTAGAGTGTTTGTAGGAGAAAAACCTGAAGAAGAAGATGACAGGCAGCCTAGCAAAACTGAACCAGATCGCTGGGGGAGTGAACTGGTTCACTCAACTGAACTAGTTGAGTTTTTTAGCCTGCCCAATTTTTGTTCGTGTGTTATTTAACCCTTTGGGACTTAGGGAATGATCGTAGGGGCTTACACAGTACTATGGTACTACTAGATAATGATTTTATGGTTTTGTTTTGTGTGATAGGCCAATGAATAGTGGGTTAGAGTGAGGATAACCGAGAATCAAAGTGAGTGACTATTTAAATAATAAATTGGGATGTTGGTTCGAACTTCGGGATTGGGTGAACCGTGAACTATTGGATATGCATAGGAGTTTGATACTTTATATACATACATATTAGGGTGATGTTTATATATATATATATATATATATATATATATATATATATATATATATATACATGTTACTTGTTTATATCAAGCATACCTACTCGGTAATGCTATGGTAGGAGGTTGCACATAGTGGGCAGTCCACCATAGCATTGACCAACACGTGTCGGATTGATTCAACAAGTCATAGGACTATTGCATGGTCACTGTCCATGTGTGAGGAAAGGTATTGGTTTGGAGATCGGTTAGGTGTGATGTGATATGGTTGTAACCCTTAGGCGTATATCTATGGCCACCTTGATTATATGTGTTTACGTTTGGGACCTGTGGTAAGATTTCAACCCGGTGGCTCAGTGTGATGCATGATGCCTAGAGCCAGATAGCACACGAGGGATCATGAGTTTTGGGCTCTGGGGATACAGTTATACGTATGTAGCGAGTGATATATATTTAAGTTTATATGATATATTGTATATATTTTTTTATATCACGAGTATAGTTATGTTATGTTTATTATGTGAATAGTTATGTATAATAAGTGTTTTGATATAATATTGATTATGAATGTATACTTAGGGAAGGTAGTAATGTTTTAACTCCTAAGGAGTATTAGTGGGGTTTGGTCTTGGATAGCAGTTACAAATTCTAATTAGACCTGGTAGTTTAGTTAGGATAATAAAATGAACGCATTAGGTGTGCACTATAGTTGACAGGTGAGGTTTATTTCATGTGAGTGCGATCGATTAATTATGATAGTAACACATTACAAGTTTTAATCAATTTAAAATAATTATCTACTTCTAAAATATTTTTTGCTTTTCGAGCTTTGACATGCGGGCAATTTTTTTCCGTGTTTTTATTTTAAAAACCCAAGTGTGCAGTAGCCGGGACAACAGGGATAGATCCATTCTTGCTATTAAAATATCTGTGCATGTTACATGATTATATTTAGATGTCTCGGCTCATTCTATCTAGATAAGATCATTTCATTTCATTTTTCAGTTTGGGCGTGTTGCCCATAGATGGATAGGATTTTATATTATCGTCAAATATTTTATTTCAGTACTCAATTTTTATTCAGTTTATTCAGTGGATGTTATTTTTTAGTGACCGTGATTTATTCGGTTAACTCTTATTAATCTATGCATGAATATTATTCTATTCATTATATTATATGGTTTTATGCTTGCTATTTATATTATTTGTTGTGACCGTGATGCTGAGAATGAAACCATAGTGAGATTACTGTTTTATTTTAGTAAGGGATTGGCCACCCCGCATTAGAATGGAAACTTGTAGCAGTTCGTATCAGAGCATTAGGTTCTAGTTTTCTTAGGATCTGTGTGAACTTTCCACATTGTATGCATTGTGTTTCTTTGATATAGAGCCTGATATTTTGGACTGTTGTTTCATATTGCGCATTTTCATTCTTCTGCTATTATTTATGATTGAAGTGAATTTCATACAATTTCATTCTCATTTCAGATGCCAAATAGTAGGAAAGGTAGACCAGCATATGCCACTAGGAGAGCCATAGAGAAGTAGGCTCAACCAGAGTCACACGTTACTCAGGGGATTGTGACCATAGTAGAGGTCGCAGTTATTACTGCACATTCTATTAATGTCGTAATGACTGCCCTAGCACAACCTTTTCCTCAGGCACAACCATAGTAGTTAGTGGCAACACTAGTTTAGGTTCACCCAGTGACATTAATTTATGATAGAGTCAGAGAGGCCTTTCAGAAGGGCCATCCGTCAGAGTTTCAGGCGAGGGAAGATGTGGTTACAGTTTTCTAACAAAAGAAGGATATCAAAAGTCACTTGTGCATGGTTGAGTGAAACGACACTCAAAAGAAGATACTAACTATATTCAAGATAGTTAGGGAAAATATCTGGTGGTGGAAGTGGGTGACCACATAGGAGGAAAGGGATACTATAACGATATAGGAGTTCCGGGTGCACTTTTACCATAAGTTCTTTCCAACAGCAATTCAGGCAGAGATGAGGAGAAAACTCTTAGATCTCTCACAGGAGGGCCAGACTGTGGATGAGTATGAGGAAGAGGTCATGCACCTCGTAAACTTTATGACGGATGAGGTGAACACTGAGGAGAAGAGAGTCCTCAAGTTTACTGATGGAGTTACTTAGAAGATTCACTAGCGCTTACTATGGAACCCATCATTGCTGACTTACACTGAGGTCATTAATACCACATTGCTCCACTTCCAGGACCATCGCTTCCATTTGAGGAGAGGAAAGAGGATCAAATAATCAAGCCAGTAGGGCCAGACTGGTGGTAGCGGTGCTAACAACGCACTGAAATAATAGCAAGGGGGATTTGCTAAGAGATTCAGGTCGGTTAACAATAATTTCAGGCAGGGTCAGTAGGCCTTTGGGAACCAAACCAGAGGCTAGTAGGGCCGAGGTTATTAGGGCCAGAGACAAGGGTGGATTCTCTAGGTCTAGTGGGGCCAAAGGTAGACCAATTTTACTAAAAGATGTTTTGTTTGTGGGTAGTAGGGCCACATGCATCATGCATGCCCAGGCAGGGATAAGGGTAAAGATCAGGGCGCCAGAAGGGGCAATAGTTACATCAACTTCTAGCACCACTGACACTCCTAATGTTACTGCCTCTATAAGGGAATGAGAGTGGAAGTTTGGGCTGGTGTGTCATTTTTTAGAGACAGTGTTACCGCCAGTGTCGCCAGTGATTGAGGGTATATTTTCTATCCATGGGAACATGGGGATGGTTTTGTTTGATACGGAAGAATCACGCTCCTTTGTTAGCACTAGATTTTCATGTGTGGAAGATTTAATATATTTAGCCTCAGACATTATTATGACCATACATTTACTATTGGGTGGAGGGACTCTCACTCATTGAATCTGTAAGGGGCGGGTGTGAACATGAGAAGGTTGTGCTTAGTGGAGGATTTTCTCGTTTTAGACTTGGATGAGTATGATATTATTTTGGGTATGGACTGGTTAGTGATATATAGAGAGATGGTAGACTATTACAATAGGACTATCGTTTTCACTATTTTAAGGTAGTAGATGTTCCTTGTGGTGATGCCTTATCCCGAGGGAGGGTCAATCATGAACTTATATTATAGTCAGAATGAGACATCTAAGTGTACAGTCATCTCGCTAGATTCGATCGCTGTTTTTAGGGACTATGCTGATGTGTTTCAGGAAATACTAGAGTTACCTCCATGTTTGGAGATTGCGTTTATGATCGACTTAGCGTCGGTGACTATGCTGATAGCACAATATCCATATCATATGGAACCTTTTCATACACGCGAGTTGAGGGATAAGATTCAGTAACTATTGAGGCATGGTTTTATCCATTAGAGTATATCACCTTTGGGTGCCACAGTTTTGTTTGTGATGATGAATGATGGGTCGTTATGGTTGTGTATCGATTATCAGGAGTTGAACAAAGTCATGATTCGAAACAAGTATTCATTGCCACGTATCGATGACTTTTTCGACCGGTTGAGAGGAGAAGCCTACTTCTCTAAGATTGATTTGAGATCGAGCTACCATCAGTTACGTATCAGGGAGAAGAATGCCCCTAAGATCACATTTTTAACGAAATATTGGTCTTATGAGTTCAGAGTTATGTCGTTCGGTCTAAAAAATGTGCCCACGATTTTCATGGATCTCATGAATAGGGTGTTTAATGATTTATTAGATCCGTTGGTGATTGTGTTCATCGATGCTATCTTAATTTATTCCCGAATAGAGTGTGAGCACATAGAGAATTTTTGCATGGTTCCCCAGACTTTACGAGACCATAAGTTGCATTCCAAGTTCTAGAAGTGTGGATTTTGGTTATAGGAGGTGTAGTTCGTAGGTTACATTATCTCCAAAAGAGGGATTTTTATGTATTCGAGTAAGGTGTCGACAGTGAGAGAGTGGGGCTAGCCCACGACACTAATAAAGGTGCGCAGTTTTTCTGAGTTAGTAGGGGACTACCGCTGGTTCGTCAAAGAATTTTTTAAGACTGTGGGTCCTTTGACGAATTTGACTCGTAAGGGAGTTCTTTTTTTGGAATTAACATTGTCTAATAACCATAACGACTTCAGCGTTAGTTCTCGCATAGCCTATGAGAGGAGTGAAGTACTTTGTTTTTATCGATGCATCCTTATAAGGGCTTGGGGGAATTCTATAACAGTAAGAGAGGGCAATAGCTTATAGATCTGACAAGCCTAATCCCCGTTAAAAGAACTATCCCACTCATGACTTGGAGTTAGCCGTAGTCATTTTTTCCTTGAGGATTTAGAAGCACTATCTTCTAGGGGAGAAGTTTTGATTGTTCACGGAACACAAGTCTCTTCAATATAGTTTCACATAAAAGGAGCATAACATGAGGTAGTGTATGTGGCTTGTTTACATGAAGGAATATCAATTTGATATCCAGTATCATTAGGGGAAAGATAATGTGTTAGTAGATGCATTAAGCCATATGCCAGCAGGGCAGTTGGCGACAATGTGGAAGGATAAGTGGGATGAGCTTCATCAAGAGGATGAGGTACTCAAGACATACATAGTGGTGGTGATCATCATACTCGAGATCATTTTGAGGGCTGTGAAGGCATAGTCAAAGGATCCGTCTAATCAAGAGAGAATTCAACAGTTATAGCGCGTGGAGAAAAGTCTTACTCAATCAGTTCTGAGGGTGGCTTATGCTTGGATGAGAGGTTGATTATTCCAGATGATGACATATTGCACACAGTTATCGAGGTGGGGTCATAGTTTTTGGCATATCTCAAAGGGGATAAGATGTACCAAGATACGAGGAGGCAATATTTCTGGGCTGGTATGAAGTGGGATATAGCATAGTTTGTCTCCAAGTGCACCATATGTCAGATGGTGAAGGCTGATCATCAGAGACCAGACATAGTTCTTCATCCATTGGAGATTCCATCTTGAAAATAGGGGAGTATCGTGATGGACTTCATCACATTATTACCGACATCACAGAGGTGTCATTATTCCATCTGGGTCATTGTGGATCGATTGACCAAGGTAGCCCATTTCTTGCCAATTTGGGTGGATTATACGATAAGGCAGTATGCAAAACTGTTCATAGCAAAGATAGTGAGATTGCATTGAGGGCCTTTTGTAAGGACATTTTTGTCCATTAACAATTTATTATGTCGCACGTCGTTACACCGTTGAAGAAATTCAAGATTCATACAATCATCAACGGATCCGAATATCAAAAGAAGAAGAGGAATCAAAGTCTGACAGAACCGGACCGATCCGCTTGGAGGAATCAATATCTCGACATAAGCCAAGAGGCAGATCTTGTACCACTCCACCTGGTCGTATGAAACTGGCATGCATCCTGGCTCCCGAGACTCTTTCATAGAATTCCAACAATTTCTCCCGCTCTTCAAAAGCCCACAGGAACGGAGTTGATGCTCCCACATCCATAGCATGAGTAGTTAACGCAAGTGAATGATTTGAAATTCGAGTTATTTCACGGAATAACACTCGTATATATTGAGCTCGTAATGGTACCTCGCAATTCAAAAGTCTCTCTACGGCTGAAGAATGAGCGTGTTCTTGGGCCATCGTAGAAACATAGATAGGGTCGACGACGGAACGAACAACGAAACTTTACGACAGCTTTTTCGTACACGTTCACTTGCATCACATACACAAGTGCTCTCTGAACCGTGCAATAAGGTCACCCATAACACGGCTCTCCCACTTGAGTTATCTTAGCCCCAGTCCATGCTATTCAATAATATTGGAAAAATGGCAGCGTAAGATAACAACTAGTATTGAAAGATGGTCGCCTTTGGAAGCGTTCGCCGGTAACCAAAGCGTATCGTTCCCGCTAGGTTGGGTTAGGTTGGTACTTTGTTTATAGCTTTTTTAGGTTATGCAATAGAAGGGGGGCTTGCGCTTGAATTGAAGTAGCGCCTTTGGAATATGAGTAGGGCTGAACAAAGGGAACGGGGGTAAATAAACGCCTGGTGAATCCATAGATAGAGATGAATGGGCAGAGGGCAGATATCCCTTCCTTCTTGGCCCAGTATTGGCTGTAGAGCTCTCACCGGCTGACGGGGATACAAATGATAGAGATTCGGACCTGGCAGGGAGATGAACAGAAGGAAGACGCAGATGGGTGTTTCGACCCCAAAGAACCGATCCGATCAACCGGACCGATCCGCCTCAGACCTGGACCGAACCGACTGCTGAAGGCCAGTATACCCCGGACCGCAAGTGAACCAATGAATCCTAGAAAAGAACCGATCCGATCATCAACGGACCGATCTGCCTCAAAATAAAAGAACCGATCCAGTCAATCGGACCGATCTGCCTCAAACCCAGATCGGTTCGCCTGGGATAAACTTAAACAGATCGTGTTTAGATTTTTAAGGCTCGAGACTTCTTATTTAATCCCACTACGGGAAGTGGTTTTCTAAGACTTATTCACACGATTTTCAGAGTACAGAACGCCCTAAGTCTTCACCTATTGAGCATCAAGACTCTAGGTTTTTGATTCACATAATTCTTCCAATCCTTTGTGAATCTTTTTGTGTAACCCAAGAACACAACTTTGAGTTTGTTCAACCCTTGTGGAGAAGCCGTTCTCTTCTTCATTGCAGCCCTCCTGGAAAGGGAAAATTCCAGCCGATAAACTTGTGGAGAACTCATTTCTCTTCTTCATTGTAGCCCTCTTAGAAAGGGATATTTCGAACCGCCGACTACAGAATCCAATACCTGAGGGTAATTCTTAGTCACTTGTATTTTCATTGTAATCCGAAATTGTATAGCCTACAATATTATAATGAAAATAAATAGTTTTGCCCCTTTGGGGAATTTTTCCTCACAAGCATGTGTTTGAATGTTCTTACTTAGATTATCATCTTATTCAATCACATATTGTTGCATGTTTAGGTTTTGTTTGGGTTAAAATTTGTTTAATATATAATTTACTCATTTGAACGCAAGCACATACTTTCTCAAATTGGTATCAGAGCGGGTTACGCTAATTTATCGCGTGATCCTGATTTTTCGAGGATTTACTTTCTGATAAAATTTGTTTACTCACGTTCTCAAATTGGTATCAGAGCAGGTTACGCTAATCTATCACGTATTCCTATTTTCGGCAAAATTTTTCTAAGATATCAATTTTCTAAAAAAATTGATTTTTGAAAAAGGTGCGTGTTCAAATGGAGAAGTTATATAATAAAATGTCTATTTTTTACGGGACAAATTATGCTTATTGGAAAGCCCGAATGAGGTCGAATTTAAAAGCCATTGATGAACGTGTCTGGATCTTAGTTGAAAGAGGGTGGACCCCTCCCTCCGTGACTATTGATAATGTGATCAACTTGAAACCTGACACTTCTTGGAGTGATGAAAAATTTAAATGGTCATCTTTTAATTCTAAGGGTCTAAGTGTTATTTCTGGGTCTGTCAAACCTGATGAGTTCAAATGCATAATGACATGCACCACGTTAAAAGAGGCATGGGATGTTTTACTACTCACCCATGACGGAACTAATGCTGTGAAAGAATCTAAGTTACAAAAATTAACAACTCAATTTGAAACCATCACCATGCATGAATCTGAATGCTTTGATGAATTTTATGCTAGACTTTCTGACATTGTGAATACTAGCTTTAATCTTGGTGAACATATTCCTAATGCTAGAGTTGTTAAAAAGATTCTTCCTTCTTTACCTAAGCGTTTTATCCCTAAAGTCACTGTGCTAAATTCTATGGGTAATTTAAATACGTTAAAATTAGAAGAACTTGTAGGAGATTTGCCAACTTATGAAATTGATATGTTCCCTAAAACTGCTAAATCTAAAGATAAGGGAATTGCACTTAAAGCCCCAGAGAGAAGGAGTGAGGGGTCGGCTAGAAAAAGGGTAGAGTCGTCTATAAAGAGAGAGACTGGCACGTCCGATTCTGAGTGTGATTTGGACTTAGATGACTTGGCCCTGTTTGCAAAAAATTTCAAAAGAATTCTCAAATTCAAGACAAGTGGAAATTTCAATGATAAAAGGAATTTTGAGAAAAATAATGAAAAAGATTTTAAAGATCCTCCTAAGACAGACAGTGAGAGATGCTTTGAATGCGATGGTAGGGGTCATAGAGCCTTTGAGTGTGCCTCTCGTCTGAATAGAGATAAAGGGAAAGATTTCCTTAAGGCTACCCTTAGTGACGACAGTGAGGTTGAGTCGGTGGAACGTGGAGATGATTCACTGCATGAGCATAACATCACCGCACTCATGGCAAGTCATGTGAGTACCTCCAATGCTTCTCACGACGATGAGGATGCTACGTCACAAGGACACCTCGATAGTATGAGAGATAAGAGTGAGGAGGAGGATGAGGCAAGTGAGAGAGAGTGTGATCTCCCACGCGCTTACGCCGAGTTAGATTCTGAGTCTTTTGAAACCAAGAAGTGGTATAAAGAGTTAGCTCTTAGGATCACCGCTTTAGAGAGAGATTTAAGATTGTTTGGAGAAAGAGAGATTTGTGATGAGAGTGGAAAAGAATGAAAGAAAGAACTTGAGAAGATAAGATGTTTTGAGTGCAATGGGATAGGGCACAAGAAATTTGAGTGTCCCACTAAACATAGGAGAGAGCGCAAGAAAGATGCAATGCCCACCTCTCTAAGTGATAGTGAGGATGAGGTTGGTGATGAAAGTGTGATCGAAAAAGCTTTTCGAAAGTTATTTATTGAGATCATGGAAATAAAAAGGTCAAATAGAATTCTAGGTCTTCGGATTTGTGAGTTGAAGGAACAGAATACTGAGCTTAAAAAGGGAAAAGGTGACTTGACCAATACGGTGTCTAGTCTGACGACACGTGTATCCCATCTCGAGGATGATCTCAAACAAGCACGACAGGTCCAAGTCACATTAGAAAATGCATCTGAGAAGGTTGATAAGATGGTTCTCTATCCCGTGTTGAATGATGTTGGAAAAGGTAATGACTGTACATTCACTACTTTTAATGCACCTGAGCCTATATCCACCTTGGTGAGTGAGTCCCATGGGAGCTTGTCTAGGAATGTTCATCCCAAAATTGTTGACAAATTACTTCCTAGACCGGTTTATGTTTGCTCCCACTGCAAGAAGCGAGGACATCTTAGGGAGTTTTGTTCCAAGTTGGGTTTGGTACCATATCATGCCACTTCACACATTCATACACATACACCCACTCATAACACTTTGCCTGCAAATTATGATGGAGAGTTTGCACACATTCGCGAGCAAGTGAAGTTTTTTATCAAGACAACACATGATTTAGTGGAGTTTGTTCAAAAGATGTCACCATCTTTGGAAAACTCCACCGTTACTCCCGGTTGAGAATCTTGTCTTGGTTGCTAGCATAGGTTGATTTTCATGCTTCTTCTTCATTTGCCTATTGCTAGCATGTACCATCAGTTTGTTTATATTTGTTCATTTTTTTTCGTTAAAACAAAAATACAAAAATATTTTCCTTTAAGAAAAGTACAAAAAGATTTTATTTTGATAAAATTTTTGAAAAAGACCAAAAAGATTTTTGTATTTTTAAGCACATTTTATGGATGAGTATTTAAGATAGCCAAGTTACAACTTCATTCCATTTATCCATGTGACTGTTTGATAGAGATTTGAGAGGCTACATCATTTCATCTATGTGCTTTACATTGGTTGGAGTCTTTGAGATGTAATTAGTGATATCTTCCTACATGTTTGACTCCTATATCCTTTATTGCACACATGCGCGTCTATATTTGATTATTGCACTTGTCTATCTCATATTGGCTTGAGTGTTTCAATCTCAATTCTGTATATACAATGCACAATATGCGATAAAACTTGACAAGATTGGAATGCATGTAAAAACCATTTTGGGTGAGACTCTGTGTTTTTATATAACGGGGAGGGGCTGCGAAAGGTAATCATCTATCCTTTGCGCAAAAGCCACCGTTAAAAAGGACCTAAAAATGGAGGAATTTTAAGATCCGAGGTCCAAAGAGGTTAAAAGAGCCCGAAAAAATTTAAAGGCAATAAAAAGCACTTCATGCCAAATATGGGCCACTTAGGTTTCACCATCAATTATCCAAAGTTTGATAATTTAGAATTCCTCTATTCAAAAATATATCTAAGGGAGTTTGGTTGGAGAATCTTTAAACGGGTTTGCACTTCCTTGAAAGTCCTGAAAAAGCATAAAATTGTTTTGGACGTTATTGATGTGAAAATCACTTTGAGCTTTGATTTGTTGATTTGATTTAGTCAATATCTTATATTGTCATTATTTTACACCAAAGGAAGCATTTGAGTTCATTCTCTAGGAATATCCAATATTCATCGTGCACATATGTCATGTTTGTATGCTTTGATTTTCCTATCGAATTTGATCACACCACTTCATTTACACTATCATCGCCTTGGTTGCTTTGTGTTCATTCATGGTGTGATTTTATCCTAGTGACACCCCGCACTTGCTTATTTGATTTATTTCTCTCATTTGTCTATTTGGGGACATCATAAAAAGGGGGAGAATGAATTATCTTATTATGGGGGATATTTGAAAGTTTGAGTTTTCTCATAAATTGGTATATATGTTTATCTCATTTCAAACTCGATATGTCACTTGGTATTTTGCTTTGTCTCATGTGTGTAGGTACTACATGGATTATCATTGGATTGCACACCCTGATGAGAAAAGTGTTGAGATTCCTGAAGAATTGAAGAACAAACGATGTAGTCTTATTCAATTGTTTCTTTCCAGTTTTGGGTTCATGGAAGGGTAGATTTGTATAGGCATTTTTAGTTGTTTGATAATTCGGATGTTTGTTTTTATGTATGTACCGGCAAAGACATAGGGGGACATTTGTAAAGACATTTTTGTCCATTAACAATTTATTATGTCGCACCCCGTTACACCGTTGAAGAAATTCAAGATTCATACATTCATCAACGGATCCGAATATCAAAAGAAGAAGAGGAATCAAACTCTGACAGAACCGGATCGGTCTGCCTGGAATAAAAGAACTGATCCAGTCAACCATACCGGTCCACCTCAGACCCGGACCGATCCGACTACTGAAGGCCAGTATACCCCGAACCGCAAGCGAACCGATGAATCCTGGAAAAGAACCGATCCGATCATCAACGGACCGATCCACCTCAAAATAAAAGAACCGATCCGGTAAATCGGACCGATCCGCCTCAGACCCGGATCGGTCCGCCTGGGATAAACTCAAACAGATCGTGTTCTGATCGTGTTCGGATTTTTAAGGCCCGAGAGTTCTTATTTAATCCCACTACGGGAAGTGGTTTTCTAAGGCTTATTCACAAGATTTTCAGAGTAAAAAAAAGCCCTAAGTCTTCACCTATTGAGCATCAAGACTCTAGGTTTTTGATTCACACAATTCTTCCAATCCTTTGTGAATCTTTTTGTGTAACCCAAGAACACAACTTTGAGTTTGTTCAACCCTTGTGGAGAATCCGTTATCCTCTTCATTGCAGCTCTCCTGGAAAGGGAAAATTCCAGCCGATAAACTTATGGAGAAGCCGTTTCTGTTCTTCATTGTAGCCCTCCTGGAAAGGGATATTTCCAGCCGCCGACTACAGAATCCGATACTTGAGGGTAATTCTTAGTCACTTGTATTTTCATTGTAATCCGAAATTGTACAGCCTACAATATTATAATGAAAATAAATGGTTTTGCCCCTTTGGGGGATTTTTCCTCACAAGCATGTGTTTAAATGTTCTTGCTTAGATTATCTTCTTATTCAATCACATATTGTTGCATGTTTAGGGTTTGTTTGGGATAAAAGGTGTTTAATATATAATTTGCTCATTTGAACGCAAGCACATACGTTCTCACCTTTTAGTAATGTTTTAGATTGGGAGAAGATATTTGTGTCCTACTTCTATCAAGTTTTCAGGAGGAGATGTGGATGGAGTTACGTTTGAGCATGACTTATCACTCGCAGATGGTCAGATAAAAAAGGTGAATCAGGTGTTGGAGGATATGTTGAGGATGTATATTCTAGACTTTAAGGGTAGCTAGGATTAGTATTTTCTTTTGATAGAGTTTGAGTATAAAAACTCTTACAAGTTCACTATAGGCATGGCACCGTTTGAGGATTTATATGGGTGACCTTTTCATTCTCCCTATTGTTGGTTAGAGTGGGGGATAATAAGCATCTCGGGTCGAATTTTATTTAGGATACATCAGCAAAGATTGAGTTGATCAAGAGTCGTATTTGGGTAGCTCGCGATCGACATAAGAGTTATGCCGATATGAACTGGATATTTTTAGAGTTGACGTGGGTGATCAAGTTTTGCTGTGGGTATCTCCCATGAATGGAGTGATGTGGTTCAGGAAGAAAGGGAAGTTTGATCCTAGGCATATAGGGCCTTTTCCCATCATCGAGAGGGTAGGGATGATTTCATATATGCTCACCTTATTGGAGCATTTGTTGCGGATTCATAACGTGTTTCTTGTATCATTGTTGCTCTCAAGGTTGATGTGGCTTATAATCACATACCGCTAGATGAGATTGACCTACAGCCAGATATTTTATATGAGGATACATGTATTGCCATTTTGGGTCATAGAGAGCGAAATCTTTGGTCAAAGGTGGTACCGTTAGTGCATGTACATTGGGGACACCACAATATTTTAGAGTCGATGTGGGAGTGTGAGGATGATATGTGGGAAAATTATCCAGAGCTCTTTGTGGTAGGTACGTTTGAATTTCAGCAACAAAATTCCATTACTAAGGAGAATAATGTAATACCTTGTACTTTTATTATTAATTAATTTTCATGTGCTTAATATTAATAATTAAATTAGGGGAAATTAAATTGGATTTTAGTAAATATTAATTAGCGAGATAAAGGATTAATATTTATTAATATTATTTAATGGAGTGTGAAAAGTAAATTGATATGTTAGTTATTATATGTTGTGTATGAGTAAAAGAAACGGTTTAGAGTGTTACATTGGCGGATCAATATAATTTATGGGTGATGCGTATACTGCACGCGTGTCGAGCCCAGTTAATGAGATGATACTATATTTATAATTGGGTGACTGAGATGGCCTTTTAGAGTGCACTAGTGATCCGAGAATCGAAGTAGTCCAAAATAGATACTAGGATGTTATTATTGGATTTCGAGGACTTTTTAGACATAACAGGATCCGTATAATGGCAATAAGGTCTTTTTACACTTAGGGTTAAGTGGAAAAATGGGATTAGGATAATTAAGGGGGTATTTCAAAGGTTGGGAAGGTGAATGGAAACCCACCTTTGATATTCTACACAAGAGAGGTTGAGGGATAATTCAACAGAGGAGAAAATGAGGAAAAAAGAAGAGAAAGGACTTGGAGAAGAGAAAGAGAAGCTAACTCAAAATTTAAATCATCATCAAAACATAAAGAACGTCGGATTTAATGATATACGAGGTCTATTTGAGGTTTAGGTTGTTTGAGACCTCCATTGGAGGGTTTGGATGAGAAAAGAGGAATAAAATGACAAGCAACCTAGCAAACTGAACCGGTTCACTAGGGAAGTGAACTGGTTCTCTCAACCGAATGGGTTCGGTCTGCCACTGAATTTATTCGGTTTGTTGGCCTGCCCAGTTTTCATTCTTGTGTTATTTTGACATGTTAAGGCTTCGGGAATGACCATAGGCGCTTCTGGGGTACTGTGGGATTACTGGAGAATGCTTACAAGGATTTAGTATGTGTGATAGGCCAACGAATAGCGGGTTCGAGTGAGGAGAACTGGAAATCAAAGTGAATGACTATTTAAATAATAAATTAGGAAGTTGGTTCGAACTTCGGAATTTGGTGAATCGTGCACTATGGGATATGCATACCAGTTCGGCACTTTATATATATATATATATATATATATATATATATATATATATATATATATATATATATATATATATATAGAGAGAGAGAGAGAGAGACAGAGAGAGAGAGAGAGAGAGAGGGAGAGAGGTTCTCATGCATCACTGGCACAAACCATTTTTGATAAAATAGTAAAAAAGATATTTTTGAGATAATTTTTTTTATTATGATTTTTAAATCATTTCAGAAGGACCGTAAAAAAGATTCATCTCAAAATGAATCTTTTTTCTATTTAAAAAAAAAAAGGTCAAACTTTATCAGTTTTTAACAACTTAAAAACAGACAAGGTTTGACTGATTTTTTTAAAATAGTAAAATAATTCATTTTGAGCTGATTGTTTTTTACGATCCTATTGAAATGTTTAAAACCATAAAAAAATCAATCCAAAATTATTTTTTTTACTATTTTTAAAAAATGGTCGGCACGGAGGGTATGCAAACTAGGTATGCATGAGATCCTTTATGTATATGTATATATATATATATATATATATATATATATATTAGAGTGAGGTGTATATACATGTACATGTATATGCTAATTATTTATATCGAACATATCTACTGGGTATTGTTATAGTAGGAGGTTGCGCGTAGTGGGCAGTCCACCCCGGCATTGACCAGAAGGTGTCAAATTGATTCACTAGGTCATAGGACTGTTGCATGGTCATTATCTATGTGTGAGGATAGGCATTGGTTTAAGATCGGTTGGGTGAGATGTGGTATGGTTAGGACTCATGAACGTATGTCTATGGTCGCCTCCATTCTATGTGTTTACGTTTGGGATTAGTGGTGAGATTTTGACCCAGTGGTTCAATGTGATTCGTGATGCCTGGAGCTGAATAACACATAAAGGATGTATTTGTGAGGTCCAGGCTCTGGGGAGATGACTATATGTATATAGCGAGCGATATATATGTATGTTTATATGATATAGTGCATATATCTATTTATAGCATTAGTATAGCTGTGCTATGTTTATTACGCGAATAATTATTCATAGTAAGTGTGTCGCTATAATATTGCTTATGAACGTATAACTAGTTAAAGTAGTTATAATTATCTAACATAGATTATTAACGGGGTTTGGTCTTGGATAGTAAATATATGTCCCAGTTAGACCGGGTCATTTAATTAGGATAATAAAATGAACTCATTAGGTGTGCACTATAGTTCAAAGGTGAGGTTTATCTCATGTGAGTGTGACCGGCTAATTGGGAAAGTAATAAACTACAAGTTTTTTATCTATTTAAAACAATTATCTACTTGAAAAATATTTTCTAATTTTATAGCTTTGACCCACGGGAAATTATTTTCGTTGTTTTTCTTTTTTAAACCCTAGGTGTATAGCAGTAGTAACTAGGACCACAGGGATATATCCATTCTTGTTGTTGCAGTAGTTGTGGACGCTATAGGACTTGATTCAGACGTCTCCACTCATTCTATCAAGATAAAATTATTTCATTTGTTATCGTTTGGGTGTGTTGACAATAGATGGATAGGATTTTATGTTATCGTCAGATATATTATTTTAGTACTGACTTTTTATTCAGTTCATTTAGTGGATTTTATTTTTATGTGATCGATGGTTTATTAATTTCACACTTATTATTTATATATGCAAGAGGATTATTATATTTATTATGTTGTATAGTTTTATACGTGTTGTTTGTGTTATTTGTTATGACAGTGATACTGAGATTCCTGTTTTATTTTAGTACAGTATTGGCCACTTGGTATTGGAATCAGCGGTTTGTCACAGATACATCCAAAGATCTTTCACCGATCCAACAATAATGGCTTATCATGAAATATGAATTGGCAAGTGAACCATAACATCAAAGAATGGTGGCGGGGATAACCTTTTAAGCTTACATAAGGTTATAACAAGTTTTTTACTAAGCATATCTAAAATATATACTTTCAAAGTAGTTGAACATAATTGTTTAAAACATGACTTGATCTCAATAATTGGCTCACATACTTCCTTCTTCAGTTAACTACATATTTCAAGAGGCAATAATTATTTTAAAAAGATATGGTAATCATGACTTTTCATTCCTCAAACTCAACCATCATTAATATTCACGCATCGAGAAATGTTTGAAGAATACCCATCAGGTAACTTTATCAAATGCTAAAACTCACACAAAGCCTTTTTCTCCTAGAAAGCTAATATGCAATACACAAGGGAACCATCCATTTATCTCTCTCTCTTTTTATATGTATGAAAATGTTTATGTATGGACATATATTCTAAAGTAAATTGATACGTAACAGTGTCCTTTTTTCCCATCAATATTTAACAATGTTCCTAAAATTACCTCGCATATATTTTTTTCAATGTGCATGACATTTAAATTAGGAAGAAATTTTGATGTTGGAAAATCAAAGAAGATACAACGTTTTTTCCGGTTTAACTCAAAATCCAACCGCTTTCTTTTTTATGCAATTTTACCTATATACAAGGTGTGATCCTTTGCGATTAAGGAAAAATATCATCATCACTGAGCGTTTTCAGTTATTGTTGATGCTTTTTCTTACCATAAAAGGAAGATATGTTCCATCACCATTTATGATCCATGGGCAGGAAGCAGCGATGGACCATATATCACATTTTTTTCCCATTACGCAAGTACATAGAACATGTCTCCTCATTACATAATGTACAAGCCAATTTTCCTTTTGTGCTCCAACGTGACAAGTTAGCATAGGCAGGAAAATCACTGACCATCCACGTAACTGATGCACGTAATTGAAGGTACTCCCGATTGAGGATTGTATGTTTGACCCCCACATTCTACAACTCTTTCAACTCTTTGATTAGTGGATTCAAATACTCATCAATGTCATTACCCGGAGCTTGGGGACCTAGTATAACCAATGACAACATAAAAAATGATTATGTTCTAGCTTTTTATGGTGGAGAATTATATGGAACAAGTATAATAGGCCGTATACTATGAAATTATTCATTTTTGAAATGGATTAAACCCATCGCTTCATAGCCCAAGACTAACATTTTGCGAATCTCTTGCGAAAGACTCGTGAATCTAATCAAAATCTTTCCAAGCCCCCCCCCCCCCCCCCCATCAGATGGATACCTCAACACATTATCTTCATTTAAACCCTTTATTTGTATTCCACTTAATATCTAAAGTTATATCCTTATTTATGAATAACCGTTGTAGTCTCGGTTTAAGTGGAAAATAACATAAGACCTTATAAGGAACTCTCACCCTATTAGCATTTTTAGGTTTCCATCTAGGCTCGTCATAGGTTGGACATTTAATTTTATCCTGATGTGGCCCCCAAAATATAATACAATCATTTTGATAAGCATCTATCTTCACATAATTGCGTCCCAAGCCCCGAATTACCTTCTTCGCCTCATAAAATGACTGGGGGATATTTTTTTCCTCGAGAATCACCTCTTTAAACAAGTTAAGAAGAATGAAAAATGGTTTATCACTCTAATTGTTCACTGACTTCATATAAATTAACTTCACAATAAATGTTAACATGGATAGACGTCCATAACCTAAATAATATTATTGTTGCTCATCGTCAACTAATTGTGCAAACATTTCTCTTTCCCCTTCGGGTACTTCACCATCAAGGCTTGTAAAATCATTACCCCCATTATCATCGCATGGTCCAATAAATACATCATGTATCATGCCCTCTATATCATTTTATTCTAATTTTTGGTTTTCTATTTAGTCTCCAATCCCAACAGCAACATTAGCTTCAGACGCAATACAATCATCATCGTGTGATTCAAAGGTAACCCATAATGAATCCATGGATTATAAATCGTCACTATGATATATATGAGCAATTGATCGTCATAGGTTGGTAAAAGAATAAAATTGAAGCCCGTGTGGTCCAATGAAAGAGATATATCAAAAGATCCCCATAGGTAAAGGTCACTATTGAGGATACATATAAGAAGGTTGGAAAGATGCTCCTCGATCCCTCTTTGGGTAATTTTGAGAGATTAGGAATAGGTCATGATAGTGCGTTTACGTCCCACATTGCACTAGAGTCGATTCCCGAGTTTGTTATTGATCCATATGGCACTTATCCCAACCAACATAGGCATCCCATTCCGAATAGGAAAGTACGTCCTAAACGTTTTAGGAGAGGTTTTACTAGGCCCGTGTATGTTTGCACCCATTGCAAAAAGAGAGGACAACTTAGGTAATTTTTCTTTAAGTTGGGTAGTGTGTCGCATAGAGCTTTTCCACGTGTTCCCACACACGCACCCACACATGATTCTCCGGATGATTACATGAGAGAGTTTGCACATATTAGGGAGCAAGTAATGTTTCTTGTCAAGACTTCACATAACTCGATGGATGTTTTTCATAGGATGTCACCATCTTTGGAGAACTCCACCGCACCTAAAGGTTGATGTTTAGACTTGTTTGCTAGCATAGGATGATTTTCATGATGATGTTTAATGCCTATTGCTAGTGTGTACCATTTTTGTATTTATATTTTCCATTTTTGATATATTTTTTGAAAAATCAAAAAGATTTTTGTTTTTGAAAAATTTTAGAAAAATAGAAAAAGATTTTTTTTAAGAGAAAAAATTGAAAAAGGCAAAAAGATTTTATTTTGATAATTTTTTTTGGAAAAAGACAAAAATAGGTTTACATTTTGTTTACACCATTTATGGATGGAAATTTAGGATGACCAAGTCACAACATCATTCCATATCCATGTGACTAATCAATAGTATTTTGAGACGATACGTCATTTCATCCATGTGCTTTATAATGTTTGGAGTCATTAAGATGAGAATTGAGATTACATTCTACATGTTTGACACATGATTTCCATTAATGTACACTTCCACGGATTATTTTTTATTATTGTACCTATATATTCCATGTTGGTCGAAGTGTTTTCATCTCAATATTGTCTTTAAAATGAACCAAATGAGATAAAACTTGACAATGAAAGAGTGCATGTAAGAACCGTTGTCCATGAGGAATTTGTTTAATATGAATAAATAATTAGTGAACATGGGAAAGGGCTGCGAGTGAATAATGATCACATCGTGAAATCCACCATTTAAAAGAGCCCGATAAATAATTAAGGTAATAAAATGAATAATATGCCAAAAATGGGGCCAATAGGATTTGTCTATGTTGAGAAAAAATAGAAACCTCAAAAGATCTTGAAAAAGAAATACATATTTGAGGGAGTTTGGGTGGAAATAAATCATCGGGTTTACATGTCCTGTGAAAGTCTTGAAAAAACATTAAATAGTTTTAGACGTTATTGGTGTGGAAATAATTTTAGACTTTGATTTGTTGATTTGATTAAGTCAGTGTCATTTGAATTCAACAATTTTTTCACCTAAGGATGATTGTGAAGTTCGTCCGTTAGGAGTATCCATACTCGTTGTGCACATTTGTTATGAATGTTTGAGTTGATTTACCTATTGAATATGTTCACACCCATTCATTCCATTTCCACGATTCGGTTATCTTGGTGTAAATTCATGGTGTGTGATTTTGATTTTTTTTTGTAAATTTGATTTTGTTGAAAAAAATTAAAAAATAAAAAAAAAGTTGGTGAATGCTTTCAAGTTTATCCTTGATGATCGTAGTTGATTTGATTTGATTATTATGTCACTCCATGCTTATTTTTATTTATTCTTTTCCTTGTTTATTTTGGACAAATAAAAAGAGGGAGAACAAATTACGATTTAGTGGGAGAGTTTGAATTATAGGGGGAGATTTAAGATTTGATCTATGTTTGATTTATATTTATCTCATTCTAAACTCGATACATCACGAAGGTATTTGTTTCCTATCTCATGTGTGTTGGTAAAAAAGTTGAAGATTATTATCTTGCACACCCGATGATGACAAAGAAAAGTTGGAGATTTAAAGATTTCAAGAGGAAGATTTTTAAGAATGTTTAAGATATACATTTTTAGTACCTTCCCAGTTTTGGGTTCATGGGAGCGTATTAGATTTATATAGGACATTTGATTTGATAATTCAAGTGTTTTTAATTTGTTCCAGTATAGACATAGGGGGAGATTTATAAGAACACATTTTGCATAATCTATGTATATTTGAGTGTATCGTATACTGCAACAACCGTCGAGGAAAAGTTCAAGTTCAATCAAGCATCAATACGAATCCGAATATCAACATTCTTCAAAAATCAAGCCTCTGCGAAATAGATTTTTGTAAGATTGTGTTTAAGTCCCTTAACGGTTCATTTAAAATGTTGGGATAATTTTCCTAAAATGTTTTTAAACATCTGAGGCGTTGTTTTTCGTCAAAATATTTTTTTCTAAGTGTTGAGGCATAGGTTTAAGAGAAAAGGGTTTTTCATTTTGGTCACTCAAACGACATGTCTATGTCGTTCAAACGATAGGGAAAAGTCATGCCAACAAAGTCTTCAAGCCACAATACATGTCGCGCGAAGTCTCGTTTGAAGTTCACTTGATCAGTTTATCAAATGACACCTTACTATTTTGGTTTTCTAAAGTCGTTAGATGTCTCGTGTGAAGTGGATTCAAGCGACATTTAAAATCGTTCGAGCAAAACCTTAATCTCATTCAAGCGAAGTCACCGACTCAATTTTTTTTATAAATAGCATGTAAAATGAGTAGTTTTTAGATACACAAAAACTGCAAACTAAAGAATTATTTTGTCTTCTTCGTTTAGGGTTTAAAACTTTATTTTTCCAATTCACTAAAATACCAATAGTTTAGTGAATTATTTTTTATCCCAAGATACAATCTTATTGAAGTTTCTCTTATAAAGAGGGTAAATCTACGGCTGAGAACTGTGTGTCATTAAGAGTGCTTGCGGGTGTTCATTGCTGAAGATAGAATTGCGTGTTCTTGTGGGTTTGTTGCGATTGATCCATTGTTGATTCTAGACTGAGGTCTATGTGAGTGTCTGTGGCTATTCATTGTATATTTCATTGTTTATGTAAGATGCGATTTACCTCTTCATAGTGAAATAAAAGTTTAAAACCCCTAAAATCTCCGTGTCAGTAATTTACATTTTGTGATGACTTGATATTACCAACCTAGATGAATGTTTTGGGGTTGTCTAGAAATTGACTCCAACTAAATAATTTTAAAATCGGAAATTTACGAATCTACATATAATCGATATCACATCGTGTTAGCACATTTACTGTTTTTGTTCTTTAAGAAATCATATAGAAACATGCAATATTGAGACAAGAATTATTAATAGGCGGTACGGAGTTTGAAAGAATGTGGAATAGAATGTGTAGTTTAATAGTACTCTTGGTGTTGGAAGACTTAGAGATAAGGTTTTCATATATCGTCATTTCCTTATATAATATATTCTCATTTGTAATAAGAAAATGAATTGGCAGAAGTTGGTTAAGGTAATAGCAGACCTATTTTGGGAGGAGTTTTAGTCTCACCAATTTTTTCTACTCATTTTCAATCAATTATACCTAGATATTTGTATAAAGGTCAAGATTCTGAAGTGAAGAACTCACGAGAAAGAGAAGCTAGGAACCACAATCTCTTTGAACATACATTAAATTTCCTTGGACAAAGTAGAAGAATAAGATCTCAGGTTTCTGAAGTTATTTCTACATTGACTAATTACTGACAGATATTCATAGAAAATCATTTGACGAGAGAAGGATAATGATGATTTACATACCATGTTTAATGAATCAATAATGATACACGTACAGACTTAAGTGACCAATTTTTGGTGATCAAGTGATGTTAGTTGTGGGATTATGTGCAGAGCCCATTGCAATGGATAATCTCACAATTACCCAGTGGCTGATATCATTTGGTCCCTAATGTTTGATCCTTAAGTGGTTTAATGGATCATTGCCTCACCTCAAGTGGACTCCTAAAAGTGCACCTCAAACGGATTTTAAAATATTTCTAGGATTAGTTCTAATTTCAAAGGGATGATTTTGCGTATCAAAATCCATCTTGTTTTAGTTCCGTGTCGTATTAATATAATAGTTGGAATCCTATTTTTTCAACTATACCATATTATACTCTTATTAATTTCATAATAAGGAATATTTTTCTTGCTACATGTATCTATTTTTCTCTATGTAATAAAGTCATATTTATGAAGCATCTTCTAGGTTTGCGCTCTTCAGCAGCGCATTCATTAGACGTCTTCTATCATATTTTGTTAATATAGAAATGCATGTTGCCAATGTCGTATATATTGATGAATAAAAGGTCGATAAAAACACAAAAATACGTATATATTAATGGATATACTACTATGTTTTCCAAGTTAGTTTGGTTATTGCTTCTACCATGTGAAATTGAATGTATTGAAAGTGTGTAAACATACAAAAATACATAGTTCGACACCCTGGACAAACAAGATAGCCATGTCCAAAACTAACCACAATATGAAGATCACGAGCCTTTTGGCTATTGTTGCATCCTAGCTCAACCATAAAATAATGTCCCTAAAATAGTCAAAAAATTACGACCTCATATATCGATGTGGATGACCAGTAGAATCATAAAAGTTTGTAAATCTTGGACTAAACAATTTACATAACCATGTATATTTCGTCATGGTAACGACAAAGCATTTTCATGGACCTTCATTTACAGTGGAAAATCCCCCACTAGTTAAATATGTTAAGTAGGCAGGCATGTTTAGTTGTGGGACAAAGTTGGGCATGTTTAGTTGTAGGAAATGTTTATGTTCTCAATTTTAACTTCTACTTTCCAAACCTACTTTTCATTTTCTATAAGAAAACATAAATATAAGTGTAAATGAGTTTATTTGTTCAAATAAAACTTGAACATAATGTGTGAAGGTGCATGCGTGTATGTGCACGTGCGCAAGAGTAATTTTGCACACACACACACACACACACACACACACATATATATACAAGTGTTTGGAATTTGACCTCTATTTTCTATCTGTATTGTTATTAAAAGTTTGCACAAAAACGTAAAACAATTACCTAACAATTTATTAGGACTCGTAGATTTAGGTTTTCTAATTGTTTTTATATCTTAAAATCACAATGACAACGTTTTTATTGTATCTTATGTAGATTGATGATGGATTTTGCTTGGAGTCATTATATTCATGGTGGCTTGGAGTTACAATTTTTTTATATAGAGGAGCCATGTTGTCGCCGTTTTTATTTACATAAATCGATTTTCTTTGCATATTTTTTGTGTTAGTGTATTAGGATTAATTATGTTCTTATTTGCAACACATTTATTTTGTACTCTTAGAACATAGATTGAGATGAAATTTTATTTTGTAATGTGTATTTATGAGATTCATTGAAAATTGTTCAACTTTTTATTACGTATATATGAAAAATGCACAATGTGATTTTGGATTATATTTTTCACATTTTATGATGTGTGAGTTTTGATAAAAAAAAAATGCACGGATTTAAAAGAGTTTTCAGTGGGTTTTTATGTAAAAAATAATAGGAACTAAACAGAATAAAGTACTTCTACCAACATACACCCCCTCCCCCATCACACACACGCACACGTACACGCACACACACCACCCCCTGCCCCCCACCACACACAAAATAATTATTTTCATCAATTAAAGTATACAATTATTAATTTACTAATTTACAATGAGGGACAATCCTACTTTCATAATTAATCATGTATTAATTTACTAATTTACAATAAGGGGCAATCATATATTAATTTATTAAAAAAATGAATAATCAATCAATTCTTTTACAAGGGACACTACGCACATACACAGACATAGACACACACACAACCTCCCACCCCTACCCCACCACCCACCCCCCATCCCTGCCCCCTCCACCCACCTTGCCCCACCTCCTTCCCCCATCCCTTCCCCCTCTAGAACTAGCTTCTGTGGTAACAGTTATATTCCTATAATGGTGGATGATTTTACACAATTTAATTGCGTCGCTTTTATGAAAAATAAATCTGACACCCTCCGTGAGTTCTTGAAAATTCTTTTAAAATTGAGAACGAGAAGGACACCCAAGTATCTCGCATAAGAAGTGATAGAGGTGGAGAATTCATATACTCAGGTGTTACAGAATACTGTGTAGGTAATGGATATAAACATGACTTTAGTGAACCTAAGATCTTACAATAAATCTGCCTAATTGTCACGATCATTGACCGTGACAATTCAGGACGAGACAACTTTTTTTGTCACACTATATATTTCAAGTATGTTTCATTTAATTATCATACTATATATATATTGTTCGATATACAAAGTAATTTTCAAAAAAGTTGAAAAATTCCACCCCCATATGGACAATAATCTAGTGGTCATGCCACTTTTAAAACTAACCAACCCAACATTTTCTAAACAAAATAATCCAACAGCAATGTCAACAACACATGTGTATCTTGTACCCCTTCTAATTCATATACTCAATTAATTCATTTCATCAACTAAACTAAAAATTAAAGTATACAATTATTAATTTACTAATTTACAATGAGGGGCAATCCTACTTTCATATGAAATGGGCACTAATTATTAATTTACTTTCATCTAAAACTATACAATTAAAATTATAATTAAAGCTATACAATTTATTAATTAAAGCTATACAATGGTTAAGATTGCCTCACCACACACACACACCACTGCCCCACCACCAGCACCTGACGCCCTCCCCCCTCCATACACACACACACACCCCACCCCACCACACCCAACCCCCCTCACCCACCACACACCACACACACACACATATACACATACATATACACATATATAAACACACATACACACACATACAAAAATGAAAGAGAAAGAGAGGAAAAACGTACCTGAGAGAGAGAGAGAGAGAGAGAGTGTGTAACACCCCGCCTAATTAAATACCGGGTGGCCAGTCCCATACCAAATTAAAATAGAATATATAGTTGGCTCATTCTTAGCATCGCTGTCGAAAATATTTACAACTCACCCAATACTCAATTAAGCTGGTGTTAAAAACTTTCCAAATTTTAATTTAACAAAATCCATTTCTTGTTTAAGAATAACACAACACATTTTATTCTACAACACTGATAACCAAATAGATAATACAAAAGAATTTAGTTGCAATTGGAATAAAAATTCTCAAATAGTATTAATCCATTACAGTAATCCAAACATTATCAAATGTATTAAAAAAAACCGAATACAATAGTATTTGACCCCAATAGAAAAAGATAGTTGAATCCTTTGGGCGACAAGCCCTAACTAAGAATATTGTGAATCAAAAAGATGATAGGTGTCTAAACAAAACTCCATAGATCCATAGCCTGTCATAATCCGCTAAGATTGGCGTCCCTTCTGCTGGACACCTGATATAGAAGATACAATAGAAAAGAAAATATGCAAGGAAACAGGTCAGAGCCCGATTGTGAAAATGATTTTTAAAACAGCAAGTATTTAACAAGTGCAATAAATCTTTTATTATGTACATGTTAGACCCAACTCTCACTTGCCATTCTCACCTCTCAACTAGAGTGCACACTTAACCTCTCATATTAACCTCCTAGTTAATGGTTCCTCCTCACTAGTTCCATAATATAATTCCATTCCCATATCATAACCCCGTATGTCCAATACCATACATTATATAATTCTTCTTATACATCTTTCATTTATGAATTGTTTCTCATTAACATGAAAAAAGCTTTTCAATTATTTAAGAATAAACATTCATTAACTTACTTCAATTCTTTATCTAAATTTGCCATTATCTACAATTATCACACAGTAGATGACTTAACCACAATAAATCCATTCATTCATTTAATTCACTATATATATATATATATATATATATATATATATATATATAATACAGCACCCCGAGTCACAGCTGCAGTGCAATGCATTACTCTACTATCATGTCCCATCATCGTTGGTCGCCGAATAGTGGACAAAAGATTCGGTAAGGATTCCTCGAACCATAAACAACAACACAAACATTGGAGGCGAACATAGTTCTCGTATTCATGGGTCACACACATACCTACGTACCCACAGTCAGCGGACTTATCAACTCCCCGATAAGTCTTTCATAGACCTATGTTCTCAAGCGACAAATCAAAGATCCCAAGGATTCATCAGGATATGACTGCCCTCACGCGCAAACCTCCCGTCGATAGCAAGTAATCTAGCTATGTCATACACATAATCATAAATGAATCAAATAGGCATTATCATACCTATAATATAATATCAACAAGGTATTCACATTACCCTTAGCTTATTCTCATACGTAGCATTATATCTCTTTTAAATTCCACGTATTAAAATATCATATCTTTACTTCATAATTTAATTATCCTAGCATCCCATAACATCTCTCCACTCCCGACATCGTTAAGGTTCATGCGCGGAGCGTCTCGCAAAGCGAAATCCAGACAAGGAACCCCTCCAATACACTACTACTTAACTTTGTCGATCGAGGAGGTTCGTCAACTTCAAATATGCGATTGGGATAACCTCATACCCTCTTTCAACCAAATGTGTTCTAAACTCCCATCTCTATCCAGGAGCCACGCCATTACGCTCTTGTATTACACTCCGTCCTTACGAAATCAATAATGATCTTAAACTTAGTATTTGATGTTCAAATTGTAACCCTAAGGCTATCCTCACTCAATACACAAGGTTCAAATAAGTTTTTCCTCAACATGTATTCAGTAGGAAGTCACTTATACCCTACTGGTCCACATCTCCATATCTCCCGAATTACTACGAACTAAATTCTCCCTTTAATTAAGGTTTAAACCGATAGTTTCAAATCTCTATTAAACACATCTTCTTTCACTTAGGATTAAACCCTCTTGTAAACTTAAGGATACCTAGGTGTTATATTAAATCACCCCTACTGGTCCTATCTTTAATCCTCATACATACTAATTAAAATCCAACCATTGAATCTAGCAACCGAAATTCCTTTAAATTAATTATCATTATTCCAATCAATTAATTCCCAATTAAATTAATTCAAATCTTATAAAGGGCTCACTGATATTTTCTAAGTCCCATAATATCCAATTAATAATCACCAAAGATCTACCAAAGTTTTGGAATAAGAATCAACGTTAAAAAGAAGCAACTTTAGGAATTCGGGGGAGGTCGATCGATCGAAGGCAGGGGGTCGATCGATCGATCACTCAGGTCATAGCCTGGTTTTTCTGCATTTCTGCAACTACGGGTTTAGCCACTTTTATTCATTCTAACCTTCATATGAACATCCCAAATGATTTATAATCCTTACTACATGATATACCAACATATATGAACGATTTATAATACTTTAAACATCCTAGAATCATCAAGAGATTGGATTAGAAAGCATGTTTCTCTCCTTATTTCCAGAAAATTATAAAACTAATATCTTCAAGAACACAACCATGGTTTTCAGAATTTCCTCAATAGATATATGATTATTTCGTGGATTATTATCAACCTACAACATGAGATTGATTCCTATATATTTTAAGTTTCCAGAAAATCGATTAACAACTATATCCTTTCATCTTCCAAGCATGAAAATCATCTCTTTTTATAACTATCGTAACATGGACAATATACGAACTTAAATTGCAAATATCAAACACTTGACTTTACTGAAGGTCTGATCCTTTGGTGTAGTATATCTCAGGTGGTTTTCCCTTTTCCGGTGAACTTCCGATGGTGGTTAGTGGTGACTATTGGTTCTTAGTTCTTCTCCTTCCCAAGTAGGCTTTTCCCTTCCAAAGCACCCTTTCACTCTCTCTAGGAAGATGACTTCTCTAATTTGTGAAGAGGAGATGTATAACCCACGTACACTTAATCTACCAATTCTTATAATAGGAAAAAATCCGGAATAACTATTCATCCCCTTGTAAAAATGAACAAAATATCCTTTTGGGTTGTCTTTTCATTTCCAAATGACCTGAGACCCAAATCCAACATCCAAATAGACTTTTATGACTATTTCAACCCTTCCAGGCGCAACGACGCAGTCGAAATGACTATAAGGTCGATAGAAAATAAATTTCCTTTTTAATTTAATAAATTAGTCCCGACACGTCCCATACCGCATCTGACTAAAAATTCAAATTACCGAATTAACATCACACAGCTATATCAATGACATCACATTCATATATTACCTAAATATCTTTAAGTAATATTCAGAATCATCCATTTTAATATCCACCATTCGGATAAAACCTAAATGAATTAATCTATAATAAAATCCAATTAATCAATTATTTTAAAATATAACCCATTTTAAAAGTCATTAAAATTACGGGATATTACATACTTCCCCCAATATAACAGAATTTCGTCCCGAAATTCAGGAATATAAATCATACCGGTAAGGTCAACTCCGAGTATAAATCTCACATCGCAAGAAATCTAAGACGTACCGCCCATACAGTACATTAACGAAAATCCCCATCGATGTTATATGCCAAGCCTCACCATATAGTTTCAACTGAATCGAATTTAAACTTTACCCAATCTTCCCTATACCGTCCTCGTGACAAACTTTGGGAAAAATGATTCTCACATATTGAACAAATAATTCCTGAAGTCCCAACTACTTACTTTTTCACAATTATGAAAACTACTACCATTCAACCATCCAGGGCACCCATACACCCTACGTACCACTTCCATTATAATATTTATAGCAAAGGTTATAAACTCATATCCTAAAGACCTATCTTATTTCGACTCCCAACGGTTATTAGTTTCATTCGTGGGGTGTCTCGCAAGCGAAATCAAAACAAGGAACCCCCCCGATACACTACTACCTAATGTAGTCGGTCATCGAAACTCCTCGGGTCTTTAGTCAATAGTTTATAACCTCTCTACAGGTTTTATAGATTTCAAATTAAAAGTATACTCATATACTCTCTTATAAAAGACAAGATGCTAGCTATAGTAGTACACACGCTCTCAAATACCACAAGTCAACCCACGCCGATAGTCACATCATGTTCGGACATGCCCAAAGTAAGTAATTCCATGATAAAAATAAACCCACGTGATGTTATGAAAAAAATGGGTATCTTACACCCCTCGGTGAGTCTACGTAAATAACAGTGCTATTGTCTAAGTTTAACAACTCTTTTAGTCCCCACAATATAAATTTCTACAAAACTTTGTATGCGCCTCCTGACTCCTTAAATAGAAAATATATTCTCATTCGCGGGTGGTGGTTGTTGAGTCCCAATATTATAACTTTGCTCCGAAGACTCAAGAAAAATTTTTCCCCAAATTTTCAGTTCTAGATCACCACACTCCACTATATGCCCAAGCCTTTGAATATATTACCTTTTTTTAGGTAACACACACAATTCCCGCATTTCAAGAACTTCTACAGATGACTCTCCTCAATTTTCCATAATAGGAGTGACCTCGACTATGGTCATCATATTCGAACATACTTCATAACCTTCTAAGTACGATCTCCGCTATCCGTCCAATGGCCCTCATCTTCCATACTTCATTGTTCGATCATGCTCGAACGCAAATAAGATTCACTAATATATACATGATCTTACCAAAGAAATCAACAATCCTAAACATAGGGCTCTACATCAAAGAACGCTAAGCTGAAAACACAGTAAGTCGTACAAACCCTAAAGGACACTAGAACATGATGCTCTGATACCACCTGTAACACCTCGCCTAATTAAATATCGGGTGGACAGTCCCATACAAAATTAAAACAGAATATACAATTGGCTCATTCTTAGCATCACTGTCAAAAACATTTACAACTCACCCAATACTCAATTAAGCTGGTGTTAAAAACATTCCAAATTTTAATTTAAAAAAATCCATTTCCAGTTTAAGAATAACACAACACATTCTATTCTACAACACTGATAACCAAATAGATAACATAAAACAATTTAGATGGAATTGGAATAAAAATTCCCAAATAGTATAATCCATTACAGCAATCCAAACATTATCAAATGTATTAAAAAAAAACGAATACAATAGTATTTGACCCCGATAGAAAAAGATAGCTGAATCCTTTGGGCGACAAGCCCTAACTAAGAATATTGTGAATCAAAAAGATGATAGGTGTCTAAGGAAAACTCCATAGATCCATAGCCTGTCATAATCTGCTAAGGTTGGCATCCCTGCTGCTGGACACCTGATATAGAAGATACAATAGAAAAGAAAATATGCAAGGAAATGGGTCAGAGCCCGATTGTGAAAATGATTTTTAAAACAACAAGTATTTAACAAGTGCAATAAATCTTTTATTATGTACATGTTAGACCCAACTCTCACTTGCCATTCTCACCTCTCAACTAGAGTGCACACTTAATGTCTCCTATTAACCCCCTAGTTAATGATTCCTCCTCACTTGTTCCATAATATAATTCCATTCCCATATCACAACCCCGTATGTCCCATACCATACGTTATATAATTCTTCTTATACATCTTTCATTTATGAATTGTTTCTCATTAACATGAAACAAGCTTTTCAATTCTTTAAGAATAAACATTCATTAACTTACTTCAATTCTTTATCTAAATTTCCCAGTATCTACAATTATCAAACAGTAGATGACTTAACCATAATAAATCCATTCATTCATTTAATTCATTTATATATATATATATATATATATATATATATATATATATATATATATATATATATATATATATATATATACAATACAGCACCCCGAGTTACAGCTGCGGTGCAATGCATTAGTCTGTTATCATGTCCCATCATCGTTGGTCGCCGAATAGTGGACAAAAGGTTCGGTAGGGATTCCTCAAACCATAACCAACAACATAAATATTGGAGGCGAAAATATTTCTCGTATCCATGGGTCACACACATACCTATGTACCCATAGTCAGCGGACTTATCAACTCCCCGATAAGTCTTTCAAAGACCTATGTTCTCGAGCAACAAATCAAAGATCCCATGGATTCATCAGGATATGACTGCCCTCACGCGCAAACCTCCCGTCGATAGTAAGTAAGCTAGGTATGTCATACACATAATCATATATCAATCAAATAGGCATTATCATACCTATGATATAATATCAACAAGGTATTCACATTACCCTTAGATTATTCCCATACGTAGCATTATATCTCTTTTAAATTCCACGTATTAAAATATCATATCTTTACTTCATAATTTAATTATCCTAGCATCCTATAACATCTCTCCATTCCCGAAGTCGTTAAGGTTCATGCGCGGAGCATCTCGCAAAGCGAAATCCAGACAAGGAACCCCTCCTATACACTACTACTTAACATTGTCGATTGAGGAGGTTCGTCAACTTCAAATACGCGATCGGGATAACCTCATACCCTCTTTCAACCAAATGTGTTCTAAACTCTCATCTCTATCCAGGAGCCATACCACTACGCTCTTGTATTACACTCCATCCTTGCGAAATCAATAATGAGCTTAAACTTAGTCTTTGATGTTCAAAATGTAACCCTAAGGCTATCCTTACTCAATACACAAGGTTCAAATTAGTTTGTCCTCAACATATATTCGATACGAAGTCACTTATACCGTACTGGTCCACATCGCCATATCTCCCGAATTACTATGAACAAAATTCTCCCTTTAATTAAGGTTTAAACCGATAGTTTCAAACCTCTTATAAACACATCTTCTTTCACTTAGTATTAAACCCTCTTGTAAACTTAAGGATACCTAGGTGTTATATTAAATCACCCCTACTAGTCCTATCTTTAATCCTCATACATACTAATTAAAATCCAGCCATTGAATCTAGCAACCGAAATTCCTTTAAATTAATTATCATTATTCTAATCAATTAATTCCCAATTAAATTACTTCAAATCTTATCAAGGGCTCACTGATATTTTTTATGTCCCATAATATCCAATTAATAATCACCAAAGATCTACCAACATTTTGGGATAAGAATAAACATTAAAAAGAATCAACTTTAGGATTCTGGGGAAGTCGATCGATCAAAGGCAGGGGGTCGATCGATCGATCACTCAGGTCATAGCCTTGTTTTTCTGCATTTTTGCGACTACGGGTTTAGCCACTTTTATTCATTCTAACCTTCATATGAACATCCCAAATGATTTATAATCCTTACTACATGATATACCAACATATATGAACGATTTATAATACTTTAAACATCCTAGAATCATCAAAAGATTGGATTTAAAAGCATGTTTCTCTCCTTATTTCCAGAAAATTATTAAACTAATATCCTCGAGAACACAACCATGGTTTTCAGAATTTCCTCAATAGATATATGATTATTTCGTGGATTATTATCAACCTACAACATGAGTTTGATTCCTATATATTTTAAGTTTCCAGAAAATCCATTAACAACTATATCCTTTCATCTTCCAAGCATGAAAATCATCTCTTTTTATAACTATCGTAACATGGACAATATACGAACTTAAATTGAAAATATCAAACACTTGCCTTTACTGAAGGTCTGATCTTTTGGTGTAATATATCTCAGGTGGTTCTCCCTTTTTCGGTGAACTTCCGATGGTGGTTGGTGGTGACTCTTGGTTCTTAGTTCTTCTCCTTCCCAAGTAGGTGTTTCCCTTCCAAAGCACCCTTTCACTCTCTCTAGGAAGATGACTTCTCTAATTTGTGAAGAGGAGATGTATAACCCACGTACACTTAATCTACCAATACTTATAATTGGACAAAATCCGAAATCACTATTCATCCACCTTGTAAAAATGACCAAAATACCCTTTTGGGTTGTCTTTTCATTTCCAAATGACCCGAGACCCAAATCCAACATCCAAATAGACTTTTCTGACTATTTCAACCCTTCCGGACGTAATGACTCAGTCGAAATGACTATAAGGTCGATATAAAATAAATTTTCTTTTTAATTTAATAAATTAGTCCCGACACGTCTCATACCGCGTCTGACTAAAAATTCAAATTACCGAATTAACATCACACAGCTATATCAATGACATCACATTCATATATTACCTAAATATCTTTAAGTAATATTCAGAATCATCCATTTTATTATCCACAATTCGGAAAAAACCTAAATGAATTAATTTATAATAAAATCCAATTAATCCATTAATTTATAATATAACCCATTTTAAAAGTCATTAAAATTACGGGGTATTACAGAGAGAGAGAGAGGGAGAGAGATGAAATTTCTTAGAGAGAGAGAGAGAGAGGGAAAACCAAAAAACGGTGGGGAAAAAAATCCTAGGTTTTTTTTTACTGAAGACGTTGTCACGGTCGTGTCAAGGTCCTTGACCGTGACAGTTATTTTAAGAATTATCACGGTCGATTACCGTGACAATTATTTGTCATGGTCTTGTCACGATCAATGACTGTGACACAAAACGCGTGTTTGTTATCACGGTCAATGACCGTGACAAGGGTGGTCGCCTGAAAAGTGACAATTTGGCCATTTTGGTGTAATGATATTTGTTTGTCACCATGTGTCATTCAATACTACATGTTGAAAGTTCTACCTTTGGCAACATAATAGTTGTGATTCCGAAGGTATACCTTTTGGCAACACAAAAATTGTAATGGAAAAAGGTACACTTTTGGCAATACAAAAGTTGTTGATGCCGAATGTTATTTATATTACATTTCGCGATATAATTTTTGTCGTTGAAAGGTTATTTGTTGGTAACATAATATTTTTCGTCGCTAGTGAGTGACCTTTGGCAACATAAATAATATATTTAGTTATTAATTTGAAAATAAAATAAAATACCTTTGGCAACATAAATGTGCATTGCCAAAAGTATACCTTCGACAATGTGATCATTCTTTATTGCCAAAGACTTTCTCATGCATGCAATGGGCAACAAGCCGGTGACATAGCGTAATATGTCGTCGATGCCCTTTAGAAACACATTTCTAACTTTTAGTAACATACATTGTATCTTGAGCAAATTATTTTTTCTTGTAGTGATCCCTGAAAACCATATCATCCGAATTATGTTAATTCTCCATTAAAGTGCAAAAACCCTCATCAGTGACGATCAATGCTTTTTGTGCCCAATCATAAAAGTTGGGATCCAAGGGCCTATAGTATCTTATCGTTCTGGCCTTAGAAGGTCTCATGAGATGTGTAGACTTAGGTTAAACAGATAATGGAACATATTCCCTAAAGTAATTATAATAATTTCTCTTAAAAATTAATCAACTACCATAAGTAAAGTTGGGTTGAAAAACTTAGGAGATGATCTCTTATAGGTTATGTTATTTGATTGCGGGGGTATGGAAAAGAAAATATTAAGGGCGGAAAATATGAAAATGAGAGAGGAGAGAAGTTTTAAAATGTTTGGAAGCATGAGAGAAACTAACAACCGAGGGGTATATATATTGTCTTGTGTAACTGAATTACTCACTTAGGATCGACAACTATCCCTTCAAACTAACTCCCTACCATTCTAATTATAATAACTAGTGTCCCTTAGAAATCTCATTTGTGATAGATTAGTCAGGTAAAATGACTTGATTCCCTCTTACTTATTTTACTAACTACTTACTCTTATATGTTATGAAAGAATAAATAAGACAGCTGATGTTATCTAATATAATCTTCGACCTCAGACCACAAAGATGAGGCTTTGTGTGACACCCCCTAATTAAATATAGAGATATTAGTCATTTATTAAATTTAAGATAGAATGTTCAGTTTGTTCATTTTTAGCGTCACTATTGAAAGACATTTGACATCATTAATCACCGAATAAATAACTAAGGTAGTGCCAAAATATTTTTTTCCCTGTAGTTATACCCAAATAATACATTAATAAATTTCTAAGTATAAAGGCGTAAATTATCTACCATCCACATGAATTTAATAAATAATGGATATGAATCAACTAGTGAAATAAATAAGACTGGATAAAACATTCCAGTTCAAAGTTTCAAGCCAATAACCCATAAAATACTGAAATGCAACTGAAATGATCTACTAAATTAAATTGATTACAATCTCTCTGATAAAATGACTGAGAATGGGATACACACGTCCTAAATGAAATGTCTGAATAGAAATGAAAGAAATGATAGAGGCGTCTAAATGCAAGAACTTGCAACTCCCACGACCACTGCAGCTCGCTAAACAATCAAAGCGTTTAAGTTTGGTAATCATGTGGTTGGGCAGCTGATATAATACATATATATAGCAAAATAGAGAAGAATAGCAGCAGACTAGTCAGAGCCCGATTTGTAATAAATAATTAATTTAGCAAGTATTTAAAACTATAATAAAGTAAGTATTAAGTGCATGTTAGATTCGGACTCTCACATGAGATTCTCACCTCTCCACTACTGTGCACGCCTAACGTACATCTACTCCAACCTTGATATCTATAGCAGTCCCAACTAGGTCCTAGGCTTATACTTCTAAGTATAACTCGTAGGAGTATCCCGTACCGCCCATATTAAAAATTGTTTATCCCACATAACCACATTTCATATTTACCATTCGAATAGTTAATCTTTTACCCACTAAGATTATTTTAATTATCATCTTTACCATATCTACTAGTTTCACACGGTATAATTATATATATATATATATATATATATATAATAAGGAGTAGAATTTTGTTACTATTCCATAAGTGGGATAAGCTAAGTAGGGGTCCAGATTAATCCAACAAGGCAAAAAATCAAGGGTAGAGATTAATTTATAATATTTTACTCTTTTACCCCTTCAATTTTGATTTCCCCCTCTTTTTGCTTCACTCCAAATTGATTTCACTCTCTTACTTTAATTCAAAACTTGGGCTAAATTAGTAACTTTCTTCATCTCTACTAGAAAGTACCCATTTCCCCTCCTACCGATGCAAAATTCTTACCATACCAAACCCACATCTTCAGCAAACCCAATTCTGAGGAATAAAGACTCCAACGCTGTCGCTACGCTACCGTCCTCATCGACCACCTGCATCTGACAGGTAATCTCTCCCCTACTTTTATTTTCCATTTCTTCATTAGGTTTCAAACACATGTTCTTACGGGGAGCATTGTTTTTACAATTTGGGTTTGAGGAAAAATTTGGGGTTTTGAATTTATGTGTCCAGATTATATTTTTCAGCTATATGATTTGGGTTTGAGAAAAAGATTTGGGGTCGACCATCGGCATCCGTCAGGTAATCTCTACCCTACTTTTATTTTTCATTTCTTTATTAGGTTTCAAACACATGTTTTTACGAGTAGCATTATTTTTAAAAATTTGGGTTTGAGGAAAAAATTTGGGGTTTTGAATTTATGTGTCCAGATTATATTTTACATCTATATGATTTGGGTTTGAGAAAAAGATTTGGGGTTTGACATAAATATTTTATTTTCGTATTAGCTTATCGTTTTATAGATCAATGATTTTTGCCATATCTATGAATATCAATAATTTTTTTGTTGAATTGATTTTAAAATTAGGGCTTTCTTATTTTTTTCGTATGAAAATAGGGATTTCTATTTCACCTTTGGATTTTCAAAATAGAAATATGGGGTTTTCAAATTAGGGGGGTTAAATTTTAAAATAGGGCTTTTGGGTTTTCAGAACCGGGGTGTTAGATTTTAAAATAAGAAAGTTGGGTTTTCTAAAATGGGGGTGTTGGATTTCAGGAAAAAATAATATGCGCATCAATGTACAATGGTGAGATTTTATACGTAATGCATTGTTGTTACTTAAATGAATTGAGGGCTTTTGATTCTACTTTATACTTATATGTTTTGTTGTTAATTTTTTCTCAGATTCGACTCTATCAAAACCCAGGTATACCTTTTACCTTATATTCTCTATATCTATTATTTGGTTGTTAATAACATTTAGGGAACATGTTGTACTTTTGTTTATAAGTGGACTAAATCATGATTTGTTTGTGTCCTAATGTTAAGTGACATTTGTTATTATTGATGCGTGCAAACAAAAATTGATTCTCTTACATTTGTTATTATTAATGTAGATTTCTTCATTTAGTTATCACTTATCTCTTACTGCGATTTATTTCGAAAAATGTTTATTGGGAAAAAAACCCGGATGTGTTCATCACCATTAGTCGTGACTATGGAGTCTACTTACGATTCGGATGTTCATGTCTGATATTTTCATTTGTCCCATGAAATGTTCGTCAAAGTGCCTAACTCAGTTTTTTTTCTATTTTAACTTTTAGCACTAAATGAAACATTCAAATTCTACGTTTTGGGAATAATTATATCACTATTAGATGAGTTAGGAATCAAAACTGAGACTAATTATAGTTATGTCATTATGTTTGCATTTTAAGTTTACAACTTAAAATGTAATGACAGTTTATGTCCATGTATTTATATGCCATGTTTCAAACAAAATGTAACAGATGTTAGTTCTTAGCTGGTAGTGAAATGGATGTCGACCATTGTTTCTTATTTGGAGTGTATTGTATTATTATGTTGACTGTTATTTTTTAATTGGTGGATGTGGTTTTGAATCTTTTGGGAATATTGCTCTTCATCTTATCAAGTCAATCAAATCTATTTTATAGTATTTCATATTGGCATCAATACTAAAACTATTCTGTTTCTTATCTGTTTTAAGAAGGCCGTTTTTACTTTCAAGTCGAGCAGTGATCGTCTCAAGTAAAAAAGTTTGGTTTCAACCCATTGGCTTCGCCAACAAAAAGGAAGAAAACAACGATTACAACTTTTTGCCAACAGCTTTTGGGATGAAGATCAAGGAAGGTGCGCAGCAGCGGCGTGACAGGAAAAAGGAGCCGTTGATATCTTCGCAATCAGGAAGGAGAGAACCGGAGGGTGATGTTGGGAAATTTGAGCAGTACACCAAAGGGATTGGGATGAAATTGATTTAGAAGATGGGGTACAAAGGAGGGGGGTTTGGGAAGAACCAACAAGGAATTATTGCCCGATAGAGCCAAAGTTTCGGCCTAAGAATATGGGGATGGGCTTCAATGAGTTGGAGGATAAACCTGCCACTGTCCGTTCCAAAGAGAAGCTTTGGTCCAAGAATGCTGAGGTGAAGAAGAAGAAAGATTATGTAACGGCTCAAGAGTTATTGCTTATGAAGGAAGAACATGGGTTTGAAGTTGTTCAAAAAGTGTTTGATATGAGGGGACCACTGGTTCGGGTGTTAACCAACTTGGAAAATTTGAATGCGGAAGAGAGAGCTAAGGAAAATGACGTCCCAATGCCCGAGCTTCAGCATAATATAAAATTGAATGTTGACTTGGCCGAGCTCAATATACAAAAAATCGATTGGGATTTGAGAAATGAGAGGGAGATGGTGGTGACTCTGAAGCAAGAGAAGGAGAAGCTCAAAATCGAAGCGGCTCGACAGAAGAAAAAAATGGATAATCTGGAAGAAATAGTTAGTAAATTAGACAGGATAGGTCACGAGAACATATTGGGAATGTCGACACTCGACTCCTTTGCAAAGTCGTTTGGGGACTTGCAGAGGCGATATGCTGATGATTACAAACTCTGCAATTTATCATGCATTACGTGCTCATATGCTCTACCATTATTTATTAGGATATTTCAGGGATGGGACCCACTTCAAAATCCAAATCAAGGATTGGAATTGATGTCATTGTGGAAGAGCCTGTTGCGAGGACAAGGGCATTTGGATTTCTCTGATGCGGCCTCACCTTATACCAGGCTGTTTATGGAAGTTGTGTTTCCTGCTGTAAGAATATCTGGTACCAACACTTGGCAAGCAAGAGACCCTGAACCGATGCTTCATTTGTTGGAGTCCTTGGAAAACCTTCTCCCTCCTCCCATCCTCCGGATAATACTCGACAATATTGTTATGCCAAAATTAACCGCTGCTGTGAACTCATGGGACCCGCGTCAAGAGACCATTCCAATCCATTCGTGGGTCCATCCGTGGTTACCATTCTTACGACAAAAGTTGGATAGTTTATGTATTATAATACATAATAGATTGGAGAGTGTTCTTCATGATTGGCACCCGAGTGATATGTCTGCTTACACTATATTGTCGCCTTGGAAGACCGTGTTTGATCCAATGAGTTGGGAAAAACTAATGGTCCGTTATATTGTTCTGAAATTATTGGTTGTCATGCACGAGTTCCAAATAAATCCAGCAAATCAGAATCTTGATCAGTTCTACTGCGTTCGGACATGGTCTTCTGCCATTCCAATTCATCATATGCTTCAGTTAATGGATGTGTTCTTTAACAATTTGCAAGAAGCTTTATATCATTGGCTCTGCTCATGCCCGGATTTTGAACAAGTGACCCAATGGTATTTGGGTTGGAAGGAACTTATCCCCGGTGAGCTTCTTGCAAACGAACATATTCGTTATCGACTTAATCAGGGTTTGGACATGATGAATAAGGCCGTCGATGGCATGGAAGTGGCCCGTCCTGGTTTGAGAGAGAATATTAGCTATCTTAGGGTGCTTGAGCAAAGGCAGTTTGAGGCTCGACAAAAAGAAGCAATGCAAGCTTGACAAACTGAGGGTGGAGTTGATGTGAATTTAAAAGAAGTGATTCAATTTCACGCACAGCAGAATGTATTGCTATTTAAGCCTAAACCTGGAAGAATGCAAGATGGTCACCAGATATATGGCTTTGGTAACATAAGCATAATAATAGATTCTGTTAATCAGAAGGTATTGGCTCAAATCAAGGATAGGTGGTCTCTGGTATCCCTTGAGAAGATGTTGGAGTTGCATAATAATTCTGATGTAAAGCAACGATGAGTTTCTAAATTCCTTGCAACATTTATCCGGATGGAAAATCGAGACTAGGCTTATGTAGGGTTTTAGGTAAAACCATAAACTACCCTGAATCCAAGGTATAACTATCTTTTTCTAAATTTATTTTGAGATATTATTCCTCAAATCCTATTTTTGTCTTGATCAACTAAATATGACTTTGTGGTTTTGTAAAAAAAAAATAGGTATCTCACTCCCTCTCTCCATTTCTCATTGTGTTTTGTCTATTTAGTTTTCCTACAAAAAATTGTTTTTTTTTCAACTATAAAGATGGGTTTCATTTCAAGGATATGGGTTTTATTTCAGGTTATTCTTGGATTAAGGTTTAGATTTCATACCTGATTTAGCTTCAATGCCGAATTTGTGTTTCAATACCGGATTTAGCTTCAATGGTGGTGGCGGGGTGAATTGCAATAAGGTCGTCTACCACGATTGAGCTGGCAACACAACTGTGGAGGGGCGAACGTGGGTCAAAGGTTGAAGATGAGGCTTATGTGTTCAGTTCTCGATTTTGAGAGTTAGTTTCATTATTTTTCTAACGTTTGTGCTCAATAAGTCATGGTTCAGATCTTAGTGCCTCCGTATTTATATGGAGGCGGAGGGATCTTTTTTCCTTCCGTAAAAAAGAGCCAGGAGATATTGGTACTATCTCTTTCTCACATTTTTTATTTATTTATTTTTTTTAATGTTTTTACCTTAATTAATAGTGGTTGTTATTTCATAACTTTTGTCCCCTAAGCTAAAGATCCCTCTTCTATTTTAAATCGTGAGAAGGGATTCAAAAGATTAATATGGGTATTCAAAAGATTGTTCATATAACAGTACTTTCATTTATTGTTCACTTAACAATGTAGCTCCACTGAAATTTTATATTGGGGAATTTTGTAGCTCCACTGAAATTTTATTGGGGAATTTTGTAGCAAGTTTAGAGCCCAATATTTATTGGGGAATTTTGTAGCTCCACTGAAATTTTATATTTTTATATACAGTTGAATTCGACCAGTTAGACCTGCGTGGGCTTTGTCAATCAATCTCAAGTCAGTCAGGTGTTGGAGAAGGGTTATTAGCAAGGTTAAGTGGGTGCATGTTTTTGCAGCACTAGGGTGGTTGAGGCAGCAGTAGCAGGAGCAAGGGGGTGCGTGCGGGAGAGGGAGGGAACAGGGGGTATGGGATTTTACTTTGGGTAGGGGCGGGTTATGGGTGACACCGGGTATGGGATTTTGCTTTTGGGCGGGGTTGGTTGTGGGTGATAGCAGGTAGCAGGACTCAGGGGGTAAAGAGGTGGGTTATGGGTTTTCGGGTTAGGGAGGGGTGCGTGGGTATGGTCGCAGCGAGGTAAAGGGTTGGGTTAGATCGGGGCAAGGAGTTTGCAAGGTTTAAGAGGAGTGCAGGTGTGTGGTGGGTTATGGGGTTTCGAGTTATTAGGTTAGGGTAATCAGGCCGGGGCAAACTGCCTTTATAAATCATATCAATATCTTTGAATATCCATTCAATGATAAGTAAATTACAAGCTGAAATGGGGCTGCTTTATATATTTTTGTTCCCACTGATGGCTCTTGGTCACATGATACCAGTTTTAAACATGGCCAAATTATTTGCATCCCTTAGCGTTAAAACCACTATAATCACATCACCACTCCCTTCAACGCTCCAAGTTTCAGCAATGAAATCATCATGAACAAAACTGTAAATTGATAGAGTTTTCAAAATTCCAAAACTGTAAATAGGCCGATTTCTCAAATTTCCTTTACTTTATTCATGTAATTCTGCATAGGTGCGGTTTATGGACAACTTCATGGGAGCTTGGAGATGTTGAGATTAACGCCAACAACGCTTGCGGCAGATAGAATTTGGTCAGAAGTAATCCCCTTCTCTTTCAAACTAAATATGAACTCCTTTTCCCCCGAAATCTTTTGTTAGGCATGCTTAAAACTATTTGGGATATAAGAAGCAATATATTCAGATTATACGTGCTATAGTGGACTAATAATTCTATTTGGTGCAAGAATTAAAAAATCCATTAGGAGACATCTTTTAGAAGAAATAAAAAAAAAGCTGGAGTTGGAAAAAGTATGTAACTTAATTTATCTATTATAGCTTTCTTAGTTTTTTTGGAGCCCCGGGAAAAAGGAACATTTCATGTACCAAGAATGTATATTTTTTCATCCTTTACATCTTTCAAAATAAACAAAATGGGGATTATAACTGCTACTGTATGTACTACTACAACTATGTGAACTGCAATTTGTTACTACTATGTGAACTTCAGCACTGCTTCACTTTTCCTTACAACTATTATGTGAAGTTCACAAAACTTTCAAATATATGAACTTCAGTTGCTACTATTAGCAATTATAATTACAAATTACACTTTAATATGCTACTATTAGCAGTTAGAATCCCAAATATGGATAGTACACCTCAATTTTTTACTACTAACAGTTATAATCCAAGAGTTAAGAACACATGTGAACTTCACAAGACTTTCAAATGAATCAACATGAAAATCATTAACTGCTTTAATTCGTTCTGTTAAGAAATGATGGATGCTAATGTGTTTTATATTTAATGTTCAATGGCTATATTTTTCTATTATGTTCTTTGATGTGTGTATGGACTATTTTATGGCTAATGGGATTTAGTTGGGGCTTTTTTGCAGGTTTTATTTACAACTATCCACACCGGTGCAAGCTACTCATATTATACTCATGTGTTGGGGTTCTCCTGCTTATACTTTGCCCTTTTGCATTGAGGGCCCTAATCTTCGGTGCTATATGGATCATTCTTGGAAAACATGTCTGGTTTTCCCCCAACATCCATGTGGAGGAAGTAACATTGAGGGAATTATTCTGTTTTTGGCCTAAAAAAGATGATGAGGAATGACCAAAGTGGACAACAAGGCTTTTCTATGAAGTAGTTTCTGCGCTGGTGATAGTACTTTTAAGGCATCATGCCCTGATGTGACCGCTAGAGCCTGGTATCAGAAGTGGGTTTCCAACATTATTGATGATGTTCTCGAGTGGTCTCTAAGATTGCAGCTTATAGTGAAGACCAACTGCAAGGATTAGTATAGCTATTTTGTTCAACTGTGGTAAATCTATTGGAACTGCTGATCGGGGATTATTATAGCTATTTTGTTGGGTTAACGCATCCGCATTAGCAGCATTAGCAAAAGAGAGAACATCCAAACTGGACCTGAATAAATACATTAGATCTACAGAATCAAGCGAAGATTTCACGCCATACAGAACCTTATTAAGAGCCACTTGGTAAAGCCATTGTTGTGTACACAATGAAGTTATGTATGTAGCCCATTGTAGTTCATTGGTATAACGTCACGAATCAAAATATAATTTGACGTGTAAACATCAATAAAAAATTTAGGGTGGTTGTTACATTCAAATATATTTAGTGGTATCACTAAACGTATCTATTTTAGAAGGGATTCATATCTTATTTAGTTTCTGAAACGATTATGAAGTTGTCTACTATTTGTTTAGTGCCTTCAGGTTGGGGCCTGAACATTCAAGCTCTTGAGAGACCAAATGGTGGAAGATAATGGTCACTCTGAAATATATAAATTAGAGAACATATTTGAAACCAGCAGGATCCCTTAACTATGGGACTTCATTACACCTTCTGATATCGAATTTGTGCCTCTTCTAGGGTTTCTTATAGGTACAACAGTTGATGTCATTGTCATTGTTGCCTTCTTTTATTCCAGAGGAAAGAAATGAAGCAGTTACAATGAGAACGCATTATATTAGAACTATTTAAAATTTAAGAACTGGGGTATGATATTCAAATTCAGTTGTTAAAATCAATGATGGGGTCGAAGGAAATGGTTCAATATGGTTTCTTTTCTTGCCTCCGTTTTTGGAGTCAACATTTGACACACTATAAAGGTCGCAACATGATAGGGCAATGAGCAGGTAAACATTAATATTGCACTAATAGCGCTAAAGCTTCACCCTTGGAGTTTGTGTTGTTGTTGTTGTTGATTATTATTATTATTATTATTATTATTATTATTATTATTATTTTGTTTTTTTATAAAGTTATATTTTTTCCATTACTTTTCATTATAGTTGCAAATTTTGAGATTTGGTTCTTATCTTTTTTAGTGGTTAATGCTCAGTAGTGTCAATTGATTGTGATTGATGAATTTGAAAATAAATAGACAATAAAAACATGACTTTATTGGTCAAGGAATACACCTCAAGTACTATTATGCATTCCTAATTGCATTAGTTGTTGCATTATTATTTGATATATAAAAAACGGACATCACTCTTTGGTTACACTTTTGTTGGGAAATTTTTATTGTTTTGTAATTATGTACTTTGGAAATTTTCTCCGTGCCTTCAGGCACGGGCATTCCGCTAGTATATATATATATAGTCACATCATCCCTATTCATATATACACTAATACAACACCCTTAGGTTAAGGCCACTTAGCGCAATGCATACTCTTCTATCATGTCCTGGTGCATCACTCACTTCATGAAGGACTGTTGGTTCAATCTCTCATTAACCATAAAATTCAAATCATAAATATTGTAGGCGAACATAATTCCCACCCAAATGGGTCACTCACATGCCTACGCTCTCATTCAGCCGTCGAAACTATTCTACATCTCACATAGCATGTAACCAAGTTCATATGCTCTGGGAACAAGTCAAATATCTCCCCCCCCCCCCCCCCCCCACAGTAGTCAACACAAGATAAGGCTATACACTAAGCGAAAACCTCCTCATGATAGCAAGCAGTGTAGGTATGTTGTACACATAATAATAATCATATAATAGGCATTCCCACATCCTATAAAAAATCGATAGGTATTCACCCATCCTAAACATATATTTTTCATACGTAGTATTCTATCATTAATACTTATAATATAATTATTTTGATTATTCTCTCTCAAAATTTCCAAGGTTAACTTGTCGTTCCAAATATTTAAAGTATTATTATTCCCAAATCCTTCCCAATAATTTTGCACTATGCTAAATTCATCAAATAAGAGTTTTCTTCACTCAAATTAACTGTGTAACTCGAACTGGTCTGAAATAGGATTTTCTAGGTTTTGTACAGGTCGTTCGAACCAGGTGTCATGTCGTCTGAACGACTTCTTGCAAGATAAAGTCTCGTTCGAACCATCTTCGTGCGACTTCTCGCGACCAGCACTGTTACGTCTTCAACCTTTGGTAATTTCGTTTTTATCAGATTTACAACAATAAAACCTCTAAGATTTCAACCCAAACACCAATTAATCAATTCCAATCATCTTCCTAACATATATATATGATTTCTAACAATATAACATCATTAAGTCATCACTAATCATCAATCAAATTCGAAACCCCCAATTTAATTATCAAGAACCCTAGTTCTCAAATTTATATGCATAACTCTAAATTAAAACCCATATTTATTCAAAACAGTATCATAAATTCGTTGACATCATTCTATCTACATGAGGAATCAAACTCTTGTCATATTCATTCTAATTTATGATCAATTCTCCCAAATTTTACCAAATTCAATTTCATAGCATTGGGATAATTACCTACTCTAACATGAATGCAATTATTGCTAAAGAAAGCAATCAATAATTATTTGCCTCGATTTTACGGCCTGATCCGCTAATGAAATTGGTATAGACTTGCTCCTCGTATTCTGATCTATGCTTTGGTGGGTTTTGTGCTGTGAGTTCTTGAGTTTTGCACCAAGAACACCTATGGACTTTCCTTCTTCCTCTCTCTCTCTCTCTCTCTCTCTCTCTCTCGTAGGTTTAGAAACTGACAGACTCCCTCTCACCCACATACACTCATATTTAATTATCTATTTTTCCTCCACAATAATTCCCCAAAAATCCAAACGACAAAAATATCCCTACGGGTTGCCGGTTAGGCCTAAAAAGATTTCGGAGTCCAAATAAAATACCCGGGTAGAGTTTTATGACTATATGGACCCTTTCGGACACAATGACACTTAAAATGACCATAAAAGTTACTTAAAAAATTATCTTTTTATTCCATTGAATTAGTTTCGACACGACTCACACGTGCGTCCTAACATAAAATATCAAACTGCCATATTTCAGACTCTCGACAATTTATAAATTTTTATAATTCCATATTACGTACACACGCAGTAATATTCAATACTTATCATGGATAAGTATTAACCCTTGGCATGCTAGTTAATATTTATTTTAATCCAGATTAATTACCAAATAAATTTCTCACCTTTTACTTTAATTAATCCAACAATAATAATTAATCTCAAAATTATTTAATATCATAATAATACGGGATGTTACACTTTGGTCTTAAGATCTGGGTCAAGATATGGATAGAAGGACCTCATATATTGTCCCTTTACTCAATAGTAGGCCCTTGTAGAGGAATCATACAGATAACCCTCAAAAGTCCCCTCTGAGGTAAAATTAAGTTTTTACGTCCACCATCAAACTTCAATTATAGAAGATAAACATTACATTCCAAATAAGGACCTCGTTTATCCTCCACAATGATTAACCTCAATACTTAAAGTCACTTATTAGTCCTTAGGCGGAGAACGGAGGATTTCCTATTTCATAGTGTCTAGAATCCAAAACATGGGGAACTCTGTCGGGAACAAAGCAACCACAATTCGTAATCTTGACCATATCAAGTCTTGGACCTATATATACACACTCAATATAACTTCTATGGCTTATAACTAAAAATCCAGAACTAAAAGAGTCCTCCAAGGATAGAACTAAGCTTGTTTGACCAATCTGGAGGGTTTATAAGATGTACATGTTAAAGTCAACACATCCTCTCTCCTTCTCTAGATTATTCTAATTCTAGAAAGTTCTTATTTTCTCCCTCTCTCAGGAAGGTTCTAGCTTCCTTACTCTTCTCTCCTTATCTCTTCCAATTTCTAGATAATTCCTCACCATAGTATAAATAGGAGACTCCTCTCCCCATTTGGGACATGAAGTGTGAGAAGAAATATCAAGTGAGGAAAACACTAAGTGTAGTAAAGAGTGTCCAAATAAATAGTGAGTGTCTTTAGAGTGAGTCATAAATATTGAGTGAGTTTTGTGATATCAGTGGGTCACTTAAGTTTGTATTTTGTGAGTCAATAATTGTACTCAAATTTCTACAATTATTTTTGTGTAATAAAATAGTTTTACTTGAGGTTCACCGCTTGCGCAATTCTTACTCAACAATTTAGTATCAGAGCCAAACGGTCAGGGACCGCTGTAGGAGTGCTGCTAAAACAAAGTACTGTCAACGGATTAAAAAAAGTCTGGGACTATGTCAGCATAATTGGTCAGGGACCAGTTTAAGGATGTGATTATGGCAGACTTGGCTAACACGTTTGGTGGCGGGTTTGGAAAATTAAAGCACACCAATTATGAAATTGAGAGCACCTGCATGATGTCCTACTTTGAAGGATAAGATCTTTGGGAGATGGTTGGTGGTAGCGACACTACACCACCATCTCAGGAAAATGTCGAGGATTTAAGAAAATAGAAAATAAAAGCGGGTAAAGCTATGTACGCACTCAAAATATCAGTAGATCTAGAATTATTGGTTCATATCAAGGATGCGAGGACACCGAAGGACGCGTGGGACACTCTTTCCTCTCTCTTCTCAAAGATGAATGATGCATGCTTGCAAATGTTGGAGAACTAATTAATGACTACCACTCGGGAAGGTATTACCATCAATCAATATTTTAAGAAAATTAAAGATTTGTGTCAAGAAACTTCTTTGCTTGATCCCGAATCAAAAATTAATGAACCACGTATGAGGAGAATAATTATTCGTGGCCTAAAGCCCGAATATAATGGATTTATTATGGCAATACGTGGTTGGGCAACTCAGCCCACCCTAGTTGAGTTGGAAAATTTATTGGCTAATCAAGAGACATTAATGAAACAAATGAGTGGGGTATCAATAAATAGTAGCGGGGAGGCACTTTTCAGCAATGGAAGAAGGAGAGCTAGTGGCCAGAATATTGTAAGAGGATCGCAGCATGAGAAAAGTTAGAGGAAGCATAACTCAGCCTCACGACAATAAGAAAGGAGCTCACGTGTAGGGGGAGCTCAATCAAACAAAGGAAGGGATCAGAGTCACTCACAAAACCTTAAGCAATGTAACAATGAATATTACAATTGTGATAAGAAGGGGCACTATTCTAGAGATTGTTGGCACAAGAAGAAGACGTCTATAGAAGGTAATGTTGCAAAATCAAACAACCAAGAGACTCACAATGCAGACGAATGGGATTTTGAAGCATCATTCTCAGTATTTGAGTCCACCGCGGTAGGCTCTCCAGAAGAAGATACAGAGTGAGAGTTTGCTCTCATCGCAGCTTCCAAGTCTGACACTATCAACTATGAAGAAGATTGGATTGTGGATTCAAAATTCTCCCATATGACTAGAGTTAAGAATAAGTTGTCGGATGTGTCCTAGTATAGAGAAAGGCAAGTTGTTGTGATCGCTAATAACTCAAAGTTTCCAATCTCACATGTTGGGGAGACAGTTATTGTTCCTCGCTTCAGTCCTAATCATGTTCAACTACAGAATGTCGATCACGTGCGTGGAATGAAGAAGAATTTATTGTCAGTATCACAATTAACATCTTCAGGAAATTATGTGGTGTTCGGCCCAAAAGATGTCATAGTGTATCGAGATCTAAATCCTCCAGGAACGCCTGTTATGTAAAAAAGACGGCTACAGTTTGTCTACGTGATGTCGACTGAATCTGCATACGTAGATAAGACTAAAAAACATGAGACTGTGGATTTATGGCATGCAAGGTTAGGGCATGCTAGCTACCATAAGCTGAAGGCGATGATGAATAAGGAGATGCTTAAAGGCCTTTATCGATTGGAGATCCGTGAAGATACTGTTTGTGCAGGCTGCCAATATGGAAAGGCACACCAACTACCTTATGAGGAGTCTAAGTTCAAGGATAAAGAACCTTTGGAGCTTGTCCACTCAGATGTGTTTGTATCGATAAAGCAAGTTACAACTAGTGGAATATGTTACATGGTAACGTTCATCGATGACTTCTCAAGGTATGTGTAGGTTTATTTCCTAAAAGAGAAATGGGAAGTATTAATAAAGTTTAATGAATTTAAAGAAAAAATTAAAGGAAAATCTGGGAATAAGATATGGTGTCTACGCATAGATAATGGGGGAGAATATACATCAATAGAATTCTCTGACTTCCTTAAAGATTGTAAGATTCGAAGACAGCTAACCTGTCCAGGCACCCCACAACAAAATGGGGTTGCAGAAAGGAAGAACCGCCATCTTGTACAAACCTATCGGAGTATTCTCCATGCCAAGAATGTTCTAGGTCGATTTTGGGTCGAGTGCATGAAGTCAGCAGTTCATGTGATCAACAGACTGCCGCAGGCAAGGCTGAGAAATTTGTCACCTTTCGAAAAGTTATGTAACATCAAACCTACTATAAGTCACTTTAGAGTCTTTGGATGTGTGTGCTATGTGTTTGTACGAGATCATCTATGTGCTAAATTTGATAAAAAGGTATTACGGTGCATCTTCATGGGGTACGACAGTAAGAGAAAAGGGTAGAGATGTTGTGACCCGATAACTAATCGATGTTACACATCCAGAAATGTGGTCTTCGATGAAGCTTCCTCTTGGTGGTCTTCACAATCGACGGTGATGCCGGATACCAAAGACTTAGAAGACAAGATGCAAGCGAAATTAGGGGAACACCCAAAAGAACGATTGCATATTATAGAAGTTCCCAATGAAGAAGAAGAGTCTGAGCATGGTTCACCAAGGGCTCTAAGTCCCTGGAGAATAGGAGTCCGTCAGAGAGATTTGGAGGAAGATCAACCAGAAGATGATGGGCCACGACTAAGGAGGTCTTCTAGGCCACAGAAGCCTAATCCAAAATATGCAAATGCTGCCCTTATAGAAGACACTAAAAGAGAACCTGTAACGTTTGAAGAAGCCTCACATAAAAAGGACTGGATAAAGACAATGGAGGAGGAGTTTCAGGCACTCAAGTAGAATGAAACATGGGATTTGGTACCAAAGCCTAAGGATGTGAAACCCATCACCTATAAGTGGGTATATAAGGTAAAGGCATGTCTAGATGGATCAGCTGAAAGATACAAGGATCGATTGGTTGCTAGAGGATTCTCGCAGCAATATGGGTTGGACTATGATGAAACATTTAGTCCAGTCTCAAAAATCACAACAGTTAGAGTCTTAATAGCACTTGTAGCTAGTAAGTCTTGGAAGATGTGGCAGATGGATGTAAAGAATGCTTTTCTACATGGAGAGCTTGATAAAGAAATATACATGGAGCAACCAAAATATTTTGAGAGTAAAACCTAACCAGACTATGTCTGCAAACTGAGAAAGGCACTCTACGGGCTCAAACAAGTTCCAAGAGATTGGTATGGAAAGATAGCAGAGTTCCTAGTTAAAAGTGGATACTCTGTAGCACCTTAATACTCAAGCCTATTCGTGAAAACATAAGGTGAAAAACTCTTAATAGTACTGGTGTATGTAGATGATTTAATCATCACAGGAGATAATAATGAGGAGATCCAAAGGGTAAAAGAGAACCTATCAGTGTGATTTCAAATGAAGGAACTCGAAGAGCTTAAACATTTCCTTAGGTTAGAGATCGACCAAAGTAAGGAGGGAGTATTTCTGTGTCAAGAAAAATATGCAACAGATCTGCTGAACAAGTATGGCATGATGGAATGTAAGTCAATATCAACACCAATGGAGGCCAACACCAAGCTATGCGGGCATGAAGGCAAAGACTTGGAGGATACAACTATGTATCGGCAGCTGGCAGGTAGTTTAATCTATCTAACTCTCACACGACCTGACATAGCATTTGCAGTCGGTGTATTCAGTCGATTCATGAAAATTCCCAAGAAACCTCACTTAGAAGATGTCCGAAGAATATTATGGTACATAAAGAGTACACTTAACTTCGGCATAATATACAAGAAGGGTGTTACGTGCAAGGTGATTGGCTTCTGATCATAATACATGCCGATCAACTACTGGGTACGTATTCAGTATTGGCTCAGGGACAATCTCATGGTGTTGTAAAAGGCAACCTACTGTATCCTTGTTTACCACAGAAGCTGAATATAGGGTAGCGGTAACAACGGCACAAAAGGCAACATGGTTAATACAATTAATGAAAGATTTGCAACAACCAATTAATTATGTGGTATTGTTACATTGTGATAATCAATCAGCTATACGTTTGGTTGAGAATTCGGTGTTCCATGCAAGAACTAAGCATGTGGAAGTACACCACCACTTCATTAGAGAGAAGATGTTTAAAGGAGAAATAGAGATGCAAGAAATCGAGACAGATGATCAAGTTGCAGTCTTATTCACCAAAGGACTTAACGCTACAAAGTTAGAAAAACTTGGAGGGCAACTTGGCATGATCTCTAGAGATAAGTTTTAAAGAGAGAGTCGATGTTGAAGGGGAGTGTTAAAGTCAACACCTCCTCTCTCCTTCTCTAGATTATTCTAATTCTAGAAAGTTCTTATTTTCTCCCTCTCTCTGGAAGGTTCTAGCTTCCTCACTATTCTCTCCTTATCTCTTCCAATTTCTAGATAATTCCTCACCATAGTATAAATAGGAGACTCCTCTCCCCATTTGGGACATGAAGTGTGAGAAGAAATATCAAGTGAGGAAAACACTAAGTGTAGTAAAGAGTGTCCAAATAAATAGTGAGTGTCTTTGGAGTGAGTCCTAAATATTGAGTGAGTTTTGTGATATTAGTGGGTCACTTAAGTTTATATTTTGTGAGTCAATAATTGTACTCAAATTTGTACAATTAATTTTGTGTAAGAAAATAGTTTTACTTGAGGTTCACCGCTTGCGCAATTTTTACTCAACAGTACACACACTATTAACCCTCACTAACCCCTTGTGGTTTTGTCCTAGATCATTGAATGTTATTTAATGTCCGAATAACCATAACCACTCACATGAAAAATTTTCACAAACACTCCACCGTATCACTGCAGCTAAAGTGCCCGATCAGGGTCATCCATGCCTCACCATTCACTTCCCAGCTACACTCAACAACCGACTATATAAATGATACTTGGAGAATGTTCAAGGCATTATATTTTAGTGATTATATTATAGAACAAGTGTTAAGATTTCTATATGTCATTTCTAGAGAGAAATCAGACAACTATCGACTTTTATATTGTATATCGAGTATCACACATCGGTGACTTAGTTTATTTCTTGTCTTCTAAGTTCTAAGTGAGGAAGTACTTAAAAAAATCAATTACTTACTTCCTAAGCGCTTTTTTCTCATCACAAATACCTCAAACTATAGTGAACCACCTTGGCTAACGTCTAAGACTGGTCACACATGTACTATATAACTCGATATTGAATATATCATATAAAAATACTGAGTAGATGCAGGTACAACTAATGTACTAAATTACTATATATCCTTGTGTTTTTATTCTTTTTAATTTAAAACACGTTCTAAGGAGGTATAATTAGTGAGGTTGAGTTCAAAATATATTTCATCATCATCGCTTAAAAATATATGTGAATAGATACTTGCCAGAAAATTAAAACTTTCATGAAATAATTACAACGATCTACTCTATGTTTTGAATTATTATATATTTTCTTATACATTGATAAATGAGACAATTAATGTTTAGTCCATAGGAGGCTTGGACTAAACATTAATTAATAAATTATTGAGGAATTTTTCGGTCGGATAACTCTTGATAAATTATAGTTGTGGCATCTCTTGAAAATTCAAGTTGGGTAATGATAACTGCTCCTCTATTAGTAATTGTTATTACGGGTTTTTAATTAAATTGAATAGAAAATATAGTAAGTATGTTTTGATTGATTCCTATGAAAAAAAATTATGAAAATTGATGAAAAGTAAATGCACATTGAAAAATATTGCTCAATCGCTAGGAATAATCCAGTTATTTCTTGAATGAAGGAAGTAAGTGCAAGGAACAAAAAATTCAAAAAGGGTAACGATAATTATTAATTGTTATTTTTATTTTTTTTGTTCTCTAGAATGGAATCTCTCGACAGTTATCTAATATATTTATTAAAAAAAGGTGTCTTCAAGAATATCTCTGTCATGTGGCAAATGAATTAATTAGTTCCATTGTCTAACTAATATGCTAAATAACTCACGCACCTCTCTCTCTAAGTGTATCCATTCCAAAAACTTATTTTCATCTTCCTATTTATCTACCATCAAATTCTTTGGGGTTTCACTACATTGAGGTGGGCTTGAATGGACTTTCCTAGCACCAAAATAACACACAAATTGGTAAAATTTCACAGTTTTCTTACTCGCTCAAATGGCGATCGGGGATCCTAATATTTTTGGTGATCACGAATTTGGACAAGATGTTTGTATTAAAAATGGTATTTACACATATCTCTCTCTCTCTCTCTATCTCTCTCTATCTCTCTCTACACATACTTTTTTATGTTTATATGTGTTGATTTGTTGAGATTGGCACAACAAGAGAATTATATTTTAGCGACGAATTAGATTCATAGAAACTAGTTAAAATTTGCCGCAAACCATCATTTACGATGAACTATATTCGTCGAATAGATGATCTCAACAAGCGTGCCACTATACATATTTTGCGAAGAATGTAACATTGATCACAACTAATCTTTAGTGATGAACATATACGTCGCTAAATAAAGTAAACATTGTCGCAATTCCAATTATATTTCTTGGTTTTGGCCATTTTCGATAGATATGCTCATCGCTAAAGAAATTATAGTCGTCACAAATAAGGTTGTTGTGACAAATAATCTTCGTCACAAAATATGTTTTCGAAACACTAATAGTGACAAATTAAATCGTCACAAATGTTTCAAGCATCACTAAACATGAGTTCTATCTTAATCAAATATTTTTATATATAAAAATTTTCATTTCGATGATGAGTGCTTTTGTCGCAAAAGAAAACAAAAAAAAGTTTAATATATAGCAAGTTAATTACTAAGATAAAAATAATATTGAAAAAGTTGTAATCAATTGTTTAAACTAAAACACAAGTCATAACTAATTCTTTAAACTAAGACAAAAGTTTAACAACCTATTTAAACTAAGACAGGAGTCATTTACCAATTTGTCACAATAACTTCAAATGTTAAATTCTACTAAAACCAAATCTAAGAGTATTCAGAATAATCCAAACTTAAGAAGAACATCGTTCCTTAACTCTGGATTGTTGCATTTTGACTTTCCAAAACACCATTCCATCAAGAGATCTCAAACTTCAAGTCCTCATTCTTTGCAAAGGCATGTTCCAAATGTCTCAAGTAGAGGTCCAAGACCAAAACACTTAACATAACCCGACCTCTTCTCAAGAATCACTTCACAAATTTGTGCTTTGATCAACTCTAGATTGCTTTGTTGCATATCGAATATGTTGTTCTACAAAGAAAAACTGTCAAAATATATCCACTGCCTCCTTTCAAAATGGTAAAATATTAAGTTCTAATTATAATTGATATAATAACAATTATCATTAATCAATTAGGATGCATTAGTGTGAACTGAAAAAATGGATTAATCTTTGGAAAAAAACTTCCCTCACATATTACCACTTTTAACCTGGTTTTAGTTGTTATAAAATTGAGGTCACGATTTTTTTATAAAAATGGTAGAGCCACTATTAAATGGACAAAGCAAAAAGTAAAGATAAAATATTTACATGTAACAGAAAATAGTCAATCAACAATATGCAAATATGACTCTAATTCACCAAATAATAATTTTCCATCCCACGTGAAAATCAAACAAAAAGTGCCAATCACATACACTTACATATGCATTCTCGACTTCATCGTTGACCCATCCTCTAGAAGTACTGAAATGGGTGTTATGAAAGAGTCCAAATCACCCAATAGGTGTTTCACATAACTTGCCATGCTTCAGTCATTTAAAAAAAACTAATCAAATTTGTGCTATAAAGAAAAACTGCAGGTTACAAATATTAGCTACCAAATTTACATCCTCGTATGTGTGTTGAAGAAATGATTTTGACCCACCACGGTGAGTAAAATAAATGATTTTGATTACTTTCTCTACACTTGGCTGAATGACCCTGAATTAGTAAGCAAATATGTTTTTAATACACCAGTGTACTTGTAAAAAATGAGATAAAAACAATGAATAATAGATTTTAGCCCCGCGTGATGCGCGACATTTTGTAAAATTTTTGTAGCACATTATTATATATGACAAATATTTCAAAAATGCATAATTGATATAAATAATAATTCATATCATTGTAATTGTAATTATCTATTGAAATTAAGACTTGAATTAGTACCCCAAGTTCCACCAACCCATCGAAATTAAGAATACCCACTACTACAATAGTGAAAGAGACAAAGAGGGGCATAAATAACCACTACCATCGAAATTAAGAATAACCATTTTTTTAAACCCTGAATTCAATCCGAAATTAAAAGCATAAATTAGATATTACCAAAAAAATCATAGTTGGAAATTTTTTTAACTAAGATTTTAGTCCAACAATTTACACTAACTTAACAATGTTAATGAAAAAAATGTGAACTATCAATCCCCCAAGATTATTGTAATAATAATATACTATTTCTTGGTTACCAAAAAGTTTGGAGATGTCCAAAGTGTGTAGAAAAAATCCCATTCCTCTTGTGATGAAACCTTTTTGTGTTTGTACCATCGCGCCTCTTCTACACTAGTGAACGTTTGAAAATTCTCTTTAATTCGGTAACGATGGTCATTGAATGAAGAACTCATGCTCATTCGCACATATCTCCGAGCAAAGGATTGGACATGTTAATGTGAAAATTTGTCTGAAATAGTGTATGATTCTGATATGTTAACACATGACCTAAAAACTTAATCTTAATCGTGGATAGCTAGCAGCAATAGTAGATTTTATACTTAACAAAAGCCTTCCAATCAATTCAATCCGCTGGCCTTTAGTAGTCGGTGATCATTCCTCATCTTGTAGAGTGTGTAGGTTCACACTACAACACCAAGCTCCCCGACAAAAGACGTATTGTTAATTACCGATGGTCTATTATATGTAAACTCCACAACTAGATTTGTCTTACTTTATGCAAATATTTTTTCAGCTGCTAAGTTACGGGCAATGCCCTGGACTCTCTTTGGAACAATGGATACTAGAAAGAAACACAATAATATAAATTATAAAATAAATTATCTACTAACTAAAAATTATGACGACATGATTTACGTATCATTACCAAGTGTATCAGAAGAAACAACCTCAAACTGATTGGAATCGTCATAATTGCTTCTCTCTCTCCCTCTTCTTTCAGTACTAGGCGCCATAGAAAATAGTTGTGATAAAATTTCACAAAACAAAATATATTTACTTATGAATTTATAATGACTAGGTTGAGAATAAAATCACTGCGGTAAAGTTGTACACAATAAAATAGATTTACTTATGCATTTATTATACTGCTATGTTGAATAATTTATAACTGGTACAAACTAAATAAGGCTTCCTAATATTCTGCTATATGTAAGATGAAGCAGAGCAACTAGGAAAGAAACACAATAGAAATGGAGAAATGAATTCAGAGAAATTTTAGTTGTTTTTCATTTGTTTTGGTTAGTAAAATCATTTGTCCTATCATAACTGATTATTATACTCATGACCTGGTTTGCCACTAAATTTTCTTCCCTAAGAATGTAAGTGACTTTAACTATCATCTCTTTATGTTGCTTTTTAATATTTTCCCAAGGTATTAACAATTTCCATGAGGATGAAACAAACAGAGCTAAAGGGGAACATGACTGAAGGATCAAATTCCAACTATATTTTGAACCATCTTTGTGATAGTCTAAATCTACCATGATAATGGAACCTTGGAGCTCCACATAAAATGAAGTTTGGAAACATAGATGCCAGACCAATAATACTCAAGGTTCTCTCTCGCTCCTCAAAAAACCTCTACCCTCTCCTATTTTCACTATTATTCAGATATGTGCAATAAATGTTGATTCATACGAGACACTAACATCATAGTCAATAGAAGTAGCAATACCTACTTTCTACAAACATAAATAGAGAAGTCAAATTTAGGAAGATGATGGGATAAATGGGAGAAAAACCTGAAAGAGTGGCCCTTATGTGTGTGTTTCAAATCAAACTAATTTTTACCAAAAATTTATCCAACTTTTAATTAGCACTAAACCAAGTTGTGAAAACCCAATTCTTACTTTAAACCAATTTTATCTTGATTAATCCTAAACATGCATCTAGTGATTAAAGAAACTAAAATAAAGTAAAGAATACTTACAACGCCGAATGTACGAGGAAAAAACCCAAAACGGGAAAACTACCTCGGACGGCCCAAACCAAACAATCACTATAAACAAAGGTTTTATAAAGACAGATTAGCCTTACTCAAATACTGAATCACCACGGGTCTTGACACTCCTTCTGATCTTGTACCGTTCTTCAATAGTATCCACGTAGAAATTTCATCTTTCACGATACCTGTCCACAACACTCGACTCCACGAATATCTCGGTATCCACCGAATGGCTTTGATTCATCTACGATGTCGAACAAGAAGTCCTTATCTTTTCTTCATCGCAAAACCCTGATGTTCAATGGTAGAACAAACATTCTTGATGAAGCAAGATCACTTAAACATATAAGAATGATAACTCGGATCTTTGCAAACTCTAAGGGTGTGTTTAAGCTTTTTAAACCTTAGAAAACTTGTGCAAAACATTGTTCGCGCGACATAAGCATCTCGTTTGAACGAGATTGCTTGTCTTTTGAACGAGGCCACGTGTCAGTTTGACTTTTCAATTTTTTGTTTAAAACGTCTCTTCCAAAAGAGATCCAAGTTAGTCAAACTCCTTTTCGAACTTATCAAAATAAAAATGTAGTGTAAACATTTAAAACACTTTTAAAAACATTTTAACCAATTTTCTTTATAAAAATTACATCCTTATCTTTTATAAAAACAATTTCGAGAACCATTAATTATATGCATGCATACATGTGTAATTAACTTTGAAGATGAATAAACTTGCACCAATTAAACTTAGGCATAATAATTTCTTTGAAGCTTTGTCGCAACGTCTTCAATTTTCTTCAATACGTCATAGACCAAGTGGGATCATGAAAAAATAAAATCTCCTTATGACATATTACAAACACAGTTTTGTTCACGAAATTAAGTCAAAACAATACAGGGACTCAATTGAAAATTTATGTCCTTACAAATCTCCCCCTTAGACTATTCTGGGACAAAACTAAACCAGTGAAATGCATAAGTCGGCTCGTCCAGCCGTATGATGCCTAAATCCCATCCCATAAACTCAAAGTAAAAAATTACAGGACACAGACTAGTATATGTAGAACTGACAAGCATGAACTGTCTGAATGTGATGTAGACTTGAAATCTCGAATCGCTGAAGCATACCTACACACATGAAACAAGAAAACAAACACCCTGTGAAGTAGGGAGGAACGAATGAAACCAATATATATATCCAAATGATACCAAACGATAATAAATACCAATATGATTAAACTCTGAAAAATCATTTGTTAAACTATTGAGCAACAAAATGATACCAAATTTTTAAACTACCAATTTGTAACACCAATTTGTAAAATATGTACTCCGAAACATGCTCAAATCTCCCCCTACATCACATACATCTCTCCCCCTTTTTTCTCTAATAGACAATCCGGTGAAAAGAAAAACCAATCAAAGTATCTAGCATGAGAATATGCCAATTTGAATTAATTTGAAATCACTAGATAATCATGAAACAACCAGCTAAATATGATCATGAGAAGACAAATCTGTATCTAGTAAACCACATGAATCACACAAAGAATATATAATCAGGTGTGATAAACGGACTATATGAAAAATATCAAAATGAAACAATAAAACCTGCATATAAACGAGTCAGTCCAAAAACACTTCCAGCAGAACCAAAAATATATACCATAACAACCAGTGGACTACAAACCAATCAGAAGCAAGAATTCAGGTTATCGTTCGAACGGGCCAGGGACATCGCTCAAACGAGATGAGGACGTCGCTAGAATGAGACTTCGCGTGACATAGTAATGTCGTTTGAGCGAGATCTTGCGACATGCAAAACTTTCATAGTTTTCTAGAAATATCTTATATTTTTTCCCCATGAAAAAAATTCTAGAAAAAAATCAAAGGAAGTATCTGACGGCAGCAAAAAAGTGCAATAATGGTAAGCTTTTAACACAAAATGCAAACACTCATTAAAACAAACAATGTGAGTTACATACAAACATAGTATCGATGTGCTCAAACATGGACATGGAATGAATGGTCGTGAAACAACAACAAATGAGACACAATTTCAATACATCAAAACGATCAAGAAGCCCTAATTGATAGTGATAAGTCACCAAACTCTATCATAGCCATATGACTATTAAAGTGTGAGCTTAATGAACTAAACTTCCTACATGCACACAAATCCATAATTTTGACGATTCTATAAACAATAGCATCAAATTGCAATGTTTAAACATTAGGATTAGTTGTGCAAACCCGTTAAATTTTTTAATCCATCCAAACCCCCTCAATAATATCATATTTTCTTTGGAATGGACTAAACGAATTTGGCCCTTTTCTTATCATATTGCATTTTCTTTTGGGCTCTTTTAAACGGTGGCTTTCACGACGAGTTAATTTTGAACTCTTGTAGCCCTTTCCCGTGAATCACTCATCATTTTCAATTCAAATCCTCACGGTAAACGGTTCTTACATGCACACTTCTCCTTAAGTCTACTTACGCATAGATGACAAGATTGAGATAAGAATGCCTCACCAAATTCAAATATGCAAGAGAAGTCAAAAATCCATATAAACTTGTGCATGTATGCAATGTTGGTATATATACAAAGTATAATCAAAATGCATATCAACTTAGAAACAACCCCATATAAACAATGGTTAAGATCATTATAAGCATCGATAATAATGACCAAATGTCCTAGCCACGTGGATATAAAATGATGGGGGGGTCCAACCACACCAATATGCCACATCAAACATGTCAACTCAAAAATAAAAACTGAAAATCTTTTTTACTTTTCATATTTCGACTCAAATAAAAGCAAAATCTTTTTGGGTTCTCAAAAGTTTACTCAAAAAAAATCTTGTTGGAATTTTCAAAAGTTTTTTCTCAAAAAAAATCTTTTTGGATTTTTTTAATAGGACTCAAACATATAAAAAGATATAATACAAAATGATACGCAAGTCATTATACTAGCAATGAAATATCATGAAGTAAACTAGCATATGACAAACAAGGCAACACTATTGTGATAACCCGAATATAATTGCGATAAATTATGTTTAAATCATGATTAGACTATGTAATATGGATAATATGTTATTAGTATACATAATGTTAAGTCATTACATTTAGTCTAATCCTAGCTTCATATAGCATGAAAAATGAATTAGTTACGAATGTGAGATTTTGAAGTTTTCGGTAGGAATTCTCATGTTTTAAGGCTAGTTTGAACTTTATAAAATAATAATTGACTTGGGGTGAAAGATAGATATTTGTAGACAGGTGAGTTAGGGTTGTGACACAACAAACGGTGTGTGAAACGGAGGTCCGAGTAAGAAGTTATATCGAAATTACTAACGAAGGGTAAATTTGTCCATTCATTTAAGTGGAAATTTGTCCCTTATGCCCAATAAATGTCTTAAATTGATTGGTTGGAGGTGGAGGTTGGCTTTGGCCGACTTCAAACCCTTATAAATATCTCCTTATTCATCCAAATTCAGCCATGAGAGATTTTAAGCTTAAAGAAAGAGAATTAGGAAGTTAGGAAGAAAAAGTGAGGAGAAAATTGGAGAAAAATTCGTAGAAATTACGTAAAAGCCCCTAAGGTATTTATAATCCATAAATCTTGTTTATTTATTTGTATTACTTATTTAAATGATTGAAATAATCATTTGTTTACTGAAATTCCATGTCTTGATATGTACTTATGGATAGATTCAAGTTTAAGTAAACTTGAATGTGTAAACCCTTGAGATTGTTTTGTTTAGGAACCTTGTTTATTCAAACTTCCATATATTTCTCTATACTTACTGGAATTGATTGATTAAAATTGGAGATTAACCTGGACTCATATGTGTATTACATATCAGAAAATAATGTTAAAATACCAATAAATATGTCTTTGGTTAGGGTTTGAAGTTTGGGTATGAAATCTGCCCTAAAGGTGAAAGTATGCCCACCATGTGTTCGATGTTTAGCTTGACATAGCAAACGAACCTTAAAACTTATGAAACTTTAATTATGGATTTCTCAATATGTTTACTGATGTTGGGTAAAATATCATAGAAATTTATGATGTAGAAAAATTATGAAAATTCCTGGAAATTGAATGAACGATAAAAGAGCCTATAGGGCCGATTTGCTATATGGAAAAGAAATAGGCATATCTTGCTCTAGGAAACTCAGAATTATGTTTCGTCTTTTGTGTTGGGAACATGATATGATAAGTATTGTATTACTAAGAATAATTAAAGAATATTTGGGCTATAATTTGAATATGTTAGATATCAGAACCTGAGTCTACATGGGACTTCAATTATAATGAATGATTTGAATTGAATAATATGATGTTTATGAATTGAGTTATGATTGAAGTTATTCTTTGGACTATTAATATTATTATGATGTTACTAATATTTTAATAATTATAGGAAGGGAAGAAGAGCTTATTGAACAAGTACCGGATAAAGGCAAGGGAAAAGCCAGTTAAACTATCAAGGTGAGTGTACTTATGATTTGTTTCATATATAAATATGAATATAGCTCTAAGAGAGGATTTGTTTGAATACTTCGGTATTCAGGATTTTTTTGGATATTAAAATATCCAGAATTTGTTTGGGTCTCATGATCCAAGATTTGTTTGAATACTTCGGTATTCAGGATTTGTTTGGATATTAAAATATCCAGGATTTGTTTGGGTCTCATGATCCAGGATTGGTTTGAATACTTCGGTATTCAAGATTTGTTTGGATATTCAAATATCTAGGATTTGTTATTGCCAATGGGAAGAATTATTTGGATCTTATGATCCAGGATTTGTTATTGCCAATGGGCAGGATTATTTGGATCTTATGATCCAGGATTTGTTTTGCCAATGGGCAGAATTATTTGGATCTTATGATCCATGATTTGTTATTGCCAATGGAAAGTATTGTTTAGATTTTATATTCACATATTCGATATAGAATTGTTATTCTATTGCAGGGAAGGAGTACCTCACTAAGCTTAATACTTATGGTTTATATTTTAACAATTTCAGGTTTGTACGCTACCAGCTAGGATAATATATGACCGGTAACTTTGAGAGTTGCACCGTTAGAAGAGTTGGGGTTTAAGTATGGAGATTTTATCGTTGTCACGCTGAAGATTTTGATATACTCACACATTGTATATATTGATTTAGTATGGATTGAGTTTATCATAGTTAATCGTAGTATTGTATAATCTCTAATTATGACTATGATGTTGACTTCGTTATGGCACAAGAACAATATTATGTTCATTATGCAAAAAAAAATATTGATAAAGGAATTAAATTTTCAATGGGCTCGAGATTATGATCTAATTATTCTAATAACAAATTATTAGTATGGATATTGGGTTTGGGGTGTGACAAATAGTGGTATCAGAGCGTGGTTATTAATTCTTGACGTGTGTGACGATTAGATGGCAGTATTTAGTTGATTTTATATTTATGAATTGTTTATATACTAACAAATAGTTTAGTATCATAAACTGTTTATATTGTATGTTAGAACTTTGCTGTATTAAAGATAATTCCAGATGGAACCTGGGAATGGGCAACCTAGAGAAGAGGGAGTCACTTCTCGTACAGAGAATACTGAAGTAGAGCAAAGTGTTGCTGGAAGGGCTAGAGACCAAGAGCAGCCTACAGAGATAAAAATAATGGCACAGGCAATGATGAGGATGGCAGAGCAACAAAAAAGAAATATGGAACAAATGGCAAAACAGCAGGCTAGATATCTAGAATCAAATAGTATGGCCAGGATTGATAAAGAGGTAAGGACGGAAATGAAAAATTCCATGCATGAGAAGTTTTTGAAGTTGAATCCTCCAGAATATTCAGGATCAGTTGAACCTACAAAAGCTTAGATGTGGGTCAGGGATCTAGAAACTATCTTTATAGTTATGAAGGTTCGAGATAAACAGAAAGTGAATCTAGCTGTGTTTAAGCTCAAAGGAGAGGCGAAATATTGGTGGGAAGCCAGCAACCATTTGGTGCCCAGGATGGAAGGTACTGATGTTATTACTTGGGCTGAATTTATTAAAGCTTTGTAAGGTCTATAGGAGGGAGAAGCTGAGGGAGTTTATAAATTTAACCCAAGGGAACATGTCTGTGAGGGAGTATGATGCTAAATTTACTGCTTTGTCTAGATTTGCTACTAAGTATGTGCAGGAGGAAGAAGATAAATGTAGTAAGTTTCAAGATGGACTGATTTGGCCTATTCAAAATAGAGTGGCCACTTATGAGTTAGAAGATTATACTTCTCTGGTAAACAAAGCCACGATAGCATAAAGGCAAATGAACTAAGGGGCGGCGAGTAGAGAAAGTTTTAAGAAGAGTAGATTCGACGCATCTCACTCTAAGGGAGGTGAGGGTGGAAGTGTTAAGATGGAACCTCATAAATTTCATAGAGGTGGTAGAGATAATGGTAGAGGTTTGGGGAGATTTGGCAGAGATATTAGGGGTGGAGAATCTTCTAGTCTGGTTAGGAGGTCAGGAAAGGGTGAGGCACCGACAAGAGTTATTACATGTTTCTTTTGTAAAGAGGAAGGGCATTATAAATCTGAGTGTCCTAAACTTAAAGGAGTGGAATGCTACCATTGTCATCAAGTGGGGCATGTTAAGAAGAATTGTCCGCAGTTGGCAGAGACCCCAGCAGAACCTAGTGAAGCAACAAGCAGAGTGTTACCTCCAGGTAGTGGAGCGAAAAGTGTTGGTAGAGGACAAGCTAGTGGTTCCAGGCTAGATGGACGAGTCTTTACGATGAAAGAAGCTCAAATTACGCCAGATGTGGTGACAGGTACACTTTCTGTTACTGATAGAAGTGCTTATGTTTTGATTGATCCTGGTTCCACACATTCTTTTGTTTCCTATGCTTTTGTTGTATACCTGAATAGACCATGTACTCGTTTAGATGTGGGGTTGGGTATTTATATGCCTATGGGGGATATGGTTGTAGCTGAATATGCTTTTCGTGATTGTGTTTTGACTGTGGGGTCTAGAGATACAATTATAGATCTACTTCCATTGGATATTTCTGATTTTGATATAATTCTGGGAATGGATTGGTTATCAAAATATCATGCATCTATGGATTGTTTCTGTAAGGAAGTTATTTTTAATATGCCTGGTGAGCCTGAATTTAAATTTGTGGGGGAAAGGAAAATTGTTTCCAGTTGCATCATTTCTGCTATTCAGACGAGGAAATTATTGAGTAAGGGTTGTGAGGGTTTTATTACATATGTTCTTGACACTAGGAAGGGGGCTTTACAATTAGTCGATATTCCTATTGTACGAAATTTTCCTGAAGTGTTTCCTAGTGAGTTGCCAGGGTTACCTCCAGAAAGAGAAGTTAAATTTAGTATCAAATTAGCACCGGGGACAACCCCTATTTCTATGGCACCATATAGAATGGCCCCTACTGAGTTGAATGAACTCAAGATTCAGTTGCAAGATTTACTTGATAGGGGGATCATACAACCTAGTGTATCTCCATGGAATGCGCCAATTTTATTTGTGAAGAAGAAAGATGGTACCATGCGTTTGTGTATTGATTATATGAAACTGAATAAATCTACAATTAAGAACAAATACCCTTTAGCTCGTATAGATGATTTGTTTGATCAGTTACAGGGTGCTAAAGTGCTTTCAAAAATAGACTTACGATCGGGTTATCATCAGTTGAGGGTCATGGAGAGTGATATTTCTAAAACTGCTTTTCGTACTCAGTGTGGTCATTTTGAATTTCTGGTGATGCCTTTTGGGGTGACTAATGCTCGAGCTATATTTATGGATCTTATGAACTGGGTACTTCATCCTTTTATTGATTCATTTGTGATAGTTTTTATTAATGATATTCTGATTTATTCACGTGATATGGTTGAACATGAAAAGCATCACAGAACTATTTTGAATCTATTGAACGATAAGAAGTTGTATTCCAAGTTTAGCAAGTGTGAATTTTGGCTATCACAATTTACATTTTTAGGCCATGTTGTTTCGGGAGATGGTATATGTGTTGACCCTAAAAAGGTAGAGGCTATTGTAAAATGTGAGAGGCCCAATAACGTGACTGAGGTGAGGAGTTTTCTGGGTTTAGCTGGGTATTATAGGAGGTTTATAAAGGGATTTTCTTCAATTGCCTTGCCGATGAATAAACTAACCTGGAAAAATGTTAAGTTTGAATGGAATTCTGATTGTGAAAATAGTTTTTATGAATTGAAAAAGAGATTGGTAACTGCCCCTGTTCTTACTATTCCACATGGTGGAGATGGTTTTGTTATTTATACTAATGCCTCACACCAGGGGTTGGGTTGTGTTTTTATGCAGCATGGTAGAGTTATTGCTTATGCTTCTAGGCAGTTGCGTACACATGAACGTAATTATCCTACACATGATTTGGAACTTGCTGCTATTGTGTTTGCTTTGAAATTATGGCGTCATTATCTATATGGTGAGGTATGTGAAATTTTTACTGACCATCAAAGCCTTAAGTATTTATTTACTCAGAAGGAGTTGAATTTGAGGCAGAGGCGGTGGATGGAGATAATTAAAGATTATGATTGTACAATTCACTACCACCCAGGGAAGGCAAATGTAGTTGTAGATGCTCTGAGTAGAAAGGCTTAGGGCATATTATCTTGTATTCGGTGTGCTAGAGTTGCCCACATCATGGAGTTGAGATTGATGGGAGTAGAGTTGAAGCTAGCAGATGGGGATAGGTTCTTTGCTCATGTAAGCGTAAGGACTTTGTTAGCTACTCGTATTCATGATTTGCAAAGCCAAGATCCTTTTCTTGAGAAGAAACGGCAAGATGTCCGAGATGGTAAGTCTAAAGATTTTTGTATTGTGAATGATGGCTCTTTATTGTATAAGCAACAATTATGTGTGCCTAATGTGGGTGGATTGAAAGAGTAAATTTTAGATGAGGCTCATAATTCCATTTATACTATGCATCCCGGTAGTACTAAAATGTATAGGGATTTAAAGGAGCATTATTGGTGGAATAATATGAAGAAGGAAATAGCTGATTTTGTTGCTAGGTGCCTTATATGTCAGCAAGTGAAAGCGGAGCATCATAAACCTCCTGGTCTGCTTCAGCCATTGCCAATACCGAAATGGAAATGGGATTATGTAACGATGGATTTTGTGGTTGGGATTCCTCGATCCCAGAAGGGGTCAGATTCGATTTGGGTAGTGGTGGATAGATTGATGAAGTCTGCTCATATTCTAGCAGTCAAGACTACGTATACAGTTGACAGGTATGTTAGATTATATGTTAATGAAATTATTCGATTGCATGGAGCACCGGTATCTATTGTTTCAGATAGAGACCCTACTTTTACATCCATCTTTTGGGATAGCTTACAATATGCTATGGGTACTAACTTGAAGTTTAGTATGGCTTTCCATCCCCAGACAGATGGGCAGTCTGAAAGGACAATACATATTTTGGAAGATATGCTTAGAGCTTGTGTGCTTGATTTCAAAGGTAATTGGGATGAATATTTGCCTTTGATAGAATTTTCATATAACAATAGTTTTCAGTCTACTATTGGTATGGATCCATATAAAGCCTTGTACGATAGACGATGTCGTACACCGATATGTTGGGGTGAAGTTGGTGAAAGGAAGATAGAGGGTCCAAAATTAATTGAAGTCACCACTGAAAAAGTGAAGATTATTCAAGATAGAATGAGAATAGCTCAAAGCAGACAAAAAAGTTATGCGGATAAACGACAAAAAGATTTGGAATTCCAGAAAGGGGATTATGTGTTTCTTCGAATATCGCCATGGAAAGGAGTTATGAGGTTTGGAAATAAAGGGAAATTAAGTCCACGCTACATTGGACCTTATGAAATCCTTGAGAAAGTCGGGATGGTTGCCTAAAAGTTAGCATTACCACCAGAGTTATCTCGGTTACATGATGTTTTCCATGTTTCTATGTTAAGAAAGTATGTATCGGATCCTTCACATGTGTTGGTAGAAAAACCTATTGAGTTAAAGGAAGACTTGAGTTATGTGGAAGAACGACTTGCTATCGTGGATAGGAAGGAACAAGTATTGAGTTCAAAAGTGATCCCACTTGTGAAAGTTGTGTGGCGAAGGCATTCCATGGAAGAGTCTACATGGGAGAGTGAGGATACCATGAAGATTAATTATCCGTATTTGTTTGATTCAGACAACCAAGGTATGTCAATTTCGAGGACGAAATTTCCTAACAGGGGGAGAACTGTGACAACCCGAATATAATTACGATAAATTATGTTTAAATCATGATTAGACTATGTGATATGGATAATATGTTATTAGTATATATAATGTTAAGTCATTATATTTAGTCTAATCCTAGCTTCATAAAGCATTAAAAATGAATTAGTTACGAATGTGAGATTTTGAAGTTTTCGGTAGGAATTCTCATGTTTTAAGGCTAGTTTGAACTTTATAAAATAATAATTTACTTGGGGTGAAAGATAGATATTTGTAGACAGGTGAGTTAGGGTTGTGACACAACAAACGGTGTGTGAAACGGAGGTCCGAGTAAGAAGTTATACCTAAATTACTAACGAAGGGTAAATTTGTCCATTTATTTAAGTGGAAATTTGTCCCTTATGCCCAATAAATGTCTTAAATTGATTGGTTGGAGGTGGAGGTTGGATTTGGCCGACTTCAAACCCTTATAACTATCTCCTTATTCATCCAAATAAAGACATGAGAGATTTTAAGCTTAAAGACAGAGAATTAGGAAGTTAGGAAGAAAAAGTGAGGAGAAAATTGGAGAAAAATCAGTACAAATTACGTAAAAGCCCCTAAGGTATTTCCATCCATAAATCTAGTTTATTTATTTGTATTACTTATTTAAATGATTGAAATAATCATTTGTTTACTAAAATTCCATGTCTTGATATGTACTTATGGATAGATGCAAGTTTAAGTAAACTTGAATGTGTAAACCCTTGAGATTGTTTTGTTTAGGAACCTTATTTATTCAAACTTCCATATATTTCTCTATTCTTACTATAATTGATTGATTCAAATTGGAGATTAACTTGGACTCATATGTGTATTACATATCCGAAACTCATGTTAAAATACCAATAAATGCGTCTTTGGTAAGAGTTTTAAGTTCGGGTATGAAATCTGCCCTAAGGGTGAAAGTATGCCCGCCATGTGTTCGATGTTTTACTTGACATAGAAAACGAACCTTAAAAATTATGAAACTTTATTTCTGGATTTCTCAATATGTTTACTGATGTTGGGTAAAATATCATAGAAATTTATGATGTAGAAAAATTATGAAAATTCTTGGAAATTGAATGAACGATAAAAGAGCCTATAGGGCAGATTTGCTATGTGGAAAAGAAATAGGCATATCTTGCTCTAGGAAACTCAGAATTATGTTCCATCTTTTGTGTTGGGAACATGATATGATAAGGATTGGATTACCAAGAAAAATTAAAGAAGATTTGAGCTGTAATTTGAATATGTTAGATATCAGAACCTGAGTCTACATGGGACTTCATTTATAATGAATGATTTGAATTGAATAATATGATGTTTATTAATTGAGTAATGATTGAAATTATTCTTTGGACTATTAATATTCTTATGACGATACTAATATTGTAAGAATTATAGGAAGGGAAGAAGAGTTGATTGGACAAGTACCGAATAAAGGCAAGGGAAAAGCCAGTTAAACTGTCAAGGTGAGTGTACTTATGATTTGTTTCATATATAAATATGAATATAGCTCTAAGAGTGGATTTGTTTGAATACTTCGGTATTCAGGATTTGTTTGGATATTAAAATATCCAGGATTTGTTTGGGTCTCATGATCCAGGATTTGTTTGAATACTTCGGTATTCAGGATTTGTTTGGATATTAAAATATCCAGGATTGGTTTGGGTCTCATGATCCAGGATTGGTTTGAATACTTCGGTATTTAGGATTTGTTTCGATATTCAAATATCCAGGATTTTCTATTGCCAATGGGAAGAATTATTTGGACCTTATGATCCATGATTTTCTATTGCCAATGGGCAGGATTATTTGGATCTTATGATCCAGGATTTGTTATTGCCAATGGGCAGAATTATTTGGATCTTATGATCCATGATTTGTAATTGCCAATGGGCAGGATTGTTTAGATTTTCTATTCACATATTCGATATAGAATTGTTATTCTATTGCAGGGAAGGAGTACCTCGCTAATCTTAATGCTTATGGTTTATATTTTAACAATTTCAGGTTTGTACGCTGCCAGGTAGGATAATATATGACCGGTAACTTTGAGAGTTGCACCGTTAGAAGAGTTGGGGTTTAAGTATGGAGATTTTATCATTATCACACTGAATATTTTGATATACTCACACATTGTATATAATGGTTTAGTATGGATTGAGTTTATCATAGTTAATCGTAGTATTGTATAATCTCTAATTATGACTATGATGTTGACTTCGTTATGGCACAAGACCAATATTATGCTCATTATGCAAAAAAAAAATATTGATAAAGGAATTAAATTTTCAATGGGCTCGAGATTATGATCCAATTATTCTAATAACAAATGATTAGTATAGATATTGGGTTTGGGGTGTGACAACTATCATCCTTTATATTTAGCATGGGAAGAATCAAGTGTACCCAAATTAGAATCATGAAGTTTTATTCCTAAAGCCATTAAATTCAATTTCCTAACCCAAGTAGGTGTAAAATGACACATGGGGGTTTTGGGAACCGGGGTAACTTTATTCCTAAACTTCCTAGGAGATTGTCTAAGGTCGTAACAATAACGCCTAAGGTGACCTTTCCTACCACAAAACTTGCAAGTGTAGCGAAGGTGGGAATGATTACCTATATGTGGATCTTTTCTAACCTTCCTAGTGTTTCTCACATGTGAAGGGGGAATGGGAACAACTCTCTCATCAAAACCTATACCTCCCCTATCTCCCTTAATTTGTACGGTGCCTAAGATCTTATCTATCTTCTACAAGCTAGCCTCCAAATCAAACTTGACTCTAGATGAGTCTTTCAATTTCTCCTCCAACCCGTAATCCTAGACTCTTCAAATGCTAAAATCTCCTTTTTCAAAGACTCCATCAAACCACGGAGATTATCTATCTCTTTCTCCACAAACTCTAGTTTCTCCATAAACTTCTTCTCTCTTGCCCTAAGATTCGCAATCAAACTATCACTATTTTCTATGGCACACTCATTCAACTTAGCTTGCAATTTTGAGTTAGCATTTTTCACCTTCACCGTTTTGGCATATAACTCATTAAACGCATTTTGCAATTCTTTCACATCTATCTCCTCATCATCACTCTCTTTTCCCTCACTAACATGGGATACACTCAAAACCTCCTCGAAAGTGTCATGCACATGAGAATTATTGTCGCTCACATGACATGACATGAACGCAACAAAGTTTTGATCAATGGAGGAACTCTATCCCTCTTTCGGATCACTATCACTTAAGTTGGCACTATAAACAATGGGTTGCTTGCCCTCTTTCTTAAGTCTAGTGGGACACTCCTTAACGTTTTGATCGTACCCCTCACACCCAAAACACTTATCCGACTCATCTCTCTTAGGCTTCTCAAACTTATCCTTAGAAGTGGGATCAACTTTGCTGTTCTTTAATTTTTCAAATTTCTTGGCATCTTTCGACTGCTTTTGAAACTTAATAATTTTTTAAAATTTCTTTGCTAACAAAGCAACATCCTCAAAATTGGAATCAGAATCGAAATTCAAAACTTTAATTTCCTCCTTTCGGGTTTTCAAAGCAATACCCTTTTCTTTCTTAGGCACTTTCATGGAGGTAATCATGTCAATTTCATAGGTTTGTAAGTCACCTACAATCTCGTCTAGTTTCGTCGACTCTAACTTACCCAAGGAGTTTAAAATGGTCACTTTCGCATCAAACCTACTAGGCAACGACCTAAGGATTTTTTTAATGACACGGGTGTCAGGAATTTTCTCACCTAGGTTAAACGGCAAGTTGATAATATTGGACAACCTAGCATAAAACTCCTCAAAAGTCTCACTTTCTGACATCCTAATGGTCTCAAACTGTGTAGCGAGATTTTGAAGTTTTGATGCCCTAACCGTGCTAATTCCCTCGTGAGTGAGTGCCAAAATATCCCAAGCCTCTTTTGATGTTTCACAAGTCATAATTCTATTATATTCTTTCGATGCGACATGTGAAGAAACTACGTGAAGACCCTTCGAATTATATTGTGAAAGTCTATGTTGACTTTCCGTCCATGACTCGACAGGCTTTAAACTAGTGACCTCGCCTGCAATAGTGACAGGGGGTGTCCAACCTTTCTTAACTGCTAGCCACACACACTCATTAATCGATTTTAATGCACTTCTCATTCTCATCTTCCAATAAGTGTAATTAGTGCCATAAAAAATAGGAGTTCGAGAAAGTTCGTTATATCCAAAATTCATCTTTGAAAATACATGGGATCACAAAATAAATAAAATATGTTTTCTAGCTCTGATACCAATTTGAAAGAGTGGTCCTTATGTGTGTGTTTCAAATCAAACCAATTTTTACCAAAAATTTATCCAATTTTTAATTAGCACCAAACCAAGTTGTGAAAACCCAATTCATACTTTAAACCAATTTTATCTTGATTAATCATAAACATGCATCTATTGATTAAAGAAAGTAAAATAAAGTAAAGAATACTCACAACGCTGGATGTATGAGAAACAAACCCAAAACGGGCAAATAACCTCGGACGGCCCAAACCAGACAATCCATATGAACAAAGGTTTTATGAAGACAGATTAGCCTTACTCAGTGACTCTATTACCACGGGTCTTGATGCTCCTTCTGATCTTCTACCATTCTTTAATAGTTCCCATGCAGAAATTTCTTCTTCCACGATACCTGTCCACAACACTCGACTCCACGAATGTCTCAGTGTCCATCGAATGGCTTTGATTCGTCTACGATGTCGAGCAAGAAGTCCTTTTCTTTTCTTCACCGCAAACCCCTGATGTTCAATGGTAGAACAAACCTTCTTGGTGCAGCAAGATCACTTAAACGTATAAGAATGACAACTCTAATCTTTGCAAACTCTAAGGATGTCTTTAATCTTTTTAAACCTTAGAAAACTTGTGCAAAACTTCTACTGGAACGTAAACTATTTTTTTCAGAATGCACACTTACGAGACTCTGATGAAAATATGCTTTAAATAAGAATTAAACGTTGCCTCGAAAATAGCGTCGTTCAAACGATATAGCCACATAGTTCGTGCGACATAAGCATCTCGTTTGAACGAGATTCCTTATTATTTGAACGAGCCCGCGTGTCAGTTTGACATTTTGACTTTTAGTTTAAAACGTCTCTTCCAAAAGAGGTCCAAATTAGTAAAACTCCTTTTCGAGCTTATTAGAATAAAAACGTAGTGCAAACATCTAAAACACTTTTAAAAACATTTTAAACATTTTTCTTTACAAAAATTACTTCCTTATCTTTTATAAAAACAATTCCGAGCACCATTAATTATACGCATTCATACCTGTGTGATCTCGGAATGCAATTAACTTTAAAGACTAATAAACTTGCACCAATTAAGCTTCGGCATGATTATTTCTTTGAAGATTTGCTGCAACGTCTTCAATTTTTTTCAATACGTCATAGACCAAGTGGGATCGTGACAAAATAAAATCTCCCTATGACATATTACAAACACAGTTTTGTTCACGGAATTAAGTCAAAACAATACACGGACTCAATTAGAAATTTATGTCCTTAGAAAACCCAAATTCATGAATTATTTGATTAATATGAGAATCATTGATGTTAAATGGAAATTTTGATGTTTAATAAGGTTTCAGAACATATATAAATCGTTACTAAGGTTTGGGCGAGAATGGAACTAAACTGAAAAATCTTTAAAGGTTAACAATGGAGGAGGTTGTAACAGAGTATGTGAAGAAGATGAACAACTCGCGGTGAATCGATTCATCCCCAAGCAGAATTAATTTAGATTAAGACCGAATAGATTCGGTAAGTCAAATCGATTCGGAATAAGGCCGAATCGATTTAGCTGCCCAGATTTGGGGAACTTTGTCTATTTATGCTCTGAATTCATGATTGATTGTTAGGAAAACTTTTGTGTAATTTTTAAAATATGAGAAGGGACATATTTAATTTCAGTCGACTCAGTTAGGGGAGTGGTTTAGCCAAATTGAAAGAAATCCAAGTCTATGACCTTTTTGGTGATAGTATGAAATGGAGAAAATTTTGGATATCGTGGTGAGATTTCGGGTAGAGTGAGTAAACCCAAATTATGAACGAGTATTATAAAGAAAATTATATTCGGGCAGATAGACCCGGCCATTATAGGCTATTACAAGGAGGGTTAGGCATGGGTTAGCCGGATTTACTTGATTTTAATTTCATATATATGTACGGATAGTGTGATACTATATATATATATAATAAATGAGGAGGGACTTTTTATCCTCCCCAACTGACGGTTGAGATTATATCTTGGAAGATTTAGTCTTTATCAACTAGCGGCTCAGATTGAATGTCTTTATCAATTGGTGATTGAGATCTACGGATAAAATTGAGAGCGACGTGTCAAATAATTTATGTCACCTTGAAAACACAAGCACGTCCAAGTAAAATTACACATGCCTCCAAAAACGATAACGCGTGGTTCTAAGAACAGAAATTGTACTATTCTCTCTTTTTCTGGAGTACTTTTCATCTGCTCACAACTTCTGTCCTTTCAACAAGAACTCCTAGGGTCTCTCATTTACTCTTCACTGGGCACAAGATTTAGTCGCCATATCACTTCGAAAGGGTTAGACACCAATACATTCTCTCAAGACTTTTGTCTTTCAAACTTTTTGTTTCATTTTGTTGATGGCGTGTCTTTAAGGATTGCAATATGAGATTTGGATCTTTGATAACTTCTGGTTTTGGTTTCATTTTGGAAGACGACGCCGATGCCGGAGTCGAAGTCGCGGCGAAAGATTTTGTGGAAGGGGTGTCGCAGTTGTAGATGCGGCGAGGTGGAGGAGAGTTGGGGTTTTATTGATCGGAGTCATTAAGGGTTTGTGAGGGGAAGTTTTGTTCCATGGGGGGTGAGGTGAGTTGGAAAAGGGGTTTTGGTCTAGAGAGGGGATGGCCCAGGATAAAGAAGGAGATGGGGGACGGGTGGTTGTCTTGGTATGTTGTCGGTGCCTTCAACTGTTTCTCTCTCTTGCTCTCCTTCATAACTAAAGGTCTGATTTTTCTAACCATCTGCAATGAAAAATGCGTGCAGTTTAAATCGAGTCTGATTTTTCTCTCTTCGATCTGTAGATTTGTAGACTGAAGGTTTGTTGATCTGTAACTGAAGGTCTATAGACTGATTCTTCTCTCTCTGATCTGTAGATCTGTAGACTGAAGGTCTCTCCGATCTAATGACTAAAGGTTTGTACCTTTAGTTTTGTTGTGATTTGAGAGGTTGAATCGATGTGTCATTTAAATGTAAGTTTGTATATTTATATGTTGGTTTTTATTTTAGAGAGCTTGGGTTTTTACATGTATGTATATTTGCTGGGTTTTTTATGTTTGTATATCCGTGTGCGTTTTTAATGTTTTTATATAGATGTGTTGGGTTTTTTGTATTTTCAAATGGTAATTTGGAGTTTTGGGGGTTATAGTGGTGTTTTTTTATATGAAATGATCTGCAACTCTAGGTTATTACTCATTTTTTTGAGTTCTTGGTTTAGAATTTTTTTGCATCATCCATTCTATATATATTTTTTTATTCTCGAATCTAATTAAGAATTACTAATTTCTTTGGCCTGTTTATGTTTGTTGTTCGGTCAGTGTAAAAATTACATTTGTTACATGCCTGCAAATAACTTTTTATAACTGTTTAAATAAATGAAAACTCATTTCCACTATTAAAAAAAATTAACGGATGTTTTTAAAGTTTGTATAAAAAAATGTTCTATATAATATAAAAATTTAGAAAACTGTTATATAAATTATTTAAACATTTTTAAATTATACGCAAATAAAAAATAAAAATATTTTTTTATAAAAAACTGTTTTTAACTTTTTATGTAAAATAAAAAACTGTTTTTATAAATGTAACTTGTTTTTTCTGTGGTGTGTTATAGACAATACATTGAGTGTGTATTTTTACACATTTTGAATGATTATTGTCATAAAAATTATAATATTTTCACTTTAAAAAATATGTAGCAAAAATATGTCAAAGTAACTTTTGAAGAGATCGAGGTGTCAATTCCAGATGTATATATGTACCTTTGTTTATGTTTTGTGTCAAAGGAATATTGATATTGAGAAAGAAGATAAAGTCGATTAATGTGGGGAAATGGGTAGTCAACAAAAGTACATCTCCACATGGGGGTCCTTAGCCACACATTACTGCCACCATGCGCCGAACTAGATGTGATTTATTCATCTTTTGAGTTAAAGGATATCTCGAGCATTACAAAGATTTTGATAAAAAAATAATATCTTTGATGTATGACAAGATGGCGGTGACTAAACTAGTCATCAATTCGTTTTTTAAATTCTACATAATGCCCATAACACGTGTAATTATTTTTTAAAAAACTATCCAACCATTTCAATGTTTCTCTCACCAATTCAGTCCAATCGGTTATTTAAACCCACCTTAAAACCTATATACAGTTAGCCTTGAACGAATGCTTGGTTTGCATTCATATGATGTTTTTTTAGGTAGAATATGTACTGTTTTTAATGCTTGGTTTTTAAAAACAAACCTTACATTTGCTGGGTTTTTAATGCTTGATTTGCATTCACATGTGTATGCCATTCATTAGCATATTTATGTAAAACAATTAAATTTGATATTCATATGATTATTAGGCCAACACATGTTAGGATTATGCTAAATTTAGTTTGTAGGCATGGGTTATATTTTGCTATCAATAACAAATGTAATGTTTGTTTCTTTGATAAGAAATTTGAGAAGAATTGAATGACATAATAGGAAACAAAATTGTATTATTTTTACTTAACAATAAATTACTACTAGATATTTTTTTGGTATTATATGTACTGTTTACAAAAACATGTAGCTAGAATGTGTAGTGTTACAAAAGTGTTAAATGAATAGCACCATACATGAGAGTGAAAGTGTTCTATAACCACAAATACTCGGGAGGAAGGTAAGAGTGCTATAACGATAAATATTCGGGAGCAAATTTATCACCGTGCCATCGACACGGGTACACCCTAACTCATCGTACTTAAAGAACACTAGGCATTGTGCCTTAAGTAAATAAATAATCAAAACGTGAAACACAAATCATATTAAAAAAACAGTAAGTAGATTTGGGAAATTAGAATATGTTACACTTCCATTAAACCTTAACAAAAGAGACGGAAGGAAATGTTTATATTTTTTGTTACATTAATTAGATTTGTGATGTTTGAATGTTGAGAAATAAAATACTATTTAATATAATATTGGAAAATTAATTATTTAATAGCGAAATTTTTTTTATGTATTAAGTTTTAGTATTTGAGGGTGGAATCGAAATTTATTCTGTGTCGTGCCATCGGCTGATGGCCCTGTTTGTGTTTGGTGTTTGTGTTTTACTTTAATCGTCTTTGTGTTTGGTAAAAAATAATAAAATTTTGAGTTTTTTTTTTGTATTTTTTTTTATTTGTGTTTGGAAAAAAAATTATGTTGTCACTTTTACTTAGTCATATTTTTGTTGGGTTAAAAAAAGATTACGCGTTGTGTCTCATTTTACTTCGGTCGTGTTTTATTTTGGTTCGTGTCGCATTTAGTTGGATTGTGTTCATGTTATGTTAAAAAAGTGTTTCATGTTGTATTTCATTTTATTTGGGTTATGTTTGTGTTTGGGAAAAAAATACAATGGTAAATGTCCTGGGGATGATTTTTTATTCGTGTTAAAAAGTACACTAGATAAACTTCTTCTATAAGTATTAATTGCCAAATTTAATTTGGATGTTCCACAAACATTTTTTGTTGTATGTATTTTGTTTTTATTCGTGTGTTGTATCCTTTAGCCGTGTAATGCGCCAAAAGTATTATCCTCAGTCGTACTGAGAATTGATAAGTGTGTCATAAACTAAGCATATGTTTATCGCAATTACGAAAAAATATGAGAAAAATTACGTATTCTTGGGCAATAAAAAACACAGAGGCACTGTAACGAATGTGCAACCCTGCCATTGACATTGGCACAAAAAATTTAATTATTTTAGTTGATGGGTTGGGTTTCATTAATAGCAACGGGAGCGATTTGTTGTCGTGCCATCAACATAGGAACATCCAATTGAAATGACATTTTGTCAAGTCGCAAGTGTATCTTGGGATGACCAACTGTATTTATATTTGTACTATTGGCGATTGGAGAACAAATTTATCACCGTGCCATCGACAGGAGTACAAAATATAACGGGAATAAATTTATCGTCGTGCCATCGGCACGGGTACACCCTAGTGTATATATATATGTGTGTGTGTGTGTGTGTGTGTGTGTGTGTGTGTGTGTGTGTGTGTGTGTGTGGTTGTTATAGATATTAGTGTGAATTATATTTATAAGAATACATACCCCTCTAGTGATATCAAATGAGGTTGTGCGGTGTGGGTGAATCCCCTGGCTCGTGAAAGTAGGGAGAGTATAATTCTCAAATCATGGCATCCGGTATATTATCTTATGATTATTTTCGGGGTGAGACATCTTGGGTATGATTCGATCTCACACTCGGAGAAATATGATCGCCTCCACTACGCTTATTATTTTATTGCTTGAGTCGGTGTGAGTTAATCGCCTCGTGGTATCTGGGTTGGATTGAGTAAACCTGGAGTGATTGAATTTTAGAGAAAACATCCAGTGAGTTATTACTCTAGAGCATGGATATTATATACGACATGCGTATGAATGTTGTAGTATTATTATACGTATATAATTAGTGTGAATAATTATATACGGGTAAAATACATAAAGTGAAATTGTATTACTGATATAACTGGTGAAACATTATATGATTTTATTTCAATGGAATAAAAGAGTTACCCGATGAAATAACTTAATAATCAATAGTAATATTACTCGGGCTAGAGTAGAGGATAAGGAATGGTTCATAACAAGTCTAGTAAGACGGGGTAGCATAACTAGGTGGGTTATGAAGAAAGCGGTAGATGTGCACATTAGTTGAGGGGTGAGTATTATCTCATGGGAGTGCGGTACTAGATTAAATATAAAAAGTATTCATGCATTTTAATTACTACAAACATAATCATTTGCAAAAAAATTTCAAATGTTTTGGGTTCCAACCCTTGCCAAAAATATTTTCAAAACATTTTAGGTATCCAGCCATAGGGACGCCAGACTTGATTATCTATTCAAGGGATGCGCAACTGCAATATATGTAAATGCATGTAAGATTTGGACAAGACACCTGAGTTGTTCATTCTAGATTAGGATTTCATTATCCCAGTATTTCATCTCCAGGCATGTTTCCCTACATCAGTTTATTTGGTTCATTCAGTTCAGACTTATGTTGGGATTTATTTATTTATCTATTGAATTTATTATTTGCGTTTGGATTTTGTAGCCGATAGTTTATTCGGCAAGACATTCATTTATATCCTATGATGGTTTGGACTCTATACTGTGTGAATGGTTTAATCTAGTTTATATATTGTTATCTGTTAAAATGAAAAGATAAAATTTGGCGTTGGCTTAATTAACTAATAGGTGATTAGAAATTAGTGGTTTTCGACAGTGATGCTAAGAATGAACCAAATGAAAATCTCATTTTAATTTAATAAAGGACTGATCACCTGATATTTAATTAGGCAGGGTGCCACAAATATTAGATATAACTTTATTTCATTAAATACCCAATATATGTGAAATATAATTTCAGTTGAACAAGGCCTAAGAAGCAAAATCAATAAATAAATGAAATAGAGATCTAGTAACCATTTTTAGTAACTAATTAATAAACTATTTACCAGTTATAAAGAAGAAGAATCACCAATCATATTATGTTATTATCAAGGACATAACTCATAAAAACACAGACATCTCTATGAGTAAATTACAATTAAAAAGAAGTCCCAAATCAATAAATACCACATTTTGCTACAAATTAATAAGATCTAAACCACAAAAGCAGAGACTACTCTTTTAAGTTGCATGAATGAGAGTAATAATCGTAATAATTAAAATGTGTTTTTTTCATCTAGATACCTTGTCCCACTAGTCCTAATAACGTAAACCACATGAAATCACTACATTCAGCTTTCATCCAGATGTCGTACCTACTGGTGCTTCAATCACCGTTTGGTTCAGAATCAAAGCTATTTAGTTGAATGATATATTTTTCACCTTGCTTAAGTTAAAAAATACTTCACTTTCCAAAAACTCATCTCGGGTCCAAAAAATTAGTGAATTTTTCTAAGGCGACTAAACAACAACAATAGAAAGAAGTTAGCCTATTTTGACTCAGCAAACAAAAGGCAAAAAAACACCTCTAAACACTCTAAACAAAATCCAGTTAACCCTTTCCTCTAAACCCACTGGCGCCTAAACTAATGTAGTCCAACCTCCCGCCCAAATGAAAGAAAGGGAAAAAACTTAAATAAGTCAAAATTTTCATCATTTTTTATATAGAAACACCAAAGTGAGATCAAAATCAGTAAGATGTTTTTAGTTTTTTGGCCCAAAAGTTTGAATCTAAACCATTTAAATATAAGATACAACAAACCCTTAAAATCTTAAATCATACAATATATATTCTCTACGTCACATAAATAAAAATATATATAAAATAAATAAAAATAAACCATTCAAATTAGAAAACCCACATTTCTCCCCTTCAACTATGCATATAAAATCAAATTTGAGGTATGTTTTTTTTCCCTTCGCCTGTATATATGAAATCAGACCATTCAAAGTTAAAAACCCACGTTTCCATTAAAATTTAAAATACAAAAAAAAAACTAAAATCACAAATCACAGACACACTATATATATATATATATATATATAGAGAGAGAGAGAGATGGATAATTTGATTGTGGAGAGATAATCTGATTTTTTTTAGTAGAATTAGATGATAGCCCATGAGACTTTTCTTAACCCACATCTCTGTTGAAAACCCACAGTTTTTTTCCTCAACTTCTTATTGCGAGGAACCTAGTGCATTACCGAAAATAAAACAAAGGTAAAGTCATTTGTGAGGAAATAAAAATTCATTGCAAATTATTTGTATTTTTTAACCCGTCTGGGAAAATAAGGCGAGAAAAAAAATTCGCTCATGTATTTGCAAGATTTTTGTATATATCTCGCAAATTCAATGTTTTTTGCTATGAAATTAAAATACTCGCAAAAAGTTTTGTAGAACTACATGCAATTTGTGATGAAAATAATAATTAGCAGCAAAATATATATTGTGATGAAAAATTATTCGTCGCAAAACATTTACTCGTAAAATCTCTTTTTTCTTGTAGTGTGGGCAGTTATGGAGGGTCCAACAGTTGCAAATAATGTCAAAACATCTTGGCAAGGTATTCTAATCCCGCTCTCTTTATGTATATTTATTTATTTCAACTCACTTTAATGTAACCATTGTTTTTGTTGTTAGAGAATATCTGGATTAATTTTTTCTTTGTTGTTTGGTAAGTTTTTTCACTCATGGATTTTTCAAAGGGAAGGGTATTTTAGAAGGTCCAGAGTCAATAGTCCAGTTCCCTTTTTTTGGATTTAATCAACAAACCAAATTTGATAATATTAAACGAATCTTTCATCTGGACCATTGATTAACGACATGTTGTTCTCAAATAGTAATTTTTAGTTTGGTATGGATGTATTGTTTGTAAATCATGGCTTCCATATTTTTTTTACATCTACATAAAATATATCTGCTCCACGTCTCATGTTCGGTGCCATTGAAAATTGATATTTAATTCTTTATAAAAAGTTAGTTGTTCAATTTTAGACTAAAGTAGGGAATTTTTTAACATATATGTTGGTAGGTTAAATGAAATCTAGAATTTATATTAGTATTTCAGTCTCTATAACAAATAAGATGATGGAATTAGACAATTGGGGGTGAATGAATAAGCAAAAAATTTAAATTTCTAATACCCCGTATTTTTATGCTATATTAACTTGGGGATTTATTAAATTTAATATGACGGTTTATTTAATAAAAATCCGGAAATTAATTATGTAATAATTATTAACGTGACGAGAGTTAGTAATTATGGAAAACTTGTTGAATATTACTAATGAGCATAGTAATATATTATATTGGTTATATTGAATGTCATAAGTGAATTAAATGACTATTTCGGAAATTTAAGTCGGGACGTGCCCGTGTCACGTCAGGACTAATTTTGTTAAATAAAAAGTAAATATTTTATAAGTTGTTCGTATGGTCATTTTGAGTGCACCAACGCGTCCGGAAGGGTCGAGATAGTCAGAAAGGCATACCCGGGGGTTTAGTTTTGGTCTCGGGGCGTTTTTAGGCCTAATTGGTGCCCCGGGAGGGCATTTTAGTCATTTTACATAAGTGGATAATTATACCCACGAATTTCAGCCAACCTATATCAGCCATTAGGTCAGCTTCTTAGGGTTAGAACATTCACAAATCAAGTGACGCCCATTGGAGAAGAGAGGAGAGAGCTCCAAGGCAAATCCAAGGCCAAAAAGCCACCGGTTTGCACCGCCACCACCACCACCGCGTAGATCACGAGTCGAGGAACGCAGCCATACCAAAATCAGCTGTGAATCTGCATACCAAAATCCCAGGCAAGTGTTTAAACTTGTTATTTTCGTTGATGCAATCTTCATGTTAGCGTAGGAATGAATTGTGATAAAAACTATGGAAGAAAACCTCATTTTTATACGAGAACCCATGTAGTATTGATGTATATGTTGATTCTGGAAACCCTTGCCATGTAGAGGTAATAATCCACGAAATTTGGTGATCATAATAAAGAAATATTGGAGAAAGATTCATTGGAAATCTGTTTAAGAAAATTCTAGGGTTCTTGATGATTGGACATGATTTTAGGTTGAAAATCCATGTTTAATGATAGTTATACACATGCTTTACGTTATAAACACCTGGTATAATGTTATGATGATGATAGTAGGATTTTTGGGACGATTAGAATGGAAAAACATAGTTTTGGATGAAGAAGCTTGATGAATCCCGTAACTGCATTCTGCAGAATTTTGCCCAGGCCTGCTTGATCGATCGATCGAGCCTGGAGCATCGATCGATCAAAGGTTCGATCGATCGAGCCCCAAGCTTCGATCGATCGACCCTTCCTGACAGACTCCTATTTCCCTTGTTTAATTAGTTAAATTAAGTTTATCGTGAAATAATTTTTGGGCATTCTAAATAAAATGATTTGGGAGACATTGAGGACCAGTAGGGTATATGTAATAATGTTGGAACCTTTAATATTCAACGAGAATGATATTCATGGGATATTTACCTTAGGTTGTTAGATTTATGAATTTAAAGGGTGAGGTGCGTAAGAGAGTTACGTTGGAATCTAATAAAGTCACTTACTGAATTTTAGATTTATGGGGATATATTCCACGAGTGTTAGGTAATAAGTGAGAAAACCCTTCGAGTTAAGGTTAGGAATAAAACCTTATACGTAATTCTATAACTGTGAAATTAATGATAAATGGTATAATTACGGGTGATGAGAAGAACCTATATTAATATGATAAAGGGGTATATTTATATGATTGTGTGTACATATATTATATGCATGTGAAAAACATACCGCGCTACTTGCTATCCTTGAGGTTATCGCGCTAGGACAGTCTTATCTCGATCGGACCTTTATGGGGGATATTGACTAGTACCCTAGAAGATAGATATCCTTGGTACAGGCTATCGAATTGATAGTTCAGATGGTCCTAAGAGACGCGAGTATGTGCCATCCTCTTAGAGACTTGGAATCTATGCTTCGCCTCGATATTGTTTGTGTATGTGTTAATACAATTCGAGAGTGATTCCGACTTTGTATTCCCCTTGATTTGAGTGGTATGGGGTTTGGATAGTGGAAGTATGCACGCACCATAGTTTTATTCGGGGTGCTGTTATATATATATATATATTATACGAGTAGTTAATATATATATATATGAGATTATGAAATTTGAGACTGACTACTGTGATTTGATAAGTAGGACATGGTTGTTGACTCATATTATAAATACTTGTTTTGAGAAAGTATAAAATGTCACGGGTACTTTATAAATTTTACGAAGTTAAAAATAGAGAACTTTGGCTACAAATTGGAACATCTTTTTAAATTGAGATCGTGTATTGTAAATCTTTCGAGTAGTCTAAATTAAGTTAAATCTTTTAGAAATACTAGTATGATAAATGTTACAATAAACCGTTGGGAAGTTTAGTGCAATAGGTGTGCACATTAGAAGAGATGTGAGTATTTTCTCAAGAGAGGGACGTACTAATATGTTGTTGCATTGGCATGTATCAATTTAAATACTTGCTAAACGTATTTTAAATCAAACACACTTTCGGGCTCTGACCCGTTTCTTTTTCTCCCTCTCTCTTGTATATATATGTATATTTTCAGGTGCCCAGCCACAGGGGCGTCTTGCTTCGGATTCCTTGAGAAGAACGAGCTGCAGCTTAGGTGGGAGTTGCAGGTCACTTGAGTAGACGGCTTCTGTTATTGACTCCACTCCTAGTACTCTCATTTATTGGGCACGTGTCACCCCTTTTCATCATTTCATTTGTTGTTGGGACATTTATATTTTAGTTATTTCCGGTATTGTTCTATGGGATTTATTCAAGATGGATTTGTGATTTTAGTTTCGTATGTTGACATTCGATTGACGAATGTATTATGTTATTTGGCTTTTTGTGGTGTGATTCTTAATTGTAGAAATGTTGTTTTAAATAAATAAATCTTTTTCTTGAATTAAAATTTGGAAAGTTTGTATGAAAAATGTTTTTGACACTTAGCTTAATTATTTAGGGTGTTAAATTGGAAAATTTATTTTATCGACAGTGAAGCTGAGAATGAACCAACTGTTAACCTTGATTTAATTTAATAAAGGAGTGATCGCCCGGTATTTAATTAGGCGGGGTGTCATAGGTGGTATCAGAGCATCAGGTTCTAGTGTCCTTTAGGATCTGTGCGGCTTATTATGCTTTCAGCGTTGCTTTCTTTGATATAGAGCCCTAATACTAGGAACATTTTGTTTATCTCTATACATTGGAAATTCGTACTTCTGCTATTTTTTTATTTGAATGATGAACTCATCCAAATTTACTCAAATTTTCAGATGGATCGTCAAAATGAACTAGATAAGATGGTTAAGGGAGTCATCGAGCAAGATCGACTCACACCTCAGGTATCCTCAGGGAGAGTATCAACCGCCGAGTTAGCAGGTATCGTGGCACAAGCAGTTACCACTACAGTTCTACAATACCAAGAATGCAGCCTACAACTTAAAGGAGGCAAAAGACCTAGAGAGGTTAACCTAGTGCATGTGCCTGACGTTGAGAATTGTGCGAAGGCACCGAATCTGTGACAACAAAACAATCAAGATAGAGTCAGTTCTAGTAGTAACGAGATTTATGTACAGAGACAAAAGTGTCAGGGACAACGAAGCCAGGTTCAGAATTAAATCACCAAGAGGTGTTTCGGTTGTGGAATAGAGGACCACAAACGTAAATCTTGTCTGAATCAGACTGGGGATAAACTACAACCTGACTAGCAAAGAATTTTGAAACTCTGCTATAAATGTGTACAATCGGGTCACAAGTGGATGGATTGTCCTCGCCCTGACATAGTTTTTCCGCAGATTTCCCCTCAAGGCCAGCAAGACCAGGGAAAAAGAGAGACTAGTCAATACCGTAAGGAAGGGAAGCAGTTTCGGGGGAGGTGTTTCCAATATGGCACGAATGGCCATAGGCGTCAAAATTGTCCAGAGAAGAATAGGGCCCCACGGCAAGAATGTGCTGATAATGTACCCCAGAATCCAACTCCACCACCCTTTCCAACAGCCTCAGTTCAGCAGAGAAAGCTACAGGGAGGACGTGTCTATAATTTCCCACAGGCAGCAACCCCGCAGGCACCACCCGTGGTTTAGGGTATGTTTTTCTATCCATGTTACTATGAGTTGAGATTTGTTTATTACGAGTGCAATGCACTATTTTATAAGTTATTATTATTTATTTTTTTGCGAAAGCCTTAGGGTTGTTAGCCATAGCAAAGAGCACCGTGACATGTGTCGACTCACCACTGGGGAGTGGGTCACTTATATTCTTTATATGCCGGGGAGTGGGGTAGAGATTGGTAGATTGGTATTACCTGCAGACATGTTAGTCTTAGACATGCACGAGCATGATGTGGTTATTGGTATGGATTGGCTCGCATCTTATAGAGCCATGATTGATTGCTTCGGTGGGAGCATTATTTTTGCCATTCCGGGGCAAGAGATGTTTGTAGTGGTGATGCCTCGCCCAGAGGGAGGTTCGACCGCTCATTTGTATTACATAGAGGAGGATACCTCTAAGGAGGTTGTGATTCCCATATATTCGATCCTTGTTGTCAGGGAGTATTCCGATGTGTTTCAGGAGATACCTGGCCTACATCCCAATCGTGAGATAGACTTTGTTATAGACCTATTGCCTGATACGAGACCTATAGCACGCGCACCGTAACGTATGGCTCCAGCAGAGATGCGAGAGCTACGAGATCAGATAGAGCAGCTGTTAGGACAGGGCTTCATTTGTAGGAGTACCTCACCTTGGGGCGCTCCAGTCTTGTTTGTGAAGAAGAGAGATGGTTCACTGAGATTGTGTGTGGACTACCGGGAATTGAACAAGATCACGATACAGAATAAGTATCCGCTGCCTCGAATCGATGATCTATTCGACCAGTTGAGGGGAGCAACTTTCTTTTCGAAGATAGATCTGAGGTCGGGGTACCTTCAATTACGTATTAGAGAGCAGAATGTTTCAAAGACTGCCTTCTTGTCGAGATATGGGTCCTACGAGTTTAGGGTAATGCCGTTCGAACTCACAAACGCTCCAGCCATTTTCATGGACTTAATGAATCGAGTATTCAGAGAATTCTCGGATTAGTTTGTCATCGTCTTCATAGATGATATCTTGATATATTCACACTCCGAGGAGGAGCATGCCGAGCACTTGAGCCAAGTTCTTCAGACTCTACGAGAGCATCAGTTGTATGTTAAGTACGAGAAGTGTGGATTCTGGTTGCGAGAGGTACAGTTCTTGGGCCATGTTGTTTCTGAGCAAGGGATAGCAGTTGACCCGAGCAAAGTGTCAGCGGTGAGGGAGTGGGGACAGCCCATGACACCGACAGAAGTGCGTAGTTTATTGGGATTAGCCAGATACTACAGGAGATTCATTCAGGGATTCTCCAAAATAGCGGGTCCATTGACAAATCTGACTCGCAAAGGGGTACCATATGTTTGGGATGACGCTTGTCAGTTGGCTTTCGACGAGCTGAAGGACAAGCTTACTTCAGCACCAGTCCTTACCTTACCAAAACTGGGTGTGGAGTACCTGGTTTATACCGATGCGTCTTTACGGGGACTTAGAGGTGTACTCCAGCAGGAGGAGAAGGCTATAGCTTTTGCTTCTCGCAAACTTAAGCCTCATGAGAAGAATTACCCCACCCACGACCTGGAGTAAGCAGCGGTCATCTTTGCATTGAGGATTTGGAGGCACTACTTATTGGGTGAGAAATCCCGTTTGTTCACAGACCATAAGTCACTGCAGTACCTATTCACTCAGCGAGAGCTGAATATGCGTCACCGCAGATGGCTAGAGTTTGTGAAGAACTACCAGTTCGATATACAGTATCATCCGGGGAAGGCCAACGTAGTTGTTGATGCGTTGAGCCGTAGACCGGTAGACGATGTAGCGGACGTCTGGAAAGCGAAGTGGAAGGAATTGGGTCACCAAGACGCAGTGGCACAATCTCTCATATCCGTAATGTCGGTCACGCCTGAGATTGTTACGAGGGTGATACAGGCACAGACTACAGACCCGTTTTTCCAGGAGCAGATTGTACGACTTCTAGCCGAGGGTGCTGAGTCATACTCTGTTAGTTCTGATGGAGGTTTGCGGTTTAATGGGAGATTGGTGGTTCCAGAAGGCGCGGAGTTACGTCATGGAGTGATGACTCATTCTCACGGGTCCTGATTTGCAGTACATCCAGGTGGTGATGAAATGTACCAGGACATGAGGCGTCAATACTGGTGGAGTGGGATGAAGAAGGACATCGCCGAGTTTGTGTCCAAGTGTTCTACCTGCCAGCTGGTGAAGGTGGACCACCAGAAACCGTCAGGATTGCTTCAGCCGTTGGAAGTACCCGCGTGGAAGTGGGAGAGTATTTCCATGGATTTCATTACAGGGTTGCCTACATCACAGCGGGGCCACGGTTCTATCTGGGTGATTGTAGACCGTTTGACCAAGGTGGCTCATTTTCTGCCAGTGAGGCCAGATTATACCACGGGTCAGTATGCTCAGTTGTTCATCGCTGAGATTGTCAGATTACATGGGGTGCCCCTGAATATTGTGTCAGATAGGGACAAGATTTTTGTGTCACATTTCTGGGAAAATTTTCAGGAGGCTATGGGTACTGAGTTGAGGTTGAGTTCAGCTTACCACCCACAGACAGATGGATAGACAGAGCGTACTAATCAGATGTTAGAGGATATGCTACACATGTGTGTTCTCGATTTTGGAGGAGGTTGGGAACCATATCTTCCACTGGTAGAGTTTGCTTATAATAACTCTTATCAGTTTACGATTGGCATGGCTCCATTTGAGGCTTTGTATGGCAGGCCTTGTCGTTCTCCAACCTGTTGACTCGAGGTGGAGGACAATAAGTTGCTAGGACTGAAAGTGATTCAAGAGACCTCCGCTAGGATTGGGATAATCAGGAGTCGTATTCGGGTAGCCCAAGACAGGCAGAAGAGATACGCCGATGCGAAACGGTTCTTTCGGGAGTTTAATGTGGGAGATCAACTGTTATTGCGTGTATCTCCTATGAAGGGAGTGATGAGGTTCGGGAAGAAGGGTAAGTTGGCTCCGAGGTACGTAGGACCATTTCCCATCATCGAGAGGATTGGGCCGGTAACATACAGGTTGGGATTGCCAGAACATTTACATTGCATCCACGAGGTATTCCAGATCTCGTCGTTGAGACGATATCTTCGGGATGATATGGCCCATACTTACATTGCGATAGATGAGATTGACTTACAGTCTAATAGCTCTTACGAAGAGAGACCAGTGGCTATTCTAGACTATAGTGACAGGAGATTGAGGTCGAAAATAGTTCCACTTGTGCGAGTCCAGTGGGAGCATCATAATGTGGAGGAATCCACTTGGGAGCGTGAGGCAGATATGCGCGAGAGATATCCAGAGTTGTTTTTACCTGGTATGCCTTATTTTCCGAATTTCGGGATGAAATTCCGTTATTAGGTGGGGAGTATGTAATACCCCGTATTTTTATGCTATATTAATTTGGGGATTTATTAAATTTAATATGACGGTTTATTTAATAAAAATCCGAAAATTAATTATGTAATAATTATTAACGTGACGAGAGTTAGTAATTATGGGAAACTTGTTGAATATTACTAATGAGCATAGTAATATATTATATTGGTTATATTGAATGTCATAAGTGAATTAAATGACTATTTCGGAAATTTAAGTCGGGACGTGCCCGTGTCACGTCAGGACTAATTTTGTTAAATAAAAAGTAAATATTTTATAAGTTGTTCGTATGATCGTTTTGAGTGCGCCAACGCGTCCGGAAGGGTCGAGATAGTCAGTAAAGTATACACGGGGGTTTGGTTTGGGTCTCGGGGCTTTTTTAGGCCTAATTGGTGCCCCGTGAGGGCATTTTAGTCATTTTACATAAGTGGGTAATTATACCCACGAATTTCAGCCAACCTATATCAGCCATTAGGTCAACCTCTTAGGGTTAGAACATTCACAAATCAAGTGACGGCCATTGGAGAAGAGAGGAGAGAGCTCCAAGGCAAATCCAAGGCCAAAAAGCCACCGGTTTGCACCGCCACCACCACCACCGCGTAGATCACGAGTCGAGGAATGCAGCCATACCAAAATCAGCCGTGAATCTGCATACCAAAATCCCAGGCAAGTGTTTAAACTTGCTATTTTCGTTGATGCAATTTTCATGTTAGCTTAGGAATGAATTGTGATAAAAACTATGGAAGAAAACCTCATTTTTATAGGAGAACCCATGTAGTATTGATGTATATGTTGATTCTGGAAACCCTTGCCATGTAGAGGTAATAATCCACGAAATTTGGTGATCATAATAAAGAAATATTGGAGAAAGATTCATTAGAAATCTGTTTAAGAAAATTCTAGGGTTCTTGATGATTGGACATGATTTTAGGTTAAAAATCCATGTTTAATGATAGTTATACACATGCTTTACGTTATAAACACCTGGTATAATGTTATTATGATGATAGTAGGATTTTTGGGACGATTAGAATGGAAAAACATAGTTTTGGATGAAGAAGTTTGATGAATCCCATAACTGCATTCTGCAGAATTTTACCCAGACCTGCTTGATCGATCGATCGAGCCTGGAGCATCGATCGATCGAAGGTTCGATCGATAGAGCCCCAAGCTTCGATCGATCGACCCCTCCTGGCAGACTCCTATTTCCCTTGTTTAATTAGTTAAATTAAGTTTATCGTGCAGATAAATGATGATAATGAGATTGAAGATGAAGATAAACATTCACATCAAATATATAAGAGACAAAGGTTTTTAAAGTGGTTCGGCTATAAGGAAAAGCCTACGTCCACTGTTATTTTATTCCCAGGGGTTTACAATAGCACAATATGGTGTAGAGAGAGGGAGAAAAAGGGTGTGGATCTTGTGTATGGTGTCTCTCGGATCTCTTGGATCTCTTGGATCTCATGGATCTCTTGGATCTCTCGGATCTCTTGGATCTCTCGGATCTCTCTTCATAGTTGTCCCTTTTGGCTAAGGGAATACATGTATTTATAGTAATGGGAGATAAAGAGATTCATTGTATGTAGACATTTATACATTATGTCTACATTCAACGAATCTAATTGCTTGGTATGCTATGTGTTGTCATCTACAATATAAATGTACATTAATGATCATTAAATGCGTAGTTATCCTTTGATATTCCTGGTTGGTATGCCGACCAACACTCCTCGGGTGCCGACCAACTCTCCTCGGGTGCCGACTAATACTCCTCGGGTGCCGTTCAACTCTCCTCGGATGCTGACTAACACTCCTCGGGTGTCGATCAACTCTCCTCGGGTGTCGAATATTTCCACGTAGGATGACATGTGTCCTTTTTTGATTGGTCCTCGTAGATGGAGAATTTTTGCGTTAACAGAAGCCCCCAATGCTCCATGCTTGATGGTTTACTTGAAAGGATGGAGTATTTATTCTGCAGTGTTGCTCGGTGCTCGTGAAATTCTTGATCTACCTTCTTGATTTGTTCAACACAAAGTGCATTATCTCCTGGATGACATATGATACAGGCTGATCGATGGTTGCTAATCTTTCTCTTGAGGAACTCCGTGTGCTATGTATCACCCCTGGGAATTTGGATGCATCCATGCCATAATATGCAGCTTGTAGCTTGCCATAATCTTCAAGTATGTTGATTGGTTTGCCAACCGACCAAATGCTTCCTGTGCCGAGTAACTAAGTGATAACTTCACTTGCTTGATTTTTCTGATTTATGCTCCTCTGAATACTTTGTCGAGTAACATACTAGCTTTTGAACCCAACTCTTCAATCTTGTTAGTACCAAGCTAGTGGTGGACTTCGAAATATTTTCATACAACTTCTTCTTCATTATTGGTCGAGACAGTAGTAGCAAAAGATCTCAGTGTTGTAGATGCTGATTTTGACTTCTACCTCTTCTCGGTAACGAGCAAAAGGTTCTCGGGGACGAGCAAGAGCTGCTCGGGTAATTGTCGAAGAACAGAGAACTCAATCTGCTTTGGAGAATCAAGCCTTCCAACTAATGGCAAAGAACCAGGCCATCTGTGATGAACATCAGAATGTTGAAAGATCTTAACTTCATAAAACTCTTCAGTTTTTAAATGATCCTCCTGCTGGCGAGGAACCTGTTTCAAAAGCAGAGGGAAAGAAACCAATAGAGTAGGAATCTCAATGTAATAGTTAGTATACATTTTCATTCTCAATGTATTTTGTTTTTTATTGTTAACGAAAGACTTTCATTTTTGTTCGCAATCTTAATTGCTATTGTCTTGTAAAATACTCTACATCTGTGCATATGTATAAGTTAAAAAGATAACAATATTGTGTTGTTCATCGACCAACTTAGTAATAAAAAAGTTACAAGTATTAGTAATGCTCGATCACTTAATAATAAAGTAATGAGTATAAAAATGTTTAAAATTTTTCCAACCAACCAAGGTTGTTAAATTGTGCTCGTCGACCAATTATAGTTAGGGAGAGTTTTTATCCCCGACTAACCATACTTGGTAAATTTTGGAATATTTTTTCCTCGTCGACCAACTACGTTGATACAGTTTGGAATATTTTTTCCTCGTCGACCAACTACGTTGGAACAGTTTGGAATATTTTTTCCTCGTCGACCAACTACGTTGATACAGTTTTTATCCCCGACCAACCATACTTGGTACAGTTTGGAATATTTTTTCCTCGTCGATCAATTACGTTGGTACAGTTTGGAATATTTTTTCCTTGTCGATCAACTACATTGGTACAGTTTGGAATATTTTTTCCTCGTCGACCAACTACGTTGGTACAGTTTGGAATATTTTTTCCTCGTCGACCAACTACGTTGATGCAGTTTGGAATATTTTTTCCTCGTCGACCAACTACGTTGATACAGTTTGGAATATTTTTTCCTCGTCGACCAACTACAGTTAGTGGATTTTTCAGGTGAAGGAAAAATTATTTTTTATACTGATCCCTTTCTATTTTCTATTTGGAGAGATAAAAATATGGTGAATGATTAAAGTTATTACCAAATTTATATCAAAAATCAATCAATTTGACTTTATAAATGGAAGCTGAACCAAATTAAGTATATAGTTCATAAAAATGAATGCAAAGAGACTCAAACTTGAAGAGAGAAAATAGATCTGGGTCATGATTTCCATGAGAAAACATTTTATTGTCTTTAACCTTTTCCCATTCTTTTATTAAAAATATAATGGGAATTTGAATAGTCATCAAAGATCTTTCAAAATTTATTTCAAAATCAACAATGAAAATAGTCAAATCTTATCATCGTCGTATATATTGGTATATGTAATCATTTAAAATATTTATTCCATGATATAAAATAGAAACTTGAGAATCAAGTAAAAAGTTACGATTTATGAAATCCACTATTTTTCATATTTCTAAATAAGAATGGATCTAATAGTTATGATTTTAAAATCATGATATGCAATATTTTGCAAATAAAAATTGGACAATTAATTTATGTATATAAACATAAAAATCATGATTGAATCAAAAGATGTATGTATAATTGATTATACGTAGAGAAAATAAAAACTTAGCTTTTGATGGAGAACAATGGTTGTAACACGTTCCCACAGACGGCGCCAATCTGTTGAACACAGAAAATGGCCACTGCCATTTTAGTGGCGTAAACAGCAGATAAATGATGAGGATGAGATTGAAGATGAAGATAAACATTCACATCAAACATATAAGAGACAAAGGTTTTTAAAGTGGTTCGGCTATAAGGAAAAGCCTACGTCCACTGTTATTTTATTCCCAGGGGTTTACAATAGCACAATATGGTGTAGAGAGAGGGAGAAAAAGGGTGTGGATCTTGTGTATGGTGTCTCTCGGATCTCTTGGATCTCTTGGATCTCATGGATCTCTTGGATCTCTCGGATCTCTTGGATCTCTCGGATCTCTCTTCATAGTTGTCCCTTTTGGCTAAGGGAATACATGTATTTATAGTGATAGGAGATAAAGAGATTCATTGTATGTAGACATTTATACATTATGTCTACATTCAACGAATCTAATTGCTTGGTATGCTATGTGTTGTCATCTACAATATAAATGTACATTAATGATCATTAAATGCGTAGTTATCCTTTGATATTCCTGGTTGGTATGCCGACCAACACTCCTCGGGTGCCGACCAACTCTCCTCGGGTGCCGACTAATACTCCTCGGGTGCCGATCAACTCTCCTCGGATGCTGACTAACACTCCTCGGGTGTCGATCAACTCTCCTCGGGTGTCAAATATTTCCACGTAGGATGACATGTGTCCTTTTCTGATTGGTCCTCGTAGATGGAGAATTTTTGCGTTAACATCGTGAAATAATTTTTGGGCATTCTAAATAAAATGATTTGGGAGACATTGAGAACCAGTAGGGTATATGTAATAATGTTGGAACCTTTAATATTCAACGAGATATTTACCTTAGGTTGTTAGATTTATGAATTTAAAGGGTGAGGTGCGTAAGAGAGTTACGTTGGAATCTAATAAAGTCACTTACTGAATTTTAGATTTGTGGGGATATAATCCACGAGTGTTAGGTAATAAGTGAGAAAACCCTTCGAGTTAAGGTTAGGAATAAAACCTTATACGTAATTCTATAACTGTGAAATTAATGAATAATGGTATAATTACGGGTGATGAGAAGAACCTATATTAATATGATAAAGGGGTATATTTATATGATTGTGTGTACATATATTATATGCATGTGAAAAACATACCGCGCTAGGACAGTGTTATCTCGATGGGACCTTTATGGGAGATATTGACTTGTACCCTAGAAGATAGATATCCTTGGTACAGGCAATCGAATCGATAGTTCAGACAGTCCTAAGAGACACGACTATGTGCCATCCTCTTAGAGACTTGGAATCTATGCTTCGCCTCGATATTGTTTGTGTATGTGTTAATACAATTCGAGAGTGATTCCGAATTCGTATTCCCCTTGATTTGAGTGGTATGGGGTTTGGATAGTGGAAGTATGCACGAACCATAGTTTTATTCGGGGTGCTGTTATATATATATATATTATACGAGTAGTTAATATATATATGAGATTATGAAATTGGAGACTGACTACTGTGATTTGATAAGTAGGACATGGTTGTTGACTCATATTATAAATACTTGTTTTGAGAAAGTATAAAATGTCATGGGTACTTTATAAATTTTTACGAAGTTAAAAATAGAGAACTTTGGCTACAAATTGGAACATCTTTTTAAATTGAAATCGTGTATTGTAAATCTTTCGAGTAATCTAAGTTAAGTTAAATCTTTTAGAAAGACTAGTATGATAAATGTTACAACAAACCGTTGGGAAGGTTAGTGCGATAGGTGTGCACATTAGAAGAGAGGTGAGTATTTTCTTAAGAGAGGGACGTACTAATATGTTGTTGCATTGGTCTGTATCAATTTAAATACTTGCTAAACATATTTTAAATCAAACACACTTTCGGGCTCTGACCCGTTTCTTTTTCTCCCTCTCTCTTGTATATATATGTATATTTTCAGGTGCCCAGCCACAGGGGCGTCTTGCTTAGGATCCCTTGAGAAGAACGAGCTGCAGCTTAGGTGGGAGTTGCAGGTCACTTGAGTAGACGGCTTCTGTTATTGACTCCACTCCTAGTACTCTCATTTATTGGGCACGTGTCGCCCATTTTCATCATTTCATTTGTTGTTGGGACATTTATATTTCAGTTATTTCCGGTATTGTTCTATGGGATTTATTCAGGATGGATTTGTGATTTTAGTTTCTTATGTTGACATTCGATTGACGAATGTATTATGTTATTTGGCTTTTTGTGGTGTGATTCTTAATTGTAGAAATGTTGTTTTAAATAAATAAATCTTTTTCTTGAATTAAAATTTGGAAAGTTTGTATGAAAAATGTTTTTGACACTTAGCTTAATTATTTAGGGTGTTAAATTGGAAAATTTATTTTTTCGACAGTGATGCTGAGAATGAACCAACTGTTAACCTTGATTTAATTTAATAAAGGAGTGATCGCCCGGTATTTAATTAGGCGGGGTGTCACAAAATTCTTATAGCATTCTTGCTAATTGATGATAATTAAGTACTCTTTGTTATAATTAAAAAGTTATTTTGTTGAGGTAAACAAGGTTGTTTTTATTTTGTGTTGTCGTTAGTTAACTTTTGCTTTGGTTTGTCAATCATATGTTTTGAACATTTTTGTTTACATGCCTATATCAAATTTATGTTTTTAGGAATCAAAATTATTGTATAGCATCTTAGTGATTCCTATTCCACAATTGTCCCGGTTTTATTTTACGTACCATTAATCCTTATGTTTCATTTGTTTTTTTATATCGATTGTTTTTTAATATTAATTTTCCTTATCTTTTACGCTCACACTTTTTTTAATTTTTTATATTTAATTTTAAATTTATTATTTATATAAGGGCACTGATATACTTACCGGACAAATTTACCGGATAATTACCGGATGCCCATTTTTTTTTCTTTCTTTCTTTGTGTTTGTTAAAGCTTTGTGAAAAGAACTGTTTCAAAAAATAAAAATTAGTTTAATATAAATAAATTAAAAGTTTTTTTTGTACTTTTTTAAACAGTTTTAAGAAATACAAAAAATGGTTTAAAAATAAGGGGTGTCGCTGGCGCGGACCTTTAAAAATAAGAAAATATTTGATAAATGGGTGTTTGAGGTACTAAATGAGTTAAAAATAATATAAAAAAATAATTTCTTATTAGAATAATTTTTTAACGTGGACCTTTAAACAGTTTTAAGAAATACAAAAAATATTTTAAATGTTGTAAAATTAAAATAAATAACTTTAAAAATAGAGGGTGCCGCTGGCGTGGACCTTAAAAATAAGAGAATAGTAGGCAAATGGGTGTTTGAGATATTAAATGAGTTAAAAATAATAAAAAAATATAATTTCTTATTATATTAGTTTTTTAAATCGAATTTTTTAAAAAATCTATTCTAATAAGAAATTAATTTTTAAGTCGAACTTTTAAACAAAAATTGGTTTAAAAATAAGGGGTATTCATAAATGGGTGATTCAGGGACTAAATGAGTTAAACATATTATAAAAAAAAAATACTAATTAAAAATAAGAAAAAAAACTATTTTAAGAAAATAAAATAAAAGAACTGTTTTTTATATTAATAGGAAAACTATTTTTTAAATAAAAAACTTTTTTTTTAAATAAACAGTTGTTAAAATAAAAGAATAAGAAACTAAAAAAAAAGAAAAAGGGGAGATCCGGTAATATTCCGGTAAAAGCATCCGGTACATATCTCATTAAACAAAAATTAATTTAAAAAATAAGGGTTGACGCTGGCGCGAACCTTTAAAAATAAGAGAATATTGGGTAAATAAGTGTTTGAGGGACTAAATGAGTTAAAAATAATATAAAAAAACATACTGTGCCATATTCAATACACAGTTTGATTAGTGTCGTTAACGCGGATCCACATCCAACAAATGATGTGGGTATACAAATGTGGGTCCGCGCCAGCAATACTAATCAATCGCGATATCATGTTAATAAACATAATTTTTTTATTTATGAAAGAAATATTTTTTAATTTAATTTTAATAAAAAACTGCTTAGTTAATATAAAAAAAACTTTTTTTTTTATATCAATTGGAAAACTGTTTTTTTTAATATAAAAAACTGTTTTTATTTCAATTGTTAAAAACAAAGTAATAGAAAATTTAAAAAAAAAAGAAAAAAAAAAGAAAATTGATGATCCGATAATTCTCCAGTAAAATCGTGCGGTGCATACATAGTTTTCCTTCATATAGTATTTTCCTAAGCAAAATTAGAATGAGCTCGCACATGTGTTATTAAAATGGAAAGGCAAAATGGAGTCGCGATAAATATTCCACCATTATAAATGATATTGTTCTCACCAAATTATGTATTAACCGTTGTTCCTTTATAACGCATCAGAATGTACATAAAGTGTATATAAGCAAATTTGATTATTCCGCAGCCAAGTTGAAACATGCTTTGGAATTTCTGTAATTCCTCGAGGGGTTGTTCATGTGGAGTTGTTTCTCTGGGATGCATGTGGGTTTTATTCAACTTTAATATGGTTTACTTATCTCTAGCTGCAAAGTGAGAGAAAGAGAGAGAAGCCTTGATATGCTCTCTATATATCTCATATCTTTCTTCACTATGAAGCTTCCTATTCACACACACATATATTCATATAACTAAGATACCCAATATCTTCAACTTGGAGAATCTCCAAAAATCAAAGCAAAACAAGATAACTTTAGCAGAAGAAAATGGATCAAAGCAGGCATATGGGACGGATAATGATAATAGAAAAAGGGGAAGATCTGAGGGTATACTCCAAAAGGAGAATTTTTGTTTTCTCTGATCTTTTTCATTTTTATTGTTATTTTTTTAAAGGTGATTATGGGTCAAGATTATTTTTGCCTTTTTCTCTTTTTCTTTTGTCAATGGGGCCTTTCAAATAAAGTTGTCTCTTATACGGATCAAAAGGAAAATAAAATGTTTGTAATGTTTTCAGGGCCAAGACTTGGCTTTTTATTGCGTATAGTACAATAGTACCTGGAGTAGGTCTAAGCTAGAAGAATTATCATGGGCAATATGGACAGCAAAACCATTAAGGTTAAACTTTATTTCTGTCAAATAAAAGCGCTATTTTTTTTTTTTTATAGATTTCACAGCAAAATGCAAACAGTTCATTAATAACCCATTACTGGAATGGAAGGAACAGCGCCAATAAAGTTGAATGACGCTATATACACTACGACAGTTTCTACAGGGCTGTCCATTTTACTTCAGGAAACCGCTGCAATGCTATTTTATTTAATGAAAAAATAGGTGCAGCTCTAGAGCTTGTCGCAAGTTCAACATATTTTTTGGTGTTTTTTTTAAGGGGTTTTGCTAATTAGTTGGGTTTATTAAGTATGTAGTTTAATATGTCGTAACATTTTATTTTTGCTCCATCAGGCCCCATGAATTTTTTTTTTGTTCCAATAGGTCTTATTTGTAAAAATACAGTGAATATTCACTATATGTACAAATATGACCTATTACGGAAAAAATGTTGCGATATGACCTGCTAGAAAATATTTCATATAAATGAGACTTAATAGGAAGATCCTTTTTTTAATTAATGGCCCTTTCTCGGACGGTTAGAGAGTTTCTCTCTCTAGGTTTGCTTGTGAATTTTTTCACCACCGCCATAACTTAATTACTCATCTTCCTCCTCAGTACAATTCCCCTACCACCTCTCTGGTGCTAACCATTTCCCTAATTTTGTCGTTATTTTTTCTAAATGAGCTTCAGGTCAGATAAGGAATGGGAAGAGTTTCTCCCCAGTGGCAGTGTTCCTAAGACCATGCTCTGATATCATCTGTTAGACCCCGCGTAATTCTGGCATCGATCGCCACCAAAACTAAGTTGGGCGTGAGTAAATAAACTATCATTCTTACCATGAGGTAGATATGGGACATATAAAATTAAACCACAAGATAAATAATAATCAATCCCAAAAGATAAACCATCCAACTAAGCGATAAGAGATCCATCTCCATGCTAAACTCAAAGTAAATCCAATCTCTAATAATACGAAACTAATCTCTAACAGAATCGAGTGAAACTGAGTAAAACCCATAACAACTTTGGAACTGAATGGGCCAATCAAAATCATAAACTGTGTCTCAATGTAACTACCAAGGAAAGAAAATTAAACTAACTAATACGCATAAAGTAAATAACTCTCGCTACACCTCCAAGAAAGTCTCCAATTAATCCTATGCATCTTCTCTAGATTTATCCTCACAAAGTTAGTCAACGCACGACGTCAGAACCCCGAGCATTAATACACACTATTCGTGAATCCAAACAATAGCATTATACGCAATAAATATCACAATGGAGTATTTTAATTATGAATATATTTTTTTTTCAAAAAGAAAATATTTTATTTAAAGATGGAGAAAAAGCCTCTCCAAGAGCACTTACAAGCGCTAAAGTTGGAATCTTACAAAAAAGAAACAACAATCTAAAGCCAATTTAAAATAAAATAAAATTAGGTCCTACGCTTTCTTGACCGCGTTCGCTTGCGAACGACGTTCCAGTTGTCATTTTCCATATGAAAACTTACATCATTCGAGATAAGATCGGAATCCACCGCAGATGCTGAATCAAGTTTGGGGAGATCCACGAATAAATTAATGTCGCGATCATCGTGAATTTGTGCAATAATAGGATTAACTAGGGATAACTCGTCACTTGCATGAATATTCTCTAAACGAGTCATATCATCATCGCTTTTAGAGTCTTCATCACAAGATGAGGTCCCAAGTAGATCATTACGTAATACCAGTTTATCTCCTATTAATACGATTGAATCTCGTTGGATTAAGTGATGAATATCACCGTAAATACCTGTATTTTCTGAACTTTCTCCTTTTTCCCTGTTAGATAGAGCCGAATTTTTTTCCCACTGTTTTCAAAAAATTTAGTGCTCAGTTTTAAATGCTCCTTCAATCTCTTTTTTATCGAACTTTCACTTGAGAATGAATTCCCGGAATTCCTCTGAACGGTTATATCATTTTTAGCAAGAAAATTAATTCTTCCTGGAGGTAAAGCATTATTGTTTTGCTGACCCCTTGATGAGACCTGATGGAAGGAAGGCTTTACAATCTCGACAGTCCTATTGCCACTGTTAGCCTCCATGACTTCAATGGTCATATCTGTTGATGAGACCTGATGGACTGATGGGTCTTTTCTGTTGAAAATTTCGGCAGTTGGCTTTTGGTTCCTATCTCCATTGTTACCAGCCATGACTTCAATTATTTCTCCATTCCTTTTTTTTGGGAGCATCTATATTAGTTTCCAATATTTCAGGAAACTTTTGACCATTATTTTCTGGGCCATCAGTATTTTTGGGAACAGACTTACAACCAGTCAAATCAGTTGGGATCTTTCCAACTAAGACATATATATCAATCGGATTTTTTAGGTCTTTTTGAAAAGCCCACACTTGCAGATGTCCGACGAGATCTTTTTCACCTTGATCACCTTTATCAGTGTCATTTTTTGCTTGAACTTCTTTTGCAATTTTTTCGTTATTAAATACACGTGGAGAAGACTTTCCATTGAAAACCACTAAAGTCGTTTCTCTCTTTTTTTCATTTTGAGAATTCAAAATTTTTGAAAAATTAGGATTATCATCTGGTTTAGTTATCACAATCCCACATGATCCGATTTCCACCACAGGGCTACCACTCACGGCTGCTGCAGGCGGAGTAGTCCCAACAGCAATTTCATAAGTTGGTTTGGATTTTGACGTATGTTTTTTTGAAGCATTTGCCAACACACGTTGGGAAGTTTGAACAGGTGTATTACCCACCATTTTTTGGAGGTTCTTACACTCACTAACAGTGTGTCTAACACACCTACAGAAATTACAAAAACTAGGGAGATTCTCATAAGACAGATTAACGAAAAAGCTGCCCTCCCCTCTTTCAATCAATAATTTTTCAGGAGGTTTATTGGACATGTCCACCTAAACTAAAGCCCGAGCGTAATGTCCATAAGACTTTTCCAGTGTGGTCTTGTCAATACGAAAGGGGGTACCAGCACCCCTGGAAATTTGTAAGAGCAAGCAGGGATCCTAGTACTCTAGGCATAATCCCACGAATCGAATCCATACAATGGCAGTTGAGGAAACATGTGTATCCGGATGAAAATCAGGAACCCATTCAAATAGTTTGAAAAATCCAGTAGAAAGTTTAGATCTACGAGTATTCCACACCATATTCTTGTCAAAGGAAGAAGACAAGCAAAGATTGTAATAACCTTTACCTATGTGGGTAAGTACCCAACCATTTTGTAGCTGTCAAAGATAGTTGAGGTGAACTTTCAACTCCGCCAAATTCCAGGGTTTGTCACCTTTAGCAAGAGTAAGTCTTCCAATAAGACTACAAGAGCTGCAATCTTGAATAACTTCTTAGTAAACCTCATCAAGAAGTCTAACAGCCAAAGTTTCTCCACACAGTTAATGGAGGTGTTAATGGAAGGAGGGTTGGAGGTTTTTTTATTATTTGTGGAGAAGGAGTGTTTTTTTAACCAAGAATCTCAAAAAAACATGGTTTCTTTGGAACAACCTCAAGAACAAGAGTATTAAGAGGAGTAGAGTCATCATAAAATGGTTTTGGATCAAAGTCAAAGCAAGGAGGAGAAGTAGAAACCATTGCTAAGAGGGAGATAAGCATTAATGAGAGAGAGAGAACTTTAGAGAGGAGGAGTTTCTCTCTCTAAAAAAACCCATTTCGCCAAAGTCCATAAGTTAAGAATTTAGTACTCTCAACAAATGGTGTGATGCACCAACCAGCTCGGGGAGAGATTGATGAGATCTAAGAGCCATTTTCTTATGAATATAATTAAACGCGGAAAAGATAAATTACTAACCACCCACAAAGATTCTGATAAAAGCACACCAATATCATTTTAATTATCTCACAGCCCCAAAGCGTTAATTTAATTATATTAACCCAAAACTATTGTTGTTCTCACTTTTTATTATGGTGGTCCTCCTGACCCGGGTGGTAATCCACCAAAGTGTCACACTTTCCCTTCTCAATAGCTAGCCAAATTCGTTTAAATTCTCGATCCCCCGCAATATGACAAGGTTCCACACACGACACGATATAAATCACCCAAGCTGACCGATTTAAGCTGTCGGTCCCTGACACATTATATCCCCACAAATTTTAATACCCATTTTTATCTAACACATTAATTCTCATCTTCTCAATTTATTAAGTTCTCAAATTTTTGCACCCTTTTTATTGATGTGAGATCCTCAAAATACCCCTTAGTCCCATACCTAAGGGTACCCCAAGTACTTATACGTCCTATCCTACATATAAGATGAATTCCCAACATTTATTCATCTGAGTCTCATTCCTAGTCTAGCATGATGACGCTAAAACATTAAAAATCTGCCCCACCCTGAAATATGAAATCCGCAGGAATCTGCACTAACTAGTTCCATACCTTGTAAGCATCCTATAATCAAGGTGAGTAATATACTAGCCAAAATCCCCTCGTCCCCACGATGGAAAAAGTGAATAAACCAATTCACACAATGTCATAAATCATAATCACAACATGACACTTTAATCACAAATGTCACAATTCAATTTAATTCCATTAACAATATAGTCATCGTTTTCAACATAATTATTTCCATCCAATACTTGTTAATTTATTTAATATGCGATATTATTCAATATGACCTAATCGTTCTCTTTTATAAATCTTCTAGCTTTTTATAAGTGTGTCCGCATCCCACATAACATATAAATAATCACATAACTTCTACATGTGAACCTACAGCTCAAAAATCATAAAAAACCAATCATCTAACTTAGGCACCCAAGGATTTCAAGGATTAAATCATATTCAAATGTTTCATCAAAACAACCCCAAAATTTAGTGTCCACTTTCTCTAATTAAGTTGCTAATTGATTTTAATCAAAAACACGTGATTAAGGATTTAGGCGATACTTAAAGCGTATAATACTAAAGGAAATGAATAGTGTATTTATGCCTAAGATTAAGATGATGAAATTTTGACTACACGGTTGGATTCCTCTCGAAATATTAGCAAATAGATGTTCTTGAATAATCTCGAGAAAACCCGGTTTAAAGGTCCAAAACTTGGATTGAAAATAGCTCTCCAATGGAGTTAAGGTTTTGAGGGAGGAACAAGATGTAAAATGGGATATTATTTCTCTTAGTGTTTAGATGAAAGTGTTTTTAAAACTTCTAAACCCGTCACTTTGTTTATATACCAAAAAGAATTTGAGCCCTAATCAAATACAAAACACTCAAAAGATTATTACGGACGATCGAGGTGTCAAAATGGCTTGAAATTTTAGTACGATGTAGCGAACAGCGAGACCGAGTTGCTGTGAAAAATTTAGCTCGATTAGACGGTCAAATTTCTAAAAAAATTATATTTATCCTCCTTAGCTCGGATCCTCCCCCGTTTTTTATACAAAAAGTTACAATATCCAAATTTAAATCCCGATTTAAATTTCACTTCAAACATAATTTTTAATATAAAAAACCCACATATTTAATTACTGAGAATAACTAAATCCAAATTTTTTTTTTCTCGAAATTTCCAATTAATTAATTTAATTAGCTATTAAAAACACGGGGTGTTACATACTTCCCCACTAGCAAAAGAATTTTGTCCTCGAAATTAGACGAAGTATAAATATCAAACGTAAGTCGCGAACAGAGAATAAGGCTCACATACGCCTACTCATTTAATGCCATAATTGGACGTCCATACAACCAATCCTACAGGCAACGACCCCATGAACAACAAAATAATATATGTCGCTATATATATATATATATATATATATACACATAAGTATTAAAGTAATGGCGTACCACGCACTCTCGCAAATCACCACTCGATTCTATTTCCGATAATCCTCGCAACACATAAATCCCAAAATCAAATTACATCGCTGCATCGACATAAGACATACCCAAAAATTATACTAACGATCTTTTAAATAATTAACGTCTCTAAATTCAACTCTAAGGATCCTCACATCAAGATTACGAATTCTAAACACAACACCTACAACGTCCTTAACAAAAAATTCTATATTTCCTAGAAACACATCTAACACGTATGCTAGACCCTGTACCTTAAGGAGTACGAATCAATAAAGGGAATCAGAGATCGGTAACGCAAAAGCTAAATGAACTCACAACCAACGAGACCTAAGACCATGCTCTAATACCATTTTTCAGACCCCGCATAATTCTGGCATCGGCCGCCACCAAAAGTAAGTTGGGCATGAGTAAATAAAATACCATTCTTAGCATGAGATAGATTTTAGACATATAAAATTAATCCACAAGGTAAATGATAATCAATCCCAAAAGATAAACCATCCAACTAAGCGATAAGAGATCCATCTTCATGCTAAACTCAAAGTTAATCCAATCTGCAATAATATGAAACTGAATAATCTCCAACTGAATCCAGTGAAACTGAGTAAAACCCATAACAACTTTGGAACCGAATGGGCCAATCAAAACCATAAACTGTATGTCAATGTAAATACCAAGGAAATAAAATTAAACAAACTAATACGCATAAATTAAATAACTCTCGCTACACCTCCAAGAAAGTCTCTAATTAATCCTATGCATATTCTCCAGACTTATCATGACAAAGTTAGTCAACGCACGAGGTCAGATCCCCGAGCATCAATACACACTATCTGTGAATCCAGGCAATAACATTATAAGCAATAAATATCATAATAGAGCATTTTAATTACGAATATAACTAAATGTAGGAAAGATAAATTACTAACCACCCCAAAGATTCTGATAAAAACACATCAATATAATTTTAATTATCCCACCACTCCAAAGCGTTAATTTAATTATATTAACACAAAATTATTATTGTTCTCACTTTTTATTATGGCGGTCCTCCCGTTCCGGGGGGTAATCCATCAAAGTGTCACATTTTCCCTTGTCAATAGCCCGAATTCGTTTAAACTGTAAATCCCTCGCAATATGACAAGGTTCCACACACGACACGACATAAATCGCCCAAGCTGACACGTTTAAACTGTCAGTCCTTGACACATTATATCACCATAAATTTTAATACCCATTTTTATCTTAGGCATTAATTCTGAACTTCTCAATTTATTATGTTCTCAAATTTATCCACCCTTTTTATCGATGTGAGATACTCAAAATACTCCTTAGTCCCATACCTAAGTGTCCCCAAAGTACATATACGTCCTATCCTTCGTATAAGATGAATCTTAGTCTCATACCTAGGCTAGCGTGATGACGATAAAACATTAAAAATATGCCCCACCACGAAATATGAAATTCCCACGAATCGACACTAATTAGTCCTCGTGATGGCAAAAGTGAATAAACCAATTCACACAATGTGACGACCCGAATATGATTATGATAAATCATGTTTAAATCATGCTTACCGTATGGGATGGGGATAATGTGTTATTAGAATATATAATCTTTAGTTATTGTGTTTAGTCAATCCTACCTTCATAACTTATGAAATATTGAATTAGTCACAAACACAAATTTGTGAAGTCTTCGGTAGGAATGTTCAAGTTCGGGACTAGTTTTGGCCACAAAATAATATAATAATTGACTTGAGGTGAAAACTAGATAGCTGTAGATATATGAGTTAAGTTTGTAACACAACAAACGGTGTGTAAAACAAAGGTTCAAGGAAGGAGTTACGATGCAATTACGAACAGGGGTAAAGTAGACATTTAGCTTTAAAGGATATTTTGTCTTATATGGCGACACATGTCATGTTTTGATTTAGACCAAGGGGAGATGACTTATACCGACTTTAAAACCTTGAAATGACCTCCTCCTTCAGTCAAAATCAGGCATGAGAGATTTTGGCTTGAGGAGTGATAATCGGGAAGCTCGGGAAGTAGAAAGTGAGGAGAAAAATTGAGAAAAATCCATAAGAAATTACGAAAAAGTCCATAAGGTAATTCTATGCATAAATCTTGTTATTATTTTGGTATTATCGATTGAAATGATATAAATCATTCATTGTTTATTGAAATTTCATGCCTTGATGTATATGTATGGATAGATGCAAGTTTAAGCAAAGTTGAACGTGTAAATCATGTATATTGCTTCGATTGGAAACCTTGTCTATTCAAACTTCTATAAATTTTTGTATATTTATTGGAATTGAATAATTTCAGTTGGAAATGAAAATATTCTCATATATGTATACTATATCCGAATATTATGTGAAAATACCAACAACTGAATCTTGGGTGATAGTTTGAAGTTCAGGTATAAAATCTGCCCCAAAAGAGTAAGTATGCACACCATGTGTTCGATGTTTTTCTTGACATAGTAAATGAACCTTAAAAATATGAAACTTTAAATTTTTATTTTTTAAATACGATTATTGATGTTGGTTGAAATATCATAGAAAGTTATGATACAGAAAAATTATGAAAATTCTTGGAAGTTGACTGGAGGATAAAGGTATGCAACAAAGAAATGGGAATATCTTGCTTTAGGAAACTTGAACTCACATGTCGTATTTCGAATTGGGTACCCAATATGTTAAGGATGAAACTAATAAGAAGAAATTAAAATATATTTGGCCTATGATTTGGCTATGGTAAATATCTTACCATGAAATTAGATTGGACTTCATTTACTATATATGATTTGAATGGGATTATATGATGCTTATGAATTGGGTTAGGTTTAAGTTATTATTTGGATTGTTAATATCCTTATGATGATAATAATATTGTAAAAATTTATATGCAAGAAGAACCGGTTGAACAAGTTCCAGGCAAAGGCAATGGAAAAACATATTAAGTCGCCAAGCTGAGTGTACTCACTGGTAAGATGTATTTATACATGTTTATGGATATTATATATTGTGCTTTCCGGGTTGAGTGTAAATATGAGATGTTGTGCTTATTGAGATGATTATGAATATCACATATTGTAATTACCGAGTTGAATATAAATATGAGATGTTGTACTTATCGATATGATTATGGATATTATAGGTTGTACTTACCGAGTTGATTATAAATATGAGATGTGGTACTTATTGAAATGATTATGGATATTATATGTTGTACTTGCCAGGTTGAGTATAAATATGAGATGTTGTGCTTATCGAGATGATTATGGATATCATATATTGTACTTACCGAGTTGAATATAAATATGAGATGTTGTACTTATCGAGATGATTATGGATATTTAGGTTGTACATACCGAATTGATTATAAATATGAAATGTGATACTTATGTGACACCCCGACTAATTAAATACCGGGTAGCTACTCCTTTATTAAATTAATACAAAATGCCAAGTTGGTTCAGTTCATAACATCACTGTCAAAAAACGTTTTACAATTACTAGCCACCTAATATTTAAAAAGTGAGTTGTCAATTTTTAATTAAATCCGATTAACATGCAATAATTAGATTATGAAATGCTAACATAACCACCACAACATAAAGACAATAGAAGAACCATAAAATAACAATGAGTCTGGAGGAATACTCCTCACAACAATCCGAATACATAATAAACAAGTACCAAGTCTGCATCACTAAAATTAATTACAACCCAAAATCTAAAATAACTGAATAAGTAGAGTGTCTCTAAAAGAAATGGGGTGACATGCCCAACAAATGAGAAAAGATGATAATATAGAGTCAAGACCGAAAATGGAGGCGTCTACTGTCAAGGTTCTGTAACTTCTACAACAGCTACAGTACGTCACCTGAATGGAACTCCTATGCTTGGGGTCCTTGTGGCTGGGAACCTAAAAGGTTTTTTCAAGAAAATATATTTGGAAGCAAACGGGTCAGAGCCCTATAGTGAAAACAGTTTAAAATATAGCAAGTGTTTTAATGACATTAAAATAATGAATGCAAAATACATGTTAGGACGTGCTCTCACATGAGATACTCACCTCTCGACTATTTGTGCACTCCTAGCGTACCCGTACCCATTTTAGATATTCTGTATCTAACTAGTCCAATCATAAAATCTAACATTACTATACGATTCCCGCTTTAATTTTGACATCTTCATTGAAATAGAAAGCTTTCCATTTATTCTCGGTTTCCCATATTAGTAATACTACTTAATAAAGGAATTCCACTTTTATCTTTATAAAAACGTTGTAATTATTTACATACACATTTATACATGACAGTACATTTCAATTTAATCGTATATTATTCTCATCATAAATATACAATATTTGCACCCCGAGGCTAAGCTGTGGTGCACACATACTCTGCTATCCAATCCCGGTACATCGCGTACATAAGGACCACGCATTCCGAATCTCTCAGGAATCGTTCTCAAATGACAACATTCACAAATAATGGAGGCGAACATAGTTTACATCACATGGGTCACGCACATACCTACGCTCCCATGATTAGCAGACTTATTAACTTCTCAATAAGTCCTTCTCTGACCTATGTCCTCGAGGTACCAAGCTAAATCCCCCCGTAGTCACACAAAGATTTGTTGGCCCTGATCGAACGCCGACCTCCCATGATAGCAAGTACGGTAGGTATGTTATACACAGAAAACCACATATACTAAGAATTCACACTTCTTAGATATCTCAGTATATTAATAGAGATATACTTCTCGTTCTTATCCCGTCATTTACTATTATGTGTTTATAAGTTCCCGTTTTAAATGCATTAAAGTTGTCAACTCTTCTCACGTCGTAATTATGTACTCGTTTCAAAATCCACAATTATCATCCGGTTTACTATAAGGTTCTAGGTTCTACTCCTTAACGTACCCCAATCTCCCAAATATACTCACTAGTCAATAAAGGAAGATTATAATTTCCTCTAAATAAGTCTACGGAATATTTGAAATAAAATCAGGCCAAAAGGGCCATTCTGTCAACTCATTAGAAGTCTCGTTCGAACGAAAGGTTTTAAACGAATTACCAACTCGTTAGAAGGGATACTGTCATCTCGTTAGAAGCTCGTTCGAACGACCTGGGCAGGTCTTCTAACGAGATGGCAGAACATGCCCAGAAATCTGCAAAGTCCATTTTTCTTCCTTTTTCTCTTTTCTAAATCCCTCTTATGATCATCCAAACTCAGTTTTAATATGTTTAAACTACACTAAGTCCTCCTAGGTCACTTTTTAACATATATATGGGGTCAATACCTCCTAAATCAACACGTAATCATCATAATTTCCCAAATCTTATCCCGAACCCTATAAATATGAACCCAGAATTTAATATCTACAATTACTCCTTATAAATCCGTTTTTACATCATCAAAAGATATATTTCGCATATGAAATTCATCCAATCAATCTACATGTAATCCCTATATGAGATTATGAATTCTACCTCCAATTTTATGGGTTTTTCATCAAACTTTTAATATAAGACATATCTTCAATTCTAAGCATGGAAGAAACATTCGCTTGAAATTATGTAATTAAAACACTTGCCTTAGATGTTCTGATTTGATGTTGAAGGATAAAGGTTGATTCTCCTCTTCCTCTCTACCGATTTCTCTCAAAGATGGTGATGGTGGTTGGAGGTTTCCTTTGGAACCTCTTCAAACTCCCCCTTTAACTCCCGTAGCCCTCTAACTTACCAAATGCTGATAATGGACTTAGTGGGTTCCTAAATAATATATAATTAACTCCTAAAATTCGTGGGTTTTAATTCCCATATTTTTAAAATTACCAAAATACCCTTTTGGGTTTTCGGTATGGCCTAAAAATTCCCTGGGACCCAAACTAAACCATCGAGTAGTATTTTCCAACTATTTCAACCCTTTCGGACACGTTGGCGCACAAAATGACCATTCGGTTGATAAAAATAAAATTCACTTTTTAATTCAAATGCTTTCATTTCTGACGCGACTGACATGCGTGTCTCAACTAAAATTCCAAATTGCCATATTTCAGTCTCGCGACAATTTAATATTTATAATACTCATGAAATTTTCAATTTAAACATCATTGTTGATGTAAAAAATTAGATCACTCTAATAATTCAATCACAGATAAATAAATGAGACAAAAGATTTTTAAAGTGGTTCAGCCTTATAAGAATGGCCTACGTCCACTGTTTTGGTATTGCTGTTGTATGGGAATTCTCGATTACAAGCTATCTCAAGAAATTCCGGTCTGGGGGTCCTCTTACAATGAGGATTGTAAAATGTATTTATAGCCCTGAGGCTGTAATGTGAAAGGGTACTATATTAAATGATATACATATGAAAGGGTAATACATTTAATGCCCTCTTTGCATGTGCGTACAAATGACAAGCATTTAATGAGCATTTAAACTGTTGGTATCCTGCTTCGAGGTGTAGCTCGGACCGCCTAAGCTTCTCGGTATTTAAGAGTTCCTCGGAGAGGCATTGTTCCTCAGAGCTTATGAGTTCCTCGGGGAACTAGTCTTCCTCGTTGTGGTCTTGCTCCTCGGAGCGAGTGGGTTCCTCGGAAGTGTTTGTTGTTTCCATGCAGATATCCACGTGTCTTCATATGATTGGTCCATGTCAGCAGATTAATTTTGGTATCAACAGAATCCCCCAATGTTTTATAGTTCGAAATTTGAGGAGTATGGAACATTCTTTCTCGGAATATGGTAGCTTTAAATAGTCTTCCTGATTTTTAGGAGCGTTTTCCCTTGTATTTATCTCTCCTTCCCAATTCGTAGAATCATGCTTTTTTGGACTTTTTTGCCTGCTTCGATTCCCGCGTTACTTTTCGTCTTCTTGACTGCTGTTGTCCGCTTTGATTCCCGCGCCACTTTTCATCTTTTAAGCCGTCGGTAACGTAATCATCCTTTTTTATAATCATTACTTCACCATTTCCCAAGACAGCGTATTTAAACTTCACAGACGCTCCCATCGTCTTCTACCTTTTCAAATTTTTATCTTCGAGTTTTCCGTCGTCTCTTCCTACTCTCTTGTGCGTTCATCTTTTTCGTCGTTCGTTGTCAACAGATCCATTCTTTTCTTGTAAGATCTTCTTCCTTCTTCTTTATTTCTTTATTCACCATGGTTACCTTGTGGAGTCTCTTAAGAAGTTTCGTTCTGATTTCTCCATCCCCTCTTGGGTTGTCTTGGAAAAAATTTCCGAGCCTTTTGATTATTTCAATTTGGCTGAGGGACATTGGTTCCCCAGTCTCTTTTTTGCTGAATGTGGATTTTCTTTTCCTCCCAATTCCTCGTGTCTGGAATTCTGTCAGTATTTCAATGTTGTTCCTGCACGAATAGCCCCCAATACATGGAGAATAGTTAATGGGGTGCATAGATTAAATCAAGTGCATGGAACTAGTATAGGAATCCCAGAAATCATGTACTGCTATAGATGGGCAGTCAATGAAAATATTTATTATTTAAAAACTATATTTTTAAACAGAGCCTTAGTAGTTAATCTCCCTGATGCCAATAGGGATTATTTTGAACATGGGGTTGTCATAAAAAATTGGCAACACCCTCCATTGACTGGAGATGAAGTTTACCGGGTCCTAGATGCCCTCCTTATGGAAATGGGATAGGTTATTTTTATTTCATTTTATTTTGAAATTATGCTTCTTTTGTGTTTGATAAGATGTGCCACTGATAACAATGTTTGATTATTTGCAGTTAATAACAAAAGAAAGTTCCCAAAATAAGCATATGTCAACATAAGGCATTTGAAACTTATCTTTGGTCTGCATCAAAGTGTTGCAGATGAGCACATTAGGTCGTCTTCGTATCTACTCCAGTACAAGAGCTACACCACCTCCTTCACTGCTCGTCCTATGATTAGTGAGGCAGAGCCAGTACCCGCCTCTGCAAGTTCTTCGCCTGAATGTCATATTCCTTTGAGCGAAAGGATGAAGAAGAGAAGACCGCCCACCTTGTTTGAGAAAAATGCCTCTGGTTCTGGGGAGGTGAAAAGGAGTAAAATTGACATCCCAAGGGAGGGGATGAAGAAGACTGATGCAGCTTCTTCAGCTGCTCCTGCTAAAATTGCCGAGAAGGTTGCTGATAAGCCCGCAGTGGCCCCGAGCAGTTCTACTGCTCCTGGAGAGGTGATTGTGATATCAACGACCAAGGGTTCTTCCTTGGTTGAATCTGTACCTGTTCCCCCGAGGAGGCTGAAGAAAAGCTCCTCGGTCAATTTGGCTGACACCACTACTCAGCCCCCAGCTGCTGGGATTGTAGTTCCCACTTTTGTTCCTCCGAGCTCTACCATAAGCTCGGTGAAGTCCCGGACCATTACCGAGGTCCAAGGTAATGGAGATAATTTTACTCGGGACATGGTTACTTCTTTGGTTGCTCATCATCTTGCTTCAGTAAGTCTCTTTACTTTGAATTTTCCATATTTCCTTTGTCATTTCAGTTTCTAACTTTATTTTTTGTTTCTGTTCACAGTTGACGAGCTGCTTTAACATAATCCTGAAGAAGGATGAAGCGATTAAAGCTTCATGCTCCTCGTCCATCGTGGAGGGAGCTTTGGAGGAAGATAAAAAATCTCTGGCAGATTCTCGCCAGACATATGCCACTGATAAGGCTGTCTAGGAGAAGACTCATGCCTCCACCAAGCAGGATAAAGCTCGAGCTGCTGAAGCCTCCAAAGAGTTGGAGAAGAAAAATACTGCCTTGGAGAAGGTAAATAAAGAGCTCGAAGGGAAGCTCAAAGCTGCAGGAGAGCTGGAAAATAAACTCAAGGCTGCCGAGGAGAGGTTGGGCCAGCTTTAAGAAATAGGTCGGCAGAAGGAAGAGGCAAAAAATAAATTGAAGATTGCTGAAAACTTGTTGTCCGAGAAGATTGCTTTGGAGAAGGCTAAGAGGAAAGCTGCTGTGAAGAAGTCCTTCAGCTCTGGCTGGGACAAGGGGTGGAACAAGGGGTGTGCTGCCATGGTATCTCAAGTGGACTATGGCAGTCTAAAGTATTTTAGGGATGGATGGGTTGCCGCCTTTCAGGAAATGAAGGTCGACGAATCATTCGATCTCTTCCAGCAACATATCCCTGGTAGTCCTCCTACTCCAGAAGAATTAGAAGAGGACGAAGCTACCTCTGAGAAGTCTTCAATGGTGATGGGAGATCATCCCCCAACCATCTAATATGCTGCCGAGAAAATCATTTCTTCTTCCGAGCAACAGCTGGTGCTCTCCGAACAACCCACAATTCCCTCCGAGCAACCTGCTTCCTCCTCCCAACCTCCCGAGAAGGTTTTGGGAGATAAGGAAAAGGTGTAGTGTTGTTCGGGCTTATCTTTATATTTTTCTTCTTTTGTCAAATGTAATCCAGAACTTATAACTCTGAATTGTATGATCTAATAAAACTTGAATTTTCTTGCATATTGTTGTCTATCTTTCATTCATACTCTGTTTATTCTTCTTATTGATGATTGCTCTTTCTTTCTCTGCTAGTTTCTAGCTAGGATCGATCTTCTATCTTCCCATGATACAAAGTTGCTGCAACAGTGCAATGAGTACTTTAAGGCTGGTCACACAGACTTGAGTGTTGCACAAGTTGCCGACATCCTTGGTCAGGATGCTTCAGAATAGGAAGTTGAAGCATATCAGTACTTGAAGTGTCTACTTGACCGAGCTGTGGCCAATAATGTGGCTTACTATGAAATGATCGAGGATCTCCAGTGTACTCTCGAAGACCTTCAGAATCAGTACAAGGAATCAACTTCCCTATTGCATGAGGGGTATGAAAAGAAGTACAAGCTGATCATGGCTGACAAGGGCTACGAGAAGCTTTTTGCTGGGTATGATCCGAGGGAGATAACTTTAAAGGGTGAGATCGAGGAATACTGACAGATTACTGAGATGTTGGAAAAGGAAAACAACAATTTGCAAAAAGAGCTATCACAGTTGAAGTCTGCAGCCTCTTCTTCAACAGCCCTAATCCCAGTGACTGACGAGGGATTTTCATTCTTAGAAGTTGAGAATGCCAAGTTGAGGGAAGAATTGGACACCTTGAAGAGGTCGGACCCTTCCACATCTTCTCGCGGTCGAGCAAGAGCTCCTCGGGGAAGAGGAATGGCCTACGTCCACTATTTTAGTATTGTTGTTGTATGGGAATTCTCGATTACAAGCTATCTCAAGAAATTCCGATCTGGGGGTCCTCTTACAATGAGGATTGTATAATGTATTTATAGCCCTGAGGCTGTAATGTGAAAGGATATTACATTAAATGATATACATATGAAAGGGTAATACATTTAATGCCCTCTTTGCGTGTGCGTCCAAATGATAAGCATTTAATGAGCATTTAAACTGATGGTATCCTGCTTCGAGGTGCAGCTCGAACCGCCATGAGTTGCTCGGACCGCCTAAGCTTCTCGGTATTTAAGAGTTCCTCGGAGAGGCATTGTTCCTCGGAGCTTATGAGTTCCTCGGGGAACTAGTCTTCCTCATTGTGGTCTTGTTCCTCGGAGCGAGTGGGTTCCTCGAAAGTGTTTGTTGTTTCCATGAAGATAGCCACATGTCTTCATATGATTGGTCCATGTCAGCAGATTAATTTTGGTATCAACAGTCATAATCAAATACCAACTCACATCTCGCTAGTATTTATATCCGAATTAATTCCCAATTAATTCTCATTTAATTTAATTAATCCTTTGAAATAAAATCAATAAAATTACGGGGTATTACATACTTCCCACCTAATAACAGAATTTTGTCTTGAAATTCGAAACTAAAGAATACCTGATAAAAACAACTTTGGATAACACTCGCGCATCTCATCCTCACGCTCCCATGTGGACTCTTCGACATTATGATGCCGCCACCGAACACGTACCAATGGTACTATCTTTGACCTCAGTTTCCGCTCGCTTTAGTCCAAAATAGCAATCGGCCCCTCCTCGTAGGAACTATCTGGCTGAAGATCGATGTCCTCTAAAGAAATGTGGGTATGGGCCAAATCATCCCTAAGGTATTTCCTTAGCGAGAAAATATGGAACACATCATGAATCCTATGCAAGTGCTCCGATAACCCAAGTCTATACGCAACTGGTCCAATCCGCTCGATGATAGGAAACGGCCCCACATATCTCGGTGCTAGTTTCCCCTTCTTCCCACAACGTATAATCCCCTTCATAGGAGATACTATGAGTAACACCTGGTCCCCCACCTTGAATTCTCTGAAGAACCTCTTGGCATCAGAATAGCTCTTCTGCCGGTCGTGAGCTACCCGAATACGACTTCGTATCAACTTTATCCTTGTCGAAGTGTCCTAAATCACTTCTAGCCCAAGGAGTTTGTTATCCCCCACCTCTAACCAACATGCTGGGGAATGACAAGGTCTACCGTACAATGCCTCAAATGGAGCCATGCTAATGGTTAACTGGTAGGAGTTATTATAAGCAAACTCCACCAGTGGAAGGTACTGCTCCCATCCACCTTCAAAGTCTAGGATACACATACGCAACATGTCCTGCAACATCTGATTTGTCCGCTCAGTTTTCCCATCAGCCTGCGGGTGATATGTCATACTCAATCGCAACTCTGTACCCATGGTCTCCTGGAAACTCTCCCAAAATCGTGAAACAAATATCTTGTCTCGATCAGACATGATATTTAGAGGCACACCGTGAAGTCTCACTATTTCGATAATGAAAATCTGGACATACTGTCCCGTAGTGTAGTCTGTCCTTACGGGCAAAAAATGAGCAACTTTGGTCAACCTATCCACAACCACCCATATGGAGTCGTGACCCCTTTGTGATATAGGTAACCCCGTGATAAAGTCCATGGATATGCTCTCCCATATCCACATCGGAACCTCTAATGGCTATAGAAGTCCTGCCGGTTTCTGATGATCCACCTTTACTAGCTGACAAGTGGTGCATTTAGAAACAAACACGGTGATCTCTCTCTTCATCCTGCTCCACCAATACTGGCGTCTCATGCCTTGGTACATCTTATCCCCACCAGGGTGTATCGCGAATCGTGAGCCGTGCGACTCTTCCATAACCTCGTATCGTAAGTCTTCCCCTTTCGAAACAACCAGTCTCCCATTGAAGCGTAATCCCCTGTCTGAACTAACGGTATAGGACTTGGATCCCTCTACTAGTAATCGAACTATCTGTTCCTGACAGAACGATTCATTTGCCTGGACCTTTATCACTCTCGTAACAATCTGCGGTGTAACAGTCATCACCGACATGAACGATCGGGCCACTGTATCCTGGTGTCCCAACTCCTTCCACTTGGCTTTCCACACAACAGCCACCTAATCTACTGGCCTACGGCTCAACGCGTCTGCTACCACGTTAGCCTTCCCCGGGTGATATTGGATATCAAATTAATAATCCTTCACAAACTCAATCCACTGTCGTTGGCGCATATTCAGTTCCTTCTGCGTGAAGAGGTATTGTAAAGACTTGTGGTCTATGAATAACCTAAATTTATCCCCCAGGAGATAGTGTCTCCAAATCCAAAGGGAGAATATGACTACCGCTAACTCCAAGTCGTGGGTGGGGTAATTCCTCTCGTGAGGCTTAAGCTTACGGGAAGCATAAGCTATGGTCTGACTCTCCTGTTGCAACACACCTCTAAGTCCTTGTAAGGACGCATCGGTGTAGACTAAATACTCAACTCTCAGTCTGGGTAACGCTAACACAGGTGTTGAGGTCAACTTGTCCTTCAACTCATCGAATGCCAACTAACAGGAATCGCCCCAGATGAATGGCACACCTTTACGACTCAGATGGGTCAAAGGACTATTTTTGAGAAACCCCGAATAAACCTCTTGTAGTATCCTGCTAAGCCCAAGAAATTACGGATCTCAGTCGGTGTCGTGGGTTGTACCCATTCCCTCATCGCGGATACCTTCCCCGGATCAACAGATATCCCCCGGTCTAAAATGATATGCCCCAAAAACTGAACCTCCTCCATCCAAAACCCACACTTCTCATACTTTGCATAAAGCTCATTCTGATGTAGCATCTGCAAAATCTGTCTCAAATGCTCGGCGTGCTCCTCTTCTGTTTGGGAGTAAACCAGAATGTCATCAATAAAGACGATGACAACTGATCTAGGAACTCTCTGAACACCCTATTAATCAAGTCCATAAACAAGGCTGGAGCATTGGTCAATCCAAAATTCATAACTCGAAACTCGTAGTAACCATATCTCGTCAAGATTACAGTCTTCGAGATGTACTGTTCCCTGATATGCAACTGATGGTATCCCGATCGCAAATCAATCTTTGAGAAGAAGGAAGATCCTCTCAGCTGGTCGAATAAGTCATCGATTCTGGGCAACGGATACTTATTTCGTATCGTGACCTTATTCAACTCCCTATAATCTACGCACAATCTCAACGATCCATCCCTCTTCTTTACGAACAACACATGGGCACCCCACGACGAAGTACTCCTTCGGATAAACCCCTGACCCAATAACTGCTATATCTGATCCCGTAGCTCTCTCATCTCTGCTGGGCCATATGGTAAGGTGCACGGGCAGTCGGCTGAGTGCCCGACGTCAAGTCGATCATAAAATCTATCTCTCTACTAGGCGGTATTCCAGGTATATCCTGAAATACGTCAGAGAACTCCCTCACGACTGGAATCGAATCGAGTGGTATCACCACTTCCTTAGAGGTCTCCTCCTCTATATAGTACAAATGAGTGGACGATCCTCCCTCAGGGAGAGGCATCGCCACTAAAACATCTCTTGCCCGAGAATGGCAAAAATGATAGTCCTACTGAAACAATCAATCATGGCTCGGTACGCAACTAGCCAATCCATACCAACAATCGCATCATACTCAGTCATATCTAATACTAACATATCAGCGGGTAAAGTAAACCTCCCAATCTCTATACCCACACCTCTACAAATAAGCGAAATTATGGAACCCCTACTCAACAGTGAATCTACACAAGTAACCGTGCTCTCTGCAATGTCTAACAACCCAATAGTGCGTGCAAATCTCATGGCAACGAAACAATGTGTGGCCCCCGTATCAAATAAAATACGCCCCAAAGTCCCCTGAATAGAGAACATACCCTCAATAGCAGGCGGATCCTGTGGGACTACGGCATGCTAGAGCTGATACACTCTCCCATACTGAAGTTGTCCCTGCTGGACTAGGACCGCAAAAATGGGTGGTAATGCTGACATCTGTGGTGTTGCTGGGAGGGCGATGGGAAACATAGGCCTCTGTGGCTCGTGTCGAGCACCCTGCTGCTTCTGCTATGGGGCCCTGCCCCTATCAGGACAATCCTGGCGTTTGTGGCTAATCTTTCCACACACGAAGCACTTTCCCGGGACGTTTCCCCCTCGTTGTCCCTACGGCCCACGACCCTGATAGCCGTTACCATTCCTACCCTGACCATGCTGGCCCTACTAAAACTGCTGTTGTTGACCATTGTGACCCTGCTGGCCGTTCTGACCCTGATGGCCATGTTGAAAACCTCCCTGTCCATTTCTGAAACCCCCAGATCTGAACCTCTTAAAATCCCCCTGCTGGGAACCCTGATCTCCCTGCCTATAATGACCTTGAGCAGATTATGCCCCGTTGGCACCATTTCCCCTGTCCTGCCCTGATGGATGGACTCTCTTGATCTCTTACTCTCAGTCATGTGAAAATGGTGATCCTGGCAGTGTAGCAGTGCTGCATTAACCACATCAGAATAAGTGGCCAACGAGAGATTCCCCAACAAGTGCTGACGGATCCTCCAAGTTAACCCATCCTTAAATTTTTGTATCTTCTTCTCTTCAGTTGGAATCTCATCCGGGATGATGTTCAGAAGATTTGTGAACTCTTCCTCGTACTCCGCTATAGTTCTCCCCTCGTGCTTAAGGTTCATCAACTTCATCCTCATCTCGGTGTGAACGGTTGAGGGAAAGTACTTGCGGTCGAACCATACCCAGAACTTCTGAATAATGAGGGTGTACCTCTCCTCCGTGGTGGTAATGGACTCCCACCACTGCAAGGCTGATCCTACTAGCTTAAAAGTAGCCAGTATCTTCTTCTGAACATCCGTGCACTCGTACATCCTCAAGTGCCTCTGAATATCCTTCCTCCACTGACTGGACATGACAACGTCGGAGCTACCTGCGAACTCCGGAGGGTGTGCTTTCTGAAAATCATCACGAATGCGTTTCCAAGCAGACGGGAATGCATGAGCCTGAACTGCGCTACTGTCAGTGCCTGAGGTGGTGCCTGCTGTACAACTGCGAGGGCGGCATTCACCGCTTGGGCTACAATGGCTGCAACCTCTGCGGCATTCATGGTGCCCTGAATTGGTGCAGGCTGTGGCTCGGGCTGAGCATCCCTAGGAACTCGCTGTGCACGTCGTGGAGGCATCTGAAATGAGACTAAAATCTATAAGTTCAAAGTTATTATCTCAAAATAGTTGAAGAGCGAAATGTACACAAAAGAATACAACAGTCCTAAAATATAGGGCTATACATCAAAAAAAGCTCAGCGAAAACATAAAAAGCCGTACAGATCCTAAGGACACAAGAACCTGATGCTTAGATACCACCTGTGACACCCCCACTAATTAAATACAGGGTATATACTCCTTTATTAAATTAATACAAAATGCCAAGTTGGTTCACTTCATAGCATCACTGTCGAAAAACGTTTTAATAATTACTAGCCACCTAATATTTAAAAAGTGAGTTGTCAATTTTTAATTAAATCCGATTAACATGCAATAATTAGATTATGAAATGCTAACATAACCACCATAAAATAAAGACAATATAATAACCATAAAATAGTAATGAGTCTGGAGGAATACTCCTCACAACAATCCGAATACAGAAATAAACAAGTACCAAGTCTGCATCACTAAAGTTAATTACAACCCAAAATCTAAAATAACTGAATAAGTAGAGTGTCTCTAAAAGAAATGGGGCGACATGACCAACAAATGAGAAAAGATGATAATATAGAGTCAAGACCGAAAATGGAGGCGTCTACTGTCAAGGTTCTGTAACTTCTACAACAGCTACAGTACGTCACCTGAATGGAACTCCTATGCTTGGGGTCCTTATGGCTGGGCACCTAAAAGGTTTTTACAAGAAAATATATTTGGAAGCAAACGGGTCAGAGCCCGATAGTGAAAACAATTTAAAATATAGCAAGTGTTTTAATGTCATTAAAACAATGAATGCAAAATACATGTTAGGACGTCCTCTCACATGAGATACTCACCTCTGGACTATTTGTGCACTCCTAACGTACTCGTACTCATTCTAGATATTCCGTATCTAACTAGTCCAATCATAAAATCTAACATTACTATACGATTCCCGCTTTAATTTTGACATCTTCATTGAAACAGAAAGCTTTACATTTATTCTCGGTCTCCCATATTAGTAATACTACTTAATAGAGGAATTCCACTTTTATCTTTATAAAAACGTTGCCATTATTTACATACACATTTATACATGACAATACATTTCAATTTAATCGTATATTATTTTCATCATAAATATACAATATTTGCACCCCGAGGCTAAGCTGCGGTGCACACATACTCTGCTATCCAATCCTGGCACATCACGTACATAAGGACCACGCATTCCGAATCTCTCAGGAATCGTTCTCAAATGACAACATTCACAAATAATGGAGGCGAACATAGTTCACATCACATGGGTCACGCACATACCAATGCTCCCATGATCAGCAGACTTATTAACTTCTCAATAAGTCCTTCTCTGACCTATGTTGGCACACCCCAACCCAGTTATTTATAATTAAGTTTGAAAGTCAAAGTGAGTCAAATCATAATTACCTTAACCAAAGCATCTTCACGAGTATTCTTTTTTTGTTAACAGCATGAAGCCATAAAGCCAAAACTTTTAACATATTTTAAAGTGATTATTCTTATTCAAACTTGCTTCAAGGATAAGTAAAATTAAATTACCCCTTTTTCATTAGACCAAAATTATGGTTTTATGCATCCTTTGCTAAGTCAACCCGACCTCCTAGATTTGGCAGTGACATCATGCTACCTGAAACACATAACCATAATAATTGTGAGCACAAGAGCCGAGTGAATGCATCACTACTAAACTATTGCATAAAATTAAATGCAGCAAATCATATACATGTGGTAATACCTATGTACTTATCCGGATCATTTATAAAGAATGACCAATTATATACTTATCCGGATCATTCATAAAGAATAACTAATTATATACTTATACGACCCATTAATTATGTATTACTTATCCGGTCCATTCATAAAGAATGGCCCAACTGATCCGAATCATGATTCACAAATCCTGCCTGCAATAGACAATTCTCCCCCATTCCTGGCCGAGGAGTAACCGCTGTCTGTAATAGACAATTCTCCTCCATTCCTGGTCTAGGAGTAACCCCTGTCTGTAATAGAAAATTCTTCCCCATTCCAGTTTGGGAAGTAACCACCCATTTCGATAACCCGAAATGGACAATTTCATATTCCATATTCTCTTGATCATATTCGTAACCATGTGTAATACATCTTACCAATAAGAGATATTCATATCGTATCCATAACCATGTGTAATACATCTTACCCGTGAGTGATATTCATGTCTTATCTGTAACCATGTGTAATAAATCTTACATGTGAGTGATATTTAGATCATCTCCATAACGATATACAAATACCTCATACTAGTGAGTACACTCACCTTGACAGTTTAAATGGATTTTCCTTTGCCTTTATCCGGTACTTGATCAATCAGCTCGTCTTAACTTCCTATCATTCTTACAATATTAGTGCCATTATAACAATATTAACAATTCAAAGATAACTTCAACATAACTCAATTCATAAGCATCATACGATTCTATTCAAATCATTTGTCACAAATGAAGTTTCATCCAAATTCATGTTAAAATAATTGCCATATCCAAATTGTAGACAAAAAATATATTCATTTATTCTTGTTAATTCAATCCTTATCATATTAGTATTCCAATACAAAATACGGTACATCGTTTCAAGTCTCCTACAGAAAGATATGCCCATTTCTTTACCACATAGCAAATCTTCCCTATAGGCTCTTTTATCGTTCATTCAACTTCCAGGAATTTTCATAATTTTTCTACATCATAAATTTATATGATATTTCACCCAACATTAGTAAACATATTTATCAATACAAAATTAAAATTTCATAATTTTCAGAGTTCATTTGCTACGTCAAGTAAGACATCAACATATGGTATGCATACTTTCACCCTTGGGGCAGATTTCGTACCCGAACTTCAAACTCTCACCAAAGACTCATTTCTTTGTATTTTCTCATGATTTTAGGATATGCCATACATATATGAGTCCAGGTTAATATCAAATTGGAATAAATCAATTTAAGTAAGCATACAAAAAGATATGATAGTTTGAATACACAAGGTTTCTAAACAAGGCAATTTCAAGGGTTTACACATTCAAGTTTCCTTAAACATGCATCTATCCATGAGTACACATCAATACATGGAATTTATGTAAACAAATGATAATTTCTATCATTTAAATTAGCAATACAAAAAAATCAAACAAGATTTATGGATGGAATTACCTTAGGGGCTTTTATGTAATTTTCAATGATTTTTTCTTCAATTTCTCCTCACACTTTCTTCCTAAACATAAAAAATCTCTTTCCTTATGTTAAAACTCTTTCATGGATGATATATGCTGAAGGTATATCTTAATTCAAGGGTTTTAAGTCGGCATAAGGCCACCCCCTCTTGGTCCAATCAAATTATAACATGTGGTTCCATATAAGACAACATATCATTTAAGGCTAAATGACTACTTTACCCCCCGTTCGTAAAAAGATGATATCTTCTCACTCAAATATCCGTTTGATGCACCATTTATTGTGTTACAAACCTAACTCATATGTATACAACTATCTAGTTTATACCTCAAGTCAATTATTATATTATACTATTCAAAACTAGCCTTAAACATGAACATTCCTAATGAAACTTCAAAATTTCATACTTGTAACTAATTCGATATTTCATGCTCTATGAAGGTAGTAGTAGACTAAACATAATGAATTAAGATTAGATATACTAATAACATATTATCCATGTCACATAATCTAATCATGATTTAAACATAATTTATCATAATTATATTCGGGTTGTCACAACCTTCCCCTCTTAGAAAATTTCGTCCCTGAAATTTAGGATGAATTTCACTTATCAAATAATTGGGGATACTATTTTATCATTCTATACTCCCATTCCCTAGTTTCTTATTTAATTTTATGTATCCTCCACAACAGTTTAACTACGAAACTACTTTATTCCCTAATACTTGCTTAGGACCAAGTATTTCAATCGGTTCCTCGATGTACGACACATCTTCTTTTATAATAACTTCAATATCCTTATCATTACCCGTAAGAATAATCGTCTAATGATTTATTATTAATGAAAACCAAACCCCAACTCATATAATACTTCATACCTTTATATACGTTTGTCAAACATTCACACATACTAGATTATCAGTTATATCATCGTATATTCACAATGAGTGAATATTCTTAACAACCTAATATCATTCTTTTCCTTTCTTCCTTCATTCCTATATCTTATCCTTATCATCGTGTAATATTTCATTTCATAGATATCATATTACCCTATTGGCTTATTACACGTCATATTTTCATCTTCCGTTCAACACCAAATAAACGTGTTTGACTTTAACTACTATCCATATCATTTATGATGTTTAAGAGTATGTTAAATCTCGTCCTTACAATTTCTTAATTTAAATATATCCTCAGTACTTTTCATGTATCAAAATTGTACAATATTTTGCTAAATGTTTATTCTTAACCAATCTTTCATATTCACGTTCATGTATATTGTGCAGTCATGCACTATGAACTCAATATAACTTCTCACTATATTCCCCTTTTTAGTATCTTATGATTATTATTTATTAACCATACAATGACTTTAACTAGTCATTTATCTAGCATAATAACTTTATAATCATAATTTTACCCCATTCCTTATTAACATTATAGTCTTATGCAACATTATTAATACACTCACCTTACCCGTTTGGTAACATGGACATTAAACATAACATCACCACTAAAAATTTTAACCACACATACCAACCCCAGAATACTTATCTTAACTATTATATTTCGTATTTCTTTCAAATAACTTCAACAAATACCTTACTATATCATATTATGGTATCTCACATAACATCTTATCCTTACACATACTTCTTGGTGACTCCATATAATGTCAAGCTTATTCATTATATGTCATACTCTTAGTGATAACACGTACATACAATGACAAATACAACTTAATATCAACACAAACCAGTTGTCGATATTCCAACCCAATTATCATCTATCCCATACTCATAAACAACACATACACTTAAAAGGGCTCCCCAATATTTTTAAATTTCCAACTCTTTAACACCTCATCTTAACTTTACTATTCATATAAGCATTTAAAAACATTCCAAGAGTAATATTTACTACCTATACTCATACTATAAAAAAAATACATCTTAACTCTTATCACTCTTCTTGTACTTATCATAATTTAGTATGAACCCATATTCAAATCAATTATTATATTTAGACTAGTAATAGAATTTCGGACCATCTCACATATTAAAATTAAACATATACAACTATTAATCCTCTCACTTCACCTTTACCATATGAATCTTCATTTTATTCACACTCTAATAATTTACTATCTCATCCTTTAATGGAATATGGGTTATCGTACCTCACTCTCCCAAATAAATGGGCACAAACCAAACCATGGTTTAATAACTGACACAACTCAAGTCTACATATTCCAGTATAAGAAGAGATTACTTCCAATACTTTAAAGTTTTCCTATACCACATTTTGTCTTTAAAAACTTTCCTTTAATGACATGTTTGTCGATACCACAAATAAAATAATGCAATGATTCAAATTAAATTACATGTATTCGTTGTCATCCCCGAATAAACCTTAACATCTCATTTCCTTTCCTGCAAGATCCATACATTTCATATCCCATACAACAATATATATGTATAACTAACCAATGTTAGTCAATAAATCCAATTTTCTTATGACTCAAAACAATTTCTACTTCCACTACCAATCTAGGCGCTCCTCACCCCAGAACCTCTAAAACCTAGGCTCTGATACCAAACTTGACACACCTCAACCCAGTTACTTATAATTAAGTTTGAAAGTGAAAGTGAGTCAAATCATAATTACCTTAACCAAAGCATCTTCACGAGTATTCTTTTTTTGTTAACAGCATGAAGCCATAAAGCCAAAACTTTTAATATATTTTAAAGTGATTATTCTTATTCAAACTTGCTTCAAGGATAAATAAAATTAAATTACCCCTTTTTCATTTGACATAAATTATGGTTTTATGCATCCTTTGCTAATCCAACCCGACCTCCTAGATTTGGCAGTGACATCATGCTACCTGAAACACATAACCATAATAATCGTGAGCACAAGAGCCCAGTGAATGCATCACTACTAAACTATTGCATAAAATTAAATGCAATAAATCATATACATGTGGTAATACCTATGTACTTATCCGGATCATTTATAAAGAATGACCAATTATATACTTATCCGGATCATTCATAAAGAATGACCAATTATATACTTATACGGCCCGTTAATTATGTATTACTTATCCGGTCAATTCATAAAGAAGGGCCCAACTGATCTGAATCATGATTCACATATCCTGTTTGCAATAGATAATTCTCCCCCATTCCTGGTCGAGGAGTAACCCCTGTCTGTAATAGACAATTCTCCCCCATTCCTGGTCGAGGATTAACCCCTGTCTGTAATAGACAATTCTTCCCCATTCCGGGTCGGGAAGTAACCTCCCATTTCGATAACCCGAAATGGACAATTTCATATTCCATATTCTCTTGATCATATTCGTAACCATGTGTAATAGATCTTACCAATAAGATATATTCATATCGTATCCATAACCATGTGTAATACATCTTACCCGTGAGTGATATTCATGTCTTATCTGTAACCATGTGTAATAAATCTTACATGTGAGTGATATTTATATCATCTCCATAACGATATACAAATACCTCATACTAGTGAGTACACTCACCTTGACAGTTTAAATGGATTTTCCTTTGCCTTTATCCGGTACTTGATCAATCAGCTCTTCTTACCTTCCTATCATTCTTACAATATTAGTTTCATCATAACAATATTAACAATTCAAAGATAACTTGAACATAACTCAATTCATAAGCATAATACGATTCTATTCAAATCATTTGTCACAAATAAAGTTTCATCCAAATTCATGTTAATATAATTGTCATATCCAAATCATAGACAAAACATATATTCATTTATTCTTGTTAATTCAATCCTTATCATATTAGTATTCCAATACAAAATACGGTAAATCATTTCAAGTCTCCTACAGCAAGATATGTCCATTTCTTTACCACATAGCAAATCTTCCCTATAGGCTCTTTTATCGTTCATTCAACTTCCAGGAATTTTCATAATTTTTTTACATCATAAATTCATATGATATTTCACCCAACATCATTAAACATATTGATAAATAAAAAATTAAAATTTCATAATTTTCAGAGTTCATTTGCTACGTCAAATAAGACATCAACATATGGTATGCATACTTTCACCCTTGGGGCAGATTTCGTACCCGAACTTCAAACTCTCACCAAAGACTCATTTCCTTGTATTTTCTCATGATTTTAGGATATGTCATACATATATGAGTCCAGGTTAATATCAAATTGGAATAAATCAATTTAAGTAAGCATACAAAAAGATATGATAGTTTGAATACACAAGGTTTCTAAACAAGGCAATTTCAAGGGTTTACACATTCAAGTTTCCTTAAACATGCATCTATCCATGAGTACACATCAATACATGGAATTTAAGTAAAAAAATGATAATTTCTATCATTTAAATTAGCAATACAAAAAAATCAAACAAGATTTATGGATGGAATTACCTTAGGGGCTTTTATGTAATTTTCAATGATTTTTTCTTCAATTTCTCCTCACACTTTCTTCCTAAACTTCAAAACTCTCTCTCCTTAAGTTAAAAATCTTCCATGGATGATATATGCTGAAGGGAGATCTTAATTCAAGGGTTTTAAGTCGGCATAAGTCCACCCCCTCTTGGTCCAATCAAAATATAATATGTGGTGCCATATAAGACAACATATCATTTAAGGCAAAATGACTACTTTACCCCCTGTTCGTAAAAAGATGATATCTTCTCACTCGAATATCCGTTCGATGCACCGTTTATTGTGTTACAAACCTAACTCATATGTATACAACTATCTAGTTTATACCTCAAGTCAATTATTATATTATACTATTCAAAACTAGCTTTAAACATGAACATTCCTAACGAAACTTCAAAATTTCATACTTGTAACTAATTCGATATTTCATGCTCTATGAAGGTAGTATTAGACTAAACATAATGAATTAAAATTATATATACTAATAACATATTATCCATGTCACATAATCTAATCATTATTTAAACATAATTTATCATAATTATATTCGGGTTGTCACATATGTCCTCGAGGTACCAAGCTAAATCCCCTCGTAGGCACACAAAGATTTGCTGGCCCTGATCGAACGTCGACCTCCCATGATAGCAAGTACGGTAGGTATGTTATAAACATAAAACCACATATACTAAGCATTCACATTTCTTAGATATCTCAGTATATTAATATAGATACACTTCTCATTCTTATTCCATCATTTACTGTTATGCGTTTATAAGTTCTCGTTTTAAATGCATTAAAGTTGTCAACTCTTCTCATGTCGTAGTTAGGTACTCGTTTGAAAATCCACAATTATCATCCGGTTTACTATAAGGTTCTAGGTTCTACTCCTCAACGTACCGCAATCTCCCAAATATACTCACTATTCAATAAGGGAAGGTTATAATTTCCTTTAAATAACTCTACGAAATATTTGAAATAAAATCAGGCCAAAAGGGCCATTCTGTCAACTCGTTAGAAGTCTCGTTCGAACGAAAGGTTTCAAATGAATTACCAACTAGTTAGAAGGGATACTGTCATCTCGTTCGAACGAGGTCGTTCGAACAACCTGGGCAGGTCTTCTAACGAGAAGGCAGAACACGCCTAGAAATCTGCAAAGTCCATTTTTCTTCCTTTTTCTCTTTTCTAAATCCCTCCTATGATCATCCAAACTCACTTTTAATATTTTTAAACTACACTAAGTCCTCCTAGGCCACTTTTTAACATATATATGGTGTCAATACCTCCTAAATCAACACGTAATCATCACAATTTCCCAAATCTTATCCCAAACCCTATAAATATGAACCCAGAATTTAATGTCTACAATTAATACTAATAAATCCATTTTTACATCATCAAAAGATATATTTCGTATATGAAATTCATCCAATCATTCTACATGCAATCCCTATATGAGATTATGAATTCTACCTCCAATTTCATGGGTTTTTCATCAAACTTTCAATATAGGACATATCTTCAATTCTAAGCATGGAAGAAATATTCGCTTGAAATTATGTAATTAAACCACTTGCCTTAGATGTTCTGATTTGATGTTGAAGGATGAAGGTTGATTCTCCTCTTCCTCTCTACCGATTTCTCTCAAAGATGGTGATGGTGGTTGGAGGTTTCCTTTGGAACCTCTTCAAACTCCCCCTTTAACTCCCGTAGCCCTATAACTTACCAAATGATGATAATGGACTTAGTGGGTTCCTAAATAATATATAATTAACTCCTAAAATTCGTGGGTTTTAATTCCAATATTTTTAAAATTCCCAAAATACCCTTTTGGGTTGCCGGTATGGCCTAAAAATGTCCCGGGACCCAAACTATACCCCCAGGTAATGTTTTTTGACTATTTCAACCCTTCCGTACACGTTGGAGCACTCAAAATGACCATTCGATTGATAAAAATAAAATTCACTTTTTAATTCAAATGCTTTCATTTTTTACGCGACTGACACACGCGTCCCAACTAAATTTCCAAATTGCCATATTTTGGTCTCGCGACAATTTAATATTTATAATACTCTTGAAATTTTTAATTTTAACATCATAATCAAATACCAACTCACATCTCGCTAGTATTTATATTCGGATTAATTCTCAATTAATTCTCATTTAATTCAATTAATCCTTTAAAATAAAATCAAGAAAATTACGGGGTATTACAACTTATTGAGATGATTATGGATATTATATGTTGTACTTGTCGGGTTGAGTATAAATATGATATGTTTTGCCTTATTAATAGCTAAGAGATGTTATGGCTTTTCAATAGTCAAGAGATGTTATGGCTTATTAACAGCCAAGAGATATTATGGCTTATTAACTGCCAAGCGATGTTATGGCTTATTAATAGCCAAGAGATGTTATGGATTATTAACAGTCAATATATGTTATGGATTATCAACAGCTAAGAGATGTTATGGCTTATTAACAGTCAAGAGATGTTATGGCTTATTCACAACCAAGATATATTATGTCTTATTAACAGCAAAGAGATGTTATGGCTTATCAACAGCTAAAATATGTTATGACCTATCAACAGCTAAGAGATGTTATGTCTTATCAACAACTAATAGATGTTATGTCTTATTAACAACCAAGAGATGTTATGTCTTATCAACAGCTAAGAGATGTTATGGCTTATTAACAACCAAGAGATGTTGAGATTTTATATACTGTTACATAGATATGACTTATTACATATAATCTTATGCACTTGTGTAGTAGTAATGCATTCACCGAGCTATTTTGCTCACGATTCCTATGTTATGTTTTTTTTCAGATAATAAAAGGTCTTTGCCAAATCTAGGAGGTCGGGTGGGGTTAGGAAGGGATGCGTAAATCCATGATTTTGGTCAAATTAAAAAGGGGTAATTTAATCCTACTTATCCTTTGAGCAAGTTTGAATAAGCATGATTACTTTAAAATTTGAAAAGTTTTAATTTTATTGATTCATGTTAATAATTGAAAAAGGATACTCGTGATTATGGTTGTTTAAGGTAATTATGATTTGACTCACTTTGACTTTCAAACTTTATTATAAGTAACTGGATTGGGGTGTGTCACACAATGTCACAAATCATAATCACAACATTGCACTTTAATCACAAATGTCACAATTCAATTTAATTCCATTAATAACATAGTCGTCGTTTTCAACATAATTATTTTCGTCCAATACTTGTTAATTTATTTAACATGCGATATTATTAAATATGACCTAATCATTCTCTTTTATAAATCTTCAAATTTTTTATAAGTGTGTTCGCGTCCCACATAACATATAAATAATCACATAACTTCTACATGCGAACCTATACCCCAAAAATCATAAAAAAACCAACATTCTAACTTACGACTCAAGGGTTTCAAGGATGAAATGACATTAAAAAGTTTCATCAAAACAGCTCCAAAATTTAGTGTCCACTTTCTCTAATTCAGTTACTAATTGATTTTAATCAAAAATACGTGATTAAGGATTTATGCGACGCTTAAAACGCATAATACTAAAAGAAATGAATTGATTATTCATGACTGAATTAAGATAAAGAAATTCTAACTAGATGGTTGGATTCCTCTTGAAAAATTAGCAAAGATACGTTCTTGAACAATCTTGAGAAAATCCGGTTAAAAGCTTCAAAACTTCGATTGAAAATAGCTCTCCAATGGAATTAAGGTTTTGAGGGAGGAAGAAGATGTAAAAGAGGAGATTGATGCTCTTAGGGTTTAGAAGAAAGTGTTTTTAAAAGTCCTAAACCCATCACTTTGTTTGTATACCAAAAAGAATTTGAATCCTAATCAAATAAAAACACTTGAAAAATTATTACGGATGATCGGACCGTCAGAATGGCTTGAAATTTTAGTATGTGGTAGCGAACGGCAAGTGAAGCTGTTGTGAAAAATTCAGCTCCATCGGACGATCGGATTTCTAAAAATATTATTTTTATCCTCCTTAGCTTGGATCCTCCCTAGATTTTTATACAAAAAGTTATAATTTCCAAATTTTAATCCCGATTTAAATTCCACTTAAAACCTTATTTTTTATATATAAATACCAATATATTTAATTACTAAGAATAATTGAATCCAAAAATTTCTTTTTTCTCAAATTTCCCAATTAATTAATTTATTTAACTATTAAAAACACGGGGTGTTACATACTTCCCTACTAGCAAAGGAATTTCGTCCTCAAAATTAGACAAAGCATAAATGTCAAACCTAAATCGCGAAACAACAAATAAGGCTCACATACGCGTACTCGTTGAATGCCATAATTGGGCGTCCATACACCCATTCCTACGCGCACATACCATACGAATAATAAAATAATATACATATATATATATATATATATATATATATATATATATATATATATATATATATATATATATATATATATATATATATATATATATATACATACATAACTATTAAAGTAAGGGTGTACACGTGCTCTCGCAAATCACCACTCGATTCTATTTTTGATAATGTTCGCAACACATAAATCCACAAATCAAATCACATCGCTGCATCGATATAATACATACCCAAAAATTATACTAATTATCTTCCAAATAATTAACGTCTCCAAATTCAACTCTAAGGATCCTCACATCAAGATTACTAATTATAAACTCAATACCTACATGTCCTTAACATAAAATTCTATATCTCCAAGAAACACATCTAACACATATGCTAGACATTCTACCTTAAGAAGTACGAATCAAAGATAAAAAATGCAGAAGATAAACACACTCACAACCTACGAAACCTCAGACCATTCTCTAATACCATCTATCAAACCCCGCGTAATTCTGGCGTCATCCGTAAGAAAAACTAAGTTGGGTGTAAGTAAATAAAATACCATTCTTAGCTTGAGACAGATATGAGACATATAAAATTATTCCACAAGAGAAACGATAATCAATCCCAAAAGATAAACCATCCAACTAAGCGATAAGAGATCCATCACCATGCTAAACTCAAAGTAAATTCAATCTCTAATAATATGAAATTGAATAATCTCCAACTGATTCTACTGAAACTGACTGAAACCCATAATAAGTTTGGAACCGAATTGCCCAATCAAAATCATAAACTGTGTCTCAATGTAATTACGAAGGAAAGAAAATCAAAGTAACTAATACCCATAAAGTAAATAACTCCAGTTTCACCTCCCATAAAGTCTTCAAATAATCCTATGCAGCTTCTCCAGACTCAACCTAAAAAAGTTAGTCAACGCACGAGGTTAGAGCCCCGAGCATGAATACAAACTCTCCGGGAATCCAGAAAATAGCATATTACGCAATAAATATCACAATAGTGTATTTTAATTACAAATGTAATTAAACGCGGGAAAGATAAATTAATAACCACCCCTAAATATTCTGATAAAATCACACCAATATCATTTTAATTATCCCACAGCCCCAAAGAATTAATTTAATTATATTAACCCAAAATTATTATTGTTCTCACTTTTTATTATGGCGGTTCTCCCGCCCCGGGTCGTAATCCACCAAAGTGTCACACTTCCCCTTGTTAATAGCCAACCGAATCCGTTTAAGCTATCGATCCCCCGTAATATGACAAGGCTCCACACACGAGACGACATAAATCGCCCAAGCTTACCCGTTTAAACTGTTGGTCCCTGACACATTATGTCACCACAAATTTTAATAGCCATTTTTATCTGAGCATTAATTCTCATCTTCTCAATTTATTAAGTTCTCAAATTTTACCCCCATTTTTATCAATGTGAGATCCTCAAAATACCCCTTAGTCCTTTACCTAAGGGTCCCCAAAGTATATACATGTCATATCCTACGTATAAGATGAATTCCTAACATTTATTAATCCTAGTCTCATACCTAGGCTAGCATGACGACAATAAAATATTAAAAATCAGCGCCACCCTGAAATATGAAATACGCAAGAATTTACACTAATTAGTCCCATACCTAGTAAGCATCCTATAATCAAGGTGAGCAATATACTACCCAAAAGCTCCTCATCCCTGTGATGACAAAAGTGAATAAACTAATTCACACAATGTCATAAATCATAATCACAACATGGCACTTTAATCGTAAATGTCACAATTTAATTTAATTCCATTAATAATATAGTCATCGTTTTCAACAGAATTATTTATGTCCAATACTTGTTAATTTATTTATCATTTGATATTATTCAATATGACCTAATCGTTCTGTTTTATAAATTTTCTAATTTTTTATACGTGTGTTTGCGTCCCACATAACATATAAATAATCCCATAACTTCTCCATGCAAACCAACACCCCAAAAATCATAAAAAAAAACAATCTAACTTACACACCCAAGGGATTTAAGGATTAAATCATATTCAAAAGTTTCATTAAAACAACTCCAAAATTTAGTGTTCATTTTCTCTAATTAAGCTGCCAATTGACTTTAATCAAAAATACGTGATTAAGGATTTAAGAGACACCTAAAATGTATAATACTACAGGAAAGGAATAGTGTATTCATGCCTAAGATTAAGATGAAGAAATTCTAATTAGACGGTATGATTTCTCTCGAAAAATTAGGTAAGAGATGTTCTTGAACGATATTGAGAAAACCCAGTTTAAAGCTTCAAAACTTGGATTAAAAATAGCTCTCCAATGGTGTTAAGGTTTTGAGGGAGGAAGAAGATATAAAAGAGGAGATTGATGCTCTTAGGGTTTAGAAGAAAGTGTTTTTAAAATTCCTAAACCCGTCACTTTGTTTGTATACCAAAAATAATTTTATTCTTAATCAAATACAAAAACTCGAAATTTTTTACTAACGCGCTGGCCGTCAGAATGACTTGAAAACTTGACATGTTGTAGCGAACGGCGAGACGGAGCTACTATGAAAAATTCAGCTTGATCAGAAGGTCGGTTTTTTAAAAATATTATTTTTATCTTTTTAGCTCAAATCATCCCCTGATTTTTAAACAAAAACTTATACTTTCCAGATTTTAATCCTGATTTAAATTCCACTTAAAACCATATTTTTTAATATATGAAAACCAATATATTTAATTACTAAAAATAATTCAATCCAAAATTTATTTTTTATTTAATTTAATTAACTATTAAAAACACGGGGTGTTACTGTTGGAGTGGAAGTCCAAGAGTCTATTGAAAACGTTTATAGACCAAATCATAAAAAAAAAATACACATGGTGTATCTACTTCAAATATTCAAGATCTCATACCTTTGCGGTTCCTTCTGGCTTGAACCATAGAGATTTGATCTCTTTCATGTTACACCGACCCGTGTCGCAAACTTAACGGTGTGTCCGCCATAAAAATGAAATGATTTTTTTTTCAAAATTCATAACATCCTAAAAAAATTATCTTTGGCAATTTTTTTATATCTTTCGACCTCTGGAACCCGTAGGAAAAATTTCAGCCCCATCCGATAAACGGATGTCAAGTTATGGCTCTAATAAGTAGATACCATGACGTGTCACGCATTTGTCTGGATAGCTAAAATTTCGTAAAGATGTGTGAGGAAGGGGGGTCATACAATCTCTAAATGACTTGAAATTTCTTATGCCTCTTCCTCTATATGTCAAGAACCCGTGATTCTTCTTTTAGAATTTTTGGACTCTCCGATTGTCCGTAACATATTTTACAATATAAGATCTTTAAAAGAGACCTCGAGATCTTCCATGCTATTCCATTCATAATAAAAAATAATGAATTTAAATATAATCCATTCACCATTGAATATAATGAATAATAAATTTGAATCACGTACTGAAATAAATACAACTAGATAAAACATTCCAGTTCAAAACTCTAAACCACTGATCCATAATAAAACTAAATCCATCTAAAATGAATAAAAAGTAAATTAAATACAATCTTTGATAAAATGTCTAAGTAATGGACGACACATGCCCTAAATGACAAGTCTAGATAAACTGAGAGAAATGATAAGAGCGTCTAATGGAAAGACCTACAGCTTCCACATCAGCCGTAGCACACCAAGCAATCCAAGTCTCTAAATCTGGTGTCCTGTGGCTGAGCACCAGATATAATACATATATATATATATAGCAAGGGAAAAAAGAGATGCAAGAGACGGGTCAGAGCCTGATGTGTAAAAATATATTTTACCAAGTATTTAAAACTGCCTTAGAGTAAGTATTATGTGCTTGTTAGATTCGTACACTCACATGAAGTTCTCGCCTCTCTTCTATTGTGCACTCCAATCGCATCTTCTATCTAGTACTAGTAATTCTACCCAACTTAACTAGTTAAAAGTTAATGTAACACTATCTACATTCAACAGTAGTATTCTCGTATTGCCCATACAATACCTAATAAGTAGTCCATCACATTTTACTATCGTTCATGTTCACTATTAGAGCATTTAAATCTTTATCTCATTAAGATTATATCATTTGTCCTTATTGTCATAACTACTAGTTTCTCTTAGTAGAACTTCTCATATATATATATATATATATATATATATATATATATATATATATATATATATATATATATATATATATATATAGAGAGAGAGAGAGAGAGAGAGAGAGAGAGAGTTATATCATCCCTATACATATATATTTTAGTCCTGCACCCCCCGGTTTAAGCCCCATTACTGCTATAAATAAAATGATCCTGCACCCCCGGGTTTTCACCCATTAGTGCACTTATAAAAATATCTCTGCACCCCCGGGTTACCACCCATTAGCTCACTTAATAAAATATTCTTACACCCCCCGGTTATAACCCATTAGTGCACTTAATAAATAACTTTACACCCCCAGGATATTACCCTTTATTGTACTTAACAACACAACCTTGCACCCCCGGGTTATCACCCATTAGTGCACTTAACAAAAATATCATATAATAGGCATACACACATTCTATTAAAATTCATAGGTATTCACCCAACCCCAACATATATTTATATACGTATTATTCTCTCATAACTATGTATAGTATATTTATTTTATCCCAAATAATCTATGTAGTAGTAATTCATAGCTAGATTCATTACTGAGCGCTCATGAGTATTTCTCCTCACTCGAAGGATACCACTACATCTACATATCAAGACAGTAGATAAGGTCCCTACACTTTACTGGTCCAGGACATCATTCATCCCTAACCTCACAACTTAAGAGTCGAAAGGTTCTCTAAGGTTTTATAGCAGCACTAGAAGTCTGCAGAAAAATGAACTGAACCGATCCTCCAAAAAATGAGCCGATCCTATTAAAATAAAAACGAACCGATCCTATCATGCTAGACCTGTTCTTCAACAGTTATGTTTTTACCATTTGTTTTGCACCAAAAACCTCATAGTTCATACCCAATCTTCAATGTAACTATTTTGATTAGTAACCCAATATGTTTACATAATTTTTAACATCCTAGGATCATTCAATCGTTATAAATCATAAGGTAAAAATAAAACCCCCAATTTATATCATAAGAACCCTAGTTTCACAATTTTCCATTAAAGAACTTAATTAACCTAGATTTGTTCATAAATTTAAACTCCAATTTCTTATTAAATTATCTTGCATACATGAAGGAATTAACTACTGAACCATCTACCATCTGTCCATAATTATAAATTACTTCTCCAAATTTTTTACCCAATTTCAATGTAATTCATTATCAAATTTACCTATACTAATATAAACATGATTATTACTAAAGGAAATAAAGTAATAAACACTTTTCTCGAATTAAATGTCCGGTCTCTTGATGTTGTTTGTGTTCCTCTTGTTCCGATCTACACGATGGTGCTCGTGGTTGTGCAAGGTGGTGCTAATTAGGCCTTCGTTCTTGGAATTTGTTCTTCCTCACACACTCTGTGGTCGTTCCTTACTTTTGTATATATTAACCCTAATGAACCTCTCGTGACTAATATAATAAACTCCCAATTTTTGTCCTTTTAATTTCTCCAAAAATTAAAATTACAAAATTACCCCTACGGGATGCCAGTTTGGCCTAAAATCTCCCGGAGTCTAAATAGAATAATTAGGTAGTGTTTTCTGACTTTCTCAACCCTCCCCGAATCAATGGTGCACTCAAAATTACCATACACGCTACTTAAAAATAATTTACCTTTATATTCCATTCAATTAGTCCCGAGACGACTCACACGCTTGTCCTGACTTAATATACAAAGCTGCCGTATATTTCACTCTCGATAATTTCTCAAATTCATTGATTACATATAACTTATTCACTCAGTAATATTCGATAATTCTCATTAATAAGTATTAACCCTTATCACGCTAGTTAATATTTAATTTTAAATCCGGATTAATCACCAATTAATTCTCACATATTAATTTAATTAATCCCACAATAATAATTAATCACATAATTATTTAAGTTCTCAAAATACGGAGTGTTACATACTTCCCCCCTAATAACGGAATTTCATCCCAGAATTCTGAAAGTAAGACATACCTGGTACAAATAACTCTAGATACTTCTCACGCATATCTGCCTCTCACTCCCAAGTTGACTCCTCCACATTGTGATGCTTCCACTGAACCCACACAAGTGGAACTACCTTTTACCCCAGTCTCCTCTCACTGTGATCTAGGATATCCACTGGCCTATCCTCAAAAGAGAGATAGGGTTGCAAATCGATCTCCTCTATCGTGATGTGAGTGTGAGACAACTCATCATGAAGATACCACCTCAGTGACGCTATATGAAACACATCATGAATACGGTGTAAGTGCTCCGACAACCCAAGTATGTAAGCCACTGGTCCAATCCTCTCGATAATAGAATATGGTCCTATGTATCTCGGAGCCAAGTTCCCCTTTTTCCCAAACCTCATCACCCCCTTTATAGGAGATACTCTCAACAAAACTTGGCCCCCCCTGTGAACTCTCTAAAGGACCTCTTAGTATCGACGTACCTTTTCTATCTGTCCTGGGCTACTCGTATGCGACTTTAAATCATCTCGATCCTGCTCGATGTATCCTGAATTATATCAGGCCCAAGTAACTTATTGTCCCCCACATCTAGCCAACAGGCTAGAGAACGACAAGGTCTCCCATAAAATGCCTCGAATGGGGCCATGCTAATTGTGAACTGATAGGAGTTGTTGTAAGAAAAATCCACCAGTGGAAGGTACTGCTCCCAACTTCCCCCGAAGTCAAGGATACACATGCGAAACATGTCCTCAAGCATATGATTAGTAATTTAAGTCTTCCCATCGATCTGCGTGTGATATACCGTACTCAACCGCAACTCGATATCCATATCCTCCTAGAAACTCTCCCAAAAATGAGACACAAATGGCTTATCTCTATCTAACACGATATCAAGAGGCACACCATGCAGTCTTACTATCTCTGTAATAAATATCTAAGCATACTATCCTGCTATATAGTGTGACACCCCGCCAAATTAAATACCGGGTGATCACTCCTTTATTAAATTAAATCAAGGTGAACAGTTGGTCCATTCTTAGCATCACTGTCGAAAAATATTTTTTTCCAATTTAACACCCTAATTAATTAAGCTAAGTGTCAAAACCATGTTCATACAAACTTTCTAAATTTTATTTAAAGAAAAATCATTTATTTTATTAACAACATTCAATCAGTAAGAATCACACCACATTAAATTCTGCAACATAATCCAATTAATTTAATACATTCGTCAATCGAATGTCAACATACGAAATCTAAAGTCACACATCCAAACTGAATAAATCCCATAGTAACAATACTGGAAATAACTGAAATACAAATGTCCAATAACAACGGAATAATGGAAAGAGCTACACATTCCCAACTAGATGAAAGTACTAAGAGTGGATCCGAATGAACGAAGTCGTCTAATCAAGAGTCCTGTAACTTCCACCTAAGCTGCAGTGCGTTCCTTCAAAGAGATCCTAAGCAAGACAGCCCTGTGGCTGGGCACCTGTAATACATACATATATATACAAGAGAGAGAGAGAGAGAGAGAGAGAGAGAGAGAGAGAGAGAGAGAGAGAGAAACGGGTCAGAGACCGATAGTGTATATGATTTGAAATTTGTTTAGCAAGTATTTAAATTGATACAGGCCAAAGCAACAACATATTAGTGCGTCACTCTCTTGAGGAATTCTCATCTCTCTTCTAATGTGCACACCTATCGCACTAACCTTCCCAATGGTTTGTCTTATCATTTATCGCACTAATCTTCCCAATGATTTAACTTATCTTAGCTTACTCGTAAGATTCAAAATTTAACGATTCAATTGTTCGAAAAGGATATTTCAATTAGTAACCAAAGTTCTCATTTTTAACTTTATAAATCAATAAAGTTTTCCAGTGTCATATTATACTTTCTCAAAACAAGTATTTACAATTTGAGTCATCAACCATGTCCTACATGCCTCATCACAGTAGGCAGTTCCAGATATCAGAATTTCATATATATATATTAACTACACATAAAATATATATATATATCACAATAGCACCCCAAATAACAACTATGGTGCGGGCATACTCTACTATCCAATCCCCGTATCACTCGTACTAAGGGAATACAGATTCGGAATCACTCTCGAACTGTATCAACACATGCTCAAACAATATTGAGACAGTATAGATTCCAAGTCTCTCAGGACCGTCTGAACTATCACTGCGATAGCCTGTACCAAGGATACCTATACACAAACAAAATGAGGCGAAGCATAGATTCCAAGTCTCTAAGAGGAAAGCACATACCCGCATCTCTTAGGACCGTCTGAACTATCATTCCGATAGCCTGTACCAAGGATATCTATCTTCTAGGGTACAAGTCAATATCCCCTATAAGGGTCCCATCGAGATAAGACTGTCCCATCGCGGAAACCTCAGGGATAGCAAGTAGCGTGGGCATGATTTTCACACATAGATAGTATATGCATACACAATCATATAACTATACTAACATTACCATTTCAATAATGGGTAAATTCTCAATTCCCATAATTACGACATTTGTATTTATTTCTCATTATTTAGATATCACGTATAACCATTCACATCTTATTTTAATTTGAGGAACTTTTCCACTAACTACATCACGCTCATGGATTCTATCCTCCTAAGTATAAAATTCAGTAGGTATACACATTTTTCCGAAAGTAACTCTCTTACGTGTCTCTCTCTCTTTAACATATACTTACATTGTCCCTCGTGTATGATATCCCAAAAATATAGATTTCGCCTTACATAAAATTTTGAATTTTATTTTCAAAGATGAGAATTTCAAATGGTTTCGAAATCGGAATTAAAATGGAGTTTTAATTGAATTTTTTTTTTATTTAGAAGAGTCCTCAAAATATAAAACTCTCTAAGAGTCCTCTGAATATAAAACTCTCTAGTAAAAATAATAATTTTAGAAATCCGACCGTTCGATCAAGCTGAATTTTTGTCAGCAGTCCTGCCTCGCCGTTCGCTACAATGTACTAAAATTTCAGGCAATTCCAATGGTCTGATCATCAGAAATAAAAATTTATGTGTTTGTATCTAATTAGAACTCTTTTCTTAATCAAACTCTTAATCCTTTTTCATGACAAAGGGTTTCTAAAATATCATTTAAGTCATCACTACATGCAATTTCCTATCTCAAATTGGGTTTTTCTTCCATACAATTCATCCTAATCATTCTTAAACCAATATGAAAGATGCATCAAAGAAATAAGCAAGATAAAAACTTGCCTGGAATTTTTAGAAATCTGGTTTGGTGCTGAAATTGGTGTTGTTTCGTTCCCCGTCTCAAGATCTACGCGTTGGTGGTGACGGCGGTGCAATCGGAGGTGTTCTTGGCCTAGAACTCCTTGGAGAGCTTCTCCTCTTCCTGTCCAATGGTCGTCATTTGTCTTTGGTTGTTCTAACCCTATAAGAAAACCTAGATATCTTATATAACCCATTTAATTTTCGTAGGTTTAATTACCCATAATTGCAAAATGTCCAAAACGCCCTCCCGAGGTACTAATTGGGCCTAAAAACGCCCCGAGACCCAAACTAAACTCCCGGGTACACTTTTCTGACTATCTCGACCCTTACAGATACGTTGGCGCACTCAAAATGACCATACGAACAACTTATAAAATATTCACTTATTAATCAACATTTAGTCCCGACACGACACAGGCGCGTCCCGACTTAAATTTCCATAATTGTCATTTTATTCACACGTGACAATATTATAACAATAAATCTCATATATTACTATACTCATCCAGTAATATTCAACAGATAACAAATTTCCAATAATTACTAACTCTCGTCACGCTAGTAAATATTTAAAGCAACATTCCGGATTAAAATTAAATTAATTTATCTCAATTAAATTTAATAAATACCATAATTTAAAAGCTATAAGAATACGTGGTATTACATACTTCCCCCCTAATAATTGAATTTCGTTCGAAATTCGAAAAATAAGGCCTATCAGGTAGCACAATTCTGGCTATCCTTTTCCGTACACAAACTAACTACACATTACGACGCTCAATCACTATAGCCCTTTCTTCACAGTAACATTGTTTTGCATTCTCTTTGGAGACACTTCACATTGTGCTCCCAACCAACAACATTCGTATAGGTCATGTCTGTACGTTATACATTTCATTATCTCAATATCATTAGGAGGCCACACCTCACTACATGACAAATACTCGAATTTATTCATATACAAAACTCCCATTCTGAGAAAATATTACGAACATTTGATCACTCTTGCTCGTCTAAAACAGTCGTGGAATTCTACCATAGTTATCGGATATTTTCTCGACCGATCCAAAAATTCTGATTATCTACTCTCCTCTAAACATACGGAAGGAGAATAGTCGAGGTTCTTCCATAACAAAACCTTAATAAGTACCTCATACGCGACAAATAGGTACGAGTGCTTCTACAGAGCATTCTTGAAATCATCGTACCAAGATTCCAAAATCTCCTTCACGTGGATCCACTAGTCTTTAATCACCATGCTCTTATTCCCTGGCTAAGGGTGATACATCCTACTTGAAACGAAATCTTATCTCCGCTGGTTCCTGAAATCCCATATCAAAGGTGGGATTCACCAATATCATCCTGATTCAGAAATTTATTCTACGTCCGTCCATGCACTGGCGCGATCCTTCCTTTCATAGGAAGTCTGGGGCATACTCGTTAATATTGTAAGCCAGCCCAAAGGAATATCAATCACTTCCTTCTCGGCGACTTAATTCACATGTTCGGGATAAACCCTTGATCTTTTTTTGAGGATGGCAACCCATCCAAGAACTTTACCGACTTTACCAACCTCTTCCAATTTCAGGAATTTTTTATAAACACAAAATTATTTGGTTGATTCTCCTCTTTCAACCAAACCTTACCTATGGGCAGTGCATGTAGAGACTACTCACTACGTCTCACTAAACATCGATTCTTCCCTTGAAATGTCTCACATTAAGTGACACGTAATACTCCCCTTCCTTCCTTGTAGTATGCCGAAAGTTCCACCCCGTGCTCTTCTCTCCACGAAGCGCGCTTCTGGATCTCTTATACTATACTAACATCATTATTCTTTATATGTGTCAGTCGCTCTCACACTTAACTAATAACAACTCTGCTCCGGTGTGCTTCATAACAATTAAATTCTACTATATTCAAGGAATACCAATTATTGAATGGCTTCCCACAGCCTTCCAATCAAGTTAGGGCGTGCTATTCTAATTGTACACTTATGTATGGATTATCACCCCTCATGTGACGTTTAATCCACTCTATCACTTCCACTTCGTTATACTAGTCCAACAAACATATATTTCACACGTTTATTACCACGTCCCTTCGACTCGGACTATTTTAACTGTAGTTAACCAAGATGCCCACATTTTTGCAACACTCCGACCGCCCAGGGAAAGCGAACGGCGTGCTACTCATCTGTAGGACTAACTAAATTCAACGGAATAGAAGGGATAGGGAATTCAAATTCCATGATAATAAAAGAGGAATAATAATTCTCAACCTTCCTCAGATAAGTACAACAATTTTCCCAAATAGGTACAACAACTAAAATAAATCACTAACGCTCTATTCATCAAAATAATTACAGGTCATCTCTTTTGTATAATATAAAGTTCTTTCCAGGTAATCCATGCAAAAAATCATTCCAACTCTTTATTCACCTTGTGTTCTGTACGCGGTTATGACATTTGGGTACTCTCAATCACCCTAGAAATCAAAATTCTTAAATTCTCCTTATCATCGTTCCACCCCTCAACTCGTGGGGATAACTTTTAATGCTTTCCTACCACAAAAATCCGGCTCCAATGACCTTAAAACAAAATTCAACTTCCAACTTACATACATAATTACTTGATTCCATTTCAACCAGGGTACCGAACTCATGGAATAGTGACCAAACGTCTCCCTACTTCCAACCTTACGCTAAGTTTCATGCGTTGGATGTCTCGCAAAGCGAAATCCAAACAAGGAACCCCCCCCCGATACACTACTACCTAGCATTATCGGTTATCGAAATCCGTTAGGTCCTCCGTCCATAATATATACCCCTTTATTTCATCCCTTGACGAAAAAGTTACAATTTCTCCCGTAATTATGCTTAACAAAGAACGTTTCACCAAATTCCACTATCGTTCAACATAGGTTGGTGGTAATAGCATTCCATAAACCTCGAATACATACAATCGGAATTCTCGAAATTCCTTTTTCTAACATTAGGGGTATAACTCTTAACTCCCACGTCTCTTAAGGATAAATATAACACTGCACTCTTCCTATCACTAAGTGCGGAGTGCCAAACATAATACTGCGTCAAATCTTTTCGCTCAACGGTAAATCCCGATACATACGGAATTATATTGGTAAAGTTTATACATACTTTGGCATCGAATATCTCGAACCCACTATATCCTCCGAAGTCTCTACGATAGATAATATAAGTGCGAGTCCAACCTTCTCACAGGTAAAGCCTCGCCAAAACAAACATAAAACATGTTGCACTAATGCAACCACTCCGATAGCCTTGCAATAAATGCCCACTATCGTACTAACCATTTCTGTAATGTTTTAAACAAGATAATATCATACTCGTGTATCGCATCACTACAACGAGTAACCTGAATAAAGTATAAAACACTGTTGATATACTCATTCATCCTCTGTGGATAGCACTAAAGAAAAATCCCGCTACACTAGCGAAAAAAATTCACATAATGGTAACATTTATAATTATTTTCATTAAGCTCGTCTCACATGCTAATCTAGCAATTAACAAAATATAGTGGCTCTCTCGTGTCACATAAACACGCCTCATCCTCTGAGGATACAACTTACACTTCTACCTTGTCAATCGTCTTGACTGCGCAAATGGTTTTCGGACGTAACACGTCTACCCAAACCAAAACAAAATTATTTTAATCGTTGCCTTTTACTACACACCGTATTCTTGTCCTTATACTCACTTTGGAACATATTATCGTGAGCGATCTCACTCCGTAAAAAATACCTCAGTACATAATCAACTTACCACCTGTCCTACTAACCAGGTTAGGATTTGTCCTCCTCTCGGACTTTAGTAAACTCGATTCCCGTTAACCATTCCGATTGTTCCTTTAACTTTTTAGGCCATAAAGATCATGTTACTATCTATAATAGCACTTACTGAATTAACCATCACTTGGTAAGAGTTCCATTATCCGAATCATTTAAATGGGTCCCCTGATGTATATCCACATCTCTTTTTGGTCCTATATCACCACCATTGTATTCAGTCTTATTCTCGACTAAATTCTTCGATTTCTTTAAGCTTCCCACACAAGGAGCATTATCATATTTATTGACAAAATACAACATTGTCAACCTCTGAATCAACCGTCCATCAGAATTTCCTCCTCGAGTATTATCAATTATTATTACGAGTTGGTCTCCCACTTGGAGTCGTTTCCTCCACTCGTTTCTACATCTTTCGATACAAAATTTGCTAATGATTAGGGTTCATATCCACAATCGGACTTCTGTTATGCCCTCCCGCGATGAGTTCAGAACCACGTTTGCTTCTCACCCTGAACAGTTGAGGAAGGAACATACGGTCAACACTGTACCTAAGGTTCTCCTATAGGCATAGCATTCCACTTCTAAAATTGGTGGTCGACTCCAACCATTATAATTTCGTCCCGAAATCCAAGAAAATTTTCTCTAAATTTTCACTTTCAGTTTGCCACACTTCGTCCTATATATAAGCCTTTGGGTACATTACCTCCTTTGGTAAAGACACATACAATTTCCGCATTTCTAAAATTTCCCATTGACAGTCTCTACACATTTTTGTAATACGTTGGGTAAGTTTAACCTCGCACCTCATTTGACTATAACATCATTTGAAAAATCATTGCTGCACCTTAGTCGCCTTTCTAGTCGTGGCTTCTCGTGCCATAATGGAGGTGACCTCGACTACGGTCATCATTCCCGGATATATTACATAATATCAACTGAGCCCTGCCTCCTAATGTACGCTTAACGGTCCTCTTCTGACATCCGTCATCGCTCGGCACACGCACACATACGAACGAAATTAGAATTCACTAGTGTATACACATTATAGCAGGAGAACAAAATCTCGTCAAGGGAATCAACAATCCTAAACATAGGGCTCTATAACAAACAAAGCAACGCTGAAAGCATAATAAGTCGTACAGATCCTAAGGACAATAGAACTTGATGCTCTGATACCACCTGTGATACCCCGCCTAATTAAATACCGGGCGATCACTCATTTATTAAATTAAATCAAGGTGAACAGTTGGTCCATTCTTAGCATCACCGTCGAATAATAATTTTTTCCAATTTAACACCCTAATTAATTAAGCTAAGTGTCAAAACCATGTTCATACATACTTTCTAAATTTTATTTAAAGAAAACTCATTTATTTTATTAACAACATTCAATAAGTAAGAATCACACCACATTAAATTCTGCAACATAATCCAATTAATTTAATACATTCGTCAATCGAATGTCAACATACGAAATCTAAAGTCACACATCCAAACTGAATAAATCCCATAGTAACAATACTCGAAATAACTGAAATACAAATGTCCAATAACAACGGAATAATGGAAAGAGCTACACATGCCCAACTAGATGAAAGTACTAAGAGTGGATCCGAATGAACGAAGTCATCTAATCAAGAGTCCTGCAACTTCCACCTAAGCTGCAGCGCGTTCCTTCCAAGAGATCCAAAGCAAGACGCCCCTGTGGCTGGGCACCTGTAATACATACATATATATACAAGAGAGAGAGAGAGAGAGAGAAAAACGGGTTAGAGCCCGATAGTGTATATGATTTGAAATTTGTTTATCAAGTATTTAAATTGATACAGGGCAAAGCAACAACATATTAGTGCGTCACTCTCTTTAGGAATTCTCATCTCTCTTCTAATGTGCACACCTATCGCACTAACCTTCCCAACGGTTTGTCTTATCATTTATCGCACTAATCTTCCCAATGATTTAACTTATCTTAGCTTACTCGTAAGATTCAAAATTTAACGATTCAATTGTTCGAAAAGGATATTTCAATTAGCAACCAAAGTTCTCATTTTTAACTTTTTAAATCAATAAAGTTTTCCAGTGTCATATTATACTTTCTCAAAACAAGTATTTACAATTTGAGTCATCAACCATGTCCTACATGTCTCATCACAGTAGGCATTTCCAGATTTCAGAGTTTCATATATATATTAACTACTCATAAAATATATATATATCACAACAGCACCCCAAATAACAACTATGGTGCGGGCATACTCTACTATCCAATCCCCTTATCACTCGTACTAAGGAAATACAAATTCGGAATCACTCTCGAACTGTATCAACACATGCTCAAACAATATTGAGACAGTATAGATTCCAAGTCTCTCAGGACCGTCTGAACTATCACTGCGATAGCCTGTACCAAGGATACCTATACACAAACAAAATGAGGCGAAGCATAGATTCCAAGTCTCTAAGAGGAAAACACATACCCACATCTCTTAGGACCGTCTGAACTATCATTCCGATAGCCTGTACCAAGGATAACTATCTTCTAGAGTACAAGTCAATATCCCCCATAAGGGTCCCATCGAGATAAGACTGTCCCAGCGCGGAAACCTCGGGGATAACAAGTAGCGTTGGCATGATTTTCACACATAGATAGTATATGCATACACAATCATATAACTATACTAACATTACCATTTCAATAATGGGTAAATTCTCAATTCCCATAATTACGACATTTGTATTTATTTCTCATTATTTAGATATCACGTATAACCATTTACATCTTATTTTAATTTGAGGAACTTTTCCACTTACTACATCACGCTCACGGATTCTATCCTCCCAAGTATAAAATTCAGTAGGTATACACATTTGTCTCAAAGTAACTCTCTTACGTGTCTCTCTCTCTTTAACATATACTTACATTGTCCCTCATGTAAGATATCCCAAAAATATAGATTTCGCCTTACATAAAATTTTGAATTTTATTTTCAAAGATGAGAATTTCAAATGGTTTCGAAATCGGAATTAAAATGGAGTTTTAATTGATTTTTTTTTTATTTAGAAGAGTCCTCAAAATATAAAACTCTCTAAGAGTCCTCTAAATATAAAACTCTCTAGTAAAAATAATAATTTTAGAAATCCGACCGTTCGATCAAGCTGAATTTTTGTCAGCAGTCCTGTCTCGCCGTTCACTACAATATACTAAAATTTCAAGCGATTCCAATGGTCCGATCATCCGGAATAAAATTTTTAGTGTTTGTATCTAATTAGAACTCTTTTCTTAATCAAACTCTTAATCCTTTACATGACAAAGGGTTTCTAAAATATCATTTAAGTCATCACTACATGCAATTTCCTATCTCAAATTGGGTTTTTCTTCCATACAATTCATCCTAATCATTCCTAAACCAATATGAAAGATGCATCAACGAAATAAGCAAGATAAACACTTGCCTGGAAATTTTAGAAATTTGGTTTGGTGCTGAAATTGGTGTTGTTTCGTTCCCCGTCTCACGATCTACGCGTTGGTGGTGACGGCGGTGCAATCGGAGGTGTTCTTGGCCTAGAACTCCTTGGAGAGCTTCTCCTCTTCCTCTCCAATGGCCGTCATTTGTCTTTGGTTGTTCTAACCCTAGAAGACAACCTAGATATCTTATATAACCCTTTTAATTTTTGTAGGTTTAATTACCCATAATTGCGAAATGTCCAAAATGCCCTCTCGGGGTACTAATTGGGCCTAAAAATCCCCCGAGACCCAAACTAAACCCCCGGGTACATTTTTCTGACTATCTCGACCCTTCCGGACACGTTGGCGCACTCAAAACGACCATATAAACAACTTATAAAATATTCACTTATTAATCAACATTTAGTCCCGACACGACACAGGCGCGTCCTGACTTAAATTTCCATAATTGTCATTTTATTCACACGTGACAATATTATAACAATAAATCTCATATATTACTATACTCATCCAGTAATATTCAACAGATATCAAATTTCCAATAATTACTAACTCTCGTCACGCTAGTAAATATTTAAAGCAACATTCCGGATTAAAATTAAATTAATTTATCTCAATTAAATTTAATAAATCCCATAATTTAAAAGCTATAAAAATACGGGGTATTACATATAGTTTGTCCTGACTGGCAGAAAATGGGCTACTTTCATCAACCGATCCACAATAACCCATATAGAATCGTGCCCCTATGCGAAGTAGGCAACCCAGTAATAAAGTCCATGGAAATGCCCCTCTATTTCCATGTAGGGATCTATAATGGCTGAAGTACACCTGGTGGTATATGATGGTCCAGTTTTACTAGCTAACAAGCGCTACACTTGGATATGAACTCTACGATATCCCTCTTCATCCCACTACACCAGTACTGCCGCCCCATATCCTGGTACATCTTATCCTCGCCGGGATGTATCGCAAATCTGGACCCATGTGACTCCGTCATCACTGCATATAGAAGGTCCTCCCCCTCTCGAACCACGAGTCTCCCGTTGAAACGCAAGCCTCCCTCAGAACATACGAAATAAGACTCGGCTCCACTGACTAAGAGCTGTCTAATCCTCTCATGGCGAAAAGGGTCTACCGCCAGTGCTTGGACTACCCTCGTCACTATCTATGGTGTGACGGTCATAACTCACATGAATGATCTGGCCACATCATCTTGGTTCCCTAGCTCCTTCCATTTTGCCTTCCACACCTCGGTTGTCTCATCTACTGCCTACGGCTCAACGCATCTGCAACTACGTTAGCCTTTCCCGGGTGATAGTGTATCTCAAAGTGATAATCTTTTACAAACTCTAGCCACCTGCGTTGACGCATATTTAGATCCTTCTGCGTGAACAACTACTGCGGTGACTTGTGGTTTGTAAATAGGAGAAACTTCTATCCTAAAAGGTAATATCTCCAAATCCTGAGTGCAAACGTGACTGTCGCCAACTCTAAGTCGTGTGTGGGGTAGTTCTTATCATGAGGCTTAATATAGTAGATACTCCACTCCGGGCCTGGCAGTGCTAACACTAGTGGTGAACTCAGCTTGTCCTTCATCTCATCAAAATCCAACTAACAGGCATCATTACAGATAAACGTCACTCCTTTGCAAGTCAAATGAGTCAATGAACCCGCTATCTTCGAGAATCCCCGAACAAACCTCCTGTAGTATCCTGCTAGGCCCAAGAAACTACGTATCTCCGTCAGCATCGTGGGATGTCCCCACTCCCTCACTGCTGACACTTTCCACGAATCTACGGATATACCTCTATCCGAAATAATGTGCCCCAAAAACTGAACTTCCTTTAGCCAAAATATACATTTCTCATATTTTGCATACAACTCGTGCTGACGTAGTGTCTGTAAAACCTGCCTTAAATATTCGGCATACTCCTCTTCCGTCTAAGAGTAAATTAGGATTTCATCTATGAAGACAATGACAAACTGATCCATGAACTCTCTGAACACCCTGTTCATCAAGTCCACAAACATGACTTGGGCGTTGGTTAGCCCAAAAGGCATAACCCTAAACTCGTAGGAACCATATCTCGTCAAGAAGACAGTCTTTGACACATCCTGCTCCCTGATCCGTAACTGATGGTAACCCGACCTCAAGTCAATCTTCGAGAAGAAAGCATCTCTTCTTAACTGGTCAAATAAGTCATCGATTTGTGGCAACGGATACTTATTCCATATTGTGACCTTATTCAACTCATGATAATCGACACATAACCGTAATGATCCATCTCTATTTTTAACAAACATTACTGGGGTACCCCAAGGTGAAGTACCCCTACGAATAAACCCCTGACCCAATAGCTATTCTAACTGATCCTGTAACTCCCTCATCTCCGTTAGATCCATATGGTAAGGTGTGCAGGCTATCGGCCAAGTGCCTGACGTCAAATCTATAACAAAGTCTATCTCTCTGCTAGGTGGTAATCTCGAAATATCCTGGAACACATCAACGAACTCTCGAACCATCGGTATCGAATCAAGAGGTATCACTACCTCCTTAGAGGTATCCTCCTCTATATAATACAAATGTGTGGAAGATCCTCCCTCAGAATGAGGCATCTCCACCAGGAACATCTCCTGACTAGGTATGGCAAAAATAATACTCCTACTAAAATAATCTATCATGGCCCTATATGTAAAAGTCCAATCCATATCGATAATCTCATCATACTCGGACATCTCTAATACAATCATGTCGACAGGTAAAGTAAGTCTCCCAATCTCTATACCCACCCCTCGACATTTAAAGAAAATCAGTGAGCCACTACCCAAAGGCGAATCTACACATGTAATAGTACTCTCTACTATATCTAATAATCCAAAAGAATGTGCAAACCTCGTGGAAATAAAATAATTTGTGGCCTCTATATCAAATAAAGTACGCCCTATAGTCCCCTGAATAGAAAACATACCCTCAATTGTGGGTGGAGCCTGTGGGAACGTGTCCTGATGGAGGTTGTAGACCCGTTTGTTGATACAAAAATTAGTCAACTGACGTGGACCAGTTATATGAAGACACGTGTCATCCCGTGTGGCATAAAAATATTTATCGATCAACTTACAGTGCCGAGCTACTCAGCACGTCGGGCAACTCAAGATGCCGAGCTACTTAGCGTATCGAGCATCTAGTCAGGAAGATCAAACGATAGAAATAGATTCAATGAACATTCTTATCGTGTACATATGTATATGTTTATTAAATAATGGCATATTGTCTATTCATACTGAGATCCCAAGGGCTATAAATATTTTGTAACACCCCCTAGCGGGGCAAGCTTTTCCATAAGAGAACATGCTGAAGACTAAGGCAAAATACCCAGCAATACAAAACAGTGGACGTAAGCCATTTTCCTAAGGCTGAACCACTTTAAAAATCATTTGTCTTATTTCTTTTTTCATATTTATCTATGATCAATTAATTAGATCAAATCTAGTTTTTTACATCAACAGATTGGTACCATCTGTGGAAAACGACTAGACGTAGCATTTTTCACCCCAAAACTCATCATAAATGGCCAAAATCCCAGAATCTAGAAACAGAAACAATGATGGGATTCCTCCTAACTTGTACACTCCTCTAAACGCAAACGATATCGCATGAATCTTAGCTAGTTTATCCAGGGGGCAAACCGCCGTGCAAGATACTATGTGACAGGTCATCCAGACTTTTCAAAATGGAGCTTCCATCCAGACTTTTCAAAATGTAGCTTCCATCTAGACTTTTCAAAGAAGTGTCATACCACCATCGTCTTCATGATCTAGATGTCCTGAACTTCACCATACAGGAACTCAAGTGATCCATCCTATAAGCCCGGCCTGACATCTCCTATAAGAATTATAGAGTCTCAAGACAACATCACTTTGACTCCAGAACGTACGAGCACTCTGGAAATGTTGATCAGAGTCTCCCCATTTGACCGTTTAGGACCGAAGAGGAATAAAAATCCTCTTCGGATTGCATCGAGAAATTCTCAATGACCAAATGAGTTAAGGGAAGGATTTGCCTAATCACATCCAAATATAAGTCCTGTAGCTCACCCAGAAAGATCCCAGGAGGAGAACTCAATGCGATCTATTGCTCGCACCCACAAATTCGAAACTGAAAAGGAGTCATGGAAAGGATCTATTCAGCGGTTAGAAGATAGGTTAGGGTAAATGGCTAAGGCCAGGAACCCTCTCCAAAGAACCTTTGTCAAAGGATCAGCCTTCGTACAAGAAATTGTGGATTTTTCCACACCGTCGAAGTTTAAAGCTCCTGTAGTTACACCGAAGTACGATGGAAAAACTGATCATGTCCTACATATAGAGCAGTACCAAGTTGTTGTAGATATCTATGCAGTATCCGATGAGATGAGATGTAAGGAATTCTGGAGGACTATCACTGGATCTGCTCAAATATGGTACAACAATCTTCCTCGGGGGCAGATTGCTACCTTCCATCAACTGGCATAGCTCTTTATAGGAAACTTATGTTTTGGTGCGAAGCCAGTCAAGAAGGTAGCACATCTTTTGAGTGTAAGGCAAAGGGCAGGAGAGAGCACAAGGGATTACATCACTCATTTTAATAACGAGAAACTAGAAGTCATTGACTATGAGGAGAAACTACAAGCAATGCGTAGCTCTCCAAAATGAGATAGAAACATTCATTAGGAGAGCGAAGATGAACTGATTTGTTGATTACCGGAACGATAAGAAAACCAACAATAGAACATAACAAAGGTCCAAATCTCCCCACTGACCAAGAAATAATAGGAAAAGGGATTGCGAAGATGAACCAGAGAAAGACCCCGATCTCCCCGAAAATCTAAGACAGCCAGAACGTAAGGTATTTTCAATCCGCTTTGGTTCATTTGACTGTAATATGATAACAGGTGGAGATGCAGGAGGTGGTGATCATACCGCTGAAAGGAAAGCTTACCTCAATGAGGCCCAAGCTTGTTCCTACATACAGCGGATAAATATGGCGAAGGAGGATCATCTGAGCAAGGTTAACAAAGATAAACTGGTCATTGGTTTTTCTACAAATGATCTGGAAGGTGTCTTGTGTCCTCACAACGACCCTTTGGTGATCAAGATGAGGATGAAGGATGTGATCATCTCAAGAGTATTGGTGGATAATGGACCTCGGCGGACATCATGTTCTACCCTTGCTTAGACAGTTTGAACCTCAAACTCGCCCAGTTGGAACCGTATCACAGGCCCCTTATCGGTTTCTCTGGTGAAAAAGTTTTTTCTCTTGGGACGATCAAGTTGGATATGTTGATTGGTACCTCGCCCGCCTGTAGATCAGAGAACATACAATTTTTTTGTGGTGGATAAAAATGTCCAATCGGCCTACAATATAATCATGGGAAGAGTAGGCTTGAAAATTTTTGAAGCAGTGCCATCCACTGTACACAAATGTTTAAAGATCCTGACCAACTTTGGGGTGGGACTTGTGAAGGGCGATCAGAAAGTAGCTCAGGAATGCTACTTCTCATCTACCAAACAAGAAGAGTTGGAGAATACTAGGAAGAAAACCACCACTTACCAAGTGGATGAGTATGAAGAGTCGGAGATTAAAACACTAGACCCCAGAGACGAATCAGAGCTCATGAAGGGCCAAGTCATGGAAATAATGGAGAGCATTATTTTGGATGATGAATGACCAGAAAGAACAACTCAGATTGGCGCTTCACTTGTTCCGACAATAAAGAAAGAGTTGGTGGAATTTTTTAGGCATAGAAAGAAACCTTTCACGTGGAGTCATGAAGATATGCCGGGGATAGACCCACCCTTCCTGTTCCACGAGCTCAATGTTAATAAAGATATCAAATCGATGAAGCAACGGCGAAGGGTCTTTAGTACAGAGAAGACCCAGGCTATTCAAGAGAAAATAGAAAAACTGCAAAAGGCTTTTTTCATTGAGGATGTCAAATATCCTGATTGGTTGGCCAACGTAGTGATGATAAAGAAGAAGAATAATAAATGGAGAATGTTCGTGGAATTCATACATCTAAACAAAGCCAGCAGAAAAGATCACTTCCCTCTGCCCAGAATAGATCTGCTAGTAGATGATACTTCGGGGCATGAATTGTTAAACTTTGTGGATGCTTATTCAGGATACAACCAAATTAAGATGAAACCAAAATATGGGGAGAGTACCTCTTTCATTACTCCACGAGGAACATACTGTTACAATGTTATTCCTTTTGGTCTTAAAAATGCAGGTGCTACGTACCAACGATTGATGAATAAGGTATTCACAAAGCAGATCGGTAAAAACATGGAGGTTTATGTTGACCACATGTTTACTAAGAGCAAAATATATTCTGACCACATTGCAGATTTGAGCCAAACATTTAACCAGTTGGAGAAGTATTAGATGAAGCTGAGCCCGACCAAGTGCATTTTTGGCGTACAGGAAGGCATGTTCCTTTGTTATACTGTAAATCAACGAGGTATTAATGAAAACCCTAATAAGATAAAGGCCTTGCTAGAATTACGATCTCCAACCACTAAGAAGGAAGTATAAAGCCTCACGGGGCCTGTAGCGGCTCTCAACAGGTTTGTCTCTCGAGAAATTGATAGATGTCTTCCATTCTTTAATGTGCTCAGAAAGACCTTTGAGTGGAATGATGAGTGTGAGAAGGCATTCATGGAGCTAAAGAAATATCTGGGGACACCTCCTTTACTATCCAAGCCAGTATTATGAGAAAGGTTGTACTTGTACTTAGCCATTTCAGAAAATGTAATCGGTTCAGCTTTGATAAGAATGGACGATGGAGTGCAAAAATCGGTTTATTATATGAGCAAGGCATTAAGGGGAGCAGATATCAGATATCCAAAATTTGAGAAGTTGGAATTGGAATTAACTGAGGCGAGCATGAGAATGAAGCCTTATTTTCAAGCCCATACAATAGTGGTATATACTGACACGCCTCTCAGATAGGCTTTACACAAGATAGAAAAATCTGGAAGACTAATGTATTGGGCAGTGGAGTTAGGGGAATATAACCTTATCTATGAGGCAAGATTTTCTTTCAAAAGACAGGCAGTGGAAGATTTCATCACTAAATTCACATGTCCAGATACCTCCGACCAATAGGGGGATAACACAGAAAAATCCATGGATGCTAGAGGATCATCAAAAATCATCCCCGATCAACTCCCAGCAGCAGACCTGCTGGAAAGTTTGGTGACCGAATATAAGAATCCTCTTATAAAATCCCAGAGATAAGGGATGATGAAAGGAAGCACCAGATATTCCATCAGGGGACTCTGTTAGACCAAGGGTTTAATAATTGTATCCCTATATAGAATTTGTATGTTGACGGTTCTTCGTGTGCAACGGGTTACGGAGCTAGAATTATTCTTAATAGTCCAGATGGGATAGACATAGAATATGCTTTGCCCTTCAAGGCTTCCAACAATGAAGATGAGTATAAAGCTGTAATTGTGCGCCTCAATTTAGCTAAATCACTGAATGTAGAGCAAGTAATGGTGTTCATCGATTCGCAATTAGTGGTGAATCAGATGCTAAATCTTTATGCGGAAAAAGGAGAATTCATGTTAAGGTATCTAACTAAAATTATGGAGATTGTATCCCATTTTACAACAGTTCAAGTGATTAGAATACCAAGATTGGAGAATGCAAGGGTGGATGCACTAGCTCGGTTAACCTCAGCCACTCGCACAGAACTATGAAGAACAATTCCTATTGAGATACTGGCTATTACAAGTATTGATGAAGATTTTATGGTAAATTTTATCACTTTGGATATGGGACCGTCCTGGATGAATCCCATCAGGGCTTACATTGAAGAAGGCATTCTACCAGTCAACCAACTTGCAGCCAAGAGGTTGAAGTTTAAAGCTGCTAGATATGTCTTAAACAATGGAGTTTTATACAATAGAGGTATGATCGCAGGTATGCAAAGATGTGTTCACCCAACGCAAGTTCAAGATCTAGTGGAAAAAATTCATGAAGGATATTGTGGAGCTCACGTAGCTGGTCAGACTCCTTTATAGAGGATAACGATGCAGGGATACTACTGGCCAGTAATGCACGCTGACTGTACATCTTATGCTAAGAAATGCGATAAATTTCAGTAATTTTCTACTATACAAAGAACTCCTCAGGCAAGGCTAACGCCAATCACTTCCCCTTGGTCGTTTTCCACGTGGGGAATAGGTTTGGTTGGGCTTCTGATGACTATAAGAGGACGATTCAAATATTTGGTGGTCGTTGTTGATTACTTCAAAAAATGGGTAGAAGCTGAGCCTCTCATCGATATGGCATATGAAAGGGTCTATCAATTCATCTGCAAGAATATTATTTATAGATATGGTCTTCCACATGCTTTTATTACTGATCATGGCACCCAATTTGATAATGATGAGTTCGTAGCATACTGTCTACAGTCTAACATCCAAAATATCCATTATTCTCCAGGATCCCCAAAGTAACGGGCAAACAGAAGTAACAAACAGAACTTTGTTGAATGGGTTGAAGAAATGATTAGATAATGCGAAAGGGAATTGGACTAACAAGATGCATTTTGTGTCGTTGGCTTACCGAACAACTCCCCGAATAGCAACTGGGTAATCTCCTTACATGTTAGCCTCTGGAAGTGAAGTCGTCATACCCGCTGAACTAGTCTTACCTACTCACAAGGTGCTTGATTTTAATTCTCCAATCAAAGATTTGATGAGACATTTAGATTTAGACATGCTCGAGGAAGTTCGGGAAGATGCAGCAATCCGAAATACCACTTATCAGCAATAGACTGCCATGTTCTATAATAAATATGTCAGGAAGTGTGATCTCAAGGCTGGAGATTATGTTCTCAAGAAGGTCATCTAGAAGCACAATAAGTTGGAAGCCAACTAGCATGGACCTTATCGTGTCACAGCGGTTGTTCGACCTGGAACCTACAGAATAGAAATTTTATAGGGGGAAGAATTCAAAAATGCATGGAATGTAGAGCACCTGCGCAAATATTATCAGTAATGTAGATTCACATGTAATCCATTTTTTCAATATGAATAAAAATGATAATTTCCCCACATTCTTTTTAGTTCAAATTTTTTTCGGTGTACTAGAGCTACACACTACACCAACTACGATTTGTCGACATAACAACAACCACCAACTACGGTTGGTCGGCATATCAACAACCACCAACTAAGGTTGGTCGGTGATTAGGAATAAATTCTTCCAAATTTATCCCTTTAATTTCTTTACTTTTAGCACTTCGAACAACGTAATCGATTTGATTTTATCTCATAATCTTACTACTGACTTATTCTAATGAGTACCCCGAGTTTATAGTATTTCGTACTAATTTTACAGGTATTTGATGTCACTAAAGAAAGAAATAAATCGAAATAATAAAGAAAGAAAAGAAGGAAAGTCAAAAGGGCAAAGTTGTAATTTTTACCCAGAATTCGGATGAGGCATCTAAAGAAAAGTTGAAGATATCAAGGTTGCAAGTACATAGGAAGAAACGGTACCTCAATCAGAGTCCCGGTGTGAAAGTTATGAGCAGTGAAAGATAGAAGAAAAAGTCAAAGAAAAATCAAACCGATCCGGATCGGACCGATCTGAAATACCAAGTCCCAAAGAACCCCAGACCAAAGACGGATCGAAGTTGATGAAAATTAAAAGAACCGATCCGTATCTGACCAATCCGGTCAGAAAAGAAAAGAACCGATCCGGATCCAAGCTGAATCGAACCGAAGGATGACCGGATCGGTCCGACTGTCGCAGTTTTATTTTTTTACTCTTCCTCCAATGGAGAGTCTTGGTTAGGCTAAAACTCTTGGAGTATTGTAGGGTATTTAAACCCGATTTATTATCATTTTAGGGGGCGGAAAATTCATTTAATTTTTCCCTTTTCAGTTAAAACTTTTAGAGGTAGTTAGAGAGAGAAAGTTGCTACAAAACCCTAGTTTGAAGATTTATTGCAATTTTAATTCCAAGATTGAAGTTGGTTCATATTTCTGTGATTACAAGTAATTTTAGTTGATGTTTTTAGTGCTTTAGTAAGTTAGTTGATTACTTTATTCTGTCTAATCTTCCTTCTACATCATTCTTCAATTCTCCCTTAGTTTAATCATGATTTCCTGCAATTCAACAATCGTTTTCATTAATTTCAACATGGTAGGCTAAATTTTTTAAGGGTCGAGATGCATGAACCCAACCCGATGTGGTAGTTGCATATGTATAAAATTAATCCTCTAAATTTAATGATTTATTATGACCGTATTGTGTAGCAACATAACCATTGTAGATATTTGGATCTCGTTTTCTTTCAGGTAATCGGGATGCTTTATAATACAATGCGAGTGTCGATATCGCGTGTACGGATTTACTCGTCCTCTGATTAAGTATGGTGCGGGCTTGAACCTCATATATGTAATGCGTGGGAGTACTAAATTCTGGGTATAATTAATCATTTAAATTTATGATTAGCATTATACCATCAATACATTAGGGTTGAGGGATTGTATTCCCGTCCTGTTTTCTTCATCATATAGTTCGAGTTTTAAATCATTCATACTTAGTATTTTAGGTAATTTAGAATAGTTTCATTTCTTTCATAATTTCAAAATTGCATTTAGTTGTAGCCAATTCCCAAAAGCAATCATCTTTTCTTTTTCTTTAGAGTAAAAGTTAGGTTTCCTTCGTTTGTCCAATGTCGTCACAACTTTGTTGTCCTATTTCCCTGAGGATGGATACCCGACTTATCGGATTATTACTTGAACGACAGGCTTGCACTTGAGCCTAGAGAGTACGCACTTCTGAGACACATTCTTAGTCGCGTCAAGTTTTTGGTGCCGTTGTCGGGGAGATTAGGTAGACTTAGAATTAGATCAAGTCAATCTAAAACTTTGACAAAAATCCAAAAACATAAAAAAAAAAAAAAAAAATAAAGGAAAAAAATTAAAAAAATAAAAAAAACCACAAAAATATTCCTCATCATCTCTCATAAGCTAGTTAATGCAAAATTCTAAACTCACTCCAACTCCCCATAATACTCCAACCCACATTCACGAAAATCTAATAGTTGAGTACGACCCTGATAGCCCTCACACTCTTAACGCTTCACAATTCTGGGTTCCACCTCCCACACTGTCACACTTAATTGCAAATAACACTACATTTTCCCTCTTAGGACACAATTCAGATCACGATCCGAGCATACCCAGTGAGGACACAGAGCCTTCGAGTGAGAGAAATATGTCTCAACACGGTAGTAAAGTCGCCGATGAGGAAGAGGCCCCGTATCGCCCTTTGAGAGACATCTTGTATCCCGAACGTACTGTCAGTCCGGGATGCATTTTACTCCCGTATAATTCAGGACAATTTCTCTTTAGGAATGGGATGATCCAAATACTTCTCACGTACCACGGAATGGATTCAGAAAATCCATATTCCCACATCATGGAATTTGAGGAGGCATGCGAGACTCTCAGTGATCAAACTTGCACAAAAGATGTGCTCTGCCTTAAACTCTTTCCGTTATCGCTAAACGATAAGGCTAAGACATGGATATGGTCTTTACCTCCAAATTCGATTTCATCATGGAACGAGATACAATCTAAATTTCTCAAGAAATTCTTTCCACCACGTCGAACGAACTCCATCAAAGCTCAAATTCAAACTTTCCGATAATTAGAAAATGAGTCGTTCGATAGATGCTACGAGCATTTCAATGAGTTAATTACGTCGTGTCCCCATTATGGTTTTGATAAAACGCATACGATTTCTTTCATTCTTAATGGGCTGAACATTAATTCCAAGCAACCCATGTGCAATGGTCCATTTGTTGACTTAGACACCAATGATGCTGAGCTTCACCTGAGGTATGTTGCCGAGACTACCCAATCCTGGGATACATGTGACCCTAATGCTCAAAATCGAAATCACCAAATGACCACCACTCCATCGACGTTCATCCTATTTCACGTAGAAAAGAATTCTATGATAGACAGTCAACTCGATGTAATTGATAAAGGAATGCGAGACCTACTTAAAGTATATGGAATTGGATTAACTGGATCCATCCCAAACCCCATCGAGAAGGTGTGTGCGATTTGTGAGGCATGTCATTCAACTGAGGAATGCCCGACTATACCTGCCTACAAAGTGATGCTTCAAGAAAAAGTAAGTGGTATAGGAGGATTCAAGGATAATTTCAATGCGCTGCACAAGAATTCTTACAACCCTTCATGGAAAAACCATCTTGGTTTTAGCTATGAGCAACAGCATGCTGCGATGAATCCTAATTCACATGTTGCCCCTCCTCCACCACCATACTTTCAACAAGATCCACACATGCAAGGACATGTGCATGCACCACCACCTCAAGGACCATATATCATTCCACCGCAAGAAATATCGAGGATACGATCAACCACTTTATCAATAACCAGAATGCAACTTATGCTAGGCATTAGCGCATGATCAGCAACATGAATGCGAACATTTCAAGGTTGCAATCATCGTTGAGTATCTAAGAAAAAGGTAAGTTTCCTGCCTAGGGCCAAAGACCTCCCCGAGGTTAAACTAGTGTTAGCTCCACCTCGAAAGAACATCAGGAGCAATGTAGTGCAATTACCACTCTACGTAGTGGGAAAATAGTTGATTTATCACCTTCCCCACACGACGTAACCAAAGACAAGGAGATTTCGTCCGGCACGAAAGAGGCCGAAAATGTTCCCTTGAAAGAGAGTGATAAAGGAGACAATAGTGAGCCAGAGGTAGTAGTGAAACTGCACACCGCGACACCGTTTCCTCAAAGGTTGGTTCCTTTCCATAAAGGAAACCCCCGTGATGAAGTGCTAGACGTGCTGAAGCAAGTAAATCTCAATTTACCTTTCCTCGATGCCATTAAGCAGATTCCAGCTTATGCAAAGGTCATCAAAGACTTGTTAACGGTGAAGAGGAAGATGAAGGTAAAGAAAAGCGTATGTCTAGCACAGAACGTGAGCTCCATTCTACTTAATGATCTCTCGCCAAAATTCAAAGATCCCGGTGCACCCACCATTGGATAAAATAAAATTAAAAAAGCCTTACTTGACTTGGGAGCAAGTGTCAGTATCCTCCCTTACGCCATCTGTAGGCAACTTGATTTGGGCGACCTTAATCCCACAAAGATCACTCTACAGTTAGCGGATTGAACCGTGAAGATCCCAAGAGGTATAGTTGAGGACGTGATCATTCAAGTTGACACTTTCTATTTTTCGATAGATTTTGTCATTTGGGACACGAAACCCTCCTTCACCTCAAGCAATCATGCTCCCATCATTCTTGGGTGCCCATTATTAGCTACGGCTAACGCAATTATAAATACTCAAAATGGGCAGATGCAACTCACCTTTGGGAACATGACCTTAGAGACTAACATCTTCCATATATCCCAACATACGGGGGAAGAAGATGATCTTCACGCGGTGAGCCTAATTGATGAGATCGTAGAAGAGAACATTGAGAAAAATTTCCGTGGAGATGCCTTAGAAGCTTGCTTAGTGTCTAGTCATGAGTGTAAGGGAACTTATACCGAGTTTGAGAGAGAGTTAGGGGACATGAGCATGAAAGAATTTGAAAAAGAATTTGGTCCGGTGGATGAGAGCCTTACTATTGAAGTCCAATCCCTATTAAGCTCTTGTAGTCACTTACAAGAAAGCGAATGGAAAGATAAAATCGATGAATTCCTTCTTTGTGACCATACACCCATACCACTAGAGGTCCCGAAGGCTATTGAGGATAAAAGTTGTGTTTCATCATACTTAGAGCCCGACCCATGCGTTCCAAAAATTAAAATAAACTTAGGTGTTCCCTCCAAATTGGTACACATAGGCCAAGCTTTGAGTAAGCATCACAGGGATTCCTTTCCAAGTAGTCACGATACGTCTCCCGGTCTTTCCCTTATCTATGGGCGAGGTCCCAACTTGTTCCAATTATTGGTTTACGATATGAAGACGGGAGAGACGAGGAGAGCACCGAGCCTCATGAGTGGGGTCGGGTGAGTTTGTGGAGAGATGAGAGGTCGTCGCACCCTAGACGCATAAGGGGTGATTTTTATTGTATTATTGAGTCATGTTCTTGGGTCATTTAGTGTCTTTGTGCATTTTAAATAATTTGTTTTATTTTTCCACACTTTTCATTCGCTTTGAGTTATATTTTATTCCTTTTTGCTTGAGGACAATGCAAAAGTCTAAGTTCGGGGGGGTCACAAGTGCGTATTTCTAAAACTTCATAAATTTTCAAAAAAATGCCCAAAAAAATCATAAAATTTTGAAAAATCCAAACAAAAAATTCAAAATAAATAAAGATTGGAATTCAAATTTTTTAAAAATATCATTAAAAGTCGGTTTAAAGTCTCAAGTTGTAAAATTCGAAATACACAAAGCCGAAATTGATTAAAGATGGAAATTGAGTGAACATAGGGGACTTAACGAATAAATGTGGAGATTAACAATCCCGACGAGATTCGAGCCTTTCATCTTTGTGAAATTTATAAATCAATCCAAGTTAATTGTTAATTCAAAGTTCTTTTCAGCATCTAATAAGTCGTCTTGGATCTCAATCCTTTCATTTTGATCGGTTAAAGAAAATGTGTGTGATATTGCCTTGAAAATGTGCCAAAATTGATCTCTAAACTTAATTCATCTCGAAACGCATATGTTAACTAAATTAGTATTTTGGAAAATGAAGTAGGCCCTCGTTTGTCATCCAAAAATATTGTCCAGAAAAAGTAGCGAAAAATTATCCCTTTTGTAACCCAAATAAAATTTTTCCTTTCGTTTGACAACCCGAAACCCCCAACTAGACCGGAATTGTGAAGTTGATAATCCCAGAGAGTGCAGAAAAAGGGGCAAGAAAAAAAATAGCTACACTTAACAAAAATAGCAAGAAAAGAAAAGAGTGAAAAATAGAAAAAAATAGAAGAAGAAAATGAGTAAAAGCTAGGAAAAGCACTTACGAACATCATAAGCAAAAATTTTCAATTCCGAAATTCTTAACATTTTCCAATTTTACCCAATACACCAAATAATCGAAAAAAGTCCTAAACGAATCCAAATTGCGAAATTGGTTACCGCGTGGAGAGCTAAGATACGAAAAGATAATATAAGGGATTAAATGGTGTGACCTAGAGGTGATGTTTCCATTTCCTAATGACCGTATTCCGATGATGAGATCTATTCACCATAAATTTCCGTCTTTCTACTTATATGCGTGAACTTGGTTCCACTTCATTTACTCTTATAAATCACGCATAATGATAGAATATCCACAATATGAGAGATTTGTTTGAGAGAGGATCCCATGAGTATTTGAATCAAAATGAATTTTCGAAAAGTCGCGTAATGATCAATCGGTGGAAGTTAGCGGTTCAATTTTTCGCTTCGCACACACACACTATGACTTGAGACTTTTAAATATGATTTTAAGGTGACCATTTTTTGAGGAGTTTAAATTGTACAATTTTTAAGTATTTTTATTTTTCTTTGAGTCAATAAAGAATTTTGTGGGTATATTCACTATAAACCCTCATGAGACACAACTCGTCTTACTAGGGTAACCTAGGGGTTTAAAAGCTTGTTGCATATGCTAAGTGAAATCACTTGCTCGCAAAAAAGGTATTCTATCCCAATAAATTGATTTTCAAGAGTTGAGCCTTGCTAGGATTCTTTTACATTGCTCGGGACACGAAAAGTTCTAAGTTAGGGGGATTTGATTAGGCATAAATTCTTCCAAATTTATCCCTTTAATTTAGTTACTTTTAGCACATCAAACAACGTAATTGATTTAATTTTATCTCATAATATTGCTACTGACTTATTCTAACGAGTACCTCGAGTTTCTAGTATTTTGTACTAATTTTACATGTATTTGATGTCACTAAAGAAATAAAGAAACCGGAAGAATAAAGAAAGAAAAGAAGGAAAGTCAAAGGGGAAAAGTTATAATTTTTACTCGGAATTCGGATGAGGCATCTAAAGAAAAGTTGAAGATATCAAGGTTACAAGTACATAGGAAGAAACAATACCTCAATTGGAGTCCCAGTGTGAAAGTTATGAGCAGTCAAAGATAGAAGAAAAAGTCAGAGAAAAATCAAACCGATCCGAAATACCAAGTTCTAGAGAACCCCAGACCGAAGACGGATCGAAGTTGATGAAAATTAAAAGAACCAATTCGTATCGGACCAATCCGTTCAAAAAAGAAAAGAACCGATCCGGATCCAAGCCGAACCAAATCGAAGGATGACCAGACCGGTTCGACTGTCGCAGTTTTGTTTTTTTACTCTTCCTCCAATAGAGAGTCCTGGTTAAGCTAAAACTCTTGGAGTCTTGTAGGGTATTTAAAGCCGATTTATTATCATTTTAGTGGGAGGAAAATTCATCTAATTTTTCCCTTTTCAGTTAAAACTTTTAGAGGTAGTTAGAGAGAGAAAGTTTCTACAAAACCTTACTTTGAATATTTATTGCAATTTTAATTCCAAGATTGAAGTTTGTTTAGATTTCTGTGATTACAAGTAATTTTAGTTGATGCTTTTAGTGCTTTGGTAAGTTAGTTGATTACTTTCTTCTGTCTAATCTTCATTCTACATCATTCTTCAATTCTCCCTTATTTTAATCATGATTTCCAGCAATTCATCGTTTTCATTAATTTCATCATGGTAGGCTAAATTTTTTAAGGGTCGGGATACATGAACCCAACCGATGTGGTAGTTGCATGTGTATAAAATCAATCCTCTAAATTTAATGATTTATTATGGCCTTATTGTGTAGCAACAAAACCATTATAGATCTTTGGATCTCATTTGCTTTCGGGTAACCGGGATCCTTTAGAATGCAATGCGAGTGTCGCTATTACGTGTACCGATTTATTCATCCTCTGATTAATTATGGTGTGGTCTTAAACTGCATATACGTAATGCTTATCCAACAATGATTGGCACAACAATCATATAAGGCAGGGTTTTTTTGATTATGGGTGACCTCAAGGGGCATCTAAAACTAGGTAAGAAGATGGGTAAAATATCCACTGCCTAGGCACCAAGGAAATATAGAACGAAAAGAGGTATCATTACCTCCTTAGAGGTTTCCTCCTCTATATAATACAAATGTGTGGAAGATCCTCCCTGAGAATGAGGCATCGCCACCAGGAACATCTCCTAACCAGGTATAGCAAAAATAATACTCCTACTAAAACAATTGATCATGGCCGTATATGCAACAAGCCAATCCATACCGATAATCGCATCATACTAGGACATCTCTAATACAAGCATGTTGTCAGGTAAAGTAAGTCTCCCAATCTTTATACCCACCTCTCGACATTTAAAGAAAATCAGTGAGCCACTACACAAGGGCGAATCTACACATGTAATAATAATCTCTGCTATATCTAATAATCTCAAAGCACGTGCAAACCTAGTGGAAATAAAACAATGTGTATCCCCCGTATCAAATAAAGTATGCCCCATAGTCCCCTGAATAGAAAACATACCCTAAATTATGGTTGGAGACTGTGGGGCCACAGCCTGATGGAGGCTGTAGACCCAACCATAGTGAAGTTGCCCCTGCTGCACCGGAGCTGCGAGCAAGGCTGGAACTAGCACTGGATCCGATAGGGCGGCGAAAAAGTTGGGTATTTGGGGCTCCTGGTGAGCACACGACTGCCGAGAGATCTTTTCCCTATCGAGGCAATACTTCTTCTTATAGCCAGTCTTGCCACAAGTATAATATTTTTTGGTGAAATTCCCTCCCCTCTGTCCCTGTTAACCTCGGCTCTGTTGGCCGTTACCACCCTTACCTTAGCCCTAATTTCCCTGCTGTCCTCCCTACTGTTGGACCTATTGCTGACCCTACTGATGGCCCTAGTGGCCCTATCTGAAGCCCTTGTGACCATGCCTGAACCCCCCTGAACGGAACCTATTAGCAGAATCCCCCTGGTGGGAACCTTGCCTCTGACTCTGATTAGCTGGTGCCCCACTGGCACTACCTCCCCTTGACTTGCCCAACTAGGTGGGCTCTCCTCCCAGCTTGCTTCCCTTAGCATGGAAGTGAATGTCCTGATAATCTAATAATGATGCATTTAGGACATATGTGTAGGAATGTAGGGAAAGTTTACCCAAAAGGTGTTGTCGTATTCTCCATGTTAAACCATTCATGAACATTTGGATTCGTTTATCCTCAGTAGGTACCTCGTCTGGTACCATATTAGTCAATCTCTTGAATTCCTCCTCATATTCCGCAACTGTCTTCCCTTCTTGGGTGAGGTCTCAAAGTTTACGCCTCATCTCAGTCTTGATGGCAGAAGGAAAGTACTTGCGGTCGAATCGCAACCAAAAATCAGCAATAGGTACCAAATCCCGCTCCTCTGAAGTAGTAGTGGACTCCCACCACTATAACGATGCCGCTATCATCTTAAAGTAGCCAAAACTTGCCTCAGAACCTCAGTGGACTCGTACGTACGAAGGTGCCATTGTATATCCTTTTTCCACTGACTCACCCTCACTACATCAGAACTGCTTGAGAACCCTGGAGGATGCACCTTCATAAAGGCATCTCTGACTCTCTCCCATGAAGTAGGGAAAATGGGAACAGGTGCTGGCACCACTACTGGTGCCTGTGGTGGTTCCTGTTGTACCACTGCCAGTGCTACATTTACTACATGTGTAATGATGACAGCAACTTCTGTAATATTCATCATGCCTTGAGCTGGAGCTGGCTGTGGCTCTGGATGAGCATTCCTGTCCCTTGGTGCATGTCGAGGAGGCATTTGAGACGAGAGAGAAGTTTATTATTTCACAGTTATCATTAAATCTCAAATAGCTAAAGACTTAATCTCATAAATAAGAATGCAACAGTCCTAAAGATAAGGCTCTATATCAAAGAACACTAAGCTGAAAGCATAATGAGTTGTACACATCCGAAAGGACTCAAGAACCTGATGCTTTGATCTCACCTGTGACACCCCGCCCAATTTAATATCGGGTGATCAGTCCTTTATAAAATTTTAAAACAGAATGTTCGGTTGGTTCATTCTTAGCATCACTATCAAAAATATTAGCTTTATTAATCACCTCATATAAATTAAGCTAGTGCCAAAATACTTTCCTTTTTAAATTGTAACCAAAAATCATATTTATAAAAGCCATAAATTTAAATATAATCCATTCACCATTCGACTGAATATAATAAATAATAAATCATAATCACGTACTGAAATAGATACGGCTGGATAAAATATTCTAGTTCAAACTCTAAACCACTGATCCATAATAAAACTAAATCCATCTAAAATGAATAAAAAGTAAATTAAATACAATCTTTGATAAAATGTCTAAGTAATGGGTGACACATGCCCTAAGTGAAAAGTCTAGATAAACTGAGAGAAATGATAGGAGCGTCTAATGCAAAGACCTACAACTTCTACATCATCCGTAGCACGCGAAGTAATCCACGTCTCTAAATCTGGTGTCCCTATGGCTGAGCAACTGATATAATACATATACATATAGCAGGAGAGAAAAGAGATGCAAGAGACGGGTCAGAGCCCGATGTGTAAAAATATGTTTCAGCAAGTATTTAAAACTGCCTTACAGAAAGTATTATGTGCATGTTAGATTCGTACACTCACATGAAGTTCTCTCCTCTCTTCTATTGTGAACTCCTATCGCATCTTCTATCTAGTACTAGTAATTCTACCTAAGTTAACTAGTTCAAAGTCAACGTAACACTATCTACATTCAATAGTAGTATTCCCGTATCGCCCATACAATACCTAATAAGTAGTCCATCACATTTTACTACCGTTCATGTTCACTATTAGATCATTTAAATTTTTATCTCATTAAGATTATTTCATTTGTCCTTATTTCTAAAACTACTAGTTTCTCTTAGTAGAACTTCTCATAAATATACATATATAGATATATAGTCATATCATCCCTATACATATATATTTCAGTCCTGCACCCACGGATTAATCCCCATTAGTGCTATAAATAAATGATCTTGCACCCCCGAGTTACCACCCATTAGTGCACTTATAAAAAAATCCCTGCACCCCCGGGTTACCACCCATTAGCGCACTCAATAAAATATTCTTGCACCCCCAGGTTATGACCCATTAGTGCACTTAACAAAAATATCATATAATAGGCATACACACATCCTATTAAAAATTCATAGGTATTCACCCAACCCAAACATATATTTATATACGTATTATTCTCTCGTAACTACGTATAGTATATTTATTTTATCCCAAAATAATCTATGTAATAGTAATTCATAGCTAGATTCATTACTGAGCACTAACGAGTATTTCTCCTCACTCGAAGGGTACCACTACATTTACATATTGTGACAACCCTCTCAAAATAATAACGGGTGGCCAGCCCTATACTACCTTGAATCAGGAATCTCAGATGGCTCAGTCTCAACATCAACTGACAATACTATATAGTACAAGACTAACTACTCGAAATCAAATAAGCGAGATGTTAAAATATAAATAAACACATCACGAATAACAATCCATCACATTAGAACTACTAATGAAGAAGAAATGAATAAGTATAAGATAAAGGAAATGCTAGAATAAAATGAAATGAAGAGATACAAATGAATAGACCCGAATAAGCTGTCGGGTCACAGGCACTACAATAACTGAAATGGAAAAATATAACCATCTATAAATATACCTTGGGTATAAACCCGATATACAATAAGAATACTACTTAGATTTTTTAAGGAAATAGAGGCGACTACAATCAAAATCCCGCAACAGTCCGCACCTGTTACGGCTCCCAAGACTCTGAATAGAAAAGCATCTGGCATCCATGCGGTGGGACACCTATAGTACAATATATATATGTATATATAAACAGCAAAAGAGAAATATAAACGGGTCAGAGCCCGAGTTGTAAAAATGTTTAGCAAGTCTGTTAACCGTGCATAATAAATATAAATGCACTTATTTCATAATTTTAAAGTGGAGTCGCACTCCCGTGAAACCCCAAATCACCTCTCATCTAATAGTGCGCACCTATTCGCGTCCTGAAATCTTAATTAAGTTACCCCACCCATGAGGACAACCTAACTTACCATAGGCACGGCCTATACCCCTAAGACCCGCCTTCCTAACATAACCCAAGAATCTTTCCCATTCCAATTACCCTTAATTATTTTTACACTTATATGCCATATTAAGCTTAATTGATTTCCGTTTTATAATTTAATTAATTATAATTCTTAATACTTTACCCATTTACATTAAGCTTCAATAATCTGATTTAATTTCTAAATAACATGCACACAGATTAATAAGGACAAAACTTATCTCTACTCTCAACATTATACTACGTTTCGTGCATGAGGTGTCTTGTAAAGCGAAATCCAAACAAGGAACCCTCCCAATACAATACTCCTTGACAATGTCGATCGTAGTGATCCATTATGTCATACACACAATTCTACTATTACAACTACCAATATTAGACTACTCTCTAAGGGTGACCTCAATATCTCCAAAAATATCCTTAGGATGATGTAACCGAAACATTCCTTAAATGCGATACATCAACCCCCAACAATCTAATACACCATAATCATCCAAGATGTACACCATAGAACTTTTATATCCGTCATCTATAGGATATGTACAAGTATATATGTATTTACTCTAAATATTTATATAGATACAATCATTCATTCCCATAACCAAGTGTACATACCACATATGATGTACAATGGCCATTCACATAATATACCCGGCTATATATATCGCCTTTAACCCACAACATGCTATCATCTTCCCAGTGCCCATCTCACGTAGAAATACTGGGGACCACCTGGCGAGGATAAACGACACCCATCCTCGTGATATACTCATGCACACGACGTCCTGGGAAGCGATCATAGCTCCTAACCGACAATGAGACGAAACATACCCACCACGTCTCATCCCAAAAATGTAAATCACATAATAACACACTGGACGACTATGACCTGGGGAATATCCACACTCTGCGAGTCAGGGTGCTCACCCTCAACGCGCGCAACTTCCCAATAATAGCATGAGCGGGGTATTCTTAACCACATAAGTATATATATCATTCACATGCACAGTATATATACATCCATATGATCCCATCATATAAATAAACCATCACATACGGTTTAGACATTTACAACATGAGCATGCACATATATCCATATTTATACAATTATATATATATATATATATATATATATATATATATATATATATATATATATATATATATATATATACATATATATATACATATCTATATAATTATACACACTATCCCTCGTCCGTATGTATAAGATTTACAACTCGGCTATAAGTATACATAACCCTCAATATACTAGCCGTCGTCCCCAAACACATTCAATTTTCCTCGATATGAGAATACGATCCCTAACTTGAAGCATATTCATCCATTTCTCCTATGATATAAATAATCTTCCAACATAGATATGTCTCCACATTAAGGTTATCGCCCAAAGTTTTGTGTAGGAAACCATCACTACACATCTCATTTATATCCGAAAGTAAATCCATATTTCTAATACTAATTTCGACTATTGGTATACACATAACTAATAGCCTATAAACCTCAATCTTATCTCAAGTCCATTTCAAGTATTGGAGTTCCAATTGTTACTCCCACACAATTATATGTACAAACTATCGTGACTAGAATTTCACTACAACCTATCCTAATTGATAGTACGATCCAATCGTTCCCAATTTTGCCTATGGTTCAATTGCTCTTATGAACCTTTAATCCTAATGCATTACAATTTATTCATTAATTTAAACATCACCAAGGATGTGCGACCACTCTCTCTCGTTGGTCCCCAATCTTATCCTAAATAGCATCCTAACTCTATAAGGATTCGATACAAATATAGGCCTAGAATTTCACAATGTACCCTCAGAAATCTCTCCAAGAGTTCTCTACCTCACATCATATCTATACTCACTTTTGATTTATAATTAGGATTTCCAATCCCAATGAGGTCTCCCACTATCTCCATAAACACACACAACTCCAATGCATGCACGTAAACATATAGCTCCCTTAAACTATTTAAAGAAGTCCCCATAATCATAATAATTGAGAAACCCCTTATAAGTCTCCAAAACATTACTCTTACATCATAAAAGAAGGTCTGACATCGATAAACCCACTCAAAAAGGGTTAGAGATCAAATTATAAAAATATAGCAAAACTGCCCTGTTTTCGAATCGATTCGGCCCCTCCGAATCGATTCGGATCCAACAACGAATCGATTCGTCCCTAGCGAATAGATTCGGTCCAACCAGACCTGTAAGTCTACTACATAACGAATCGATTCACCAGGGGCAAATTGATTCGGCCCTAAAGACCTGAGGCTTATGCAACCTGGCGAATCGATTCGGCCAGTTCATAAAGCCACGAAAATGGCTAATTTCTCCAAAATCCAAAACTTCCAAAACCCAAATTATACAACTTCTACCCAATTATCCTCAACCCAAATATGTTCCCAACATCAAATTTCACCCTACATCTATTTTCATCAAGTTATATTCCATAAACCCATGTGTAAACTTCAATTTTAAGATTGAAACCAAAAACTTAGGTTTTGATAAATATACCCAAAAATCAAATTTTCTTATCCACAAATTATGAAATGAAATACACAAATGAAATATTTAGCAAGATTAAACACTTGCCTCGAGATTGTAGAGGTTGAATCGTCCTCGTGACATCGGTAGGGTCGGGAATCTCCAAGCTTTTTCTCCTCTCTCTCTTCCTTTCTTCTTCTTTCTTTCTTCTTTTCTCTTTTCTTTCTATTTCTCTCTTCTCAGAAATGAGAAGGCTTGAGCCGTAAGCCCTTAAATCCCTTAAAATAATAAACACAGTTTCAAATGTTAATACACACTATAAATGACTTGTTTACTCCAATTCGAGTCAAACTGACTTAAAAATATTTCGGAGCCGAAATAAAACCCAATGACAGTCATTTTGACTATCTCGACCCTTTCGGGATCGATGGTACACTCAAAATCATCATCCGGAATACTTTGAAATTTTCTCTATTTTTGGACTTCAATTCCCAAATTTTAAAATTTTCCAATTTAATTAAATTTTATTTCTCCCAAAATTAAATTTCTCAGTCCCAAAATTCTGGGGTGTTCCACTCTTCCTCCCTTGCAAAAATTTCACCCGCGAGATTTAAGATATGCCTAGGACCTCAATCTTATCTAGTCCTTACATCTATCATCAAGATTACTACACTGATCCTTTCCAGTTCTCATATTGAACCATATAGATTTTAAAAATCAAACTAACTACCCAGGGCGCCCATACACCCCGTACCCGAGCTCAACTAGTAAAATAACAATCCGGCTCTACACCCCAAGTCATAACATAACTCTCAAAAAACATAATCTATAGTAATGTATTAAGTATAAAAAAGTTTGAAATTCCCAATGGTTGAACTCTTCTCAATTCCTGACACTAGCTACCTTCGTGCGGGGGAGGTCTCGCAAGCGAAATCCAAACAAGGAGCCCTCCCAATACACTAATGTGTAGATATGTCGGGGATTAAGATTAGTTGAACCAGGGTTAATGTTTTATAAAAGATTTTTGAATTATAGATATTGTCCGAAGGCCTATACAACACATAATATAAAACAATTACATGTCTTTCGACACGCCAAACAAACACCTTATGTTTAGGACACAAAGCCTCCCTAAATACAATACTCTAACTAATACCTAGTCCTCCAACTAGCACAATTATGAGCTAAATTCTCCGCTCAACAACGAATCTCCTAAACTCTAAACCTCTCAGCTATGCAATTCCTTTACATTACATCCACACCTTTCCACAAAATGAGTTCTTCCCTCATTGGAACACTAAAATTTCCTTCCCCAGCCTATCCATAAACCAATAACCTTAACAATTTACATTCCAAAAATCAATAAAGACACTCTCTACTAGCTCATTACAAGACGGTTTAATATCCCAAAAGATGTCGTATAAAGACCACACTTGATCAATCCTCCCCAAGGCCTAATTCTCCTCACATAAATATCTTCCTCATAAATCCTTCCTAACCATCCCGAAGGACAAGACGCTATTGCGACTACTAAAAACTCCCTCAGTCCTACTCAATGGACCCAAAGCTTTAAAATTATCACTCCCTCTTCCTAGAAGGCACTACTCCCGATATTGGGACAACTCCACACACCTCACATCGGTAAAAGTCACCAACATCAGGTTTCCCAACAAATGTTAAATAATTTCTCAATCTAAACCTCCCAAGGGCTCCCCACTCTCTCCTCATTAGTACTTACCTTATCGATCACGAAACTCTCCTTCTTATCTCTACCTGAGTCACGGAAAGAGATACCTCAAATCAAAGCGTACCCAAAATCTGTTATGGGTATTACATCTGTCATCTAGTCAAATCGATGTCTGAGACAAAGGCAACTGTGTCACAATGTCATTCGAGCGAGTGCATTTCGCGAAAGAAGATAGACGTAGGGAACACAACAATCCTACGAGTAGGGCTTTATGTCAACAACGTCAACGGAAGAACGCAAAAAACCCACACATATCCTAAACACTCTAGAACCTGATGCTCTAATACGATCTGTGACAACCCACTCAAAATAATAACGGGTGGCCAGCCATATACTACCTTGAATCAGGAATCTCAGATGGCTCAGTCTCAACATCAACTGACAATACTATATAGTACAAGACTAACTACCCGAAATCAAATAAGCGAGATGTTAAAATATATATAAACACATCACGAATAAAAATCCAACACATTAGAACTACTAATGAAGAAGAAATGAATAAGTACAAGATAAAGGAAATGCTAGAATAAAATGAAATGAAGAGATACAAATGAATAGATCCGAATAAGCTGTCGGGTCACAGGCAGTACAATAACTGAAATGGAAAAATATAACCATCTATAAATATCCCTTAGGTATAAACCCGATATACAATAAGAATCCTACTTAGATTTTTCAAGGAAATAGAGGCGACCACAATCTAAATCCCGCAACAGTCTGCACCTGTTACGGCTCCTAAGACTCTGAATAAAAAAGCATCTGGCATCCATGCGGTGGGACACCTGTAGTACAATATATATATGTATATATATATATATATAGAAAAAGAGAAATATAAACGGGTCAGAGCCCGAGTTGTAAAAATGTTTAGCAACTGTGTTAACCGTGAATTATAAATATAAATGCACCTATTTCATAATTTTAAAGTGGAGTCGCACTCCCGTGAAACCTCAACTCACCTCTCATCTAATAGCATAAACATATTCGCGTCCTGAAATCTTAATTAAGTTACCCCACCCATGAGGACAACCTAACTTACTATAAGCCCGACCTATACCCCTAAGACCCGCCTTCCTAACATAACCAGAGAATCTTTCCCATTCCAATTACCTTTAATTATTTTTACACATATATGCCATATTAAGGTTAATTGATTTCCGTTTTATAATTTAATTAATTATAATTCTTAATACTTTACCCATTTAAAGTAAGCTTCAATAATATGATTTAATGTCTAAATAACATGCACAAAAATTAATAAGGACAAAACTTCTCTCTACTCTCAACATTGTACTACGTTTTGTGCGTGGGACGTCTCGCAAAGCGAAATCCAAATAAGGAACCCCCAAATACACTACTCCTTGACAATGTCGATTGTAGTGATCCATTAAGTCATACACACAATTCTACTATTGCAACTACCAAAATTAGATTACTCTCTAAGGGTGAACTAAATATCTCCAATAATATCCTTAGGATGATGTAACCGAAACATTCCTTAAATGCGATACATCAACCCCTAACAATCTAGTACACCATAATCATCCAAGATGTACACCATAGAACTTTTATATCCTTCATCTATAGGATATGTATAAGTATATATGTATTTACTCTAAACATATATATAGATACAATCATTCATTCCCATAGCCAAGTGTACATACCACCTATGATGTACAATGGCCATTCACATAATATACCCAGCTATATATATCGTTGATAAACTATACCATGCTATCATCTTCCCAGTGCCCATCTCACGTAGAAATACTGGGAACCACCTGGCGGGGCTAAACGACACCCATCCTCGTGATATACTCATGCACACGACGTCCCGAGAAGCGATCATAGCTCCTAACCGGTAATGAGACGAAACATACCCACCACGTCTCATCCCAAAAATGTAAATCACATAATAACACACTGGACGACTATGACCTGGGGAATATCCACACTCTGCTCCTCGAGCCAGGGTGATCACCCTCAACGCGCGCAACTTCCCAATGATAGAATGAGAGGGGTATGCTTAACCACATAAGCATATATATCATTCACATGCACAATATATATACAACCATATGATCCCATCATATAAATAAACCATCACATACGGTTTAGACATTTACAACATGAGTATCCAAATATATCCATATTTATACAATTATATATATATCTATGTATCCGTATAATTATACACATTATCCCTCGTCCGTATGTATAAGATTTACAACTCGGCTATAAGTATACATAATCCTCAATATACTAGCTGTCATCCCCAAACACATTCAATTTTCCTCGATATTATGACACCCCGTCTAATAAGATACTGGGCGATCACTCCAATATTAAATTAAAATAGGAGTCTCATATGGATCATTCTTAGCATCATTGTCGAAAATCCATTTAATTACTAATAACCTATTAGGCCGGTGTCAAAATTTTAACTTTACTACTCTTTATAACAACAATAAATAAAACATCCACACAGTTTATGCGTAAATGAAACTGAAATGAAATAAAGTAACCGAACACTCAGTCAAAATATACAACCATACCGAATGTTGTACTGAAAGAATAACTAAATGCAATTGGAACATTGGCCTGAATGTTTATACAATGCCTCCTATCTAGATTACAAGAATGGAAGCGTCTACTGAAAATCTTGCACGCATCCACAGCTACTGCAGCTGACGTCTAACTCGAAGGAAGTGCCATCCAGGAGTCCCTGTGTCTGGACGCCTATGTATATATATAATATGGAAATAAAGGAAAAGTAGATAAACGGGTGAGAGCCCAAGTTTTGAAAATATTTAGCAAGTGCATAAATGCCTTATTATTTTGAAAAAGGTTTTATCTCATATTTAAATTGGTATCGAACTCCCATGAGATACCCCTCACCTCTCCTCTAACAGTGCACTCCTAGCGTATCCCTCTAAACATCCTAGTCAAGCTACCCTGCTAAACTAGTCTATCACCCAACCACTATCTACCCTAGATATTCCAACAGATGTACTAAGGGCTAAACTTCACTCTAATCTCAACGCTATTCCATGTTCGTGCGTGGGGTGTCTCGCGAAGCGAAATCCAAACAAGGAACCCCCCCCCCCCCCGATACACTACTATGCGGCAAGGTCGATCGTCGAGATCCGCCAGTCCCTCAGTACAGAAAGATATATATAAATATATACCATAAGCATTTATAATATTAAAGCACTAAGGATTAAACTTCTCCCCAATCTCAACACATTGCCATATTCGTGTGTGGGGTGTCTCGCAAAGCGAAATCCAAACAAGGAACCCCCCCGATACACTACTATGCAGCAAGGTCGATCGTCGGGATCCATTAGACCGTCGGTACTCGATTCATCCATATATACATATACATATTTTACCATAACCATCCGAATCTATCTCCCGGAATGAGAATCCATATACAAAGTATTTATCAATACTTATCATTTTTATCTCAAAACCTTCCATTTCCCTTCTCATATCCAGGAAATGTATTTAAAAGCCAATTCATTATCATGAATTGCTTTAACAAACCATATCTCTTTTTAAATCCAGTTTTATTATCATAAAAATGCTTTACCTTTTTAAATCATCCCATTTCCCTTTTTATACTCGGGAAATTTAATTAAAAGCCATTTTTATTATCATAAAAATGCTTTTACCATATCATATGCTTCCACATCCCTTATTCCATCCGGGAGTGTTACCGAAGCTAAACATATAACCCATTTCCCTTCCTATATCCAGGAAATGTAATTAAAGTCAATCCATTATCATGAATTGCTTTAATATACGCGTTCTAAGACCGCCCGTCCGGGTTTCCCCACTGTGCGCGCCCTTAAATGGCTATCATCTTCCAGGGCCTATCATCAAGACAACCTGGGATCCTACATCGCACGACGTCGGGAAGCGGCCATGTTCCTGCGGGATAGTCAAGACCACACCCGAAATCTCCTAACCAACGCAAAAAAATATATATCAACAAACGCTCACATGGCCTATAGGACTATATCCACCCTACATTCATTAGACAGGGGGCTTCACCATACGAACGCAACTTCCCTTATGATAGCGATTTAGAGAGGTGTGTAATCCATATTTTATTAATTATGAAAAACATTTCTCTTTCCATTTTGAAAATATTCATTTTTATATTTTCAAAATCATTTTCATCATAACATATCTATATATACCTAAATCACACAGTATATACGTATCCTATATATTCCTCTTAAAATATATATAAACGGCCATCGTGGCCTATAGCATCTAGCGATGACCAATAATCCCAAAGATTCCCTCCAAGAATCATAATCATGCATTCATATATAAGCATGATACTAAACCCAAATATTTTTTAATTTAATAATCACTATATACCTCAATCCCATCTAAGGATTTATTGGATATCTCCAATGATACCCTTCACTCTAAGTGAAATCACACATACCTATATTCCCAGTTTATCCTAATTATCTCCTAGGATACACTTAACGATAATCGATATAATTATGCTTTCTATAAGCATAATTTTATAGGCATGTATGCCTATGAGAAATATCCTCGGGATTTATCTCACCCGAACAACCTTAAATTCAACGAGTTAAGGATTTCATTTCCTTGAACCCCAAGACTATACATAGTCCAATTAATCATTTAGAAGTCTCCAATATAATTTAGGAACCCTAATCCATCAATTTCTTCAATTATTCTATTTTCCTCGAAAATATAGATTAAGGGTTATATACTAAAAACCCTTACTTTACCCTCCTAAATTGCCTTAATTTATGGACCATAAAATCCTAAAAGGTCCTCTAGGTTATCACCTAATTAACCTCAAAGCAAGATGAAATGGAATCTATCCCATCCAAATCATCCTTGAGGAATTTTCAACTTTCAGCATGGGTCGATCGATCGACCCATGGCCGTCGATCGATCGATCGATGAAGTCGGGCAGCTTCTTCTCCGAGAAGCTGTTTCGGCCATGGAAGCTTCCCCCAAGATTCCATCTCTTCAACAAACGTCCTACAACTTCAACCAACTACAAATACACCTATAATACGGGTTCTAAACATCCTAGAACCCATAATCACCAATTAATTTCAAGTAAAACCTAAGTTTCTCCAATTTACCATTTTTAGGGTTTATTCGTTTTAACTCCCAAAAACCCATTTTATCCACGAATACCCAACCCAAAATCATTATGGTTTGTTATACCAACAATGATATGAGATATTTATGCTTAAAAACAAATAAAGCATGTAAAAACTTGCTTCGTGGATAAAATCCGACGTCCTCGAGCCGAATCCCGCGGAGGCTGGCCGGAATCTCCCCCTTTTTCCTCTTTTCTTCCTCCTCTCTCTCTTCCCTCTCTTCTTTCTCTTTTCTCTTCTCTTTTCTCCCCCTATCCCTCCTTTTATAAGGAGAAAAGGGTTTAACCCCTTTAAAACCCAAAAACGACTCGTTTACCCAATTACGAGCCTATTTAACTCCAAAATTACTCGGAACTCAATTTCGACAATCGGACACTCTTTTTCGACTATCTCGGACATTCCAAGACTCATGGAGCAGTCAAAATTTCCATTCGAGGTACTTGACCGCAAATCACTATTCTAACCCAAAATAATTAAATGCGGTATTCTACTCAAAATCTTACCTCTTTTGTCGCTATACTCCACAACGACATATAATTAAATTACTTCGACCTATATAGTCCCGAAATAATTTATAACACCCTTCAAAAAAATTTAAATCCTCAAAAATCCCAAAAATTACTAGTTCGAGAAATTCTCCAAATTCCGAATTATACTTAATTATGTAATTTAATCCTCTCCAAAAGGGCGGGTTATTACAGATATGAGAATACGATCCCTAACTTGAAGCATATTCATCCATTTCTCCTATGATATAAATAATCTTCCAACATAAACATGTCTCCACATTAAGGTCATCGCCCAAAGTTTTTTATAGGAAACCATCACTACACATCTCATCTATATCTGAAAGTACGTCCATATTTCTAATACTAATTTTGACTATTGGTATACACATAACTAATAGCCTATAAACCTCAAGCTTATCTCAAGCCCATTTCAAGTATTAGATTTCCAATTGTTACTCCCACACAATTATATGTACAAACTATCCTGACTAGAATTTCACTACAACCTATCCTAATTGATAGTACGATCCAATCGTTCCCAATTTCGCCTATGGTTCAATTGCTCTTATGAACCCTTAATCCTAATGCATTACAATTTATTCCTTAATTTAAACATCACCAAGGATGTGCGACCACTCTCTCTCATCGGTCCCCAATCTTACCCTAAATAGCATCCTAACTGTATAAGGATTTGATACAAATATCGGCCTAGAATTTCACAACCTACCCTCACAACTCTCTCCAAGAGTTCTCAACCTCACATCATATCTATACTCACTTTTGATTTATAATTATTATTTCCAACCCTAATGAGGTCTCCCACTATCTCCATAAACACACACAACTCCAATGCATGCACGTAAACATATACCTTCCTTAAACTATTTAAAGAAGTCCCCCTAATCATAATAATTGAGAAACCCCTTATAAGTCTCCAAAACATAACTCTTACATCATAAAATAAGGTCCCACATCAATAAACCCAATAAAAAAGGGTTAGAGATCATTCTAGAAAAATATAGCAAAACTGCCATGTTTCCGAATCGATTCGGCCCCTCCGAATCGATTCGGCTCCAACAGCGAATCGATTCGGCCACAGAAAATCGATTCGGTCCAACCAGACCTGTAAGTATGCTACATATCAAACCGATTCTCTAGGGCTGAATCAATTCGTCCCTAAAGACTTGAGGCTTCTACAACCTGGCGAATCGATTCGTCCAGTTCAGAAAGCCACGAAAACGGCTAATTTCTCCAAAATCCAAACCTTCTGAAACCCAAATTATACAACTTCTACCCAATTATCCTCAACCCAAATATATTCCCAACATCAAATTTCATCCTACATCTAGTTTCATCAAGTTATATTCCATAAACCCATGTGTAAACATCAATTTCATGATTGAAACCAAAAACTTTGGTTTTGATAAATATACCCAAAAATCAAAATTTCTCATCCACAAATTATGAAATGAAATACACAAGTGAAATATTTATCAAGATTAAACACTTGCCTCAAGATTGTAGAGGTTGAATCGTCCCCGTGACCGCGGTAGGGCTGGGAATCTCCATGCTTTTTCTCCTCTCTCTCTTCCTTTTTTCTTCTTTCTTTCTTCTTTTCTCTTTTCTTTCTATTTCTCTCTTCTCACAAATGAGAAGGCTTGATCCGTAAGCCTTTAAATCCCTTAAAACAATAAACCCAGTTTCAAATGTTAATACACACTATAAATGACTCGTTTACTCCAATTCGAGTCAAACTGACTTAAAATATTTCGGAGCCGAAATAAAACCCAATGACAGTCATTTTGACTATCTCGACCCTTCCAGGATCGATGGTACACTCAAAATCATCATCTGGAATACTTTGAAACGTTTTCTATTTTTGGAATTCAATTCCCAAATTTTAAAATTCTCCAATTTAATTAAATTTTAATTCTCCAATTTAATTAAATTTCTCAGTCCCAAAATCGTGGGGTGTTACACATATCAAGATAGTAGATAAGGCCCCTACACTCTACTGGTACTGGATATCATTCTTCCCTAACCTCACAATTTAAGATTCGAAAGGTTCTGCAGCAGCACTAGAAGTCTACAAAAAAAACGAATCGAACCGATCCTATAGAAAACGAACCGATCCTATTGAAATAAAAACGAATCGATCCTATCAGAAAACGAATTTATCCTATTTAAGAAAAATGAACCGATCCTGTCATGCTAGACATGTTCTTCAACAGTTACGTTTTTACCATTTGTTTTGCACCCAAAACCTCATAGTTCATACCCAATCTTCAATGTTACTATTTTGATTAATAACCCAACATGTTTACACAATTTCTAACATCCTATGATCATTCAATCGTTATAAATCATAAGGTAAAAATGAAATCCTGAATTTATATCATAAGAACCCTAGTTTCACAATCTCCCATTAAAGAACTTAATTAACCCAGATTTATTCATCAATTTGTACTTAAATTTCATATTAAATTCTCTTGCATACATGAAGGAATTAACTAGTGAACAATCTATCCATAATTATAAATTACTTCTCCAAAATTTTCACACAATTTTAATGTAATTCATTATCAAATTTACCTATACTAACATGAACAAGATTATTGCTAAAGGAAATAAAGTAATAAACACTTTCCTCAAATTAAATGTTTGATCTCTTGATGTTGTTGGTATGGGTATGTTCCTCTTGTTCCGTTCCACACGATGGTGGTGGTGGTTGTTCAAGGTGGGGCTAATTGGGCCTTCCTTATTGAAATTTGTTCTCCCTCACACACTCTGTGATTGTTCCATAATTTTTTATATATTAACCCTAATGAACCTCTCATGAATGATATAATAAACTCCAAATTTTGGTCCATTTAATTTCTCCAAAAATTAAAATTACAAAATTACCCCTACGAGATGCCGGTTTGGCCTAAAATTTCCCGTAGTCTAAATAGAATACCCGGGTAGTGTTTTCTGACTATCTCGACCCTTTCGGACTCAACAACGTACTTGAAATTACCAGAGAATTTACTTAAAAATAATTTACCTTTATAATCCATTCAATTAGTCCCGACATGACTCACACGCGTGTCCCGACTTAATATACCAAATTGCCACATATTTCACTCTCGATAATTTCTCAAATTCATTGATTACATAATACTTATTCACTCAGTAATATTCAATAATTCTCATTAATAAGTATTAGCCCTTGTCAAAATTAGTTAATATTTATTTTTAAATCCGGATTAATCACCAATTAATTTTTGCATATTAATTTAATTAATTCCACAATAATAATTAATCACATAATTATTTATGTTCTCAAAATACGGGGTGTTACACATTGGTGGAGACCGTGGGATTTGTTTGTTACCAAATCCCTCTCCCACTTAGTAATTTAAAATTTTTGTGAAGGTTGTGAAAAGAGAACTTTAATTTTAATGTTTTAAAAAATAAAAGGTAACTGACGCATGTCTAAATTTACGGTTGCCTAAATTTTCACGCGTTTAAAACATGTGTAATAAATATAAATTCTAAATTTCCTTATATTCACCAAACAAATTCGGACATTTAATTTATATTTTCTAATTACACATAAAAAATAAAACCCCATAATTTAAAAAAATTTAAATTAAACATATAACCATAGAGACTGTTCAATTTAAAATTATCCAGTTAAAATATTGCGATTTTCCAATTTATTTATTCAAATTAAAATAACTAATTTCCTTATTTATTATCCAAAAATAATAAAATTATATTAAATTAAAATAATTGTGGAAATTAAATTTAATTTAAGTAATAAATAAAACCCATTTAATTTAATGAATTTAAAATGAACTACAAAAAAATTTATTTTCTAAGAAAATAATTATTTAAGGTCGGGTCGGTATTCCATGTTGTCCATAATTCTAAGGGTTGTTAACATGTATTCATAACCTAATAATTAAAACATGAATAATGTAGGCATAAATCAACATGAATAAAAAAAATTAAGATAAATAAGGATTCCCAACTATTATGGTCAACATGCAATTATGTTGAGAGCTCAACAGTCATCCTTGAACTCAAAAGTCATCCTTGAACTCAACAGTCATCCTTGAACCCAAGAGTCATCTTTGAACTCAACAGTCAACCTTGAACCCAAGAGTTATCTTTGAACTCAGCAGTAATCTTTGAACTCAACCCTCATATTTGAACTCAACAGTCATTATTGAACCCAAGAGTCATCTTTGAACACAATAGTCATCCTTGAACCCAAAAATCATCTTTGAACTCTAGAGTCACGATCAATATAATAACAAATTACAGATGTCCTATGCCTCCATTAAGGAGTTCACATTCTACATCAATATTACATTAATCCAGAATAAAAAAAATAACCACGAATAAACCATCATGGGATCCAATCACATAAAATAAAAGCATAAATACGTGACCATAATAGTGGGATTAGATCGCTGCAAAATAGAAGTTAGCACATATCTAAATTCTACCCAACATTCATGCACATATTCGATTATTTTAATTGGACAACATGGCTGAATTCAACATATGCGCGGTATCAACATGACTCTAATACCAAATGTTGGAGCGAAAGTCCAAGAGTCTATTGAAAATGCATATAGATCGAATTATAAAAAAAATTACACATGGTGTATCTACATAGGATATTCAAGATCTCATAACTTTGCAGTTCCTTCTGTCTTGAACAATAGATATTTGATCTTTTTCATGTTACACTGACCCGTATCGCAAACTTAACGGTGTGTCAGCCATAAAAATGAAATGATTTTTTTCAAAAATCATAACAGCCTCAAAAAAAGATCTTTGGCAGGTTTTTATGTCTTTTGACCTCTAAAACTCATAGAAAAAATTTCAGCTCCATCCGATAAACATTTGTCAAGTTATGGCTCTAACAAGTAGATATCATGACGTGTCGCGCATCTGTCTAGATAGCTGAAATTTCGTAAAGATGTGTGGGGCATGGGGATCACACGATCTCTAAATGACTTGAAATTTCTTGTGCCTCTTCCTCTATCTGTCAGGAACCCATGATTCTACTTTCAAAATTTTTGGACTCTCCGATTGTCCGTAACAGATTTTACAATATAAGAGCTTTAAAAGAGACCTCGAGATCTTCCATGCTATTCCTTTAAGCCAATACATATCATTGGTGTGTGGGCACTAGTGATGACGACCCTACTAATCCTTTTTAGGTTTTTTCATGATTTATATTGATCCTTTACTTATAAGGAGACACGGGGTTGCTTATACTGGCTAGCATGGGAACCCCGAGTAGAAATAGAAGACTAGTTTCCTACATATTTTAGGAATTATAATTAAACTCTATAATTAATTACATAATTCTATCAATTATTATTCATTCCACTAAAGAATAATAATTTCACTCTAATCTACTATCTCAAAATTATAATTTCGAGCTCTACGTTATTAAATGCTTAATAATCTTCCCACGTTAAGATTACATATACCCGTCGATTAAATTAAATTACTGATAATTATATTTAATTGACCTCTTATAAATTCCTTGAGACAGTTAGCTTAACTTATTTGATATGTCAGATAATTAAATCCACCGATCGGGTTTGACATAATCAATACTTAGAAGCTACATCAAGAGGGTATCATCAATCTCTTTATTGAGACGTGGATTCCATTCATAATTAATTTTCACCATACACTAATCGACATTACCCAATCTACCAAGATTATTGATCCATAAATGAATCTCACCCAATAGGTCAAAGTAACGAACAATTGATGCACATATCCATCAATTATGTTTGGATTAAGAGCTTAAGCACTCATAACAACCATAAGATGTTCATTATCTTATATAGTCAGTATAAAGACAATTATCTCTAATTGGCCCCGTTCAGTACACACAAAGTGTACTAGCACAATAAATCGAAACTATACCGTTTCTCGTAATCAAGATAGACCTACTAAAATAGTGTTCTACAATTCTACTGATGGTGAGTCCATCCCCATCTAATATTGTGAACCAGACTTATATTCTACAAGGACCGATGATCTGATCTTTCGTGTGTAAGTCGAACTCTACACACCAAATCATCTACTCTGTAAAATAAAAGATACATATGCATAAATATATAAAATAACATGACGCAAACATTACCTATGAAGATTATCATTAAATAGACATACTAAAATTCACTAATGAACCATGACTTTTAGTATACAACCCCAATAGTTACATACTTACACACTAGCAAAGGAATTTCGTCCTCGAAATTAGACGAAGCACAAATATCAAATGTAAAACGCGAAATAGAAAATAAGGCTCACATGCGCCTACTCATTGAATGCCATAATTGGGCGCCCATACACCTAATCATACACGCAACAACCCCACAAACAACTAAATAATATATATCTCTATATACATATACATACATATATATATATATATATATACATATATATATATATATATATATATATATATATATATATACACACACACACACACACACACACACATAACTATTAAAGTAATGACGTACCACACGCTCTCAAAAATAACCACTCGATTCTATTTATGATAATCTTCGCAACACATAAATCCTCAAATCAAATCACATCGTTCATCTGATATAAGACATACCTAAAAATTATACTAATGATCTTCTAAATAATTAACATCTCTAAATTCAACTCTAAGGATCCTCACATCAAGCTTACTAATTCCAAACACAATACCTTCAATGCACAAAATTCTATATCTCCAAGAAACACGTCTGCTAGACCCTCTACCTTAAGGAGTACGAATCAATAAAGGGAATCAAAGAACGATAATACGGAAGTAAACAGACTAACAACCTACGAGACCTAAGACCATGCTCTGATACCATCTGTCAGACCCCGCATAATTCTGACGTCGGCCGCCACCAAAACTAAGTTGGGCGTGATGTGACAACCCGCCTACTAAAATAATAGGTGGCCAGCCCAATACTCCAATAATCACTGGAATCATAGATGGTCCATTCTTAGCATCACTGTCGATTAAAATAATAGTATGAGATAACCACCAATCATTTTAGAAAACGGATTGTCAAATTTAAAATTTTGAAAAGAAAAGAAAAACACTTAGACAATCCCATTTGTAAAAACGGTGGGTATCAAAAATCGAAGAATGAAGTATGACAATGCAATAAATAATCACCAAATAAGTTGTTGGTGCACAGACTAATACAAATAATTACATAGAGTATTACAAAACAATATTTACAATATAATGAATGAGTGTAATACCTTGGGCAAAACACGCCCGACTGAAATATACTGAGCATAACTAGAGTGCAATAGAAAGAAGAGTCTAATACAAGTAACCTACAACATCCGCAATATGCTATAGCTCCATGACAACTGAAATGTAAATGTAATCACGGGTGTCCATGCGGTAGAGCACCTGTAACGGCAAAGAATATGCAGAAACAGAGAAATATAGATACGGGTCAGGGCCCGGTTTGATATGATTACCATGTGACTAAAATGCATGACAGTTAAGTGCGTAATTCTCTTGCAGATAACAATAATATTTCTCACCTCTCAATCTAGCAGCAACCTAGCGCAATATTGTGAGATGTTCTAGTTAACCCTAAGTACTAAGGGATAACTTCTCCCCAGTCTCAACACTATGACCTATTCGTGCGTGGGGTGTCTCGCAAAGAGAAATCCAAACAAGGAATCCCCCCGATACACTACTACTTAGGCAAGGTTGATAGTCGAGATCCATTAGATCCTTAGCACAAAATAATCAATAAATGTATGTGTGTGCATAAGTGTGGGAGGTAACATCTACAGCTACTCAAGAAATATAAAAATAAACCCATCCATCATCAAATGGCACAATTCCTAATTCTTTCTTTAGGAATATACATATAAATGGTACAACATTTTATCAAATGTTTACCATTTTACTTTCATCATATACTATTTCATTTCGAAATTTTATTCCTTATCAGGAAATAAAATCATAGTTTCTATGCTCTTTGTGGCATTATATCTCAATTATACATTTGTAAAAAATCTCTTCCTTATCAGGAATATAATCATCATTATATTCTATTTATGGCATTTCATCGTGCTCTTTGTGGAACTTTCTCATGCTCTTTATGGAATTTCATTGTGCTCTTTGTGGCACCCGTTATACATCAAGTCCAACCTGATAATCATATATATATATAACGATTCTAAGACCTCCCGTCCGGGTTTCCCCACTGTGCGCACCCCTAAATGGCAATCATCTTCCAGGGCCTATCATCAAGACAACCTGGGATCCTATCGAAACGTCGGGAAGCGGCCATGTGCCTGAGGGATAGTCAAGACAACACCCGGAATCTCCTAACCAGCGCAGAAAAATATACAATCACAAACGCTCACATGGCCTAGGGACTATATCCACCTTGCATTCATTAGCCAGGGGGCTTCACCACAACGCGCGCGACTTCCTTTATGATAGCGATTTAGAGAGGTGTGTATCCATAAATTAACATTTATGAAAAACATTACTTTTTCCATTTTGAAAACTTCCAATTTTACTTTTCCAAAAATCAATCATTTAGCCATTAAGCACCAAGTTTTAGAATGTGCAATCCATTCTTATTAAGTCATATTTTATTAATGACCTAAGACCCAAAGTGCCACTAACCTCAAAATAGCCTCCAAGAGTTCATATTATTACATAAACCCTCAAAGTGAGTCTCCATAATGGAGTGTCTCCCAAAATCTCAACGTTAATATTTTAACTTCCAATTTATCTTTAGGTTAGCCTTCCATATCATACGGTCATTAACCTATACAACTAGCCCTCGGGTAACCCAAATATCCCATCTTAACCTAGGACATTAGTCTACCCAATCACAACCCTCTAGGACTCCCCATTACTTCCCAAAGGAAGGTTCCTAAACCTTAAACCTAAAAGAAAAGGGCAAAAACAAAACTAGAAAAATCTCACTTTTTTAGAAGGGGTCGATCGATCGACCCCTGGACGTCGATCGATCGAAGGCTTCGATCGATCGATCCCCCAGGCTCGATCGATCGATCCTGGCGAATAGCTTCTTCTCTGAGAAGCTGTTTCGGCCATTAACGAGCCATCCAAGCTTCTACCCGCTATTTCACCCAACCACAACCACCAATACTACTGCATAATCATTTCTACACATCAAATAACCAATTATTTCTCTTCAAATCAAATTAAACTATAAGATTTAGGATTAAACACCCAAAATACACCAAAACCCATTTATGGTTTAAACCTCCCAAAACTTAACTACACATGCAGATTTATCACATTAAATCAATATCTAGCAAGTAAGAAACTTTCCTCGAGGTTCGTAGTCAAGGATCACCTCCGGTAGCAACGAAAATCCAGCCCAACCTTCCATTTCTCTCTTTCTCTCCATTTTCTCCCAACTCTCTTCTCTCTCTCTCTCTCTCTCTCTCTCTCTCCTTTGGCTTCTCTCCCAAAAATGAAGAAAATAAAAGGGTGTGGGGGATTTATACGGGTCTCAAAATATAAACCCCCACTTTTAATTGCTAATACACCACTAAAATGACTCGTGACCACTTAATTGAGTCATAACCCCTTAAAAATGCCCGAATCTAAAAAATATAACGTGGCACTTTTTTCGGCTATCTCGATTATAATAAAAATAACCGCACCCCCTATTTTGGCATTCGGGAAAGTATGAACTATTTTGTGTTCCAGTTTCATTTTAATTCATTAATTATACCCAAATTTAAATATAGGTCATAACCGTCGTTTTACATATAACGACGCCAAATACACAGTATAATGCTATTTACGTTCTCATAACGGTAAATAGACAAAACATAGTAAATATTATCCCTAAGTCTCACGGGAAATAATATTTACTCTAACATCCCCTATTTTATAAAATTAGCCCATCAGGCAAAATAGTATAAAATAGTCACTCGAAAACTTGGGTTGTTACATACTCCCCCCTTAAAGGGGAATTTTGCCCTCAAAATTCAGGCGTAACCCATAACCGTATAAAGGGTATACTTTACCAAAAACTTTGCTACCATACTAGCAAACCCCTCTATAGTGCAAGGTCCCATAGGACTCCGACTAAGGTCATTACTATACGATCTCAGTCCACAACATCATGCTATTACATAGCACCAATTCGTTCCTCATGAACTATCGACCCCACCCTTCTACTAAGGGAGGAGATACATACACAATCTCGGCACATCTTGCCTTACTTTTCGAAACACGTTGCACCCTTACTAGGGAATAACTACACTAACTTATAATCGCACACCCCGACACTACTAACTCCTATTCGCGTTGGCGTAGCCCTTAGAAGTCTACTTCTCAATGAGCCCATTCTTTAAAGAAATATTCCCGGACCACTCCCAGTCCAAGAAATATACTATTCACTATTTCCATTCCAACGAATAGACAAGGCACACTGCCAACTATACTAGGCTACACACGGCATCCTACTCATAGGAGAGGATCCAAATTATCGTACGGAAATTCGATCCATAAGAACTACTACTCCAATCCTTCCTTTAAATAAAACCCACCCATCCATTTATGGGTGGTAGGATATACCCCATATCCACATGGTTCCCATTTCTTCCTGGAAACTTTACCAGTACCTTGACAGGAATGTCTCTCTTAGTTCACCGGCATTGCTAGGAACCGCACACAGTTATAGAACTCCTACCAAGAAGAGCTCGGCGTACACTTTTGTACTTAGTCCGCCCGTTTCCATTGAGTAAGCAGCGATGGGTCCAATGCTCTACAGTTTTCTCAACTAGAATCATGACCGTTGCGTTATCGGAAATTCGATAAGGATGTCCACGGATAGACCCGTCCTCATTCCACCCTACTCTCTACATACTAGTAGGTGAAAGGGTTAATCATGGACATAAATTCTCTTACAATAGAGCCCCCTTGGTTTAACTCGCTCCATTGGCATTTCATGCCACGAATAAACTCTCCAACAGTTTCTCCACTCGGTGCCTATACTACTCCCATCCGCATTGCCTTAGCGAAAGGGAATACTCTATCGCTAGTCCTTCACAATTACCAACTGTTTACTCGTGAAAAGACCCAAATTCCTGCCTAGGAAGTAGTGCCTCTAATTCTTTAAGGCGAATACTACCACTATGAACTTTAAATCAAGCGGGGGATGACACTTCATAAAAGTGTGAGACACATGAACAATGGGTCCATGCTCCCATATCAATACTTCCCAGTCCTGGCAAAGACTCGTTCGTTAAACCCACTCTTGATCATAACAACACGAGTGCAGGAGAAAAGTCAGCTCATACTTCGACTCTTCGAATGACAGGTTACCGACGTAGCAATCTATCTAAGAAAGGCCTCATCTCCTTTGGTCCAACATCTCGAACCTCTCAAGATCCTTTACTTCTCTTTTAGGGACGAAATCCTACCTAGAGTTAATCTCACAAACCTATTGTGATCAACTCCCAACCACCTTCTTAAAATAACGTCGCATGCCCTAAGGGCCTAGCGTCCTAAGAATCCTAAAGACGATCTATATTCTATCTAATCTAGTCGTATAAGTATAATACTAAATATATCCCCAGTGTCCAAGAGCTTTCTCGACTTCTGACATTAGCTCGGTTTCATGCGTGGGACGTCTCGAAGCGAAATCCAAACAAGGAACCCTCCCGTTACACTACTACCTCGCATTGTCGGTCGTCGAGAAGTAACGGTCGAAGACACATGATCGGGATCGACGAAATCCTAAGTCGAAACTCTACTAATACATATTTACATCTACGTCCTACCATAACAATCGACTGAGGCATTTACTTTCAGTAAGATGCCACCAATACTTTATCCCAAAATACACATATACCTCTATACAAATTGCCTTCTCATTAAGGCACATCCATAAGTCTCTATCGGACTTTCATAATCTTAGTCTTCCCCACATAGATCAGAGGAAAACTATCATAGTGATCATATATTGCACATCAACTTAGGCCTTAATCACTCATATATGTGATTCTTGGCTAAAACTTCCAACCCAGCACCTCTACCAACCGAAAAAGAAAAGAAAGAACAGAAAAGAAAAGAAAAGAAAATGCACATCTCTCCACTCCCAACGTTGTTAAGGTTCATGCGTGGAGCGTCTCGCCGAAGCGAAATCCAAACAAGGAACCCCTCCACACAATCCCCTTAACTAGCCGATCGTGGAGACAAGGCACATCACACACAAGCAAAGAAAATAAATAATAAAACAAAACAATCAAAGAAAAAAAAATTAAACAATGAAAACTTTCTATGTACCGTAAACCACCTCTATAAAGTCTCGACCTGTATCCAGGGGAGATATTATAGAACAACTAGTCCTTTTTCTAGAAGTAGAACTAGGATAGCCTCGCAATTCATTCGCTTGCTATCACACCCACCAATCTAAGAATATCTCTACTCGTATAATACATATAATACAAGTAGTACATACCTCACATATCATCACTCGCCCCATAATGAGTGAAAGGAAAATACAGAACTTCCCTATCATGGAAGTCATATAGATATATTTATTATATATATAAAAAATATATACACCGATACTACCACAAGCTCGATATACACACCCGAATCTAGGGCTAACACCATACTACTCCATCGTATCTTAAGTAATGCACCATTCGCACCCTAGTTGGAAATTCCACCAACATACTAGCCAACCTCCTTGGTTACTATCAATGGTTCCAAGACAGGTCATTCTAGTCTTATCCGAACCAAACTACTTCCATCAATGTCCCACTAGGCATCCAATCTCGCCCTTGTTCTACAATCGATAAGATCAGAACGCATAGTTCCTTTGACTTCTTCAGCAAAGAGAACATTCTACCAACCTCCCTGGCCTTAGATCAGTGAGTCTTCCCCCGGTGGAGGTCCACCGATGGGTTCTCATGAACACTACTTCTCTAGAAGTGTTAGCAACACTTACTTACGAGCCTTTCATTTCCAATGAGAGGCCCTCTCAATCGGTAAAACATTTTGTCCCTCTATAAAGAGGCGACTACCATTCCTGCCACTTCAACCTTACTCCAATGTGTGAAAGGTTCTCTTCAAGCCCTCACACCGGGGAACTTCTATACCAATCTCTAGGCCAAAACTCTCGGGCCTTACGTTCTCATTGAACGAGGTTACACTTCCTCTATCCAACCGAACTTCAACATGTGGTCCTTGTCAAGGAGCTCTCCACTCCGAATTGACATTGCTTGGAATCTCAAGCATAGTACCACTCTCTACCGCAGCGGTACTTGGGAAAACTATTTCCACTGTACTTAGTAGTCACGGCAGCAATATTGAATAATGCTACAAAGGAAGAGACCTCCAAAGCGGCCTTCATCCCGGACCACAGCCTACAGCTTATAGTAATCCCATCCTATGATGCCTTCTCAACGGCCTTCCTCAACGCCCTTCATCTGACGACTTACGAGTCTCACAAGAACACGCAGAAGATCTTCGGGGTTCTCATACCATTGCAGGAGAATGAATTCTCACAAGATAATTCAACAACCTTATTCCTAAGGCTCTAAATCAAACAGAGAGAAATGCAGAAGACGTAGAACATCCACACAGATTCCTAAGGACTCTAAAACCTAATGCTATGATACCATCTGTGACAACCCGCCTACTAAAATAATAGGTGGCCAGCCCAATACTCCAATAATCACAGGAATCATAGATGGTCCATTCTTAGCATCACTGTCGATTAAAATAATAGTATGAGATAACCACCAATCATTTTAGAAAACGGATTTTCAAATTTAAAATTTTGAAAAGAAAAGGAAAACACTTAGACAATACCATTTGTAAAAACGGTGGGTATCAAAAATCGAAGAATGAAGTATGACAATACAATAAATAATCACCGAATAAGCTGTCGGTGCATAGACCAATACAAATAATTACATAGAGTATTACATATCAATATTTACAATATAATGAATCATTGTAATACCTTGGGCAAAACACGCCCAAACAAAATATACTGAACATAACTAGAGTGCAATAGAAAGAAGCGTCTAATACAAGTAACCTACAACATCCGCAATATGCTGTAGCTCCATGACAACTGAAATGGAAATGTAATCACGGGTGTCCATGCGGTAGAGCACCTGTAACGGCAAAGAATATGCAGAAACAGAGAAATATATGTATGGGTCAGGGACCGGTTTGATATGATTACCATGTGACTAAAATGCATGACAGTTAAGTGTGTAATTCTCTCGCAGATAACAATAATATTTCTCACCTCTCAATCTAGCAGCAACCTAGCGCAATATTGTGAGATGCTCTAGTTAACCCTAAGTACTAAGGGCTAACTTCTCCCCAATCTCAACACTATGCCCTATTCGTGCGTGGGGTGTCTCGCAAAGCGAAATCCAAACAAGGAACCCCCCCCCCCGACACACTACTACTTAGGCAAGGTTGATAGTCGATATCCATTAGATCCTTAGCACGAAATAATCAATAAATGTATGTGTGTGCATAAGTGTGGGAGGTAACATCTACAGCTACTCAAGAAATATAAAAATAAACCCATCCATCATCAAATGGCACAATTACTAATTATTTCTTTAGGAATATACATATAAATGGTACAACATTTTATCAAATGTTTACCATTTTACTTTCATCATATACTATTTCATTTCGAAATGTCATTCCTTATCAGGAAATAAAATCATAGTTTCTATGCTCTTTGTGGCATTATATCTCAATTATACATTTGTAAAAAATCTCTTCCTTATCAGGAATATAATCATCATTATATGCTCTTTATGGCATTTCATCGTGCTCTTTGTGGCCCTTTCTCATGCTCTTTATGGCATTTCATTGTGCTCTTTGTGGCACCCATTATACATGAAGTCCAACTTGATTCAGAATAGTTATAATCATATATATATAACGATTCTAACACCGCCCGTCCGGGTTTCCCCACTGTGCGCGCCCCTAAATGGATATCATCTTCCAGGGCCTATCATCAAGATAACCTGGGATCCTATCGAAACGTCGGGAAGCGGCCATGTGCCTGCGGGATAGTCAAGACCACATCCGGAATCTCCTAACCAGCGCAGAAAAATATACAATCACAAACACTCACATGGCCTAGGGACTATATGCACCCTGCATTCATTAGCCAGGGGGCTTCACCACAACGAGCGCGACTTCCCTTATGATAGCGATTTAGAGAGGTGTGTATCCATAAATTAACATTTATGAAAAACATTACTTTTTCCATTTTGAAAACTTCTAATTTTACTTTTCCAAAAATCATTCATTTAGCCATTAAGCACCAAGTTTTAAAATGTGCAATCCATTCTTATTAAGTCATATTTTATTAATGACCTAAGACCCAAAGTGCCACTAACCTCAAAATAGCCTCCAAGAGTTCATATTATTACATAAACCCTCAAAGTGAGTCTCCATAATGGAGTGTCTCCCAAAATCTCAACGTTAATATTTTAACTTCCAATTTATCTTTAGGTTAGCCTCCCATATCATACGGTCATTAACCTATACAACTAGCCCTCGGGTAACCCAAATATCCCATCTTAACCTAGGACATTAGTCTACCCAATCACAACCCTCTAGGACACCCCATTACTTCCCAAAGGAAGGTTCCTAAACCTTGAACCTAAAAGAAAAGGGCTAAAACAAAACTAGAAAAATCTCACTTTTTCAGAAGGGGTCTATCGATCGACCCCTGGCCGTCGATCGATCGAAGGCTTCGATCGATCGATCCCCCAGGCTCGATCGATCGATCCTGGCGGATAGCTTCTTCTCCGAGTAGCTGTTTCGGTCATTAACGAGCCATCCAAGCTTCTACCCTCTATTTCACCCAACCACAACAACAAATACTACTGTAAAATCATTTTTACACATCAAATAACCAATTATTTCTCTTCAAATCAAATTAAACTATAAGATTTAGGATTAAACACCCAAAATCAACCAAAACCCATTTATGGTTTAAACCTTCCAAAACTTAACTACACATGCAGATTTATCACATTAAATTTATATCTAGCAAGTAAGAAACTTGCCTCGAGGTTCATTGTCTCGGATCACCTCCGGTAGCGACAGAAATCCGGCCCAACCTTCTATTTCTCTCCATTTTCTCCCAACTCTCTTCTCTCTCTCTCTCCTTTGGCTTCTCTCCCAAAAATGAAGAAAAAGAAAGGGGGTGGGGGATTTATACGGGTCTCAAAATATAAACCCCCACTTTTAATTGCTAATACACCACTAAAATGACTCGTAACCACTTAATTGAGTGATAACCCCTTAAAAATGCCCGAATCTCAAAAATATAACGTGGCACTTTTTTCGACTATCTCGACTATTCTAAAAACAACCGCACCCCCTATTTTGGCATTCGGGAAAGTATGAACTATTTTGTGTTCCAGTTTCATTTTAATTCATTAATTATACCCAAATTTAAATATAGGTCATAACCGTCGTTTTACACATAACGAAGAAAAATACACAGTATAATGCTATTTACCTTCTCATAACGGTAAATAGACAAAACATAGTAAATATTATCCCTAAGTCTCACGGGAAATAATATTTACTCCAACATCACCTATTTTATAAAATTAGCCCATCAGGCAAAATAGTATAAAATAGTCACTCGAAAACCTGGGATGTTACACGTGAGTAAATAAAATACCATTCTATGCATGAGACACCTATGAGACATATAAAATTAATCCACAAGATAAATGATAATCAATCCTAAAAGATAAACCATCCAATTAAGCGATAAGAGATCCATCTCCATGCTAAACTCAAAGTAAATCCAGTCTCTAGTAATATGAAACTTAATAATCTCCAACTAAATTCAGTGAAACTGAGTAAAACCATAACAACTTTAGAACCAAATGGCACAAACAAAACCATAAAGTGTGTGTTAATGTAATTACAAAGGAAACAAAAGTAAACTAACTAATACGCATAAAGTAAATAACTCCAGCTGCACCTCCAAGAAAGTCTCCAAATAATCCTATCCAGCCTTTACAGAATTATCCTGAAAAAGTTGGTCAACGCACGAGGTCAGAGCCCCGAGCATGAATACACACTATTTGTGAATCCAGACAATATCATTATACGCAATAAATATCACAATAGAGTATTTTAATTACGAATATAATTAAATGCGGGAAAGATAAATTACTAACCACCCCCAAAGATTCTGATAAAAACACATCAATATCATTTTAATCATCCCACATCCCCAAAGCGTTAATTTAATTATATTAACCCAAAATTATTATTGTCCTCACTTTTTATTATGGCGGGCCTCCCGCCCCCATTGGTAATTTACCAAAGTGTCACACTTCCCCGTGTCAATAGCTAGCCGAATCCGTTTAAACCGTCGATCACCCGCAATATGAAAAAGTTCCACACCCGACACGACATAAATCTCCCAAGCTGACCCGTTTAAACTGTCAGTCCCTGACACATTATGTTGCCAAAAATTTTAATACCCATTTTTATCTTAGGCATTAATTCTCATCTTCTCAATTTATTAAGTTCTTAAATTTCCCCAACCTTTTTATCCAAGTGAGATCCTAAAAATACCACTTAATACCATACTTAAGGGTCCCCCCAAAGTACATATACGTCATATCCTACGTATAAGATGAATTCCCAACATTTATTCATCATAGTCTCATGCCTAGGCTAGTGTGACCACGATAAAATATTAAAAATCTACCCCACCCTGAAATATGAAATCCACACGAATCTATACTAATTAATCCCATACCTAGTAAGCATCCTATAATCAAGGTGCACAATATACTATCCAAAAGCCCCTCGTCCCCGCGATGGAAAAAGTGAACAAACCAATTCACATAATGTCACAAATCATAATCAATACATGTCACTTTAATCAGAAATGTCACAATTCAATTTAATTCCATTAATAATATAGTCGTCGTTTTCAACATAATTATTTCGTTCAATACTTGTTAATTTATTTAACATGTGATATTATTCAATATGACCTAATCGTTCTCTTTGATAAATCTTTAAATTTTTTATAAGTGTGTTCGCGTCCCACATAACATATAAATAATCCCATAACTTCTACATGCGAACCTACACCCTAAAAATTATAAAAAAAAATAATAATCTAACTTACGCACCCAAGGGTTTTAAGGACTAAATCATATTAAAAAGTTTCATCAAACCAACCCCAAAATTTAGTGTCCACTTTCTCTAATTAAGTTGCTAATTGATTTTAATAAAAAACACGTGCTTAAGGATCTAGGCGACACTTAAAACGCATATTACTAAAGGAAATGAATAGAGTATTCGTGCCTGAGACTAAGATGAAGAAATTCTTAATATACGGTTGGATTCCTCTCAAAAAATTAGCAAAGAGACGTTCTTAAACAATCTTAAGAAATCCCAATTTAAAGCTTCAAAATTTGGATTAAAAATAGCTCTCTAATGGAGTTAAGGTTTTGATGGAGGAAGAAGATGTAAAAGAGGAGATTGTTGCTCTTAGGGTTTAGAAGAAAGGGTTTTTAAAAGTCCTAAACCCGTCACTTTGTTTATATACCAAAAATAATTTGAGTCCTAATCAACTAGAAACACTTAAAAAAATATTACAAACGGTTGGGCTGTCAGAATGGCATGAAATTTTGGAATGCCGTAGCGAACGGCGAGACGGAGCAGCTGTGAAAAATTCAGCTCGATCGGACGATCGAATTTCTAATAATATTATTTTTATCCTCCTTAGCTCAGATCCTCCCCCGATTTTTATTCAAAGAGTTATAATTGCCAAATTTTAATCTCGATTTAAAATCCACTTAACACTTTATTTTTTATACATAAAAAACAACATTAGTAATAATAATTAAATCCAAATTTTTTTTTCTCGAATTTCCCAATTAATTATTTAATTAAGTATTAAAAGCACGGGGTGTTACATACTTCCCCACTAGCAAAGGAATTTCCTCCTCGAAATTAGATGAAGCATAAATGTCAAATGTAAATCGTGAAATAAAAAATAAGGCTCATATAACCCTACTTGTTGAATGCCATAATTGGGCATCCATATACCATATCCTACGCACACCTACCCCACGAACAACAAAATAATATACATCGCCATTTATATATATATACATAACTATTAAAGTAACGGCGTACCACACGCTCTCGCAAATCACCACTCGATTCTATTTCCGATAATCTTCGCAACACATAAATCCTCAAATCAAATCACATCACTGCATCGATATAAGACATACCCAAAAATTATACTAATGATCTTCCAAATAATTAACGTCTACAAATTCAACGCTAAGGATCCTCACATCAAGCTTACTAATTCTAAACTTAATGCCTACAATGTCCTTAACACAAAATTTTATATCTCCAAGAAACACATCTAACATGTATGCTATACCCTCTACCTTAAGGAGTACGAATCAATAAAGGGAATCAATGATCGATAACGCGGAAGCTAAATGGACTCAATACCTACGAGACCTAAGACCATGCTCTGATACCTGTCAGACCTCGCATAATTCTAGCGTCGGCTGTCAGCAGAACTAAGCTGGGCGTGAGTAAATAAAATACCATTCTTAGCATGAGACAGTTATGAGACATATAAAATTAATCCATAAGATAAATGATAATCAATCCCAAAAGATAAACCATCCAACTAAGCGATAAGAGATCCATCTCCTTGCTAAACTCAAAATAAATCCAATCTCTAATAATATAAAACTGAATAATATCCAACTGAATCCAATGAAGCTGAGTAAAACCCATAACAACGTTGGAACCGAATGGCCCAATCAAAACCATAAAATTTGTCTCAATGTAATTACGAAGGAAAGAAAATTAAACTAAATAATACGCATAAAGTAAATAAGTCCATCTGCACCTGCAAGAAAGTCTCCAAATAATCCTATGCAGCTTCTCCATACTTATCCTAAAAAAGTTAGTTAACGCACGAGGTCAGAGACCCTAGCATGAATACACACTATCCGTGAATCCAGGCAATAGCATTATACCCAATAAATATCACAATAGAGTATTTTAATTACAAATATAATTAAATGTTGGAAAGATAAATTACTAACCACCCCCAAAGATTCTGATAAAACCACACCAATATCATTTTAATTATCCCACAGCCCCAAAGCGTTAATTTAAATAATTTAACTTAAAATTATTAGTGTTCTCGCTTTTTATTATGGCGGTCCTCCCATCCCGGGTGATAATCCACCAAAGTGTCACACTTCCCCTTGCCAATAGCCCGTCAAATCCGTTTAAACTGTCGATCCCCCGTAATATGACAAGGTTCCACACAAAACACGAAATAAATCGCACAAGCTGACCCGTTTAAACTATCGGTCCCTGACACATTATGTCTCCACAAATTTTAATACCCATTTTTATCTTAGGCATTAATTCTCATCTTCTCAATTTATTAAGTTCTCAAATTTTTCCACCCTTTTTATCAATGTGAAATCCTCAAAATACCCCTTAGTCTCATGCCTAAGGGTTCCCAAAGTATATATACGTCATATCCTACGTTTAAGATTAATTCCCAACATTTATTCCTCCTAGTCTCATGCCTAGGCTAGCATGACGATAAAATATTAAAAATCTGCTCCAGCCCGAAATATGAAATCCGCACGAATCTACACTAATTGGTTCCATACCATGTAAGGATCCTATAATCAAGGTGAGCAATATACTACCCAAAATTTCCCCGTCCTTGTGATGGCAAAAGTGAATAAACCAATTCACACAATGTCACAAATCATAATCACAACATGGCACTTTAATCACAACATGGCATAATTCAATTTAATTACATTGATAATATTGTCGTCGTTTCAAACATAATTATTTACATCCAATACTTGTTAATTTATTTAACATGCGATATTATTCAATATGACCTAATCGTTCTTTTTTACAAATCTTCTAATTTTTTATAAGTGTGTTCGCGTCCCATATAACATATAAATAATCCTATAACTTCTACATGCGAACCTACACCCCAAAACCATAAAAAAAATCAATAATCTAAGTTACGCACCCAAGGGTTTCAAGTGTTAAATCATATTAAAAAGTTTCATCAAAACAACCCCAAAATTTAGTGTCCACTTTCTCTAATTAAGTTCCTAATTGATTTTAATCAAAAACACGTGATTAAGGATTTAGACAACACTTAAAACGCATGATACTAAAGGAAAGGAATAGATTATTCATGTATGATATGAAGATGAACAAATTATGACTACACGGTTGGATTCCTCTCGAAAAATTAGCAAAGAGACGTTCTTGAACAATCTTGAGAAAACCCGGTTTAAAGCTTGAAAACTTGGACAGAAAATAACTCTCTAATGGAGTTAAGGTTTTGAGGGAGGAAGAAGATGTAAAAGAGGAGATTGATTATCTTAGGGTTTAGAAAAAACTGTTTTTAAAAGTCCTAAACCCGTCACTTTGTTTAGATGCCAAAAATAATTTGAGTCCTAATCAAATAGAAACGCTCGAAAATTTATTACGGACGATCAGGCCGTCAGAATTGCTTGAAATTTTAGTATGTTGTAGCGAGCGGCGAGACGGAGAAGGTTTGTAAAATTTAGCTCCATTGGACATTAAAATTTCTAAAAATATTGTTTTTATCTTCCTTAACTCGGATCCTCTCCCGATTTTTATACAAAAAGTTATAATTTCCAAATTTTAATCTCGATTTAAATTCCACTTAAAGCCTTGTTTTTCATATATAAAAACCAACATATTTAATTACTAAGAATAATTAAATCCAATTTATTTTCTCAAATTTCCCAATTAATTAATTTAATAAACTATTAAAAACACGGGGTGTTAGAGTTCCCTTATATGATTTGGGCATTTCTCCATTGTCAGATCCATTCGTCTGGTCTCGATCGCTACCCTCTTGCAACGCTTCATGTCAGATCGATATGGAGTGTTCTCTCCAGTGATTGGGGAGTTTCATTGTTGTGTTGTGGTGGGGTTGTCCAATCCTCTTGGTGGTTTTGTCTGGTATTGGAGCCACACCATCCTGCCAAATCTTCTCCACGACCCGGGTTGAGCTTTCTATGGATCGCCATCTCTTGTTGTTGGTTCTCATGTCAGATCCTCCAATAGGTTGTCCATTGACGTGTGGATGTTTTAGTGGTTTCTTGAGTTATGGTGTTGGATGATTGGATATTGACTTTGTGCAAATGGTGGTGTTTGGGCCATGCTTGTTATGTTGTGGTGTGAAGATTATGATGGTTTTCAATCACAGTTGTTATGCATTGGTTTATTCCTTGTTGTTGATTATTGATTTTGCCAGCATCTAGTTAGGATATAGGATTTTATCTTCGGGTGATTACTATGCAGTTGTATACATTGGTGTTTGTGGGGTGTTATACAATTATGGTGACTAGTCCCCATTTATGGTTGTGTTAATTCATTTTCGTTGGGTGTGAATTCATCTGGTTTTTAGTAGTGTGGTTGATGATGTTCAAGGTTCATATGTTTTAAACCAGCGTGTGTGATGTGTGATGTGTTCTTATTATGGGTTTCTCTTAGCCTTCTCCTTCCTATGTGACCTCACCCCTCTAAATCACTTTAGCTCTTCACCCTCTCCTGATACCCATTTTTTCTAAGATGATCTTCATGTCAGATTCGGCTATAGGTCAGATATTTCTTCTTAGGTGAGGGCCTTCCTGTGACTAATGACTCTCTCAGTAGATTGATCCTCCTTTATCATTTTCTTGATTGCCATTTTTTAATTAGTTTCCTGTAAGATTGAGTGGTTTGGATGTTTTCAATCTATAGAGGTTGTCCGAGGTCATATTAAGGTTGTGGGTTTGAATTTTAATTCAGACCTTTTCTTTGATGTTTTCATCAGGTCCTAGATACAGCTGTTGCCATCCACCATCTTTTCCATTCTCGTGAAGATCCGATTCAAAACCATCATCTTTGCTTCATTCTTTAGGTCAGGTTGGAGAGTTGGCATCCTCCCGGCGGGGGCAATTCTTTGCCTTGTGGATTTGATTATGATCAAGATTATTTTTCCTGGTGTTGCTTAGGTGTGGTTATTGCATTGGTTTGGGGTGTTGATCGAGTTTGGTGATGTTAAGACTGTCATCGTTTTATTGTCTAATCCCTTATGACGAGTGTTGCGATGCATCAATGTTTTATTAGATATATAATTTGCAACAGTGTTGATTTGAGGCATGTGTGCTTCAAAGTTTTTATTAGGTTTGTATAGGTAATGAGATCGTGGTGTTAGCCAAGGTTGCGCTTGGATTTAGCAGTAGTTGGTGCTTAGGGACCATGTTATGGGATTTATTGGATTAAGTGATAGGTCGGGAATTGTATTTAGCTGGGTTGAGTTTTGATTTGGGATTTTTGTGCATGTAATTGGTTGTTATGTTTGGGCCTTATTGTATTTCGTTTAGGTTGTCGCCTTTAGGTTTAATAAATTACATTTTACCCAATTTTTTTTACGTTTTTCATTGTCTTTTAATTGTTTCACACACACACACACACACACACACACATATATATATATATAATACTTATTTTGTGCGGATTGTCCCGTATTTTAATAGTGCATACTGGATATGTGTCACCTGACGGTGAGCCCAGAAAAGAGACATAGTGACGATCATTTCTGGGCTTACCGTCAGATGACACATGTCTAGTCTGCACTGTTAATATGTGGGACAGTTTGCACAAAATCAGTACTGCATATATATATAAACATTTTTACCACTCATCTCAATTTGAGGCTAATCTTTTTATTTGTAATTACTTCACAATTCCATCTCTTCAATCATTCTCATGTCAATGGATTCTTAGTTCCAAATTGAAAAAGATTAACTTCATGAATTTCTGAATAATCAACCCCCAAATGTAAAAGGGAAGTCGTGGGAAGAATTTTTCATCGAGAATGAAAACTCGTTGATTTGCACTACGTGGGAAGATATGTCTCATGTTCCAATTCACGAAGCAAATTAATGAAAGTTGGTTACACGGGAGACGGTTGCGCTGAAATTCAATTAGGAGACTTGATGTAGCGTGTAAACCCCGAGTTACTACCCAACATCTGTTGACACTATTAGTAAGGCCTGATGAAATATTGTGTTATTGTCGGAATAATCGAAAGGGGACCAAGTAGAACGTGTTTCCCCTCACTTGTTACATGTACATTATGGAGACGAAAGAGCGTTTTAGGTCATAACTAGCATTAAGGCCACGCGATGCGTGGCCATATATATATATATATATATATATATATATATATATATATATATATATATATATATATATATATATATATATATATATATATATATATATATATATATACTAGGGTATGCCCGTGCCTAAAGGCACGAAGCTAAATTTTTAAAGTGCACGTCGTTGATAAGCTCATACGTCGCATTTAGTTTGCAACGGGTAAGCAATTTTTAGAGTCGTATGATGTCAATATTTCTTATACAACACATAATTATAAACAATTTTAAAAAGGGTGTAGCTATCCTCACACCCTAAAATGCCTCCCCCGCACCCTTTCAACCAATTCAATATATAAGGACCAAAATACCCTCTCTTCTTTCATTAAAACATAACATCATTTTAAGTATTTAAATATAATAAAATTTTAAAACAAAATTAAATAGTATTTCAGAATAGTTTTGTATGAACAAAAAATAGTTTTTAAAAGTAATGACAAAAAACAAATAATGACAAAAAAATTTGCTTTTTAATGAACAAAAAAAGATTTTTTAAAAATAATTAGTTTTCAACAAAATAAAAACAATTTAATGAAAAAACTTTTTTTAACAAAGTAAACACTATATAAAAAAGAAAAAAAAATCTAACAAAATAAAATCATTTTATAACAGAAAAACAATGTCTTTAAAAAAATCAGTATGAAATTCAAAAAATATTAATAAAATAAAAAGCAGTATTAATACTAAAAACATTTTGTAGAGAAGTTTTCATATTTAGCAATGAAAAATATACAAAGTTATAATAAAACTGACTAATTTGTAATAAAGTCTAAAAAAATTGTAATGGATTAAAGTGTTTCTGTTTTTTTTTAACAAACTAAAAACTGTTTTTTATAATATAAACTGTTTATAATATAAACTATTTTTTTAACAAACTAAAACTGTTTATAACAAAAAAAATTGTTTAAAAAATTCTAACAAAACAGAACTGTTTTTATTTTGTTGAAAGCTCTCTTAGCATGCCGGAGTTGGTTTATAAACAATTTTAGTTTAATCCTGCAAAATGAAGAAGATAGGTGCACATTCATTATTGTAAGAAAAGCAATAATCTGCAAAATAGGCACACGGGCCAAAAAACCAAACCAAAAGAGAACCTAAAGGCTTATTAAAACCAAGTACAACCTCAAACAATAAGAGGCTCAGATACAACAATAAAAACAAAACATTTATCCACGCACGCATCAGATATAACAATAAGAGGCTCAAACTCAAACACATGTAGACTAAACCACATGCGTCAGGAACCGCCTGAGTAGGCCAATCAGCACACAATACACAACACGTAGCGACCAAACCACAGGCATAAACCATCAAATAAAACTAGTCAACATTTGGCAAAAAAAAAAATAGTCAACAACGTCTACAAAACAAAACAGCTCAAGATCCACGGTGATTATGGTTGTTGATGTTCCTATTCAAATAAATAACAAAACAGCTACAGATCTCAATAACAAAACAACTTGTACTATGTTGATGTTTCTATTCAAATGAATGGTATAGCCCCTCTTCTTATTAGGGTTGGCCGTCATCTTTTGCATGGGATTTCGGGTAGTGGTGATCTACGGTGATTATGGTTAGGTCGGCCGACATCTTTTGGGTGGGATTTCTGGTTGTTTGAACCCTTGGTGGTGGTTCTGCTGGCTGCCAAAGTTCTTTCGATTGGCCCGGTGGTATTTGCTGTGATTTGTGCTGCTTAATGGGTTGGGATTTCCTTGGGCTCCATTTTTTGTTTGGTGCGTGGGATTGGACTATCCCATTGGGGCCTTCATCAAATAACAAATACAAATGGAACCTCAAAACCCAAATGATTCAGCCTCAAATAATTGTTTAATTGTAAAAACTTTACACGCACATATTCTACTTCTGACCATGTATAGAATACATGCCTATATGTGTTTCAACCTTTTCTCTTTTATGTATAAATAAGAAGATAAGGAAGCTGATAACATACCTTGGGTAATATTCAGTTGTCTTCGACGGTCTTCATTTTCGGCTATTTTCGGCAACAGTGACGTCGGGCGGTGGCGAGAGTTGTGTGACTGACACCCAATACCTGAAAACCCATAAAATACATACCTGAAAATTCGCAAAATATGCACCTGAAACCCATAACAATATATAAGAAATTAGAAAGAATCACAGAGAGTGTAATACCTGAAAACCCATCAGTGAAAATCCAAGAACAACCATATTCTCGAGTTTGAAATTTGAAACCCGAAGAGAGAGAAAGGATATTGAAGACAGAAAGAGGTAGCGTAGAATTTTGTTAATGGTTTGAGTATGTGTCAGGAGGGCTTGTGTTTCAAGATAAAATGAGAGGGTTTGGGCGGTTGTGTGCAATATTGAAGAAAATACCATTGTATCCTTATGTTTGAATTTTGAAAAGGAAGGGGGAAATAAATTAAAGTGTGTCAAAAAAGGAGGAATCCAAAATTTTTAAGGATAAAAATGGTAATGCACAAAATACTCATATAGATGACATCATTGATCAATCTTATGACATATATAAGTTTCTTACTTTATTATATATATATATATATATATATATATATATATATATATATATATATATATATATATGTGTGTGTGTGTGTGGATTTGGGACAAAACTCATTTAATTTAACCCCCCAGAGCTCCTAAATCGAACAAAAAAACATCAAACAAACCCCCTACCTATTGCCAACCACCACCTATCAACACCAGCTGCTGACATACCCATACCCCTGCTACAACCCACAATAAAACATCTAACAAAACCCCCTACCTGTTGCCAAACACCACCTATCAACACCAGCTGCTGCCATACCTATACCCCTGCTACAACCCACAAACCTGAACCCATCGGCTATTAACCAAGACCCAAAACAACAATATATATATATATATTCCCAGCAGACCCCACAAACCGTAACCCATTTAACCAAAACCTCCTAAACCTCCAAAGGTGAGCATATATGACTGAAACTGTGATGTTGTGAAAAAGAGTGATGAAGAAGGCTCCATTTTCTTTTTCTTTCCTAGTGATAAAGCGCAAGTGATGTTTTTACCCTATTTTGTGAGCGTGTGTGTATATGTAGCATATTCATTGGGTTGGAAATTTAAACTTTTGGGGGGAATGAAAGTAGGCATTTGAATTGAGAATTGATGAGTTCATTGAACAGGACACCAAACTTTTTTAGGGAACCAAAATACCAAATTCATAGAATGATATTAATGAGAATGACAACATTTCAGAACGTGGGAACTCTTATAATTGCAAGCCTTTATTACCGCCACATTTCAGCATCATATGATTTCGGTCTACAATTTTTATATAGTTACTAGTATGCAGGCCACGCGATGCGTGGACGCATGTCAAGTGTTATTCCGTTTAATCAAATCATGAACAAAAATACATACACATCTTCTCTAAATAGAACAAATTATTATAATCCAACGACTACAAAGTTAACAACCCCAATATCATTGAGCAATATAAAATACAAAATCACCAAACGGAACATTAAAAGGACAGAACCAACAGACGGGATGTTGTCTTGCATATAAAGAGTAAAATTAATTCAGAATCCTTGATCTATATAAATAAAAATCCATTCATTTGTCCTCATTCCAAAACTAACATACATCTTTAATATAAATTTATCCCGATTTCCTAACCCCTGTTTTTATGTTGCTCAAGTATTCCTAACCGACATACATCTTTAATCTAGATTTATGCCTATTCCTAATTGGCATACAAAAGTTTGAACTGATATAATTAGGAAATTATTTTTAATTGTTTTCTTTTACAAAGTCATTACACTAAAATTTTAAATTTTAAATTCAATAATCAACTTACTTCTAAGAAAAAAAATAGATGCAACAAAATGTTCCAAAGAAAAAACTCTTAAATCTTTTTAAAAACTTCGCACACCTCACTGGGAATAGAAATTTAACAAACCTCTAATGTAGAAACCCAAGTAATATCGTAACAGACATTAAAAAATTGAAGAACTATAAACTGAAATGCCAAAATAAATAATTTAAATTATATCATATATAGAAATGTTGTGTACATACAAATGGTAAACCACAAATTTAACGAAGAAAGTGAAAAACCCATTTTCACTCTTCACCACTGAATCTTCTCTCTCCACCACTCTTTTCCCACCAAACTACCCCCTCCCTTCCACTCCTTCACCGTCTTCATTCTTGAAGTCTCCAAAAACCCATTTTATTTAACCACATAGCCCCCACGTGTACCCCAATCACTAAAACAATAAATCTTGACATACCCATATCAGACCCAAACTATTTAAGAGTGAGAGATGGATGGGTTCTTCATTTCATCAATTGTAGAGTGAGAGAAGGAATAGGAAGTGCGTGCATTATGAGAGAGCGTGAGAGATAATACGTTTAAGAGCCTCGAGGGATCATTTTGTCTTCCAATAGTCGGTGGAATAAATGAGGGATGAAGGAAAGCATACCGTGTTTAAGTTATAATAGCAAGCTTTTATTATTTACACATGTCATCCTCACATAATTTGGGTCTACAATTATTATATAGACTAGTTGTAAACCATTGTGATGCGCGGTTAAGCGATTATGTATATGATTAGGCACATATTCTTCGTATTTATCCCCTTAATTTCGGTATTTTTATGATCCCGTGCAGTGTAATTAGCTTGGATTTGCCTCCTATTTATGCTACTAACCTCTTTTGGCAAGGATTTCGTGTTTTGTGTATTTCTCATGTGTTTTACAGGTATTTCATGCAAATTGGTGCGAAAGAGAACTCAAAACAGTGAAAGAAACCGAGAAATGGAGAGTTGAAGGGCATTTTCGTAATTTTTCAGCCTTAGTCCGGAGGTGGGGCCAACTAGAAAGTTGAAGAGATCTAAATTACAAGAACACTGGAAAAAACGGCACCTCAATTCGAGCTACAGTGAAGAAGTTACGATATTTTGAAGTTGCGTGATAATGAAGAGAAATGGACCGGTTCGGTCATGCGAAATCCAGGCAATTAATTATGCATTTAATGCAGTGCAACTCTTGTAAAACTTGTGCCACAAGCGAAATTTGATGCCAAATTCGTTCAACTTGGTTCTATAAAAGACCAAGCCCTACCTCATTTTCCATTTTCAGGAGGAGTTGAATTCTAGAGAGAGGGAGTCGAATTCTAGAGAGTAGAATAGAATTTTAGAGAAAGAAAGTCAGATTTTAGAGGGTCTTTTTAGTTTTCTTTGGTAGAAATTTTCATAAACCCTAGTTTTTGAAGTTTGTATACTATTCAAGATTCAAAGTTCAATTCAAGATTCATCATTCATCCATTGCAAGTAATTTTAATTTATTGTTTTTACTGCTTTCCTAGTTAGTTTAATTAATTGTTGATTTCTAGTTTTCCATTCCCAATTCACGTCATGTTCTCAATTTTCTAGAGTTAGTTATGAATTCCTACACTTTAATTTGTAAGTTTTATTTTGATTTCATCATGTTAAGCTAAGTTTTTAAGGGTTGGGCATGAACCCATCCCAATGTAAATTACTTATGCAGAAAATAGAATTTAGATTAAAAATTTGAAAGAGTCGTGCGAGACAATTTTACAACCATTGTAGATCTTTTAATCTCTCTTGCCCTAGATACTTGGGATGTTTAAGAATATGATGTGCGTAAAATTATTTATCACCGCTTTATATTTACCTTTGATTTCATATGGTGCGGGCTTGATCCTCATATATGTAATGCTTAGTATCTATAAAGACTGGATTCATTCAAATTTATAATTTCCAATTCTAGTATTCTACACGGTAAATTACTAGGCTTAGGGGGATTGTATTCCAACCTACTTTCTAATTCATCTTAATTAATTTAACTTCTTTATTTACTTTTTTTCCCTTTTCCACCATCATCATCTTTTTCATTTTTTCTTTAGAGGCAATAAATCAATTAAATTCTATCAAACATTCCCTATAGATTCGATACCCAGACTCGCCACTATACTCCTTAAGAGTGTAGTTACAAGTTTAGGTTTTTTTGTATTGAGGTTGGAAGCCGATAACAACGACTAGCGTATTACACGGACGCTCGGTTTTTACACCTCGATCAAAATGGTGCGAAAGAGAACTCAAAACAGTGAAAGAAACCAAGAAATGGAGAGTTGAAGGGCATTTTTGTATTTTTATCCTTAGTCCGGAGGTGGGGCCAACTAGAAAGTTGAATATCTCTAAATTACAAGAACACTGGAAAAAACGGCACCTCAATCCGAGCTACGGTGAAGAAGTTAAGATATTTTGAAGTTGCGCGATAATAAAGAGAAATGGACCGGTCCGGTCATGCGAAATCCAGGCAATTAATTATGCATTTAATGCAGTGCAACTCTTGGAAAACTTGTGCCACAAGAGAAATTTGATGCCAAATTCGTGCAACTTGGTGCTATAAAAGACCAAGCCCTACCTCATTTTCAAGAGGAGTTGAATTCTAGAGAGAGGGAGTCGAATTCTAGAGAGTAGAATAGAATTTTAGAGAGAGAAAGTCAGATTTTAGAGGGTCTTTTTAGTTTTCTTTGGTAGAAATTTTCATAAACCCTAGTTTTTGAAGTTTGTCTACTAATCAAGATTCAAAGTTCAATTCAAGATTCATCATTCATCCATTGCAAGTAATTTTAATTTATTGTTTTTACTGCTTTCCTAGTTAGTTTAATTAATTGTTGATTTCTAGTTTTCCATTCCCAATTCAAGTCATGTTCTCAATTTTCTAGAGTTAGTTATGAATTCCTACACTTTAATTTGTAAGTTTTATTTTGATTTCATCATGTTAAGCTAAGTTTTTAAGGGTTGGGATGCATGAACCCATCCCAATGTAACTTACTTATGTAGAAAATAAAATTTAAATTAAAAATTTGAAAGAGTCGTGCGAAACAATTTTACAACCATTGTAGATCTTTTAATCTCTCTTGCCCTAGGTACTTGGGATGTTTAAGAATACGATGTGCGTAAACTTATTTATCGCCGCTTTATATTTACCTTTGATTTCATATGATGAGGGCTAGATCGTTCATATATGTAATGCTTAGGATCTATAAAGACTGGATTCATTCAAATTTATAATTTACAATTCTAGGTTTCTATACGGTAAATTACTAGGGTTAGGGGGATTGTATTCCAACCTACTTTCTCATTAATCTTAATTAATTTAACTTCTTTATTCACTTTTTTTTGCCTATTCAACCATCATCATCTTTTTCATTTTTTCTTTAGAGGTAATAAATCAATTAAATTCTATCAACCATTCCCTGTGGATTCGATACCCAGACTCGCCACTATACTCCTTAAGAGTGTAGTTACAAGTTTAGGTTTTTTTGTATTGGGGTTGGAAAACGATAACAACAACTAGCGTATTACACGGACGCTCGGTTTTTCCACTCGATCAAAATGGCGCCGTTGCCGGGGAGTGTTTGTTATAGATTATAATTGACTTACTACTTCGTAAAAAAAAATTTGTGAAAATATGGGTGTCACGTTTTTGAATTGCCCAATTTGAAATGTCTTACTTTAACTCATTTGGTGGATTTAATTGTTATGCTAATAGTGAGGAGGAGAATGAACTCACGATTTATGAACATTGGATCAATATCACTAAAGTTGAGTCTCATAAATACAAGCCTAGTGCTAAGGCAATCCAAATTTATCAAAATCAATTGCTTGAAGAAGAAAGACTTGAAAAAGAATATCGAGAAAAAAATCGTTATTGGGAGCAAGAGTTAGATGCATTATTGGAACCCAATGAGGATTTTTCTTCCGATAGTTTTGAAGATGAAGTAAGTTTTCAACCAGATGAGGAATTCGAGGTGCTAGAACCAAGGAAGCCTACTTTGGAAGAACTCTTACTTTATATAAAAAAGCAATCTGATAACCTTGTTGCTACTGAGTTGAAAATTATAGCAACTTGCAAGGAGTTGAATGATTATTTGGACACCTTAGAGAAGGTCGAGACTTTCTCTTCACCTAATACTTTTGAGGATGAAATCATTGAGAGTGATCCAAGTTCTTTTTAATATCAACCTCTTATAAATATTTCAAAACCTATTGAGGTTGAAGATCATTTGTCTCCTTGTGTCCCCACTATTATCGAACCATTAAATCCATCACAAGAACTGGATGAATGTCTTGAGGATGCTGATCCGATTCTTGTATGGGAATGTTTTTTTGAGATGCTTCATCTTACGGGCCATACACTTAGACGTGTCAGTCCACCAATCCAATTGAAAATTTTGAGGGAGAAGATTTTGAGGACAAGGACTCAATGCTTAAATTATTTTCCAAGATGGACTCTTTCTACTTGTGTAATCCGCTTCCCATACTACTTGAAAAATCTATGGACCGTGATTCTATTTTTCTTGGATCCCAATGGTACTTGTCCCCCTGTGCACTCAAATCCCTCATTATCCCCCTAAAAATTTTAATTGGTGATGATGCATTTTTTAAAATTTGCACATGCCTTCCGTTTTTCAAACGGAATTCTTATTTTTCGAGAGGCATGCATCCTAATGAGGGTACACCATTAATCACTCAAAGTCAAATTGTATTTTGGGTGGACCCCCAAATTTTTCGACTTCTACTTTATAAGTTATTAGAATTTCAAATCGTAGGTTGTACATAATTAGTTTTTTTTTTCTTTTTCTTTTTCTTTCTTTTTTTTAGTGTAGTGTCATTAGTTAAAATTTTTGTTATTCTTTTTTGCTATGCTTGGTTATAACATGTTTTGTAGATTAAATGGACTCGCAATCATCGGGGATCGTTCCATTTGGGTAATATCTTTCTTTTCCTCTCTTTATGTTGTGTTCTTAATTCGCATTGAGGACAATGCAACATTTAAGTTAGGGGGTGTGGTATATTCTTCCCGTTTATTATTTAGATTCATTTATTCGATCACATGTTCTTTCCAAGTGTGTTTTTTTTTAGAAAATTTCAAAAATTTCAAAAAAAAATTGAAAATTTTTGAAAAAAAAGCCAAAAATATTTTTCTTCAGAATAAATAAAAATTGGAATTTAAATTTTTCAAAAATGTCACCTTTATTCTATATGAAGTCTCAAATTGTTAAATCTCAATTGCACTAAGCCAAAATTGACCAAAGATGGAAATTGAAAGAAAATTGACGACTTAACGAATAAGTGTGGAGATTGATCAAACCCGATGAGATTTTGAGCCTATCGATATTTTTGAGTTTTTAAATCAATCTGAGTTTATGATTAACTCAAAGTTCTTTTCAGCGTTTGAATAAGTCGTTGATGATCTCAATCCTTTGTTTTGATCTGTGATTGGAAATGTGAGAAATATTGTCTCGAAATTCATGCTAAATATATCTCTAAACTTAATTAATCTCGAGATGCATATGGTAATGTGATGAGCAATTTGGACAATGAAGTAGGCCCTCGTTTGTTTAACCCAAAAATATTAGCCATAAAAAGTTGTGAAAAACAAAATTATCCCTTTGCAACCCACTTTGAGCCTAATAAAATATTTTCCTTTCGTTTGATAACCCGAAAAACCCAAATAGCTCGGAATTGTGAAAATTGAGAAAATTCATCAAGTAAGTCCAAATTGTGCAATAAAAAGGGGCAAGAGAAAAATAAAAAAAAATGAAAATTGAAAAAAAAAAGAAATATGAGCAAATGCCCGAAAAAGCACTAATGGACGTCATAAGGACATTTTCCAATTCCAAACATTTCGTTCATTCCCATTTTTACCATTTACACTTTTTAACCCGAAAAGTCCTTACCGAGTCCGAATAGCGAAATTAGTTACCGCGTGGAGAGCTAAGACATGAAAAGATAAAATGAGAGATTAAATGGTGTGAAATAGAGGTGATGCTCCCGTTTGCTAATAACTGTATTCCAATGATGAGATTTTTCACCATATATTTCCTTCTTTTCAATTTTGTGTGCGTGAATTTGTGTCCATTATATTTACTCTTTATATCATGCATACCGAGAGAAAAACAATCACAATCCGAGTGATTCATTTGTGAGTACAATCCGTAAGAATTTGAATCAAAATGAATTTTCGGAAAGTAACGTAATGCTCAATCGGTGGAAATTTGAGGTTTATTTTTTGGCTTTGCACACACACACTATGGTTTGAGACAGTTGAATATGAGTTGATGGTGATTATTTTTTCGAAAAGTTTAAATTGTACAATTTTTAAGTATTTTGATATTTATTTTAGTCAATAAAGAATTTTGTGGGTGTATTCACTGCAAACCCCCACGAGACAAAACTCGTCCTACTAGGGTAACCTAGGGGTTTAAAGGCTTGTTGCACACGCTAAATGCAATCGCTTGCCCGCAAAAAAGGAATTCTATCCCAATAAAAGAATTTTCAAGAGTTGAACTTTAAACTACTTTCATTTACATTGCTCGGGACGCACAAAGTTCTAAGTTAGGGGGTGTGATTAGGCACATATTCTTCGTATTTATCCCCTTAATTTCGGTATTTTTATGATCTCGTGCAGTGTAATTAGCTTGGATTTGTCTCTTATTTATGCTACTAACCTCTTTTGGCAAGGATTTCGTGTTTTGTGTATTTCTCATGTGTTTTACAGGTATTTCATGCAAATTGGTGCGAAAGAGAACTCAAAGCAGTGAAAGAAACCAAGAAATGGAGAGTTGAAGGGCATTTTTGTAATTTTTCAGCCTTATTCCGGAGGTGGGGCCAACTAGAAAGTTGAATAGATCTAAATTACAAGAACACTGGAAAAAACGGCACCTCAATCCGAGCTACGGTGAAGAAGTTACGATATTTTGAAGTTGCGTGATAATGAAGAGAAATGGATCGGTCCGGTCATGCAAAATCCACACAATTAATTATGCATTTAATGCAGTGCAACTCTTGGAAAACTTGTGCCACAAGCGAAATTTGATGCCAAATTCGTGCAACTTGGTGCTATAAAAGACCAAGCCCTACCTCATTTTCAGGAGGAGTTGAATTCTAGAGAGAAGGAGTCGAATTCTAGAGAGTAGAATAGAATTTTAGAGAGAGAAAGTCAGATTTTAGAGGGTCTTTTTAGTTTTCTTTAGTAGAAATTTTCATAAACCCTAGTTTTTGAAGTTTTTCTACTATTCAAGATTCAAAGTTCTATTCAAGATTCATCATTCATCCATTGCAAGTAATTTTAATTTATTGTTTTTACTGCTTTCCTAGTTAGTTTAATTAATTGTTGATTTCTAGTTTTCCATTCCCAATTCAAGTCATGTTCTCAATTTTCTAGAGTTAGTTATGAATTCCTACACTTTAATTTTTAAGTTTTATTTCGATTTCATCATGTTAAGCTAAGTTTTTAAGGGTTGGGATGCATGAACCCATCCCAATGTAAATTACTTATGTAGAAAATAGAATTTAAATTAAAAATTTGAAAGAGTCGTGCGAAACAATTTTACAACCATTGTAGATCTTTTAATCTCTCTTGCCCTAGGTACTTGGGATGTTTAAGAATACGATGTGCGTAAAATTATTTATCACCGCTTTATATTTACCTTTGATTTCATATGATGAGGGCTAGATCCTTCATATATGTAATGCTTAGGATCTATAAAGACTGGATTCATTCAAATTTATAATTTACAATTCTAGGTTTCTATACGGTAAATTACTAGGGTTAGGGGGATTGTATTCCAACCTACTTTCTCATTAATTTTAATTAATTTAACTTCTTTATTTACTTATTTTTTTCCTATTCAACCATCATCATCTTTTTCATTTTTTCTTTAGAGGTAATAAATCAATTAAATTCTATCAACCATTCCTTGTGGATTCGATACCCAGACTCGCCACTATACTCCTTAAGAGTGTAGTTACAAGTTTAGGTTTTTTTGTACTGAGGTTGGAAGATGATAACAACGACTAGCGTATTACACGGACGCTCGGTTTTTCCACTCGATCAGTATACATGATTAAATATATACATGTTATGTAAAAAATGTTACCATTGCATAGTCAATGTGACATACTATTAAATTATAACAATTTCATAACAATTTTTTTAAATACACACACTTTCACCACATGTGGGTTATTAAATAAACATCACTGGAAATAGACATAATATAAAGATAAAAACGCGTTTACTCATCCAAAACAATAAAAATTCCAAGATGAATAACTCTCCATATAAAAAATAAAAATAAAAAAACTTTAAACACATCAACAAATTTAATAAATAAACATTGAACCTTTATTTGTAAGATCTTGCAAATTAGTTAAACAACATTCACAAATATTGTAAAATGAGTTACTTTTATGCAATTTTACATTAAATATAGATCATGGGAATACTTGTCAAAAAATTTAGTGGTATTTCGACTTTACCCACCATATATTTATCATTATTTGACATTATTCACCATTTTATTTTTCTTTAGACGTTAACACTCATTTTGACATTAGACGATGAAAAAAGTGTCATAAAAAGTGGAAAAAAAATCGTTGGATGGCTGGTAAAGGCTAAAGAAAAAGAAAATGGTTGGTAAAATCAAATAATGATAACTAACATGGTGGGTAAAGTCAAAATAACAAAAAAAATTAATTTTAGTAAAAATAAACCTGGGGAGTGAAATTTATGCTCCCTATCCAAAATTGTAACAACCCGAATTTGTTTCAATCGTCACTTTACTTAAATATGAACTAAAAACTTGCAAACAAATTATCTAATTTACACAATTTTAAATTATGAGTATCTAAATATAAAAACCAAAATTTTACACTCCAAGTCTATCAATAATACAAAATAATAAAGTTCATCATGTCCCTGAATTATAATAAATAATAAAATTTCATCTCTCAACAATTAGATAATCTTGGTAAACAAAAAATAATGACAAACTCATTTTTTCTTTGTATATTGATAATTGATAATTTTGTGTAAAGTTATAATTTTATCTTTTCAGACTTAATATTCTCTATCATCAAAATATCATCTCAAATTCTAATTTCATTCCACTTAAAAAATCAGAAATTACACGATACGACAAAAATATAATGTTTGAATTATTAAAAATATTTGAGAACTTAAGTCCAAAAATCCTGCATTTATTTATAGAATAACGATATGAGTACAAAAACCTTCATCAAAACCTCCTCCAAATCTGATGTGGATTCCATGTCACGTACTTACCTACCTATTAACTATTGCCATGTGGAATGGGTCCCATCAGGTCACCAAAATTTATTGCTATGGGGGGAGATTTGGGAGAGTTGTTTTGTACTCATAGTACCACTCTTATATATAATATATAGACATTGTTTTATGGATCTTGATGAAGACCTTTTCTAATACTAATTTCACTAACCCCAAATTTGAAGAGTGAAATTTATAGTAATTTAAGATTAATAAAATAAAATAAAAATTGTGGTGGTTTGTTATACTTTTATTCTTTAATTTATGCATATAATCTAAACATAATGTTACACAATAAAAAAATTGACAATTACTTGATTGGATCACTACACTATTGTTATAGTACTATGTGGTAAAATATAGACATATACAGTGGGGATTTTTGTTCAGGAGGACCTGAATTTCAAGTGTTGGATACTATTTTTAGGGTTAATTCATCTTTACTTGAGATTTATACAAATTTTTAGAGTTTTTTTTTTGCAACTGTTTTTAACCCCTATAAGTATATATCAAAATTAACAAAAAATTAATTTTAAACCCATCAAGGAAATCAACCACAAAACAGAAGTATCATCTGAGGCCACCACTATTCAATTCAATAGCATGGTGATACTTGAGAAATAAAAAACAAAACAAATTCATACAAATTGCAGCAGAGTGTTCACAACAAACATTCAATTTCATCAAACATTCAAAATACACAACCTTACCTTTTGTTTGGAGAGAGGGTGTCGGCTGGAATCGCCTGGAATTTTCAAGATCCACGATCAGTCACGGTGAAAAAAAGGGCGTGCGGCGGCGGTTTGAATTGAAGGCAAGGGTTAAGGGGCGGAGAAGTAACGAAATGCAGCTGCCTTCTTAAGGTTGAAATTTTCTCGCAATCCTGGTGCGAGGAGAGGTGGTGGTGGATCCAAACCCTTTTTTTTCAAAAATACCTTATATTTAAAGGTTCGCGCTAACGGTATACAATCCTTACCACCATTGTTGGAGCTTCAACGACCTTCGTCGGAGCTCCGATTTGGGGTGGGTAAGGGTGGCATGTGGTGCCACTGGCGCGGACCTTTGAAAATAAGAGACTTTTGAATAAATGGGTTTTGGATCGACCGGAGTGTCATGGGGTGCTGTTGGCGCGGACCGTTGAAAATAAGATTGGATAAATGGGATCTAAATACTCTTGAGCACCGATTTGGGATGAGTCGGGGTGTCATTACGTTCCGGTGGCGCAGAGTTTTAAAAATAAAACTATATTGAATATATATATATAATGTGATAACACAGTAAATGTTATTGTTTGTAAAAATGTCATAGATATTAAACTTTTTTGTTATACACCAGAAAATGAAATAGTTTTATATCTGTGACATTTTCACAAACAATAACATTTACTGTGTTAATATATTTATGAAATAGTTTTATATATATAACATTTTCACAAACAGTAACATTTACGGAGTTAATATTACACAATATATATATAACATTTTCACAAACAGTAACATTTACTGAGTTAATATTACATAATATATATACACACACACACACACACACGGTCCATCCAAACCACTATTTTTTTTTCAAAATTACCATATTTTTAAATGTTTACGCTAGCGACATTCAATCCCCACCACTACCCAACCCCATTGTCGGAGCTTCAACGACTTTCATCAGAGCTATGATTTGGGTTGGTGGTAGTGGCATAGGGTGCCACTGGCGCGGACCTCTGAAATTAAGAGAATATTAGATAAATGGGGTTTGGATCCACCGAAGCTCCGATTTGGGGTGAGTCGGGGTGGCATTGAGTTAGGTTTATATCTATAACATTTTCACAAGCATTAACATTTACTGTGTTCATATAACACAGTATATATATATATATATATATATATATATATATATATATATATATATATATATATATATATATATATATCCAAACCTCCTTTTTCTAATATTATCTTATTTTTAACGGCCCGCGCCAGCGACATCCAATTCCCACCACCACTCAGCCCCTTTATCGGAGCTCCAACAACCTTCATCAGAGCTCTGATTTGAGGTGGCATGGGATGCCGATGTAACATTTTCACAAATAGTAACATTTATTATTTGTGAAAATATTACAGATATAAACCTAATCCAATGCTACCTGTACTCACCTCAAACTGGAGCGCCGGTGTATCCAAACCTCATTTATCCAATATTATCTTATTTCCTAAGGTCCGCGCTAGAGGCACTCCATGTCAGACCAAATCAGAACTTTGATGAAGGTTGTTGGAGCTCCGACAATTGGGGTTGGTGGTGGTCGGAATTAGATACCGCTAGCGCGGGCCGTTAAAAATAAGACAATATTAGAAAAAAGAGGTTTGAATCCACCGTATATATATATATATATATATATATATTGTGTTATAACACAATAAATGTTAACGTTTGTAAAAATGTTATAGATATAAACCTAACCCAATGTCACCCCTACTCACCCCAAATCGGAGCGCCAGTGGATCTAAACTCCATTTATCTAATATACTCTTAGTTTCAGAGGTCAGCGCCAGTGGCACCCTATGCCACTACTACCCACCTAAATCATAGCTCTGATGAAAGTCGTTGAAGCTTTGATAATGGGGGTGGGTAGTGGTGGGGATTGAATGTCGCTAGCATAAACCTTTAAAAATATGGTAATTTAAAAAATAAGATGTTTGGATCTACCGTGTATATATATTATGTAATATTAACTCAGTATATGTTACTGTTTGTGAAAATGTTATATATATATTGTGTAATATTAACTCAGTAAATGTTATTGTTTGTGAAAATGTTATATATATAAAACTATTTCATAAATATATTATCACAGTAAATGTTATTGTTTGTGAAAATGTCACAAATATAAAACTATTTCATTTTTTGGTTTATACAATAAAGTTTAATATCTATGACATTTTTACAAACTATATGTATATATATCCAATATGATCCTATTTTTAAAGTTCTGTGCCACCCATATTCACCCCAAATTGGCGCTCCAGATGATCCCGATCCCATTTATCCAATCTTATTTTCAAAGGTCCGCGCTAGCAGCACCTCATGATACTCCGGTGGATCCAAAGCCCATTTATTCAAAAGTCTCTTATTTTCAAAGGTCCGCACCAGCGGCACCATATGCCACCCTTACCCACCCCAAATCAGAGCTCTGACGAAGGTCGTTGAAGCTCCAGTAATGGTGGTAAGGATTGGATACCGCTAGCGCGAACCTTCAAATATAAGGTAATTTTGAAAAAAAAAGGTTTGGATCCACCGGATATATATATATATATATACATATATATATATATATACTGTGTAGTATTACCACAGTAAATGTTACCGTCTGTTTGTGAAAATGTCACATATATAAAACTATTTCATATTCTAGTGCATACAGTAAAGTTTACTGTTTGTGTAATTTTTTTTCTTTGGAATTTTATAGCCTTCATGGATCTTGTTTGATAGATCTCGTCGAGCAGATTTTAAAAATAGTAATTTTGCGAAAAACGAATTTGTGAATCAAAAGTTATGATCATTTAAAGATTAAAAAAAAAGTCCAGCCACTTATGTAACTTCCTCAAGGAAGTTACGGATGGTTGGTTTTAAAAGGGTAAAATTGTGAAAAAATTCCCTAAAAAGTTGGAATATGACCTATGGGATTGTTGAAAAGTCAATAGGACTTATAAGAATGTTGACACGACAAATGGGACCTATGTGTAAAGACCCCCTAATGTGCTACTTTTCTTTAAAGGACAATTTAAAATTGACGGAGATCTCTTAACATGATGTAAGACTAACAAGAAAAATGGACCGAGTTAACATTTTATGTGAGTGTGATCACTCAGTCGGAGCTCACCCATGAATCCTTTGCGCCCTGAGAAGTGTTAAATGTCCTCTTTATTTTCCTTATCGTTGGGCGATAATGTTTTGGGTTTTCTTTTGGAAATATATTTATGTTAGTTTAGCTAACATAATATACAATGTAACAAATACTTTTATAATATTTCACCATTTAAATGTTGCACATTATTATTTAATCAATTGTGTAGTTAATTTAAATCAATATAATATTTTGGATTACCTAACCTTTATTTATAGTTTGGATTAATATCTTAGTTATTGTTAATTTTAACTGGATTTGGATTAATTAAATACAAGCACTACACCATAATGGCTATTTTATAACTAATAAATTATTTAATTTGTAAGTGTTTATAACACGTACAAAATTTACAACGGTTTTGAACACTTACAAAATTTATAAGTGTTCAAAACCGTTATAAAATTTGTGATACATATTTAATTTCGAAGTGGTATAACTTAAAAGGGTTAGAGAGAAAAAAATTGATGTCAAAATTTCCTCACTAAATTCCCCCTCCAAAACCTTCCCACCAAATGTTCTCGTGAGAAATCTCGGCCCTCTAAACCTTAGTGCCTCCAAACCTTCATCCAATCTTTCAATTCAATCTTTTCATTGCGAAATCAGAAGGTAACCATATTTGTTTGTTTGTGTATTCGTTTGATCTTTTCATTACTGTGTATTTGTGTATTCATTTCGATTTCAATTGTGTTGCGATCTTTCGAATTGATCATTACTGTGTATTGTTTGTCCTTTCTCCTTCATTTAAATTTCGATTTGATTAGAAGATTCCCTCTCTCCTTCGTACTACAAAATCAAAAGCAATTGTTATACTCTCTCGAAGCATCGATCTAGGGCTCAAACCCATTACGGTATGTTTTATTTTTTTTTCAATTGCAAGTTTTTTTTCATTCTTAATGTTCTGTTTCTAATATTTTTTTTTGCGTCATTTTCTTCTCCTCTTTCACAAACCTAGGATGTAAGCCTCTCAATGTATGTTAAATGTTTTTTTTCAATCACAATATTTTTTCAGTCGTGAAACCCGATATGAGATTGACTTTAGTCATAATACTTGTTTTCAAGCAATATTTAGTTTTAGTTTGTGAGATTGTTGGGTTCCAGTGGTAGATTTGGAAGGTTTTAAGGATCGTGTAGTGTAAAACATGAGTTTAAAAGTAAGAGTGAGAATAATGCTCTACTGCTCTCCTCCATGTCAATTGGTAAATTATTTTTTGCCTCATTTTTTTGTGTAGTAATTGAAATTATATATGTTCATGTGTTGGTATTATTGTATGAATTAGAGTTCCATCTAGGGTTTACCCAGTTTTAAAATTTTGATATGTTTTTAAGATTGTACTCCTAGTGAAGACACCACAATTTGTTATTATTGGGTCGTGTGTGTAACTCGTTCTCATGTCATTTATGTAAGCCTAATGTTGTACTAATTTTCTAATGTTTGAATTCGTTTGTTTTGAATCTATGTACAACAATGGCTAAAATGTTGATTGTTTATGTAGTATTGGTTAATGCAATAGTTCTAACTTGCTATTTGATCTAGTTTTTGGATGATATCAATTGAAATTCATTTGAATTTATTGGTATTCAATGAAATGCATTTGATATAGTACAAAGTAGTAAATTCACTATTAATAATTAGTATCATACCTCAGCTTAGTGCATTTCTTTTAGTAAAAATATTCACTGTGATTCTAGTGTAGGGGACTAGAGTATGCATTGGTATGCTGATGTATAGTTTCTGAATATTGCACTTCTGAAAATATCGTTTCATTAAATTGTCGTGGAACACTCCTGAGTATTGTAGGGTCCTAGAATATGCATGGGTAGTTGACACAATTTGGTAGTCATTGGAATTCATTGGTATGCAATGGTATTCAATGGAATTCATTGTTTAATCGTATGTGTCCAAAAACTATATCTTGGTAAGTTTTCTATACTAAAATTACTTATAAAGTTAATTACTTTTATCTTTGTTATTTTCTTTGTGTTTTTAGATTTAATTACTTAACTATTTTACAGGTAGCATGCACCATCAATCATATTTATTGACGAAATTGATAGTATCGGATCTGCTTGCATGCTTACATGGAATCTGGAACTGGCAACGGAATTAGCGAAGTACAACGGACTATGCTGGAGTTTCTTAACCAATTGGATGGTTTTGAAGCATCCAACAAGATAAAAGTATGTATATAATTTTTCCCGCTCTTGTTATTGTTACAAGTTTGTCTGGGGGTAAAATTATTGAAAATGCATTGTCTAATCCACTCAGTAAGTTGTTATTAAGCATGATTTTAATGACGTTGATTTCCTAATATCTCGTGATTGCCAAACAATCTTGTTTAGGTTTTTTGGTGGTAGGTTTTAAAAAATTCTAATATCCAGGATCCATATTGAGAGCCAACCTCAAAAATAGGTCTTTGAACAACCCTATATTGAGGAATAGGGGACTTGGCCTTAAAAGAGACCTACCTTTAGATCTGCCTCTAGGTTAAAATCATGCCTTTGGAAAATTAACTGAATTGGGATCTTTTGAGGCATCCACTTGAATCATTTGAACAACTATACATTTTCATTAATCAATTCTTGTTCAAAGATATAGTCCTTTCTTTTAATCAAGATAGTGGATGGAGGATCAATTTCAATTAATTACATTTAAATGAGAACTCTTGAAAGGTGTCCAAATTTTTTGTGAATGTTTGATTGATTTATCTTTATTGAGGTACCGAGACATCTAAAATCTCAACTACAGTTTTATGCCTCCAATAGATAGTATTGAGACTAGAATACTTAAACAAGATATGGGAAGTAGTGGGATTAAGATCTGACGGTTAAAGTTCGGGCTTCATTTTAGAAGTATAAGAATGCCAGAAGGCGTATTCCAATAGGCACTATTCGGATATCACTCGTACCCTCATCGCTTCGTGACCTTGTGACTTAACTACAGACCAATACAACCTGGTCAGGATTAGTTTTGAGACCCCTACCTTGGGTTCACTTGCTTGCACCTCTGCCAGCCCCCCTTAATATCCTTTGTCATCCCATTTTGATGTCCTTACAAGGATTGAGACCCCTGCCTTGGGTGCTATCCCTATCACGTCATGTATTTTATCCCCAAATCATGGGTCAACATTTCTAGACCTATTGTTTCACTTGAAGGTTGCTTTTACAACATAATGATACCATATCCCCAATACATTACTTAAGGTTGCTTTTACAACATTCGTAAAGGGAATCCTTTTATTAAAACTTTATAATTTTCATAATCCTTTTGCACTTGCAACTCTTTTAGGACGTTGAAAAGGAAATCGCGTTAGAGTTGGAGGCAAAAACATATTTGATCATCAGAAACTACAGTGAGGGTAATCTCGTCGCCTCATTGCTAGCTCACAAATTAGGTGTAACAGATGCACTGTTATTTGTCTCACAAATTAGCTCACAAATTAGGTGTAACAATGCAAGCAATGGGAACACATAAGTTTACATAAACGACCGAAAAATTACAAAACTTGAATTAAGGGTCCTAAAGGTCAGTTTCATATGTACTGTTCTTTTTTATTTTCGAATTGACTTGTGTGTTGAAATCACACAGGAATTTGTAAGTTCCCTAATTATTACAAAAAACAGCGGAAGATAATTAGGTGATACAAGCCTTCCTTCCTACTTCCTTTTTGGCTGCTGCGATTAGCAGCTTTATTTGCGTTTAAATCTTTAAATCAATTCCTTATAAGTCCTAAAAAATTATATACTTTGTAGTTTACAAATCTGATAATCATAAATTTATAGTCTGTCAGTTTCTTTTAGCCAATATGTTTCATAAATGATATATCATTTACTATCCCATAAAAAATACACAGCACTAAATTGCATAACATTGAAAGAACACCGAAAAACAAAACTCAAATATTTCAACAAATCTTATTAAGAATGAAATATATACTCAATGACACTACCAGGAGGAAACTCATATATTTTCTACAGACAAGGTGACTTGGCCCCCGCTGATTTAAAATCGTTTCTCCATTTTGAATGGGCCCAGTCAAATATATCAATTTTAAATGGCATTGAGTAGATTTATTTTTAGTGCTTGCTAAGAATAAATCTACTTATCCCACAATATTACACCAAACAGAAACCTCATGTAAACTTGGCAAGAAAGTGCGGATCAATTATTCCACAAAACAGGGAAGATTTTGTTAGTCTCTTAAGCTCAAGCCACATTAAATGCGATTTTACTATAGTTTAGAAATGTGGTTTGAATAGAAGAGCCTACTGTATATCATTTCAAATATAATTTATAATCAATTTTAAACGCACAGTAAGAAAACTGTAGCTAAAAAACTCTCTCATAGTTCTACAAAAGAGAATGGCAAGCATATTTCAATATTTTTGGAAAACTTTGCAAATTATTCTTCCATATTCTTTAAGCTAGAAAAATGATCAATACAAGAAGAGGGAGATTTAACTTTTAAAAATTGGCATTGCGAAGTAATCCATTATAATTCTTAAAAAAAACAAGTTGCAGACTTCATATTAATTTATCCTCTTGAAAATGGTATAATGACACAAGGGAAATAGAAAGAAGAAAAGTACTACATATGGAACGGTTGTTTAATATTTTCAGTCATTGCATGTTAGTCGGCTTGGTCTGCGGGGAAACTACTCTATACCCGAGGACATTCCATATAGGGAAGACGAAGAATTGCAACCCAAAATTTGGTCTGTAGGACTCTGCAATCCTTGGCGCTGCAGTTTTGATTCTGTGAGGCCTTCTTATTTTATGTGTGCAGATGTAGGTCAGGTAACAAATTACTCCTCTCCTCATTGTAATTTACATTATTTTTATTATTATAAATTGAGCTGAGGATTCATGTTAAGAGCTTGTATCCGCTTTTTGATTGGGGAGCCAGTTTTGATTCCATTTTTTTTCATTCTGGTGTAGAACTAAGTTTTGTGTAAATTTATGCAATTGCATAAGAAGTTAGTGTTCTAAATCTAGAGGAAACATCACTAAAAAAAACTCGGACTCAGGAGTTATTATTATTCTTGTCATCCATGGCACAAAAATCCATGGGCTCGGACACATTACTTTCTTCATATTGACAATGTGATAAGAAATATTGAATGCTTATAACATTGTATATATTTTTTTATTTGATACAGTTCTAATATTGCATTTATTCGATGTTGAATGATTATAACATTGTAATCTCATGTTAAAGTGCACCCTGTTACAGTTCAATTTTTTTTTAAATTTGTTATTTTAAACTTTGATTATAACATTGTAAATGGAATGTGCACTCCAGTGATTGATCAATTTGCCCCTGTATACGGAACCATTGACTACAGATGAAATATTGAATGCTTGGAAAACATGTAAGATTAATATATATAAAAGTATAATTCCACCGCCATATAATATCCTCCAGATAGATGACTGTTATTAAACTCATACTATGATACAGCATGACAGTTCCACAACCGAAGTACTAAGCTATTTGCAAGGCTAGTTTTGGTCAAGTTGGCACTACAATGAGGAGGGATACGTAGTAGAAACTAATTCGGTGTGGTTCTTCAACCGACATTGGCATCAAATTAATGAGTCCACCATAGGCTCCTAATCATACAAACATCATATTTTCTTTGGTTGGAGCAAGACACAACTATTAAGAAGTTATCCAACACCAATTTGGTTAACCAAATTAGAGGGAAAATGTGCTTCAATGGAAGAAAATTATAGAGCTTCAATGGAAGAAGATATAACACTAAGATTTTTTTTGCTTGAATTGTAAATTTCGCTTTTCCCTCCTTAAGAGCTGTATTATTGGAAGACAAAGATTTTGTCACGATTATCGTGTTCATTGAAATCATTAATCTATTGTATGTTGTACTCCACTATTTATCAAATTGTTCTTATCTTTGGCAGTTTTCTATTATTTTGATTAAATCATTCATAATCTTGATTTAATAAATTGTTTGTTGTATTGTACTTCTTGCATTTAATGTGAGGTTGGTGGTATGAGGTGGATAATTTTTATTTTTTTTAATATTTTAATTTCTGTAAGTGTTCAGAACACTTACAAAATGAACATTTTTTCCTTACATATTAATATTTGTAAGTGTTTTGAACAGTTACAAAAAAAATATTTTTTTTCTTTTGCAAGTGTTTATAACCGTTGTAAATTAAAAAAGGTTACTGAATTTTGCAAGTGTTCTAAACACTTGCAAACGAAAATTTTGCAAGTGTTTAAAACACTTGAAAAAGTTTAATTTGCAAGTGTTCTGAACACTTACAATTTTTTTTGTAACTATTGTCCGAAACGGATATGTGTTCCCAATGAACACTTGCAAATCACATTTGCAACGGTTTTGAACACTTATAATTTTTTTGCAACGCGCCGATTTGTAAGTGTTTTAAACACTTGCAAATGGCATTTGTAAGTGTTTAAAACACTTACAAATCACCTATTTTGGTGTAGTGAAGTGAGAGATGTCATGATATTCCAACTGCTGTGGGAAGAATTAACACAGTGTTTGGAATGTCGTGTGTTAGATAGCATTACGTGACACCTATAACAAATGGAAGTGAAAAATAACCTCATATTTTTCACACTTTTTATAAAATGTTCATGTGCTTAATGAGCTCCTGTGTTGTTTGAACTAAAATTATTGTCCGTAACAATATTTTACTCTTTTTCTTAACTATTTAAAAATGTCTTTTGAATTAATCCCAAGTATATCTCAAGAGTCGAGCAAATGCCAAAATGCTACTGCTCCTCAATGAAGTTGGATCAAATTTTGACACAAAAATACTAAGAGCATCTCCGTGTGTATAATTATAGTGTAAATTAAATTTATTAAATAGGCTTTACGCTAAAATTATGCACTACTTCGTTTTGCACTCCAATTTATCATTTCAACTCTGTGTCCAAAGATATATTGAACATAAATGAGACAAAATCTAGTAAAGTAAGTATTTTTACCTATATTTTTTTAATAAATATATATTAGTGTGGAGCTTATTTAATTGATATCGACGTAAACATTCAAAAATAAAAATTTGTACATAATAAGATATGTAAAAACACAACAATTTAATATTTTTGCAAATGGTTCTATACAATACTAGTAGAGCATATAAAAAAATTAGCTTAATGTAAATTTGGATTGGACTTGACCTCAAATTTCTCACTTTATCCCCCAATTTACAACTCTCTCTCTCTCTCTCTCTCTCTCTCTCTCTCTCTCTCTATATATATATATATATATATATATATATATATATATATATATATATATATATATATATATATATAAGTTACAAAACTTATGTATGTCATAAGATTCAACTATGACATCACAAGATGATTTTTTTTTCTTTTCTTATTTTATCCTTAAAAATTTTGGCTTCCCCCTTTTTTGACACACTCTAATTTGTTTCCCACTTTTCTTCAAAATTCAAAAACAAGGGTAGAATAGTATTTTCCGCATTCTCCTCATTTTTCCAAACCTAGTGGCCTCATTTCTTTCCCCCACTTTACTCAGTCTATCCCTCTCTCTCTCTCTCTCTCTCTCTCTCTCTCTCTCTCTCTCTCTCTCTCTATATATATATATATATATATATATATATATATATATATATATATAGGCTTTACAATTAAAAATAAGGTAATTATTTTTTCGACTGTTGGTCTATTGATTGTTGTATCTCCATCGTTTCGACTATAAACATAATATTTATGTCCATTCATGGTAGAGTTTTGAAATAGGGTTTTCAATTTTTTTCGTCGAGTAATGGTCTATGTTGACCTATTTGGTTATATCAATATAGAGTTGTTTAGGCTAATACATGTTTGTTGTTTAATCATGTCTCTTTAATGTTTGTTATTTATGATTTTATACCTTTTTACTATTTAGGCTAATACATGGCTGCTGTATCTCCACATACCTGTTTGATGTTTTGAAATACCTATTTAATTTTATTCACGCATTCTGTAGGTTTAACACGTCTTATTTAAAGAATGCAATAGCGGTTTATATGTATCGACCAGTTTAAAATGTGTACTTTACTACAATGTTATTTTTTTTTAATTTTATTATCATTTTTCATCTTATATTACTGTGATATTTTCCTCTGCGAGATCGGGACTATATATGGAGAGTGGTGGTGACGATTATATATATAAGGTCCACCCATAGAAACTTTTCAATCACACCATCAAGCATCGTTTTGGGGTACTTTTTTCATAGTATTTGATTCTTTGCTCTTTATATGCTAATTCCTTACGTAACTCGCATTTTTCATTTATGCTTTAAGCTTGCATTAGTTAGTCTTTAAGTAATTTCTTTGATATTCATTCTCTATTTTTTTCTTCAAAGTTAAATTTTGTTCTTTGCTTTTATATTTTTGTTTTAATCTAATGGTGTAAGTTGCTGACCTGAACCATATTACATATATTTTTGTGGACATTGATTTGAGTAAGGGACATTTTGTGGATATTGTTTGAAAAATCCTCTTGGCCTCTTTAACCGAAAAGGTAATTTATTGAGTAATTTGAATGCAAATCAGTAAGATATCTAACAGTGCCAACATAATAGTTCCCTTTTCTCTCAAACAATATTTTTATCAAGCTTCATATATATTGTGGAGTCGACATTGGAATCAATTGATGTATCTACCTACCATGATTTATTTTAATTTTTCTTACCTCACCGCCAAAAAATTTCCATGGAAATTTTAAAAAACAAAACTCATCCAAAAGTAGGAAAACTCAACGAGATAATTATCTACTTAACATGATTGATATCCTATAGGAAACTGTTTCAAAATTATCCCTATCCAGTAAGCAAATTATTGTTGCAATCTTAGGTCATTTTCTTACTGTAATACTGATTACATTCTCTGTTTATCCAAATTTTTGGGATTACAGATCACTCTGGCTATCTCAATAAAGTCCAAGATATTTTTTAGACTAATTCTGGGATGATAAAGACCAAGTGTGTGTTTTTCTTTTCAAATTGATCTTAATGTTGTGGTTTTGTAGAAAACATATTGGATTGTTCATCATTAATTCACATGTTAATTTTTGATAGTGTTTTCGCCACTAAACCCACCATCCGGCACGAATGAGAAGAAGGAAGGCTTCCACGAAAATTAAGATGTCCTTCATTCTTCTCATTTCAATGAGATCAATAACCCACTTACATCACATAGATACTCTCGATAGTAATCCAACCATATAATTTTAGACATTACTTGATTTGCCCCAAATTTTGTCTATCTTCTATCATTTTTATGCATTGAAATTTGCAACACAAATGTATAATAGTCCCCACCTTCTCTCTGTTGCATATTAAGTCTCTCTATTTTGTTTCCCTATTGCATAGCAAGTCTTTATTTTTACTTACGTAAAATAGATGCTAGAACTTTTGATTTGGTAGCCAAAAAACCTACTATTACTCTTACTTGATGTATACTATTTTTTATTTGAGATATAATAATTTCACCATAAGAATTTAGTCCCTTAATTTTTTTTTTGCATGCATATATTCGAAATGGGGTTATTGTTATGTTTGGTGTCAGATATTGTGGCTTTAATATGAAAACAATTCATTTTACTTATGCTTAAAGTTCATGGTATCCTATTCCTTCCTATTCTCGCATTGTTTTCATTTTACCACTTACGGTATGTTAATTGACTGATTGCTATTTAAAAGGAAACTATAGCAGAACCGATATGTCTTTTTATTGTGTTTCTTGACAGTCTTGAAAATAACCAGATGTTTTTTTAAGATCATGTGGAAACACTAAATTAGGGGTTTGCTTTGATTCCCTTAACAAACCTCTAATGACATTTTTAGGAACCCTTTGTTTCTCTATGAATCTCTATTTTATTATATTCTATTTTTTATTTTATTTAAAGATATGCATCACATTTGCTTACAAAATCATTTTTTGCAAGAAATATTTTGTTTTGTACTCCTATTAGATGAGATATGGTGGTACATTTGGTGAGAACTGTTACGAATGAACTTGACAATATTTAGATCATATATATATTGAACATGTGTTAGGAATGAAGTCATATCATTTTGACCATTTATTCTCATTAATCATTTATGCCTGATGAGTTATGTCATTTAGATGCGATCTACCCCATCTCATTAATCACCGTTTGACATTTTTGAACCATTTAGAAATAGAATTTTACCAATTTTCAAAGTGAATCCATTACTTTAGGATGCATACTCAAGTAGGAAGGCTCAATCATAATTGCAAATGTTTTTGTTGATGGTGCAACTATTTCACTCTCTGGTATTTGAGATAATGTGTTGAAAGGCCCTATAATTTGATTAAATGTTCTGGTGGTATCAAGTTATTTTTTATTCTACTTTATCTGATATACATTGTGAGGTTTTAAACTGATCAACTATTTACAGCATTTATACGTTTAGTTATTTACATCATTTATACGTTTAGCTATTTAGTGTTATTTATACGTTCAGTTATTTACATCCGTCCAGTTGTACCTTCAAAGTTTTTATACATCCGTCCATTCAGTTACACACCCAAATGGGTTTCTTACTCAAAACTAACTAAAAACGTATTGTTTACTGAGTAAACTATTAATAGGGAGTAAAACTGAGTAAACACTTTGTAACAATGAATACTGTTAACTGTTAAAATTGTTAACCGTAAACACTAATCGGTAAGTGTTAGTACTATTAACTGTTAAGTGAAAATGGTTTCCCTCAGTTCTTTATTAACAGTGATGATAACTATTAATAGTCCATGGGTTTGTGCCATTTGCGCATTAACATGGTTTGCGCCATTTGAGTAAAACTATTAACAATCCATATTCATATTTTTTCGTGTTTAATAAGTCCATGGGTTTGCGCCATTTATAAAGACATTTGTATGTGTTAAGAATATATGAATTTATATAAAATGACTTCTTAACTTTTATTTCTTAACTTAGTTCTTAAAAGTGAAAGCCTGATATAAATAATTCTTAGCAGTCCAAATGGTTGCCCTGGGTTCTTAAATCATCATTGCAAGATATTTTTATCAGTGTTGTAAAAGCTATGCGTTTGCATGAGCTTGGTTAAAGCTAATAGTTCTGACATTGCAGAGTAAAACATTTAAATAACTTGATCCTACATTGTCCGTATCATTTAATTCTTAACCAAATGGAGTAAAAAATGATGCTATTAGATATTATGTTAGTTTGATTCATTTTTATCTCCAATTTCTATTTGAAGAGCTCGGACTTTTACATATGATTTACAGTGTCATTTGCTCTTTCAAATTTTGTTCTATTAAATATCTCATTCAGATTTTGTTATAGTAAAAGTTTATGTAATAATCACCTCTCCCACCATGGTCATCATTATCACTGTTGATACCAAAATTAGTATGCTGATATAGACGAATCACAAGAAGACACATGTCGATCTACGTGGCACAATAGCAACGAGGAAGTCTATTTCCCCGACCAAGTCAGACTCACTCCGAGCAACAAGTATACTCCGAGGAACTCCAGCACTCCGAGAAACTCCAACACTCCGAGGAACTCTTGAACGACGAGAAACTAAAGGCGGTTCGAGCTGCATCTCGACCACATCATTGATTGCCAGATAATCAACAGTTCAACTATTCATTGAATGCTTATCATCTTGACGCACACGCTTGAGGAGCATTAAATGAATTACCCTTTCATATGTATATCATTTAATGTATCACCCTTTCATGTACAGTCTAAGGACTATAAATACCTTGTACCACCCTCATTCAAAAGGGAGGGGAATTTCTTGATAGAACTTGTAATCGAGAATTCCCAAACACTCACCAATAACATAACAGTGGACGTAGGCCATTCATATAAGGCTGAACCACTTTAAAAATATTTTGTCTCATTTATTTATCTATGATTGAATTATTAGAGTAATCTAATTTTTTACATCAACAGATTGGCGCCATCTGTGGGAAACGACTGTTATTATCATTTTTCACCAAAAATCATTCATCATCAATGGCAGATAATCCGGAATCCAGCAATCCAAGCGCTGGAAATGCTGGAAATCTTCCAAATCCTTCTGCACCTCCAGATCTGGATGGAATTATGATGAATCTGGCTCAAGGACAAACCGTCATGCAAGAGACAATGCGGCAACTCATATAAACCCTTCATGGCGGTGCACCTGCACATTCGGGACAGCCAAGTGGTCAGAGGCAAACCTATTTACTTTCTTCACGATCTAGGCGTACAGATGCATATCATAATGAAGAATCTGATGATTTCTCTTATCAACCTGGGCGAACTTCGTCAATACGGGCTACAGATACTGAGCAACGTATCACTCTCTCTCCAGAGAGACCCAGTGCCTTGGAGAGATTGAGCAGGGTATCTCCTTTCAGTCGATTAGGTCTTAGGAGGAATAGGTGTCCGCCTAAGACCATGTCGAGGAGTTTTCGACAACCATAAGATCTGAGAGAAGGATCAGAGCAATTACGACTAGTTGCTCATCAAGATAGATCTCAAGAGTCCACTTCAGAATAATCAATTGCTCGAACTAATAGACCCGAGGAAGGAAATGATGCGTGGAAAGGTTCCATTCAATGGTTGGAGGATAGATTGGGAGAAAGGGCTAAAGCGAAGAATCCCCTACAACGAATTTTTGTTCAAGGGACACCTTTTGTCAAGGCTATTGTGGATTTTCCTACACCGTCAAAGTTTAAAGCACCCGTAGTAACCCCCAAATATGATGGAAAAACATATCCTTTTCTTCATATAGAGCAATATCAAGCTGCTGCCGACATCTATGTCGTCCCTGACGAGATGAGATGCAGAGCATTCTCAGGAACTCTTATTGGATCAGCTCAGATATGGTACAATAATCTTCCTCGGGGTAAGATTTCAACTTTCTTTCAATTAGCCGAGTTGTTCATCGGCAATTTCTGTTTTGGAGCAAAGCCAGTAAAACGAGTAGCACACTTGTTAAGTGTTAGACAAAAATCTGGTGAGAGTACGAGAGATTACATAACTCATTTCAATAACGAGAAACTGGAAGTCATAGATTATGAAGAGAAGACAACAATCACCGCCTTGATGAGTGGGTTGTTGCCTAACAAGTTGTATTCCACCTTGGCCAAACATCCACCTACAACTATGTCAGAGTTGATGGCAAAAGCGGCTAAAATCATGAATGCCGAGGAGGCTATGGCTCCGAAGAAGAATATGGATAAAGAGACCAAGGAGGAAGGCGACAAATCTAAGAAGAAAGAGCATAAGGGCAATGGCGGTGAAAAATATTCCAAGAATAATAAGTCGTCATGGGAAGTCCTGAAGAAATTCGATAATTATACTCCTTTGAAAATGGGTATTAATCATGTCTTGGAAGAAATCAAGAATAAAGAGGAAGTAAAGTGGCCGAAGAAACTGAGGTTAGACCTTGATACGAGGAATAGGGAGAAATATTGTGAGTTCCATAAGGATCATGGTCACTCGACCAAGAATTGCATAGCTCTTCAGAACGAGATTGAAACACTCATCCGAAGAGGAAAGCTAACAAAGTATGTTGATCGGGGAGGTGAAAGAAGGAATAATGACCGAACTAGAGAAAGATCCAGATCTCCTCGTCGAGCAGAGGAGAAAAAGAAGAGAGACCATGAAGATAATCCAGATGATGACCCCTATCTTCCCAAGAAACCAAGGCAGCCAGAACGAGAGGTATTTTCTATACGTTTTGGATCATTTGATTGTAATGTCATTACAGGAGTAGATGCAGAAGGAGGAGACCTTACTGCAGAAAGAAAGGCTTACCTTGGAGAGGCTCAAGCTTGTTCATATATTTAGCGAATAAATTTGGCTGAGGAGGATCGCCCGAGGAAGATAAACAAAGAGAAGCTGGTAATTGGCTTTTCAAAAAACGACATGGCAGGTGTTCTTTACCCTCACGACGACCCTTTGGTGATCAAAATGAGGATGAAAGAAGTAGTGATTTCAAGGGTTTTGGTAGATAATGGTAGTTCGGCGGACATCATGTACTACTCATGATTTGACAGTTTAAATTTGAAATTATCTCAATTGGAACCTTATCATAGACCTCTCCTGGGTTTTGCTGGCGAGAAATTTTTTCCACTTGGGACGATCAAGTTGGATATATTCATTGGAACTTGGCCTGCTTGCCGAACAGAGAGAATACGCTTCTTTGTGATGGATAAGAATGTGCAGTCAGCTTACAACATCATCATGGGAAGAGTTGGTTTGAAGAAGTTCGAAGCAGTCCCATCTATAGTACATCAGTGCTTAAAATTCCCAACAAATTTCAGAGTAGGAGTTGTGAAAGGTGATCAAAAAGTAGCTCGGGAATGCTATTATTCATCTGCCGAGCAAGAGGAGCTTGAAGAGTCAAGGAAAAAGACTACTACCTACCAGGTGGAGGAAGGTACAGAAATTGAAACACTTGATCCCAGAGATGAATCCCAACTTGTATAAGGACAGGTGGTGGAATCTACAGAAAATGTTATTCTGGACGACGAGCACCCTGAACGAGTAACCCAGATAGGTTCGTCATTGGATGTTTCAATAAAACAGGAGTTGATAACTTTTTTGAGAAACAGAAAGAAAACTTTTGCATGGAGTCATGAAGACATGCCAGGAATAGATCCGAACTTCTTATGTCATGAGCTCAATGTGAATAAGGAGATTAAACCCGTAAAGCATAGAAGAAGAGTATTTAGTACCGAGAAGAATCAAGCTATACAGGAGGAGGTCGAGAAGCTCCAGAAAGCCCAATTCATTGAAGATGTGAAATATCTAGACTGGTTAGCAAATCTGGTAATGGTAAAGAAGAAAAATAATAAATGGAGAATGTGTGTTGATTTCACTAATCTCAACTAGGCATGCCCAAAGGATCACTTTCCATTGCCCAGAATTGATCAACTAGTGGATGCTACCTCAGGACACGAGCTGCTCAGCTTTATGGACGCTTACTCTGGCTACAACATCAAAATGAAACCTGAAGACAGGGAAAGCACTTCTTTTATTACCCCTAGGGGAACTTATTGTTATAATGTTATGCCTTTTGGTTTGAAAAATGCAGTAGCGACATACCAGCGACTGATGAACAAGGTTTGCCGAACAAATCAGTTGCAATATGGAAGTCTATATCGATGATATGCTGACAAAGAGCAAGAAAGCTGATGATCATCTATTTGACTTAGGTAAAACCTTTGATCAACTGGATAAATACCAGATGAAGCTCAACCCGACGAAGTGCACATTTGGAGTACGATAAGGAATGTTCCTCGGGTACATTGTCAACCAGCGAGGCATTGAGGCGAATCCAAAAAAGATCAAAGCTCTTTTAGGGTTGCGATCTCCAACGAAAAAGAAAGAGGTGCAGAGTCTTACAAGACGAGTTGCAGTGCTCAACAGATTTGTGTCCCGAGAAACTGATAGATGCCTTCTATTCTTCAAAACACTTCGAAAATCTTTCGAATGGAATGATGAATGTGAAAAGGCCTTTCAAGACTTGAAGAGATATTTGGGAGCACCTCCACTGTTATCCAGGCCAGTAATGGGAGAGAAGTTGTACTTATACCTGGCAGTATCAAAGAATGCAGTCAGCTCGACATTGATCTGATTGGAAAATGGAGTCCAGAAACTAATTTATTACACAAGTAAGGCTTTCCGAGGTGCAGAGGTCAGGTACCCAAAGCTGGAAAAATTGGCATTAGCACTAATTAAAGCAAGTAGAAGAATGAGGCCATATTTCTAGGCCCATACCATCGTCGTGTATACCGACATGCCATTAAGACAAGCCCTTCATAAGCCAGAAAAATCAGGGAGACTGATGTACTGGGCAATAGAGCTCAGAGAATATGATATTGTGTATGAACCCAGATCATCATTAAAGGGGCAGGCTGTAGCAGACTTTATAGCAGAGTTTACATATCCTGATACCCCCGAGGAACAAAATTTTCTCACTGACCAACCTGTGGATGTTACAGGATCAACAGACATAAGTTCAAACCAACTCCGGTTGGTAAAAGGGCTTGTGGATGTAGAAACATCATCAAATTCTAACCCATACCAACTCTGGTTGGTAAAAGGGCGAGAAGAGATGGTCGACGAGGAGCGAAAATTACCAGGGGAGGATGAAAGAAAACAGCATATATTTCACCAAGGAACTCTGTCAGATAAAAAATTTGAAGACGAATTACCTACATGGAGATTATATGTAGATGGGTCATCTTTTACAACAGGTTGTGGAGCAGGGATTGTTTTGAAAACCCCAGACGAGATTGACATGGAATATGCCCTGCGATTCCAATTCAAAGCCTCCAATAATGAGGATGAGTATGAGGCCATGATAGCAGGTCTTAATTTAGCAAAGATTGTGGAAGCACAACAAGTGATGGTATTTAGTGATTCTTAATTAATTGTGAATCAAATGATGGGAACATATGCAGTTAAAGGAGAATTAATAGTCAAGTATCATGCAAAGGTGATGGAGTTGTTGGCAGAATTTGAAGCCATTCAGTTGATCAGAATACCAAGAATGGAAAATGCACAAGCAGACGCACTGGCCCGACTAGCATCAGCTACTCGTACCGAGCTGTGAAGAATGATACCAATTGAGGTGTTAGAAAGTCGAAGCATAGATTAAGACCTGACGATGAATATTATTACTCTTGATTTAGGACCATCTTGGATGGATCCCATCAGGGCATATATTAAGGAAGGAGAATTACCGGAGGATAAACTCGCTGCCAAGAAATTGAAGTATAAAGCTGCTCGGTATGTACTAATTAATGGTGTTTTGTATAGACGAGGAATTATGCAGGTTTGTAAAGATGTGTATATCCCTCCGAGGTGAAAGAATTGATTGAAGAGATCCATGAAGGGTCCTGTGGAGCCCATGTAGCAGGTCGGACACTTTTGCAAAGAGTGATGATGCAGGGGTATTACTGGCCAACGATGAGGGCTGATTGTATAGCCTATGCTAAAAGATGTGATAAATGCCAACGTTCTTCTTCCATCCGACGTACTCCACAAGCATTGTTGACACCCATAACTTCCCCTTGTCCATTTTCCATGTGGGGAATTGATTTGGTTGGACCACTGCCAACAACCCGAGGAAGATTCAAGTACCTCGTCGTTGTAGTGGATTATTTTACTAAGTGGGTAGAAGCTGAGCCACTTATTGGTATGACATACGAGAAGGTATACCAGTTCGTTTGGAAGAACATAATCTGCCGATATGGTCTCCCTCATGCTTTCATTATAGACCATGGAACACAATTCGATAACGAGGAGTTTGCCGCCTATTGTCATCAGTCAAACATTTTAAAGATTCATTCACCACCAGGCCATCCTTAAAACAATGGACAGACTGAAGTGACGAACAGAACATTACTAAATGGTTTGAAGAAGAGGCTAAGTGAGGCTAAGGCTAATTGGATTAATGAGCTACAGTCAGTATTGTGGGCTTACCGAACAACTCCCCGAGCAGCAACTGGAGAATCACCATATATGCTGGCGTTTGGAAGTGAGGCTATAATACCTGCCGAGTTGGGTCTTCCAACACACAGAGTGCCCAATTTCAATTCCCCAGTCAGTGATTTAATGAGAAGATTGGATTTGAATATGCTCGAGGATGTTAGAGAAGAGACAGCTATTAGGAATGCTGCTTACCAACAACGAACAGCCCTGTTCTACAACAAGAGGGTGAAGAAATGCGACTTAAAATAAGGAGATTACGTGCTAAAGAAAGTCATTCAGAAGCACAATAAGTTGGAAGAAAACTGGCATGGACCTTACCAAGTTACAGAAGTTGTTCGACCAGGAACCTACCGAATAGCAACTCTAGAAGGAGAAGAATTTAAGAATGCATGGAATGCTGAACACCTACGCAAGTATTATCAGTGATGTAAAATGTAAAGCAGTTCCATCAATATGAATAAAATGATGATGTTTCGACATCCTCTTTCTTTTATTGAAATTTTTTGGGGAATACTAGTGTGCAACACTACGCTATTCAGCAAGGAAAGCAACACCGATAGTTCAAACCCAGATCAACTCCGGTTGGTAAAAGGGCGAAAACAAACTATACTCCTTTGGTTAGGAGGCGTACACTAGCTCAGACCAACTCCGATTGGTAAAAGAGTTAGTGGACATGATAGTTCGAACTCAGACCAACTCCGGTTGGTAAAAGAGCGAGAACACGATAGTTCGAACCCAGACCAACTCCGATTGGTAAAAGGGAAAGAACAAACTATACTCCTTTGGTTAGGAGGCGTACACTAGCTCAGACCAACTCCGGTTGGTAAAAGAGCGAGAACACGATAGTTCGAACTCAGACCAACTCCGGTTGGTAAAAGAGAGAGAACACGAGACTCCTAAAAATGCCAACGTGTTTGGTTAGGAGACAAGATATGCTCTCAAATGCCAACTTATGTTGGTCGGGAGGTAATTTTATTACATAAAAGTTCCTCGAAGAACAAAATATTCCAAACTGAATCAAGTATGGTTGGTCGGAGATAAAAATCCACTAACTGTAGTTGGTCGACGAGGAGAAAATATTTTAAACAGTACCAAGTATAGCTGGTCGGGGATAAAAACCCATTAACTATAATTGGTCGACGAGCTCAATTTAACAACCTTGGTTGGTTGGAAGAAATTTTAAACATTTTTATACTCATTACTTTATTATTAAGTGATCGAGCAATATTACTAATACTTGTAATTTTTTATTACTAAGTTAGTCGATGAACAACACAATATTGTTATGCAAGCACAAATATAAAGTGTTTGACAAATACAAGAGCAATACAAATTTGCAAACAAAAAGGAAATTCTTTCATTAAAGTCAAAATGAATTACACAAGTTTATTACATTGATATTAAATTGTGTACTAATTATTACATCAGAATTTTCTATTATATTGGCTTTTTTCCTTCAGCTTTCGATATAGGCTCCTCGCCAGCAGGAGGATCTTCCAGGCAAAGGGGAGAATTAATGAAGTTAAGATCTCACAGCATTCTGACGTTCATTATTGAAGGTGTATCCAGTAAATACTCCGGACGAGATAATTCAACCTGCGAATGAAGGGCATAGTCACCAAGATACTGGGAGATCAAATAACGAGGGATGGCCCGAGCAGGGATCCAACTCATATAAGGCTTGAATGGTGGATTTGGTAAATCGAGAAACCCAGGAGCATGATAATCCCATAAATAATGGCCATGCTCTAGTTTTAATACACCCAAGGCATTCAACCATCCCTATTTATAACCTTCATTATTGGCGTTTTCAATGCGAGCATCCAAGTGACAAAGGGCCTCATTGTAGCCTGCCATCCAGAACTCACGAGGTTGTTTGTGGAATTGGAAAGTTATTCTCTCTAACTGCTCGTGAAGGTTTCTGGCAAAAACATCCTTATTATCCAGAGCAGACTTTGTCGAAGCAAGTTAATCCTCTAAAGTTTGGATTTTCTTGGACATTTCAGACAAAGCCCGATCTTTTGCATTCAATTGGAACGCTTGAGTTTCCAATGTTGATTAAGTACGAGCTTCTTAAACAGTACGACGAAGACCTCTTGGTCGTCCCCGAGCAGGTTAAATACTTTGTTCCTCGTCAATATTCTGAGAAACTCTTCCTCGTCTACGAGAACCTCTTCCTCGTCCCCGACTAGCAGTGGAAGGCCCAACTCTTCTCAAAGCCTATAATTCTTGCCTCAGTTTGGCACTCTCAACCTTTAAAAACGAGAATCCTTCATCGGTGATCGGTACTAAGGCGGTGGAAGATGAAGCTGCAGACTTATACTGTGCCAATTCTTTCTGCAAATTGTTATTCTCTTGCTCCAGCAGCTCGGCGATCTGTCTGCATGCTTCGACTTCACCCTTGAGGGTTCTCTCTCTTACTTCATAGCCAGCAAGCATCTTGTCATAACCTGTTTCAGCACTAAGTTGTTTGAGTTTCTTCTCATACCCTTCATGCAAAAGTAATGAAGACTCTTTATACTGCTGCTGAAGTTCATCGAGAGTACCTTGCAAATCTTCAATCATTTCGTAATAAGCCACATTGTTGTCTACAGCACGATCAAGAAGACATTTCAAGTATTTATATGCCTCCACTGCTTGGTCTGAAACATCATGACCAAGGATATCAGCAATTTCTGATGTACTCAGATCAATATGGCCAGCTTTAAAATATTCATGGCATTGTTGCATCAGTTTTGTATCATTGGCATACAGCAATTCCATTCTAGCCATAAACTAGTAAAGAAGAGAAGGCAAGAGTTAATAAAAGAAGCAGACGGAACATCAACAATGTAGAGGAACAAAAAAGGTAATTTTATTACATCATCAAAAGGAGTACAGCATTCAGAATACAGAGTACAAGTAAAAGAAAAACATAAAGAGAATACCGAACAACTTCACACCTTTTCCTTGTCTCCCAAGACTTTCTCGGGAGGCTGGGACGAGGAGCTTGGTTGCTCGGTGGGAACAATGAGTTGGTTGGCAGAAGTTGGGACTTGTTCAGGAGGAGCAGGCAAAGACGAAATCTCCTCGGTGGCTGTCTGATTGGGTTGTGGAGTAAGGACTTGATCAGCCACTGTCATTGAAGACTCCTCGGATACAGCTTCGTCTTCATCCTCATCTTCAATTCTAGGAGGAGGACCGGGAAGATGTTGTTGAAATAACTCAGAGTCCTCGCACACCTTCAATTCTTGCAGGGCAGCAACCCAACCATCTCGAAAGTATTTCAAACTCCCATACTGCACCTGGGTCATCATTGCTTCTACCCCCCTGTCCCATCCTTTATCCCAACCGGTACAAAAAGATTTTTTCACAGCCACTTTTCTCTTCATTTTCTCCGAGGAGAGCTTCTCGGATAGAAGATCCTCGGAGGCTTTCAACTTGGCCTCCACCTCCTCCTTCTGGCGATTTACTTCTCGCAGAAGGGTTAGCTCTTCCTCAGCCGACTTCAAATTATTTTCCAGCTCCCCAAAGTTTGTGAGCTTCTCGGCATATTTCTTATTCTCTCTCTCCAAGTCTTTTACTTTGTTTCCCAACTGCACCTTCTCTGCCTCAGATGCAGCCAACTTCTTCTCCCATTCACCCTTATCCTCGTCATATTTTTGACGGGAATCCTTTAAAGACTGGGCCAAACCCAGAAAATCATCCTCCACTCCAGACGAGGAGCTAGAAGCTTTGAGTGCTTCATCTTTCTTCACTATAGTGTTAAAGCAACTCAGCAGCTGAAAAAAGAAGAAGGTAATGATAAGTTAGTGCCGAGATACATATATTGACTGAAAGAAAGAAAAATTCAGGATAAAATAAACTTACTAAAGTAATGTGATGAGTAGCTAGGGATGTCAGTATATCCCTAGACATGTTTTCTTCAATTCCTTAGACTTCAGGAATAGTCCAAGTCTTTACCGAGCTCATTGCAGAACTCGGGGGAATAATAGTTGGAACTCCAGCTCCACTAGCTTGGAGCTGGGGAATGGTTTCAGAAAAACTAACCGAGGAGGATTTCTTCAGTCTCCTCGGTGGAACTTCAACAGTTTCAACCAAAGAAGAGCTTTTGGTTGGGGAAATGGTGATCACTTCCACAAGTGCATCCTTCTTACTAGGAGCCATTGGGGGCTTCTCGTCAGCCTTCTGAAGAGCAGCAGAAGGGGCAACATCTACTTTCTTTGTCCCCTTTGGGACATCATTCTTGTTTCTCTTTCCATCTCCAGCAGAGGAAGTCTCCTCGAAGATAGCAGGAACTCTTCTTTTGCCCATTTTCTGACTTAGAGGAATGTGAGATTCTAGTGAAGAATCCTCAAAAGCTGGCAATGGTTCACTAATGCTGACCACAGGACGAACAGTAAAGGATGATGTATAGCTCCTGTACTGCAACAAGTATGAAGCAGACCTGACGTGCTCGTCTGCAACTTTCTGATGCAAACTCCAGATATGTTTCAAATCCTTTATATTAACTTCTGATTCTTTGGGAGTTTTTCTCTTGCTGTCAACTGCAAACAAAAACATATTGAAATGTCAATCATGCATTTATTCAAACATAATGAAATCACAATTTCAGAAATAAAATAAGATGAAAATAACCTATCCCATTGCCATATGGAGGGCATTTGGGACCTTCATATACTTCGTCACCAACCAAAGGGGCATGTTGCCAATTTTTTATAACTACCCCATGTTAAAAATAATCCCTATTAGCATCAGGGAGATTGGCTACTAAAGCCCTATTCAAAAATCTAGTGTTTAAATAATAAACATTGTCTAGAACAGCCCATCTATAACAGTACATAATCTCAGGAATTCTTATACGGGTTCCATGAGTTTGATTTAACCTATACACTCCATTAACTATCCTCCATGTGTTGGGGGCTATTTTTGCAGGGACAACATCGAAATACTGACAGAACTCTAAACACAAAGGGTTTGGTGGAAAAGAAAATCCACATTCAGCAATAAAGAGGCGGGGGAACCAGTGTCCCTCAGCCAAACGAAAATAATTTGAAGGTTCAGAAAGATCCTCCAAAGTTACCCAAGATGGAATGGAAAAATCAGAACGGAATTTCTCAAGACATTCAATAACATAAACCATGGTGAATAAAAGAAGAAGGACGAAGATCTTACAGGAAAAAGGGAGATCTGTTGACAACGAACGAAGAAAAGGATGAACGCACAAGAGAGAGAAAGACTATGGAAAACTCGAAAGCAGAAATTGGAAAGGTAGAAGACGATGGGATTGCCTCTGAAGCTTAAATACTTTGCCTTGGGAAATGATGAAAGAAATGATTACAAAAAGGAAGCTATTACGCTACCGGCGGCTAAAAGGACAAAAAGTGCACGAAGATCTAAGCGCTTATAAAAATGCAAAAAGGCGGATTCTGCGAATTTGGAAGGAAATTCAAATATGGAGAAATGTTCCTAAAAACCAGGAAGATCATTTAATATTGCCATATACCGAGAAAGAATGTTCCATACTCCTCAAAGTTCGAAATATGAAACATTGGGGGCTTCTGTTGATACCAAAATTAGTATGCTGATATAGACGAATCACAAGAAGACACGTGTCGATCTACGTGGCACAATAGCAACGAGGAAGTCTATTTCCCCGACCAAGTCAGACTCACTCCGAGCAATAAGTATACTCCGAGGAACTCCAGCACTCCGAGGAACTCCAACACTCCGAAGAACTCTTGAACGACGAGCAACTAAAGGAGGTTCGAGTTGCATCTCGACCACATCATTGATTGCCAGATAATCAACAGTTCAACTATTCATTGAATGCTTATCATCTTGACGCACACGCTTAAGGAGCATTAAATGAATTACCCTTTCATATGTATATCATTTAATGTATCACCCTTTCATGTACAGTCTAAGGGCTATAAATACCTTGTACCACCCTCATTCAAAAGGGAGGGGAATTTCTTGATAGAACTTGTAATCGAGAATTCCCAAACACTCACCAATAACATAACAGTGGACGTAGGCCATTCATATAAGGCTGAACCACTTTAAAAATATTTTGTCTCATTTATTTATCTGTGATTGAATTATTAGAGTAATCTAATTTTTTACATCAACAATCACCTTTATAGGGAAGAAGTAAGGCAACTGAGTTCCCCCAAGCAACAAGGCATGGATTATAACAGAAGAAGGTCCCTTAATAAGGAGCAGCAACAATAGGTCACATGAGATATGCACGTCCTCTAAATATGGAGCAGCAGCAGGACATAATGGGCGGCAGACCCTTAAGTAGTAGCAGTAGCAGCCATGTGAATAGTAGTACCATAAGCAGTCTCAAAGCAGGCAGGGGGTGGTCTAGCTGAGCTAAATAACAGGTATGATGTCGCTTCTTTCTTTGCGGATTCTCTGTCATCTTAGAAACTGTCTAGATGTGTCGATTTTTTTGTTATGTTTTGTACTTTTTTAAATTTGTTTTTCTCACTGTTTTTTACGCTTGATTATAGCATAGCGTGATGTCAAGTTCTAAGACAAGGAGAATTCGATATGCGCTTATTCTTTTTTTGTGTACGTTGAAAGACCTATTCTACCCTGACCTATTGGAAAAGGGGAATGGGGGCTCCTTAAAAAGGACCACAGACCTCGCTGTGGTCGGGAGATTGACTTTACCACTGATTGGCCTTGATCCAGCAGTCGCCAACCCCGTTGACGTCGCCGAGCTACTGGATTTGAATGTTTATTAAACAATGTATGATTTATATAACATTATCGACTCATTATTTTGCAGATTTGGAATATTGTTGACCTTGATTCATATAACCTTATTGACTCTTTCAAAGATGTATAATTGGGAATATTGTTGTAGATTTGGAACATTATTGACCCATTATTTATATAACATTATTAACATTATTTACTCATCATTAGTTTAAGTATTAACATTATATAACATTGTTTTGTTGAAGTATTTGTTTGATGATTTTGGAATGTTTGAATATTGTACTATTGTTATTACCCCTTAAGCAGCATGGCTAGTCCAATAAACAAATGATACCATGTCCATTTTTTTTTAAATTGACACTTTGTTAATTTGATTCACAATGTGAATTCAATTGATAAATATTATATATTTCATGTTATATGTAAGTTTATTTGAATGTTGTTGGACTATTTGTTATTTGTTAAGCAGAGTTGATAGTCCTATAAATAGAGGAGAATATAGCCAATTTTTTTAAAATTACATTGTTTTGTTGGGAAACAATTTTTTTTCTTTTTTGCAATTACGTATTTTGAAAATTTTCGTCGTTTTGCAATTATCAGCGTGTCTTTAGGCATGGGCATACCCTAGTGTATGTGTGTATATACACACACACACACACACACACAAACACACACATACACGACAGACTCTTGTGCACACCAAATTTGTATACTTGTTGGTGCAAAGCTATTTTTTTAAATATTTAAAAAAATTGAGTTGAATTTTTTTATGTTATATTTGAACATTTTATCCATATAAAAACAATCAGTTCAAAAATACTTTTTTTAAAGTTTTATTTTTTTCGTTTCTTGAAATGTCTAAATACCACACAAAAAATTCAACTAAAAAATAATTTGATTACTATGCCAAAAAATCGGTGTGCAAAGTTGGTACACAAAATTAGGTGTGCACAGAGAAAGGGAGAGAGAGAGAGAGAGATAGAGCTTTTACACATACTAAGTATACATACCGTTGGTGCAAACAATTTTTTTTAAATATTAAAAAATATTTTTTAGTTGAGTTTTTTTTTGTGATATTTAATATTTTCAGGGATCCATATAAAAAAAATCAGTTCAAAATAATTTTTTTTGCTATTTTAAAAAAATCAATCAAACTTTCACAGTCTTTAAGTTTGATCGATTTTAAAATAGCGAAAAAGTTATTATTAGTTGATTTTTTATATAAATTTTCTGAAATGTTTAATCGTCGTATAAAAAAATTAAACAAAAACATAATTTTTTTACTATTTAAACAAAAATTGATACATATATTCTATATATATATATATATATATATATATATATATATATATATATATTGTGGGATCAAATTAATTTTTTTCTTTCTTTTAGTAGAATAATAGTATAATCTAACATCCAATGCTACATTCTTTAGATGCACAGTTTTATATTAAAAAAAAAGGGTCACTTTTTCTCTCTCCGTCTCTCAATGGAATATTAAATTAATTAACTACACATTTATTGGAACCGCTATTCCCACTCCAAACAAAATTTCCCCCACTCTACTTTTAAGTTTAAACACTAAAATGACCAAAGTGTCCTTCTATATATATATATAATTTAGGTTGAACAAATTATTAATAAACTTATTTATAGAAAAAAAAAACTTATTTGAACAAATATAATGTTTTATAAAAAAATCTATTATTTATTTTTAAATACATAATATTCTGAAAATAAAAATGCATAATATTTTGAATATAAACAAATCTAATATTCTGAAAAATAATTTTAAATATTCTGGAAAAAAAACTTATTATTATTTTTTATAGAAGTGGAAGTTAATCAAAAAAATGCGATATTATTTATTTAAAAAAATGAACATTCTTTTTCAAACAAAAATACTGGACAACATTGCTTTTAAAAGAAAAAATGGTCGGAACTTTTACTATAAACTATATTTTTTAAAAACTCTATTTTTTATAATTTCTTATAAAACATAATTTTTTAATAAAACTGTATTTTTTTGGTAAAAAATTAAGAAGTGACTTTGACACATTACTACTTTTGTATTTTATACTTTAACACGACATGAGATAAATAGCAGGTTTTGTAATTTTCACACCACATTAAATACAACATAACACAAATAACACGAGTAAACTAATAAATTTAATATTGTGTCATTGACACCAAATTATTCGTGATATATTATATTCAATTTGGCGTGAAAATTATAAATCACACTATTCGTGTTATGTGACGTACATTAAATTAAAAAATGCAAAAAATATTAATTTATCAAAATCACAACTTAGTATTTTACCAAAAAAAAAATACACTGTATTTTTTGCATTTTGTAAAAACAAAGTTGTGATTTTGATAAATTAATATCTTTTGCATTTTGTAATTTAATGTACATTAAATTAAACTAAGTTGTGATTTTGATAAATACACCAAATTGAATATAATATATCACGAATAATTTGTTGTCAATGACACAATATTAAATTTATTAGTTTACTCGTGTTATTTGTGGTATGTTGTATTTAATGTGGTGTGAAAATTATAAAACCTGCTATTTATCTCATGTCGTGTTAAAGTATAAAATAGCAAAGTAGTAATGTGTCAAAGTCACTTCTTAATTTTTTACAAAAAAAATACAATTTTATTAAAAAATTATGCTTTATAAGAAATTATAAAAATTGAGTTTTAAAAAAATATAGTTTATAATAAAAATTCCGACCATTTTTTCTTTTAAAAACAATGTTGTCCAGTATTTTTGTATGAAAAAGAATGTTCATTTTTTTAAAGAAATAATATCGGAGTTTTTTGATTAACTTCCACTTCTATAAAAAAATATTAATAATTTTATTTCCAGAATATTTTAAATTATTTTTCAGAATATTAGATTTGTTTATATTCAAAATATTATGCTTTTTTTATTTTCAGAATATTATGTGTTTAAAAATAAATAATAGATTTTTTATAAAATATTATATTTGTTCAAAATAATATTTTTTTATAAATAAATGTATTAATAAATTATTCAACCTAAATTATATGTATAGAAGGACATTTTAGTCCTTTTTATGTTTAGAGTTAAAAGTAAAGTGGGGAAATATTTTTTGGAGTGAAAATAAGGTTCCCGTTTAATTAACTATACATTGGAATTAGAAAATGGGTGGCTTTCCAGAATATGGATTACAAAGCTAGTGATTCGAGCCGGGGGGACAGAGCTGTTCCCATTTGTATTGGAATATGAATACAAGGGCGAGGATAAACATACATACATTCTAGGGACGCCTGGTCTCCTGGGCAAAAACCACAATAATACAAACGCTAAAACTCTCGTAATATAATATAGGATTTTGATAACATGTATTTCATGGACGTATATTAAATTTTAAAAATAATAAGAGTAAAATATTAATATATATTTAATAAAAAATAAGTACTCATATAAAACACTAATATTTATAATTTTGTAGTTCAATTAATCTGGGCATCGGAAATGTGAACAATGGAAAAGGCGTATTGGGATTTTAAGTGGGGAAAGAGGCTGTGCTCAATGTTTGGCCGCAAAATTAAAAACAACTGACTTCGGTTAAGCCGCATGTGAACATCACGCTTTTAAATCTGCCATGCAGATTACTGGAAAAAAACTAGGTAAAAACTCGCGCGATGCGCGGGACTAACACTGTATTCTGAAAAGGAAACAAAATAATTATACCTCGAAGACAATAACAACTATAATTATACCACGAAGACAAGTCCCCATTATTTTTATTTCTCATATTTAACTATTACACCTATAATTATACCACGAAGACAATAACAACTGTAGTTTAGATCCAACCCGTATTTTTGGAATCTCATTTTAAAGATTAAAAAAAATAAACACAGTTAATACTTTACTGCTTGAACAAATTACAAATAGCATAAAATTATTAGTTGAAATAAAATTTTAAAAATAAATAAACGAAATACAAAACGCGAATAAATATTCGATAATGTAAAGAACAAACACAAAGTTTGCATCTATAGCTTAAAACACAACAGTAGAAATTAGATTAAGCATTGAATTGCGTCCTCCAACTCAATGAACTCAACAACCAAATCTCCATTCTTTTTATTGTTTTACCTTAAAATACAAATTTTGTATCTCCAACGTGATCAAGAAAAACACATGTTTCTAAAACAATCAAATTGATGGCTACTCAAAAAATTCATAAATATATCAAACATCTAGTGAATAAAAATATATAAATATATATTCGCTTGATTTCCATTTCTTTTAAAACATTACCTATAAACCCACATTGAGAGGCACTTTAATATCCTCCATTTTAATTGCTAGTGATAAACAGGCCACGACTAACAATTAGACTGCCAAAGTTTGACCTCTCTATTTACCCATGAACATGAACAATGTCATAGATAATAAGCATTCAAACACATATTGAGTAAACTAATGAGAGAAATAAAAGTTTTGATCTTACAAGAAATTCATAAATTGATAGGAATCGATCCAAATAATTTACTGAGAGACAAATATTCAATGGTCCAAAACTGAAATGAGCATGAGCCTATCAAACACAACACACGAAACCCATTCCAAGCATCAACATCCGCAACATTTTAATAAACTTATTCCTCACTAAAAAAAAATAGTAAAACATTTAAGTCTAAGTTCTATGAGTTAATTTATCAAACACATAATACATAAAAGGGATAACTTTGAGAAAACAATAGAAACTAATTAAAAAACAACAATGTTGATCCAAATGGTAAGATATCTAAGTCCCCAATAATAAAAAAGACCAAAACCCATGTTATGAAATTAATAAACATGCCTTTAAAATCCAATCAAGAGCCTCTTTTCTCACACTCAAATCCAACTCCTCAATTCTAAGTTTACTAAGGTAATCATGTTAGGCAAATGTTCTTTTTCTCTCAATCATCAAACAAAAAATCTCTCCACTTTGAAGTGGAAAACCCATCTAACCTTCAAAATAAAACTGTTAGACCAATTCAAACCCTCAACTTTAATAGAAATTGAAGCTGTTAGACCAATTTTTAGAGCTCATTTGATTGATGCTTAACTTCCTTTAAATCTCATTGTAAAACAATTTTCACCAAAAATCAAACACACCATACACAGCCCCCTCTTTACACTTCAAGAATAAAGACCCGAAATCTAAAAAGTTTAATTTTAAAAACATTAACCCAAATCCAAAACCTTAAATTTAGAACTATTAAAATTGAAATAAAATATTAAAATAATAGAATAAAAAACATTTAAAATAGTCATGTATGTATGTAACAACTCTGAAATTTTGAAACCCTTAAAACTCAAATTTGGATTATATTGTAAAATCATGCATAAAATTTCATATATAAACTTGGACCTGGGGACTGTTTATTCGTTTGTTTATATATTGAATTTTTTTTAGAAAAAATCAACCAATATCCTCTTTTGGTATTAATATAAGTAGGAGTGTTATAGATCACTTTTACCCTTGTTAAAAAAGGGGGCAAGCTTCATACTGATAGAGCATAACTTCCTTTGGATCAGCGCTGGCGAAGTAAGCTATTTGGCATACGGCTGTCGGAATAGAGATGCAACTCCGGCAACGGAGAACATAGTTCCAACGAATCCAAGGGTTGCATTGTTGGTGGAACCGTCGGAAAAGAAGGGGCGAGCAGGGGAAGATTGGAGGGTGATATAGTCGTTTGATGTTCTGATTTTTTTTCCTTTCTTTTTCTTTGGGAAAAAGGGAAAGAGATGAAAGGGTAAACGTTTGGTTTCTGCCTTTTTATTTTCAGCGCTTCAAGCATTAGAGTACATGTATCTAAATGGTTGAACAATAGTTATACATATTATGTGCCACGTGGATAGGTTAATTGCAAAGCATAATAAATGCCTTGTTTTGCATTTTATAGTATTAAGAGATACCCTTAAAAAAGTCAAAATCAGTTCTAAATAAACTTTATTCCAACTGTGTAAGAATTACAATAATACCCTTAAAAAGTCGATAACAGTTCTAAATAAACCTTATTCGAACTGTGTATCCAGTCCAATTAATACACCAACTTTTGTTCCAAAAACTTTATACCAAACCCACAAAAGACCCCCTAGATTTAGACACTAATACCATTTCAAGAACATCCCATCCCATCCCATCCCACCCCACCCCACCTCTCTCTCTCTCTCTCTCCATTGCTAGACACGCGATGCGTGGCCGAATTTAGTAAAACTTTATTCTTTTGTTATTATGTCTTTTTTCACATAATATATTTCATGAATGAAGGGAGATAGAATTTTAAATTAATATTAAAAGTCATCTGATTGACGTATTTTTTTTTAAATTAAATTGAAATGTTCAATAAAAATCTAGAATTTTTTTTGAAGCGTCTTGGTATTGGTAATTATAACATGTGTATACCAAAGATGAAAACAACCAACCGAAAGATAAAATATCTTTCTATTGAGTGCAACTTTTTTCCTCCTTTACATTTCGGCGTATAAGTTGTATTTATAATATAAAGATTAGACAACTTGTTTTGCTTTAAAAGACATACAAACCATAAATCATACAAAAAAGGAATTTCGCAATATACAATAAATTATGTTTTGAGAAATTTATCCAATCACTTTTCCATTTCATATATGATTCCGCATGAGACATATGAATAATACATAGATTACCTTTAAACCGAGATGTCGAAATGTGGATTGAAACGAATTCCTGGAAAAAAAAACTATGCCAACATAAGTCAAGATTGGATATAAAAATAAAAAAGATTCTAACCGGAAAAATAAATATTAATAGCAATAAGATACAACAAATCGAACCATAATATTTCATTATTAAAAAGAGCGTCCAATTTAGGGTTATAATTTGGGGAAATTCATTAACACCTAACAAAATATTTGAATAACTTGTGTGAATATTTAATATTTTTATAAAGAATTGAAATTAAAAATAAATTAGAAGCAAAAACAACAAAAAAAGACATTTATATTCAACCAATAATATCACATTACTTTACCTTAAAAAAAAGGTTTGTTTTGTCTTTTGATTGATTAGACAACTTGTGATTTGTTCTGCGTTTTTGTTTTTGGGAGCTTCCAATTTGTTCGTAGTCTTCTAAGCTATACTGATTTCTTGGATTATGAGATAAAATGAGTAAACCAAATATGTTCAACTAAATTGCAAATTATATAAAAAATAATTCAACAACATAGTAAACCAACGAATTTATTGATAGTTATGAGTTACATATATATCATCAATTTTGTAATTAAATAAAGTGAGAATCAGAAACTAATGGGATGTGTAAATTCTGTTTAACATCACATGAATAGCACAAAAGCATATGAAATTTGAGGGAAGCCTAATATCAATTTGCCTCAATACAGAAATCAATCATTGACCAAAAGTGAACCCAAGCGTTCTCATAAGCGCCTTATTGCATATCACAATAGACACCGAAGAAACCACCGTTCCCCAGCTGAAAAGTTGGCCCTCACTCATATTTAATCTCTCTTGATCTAAAAATCTACAAATATGCCCAACAATTGCCACACATCAATTCAAAACTCAAAAACTAAGAACCCATAATGAACCATATAATGGCAAAGCAATCAAAATCCTTACTATATTCCAATAATTTATCCAAATTTGGCAAATATAAATAATCCAACCGGCTCACCTATAGACACAAAAATCAAAAACGAAATGACATGTCCTAAAACAATCAATACAACATTCAATTGAAAATAAAAACCAAATAAAAGCAATTCAGCATTCCCAAACCTTAGATCTGTACATTTGATACAAAATCAATATATATTTTTTATACATTTGATACAAAATCAATATTCATTTCTTTTTAAAACATGCATTTTAAAAAAATCGTATTTTTATAAAAAAATACTTTAAAAATTACATAGAGCAAAAAAACAGGAAAAAAAATGAGAAACACTATTTTTATAAAAACTATATTTTTACATAATTGTTTATAAACCGTATTTTGCTAAAAATGTATTTCGTTATAAAAACTATACTTTTAAAAAGAAATAAAGATAACCATATTTCCTATTGTAGTAAAGATGAAGAGAATAAAAGGGAGAAGCTGAGAAGAACCCACCTGGGAGTTGCCGACTAAGGTTAAGTGACCCATATATCACCACCTGCTGCACAAATCCTAGATAAGGGTTTCCAGCAAAACAAATGGGATTGTTGTGCAAGTTTGATCCAAGACCATCGGAGCTCTCTTGGGGCTCGCAGATTTTGGGCGATGTTTGTCTGTTGAGGTCGAGGACGGCATAAAACATATGGTATATGTTGTTCTCTGATGGCCATAAAAGTAAGCTCCTGAAGTTTTTAAACATCTAAAAAGGGCACTATCAACCGAAGAAAGTAATCGATCTGGGTGGTGGGTGTTAATGTTTCCTAGGCATAAAGAAATCATAGGAACAATCAAGGTTTGGGGGTCGAAGGTCACAAGCAAGAGGGTTTTGGGGGGTGAGAGGTGAGAAGAGAAAGGGAAGTATGATTTTTGGGATGGATGAGATTTCTTGGGCTTAGAGGCTAGATAAATGTGGGTTTAGAGAAGTGAAGGAGACGTATTGGAATTAGTAGAATTCAAAAGATTAATATCACAGTCTTGCGTGATTTTAGTGGAAGGAGAATAAGGAAGATGATTAATACTTAAAAGAAGAGGGAAGATCAATGTGTGTATAGGTTCAATGAATAAAGGTGAGTAATTGGTATTGAGGGGAGAGAGAAACGGATGGGTTTAAATGAAAGATTAATGGGTGAGGGAATTGAGAGAAGAGAAAACGAATTTAGGAACAATTAATAACTTACATTAAATGAGATGCCACGTGTCACTCTCATATCATTTGAGTCTATAATTTTTATTAGATATACATAGATGTGCCACGTGAATAGGTTAATTGCAAAGCATAATAAATGCCTTGTTTCGCATTTTATAGTATTAAGAGATTTTGATGTTAGACATGTTGGGTATGTATATTAGTATATATAAATTTATTTTGAATAAAGTAAATAAGTTAGTGGGAGTGGTCAAGTTGTAAGTTAGTGCGGGTGTGTGCATAAGGTCTTGGGATCAAATCCTAGGGAGCACCCTAATTATTAAGGGTTAAAGATTGACCCTTGAGCCTTGAGCTATTGGGGATTTCTAATGTGCATTAAATCTTTTCAAAATCGTTTTAATTTTAAAACCGTTTTAAGTCTTTGACAGTTTCTTCCAATATAGCTGTTAGCGGAGATAGTAGTGGGTTAGTTGGCTAAAACCACTACCCACGTTTTTTACCAAAATTCTACATAAAACAAAGGCTACAGCGTTGAAAAAACAACACAGAACAAATTAATCTCTCACGTTTTTCTGCAAAAATAATTTTTCTACTTTCTACTTTTCTTTAATTTTTTGGGTGCTGGAGTATCCTGAGAGTTCGACGATTTAACACAAAGCTGGTGTTTAAATCTAATTGTTGAATCCTGCGAGGTGTATGTTCACGAGGCTGACATCTACAAATATCAGCGACCAATTGCACCTTTAGGACGTTGTGTTCAACACAAACGTCGATCGATAAGTCCTTCTAATTTTATCTATTTCGAATTTGGGTTATTTCGTTTATTCTACAATTACTATTTCCAACAATCTAAAGGTGAAATTCATTGTTATTCTACAACCTGCTATGGAAAATCCTAATGCAAAACACTCTGAAAAACCTGAATTGTTTGATGGAAAGAATTTTAAGAGATGGCAAATGAAATTGCAATTTTACCTAACAACTCTTAAGGTCGTTGACGTTATTGAATCTGATAGACCTTCTGTACCTGAAGAACTAGTTGTTTGGAAACAAAGAGATTATATGTGTAGGAATTGTATTCTGAATTGTCTCTGCCTTGAAATGTATGATGTTTACTGGTCATGTCTTACTGCTAAAGAATTATGGAACTTACTGGACAAAAAATATGCAACTGAAGATGCTGGGTCTAAAAAATTTGTGGTTGGAAAATTCTTAGATTTTAAGATGGAATATAATAAATCTGTTGTGTCGCAACTGGAAGAACTACAAATTATTATTCATGAAATTCTGGCCGAGGGTTATAGTATATGTGAGGGATTTGAGGTTTCATCTATAATTGAAAAACTGCCACCGTCTTGGAAATATTACAAAAACGGTCTGAAACATAAGAAAAAGGAAATGTCACTAGAAGATTTAATAGTTCGTTTGAGAATTGAGGAAGATAATAGGAATGCAGAACTTAGGGATAAAAATTCTGAATTCAGTTCTAATGCTAATTTGGTAGAGGGAAAATCAAATGGAAACCAAGAACAGAACCAGTCCAAGCCTAACCATTCAAACCAGAAACATGGGCACCATAAACCAAAACAGAATTCGAGGTCCAACCATAAATTCAAACCTAACGATAAGAATAAAACTTCTAAACCTCAGTTTAAATCTAAACCTGCAGGTCAATGCTATGTATGTGGAAAATCAGGTCATTACGCGAAAGATTGCTAGTTTAGGAAGAGTCAAGATGTGAAGCCTCAAGCAAATGTAACCGAGGAGGGTAACTTTTCTGCTGTTGTGACCGAGGCAAACATTGTGAGTAACATGACAGACTGGTGGCTTGATTCTGGCGCCACCAAACATATTTGCGGCACGAGAGGTGCCTTCACTACCTCATTGCTATGGATGGGGATGAACGTGTGTACATGGGAAACTCCTCTTCGTCTAAGGTTGAGGGCAAGGGAACCGTAGTTTTAAAGTTCACTTCGGGAAATGTTCTCACATTGAAAGATATTTTGTATGTCCCTGAGGTTCGAAAGAATCTGGTGTCCGGTTTTGTCTTAGTTACGAAGGATTTTAAAATTGTTCTAGAGAGTGATAAGATAGTTGTGACAAAGGAAGGTACTTTTTTGGGGAAAGGTTATGTTCATGAGGGTCTTTTCAAACTAAATGTAACCGTGGATGATAATAATAAAACATATTTTGATTGACTCTTGTGATATGTGACATTTTAGACTTGGTCATGTAACTAAGGCATCCATTAAAAAATTAATGTTTTTTGGAAACATACCAAAATCTGATATTTCTACCAACTCTAAATGTGAAATATGTGTTGAATCAAAATATGCTAAAAAACCTTTTCCAATTGTTGAAAGAAGTTCAACTGTTTTAAGTTTAATACATTCTGATCTTTGTGATTTAAATGGTTATGTAACACGTGGTGAAAATAAATATTTTGTTACTTTTATTGATGATTACTCTCGTTATTGTTATATTTACTCCTTACCAGTAAACCTGAGTGTTTCTCAAAATTCATTTCTTATAAATTAGAAGTTGAAAAACAAATGGAGAAATCAATTAAAACATTAAGATCAGATAGGGGAGGAGAATACACCGGTGATCTTGATAAATATTGTAAAGAAAATGGAATAATTCATCAAGTTACTCCTCCTTATTCCCCCCAATCTAATGGTGTAGCTGAAAGAAAAAATAGAATTCTTAAGGATATGGTAAATTCTATGTTAAGCACTTCGGGATTACCTTATAATATGTGGGGTGAGGCACTTCTTACTGCTTGTTATATTCTTAATAAAATACCTTTTAAGAAAAATGACAAAACTCCTTATGAAATGAGGAAAAATAGAAAACCTTCTTATAAACACCTTAAAGTTTGGGGGTGTCTTGCTAAGGTTTCAATACCAGTACCTAAGAGAACTAAACTTGGCCCAACGACTGTTGATTGTGTTTTTATAGGTTATGCTAAAAACAGTAATGCTTATAGGCTTCTTGTAATTGATTCTAAAAATCAATATATGGATAAAAACACTATTTTTGAGTCAAGAGATGCTGAATTTTATGAGGACAAATTTCCTTTTAATGTGAGAAGTGAGGGAACTAGTAGTTATGTTCGAGTGGGTCCTAGTGTTAGAAATGTATCTCCAAATTCAGAAGAAATTGAAATAAGGAAAAGTAAAAGACCTAGGATAGCTACTTCTTTTGGTCCTAAATTTTTAACGTACTTAATGGAAAATGTCCCCGTCACTTTTAGTGAGGCAATGTCCTCACCCGATTCTATTTTTTGGAAAGAAGCTATTAATAGTGAATATGATTCTGTTATTTCTAACAACACGTGGGAGTTAGTGGACTTGCCTAAAGGATGTAAAACTGTTGGATGCAAATGGATTTTTAAAAAGAAATATGAAGCTGATGTTTCTACTAATAAATTTAAGGCAAGATTGGTAGCTAAAGGCTATAGGCAAAAGAAAGGAATTGATTTCTTTGATACTTACTCTCCTGTTACTAGAGTTACATCTATTAGGCTATTAATTGCTATTGCTTCATTACATAATCCGATAATTAATCAAATGGATGTTAAAACGGCTTTTTTGAATGGAGATCTTGAAGAAAAAATTTATATGGATCAACCCGAGGGGTTTGTAGTCCAAGGCCTAGATCAAAAAGTGCGTGGACTTAAAAAATATTTATATGGACTAAAACAAGCTCCTAAACAATGGCATGAAAAATTTGATCAAGTAATCATCTCAAATGGTTTTAACATTATTGAAGCGGATAAATGTATTTATAGCAAATTCAAGGATAATTGTGGTGTGATTATTTGCTTGTATGTGGATGATATGCTTATTTTTGGAACTGATTTGGATGTAGTTAATAAAACTAAATGTTTCCTTAATAAGAAATTTGATTTGAAATATTTGGGTGTTGCTGATGTTATACTTGGAATTAAAATCATTAAAAATTCTGAAGGAATTATTTTAACCCAATCTCATTATGTAGAGAAAGTTCTTAGAAAATTTGAACAATTTAATTGTATTCCTGCTAAAACACCTTATGACCCTAGTTGTCACTTAAGGAAACATTCGGCTCCTGGTGTATCATCATTAGAATATTCTAGAGTTATAGGTTGTCTAAAGTATCTTATGAACTGCAATAGACCTGATATTGCATACGCTGTGGGTAGACTTAGCAAATACACTTACAATCCTAATAATGAACATTGGAATGCTTTAATTAGAGTTTTGAGATATCTAAAATACACAATAAACTATGGTATTCATTATATTAGATATCCTGCTGTAATTGAAGGCTTTTGTGATGCTAATTGGATTTCTGATAATGATGAATGTAAGTCTACGAGTGGCGATGTTTTTGCCCAGGCAGGAGGCGCTATATCTTGGAAATCTACCATGCAAACGTGCATAGCTAGATCCACTATGGAGTCAGAGTTCATAGCGTTGGATAAAGCAAGTGAATAGGCTGAATGGTTAAGGAAGTTCATATTAGATATTCATTTGTGGCCTAAACCTGTTCCAGCATTGTCTATTCATTGTGATAGTCAAGCAGCGATCGCAAGAGCACATAATAACTCCTACAACGGAAAGTCTAGGCATATCAGGAGAAGACACTACACAGTGAGACAACTATTAAAAGATGGAGTTATAGCAATCGACTATGTCAAGTCAAAGGAAAATCTGGCGGATCCATTGACTAAAGGGCTTGCTAGAGAGCTAGTTTATGAAACATCGAGGAGAATGGTACTAAAGCCTATTAATATCTAAATCACCTATAACGGAAACCCAACCCATATGACTGGAGATCCCAAGATCTGGGTTCAATGGGATAACAAAGTTATACGAGTGATTTGTGGGGGTACAAATTTAAGTTTTACTTAAAACCCATTCCTATGATGTAGTACCTCGGTATTGATGGAGGATGAGATTTAATCTCTTACTGCTTTCTATAGCTGTTATTCAGTGGAGTGTGAGATACAATATACTCTTGATAGAAGCACCTATATGAGTGTGGTAGTGGGGACGCTTCCTATGAGAATTAAGGTTGATTCTCAAGAGCACTCAAGAAACCTGAGCATGCTCAAGGCCGAAATGAGCACAACTGTGGGAACTCGATGATGATTTTTGGGAGTCACGTGTTTGTTCAATTGACTTAAGTTTACAATAACGGTGAAATAGTTCAAGACATTAGTTCACTATCAACCGATAAAATCAATAAATCAACACAAAGCAAAGCTTCAAGTCGACTGACACCTTTGCCTTATACGTCACTCCTTATGATACTCCAGGGCGTCGTTTTATTTAATTTATTTACTTCATTCATGTGGGGGATTGTTGGGTATGTATATTAGTATATATATTTGTTTTGAATATAGTAAATAAGTTAGTGGGAGTGGCCAAGTGGTAAGTTAGTGGGTGTGTGTGCATGAGGTCTTGGGTTCTATCCTAGGGAGCACACTAATTATTAAGGGTCAAAGATTGGGCCTTGGGCTCTTGGGGATTTCTAATGTGCATTATATCTTTTCAAAATCATTTTAATTTTAAAACCATTTAAAGTCTTTGACTGTTTCTTCCAATATAGCTGTTAGCGGAGATATTAGTGGGTTAGTTGGCTAAAACCACTACCCACGTTTTTTACCAAAATTCGGCATAAAACAAAGGCTACAGCTTTGAGAAAACAACACAGAACAAATTAATCTCTCACACATTTTTCCGGAAAAATAATTTTGCTACTTTCTACTTTTCTTTAATTTTTGGGGTGCTGGAGTATCCTGAGAGTTCGAAGATTTAACACAAAGCTGGTGTTTAAATCTGATCGTTGAATCCTGGGAGGTGTATGTTCACAAGGCTGACATCTACAAATATCAGCGAGCAATTTCACCTTTAGGACTTTGTGTTCAATACAAACCTCGATCAATAAGTCCTTCTAATTTTATCTATTTCGAATTTGGGTTATTTCGTTTATTCTGCAATTACTATTTCCAACAATCTAAAGGTGAAATTCATTGTTATTCTACAACCTGCTATCGAAAATCCTAATGCAAAATACACTGAAAAACCTAAATTGTTTGATGAAAAGAATTTTAAGAGGTGGCAAATGAAACTGCAATTTTACTTAACAACTCTTAAGGTTGTTGACGTTCTTGCATCTGATAGACCTTCTGTACCTGAAGAACTAGTTGTTTGGAAACAAAGAGATTATATGTGTAGGAATTATATTCTAAATTGTCTCTGCCTTGAACTGTATGATGTTTACTGGTCATGTCCTACTGCTAAAGAATTATGGAACTTACTGGACAAAAAATATGCAATTGAAGATGCTGGGCCTAAAAAATTTGTGGTTGGAAATTTTTTGAATTTTATAATGAAAGATAATAAATCTGTTGTGTCGCAACTGGAAGAACTACAAATTATTATTCATGAAATTCTGGCCGAGGGTTATAGTATATGTGAGGGATTTAAGGTTCCAGCAATAATTGAAAAACTGCCACCGTCTTGGAAAGATTACAAAAACGGTCTGAAACATAAGAAAAATGAAATGTCACTAGAAGATTTGATAGTTCGTTTGAGAATTGAGGAAGATAATAGGAATGCAGAACTTAGGGAGAAAAATTCTGAATTCAGTTCTAAGGCTAATTTAGTAGAGGGAAAATCAAATGGAAACCAAAAACAGAACCACTCCAAGCCTAACCATTCAAACCAGAAACATGGGGACCATAAACCAAACCAGAATTCGAGGTCCAACCATAAATTCAAACCTAAAGATAAGAATAAAAATTCTAAACCTCAGTTTAAATCTAAACCAGCATGTCAATGCTATGTATGTGGTAAACCAGGTCATTATGCTAAAGATTGCAAGTTTAGGAAGTGTCAATATGTGAAGCCATAAGCAAACGTAACCAAGGAGGGTAACTTTTCCGCTGTTGTCACCGAGGCAAACATTGTGAGTAACATGACAGACTGGTGGCTAGATTCTGGCACCACCAAACATATTTGCGGCACGAGAGGTGCCTTCACTACATTCACTGCTATGGGTGGGGATGAACGTCTGTACATGGGAAACTCCTCTTTGTCTAAGGTTGAGGGGAAGGGAACCGTAGTTTTAAAGTTCACTTCGGGAAATGTTCTCACATTGAAAGATGTTTTTTATGTCCCTGAGGTTAGGAAGAATCTGGTGTCCGATTTTGTCTAGTTAAGAAGGGTTTTAAAATTGTTATTGAGAGTGATAAGGTAGTTGTGACTAAGGGAGGTGCTTTTGTAGGGAAAGGTTATGTTCATAAGGGTCTTTTCAAACTAAATGTTACCGTGGATGTTAATAATAAAACATATACTCCTTCTGCTTATTTGATTGACTCTTGTGATATGTGGCATTTTAGACTTGGTCATGTAAATAAGGCATCCATTAAAAAATAAATGTTTTTGGGAAACATAACAAAATTTTATATTTCTACCAATTCTAAATGTGAAATATGTGTTGAATCAAAATATGCTAAAAAACCTTTTTCCAATTGTCGAAAGAAGTTCAACTGTTTTAAGTTTAATACATTCTGATCTTTGTGATTTAAAAGGTTATGTAACACGTGGTGGAAATAAATATTTTGTTACTTTTATTGATGATTACTCTCGTTATTGTTCTATTTATCTCCTTACGAGTAAAGATTAGTGTTTCTCAAAATTTATTTCTTATAAATTAGAAGTTGAAAAACAAATGGAGAAATCCATTAAAACATTAATATCAGATAGGGGAGGAGAATACACCGGTGATCTTGATAAATATTGTAAAGAAAATGGAATAATTCATCAAGTTACTCCTCCTTATTCACCCCAATCTAATGGTGTAGCTGAAAGAAAAAACAAAACTCTTAAGGATATGGTAAATTCTATGTTAAGCACTTCTGGATTACCTTATAATATGTGGGGTGAGGAACTTCTTACTGCTTGTTATATTCTCAATAAAATACCTTTTAAGAAAAATGACAAAACTCCTTATGAAATGTGGAAAAATAGAAAACCTTATTATAAACACCTTAAAGTGTGGGGGTGTCTTGCTAAGGTTTAAACACCAGTACCTAAGAGAACTAAACTTGGCCCAAAGACTGTTGATTGTGTTTTTATAGGTTATGCTAAAAAGAGTAATGCTTATAGGGTTCTTGTAATTGATTCTAAAAATCAATATATGGATAAAAACACTATTTTTGAGTCAAGAGATGCTGAATTTTATGAGGACAAATTTCCTTTTAAAGTGAGAAGTGAGGGAACTAGTAGTTCTGTTCCAGTGGGTCCTAGTGTTAGAAATGTATCTCCAAATTCAGAAGAAATTGAAATTAGGAAAAGTAAAAGACCTAGGATAGTTACTTCTTTTGGTCCTGAATTTTTAACGTACTTAATGGAAAATGACCCCGTCACTTTTAGTGAGGCAATGTCCTCACCCGATTCAATTTTTTGGAAAGAAGCTATTAATAGTGAATATGATTCTATTATTTCTAACAACACGTGGGAGTTAGTTGACTTGCCTAAAGGATGTAAAACTATTGGATGCAAATTGATTTTTAAAAAGAAATATGAAGCTGATGATTCTACTTAAGCCAAGATGTGTAGCTAAAGGCTATAGGCAAAAGGAAGGAATTGATTTCTTTGATACTGTTACTAGAATTACATCTATTATGCTATTAATTGCTATTACTTCATTACATAATCTTATAATTCATCAAATGGATGTTAAAACGGATTTTTTGAATGGAGATCTTGAAGAAGAAATTTATATGGATCAACCCAAGGGGTTTGTAGTCCAAGGCCTAGATCCAAAAGTGTGTAGACATAAAAAATATTTATTCGGACTAAAACAAGATCCTAAACAATGGCATGAAAAATTTGATCGATTAATGATCTCTAAGGGTTTTAACATTAATGAAGCGGATAATTGTATTTATAACAAAATCAAGGATAATTCTGGTGTGAGTTTTTGCTTGTATGCGGATGATATGCTTATTTTTGGAATTGATATGGATGTAGTTAATAAAACTAAACATTTCCTTAATAAGAAATTTGATATGAAAGATTTGGGTGTTGCTGATGTTATACATGGAATTAAAATCATTAAAAAATTTGAAGGAATTGTTTTAACCCAATCTCATTATGTAGAGAAAGTTCTTAGAAAATTTGAACAACTTAATAGTATTCCTGCTAAAACACCTTATAACCCTAGTTGTCACTTAAGGAAACATTCGGGTCCTGGTGTATCATCATTAGAATATTCTAGAGTTATAGGTAGTCTAATGTATCTTATGAACTGCACTAGACCTGATATTGCATATGCTGTGTGTAGGCTTAGCAGATACACTTGTAATCTTAATAATGAACAATGGGATGCTTTAATTAGAGTTTTGAGATATCTAAAATACACAATAAACTATGGTATTCATTATATTAGATATCCTGCTGTAATTGAAGGCTTTTGTGATGCTAATTGGATTTTTGATAATGATGAATGTAAGTCTACGAGTGGCTATGCTTTTACCCAGGGAGGAGGCGCTATATCTTGGAAATCTACCAAGCAAACGTGCATAGCTAGATCCACTATGGATTCAGAGTTCATAGCGTTGGATAAAGAAAGTGAAGAGTCTGAATGGTTGAGGAACATCATATTTGATATTCATTTGTGGCCTAAACCAGTTCAAGCCTTGTCTATTCACTCTGATAGTCAAGCAGCGATCGCAAGAGCCCATAATAACTCCTACAACGGAAAGTCTAGGCATATCAGGAGAAGACACAACACAGTGAGATAACTATTAAAAGATGGAGATATAGCAATCGACTATGTCGAGTCAAAGGAAAATCTGGCGAATCCATTGACTAAAGGGTTCGCTAGAGAGCTAGTTTATCAAACATCGAGGGGAATGTGCCTAAAGCCTATTATAATCTATATCACCTATAATGGAAACCTAACCCATATGACTGGAGATCTCAAGTTCTGGGTTCAATGGGATAACAAAGTTATATGAGTGATTTGCGTGGGTATAAATTTAAGTTTTACTTAAAACCCATACCTATGATGTAGTACCTCTGTATCGATGGAGGATGATATTTAATCTTTTACTGCTTTCTATAGTTGTTATTCAGTGGAGTGTGAGATAAAGTATACTCTTGATAGAAGCACCTATATGAGTGTGGTAGTTGGGCCGCTTCCTATGAGAATTAAGGATGATTCTCTAGAGCACCCAAGAAACCTGGGCATGCTCAAGGCCGAAACGAGCACAACTGTGGGTACTCGATGATGATTTTTGGGAGTCACGTTTGTGTTCTATGGACTTAAGTTTTCAACAACGGTGAAATAGTTCAAGACATTAGTTCACTATCAATCGGTAAACTCAATAGATCAACACAAAGCAAAGGTTCAAGTTGACTGACACCTTTGCCTTATACGTCACTCCTTATGATACTCCAGAGCGTCGTTTTACTTAATTTATTTACTTCATTCATGGGGCGGATTGTTGGGTATGTATATTAGTATATATATTTATTTTGAATAAAGAAAATAAGTTAGTGGGAGTGGGAAAGTGGTAAGTTAGTGGGGGTGTGTGCATGAGGTCTTGGGTTCAAATCCTAAGGAGCACACTAATTATTAAGGGTCAAAGATTGTGCCTTGGGCCTTGGAATCTTGAGGATTTCTAATGTGCATTAAATCTTTTTAAAATCGTTTTAATTTTAAAACCATTTTAAGTCTTGACTGTTTCTTCCAATATAGCTGCTAGCGGAGATATTAGTGTGTTAGTTGGCTAAAACCACTACCCACGTTTTTTACCAAAATTATGCATAAAACAAAGGCTACAGCGTTGAAAAAACAACACAGAACAAATTAATCTCTCACGTTTTTCTGCAAAAATAATTTTGCTACTTTCTACATTTCTTTAATTTTTTGGCTGCTGGAGTATCCTGAGAGTTCGAAGATTTAACACAAAGCTGGTGTTTAAATCTGATTGTTGAATCCTGCGAGGTGTATGTTCACGAGGCTGACATCTACAAATATCAGCGACCAATTGCACCTTTAGGACGTTGTGTTCAACACAAACGTCGATCGATAAGTCCTTCCAATTTTATCTATTTGGAATTTGGGTTATTTCGTTTATTCTGCAATTACTATTTCCAACAATCTAAAGGTGAAATTCGTTGTTATTCTACAACCTGCTATGGAAAATCCTAATGCAAAAAACTCTGAAAAACCTGAATTGTTTGATGGAAAGAATTTTAAGAGATAGAAAATGAAATTGCAATTTTACCTAACAACTCTTAAGGTCGTTGACGTTATTGCATCTGATAGACCTTCTGTACCTGAAGAACTAGTTGTTTGGAAACAAAGAGATTATATGTGTAGGAATTGTATTCTGGATTGTCTCTGCCTTGAACTGTATGATGTTTACTGGTCATGTCCTACTGCTAAAGAATTATGGAACTTACTGGACAAAAAATATGCAACTGAAGATGCTGGGTCTAAAAAATTTGTGGTTGGAAAATTTTTGAACTTTAAAATGGAAGATAATAAATCTGTTGTGTTGCAACTGGAAGAACTACAAATTATTATTCATGAAATTCTGGCCAAGGGTTATAGTATATGTGAGGGATTTAAGGTGTCAGCTATAATTGAAAAACTGCCACCGTCTTGGAAAGATTACAAAAACGGTCTGAAACATAAGAAAAAGGAAATGTCACTAGAAGATTTGATAGTTCATTTGAGAATTGAGGAAGATAATAGGAATACAGAACTTAGGGAGAAAAATTTTGAATTCTGTTCTAAGGCTAATTTAGTAGAGGAAAATTCAAATGGAAACCAAAACCAGAACCAGTCCAAGCCTAACCATTCAAACCAGAAACATGGGCACCATAAACCAAACCAGAATTCAAGGTCCAACCATAAATTCAAACCTAATGATAAGAATAAAAATTCTAAACCTCAGTTTAAATCAAAACCTGCAGGTCAATGCTATGTATGTGGAAAACCAGGTCATTACGGTAAAGATTGCAAGTTTAGGAAGAGTCAAAATGTGAAGCCTAAAGCAAATGTAATCGAGGAGGGTAACTTTTCTGTTGTTGTGACCGAGGCAAACATTGTGAGTAACATGACAGACTGGTGGCTTGATTATGGCGCCACCAAACATATTTACGACACGAGAGGTGCCTTCACTACCTTCACTGCTATGGGTGGGGATGAACGTCTATACATGGGAAACTCCTCTTCATCTAAGGTTGAGGGCAAGGGAACCCTAGTTTTAAAGTTCACTTTGGGAAATGTTCTCACATTGAAAAATATTTTGTATGTCCCTGATATTAGGAAGAATCTGGTGTCCTATTTTGTCTTAGTTAAGAAGGGTTTTAAAATTATTCTAGAGAGTGATAAGGTAGTTGTGACTAAGGGAGGCGCTTTTGTGGGGAAAGGTTATGTTCATGAGGGTCTTTTCAAACTAAATGTAACCGTGGATGATAATAATAAAACATCTACTTCTTCTGCTTATTTGATTGACTCTTGTGATATGTGACATTTTAGAATTGGTCATGTAAATAAGGCATCCATTAAAAAATTAATGTTTTTGGGAAACATACAAAAATCTGATATTTCTGCCAACTCTAAATGTGAAATATGTGTTGAATCAAAATATGCTAAAAAACCTTTCCCAATTGTCGAAAGAAGTTCAACTGTTTTAAGTTTAATACATTCTGATCTTTGTTCTTTAAAAGGTTATGTAACACGTGGTGGAAATAAATATTTTGTTACTTTTATTGATGATTACTCTCGTAATTGTTATGTTTATTTCCTTACGAGTAAAGATGAGTGTTTCTCAAAATTTATTTCTTATAAATTAGAAGTTGAAAAACAAATGGAGAAATCCTTTAAAACATTAAGATCAGATAGGGGAGGAGAATACACCCGTGATCTTGATAAATATTGTAAAGAAAATGAAATAATTCATCAAGTTACTCCTCCTTATACACTCCAATCTAATGGTGTAGCTGAAAGAAAAAACAGAACTCTTAAGGATATGGTAAATTCTATGTTAAGCACTTCGGGATTACCTTATAATATGTGGGGTGACGCACTTCTTACTCCTTGTTATATTCTTAATAAAATACCTTTTAAGAAAAATGAAAAAAACTCCTTATCAAATGTGGAAAAATAGAAAACCTTCTTATAAACACCTTAAAGTGCGGGGGTGTCTTGCTAAGGTTTCAATACCAGTACCTAAGAGAACTAAACTTGGCCCAAAGACTGTTGATTGTGTTTTTATAGGTTATGCTAAAAACAGTAATGCTTATAGGTTTCTTGTAATTGATTCTAAAAATCAATATATGGATAAAAACACTATTTTTGAGTGAAGAGATGCTAAATTTTATGGGGACAAATTTCCTTCTAAAGTGAGAAGTGAGGGAACTAGTAGTTCTGTTCCAGTGGGTCCTAGTGTTAGAAATGTATCTCCAAATTCAGAAGAAATTGAAATTAGGAAAAGTAAAAGACCTAGGATAGCTACTTCTTTTGGTCCTGAATTTTTAACCTACTTAATGGAAAATGACCCAGTCACTTTTAGTGAGGCAATGTCCTCACCCGATTCTATTTTTTGGAAAGAAGCTATTAACAGTGAAGATGATTCTATTATTTCTAACAACACGTGGGAGTTAGTTGACTTGCCTAAATGATGTAAAACTATTGGATGCAAATGGATTTTTAAAAACAAATATGAAGCTGATGGTTCTACTGATAAATTTAAGGCAAGATTGGTAGCTGAAGGCTATAGGCAAAAGGAAGGAATTGATTTCTTTGATACTTACTCTCCTGTTACTAGAATTACATCTATTAGGCTATTAATTGCTATTGCTTCATTACATAATCCGACAATTCATCAAATGGAAGTAAAAACGGATTTTTTGAATGGAGATCTTGAAGAAGAAATTTATATGGATCAACCCGAGGGGTTTGTAGTCCAAGGCCTAGATCAAAATGTGTGTAGACTTAAAAAATATTTATATGGACTAAAACAAGCTCCTAAACAATGGCATGAAAAATTTGATTAAGTAATGATCTCTAATGGTTTTAACATTAATGAAGCGGATAAATGTATTTATAGAAAATTCAAGGATAATTGTGGTGTGATTATTTGCTTGTATGTGGATGATATGCTTATTTTTGGAACTGGTATGGATGTAGTTAATAAAACTAAACGTTTCCTTAATAAGCAATTTTAAATGAAAGATTTGGGTGTTGCTGATGTTATACTTGGAATTAAAATCATTAAAAATTCTGAAGGAACTGTTTTAGCCCAATCTCATTATGTAGAAAAAGTTCTTAGAAAATTTGAACAATTTAACTGTATTCCTGCTAAAACACCTTATGACCCTAGATGTCACCTAAGGAAAAATTCGAGTCCTGGTGTTTCATCATTAGAATATTCTAGAGTTATAGGTAGTCTAATGTATCTTATAAACTGCACTAGACCTGATATTGTATATGCCGTGGGTAGACTTAGCAGATACACTTGTAATCCTAATAATGAACATTGGGATTCTAAAATACACAATAAACTATGGTATTCATTATATTGGATATCCTGCTGTAATTGAAGGCTTTGTGATGCTAATTGGATTTCTGATAATGATGAATGTAAGTCTACGAGTGACTATGCTTTTGCCTTGGCAGGAGGCGCTATATCTTAGAAATCTACCAAGCAAACGTGCATAGCTAGATCCACTATGGAGTCAGAGTTCATAGCGTTGGATAAAGATAGCGAAGAGGCTAAATGGTTGAGGAACTTCATATTAGATATTCATTTGTGGCCTAAACCAGTTCCAGCCTTGTCTATTCACTGTGGTTGTCAAGCAGCGATCGCAAGAGCACATAATAACTCCTACAACGAAAAGTCTAGGCATGTCAGGAGAAGACACAACACAGTGAGACAACTATTAAAAGATAGAGTTCTAGCAATCGACTATGTCGAGTCAAAGGAAAATCTGGCGGATCCATTGACTAAAGGGTTTGCTAGAGAGCTAGTTTATCAAACATCGAGGGGAATGGGCCCAAAGCCTATTAATATCTAAATCACCTATAATGGAAACCCAACCCATATGACTGGAGATCCCAAGATCTGGGTTCAATGGGATAACAAAGTTATATGAGTGATTTGTGGGGGTACAAATTTAAGTTTTACTTAAAACCCATTCCTATGATGTAGTACCTCTGTATCGATGGAGGATGAGATTTAATCTCTTACTGCTTTCTATAGCTGTTATTCAGTGGAGTGTGAGATACAGTATACTCTTGATAGAAGCATCTATATGAGTGTGGTAGTGGGGCCGCTTCCTATGAGAATTAAGGCTGATTCTCTAGAGCACTCAAGAAACCTGGGCATGCTCAAGGCCGTAACGAGCACAACTATGGGAACTCGATGATGATTTTTGGGAGTCACGTGTGTGTTCTGTTGACTTAATTTTACAACAACGGTGAAATAGTTCAAGACATTAGTTCACTATCAACCGGTAAACTCAATAGATCAACACAAGGCAAAGATTCAAGTCGACTGACACCTTTGCCTTATACGTCACTCATTATGATACTCCAGAGCGTCGTTTTACTTAATTTATTTACTTCATTCATGTTGGGGATTGTTGGGTATGTATATTAGTATATATATTTATTTTGAATAAAGTAAATAAGTTAGTGGGAGTGGCCAAGTGGTAAGTTAGTGGGGGTGTGTGCATGAGGTCTTGGGTTCAATCCTAGGGAGCACACTAATTATTAAGGGTCAAATATTGGCCCTTGGGGTCTTGGGGATTTCTAATGTGCATTAAATCTTTTCAAAATCGTTTTAATTTTAAAATCGTTTTAGGTCTTTGACTGTTTCTTCCAATATAGCTGTTAGTGGAGATATTAGTGGGTTAGTTGGATAAAACCACTACCCACGTTTTTTACCAAAATTCTGCATAAAACAAATGCTACAGCTTTGAGAAAACAACACAGAACAAATTAATCTATCTCACGTTTTTCTGCAAAAATAATTTTGTTACTTTCTACTTTTCTTTAATTTTTTGGGTGATGCAGTATCCTGAGAGTTCGAAGATTTCACACAAAGCTGATGTTTAAATTTGATCATTGAATCCTGGGAGGTGTATGTTCACGAGGCTAACAACTACAAATATCAGTGAGCATTTTCACCTTTAGGACATTGTGTTCAACACAAACCTCAATCGATAAGTCCTGCTAATTTTATCTATTTCGAATTTGCATTACTTCGTTTATTCTGCAATTACTATTTCCAGCAATCTAAAGGTGAAATTCGTTGTTATGCTACAACCTGCTATGGAAAATCCTAATGCAAAATACTCTGAAAAACCTGAATTTTTTTTATGGAAAGAATTTTAAGAGATGGCAATTGAAACTGCAATTTTACCTAACAACTCTTAAGGTCGTTGACGTTATTGCATCTGATAGACCTTCTGTACCTGAAGAACTAGTTGTTTGGAAACAAAGAGATTATATGTGTAGGAATTATATTCTGAATTGTCTCTGCCTTAAAATGTATGATGTTTACTGGTCATGTCCTACTGCAAAAGAATTATGGAACTTACTGGACAAAAAATATGCAACTGAAGATGCTGGGTCTAAAAAATTGTGGTTGGAAAAATTTTGGATTTTAAAATGGAAGATAATAAATCTGTTGTGTCGAAACTGGAAGAACTACAAATTATTATTCATGAAATTCTGGCCGAGGGTTATAGTATATGTGAGGGATTTCAGGTTTCAGCTATAATTGAAAAACCGCCACCGTCTTGGAAAGATTACAAAAATGGTCTGAAACATAAGAAAAAGGAAATGTTACTAGAAGATTTGATAATTCGTTTGAGAATTGAGGAAGATAATAGGAATGCAGAACTTAGGGAAAAAAATTCTGAATTCAGTTCTAAGGCTAATTTGGTAGAGGGAAAATCAAATGGAAACCAAGAACAGAACCACTCCAAGCCTAACCATTCAAACCAGAAACATGGGCACCATAAACCAAACCAGAATTCGAGGTCCAATTATAAATTCAAACCTAACGATAAGAATAAAAATTCTAAACCTCAGTTTAAATCTAAACCTGCAGGTCAATGCTATGTATGTGGAAAAGCAGGTCATTATGCTAAAGATTGCAAGTTTAGGAAGTGTCAATATGTGAAGCCATAAGCAAACGTAACCGAGGAGGGTAACTTTTATGCTGTTGTCACCGAGGAAAACATTGTGAGTAAGATGATAGATTGGTGGCATGATTCTGGCGCCACCAAACATATTTGCGGCACGAGAGGTGCCTTCACTACATTCACTGCTATGGGTGGGGTTGAATGTCTGTACATGGGAAACTCCTCTTTGTCTAAGGTTGAGGTAAAGGGAACCGTAGTTTTAAAGTTCACTTCGGGAAATGTTCTCACATTGAAAGATGTTTTTTATGTCCCTGAGGTTAGGAATAATCTGGTGTCCGGTTTTGTCTTAGTTAAGAAGGGTTTTAAAATTGTTATAGAGAGTGATAAGGTAGTTGTGACTAAGGGAGGTGCTTTTGTGGGGAAGGGTTATGTTCATGAGGGTCTTTTCAAACTAAATGTAACCGTGGATGATAATAATAAAACATCTACTCCTTCTGCTTATTTGATTGACTCTTGTGATATGTGGCATTTTATACTTGGTCATGTAAATAAGGCATCCATTAAAAAATTAATGTTTTGGGGAAACTTAACAAAATCTGATATTTCTACCAATTCTAAATGTGAAATATGTGTTGAATCAAAATATGCTAAAAAACCTTTTTCCAATTGTCGAAAGAAGTTCAAGTGTTTTAAGTTTAATACATTCTGATCTTTGTGATTTAAAAGGTTATGTAACACGTGGTGGAAATAAATATTTTGTTATTTTTATTGATGATTACTCTCGTTATTGTTATATTTAGCTCCTTGCGAGTAAAGATGAGTGTTTCTCAAAATTTATTTCTTATAAATTAGAAGTTGAAAAACAAATGGAGAAATCCATTAAAACATTAAGATCAGATAGGGGAGGAGAATACAATGGTGATCTTGATAAATATTGTAAAGAAAATGGAATAATTCATCAAGTTACTCCTCCTTATTCACCCCAATCTAATGGTGTAGCTGAAAGAAAAAACAGAACTCTTAAGGATATGGTAAATTCTATGTTAAGCACTTCGGGATTACCTTATAATATGTGGGGTGAGGCACTACTTACTGCTTGTTATATTCTTAATAAAATACCTTTTAAGAAAAATGACAAAACTCGTTATGAAATGTGAAAAAATAGAAAACCTTATTATAAACACCTTAAAGTGTGGGGGTGTCTTGCTAAGGTTTAAATACCAGTACCTAAGAGAACTAAACTTGGCCCAAAGACTGTTGATTGTGTTTTTATAGGTTATGCTAAAAATAGTAATGCTTATAGGTTTCTTGTAATTGATTCTAAAAATCAATATATGGATAAAAACACTATTTTTGAGTCAAGAGATGCTGAATTTTATGAGGACAAATTTCCTTTTAAAGTGAGAAGTGAGGGAACTAGTAGTTCTGTTCCAGTGGGTCCTAGTGTTAGAAATGTATCTCCAAATTCAGAAGAAATTGAAATTAGGAAAAGTAAAAGACCTAGGATAGCTACTTCTTTTGGTCCAGAATTTTTAACGTACTTAATGGAAAATGAGCCCGTCACTTTTAGTGAGGCAATGTCATCACCCAATTCTATTTTTTGGAAAGAAGCTATTAACAGTGAATATGATTCTATTATTTCTAACAACACGTGGGAGTTAGTTGACTTGCCGAAAGGATGTAAAACTATTGGATGCAAATGGATTTTTAAAAAGAAATATGAAGCTGATGGTTCTACTGATAAATTTAAGGCAAGATTGGTAGCTAAAGGCTATAGGCAAAAGGAAGGAATTAATTTCTTTGATAATTACTCTACTGTTACTAGAATTACATCTATTAGGCTATTAATTGCTATTGTTTCATTACAAAATCTGATAATTCATCAAATGGATGTTAAAACGGCCTTTTTGAAGGGAGATATTGAAGAAGAAATTTGTATGGATCAACCCGAGGGGTTTGTAGTCCAAGGCCTAGATCAAAAAGTGTGTAGACTTAAAAAATATTTATATGGACTAAAACAAGCTCCTAAACAATGGCATGAAAAATTTGATCAAGTAATGATCTCTAATGGATTTAACATTAATGAAGCGGATAAATGTATTTATAGCAAATTCAAGGATAATTCTGGTGTAATTATTTGCTTATATGAGGATGATATGCTTATTTTTGGAACTGATATGGATGTAGTTAATAAAACTAAACGTTTCCTTAATAAGCAATTTGATATGAAAGATTTGGGTGTTGCTGATGTTATACTTGGAATTAAAATCATTTAAAATTCTGAAGGAATTATTTTAACCCAGTCTCATTATGTAGAGAAAGTTCTTATAAAATCTGATCAATTTTATTGTATTCCTGCTAAAACACCTTAGGACCCTAGTTGTCACTTAAGGAAACATTCGGGTCCTGGTGTATCATCATTAGAATATTATAGAGTTATAGGTAGTCTAATGAACTACACTAGACCTGATATTGCATATGTTGTGTGTAGACTTAGCAGATACACTTGTAATCCTAATACTGAACATTGGGAGGCTTTAATTAGAGTTTTGAAATATCTAAAATACACAATAAACTATGGTATTCATTATATTAGATATCCTGCGGTAATTGAAGGCTTTTGTGATGCTAATTGGATTTCTGTTAATGATGAATGTAAGTCTACGAGTGGCTATGTTTTTGCCATGGCAGGCGTTGCTATATCTTGGAAATCTACCAAGCAAACATGCATAGCTAGATCCACTATGGAGTCAGAGTTCATAGCATTGGATAAAGCAAGTGAAGAGGCTGAATGGTTAAGGAACTTCATATTAGATATTCATTTGTGGCCTAAACCAGTTCCAGCCTTGTCTATTCACTGTGATAGTCAAGCATCGATCGCAAGAGCACATAATAAGTCCTACAATGGAAACTCTAGGCATATCAGGAGAAGACACAACATAGTGAGACAACTATTAAAAGATGGAGTTATAGCAATAAACTATGTCAAGTCAAAGGAAAATCTGACGGATCCATTGACTAAAGGGCTTGCTAGAGAGCTAGTTTATCAAACATCGAGGGGAATGGGCCTAAAGACTATTAATATCTAAATCACCTATAATGGAAACCCAACCCATATGACAGGAGATCCCAAGATCTGGGTTCAATGGGATAACAAAGTTATACGAGTGATTTGTGGGGGTACAAATTTAAGTTTTACTTAAAACCCATTCCTATCATGTAGTACCTCTGTATCGATGGAGGATGAGATTTAATCTCTTACTGCTTTCTATAGCTGTTATTCAGTGGAGTGTGAGATACAGTATACTCTTGATAGAAGCATCTATATGAGTGTGGTAGTGGGGTCGCTTCCAATGAGAATTAAGACTGATTCTCTAGAGCACTCAAGAAACCTGGGCATGCTCAAGGCCGAAACTAGCACAACTGTGGGAACTCGATGATGATTTTTGGGAGTCACGTGTGTGTTCTATTGACTTAAGTTTACAACAACGGTGAAATAGTTCAAGACATTAGTTCACTAGCAACCGATAAACTTAATAGATCAACACAAAGTAAAGGTTCAAGTCGACTGACACATTTGCCTTATACGTCACTCATTATGATACTCTAGAGCGTCGTTTTACTTAATTTATTTACTTCATTCATTTGGGGGATTGTTGGGTATGTATATTAGTATATATATTTATTTTGAATAAAGTAAATAAGTTAGTGGGAGTGGCCAAGTGGTAAGTTAGTAGGGGTGTGTGCATGAGGTCTTGGGTTCAATCCTAGGGAGCACACTAATTATTAAGGGTCAAATATTGGCCTTTGGGGTCTTGGGATTTCTAATGTGCATTAAATCTTTTCAAAATCGTTTTAATTTTAAAATCGTTTTAGGTGTTTGACTTTTTCTTCCAATATAGTTGTTAGTGGAGATATTAGTGGGTTAGTTGGCTAAAACCACTACCCACATTTTTTACCAAAATTCTGCATAAAACAAATGCTACAGCTTTGAGAAAACAACACAGAACAAATTAATCTCGCTCACATTTTTTTGCAAAATAATTTTGCTACTTTCTACTTTTCTTTAATTTTTTGGGTGCTGGAGTATCCTGAGAGTTCGAAGATTTAGCACAAAGCTGCTGTTTAAATCTGAGTGTTGAATCCTGGGAGGTGTATGTTCACGAGGCTGACAACTATAAATATCAGCAAGAAATTTCACCTTTAGGACTTTGTGTTCAACACAAACCTCGATCGATAAGTCCTTCTAATTTTATCTATTTCGAATTTGGTTTATTTCGTTTATTCTACAATTACTATTTCCAACAATCTAAAGGTGAAATTCGTTGTTATTCTACAACCTGCTATGGAAAATCCTAATGCAAAATACTCTGAAAAACCTGAGTTGTTTGATGGAAAGAATTTTAAGAGATGGCAAATGAAACTGCAATTTTATTTAACAACTCTTAAGGTCGTTGACGTTATTGCATCTGATAGACCTTTTGTACCTGAAGAACTAGTTGTTTGGAAACAAAGAGATTATATCTGTAGGAATTATATTCTGAATTGTCTCTGCCTTGAACGGTATGATGTTTAATGGTCATGTCCTACTGCTAAAGAATTATGGAACTTACTGGACAAAAAATATGAAACTGAAGATGCTGGGTCTAAAAAATTTTTGGTTGGAAAATTTTTGGATTTTTAAATGGAAGATAATAAATCTGTTGTGTCACAACTGGAAGAACTAAAAATTTTAATTCATGAAATTCTGGCCGAGGGTTATAGTATTTGTGAGGGATTTAAGGTTTCAGCTATAATTGAAAAACTGCCACCGTCTTGGAAAGATTACAAAAACGGTCTGAAACACAAGAAAAAGGAAATGTCACTAGAAAATTTGATAGTTCGTTTGAGAATTGAGGAAGAAAATAGGAATGCAAAACTTACGGGGAAAAATTCTGAATTCAGTTCTAAGGCTAATATGGTACAGGGAAAATCAAATGGAAGCCAAAAACAGAACCAGTCCAAGCCTAACCATTCAAACCAGAAACATGGGCACCATAAACCCAACCAGAATTCGAGGTCCAACCATAAATTCAAACCTAATGATAAGAATAAAAATTCTAAACCTCAGTTTAAATCTAAACCTGTAGGTCAATGCTATGTATGTGGAAAACCAGGTCATTATGCTAAAGATTGCAAGTTTAGGAAGTGTCAATATGTGAAGCCATAAGCAAACGTAACCGAGGAGGGTAACTTTTATGCTGTTGTAACCGAGGAAAACATTGTGAGTAAGATGATAGATTGGTGGCATGATTCTGGCGCCACCAAACATATTTGCGGCACGAGAGGTGCCTTCACTACATTCACTGCTATGGGTGGGGATGAATGTCTGTACATGGGAAACTCCTCTTTGTCTAAGGTTGAGGTAAAGGGAACCGTAGTTTTAAAGTTCACTTCGGGAAATGTTCTCACATTGAAAGATGTTTTTTATGTCCCTGAGGTTAGGAATAATCTGGTGTCCGGTTTTGTCTTAGTTAAGAAGGGTTTTAAAATTGTTCTAGAGAGTGATAAGGTAGTTGTGACTAAGGGAGGTGCTATTGTGGGGAAAGGTTATGTTCATGAGGGTCTTTTCAAACTAAATGTAACCGTGGCTAATAATAATAAAACATCTACTTCTACGACTTATTTGATTGACTCTTGTGATATATGACATTTTAAACATGGTCATGTAAATAAGGCATCCATTAAAAAATTAATGTTTTTGGGAAACATACCAAAATCTGATATTTCTACCAACTCTAAATCTGAAATATGTGTTGAATAAAAATATGCTAAAAAACCTTTTCCAATTTTCGAAAGAAGTTCAACTATTTTAAGTTTAATACATTCTGATCTTTGTGATTTAAAAAATTATGTAACACGTGGTGGAAATAAATATTTTGTTACTTTTATTGATGATTACTCTCGTTATTGTTATATTTATCTCCTTACGAGTAAAGATGAGTGTTTCTCAAAATTTATTTCTTGTAAATTAGAAGTTGAAAAACAAAAGGAGAAATCCATTAAAAAATTAAGATCAAATAGGGGAGGAGAATACACCGGTGATCTTGATAAATATTGTAAAGAAAATGGAATAATTCATCAAGTTACTCCTCCTTATTCACCCAAATCTAATGGTGTAGCTGAAAGAAAAAACATAACTCTTAAGGATATGGTAAATTCTATGTTAAGCACTTCGGGATTACCTTATAGTATGTGGGGTGAGGCACTTCTTACTGCTTGTTATATTCTTAATAAAATACCTTTTAAGAAAAATGACAAAACTCCTTATGAAATGTGGAAAAATAGAAAACCTTCTTATAAACCCCTTAAAGTGTGGGGGTGTCTTGCTAAGGTTTCAATACCAGTACCTAAGAGAACCAAACTTGGCCGAAAGACTGTTGATTTTATTTTTATAGGTTGTGCTAAAAATAGTAATGCTTATAGGTTTCTTGTAACTGATTCTAAAAATCAATATATGGATAAAAACACTATTTTTTAGTCAAGAGATGTTGAATTTTATGAGGATAAATTTTCTTTTAAAGTGAGAAGTGAGGGAACTAGTAGTTCTGTTCCAGTGGGTCCTAGTGTTAGAAATGTATCTCCAAATTCAGAAGAAATTGAAATTAGGAAAAGTAAAAGACCTAGGATAGCTACTTTTTTTGGTCCTGAATTTTTTACGTACTTAATAGAAAATGACCCCGTCACTTTTAGTGAGGCAATGTCATCACCCGATTCTATTTTTTCGAAAGAAGATATTAATAGTGAATATGATTCTATTATTTCTAAAAACACGTGGGATTTAGTTGACTTGCCTAAAGGACGTAAAACTATTGGATGCTAAGGGATTTTTAAAAAGAAATATGAAGCTGATGGTTCTACTGATAAATTTAAGGCAAGATTGGTAGCAAAAGGCTATAGGCAAAAGGAAGGAATTGATTTCTTTGATACTTACTCTCCTATTACTAGAATTACATCTAATAGGCTATTAATTGCTATTTCTTCATTACATAATCTGATAATTCATCAAATGGATGTTAAAACGGCTTTTTTGAATGGAGATCTTGAAGAAGAAATTTATATGGATCAACCCGAGGTGTTTGTAGCCCAAGGCCTAGATGAAAAAGTGTGTAGACTTAAAAAATCTTTATATGGACTAAAACAAGCTCCTAAACAATGGCATGAAAAATTTGATCAAGTAATGATCTCAAATGGTTTTAACATTAATGAAGCGGATAAATGTATTTATAGCAAATTCAAGGATAATTCTGGTGTGATTATTTGCTTGTATGTGGATGATATGCTTATTTTTGGAACTGATATGGATGTAGTTAATAAAGCTAAATGTTTCCTTAATAAGCAATTTGATATGAAAGATTTGGGTATTGCTGATGTTATACTTGGAATTAAAATCATTAAAAATTCTGAAGGAATTGTTTTAACCCAATCTCATTATGTAGAGAAAGTTCTTTGAAAATTTGAACGATTTAATTGTATTCCTGCTAAAACACCTTATGACCCTAGTTGTCACTTAAGGAAACATTCGGGTCCACGTGTATCATCATTAGAATATTCTAGAGTTATAGGTAGTCTAATGTATCTTATGAACTGCACTAGACCTGATATTGCATATGCTGTGGGTAGACTTAGTAGATACGCTTGTAATCCTAATAATGAACATTGGGATGCTTTAATTAGTGTTTTGAGATATCTAAAATACACAATAAACTATGGTATTCATTATATTAGATATCCTGTTGTAATTGAAGGCTTTTGTGATGCTAATTGGATTTTTGATAATGATGAATGTAAGTCTACGAGTGGCTATGTTTTTGCCTTGGCAGGAGGTGCTATATCTTGGAAATCTACCAAGCAAACGTGCATAGCTAGATCCACTATGGAGTCAGAGTTCATAGCGTTGGATAAAGCAAGGGAAGAGGGTGAATAGTTAAGGAACGTCACATTAGATATTCATTTGTGGCCTAAACCTGTTCCAGCCTTGTCTATTCACTGTGATAGTCAAGCAACGATTGCAAGAGCACATAATAAGCCCTACAAGGGAAAGTCTAGGCATATCAGGAGAAGACACAACACAGTGAGACAACAATTAAAAGATGGAGTTACAGCAATCGACTATGTTAAGTCAAAAGAAAATCTGGCGGATCCATTGACTAAAGGGCTTGCTAGAGAGCTAGTTTATCGAACATCGAGGGGAATGGGCCTAAAGCCTATTAATATCTAAATAACCTATAAAGGAAACCCAACCCATATGACTGGAGATCCCAAGATCTGGGTTCAATGGGATAACAAAGTTATACGAGTGATTTGTGGGGGTACAAATTTAAGTTTTACTTAAAACCCATTCCTATGATGTAGTACCTCTGTATCGATGGAGGATGAGATTTAATCTCTTACTGCTTTCTATAGCGGTTATTCAGTGGAGTGTGAGATACAGTATACTCTTGATAGAAGGACCTATATGAGTGTGGTAGTGGGGTCGCTTCCTATGAGAATTAAGGCTGATTCTCTAGAGCACTCAAGAAACCTGGGCATGCTCAAGGCCGAAACGAGCACAACTATGGGAACTCGATGATGATTTTTGGGAGTCACGTGTGTGTTCTATTGACTTAAGTTTACAACAACGGTGAAATAGTTCAACACATTAGTTCACTATCAACTGGTAAACTCAATAGATCAACACAAAGAAAAGGTTCAAGTCGACTGATACCTTTGCCTTATACGTCACTCCTTATGATACTCCAGAGCGTCGTTTGATTTAATTTATTTACTTCATTCATGTGGGGGATTGTTGGGTATGTATATTAGTATATATATTTATTTCGAATAAAGTAAATAAGTTAGTGGGAGTGGACAAGTGGTATGTTAGTGGGGGTGTGTGCATGATGTCTTGGGTTCAAATCCTAGGGAGCAAACTAATTATTAAGGGTCAAAGATTGGGCCTTGTGCTCTTGGGGATTTCTAATGTGCATTAAATCTTTTCAAAATCATTTTACTTTTAAAACCATTTTAGGTCTTTGACTGTTTCTTCCAATATAGCTGTTAGTGGAGATATTAGTGGGTTAGTTGGCTAAAACCACTACATACGTTTTTACCAAAATTATGCATAAAACAAATGCTACAGCTTTGAGAAAACAACACAGAACAAATTAATATCTCTCACTTTTTTCTGCAAAAATAATTTTGCTAGTTTCTATTTTTCTTTAATTTTTTGGGTGCTGGAGTATCCTGAGAGTTCGAAGATTTAACGCAAACCTGGTGTTTAAATCTGATAGTTGAATCGTGGGAGGTGTATGTTCACGAGGCTGACAATTACAAATATCAGCGAGAAATTTCACCTTTAGGACTTTGTGTTCAACACAAACCTCGATCCATAAGTCCTTCTAATTTTATCTTTTTCGAATTTGGGTTATTTCGTTTATTTTGCAATTACTATTTCCATCAATCTAAAGATGTAATTTGATGTTATTCTAAAACCTTCTAGGGGAAATCCTAATGCAAAATCCTTTGAAAAACCTGAATTGTTTGATGGAAAGAATTTAAGAGATGGAAAATCAAACTGAAATTTTACCTAACAACTCTTAAGGTCGTTGACGTTATTGCATCTGATAAACCTTCTGTACCTGAAGAACTAGTTGTTTGGAAACAAAGAGATTATATGTGTAGGAATTATATTCTGAATTGTCTCTGCCTTGAACTGTATGATGTTTACTGGTCATGTCCTACTGCGAAAGAATTATGGAACTTATTGGACAAAAAATATGCAACTGAAGATGCTGGGTCTAAAAAATTTATGGTTGGAAAATTTTTGGATTTTAAAATGGAAGATAATAAACCTGTTGTGTCGCAACTGGAAGAACTTTAAATTATTATTCATGAAATTCTGGCCGAGGGTTATAGTATATGTGAGGGATTTAAGGTTTCAGCTATAATTGAAAAACTGCCACCATCTTGGAAGGATTACAAAAATGGTCTGAAACATAAGAAAAAGGAAATGTCACTAGAAGATTTGATAGTTCGTTTGAGAATTGAGGAAGATTATAGGAATGCAGAACTTATGGAGAAAAATTTTGAATTCAGTTCTAAGGTTAATTTGGTAGAGGGAAAATCAAATGGAAACCAAAAACAAAACCAGTCCAAGCCTAACCATTCAAACCAGAAACATGGGCACCATAAACCAAACCAGAATTCGAGGTCCAATTATAAATTCAAACCTAACGATAAGAATACAAATTCTAAACCTCAGTTTAAATCTAAACCTGCAGGTCAATGCTATGTATGTGGAAAACCAGGTCATTACGCTAAAGATTGTAAGTTTAGGAAGAGTCAAGATGTGAAGCCTCAAGAAAATGTAACCGAGGAGGGTAACTTTTCTGGTGTTGTCACCGAGGCAAACATTGTGAGCAACATGACGGACTGGTGTCTTGATTCTGGCACCACCAAACATATTTGCTGCACGAGAGGTGCCTTCACTACCTTCACTGCTATGGGTGGGGATGAACGTTTGTACATGGGAAACTCCTCTTCATCTAAGGTTGAGGGGAAGGGAACCGTAGTTTTAAAGTTCACTTTGGGAAATGTTCTCACATTGAAAGATGTTTTGTATGTCCCTGAGGTTAGGAAGAATCTGGTGTCCGGTTTTGTCTTAGTTAAGAAGGGTTTAAAAATGTTCTAGAGAGTGATAAGGTAGTTGTGACTAAGGGAGGTGCTTTTGTGGGGAAAGTTTATGTTCATGAGGGTCTTTTCAAATTAAATGTAACTGTGGATGATAATAATAAAACATCTACTTCTTCTGCTTATTTGATTGACTCTTGTGATATGTGGCATTTTAGACTTGGTCATGTAAATAAGGCATCCATTAAAAAATTAATGTTTTTGGGAAACATACAAAAATCTGATATTTCTACCAACTCTAAATGTGAAATATGTGTTGAATCAAAATATGCTAAAAAACCTTTTCCAATTGTCGAAAGAAGTTCAATTGTTTTAAGTTTAATACATTTTGATCTTTGTGATTTAAAAGGTTATGTAACACGTGGTGGAAATAAATATTTTGTTACTTTTATTGATGATTACTCTCATTATTGTTATATTTATACCCTTACGAGTAAAGATGAGTGTTTCTCAAAATTTATTTCTTACAAGTTAGAAGTTGAAAAGCAAATGGAGAAATCCATTAAAACATTAAATCAAATAGGGAAGGAGAATACACCGTTGATCTTGATAAATATTGTAAAGAAAATGGAATAATTCATCAAGTTACTCCTCCTTATTCACCCCAATCTAATGGTGTAGCTGAAAGAAAAAACAGAACTCTTAAGGATATGGTAAATTCTATGTTAAGCACTTCGGGATTACCTTGTATTATGTGGGGTGAGGCACTTCTTACTGCTTGTTATATTCTTAATAAAATACCTTTTAAGAAAAATGACAAAACTCCTTATGAAATGTGGAAAAATAGAAAACCTTCATATAAACACCTTAAAGTGTGGGGGTGTCTTGCTAAGGTTTCAATACCAGTACCTAAGAGAACTAAACTTGCCCCAAAGACTGTTGAACGTGTTTCTATAGGTTATGCTAAAAACAGTAATGCTTATAGGTTTCTTGTAATTGATTCTAAAAATCAATATATGGATAAAAACACTATTTTTGAGTCAAGAGATGCTGAATTTTATGAGGACAAATTTCCTTTTAAAGTGAGAAGTGAGGGAACTAGTAGTTCTGTTCCAGTGGGTCCTAGTGTTAGAAATGTATCTCCAAATTCAGAAGAAATTGAAATTAAGAAAAGTAAAAGACATAGGATAGCTACTTCTTTTAGTCCGGAATTTTTAACGTACTTAATGGAAAATGACCCCATCACTTTTAGTGAGGCAATGTCTTCACCCGATTCTATTTTTTGGAAAGAAGCTATTAATAGTGAATATGATTCTATTATTTCTAACAACACGTGGGAGTTAGTTGACTTGCCTAAAGGATGTAAAACTATTGGATGCAAATGGATTTTTAAAAAGAAATATGAAGCTGATGGTTCTACTGATAAATTTAAGGCAAGATTGGTAGCTAAAGGCTATAGGCAAAAGGAAGGAATTGATTTCTTTGATACTTACTCTCCTGTTACTAGAATTACATCTATTAGGCTATTAATTGCTACAGCTTCGTTACATAATCTGATAATTCATCAAATGGATGTTAAAACGGCTATTTTGAATGAAGATCTTGAAGAAGAAATTTATATGGATCAACCCGAGGTGTTTGTAGTCCAAGGCCTAGTGTGTAGACTTAAAAAATCTCTATATGGACTAAAATAAGCTCCTAAACAATGGCATGAAAAATTTGATCAAGTAATGATCTCTAATGGTCTTAACATTAATGAAGCGAATAAATGTATTTGATGATGCTAAGATTTAGCACCACCAGATAAGTGATAGTGAGCTCAAGCAGTAGCAGCCATGGCAGCCATGATGATGTATAAGTGTGTAGAAGGGGATGAGTATAAGAGGAAATAAGATAATGATGTATAGTGGTTCAGCCAATTTGGCCTACATCCACTGTGAGTGTGTGATCCACTAAGTATGGGCACTAATGGCCTTGGATACAATGCACATAACCCTTTCTCTCTCTCTCTCTCTACTGTGTGTGTACAAGTAGAGTTTTAGCTAGGGCTACTGTTCATGGATCGATCCCCTGTAGGGTTGTAGATGACAAGTATATATAGGTCTTGGGGGGTGTAGTGTACCCCCCAAGTAAGCATGGTGCATGTGAATAATGATCTAGCCAATCCCCTGTTGACACGTGTAGATGTCAAATGATGACATAATATTCCCTCACGTGAGGGTGTGATTCGGTTATAACGGTCTGCCACGTGTCATATGAGCCTGACGCGCACTGTTCCACGCGTGTCCCAAACCACACGCTGTCATGATGTCACCCTCGGCCTATGACCCGAGGCCGAGGGCAAAGTTTCTTCCGGTAGTGAGTCTGGCTTGATTCTGGCCTTGTACTGTTGTACCCTCGTAGGGTCGTCCGGAGCCTGGGGAAGGGTCGGCCCCTCGTAGGGTCGTCTGAAGCCTGGTGGAGGGTCGGCCCCTCGTAGGGTCGTCTAGAGCCTGGTGGAGGGTCGGCTCCTCGTAGGGTCGTCTGGACCTGGTGGTGGCCAGCTGGGGCCTGGTGAAGGGTCGGCCCCTCGTAGGGTCATCCGTATTGGAGGTAATCCTCATCCAGGCTGAGGGTATAAACGGGTATATCAATCACCCCCCATCCCTTACCCATAGGTGTCATTGAGATGGCTGAGGGATATTTGCTGAAATTGAGACGCGTGTGATCAGTTAGGTGAGTGACACCTGTGCAGATACTCATTGCTGTTCCAGTTTCCAAGGTAGGGCGGTTGCGCAGTGCGCTTGGGGCCTTGTTCCCTAATTATAGCTTTCTTTGGTAAATGGGTCCACTCATTACCAAAGTATTTAAGAGATTTTCAAAATCTTTCTCTTCCGTCTTCTTCTTTTTCACGCCCAGACCCTTTCTCTCTCTAGAACCAGTAAGCTTTGCCACTTGCAGCCTTCGTTTCTTCAGGTCTCAACAGCGTTACTCTCCCTCGTTATCAGGTATTCTCCTTCATTAAGAGCTTTCCTTTGTCTAAAAAGGTATCTTCCCTCTTCATTTTCAGCAGGGTGTTCAACTGGACGACCCCCTAATTGCCGAAGCCCTTAACCAAGTGGAGTCCCAAGTCCAAATCGAGGGGGTCGGTACATCTGAAGATCATCTAGTGCTGGTAACTAAGGAGACCATTCCAATAGATGTTGAGGCCCTGCCCTCTGCTGTCGTCCCATAGGGTGGCTGCATGTAGCCCATACCCTTCAAGTGTATTTTTGTTCAATGGCCTTGTAAAACACTTGATATTTTATGTTTTATTAATATCATTGTCTCTTCCCTTCCATAATTGATGTCTTCCATATTTAATTCTATTATGGTTTGCTCCTTGTTGATGCTACTAACCCCTCCCTCGTCTTTTTTGAGGACTACTGTGGGGTCATCCCCTCATGTGGCCTCATTATAGCCGAGGGTTCAAGTAACCAAATTAATGATTTTTAAATTAAGTCTACCCTCGTCTTTCTTGAGGACAGTGGTGGGGTCATCCCCTCCACTGGTCTCCATTATAGCCGAGGGATTCACTTACCAATTTAATGGATTTTAAAGTCTTCCCTCGTCCTTTTTTAGGACAGTGGTGGGGTCGTTCCCTCCACTGGTCCCCATTATAGCCGAGGGATCAACTTTCCAATTTAATGGATTTTAATGTCTTCCCTCGTCTTTCTTGAGGACAGTGGTGGGGTCGTCCCCTCCACTGGTCCCCATTATAGCCGAGGGATCAACTTTCCAATTTAATGGATTTTAATGTCTTCCCTCGTCTTTTTTGGGGACAGTGGTGGGGTCGTCCCCTCCACTGGTCCCCATTATAGCCGAGGGATCAACTTTCCAATTTAATGGATTTTAAAGTCTTCCCTCATCCTTTTTGAGGACAGTGGTGGGGTCGTCCCCTCCACTGGTCCCCATTATAGCCGAGGGATCAACTTACCAATTTAATGGATTTTAAAGTGTTCCCTCATCTTTTTTGAGGACAGTGGTGGGGTCGTCCCCTCCACTGGTCCCCATTATAGCCGAGGGATCAACTTTCCAATTTAATGGATTTTAATGTCTTCCCTCGTCTTTTTTGGGGACAGTAGTGGGGTCGTCCCCTCCACTGGTCCCCATTATAGCCGAGGGATCAACTTTCCAATTTAATGGATTTTAAAGTCTTCCCTCATCTTTTTTGAGGACAGTGGTGGGGTCGTCCCCTCCACTGGTCCCCATTATAGCCGAGGGATCAACTTTCCAAATTAATGGATTTCTGTAGATGTTTCCATGCGTGCTAGGACTGACAACAGGATGAGGGAAACACTGATATTTCTCATTAATTTTTCGAGTGTTCTGTTGGAGCAACTCTCATTACAATTATGGCCTTTCAAGACCTTACAACACTACTGATAGTATTTCTTCAAATGATCTGCATTCCAGGGGTTTGAAAAACGTTCCCCCTCTAGGTTTTCTAGCATGTAGGTCCCAGGGATGACTTCATCGATGACCCTATATGGGCCATGCCAATTAGGGTGAAGCTTGTTGGGCTTTTGCCAAGTCTTCTTGAGGACCAAGTCCCCCACTGCGATGGGCCTCTGTTTCACCCTTTGATTGTAGAACCTTGCGGTCCTCTGTTGGTAGGCGGCCTGCCTTATCTCAGCATCCTCCCTTCTTTCCCCAATTAAGTCTAAGTCAAGTCTCCTCTCTTCCGTATTTCCCTGGGGGTCGTACATTTGGACCCTATGAGTGGGAAACTCGACTTCGGTGGGGATGACTGCTTCTGATCCATAAGCTAGCATGAATGGGGTCTCCCCGGTTGAGGTCCTCACTGTCGTCCTGTATGCCCACATCATGGCATATAACTCCTCGACCCATCTTCCTTTTGCCTCATCAAGCCTCTTCCACAGCACGGCGTATATGAATCGTATGCGATTATAGATGTACTGCCACGGCAGGGTGCTATACTTGTACTATCAATAAGCCCCCGAGCCGTAGTGTCAAGGGAGACATATTGGGACTGCGGCTTAGTAGCCAAGGTGTCGCGGTGCTTCCAAAGCGACGATTCGTCTTCCGCGCTCCCTTATATAAATTGTTTCTGGCCGTGGACTTCATTACGTTTCCGAACCTTTTGAGAGAAAATCGAGAGCGAAACTCTGTTCACCTCTTCCTGCCTATCCCGGCAACCCTACGAGGCGGTGTGTGGCAGTTCAAGGTGGTCTGTAGCTGTTCTTCGCGGTTTTCTTCATTTCCAGGTGACTTTTCAAACACTACTCTCACTTTTCTTCACTGTTTATGCCTTTCTTTGTCCGTTTGCCAGAAATCTAGGATTTTACTTGCTTGTTTTGCTTTTTTCCCACATATGCTGCATATGACATTCATACCACTGTTCTTGACATTCATAGCTGAAAACTCCACATTTTGTGAATTTGATCTTAGGATAGTTAAAATTGGGTTAATCAACTGTTTAGGATAAAGGCCGTGGCACAATAAGATTATGATAATCGTATGAACTAGCAATTTTTGCGCCAAACTGTGCTAAATGACCGCGGTCCCTTATGTCCACATCTGCGGCATCTACATATACTAATTCCCCTTGGCCATCTTGGAACAACGTTGAAACCTTCATGAATCCCCAGACATCCACGTAGAATAACTGTAGTTGCTACTAGAGCATTCCGAATTCTAGAAAATTAGGAATGGCCGCGGTCGGTGATGCCTTAAGGCAATTCTAATACATTTCCGCGGTGGCGCAGGTTCCATAAATATGGATGTGCCCGCGGTCAGTTGGGACCGTTTGGTCCCATAAGCTATAGAGTTCTCTTATTAATAACTGTATTAGGGATGTAATTACAGCTTTCAAGACTTAAAACAAACAACCTTCTGCGGCTTCTTGAAGTCTTACAAGTCATACTGGCTGCGGCGCCTAACTGCGAATTCTGCTTTTCAGGTACCGCTGCAGCCATATGAGCTTTGACCCAGACGAGTTCCTTAGAGGCTTTTGGGCAAAGCATTTTGGGACTTCTCCCCCAGAACTTACTTCCGTGCCGCCTCTAAGATCAATTGGGCCCTGCAAACTGAAAGATTTCCCGAACTGCGTGGTAATTGACTCGACCTCCGCGGATTCTGCATCTGGGAAGGATTCCCCACAACATTTGATGGAGGAGGAAGAAAACTCAAGCACTCATCCCATGGGAGAAGGAAATATTGTCGCGGCATCTAGAAATAAGCCTGAAAGTACATCAGGGAGGGCTACAAAAACATTGTCCGCTCTTGACATCCGCGGCTCGATGACCCAAGAATGGGTTGAGCAGGTTGCTGAGGCTTTAGAGTTTCCAGAAAACTTGACATGTTCAGCCCCTGCCGCGAACCAGAGACCGTTCACGGCACTTTCTGACGATGGGATTTGCTTCCCTTTACACGCGTTCATCTATGGGCTGCGGTTGCCTGTTCTTGTTCCCATCCGTTGCATTTTCCAGATGATGAAACTGGCTCCAGCTTAGTTAGACCCCAACGGTTGGAGAGTTGTTCTTGCTGCAGTTGTTCTTTAGGAGAAGTTGTTCAAAAAGGACATTACTCCCGCGGAGTTCTTCCACTTCTACCGCCCAAAGGAGAACTCAGTAAAGTTCGCGGGCTACGATTACTTTTCTAGCCTCGGCAGGGATGAGACCCTATACACTGGGAGACCGACCAGTGTAAAAAATGGAAGGGGAAATATTTTTACATCTCCGGTAAAGGCTGGGAGATGCACCCAAAGGAGAACGAGAGAGAGAGATCATACAAAATGCCGTGGTAATGGGGTTCACCCTCCAAACTAGGTATAAGATTCTAGCCGTGTCTTTTAATTTCTCTTGACCACTACTAACTTGGAACTGTATTTTCTTTCTGTAGCTCTTGACAATCTACACTTGAACTCGCGGCAGGAAAAAAGAGTTTCCGAGGCCGCGGAATTTCCTACTGAACATAAGAAGTTCAGCATACTTGTAACATCGGCCACTATATTTGAGGCGGGATTCTTCCCCAACAAATCAATTCCTCAATAGATGGGCGCAGAAGGTAATTAACTGTACCATTTCTCTCATTCCGCGGTCATTTTATTCTCTTGGAATTTGTTGAACTCATGCCATTATTTTCCAGGTGAAGAGATTGATAGGGAACTGCTGGCCGTGCAGCTGGCAGAGATGGATGAGGACGCGGTCGTCCTAAATAACACCGCAAGAAGTAGAAAAAGGAAGCGGTCTAGGGCCAAGGTACAGGCCGTGACCTCTGCTGCTGATAAACCCACAGATCCTGCCGCGGATCAAGTGGTTCACGATGAAACCCCTGTGCATCATGAACACTTTGATGATGACATAGGGGAAAATTTGGCCGCGGCAGGACTGCTGCCAGCGGAAGCTCCCCTGCAACTATCGTCCTCTCCTCCCCCACCAAATATTGTGACCGTCAACGCAAATTTGCCGCCTCCCCAATTCCGCGGAGAGTCTGGGCCAGACGGTAGGCCAAGGCCTCAACTAAGGCAGCCTGACCCAAATTCCTCTTGGGACACTACTGGCAAGGCTGCTCGGAGAATAAAGCGTGCATTGGATGCCGCGGACCTCGACAGACTTATTGGGGAGGATCACGAAGACCTGGAGGATTGTGGCCTCCACAACCTTCTCAGGGTGCGTACCAATCAACATAATCTTTGTATCTCATATTTTTATGCCAAGTTGCTAACGTCTCTTATTTCATATACAGGCCGCAGACGTGATTGTAGTCCAAAAAAGAAAGTACGAGGCTTTGTACCGGCTGAAAGAGGCCGAGAAGAGTGCTCATGCTGCGGACCTGCAGTCAGTTCGGACATCTTCTTTTGAGGCCGGGAAAGCGTCATCTGCCGCGGACCTCTAGGCAGCCCACATGGACCTGAAGAAGTCCAATAAAGCCAGAGAGGAAGCGGAAGAGAATTTCAATCAGGCCGCGGAATCTCTGAAGTCGTCGCAGGCTCAAACAGCTGAAGCCGCCCGTGTTGCTGAGATTGCAACTTCTAAGCTTGCCCTCCTCCAGCAAAAATACCAAGAGCTTGAAGCCAAGTCTGCTCAGAAGGACGAAGCCCATGCCGCGGCTATCAAAAAGATGGAAGTTGATCATGGCGACGCCCTCCAGCTAGCCATAGATCATGCCGTGGAGTCCTTCAAAGGCTCTAAGGATTTCTTCCTTACAAATAACAGGGCCTACCTCCGCGACTATCAGGAGCTGCGGCAGAGAATCATTAGAAATTTCCCTGATGCCAAGGAAACGGTCCTCTCTTGGAAATTAAGTGATGCAGAACATCATGAGTGCATTACTGTGCTGAGGGCCGCGGCTGAAGAGAGGGCAAGGCTGATAGCCCAAGCAGAGGCTGAGGCTGAGGGGGAGACAGAGACCGCCGCGGGCGGTGGTGAAGCTGATGACGATGACGACGCGGCTTCTTAGATTTTAAGTTTGTTGCACTTATAATTTTGAACTTTGCTGTGGCTGCGGCCCCTATTTTTGTAATCAAAATTTATTAATACAAAGGCTGCGGCCATATTCTTATCTCTGCTTAATGTTCTTTTCTTTTTTGTATTGCATGCTTTACTCTGCCTGCTATAATGAATGGTTGTATGTTACTGCCTCTCATATTTGTAACCTGCTTTCTGTATTGAAAGAGCTTGTAGAACTTGTAACTAGGTCCGCGACAGCATAACATAATTCGATGCAATCTTTCTTGTTTATCATCCGCGGTACCCTTGTAACCTTGGCCCTTTATTGCCTTACCCTGCACCACCTTAGGTTGTCACCCCAGGCCGCGATGCGATTTCTTTAATTTTCTGTAGATACCGCGGTGATTTGAGCGAGCAACTTGGCCGCCTTTTTCGCTTAGCTGAGGCAGGTTGCCGTCCAGCACTAGGGTTGTGGTGGATGAGGATGCCGCGGCATCCATTTGACTTTTGACAAGATAATGGGGCTGCAGAACCTGGCCTGGGAAACTGAGGCCATCCTTCTGCGGGTTTGAAACGCCTCATGATCATGATGACCGAGCCTCCAATAGTTGATTCGATTGTCCTTCATGGCTTACCTTTAGTCGATCTTGGGACACTATGAAGCCTCTCCAGGCTGGGTTACGTTGTTAAGCCACCCACAGCTAATATGTGAGACACTATCAAGCCTCTCCAGGCTGGGTTATGTTGTTAAGCCACCCACAGCTAATAAGTGAGACACTATCAAGCCTCTCCAGGCTGGGTTACGTTGTTAAGCCACCCATAGCTAATATGTGAGACACTATCAAGCCTCTCCATGCTGGGTTATGTTGTTAAGCCACCCACAGCTAATATGTGAGACACTATCAAGCCTCTCCAGGCTGGGTTATGTTGTTAAGCCACCCACAGCTAATATGTGAGACACTATCAAGCCTCTCCAGGCTGGGTTATGTTGTTAAGCCACCCACAGCTAATATGTGAGACACTATCAAGCCTCTCCAGGCTGGGTTATGTTGTTAAGCCACCCACAGCTAATAATACATATAAAGCCATCACGGACTTTGAGGACGAGCCCCCAAAGCTAAGGGTGGGCGTTATAAGCCCCCGTGGCTGACGTCGCGCCTCAAGAGCAGAGAAGTGGTGTTTTAGGCCCTAGTAGTTGGTAAAAGCTCCTTGGATCCTCAAATGTCTCCGCGCGTATAGCAATCATGTGATAAGATGTAGCTGCACGTTGCGAGGGAAACCTTAGAGCTAACGAAGGTCGTATCCCATCCCAGAGCGCGTACTGAAGTAGAATAATCCTTCGAGATAATTTTATTATATTTCCTTTGACATCTGTTCGAGACAACAAGTCTTTTTGTGAGGTATCAGGTTATGAAACCAAGAAAAATATCAGATATAGCTAAACTTGCTAGTTCATATACTCATATATGTATGCTGGCAATGACTTTGTTAACAAAACATAAAGTCCTGAGTATTTAAGGCTACAGTGAGCTTCATAAAACATAAATAGAAATAGTTGGAAAATGGAAAGACTAAGGATGAGATGCGGTAGGCAGCCTTGGGTGGGTCCGGCCGAATCCCCTATGCACTCTTCAGGAATCGCTGCAGTATCCCTTGCCCGATTAGCCTCTCAATTTCATCCTTCAGAGCATAGCATTGCTCTGTGTCGTGGCCATGGTCCTGATGGAATTTGCACCAGGTAGCTTTGTTCCTTTTGTGGGGTGGAGCTCTCAATTTTTCAGGCCACCTCAAGATCTTGTCCCCTTTGATGACTTCCAGGATCTCTTCGATCGGGAGGCTCAACTGAGTATAGGCACCTGACTTGTTCTGCCTTTTTTGACCTCTGACGGCTGATTCCGCGGCTTCATTTAATGTCGCGGTAGGCATGGCTGGCTTTGCTAACTCCTCGACCACCGAGCCTATGTTTTTAGATGTCGCGGCCTCCAGCATTAGCACCCTCTGAGTGAGAAAATTTACCTGGGTCTGAAGCGAGGCGTGGCTGTCATAGAGGTGATTAAGGTGATTGCATAGTTGCTCAATCTCATCCTTGACTTCTGCACTGCGGCTGGATTCTCCCTCCATCTCTGCTTTTGTTAGTCTTTACAATGTATATATATAATCTGAGAACAAACTGATAGAAGTGAGCAATCCCAGAGATATTGAACCAAGTAGGAAATGGAGGCCGCAGCCACTGCTACGTGACCCTGTGGCCGCGGCTATAAGGCGCACAGCAAAATGCACTGCCGCGGCCGTATGATACTCTATGGTAAAATTAGAGCCCGACTGATTATGCTCCTACTAGGGTTTGTTCATGAGTAAATAACCTCTCGATGCACAAAAGGCGCAGTTTCAATGATAACCCCAGATCATCGGCCAAAAACAGCAAAGAAGGAGTAGATACAATCCCTCCCTAATCATTCATCTTTTTGAGGCAAAAGCCTATCATGCCTTTCGATACCAGCCAGATAGAATGATATCACAGGGGTATGCAAGATGGATCTCAAGCCATAAGATGGGATATATCTGGATATAAGAAATACCCACCGATGGGTGTGAATATGATGTGGAGTCTAACAACCAGTAACCGGCCCGCGAGGAGATGATCCAAAGGACCCCTCGGAATCGATTAAGGCGTTTGAAGGACTCATATACGCAGAGAAACAAGATTGAAATGTCAGTTTCCCACAGACGGTGCCAAACTGATGATGCTAAGATTTAGCACCACCAGATAAGTGATAGTGAGCTCAAGCAGTAGCAGCCATGGCAGCCATGATGATGTATAAGTGTGTAAAAGGGGATGAGTATAAGAGGAAATAAGATAATGATGTATAGTGGTTCAGCCAATTTGGCCTACATCCACTGTGAGTGTGTGATCCACTAAGTATGGGCACTAATGGCCTTGGATACAATGCACATAACCCTCTCTCTCTCTCTCTACTGTGTGTGTACAAGCAGAGTTTTAGCTAGGGCTACTGTTCATGGATCGATCCCCTGTAGGGTTGTAGATGACAAGTATATATAGGTCTTGGGGGGTGTAGTGTACCCCCCAAGTAAGCATGGTGCATGTGAATAATGATCTAGCCAATCCCCTGTTGACACCTGTAGATGCCAAATGATGACATAATATTCCCTCACGTGAGGGTGTGATTCGGTTATAACGGTCTGCCACGTGTCATATGAGCCTGACGCGCACTGTTCCACGCGTGTCCCAAACCACGAGCTGTCATGATGTCACCCTCGGCCTATGACCCGAGGCCGAGGGCAAAGTTTCTTCCGGTAGTGAGTCTGGCTTGATTCTGGCCTCGTACTGTCGTACCCTCGTAGGGTCGTCCGGAGCCTGGGGAAGGGTCGGCCCCTCGTAGGTTCGTCTGAAGCCTGGTGGAGGGTCGGCCCCTCGAAGGGTCGTCTAGAGCCTGGTGGAGGGTCGGCACCTCGTAGGGTCGTCTGGACCTGGTGGTGGCCAGCTGGGGCCTGGTGAAGGGTCGGACCCTCGTAGGGTAGTCCGTATTGGAGGTAATCCTCATCAGGCTGAGGGTATAAACGGGTATATCAGTATTTATTACAAATTCAAGGATAATTCTGGTGTGATTATTTGCTTATATGTGGATGATATGCTTATTTTTGGAACTGATATGGATGTAGTTAATAAAACTAAATGTCTCCTTAATAAGAAAATTGATATGAAAGATTTGGGTGTTGCTGATGTTATAATTGGAATTAAAATCATTAAAAATTCTAATGGAATTGGTTTAACCCAATCTCATTATGTAGAGAAAGTTCTTAGAAAATTTGAACAATTTAATTGTATTCCTGCTAAAACACCTTATGACCCTAGTTGTCACTTAAGGAAACATTCGGGTCCTGGTGTATCATCATTAGAATATTCTAGAGTTATAGGTAGTGTAATGTATCTTATGAACTGCACTAGACCTGATATTGCATATGCTGTGGGTAGACTTAGCATATACACTTGTAATCCTAATAATGAACATTAGGATGCTTTAATTAGAGTTTTGAGATATCTAAAATACACAATAAACTATGGTATTCATTATATTAGATATCCTGCTGTAATTGAAGGCTTTTGTGATGCTAATTGGATTTCTGATAATGATGAATGTAAATCTACGAGTGGCTATGTTTTTGCCTTGGCAGGAGGCGCTATATCTTGGAAATCTACCAAGCAAACGTGCATAGCTAGATCAACTATGGAGTCAGAGTTCATAGCGTTGGATAAAGCAAGTGAAGAGGCTGAATGGTTAAGGAACTTGATATTAGATAATCATTTGTGGCCTAAACCAGTTCCAGCCTTGTCTATTCACTCTGATAGTCAAGCAGCGATCGCAAGAGCACATAATAACTCCTATAACGGAAAGTCTAGGCATATCAGGAGAAGACACAACACAGTGAGACAACTATTAAAAGATGGATTTATAGCAATCGACTATGTCAAGTCAAAGGAAAATCTGGCGGATCCATTGACTAAAGGGCTTACTAGAGAGCTAGTTTATCAAACATCGAGGGGAATGGGCCTAAAGCCTATTAATATCTAAATCACCTATAATGGAAACCCAACCCATATGACTGGAGATCCCAAGATTTGGGTTCAATGGGATAACAAAGTTATACGAGTGATTTGTGGGGGTACAAATTTAAGTTTTACTTAAAACCCATTCCTATGATGTAGTACCTCTGTATCGATGGAGGATGAGATTTAATCTCTTACTGCTTTCTGTAGTTGTTATTCAGTGGAGTGTGAGATACAGTATACTCTTGATAGAAGCACCTATATGAGTTTGGTAGTGGGGCCGCTTCCTATGAGAATTAAGGATGATTCTCTAGAGCACTCAAGAAACATGGGCATGCTCAAAGGCCGAAACGAGCACAACTGTGGGAACTCGATGATGATTTTTGGGAGTCACGTGTGTGTTCTATTGACTTAAGTTTATAACAACGGTGAAATAGTCTAAGACATTAGTTCACTATCAATCGGTAAACTCAATAGATCAACACAAAGCAAAGGTTCAAGTCGACTGACACCTTTGCCTTATTTGTCACTCCTTATGATACTCCAGAGCATCGTTTTATTTAATTTATTTACTTCATTAATGTGGGGTATTGTTGGGTATGTATATTAGTATATATATTTATTTTGAATTAAGTAAATAAGTTAGTGGGAGTGGACAAATGGTAAGTTAGTGGGGGTGTGTGTGCATGAGGTCTTGGGTTCAAATCCTAGGGAGCACACTAATTATTAAGGTCAAAGATTGGGCCTTGGGCTCTTGGGGATTTCTAATGTGCATTAAATCTTTTCAAAATTGTTTTAATTTTAAAACCGTTTTAAGTCTTTGACTGTTTCTTCCAATATAGCTGTTAGTGGAGATATTAGTGGGTTAGTTGGCTAAAACCACTACCCACGTTTTTTACCAAAATTCTGCATAAAACAAAGGCTAAAGCTTTGGGAAAACAACACAGGACAAATTAATCTCTCTCACGTTTTTCTGCAAAAATAATTTTGCTACTTTCTACTTTTCTTTACTTTTTTGGGTGCTGGAGTATCCTGAGAGTTCGATGATTTAACACAAAGCTAGTGTTTAAATGTGATCGTTGAATCCTGGGAGGTGTATGTTCACGAGGCTGATAGCTACAAATATTAGCTAGCAATTTCACCTTTAGGACTTTGTGTTCAACACAAACCTCGATCGATAAGTCCTTCTAATTTTATCTACTTCGAATTTGGGTTATTTTGAATTTGGGTTATTTCGTTTATTCCGCCAAAATCTGCTTCATAGTTTCCTAAGAATTGCAAAAAAAACATTATGGATAATCATTTAAATTTAGTGAGCCCATGAACATGGCCCAACAAACTTTTGGGGCAATTGTGGGTACCCAGAATTAATACCATGGGCTAGACGAGTAGCCAAGTTATGGCAGCCCAAAGTCTAGGCCCCCCACCTCTTATTTTGATTCAGTCTCTTCCCACATTCCCCTGAAAGGGAAGTTATAGGAAGGATGGAAGACGTGGCGGAACCCATCACCCCCACTCACCTAAATGTACATGTATATATTAAACCCTAGGTCCGGGGCAAAAGGACAAGTTGTATTCTCTGTACCACTCTCCGGAGTATATAGAAATAATATCGACTGCACTTCCGTGGACGTAGGCACATCTTTTCTGAACCACGTACATCATTTGTTGTGTGATTATCATTTTTCATTCCTTTTTCTTCCTTGGTAATTGCCTCTCTTGTATTTATTTGTGTTGCATAATAATTGTCACCATAATTGGCGCCGTCTGTGGGAAGCGTTCATCTTTCCCTGAGAAGAGCCCACACCAAGAAAGGAGTGTAAGATGTCTGGTCACAGCAGCAATGCCCCTCAGGCAGGAGATATTCAAGAACCACCTGCTCCTCACAGAATTAAGTCTGAAGTTCGGCGTTCAGATCAGGGGGCTTGCTTGGAAAGGCCAGCCTTAGAAGAAATCCAGGGACCAGCGAGGTCCACGCAGATATCCAGGTTGATTGATGCGTACGAGGAAAGGCTCCACGAACAAAGGGAGTCTTCTCGTCGGTACGAGGCTGAGAATGCTTGCCTGAAAAGAAGACTGGAAAGACTGGAGAGGGAGCTTTGTCCTGATAACAAGAGACGTCCATAATGCACTCCTAGACCTCAGGCGAGCAATTCTCGCAGCCGAGGAAGGAGCCCTAGGCGAGGATCTCGAAAGGTCGAGGGAGACGAATCAGACGACGACCTCCGCGAGCAGCTGCGAAGAGATCGACGTTACCAGAGCCCTGCTCGCAGCAACGAGAACATATGAGATCTGGTCCGTAGTGAAATGGACCAACATCCTTCCCACCATGGTACCAGATCAACCAGAGAACTTGCAAGACGAGCTCTCAAAACCCAGATGAAGTCACCCTTCACGAGGGAAATCGAAGAAGAAGAAGCCCCCAAGAAATTTTCCATTCCAAGGTTCAAGATTTATGATGGTAAGACTGATCCCATCGATCACGTCAGGCAATACCGATAGGCCATGACCCTCTGGAATCACCGAGATGAACTGATGTGCCGCATCTTTCCCTCGAGCCTGCATGATGTGGCGCAGAAATGGTTCGAAAGACGCCCCCACCAGTCCATCAGAAGTTTCAAATCCCTAGCCGAGCTCTTTACGACTCGGTTCATCACTAGCAGCTCCCATCCCAAAAGGATGGATGCTTTACTGATAATGAAGAAAATGCCTCAAGCAACACTCCGAGACTACGCGAAGAGGTACTTGGAGTTATTCAACGAGGTCGAAGATTTCTTGGAAGAAGTGGCAGTGGCCTCTTTAAAAATCGGGTTACCCAGCTCCTCCCTTCTATACTAGTCCCTGACAAAGAAGGAAGCTATAACTATTGATGACCTAATGGCTCGCATCGAGAAGTATGCTAAGGTGGAGGACGTCACCCGCCTCAGCACAGGAGAAAGCGGTCGAGCTAAACTCACTACCAAGGGAAGTGATAAAACTTAGAACCAGAAGAAAGGAGGAAAGAACGGGGGCAGAAATGGCCCCAAGAATGGAGGGAACCATGACGCATTGAAAGCATTCCAGGTGGTCAACACCGTCTTCAAAGAACCAATTTATAAAGTTCTCGCGAAGATCAAAGACGAGCCATTCATCAAATGGCCCAGGAAGATCGTAGGAGATCCCTCGAAGAGGAACAATGCGTTAAGATGCACTTTTCACAAAGAGTGAGGACATAAGACCGAACACTGCAAAGCTCTTAAGTCTCACCTTGAGGAGTTGGCCCAATCTGGGCATTTGAACGAGTTTGTGGAAAAGAAGGCAGAGAAAGTGGCTGCCAATAGGGAGACGAGACCTGACAACGTGCTGGAAGATGACGCTGGACATGTGTTCGCGATAATTAACGGGGCATCTGATGCCATGCAGATACAAGGAAATTCATCCCGAATGGAGATGAAGAAACTTACCACAGTAATGCAGGATTTTCAGATCAATCCAGCAAAGTCACGGTTAGGAAAGCGTCGACGAGCAGAGGACGTCAACTATAACAAGCATATTGTCTTCACGGATGAAGATCTGGTGGGAGTAAGGACCCCACATCATGAGGCCCTGATCATTACACTCGGGATAGCCAAATTTGACGTCGATAAGACGCTCGTCGATCAAGGAAGCTTGTCCGAAGTAATGTACCTCGACCTATTCAGGAAATTGAAGTTAAGCGTCGCCGACCTAAAGGAAGCTATTGTACCTTTGGTTGGCTTCGCTGGAAAAATGACTATGCCCCTGGGAAAGATTGCACTACTAGTGCGTGCTGGAAACGTCTCCAAGATGATCGAATTTTTGGTAGTTAACATCGACTCACCATACCAAGCCATCCTCGGCAGGGGATGGCTTCATGCGATGAAGGCAGTATCCTCAACCTACCATCAGAAACTCAAGTACGTTACCGAACGCGGGGTAATGGAAATCCACGGTGATCAGGCAATGGTGAGAAGGTGCTTCATAGCAGCCATCCGTCTGAAGCTAGAGAAGAAGTTCAAGAAGCCCAATGAAAAAGTTAAAGAAGGTCTGACACCTTCTAAATAGCAATTAAAGTATGGGAGACCTAGAGTAGAGGAGACCAGGCTCCTCCCCTCTAAGTGGGTCGTCGAGAACCTGGTAGAAGTTATGGCTGGAGATGGTGACAGTAACAAAGTCTTCTTGATTGGAGCATCTCTCACCGACCAAGAACAGAAGGATTTGACAACCTTGTTAAGGCGCAACGTAGGTGTTTTTGCATGGGAACCATACGAACTGTCTGGAATCGATCCTAGTATGGTCTCTCATCAGCTGCACGTCGACCCCACATTCAACCCAATCACGCAGAAGGCATGGCAAAAACTGCGCCCGAGAAGGCCAAAGTGGTTGAAAAAGAAGTGGAAAAACTACTGGATGCAGGATCCATACAGGAGGTATAATTCCCCAAATGGTTATCCTACCCAGTAGTAGTTCCGAAGAGCAATGGGAAGTGGAGAGTTTGCATCGACTTCACTGACCTCAACAAAGCATGCCCCAAAGATAGTTTCCCCCTCCCAAAGATAGACCAACTTGTAGACGCCACCGCAGCCCATGAGCAAATGATTTTCCTGGACGCATACTCAGGATATCACCAGATCCCCCTATATGCTCCCGACCAGGACAAAACGGAGTTCATCACAACAGTTGGGTTATATTGCTACAAGGTCATGCCCTTCAGGCTCAAGAATGCAGGGGCAACATACCAGCGACTGGTTACCAAGATGGTAAAGGATCAGATGGGAGACACTATGGAGGTCTACATCGATGACATGCTCGTTAAAAGCAAGAAGAGGGAGAATCACCTCTCGAACCTGTCAAAAACCTTCGAAATTCTCAGGAAATACCTAATGAAACTTAATGCAAGCAAGTGTTCTTTCGGTGTCCAGTCAAGAAAATTTCTTGGGTACTTGGTCAGTAAGAGAGTCCTAGAGGCTAATCTAGACCAGATCAATGCAATCAATAGGGTGCAACCCCCTCGCACAATTCGGGACGTATAGAAGCTCACTGGTATGCTTGTTGCTTCAAATCGCTTCATCTCCAAATCCTTCGAGAAGTGCAAGCCTTTTTTCCAGCTTCTAAAGGGGAGCAAAACGATAGAATGGAGACCATATTTCTCGCAAGCATTGGTCGAGCTCAAGTCCTACTTAAGCTCTCCACCACTGCTTGTTATACCACACCAAACAGATTCTTTGTACCTGTACCTCTCCGTATCCAGTCACACTGTCAGCTCTGCGCTAATATGCGAGGTTGCAGGAATCCAGCACCCCATTTATTATGCAAGCAAGACCTTTCTAGACGCCGAGCAAAGGTACCTGCCATTGGAGAAGCTCGCCTTCGCGCTGGTAATAGCCTCGAGGAAGCTGAAGCATTATTTTGAAGCTCATACTATCATTGTTCTTACATCGTATCCCCTTAAGGCAGTCTTAAGGAAAGCGGATTTGTCAGGCAGGTTGTCCAAGTGGTCAGTCGAGCTCGGTTAATTTGAAATCCAATTTCAACCAAGGACAGTTATCAAGGGTCAGATCCTTGCTGATTTCATAGCCGAATTCACGAGCGAAGGACCCTCCGACCAACCCTAACCAGCAAGGAAAACGGAGAACCCAGCAAAAAATGAAACCTGGAAATTGTTTATTGATGGAGCCTCCAATTCAAAGGGGGCAAGGGTAGGCATTGTCCTCATAACTCCAGAGAACACAATCCTTCAACAAGGAATCAGGCTTGGATTTACAGTCTCCAATAACGAAGCATAGTATGAAGCCCTGATAGTCGACCTCCAAAAGGCGCATACTTTTGGAGTAAAACATTTACAGGTGTTCGGCGACTCCCAACTGGTCTCCAATCTGATAAGCGGAGATTACAATGCAAAGAATGAAAGAATGGCAACCTACCTCGCCTTAGTGAAAAAGCTGATGTCAAATTTTGAAGAGATCAACGTCCAGCAGCTTTCCAGGGGGGAAAAATAGTCATGCTTATGCCTTAGTAGCGCTTAGTTCGGCAGTTGACTCCGACCTAAAAAGAATTATCCCCATCGATTTCTTCACCTGTTCGAGCATCGACAGCAATCCACCAAGCATGGAGAAGGTACTCCAGGTCGGGTCAGCACTCTGCTGGATGGACCCCTTAAGAGAAGTTTTAAAGAATGGAACGCTCCCGAATGATAAGAAAACTGCCAACCAGATAAGAGTTAAAGCTGCTGGCTTTCACTTATCCCCAGAAGGCAACTTGTATAAGAAATCCTTCTCCGATCCCTACCTCCGATGCGTCCACCCAGGGAATGTCGAGCGAGTGCTACGCGAGCTTCACGAAGGAATCTGTGGAAACCACACCGGAGGAAGATCTCTAGCCTTTCAAGCGATGAAGGAAGGCTATTGGTGGCCATATATGCAAAAGGACGCCGCAGTATATGTGCACTAATGCCTGAAATGCCAGCTCCATGCTCCTATGGCCCACCAACCCACCAGCGACCTAAAGTCCCTATCCAGCCCATGGCCCTTCGCCCAATGGGGAATGGACATCGTGGGACCACTGCCTACCGCTACCGGCAATCGCAAATATCTGTTGGTTGCGACTGACTACTTCACCAAATGGATCGAGGCAGAACCCTTGACAAACATCCGAGATGCTAATATGATAAGGTTCATATGTAGGAATATAATCACTCAGTTTGGAATCCCCAGAACCATCATCACCGATAATGGAACGCAGTTCGAAAGTAGCTCCTTTAAGAACTTCTGTAACGAACACGGGATCAGCCACCACTTCATTTCGGTGGCCTACCCTCAGAGCAATGGCCAAGCTGAGGCTTTCAATAAAACCGTTATTGATGGATTGAAGAAGCGATTAGAGCAAGCCAAAGGTGCATGGGTAAATGAACTACCTCACATCCTATGGGCATATCGGACCACTCCTCGGCGAGCAATAGGAGAAACCCTATTTTCGCTGATATATGGCATGGAGGAAATCATCCCACTCGAAGCAGGTTTGCCGACAATGAGGTCCAACCTTGTCGACCAAGGCCATAATGATGTAACATTACTCGCTGAGCTCGACCTAGCCGATGAGCGCCGGGAGCTAGCCCTAGTGAAACTAGCAAGCTACCAGTAACAATTCATGAGGCACTACAACAAAAAGGTTAACCCGAGGGCATTCCAAATTGGGGACTATGTTCTAAGAAAGTCCTGGGCAACGTAGTGAAACCATCAAACGGCAAGCTAGGTCCCAACTGGGAAGGACCCTTTAAAGTAACCAGAGACGACCTGCAGGGCACCTATCACTTGGAAACGATAGAGGGCAGAGAAATACCACAAGCATGGAATGCATCTAATCTCAAGAGATTCTATTTTTAGATCTTTCTAATGTATTCTTTTATTATACAAGTTCATTTCCCTTATTATTAATGAAAATTATTAAATTGGTTCCACTCTGATTAGTAACAGCTGCATTTATCGCACATCTTTTCCAAGTAACAGGCATATTGATCACTATGCTATAACAAGGGAATACCCCTCCTCAAGTCATCACCATGAAACACGAAGAACCTCTTAGCATTGCCCCTAGAAATACATGAAGCCCTATAGGGGATCCTTAGGCAATATGATCAAATTCTATACTGGTCATCAAACCTACTTCGGTTGAGTAAAATCCTGATCGGATGAAAACATCCAACACCAGGTGTGTCCTCGCCAATTTCCCCACTTAGGCCTAAGGGAGTGTGATGACACAACCTAAAAGGTAAAGTGGAGCACGATGGTATCTTGGTATTATACTGGACTGGGGGGACACTTGCATGATAAAACAAAAAATATTATGAAGCAGCAAGAATATGGAAAGTATGATGCACACGTTTAGTCGGCAAAATTGCCCAAAACACAAAATTTTCATTAATTCATCATACTTACAACAATGGTAATACATGTTTAGTCGGCGAGCTCGCCTAAAGCATTTACATTATAAAAAAAATAACAAATGGAAAAATCTCAATGGTGGGGGGGGGGGGGGGGGGAGCCTCTGAGCGAGATAATCAGCCAATCGAGCTCTTCGTCCATCATTTGGAGAAGGAGCTAACTCTTCCACAGCCTCATTCGCATCCGACTCCAATAATTGCCGAGGAATAGCATCGATGGGGATCCATCGATCATCCCTCCGGAAGGGGTTAGGCATCAGAGTAGAGGGAGACATCTCATGACGATACCATAGCATCGAGTTCCTCAGGACTTGCAGTTCCTTCAAGGCACTTAGCCACCCCCTGATAAAAGAAAGCTCCTCGAACTCAGACAACCTTGTTGGGGCATCTGACCAACCCTGATCGTAGCCATCATCCCATACTTATCGAGGACCTTTTTTGAACAGGTGCCGTAGCCGAGTAACATCCCTCTGAAGCCCAGCAGCAATAACATATGCTCGCTGAACATCACCACGGAGCTCTTCCATTTCCCTCTCTCGAAGTTCTTCTGCCTCCCTATTCAGGCTCCTGGTGGTCCTGCTAGCTCACGGAACAGATGGACTAGTGGAACCCCGCAGCACAGGGGTATCACTCTGACCAGATCTGGCTCTCGATGATGAAGAACCCTATAATACTGTTGAAGCTATGCTCGGCACGTGATCCTTAAGTCGTGAAACCTCTCTCCTCAGAACCTCATTCTCTTGCTGAAGCATCTCACCAACCTGGTTGATCTCGGAAGCATCAAGGAGCTTGGCTCTTATCATATTCACTTCATTTTGTACTGAAGCCCCAACCTCTTCCATCTCCTGAAGCCTGTCCTTCATCTTGGCCACAATTTCAGATTGCTCCTTATACTTCTGATTCCTAGACTGAAGGGATTCGAAAAGTCTAACAAAGGCCTGGCGAACCTCAGGATTCGCATTAGGACCAAGGGTCTTGCCCAGTTGAGAAGTAGCAGGAATGTAATCATCAACATCAATTGACTACAAACAACGAGAAGACAAGGGAGAGAAGAAGACATATCAGTGCACAAAAAAATAGAATCCTTTTTCATTAATGAAGGTTGAAATTACATCGAACTGAAAAAAGAAAGTTTACATACTGGAAAAAGAAAAAATACAAAACAATCCTATCAGATAACTAATTAGCCACCTCAGGTAGGCCAGAGGTTGATGGCCCTTTCCCCTTATCGGGATCAACAGGAGCACTTCCCTCGGCAGGGGTGATCTCTGTCACCTCAACAATAGAAACGTCAGCAGGGGTAGCCTCAGGAACAGGATTAGAGCCTTCAATGACTGGGGTAGGGTCCTCATCTACGACTGGCCTCGACCCTGGGTCATGCCCATCAAAAAGAGGAGATGAAACATCCACTCCAGCAGCTATGAGGGCCTTGTTCCAGCCCTTCTTGAAGTTCAGACGGCTAATATAGCCTATCTGAACTTCAGCATCCTCGTATGCTGCTGCCAAACCATAATTGTAAGAGTCCTCCTTGACAGTAACAGCCTCAGACTCTTTCCTCTTCCGCTCTTCAGAGAGCACCCTACTCTCCTCCACAACTGTAACTTTGCTCGAGCAAACCAAGTCATAGGCATGCCTCAGCTCCTTCAGACCCTGGACTGCAGCATCCTTCTTCTTATTGGCAGTGGCAAGAGCCAAGTCGGATGAAATCCGAGCAGCGTCAACGGCTTTAAAGTTAGCCTCAAGCTCTTTACCCTTCAGCTTCAGGGCAGAGTTCTCTTACTCCATCTCACTGTTTCTCTTCACTAGCTCATCGCGTGAATGATACAGCACGACGAAGTCAGTAACAAACTGTAGAAAAAAGAAGGCATTAGAAGATGGAAACGAAAGAATTCAGAAAAACATATGAGAGAAAGAAAAAAAACCTTACCAAATCAAGCCTCTGACTAGCCTAAAGGGCCAATTGCTATGACCCTACTGCCCTTTGGCGATCAGTCGGGAGGATAGCTCTCTCGAGCAGGCCCGGGGCCAGCTGGGGGGAAATTTCCACAGAGGCCCCCTCGAGCAGCGCGGACACCGGGACTAAGGCCTGACCTGCCTTCATCCTCGCCTCAGCCCTCCTTTTCTCCTCCTCCTTACTCTCTCTCCTCTTCCTCTCCTCTACCCTCCTCTTCTCTTCCATCTTCTTCCTCTCTTCTTCCTTTTTCTTCTCTTTCTCTCTCACCTGCTCCTCTTCCTTCCTCTTCCTCTCCCGCTCCTGAGCAGAGGATCGAGAACCAGTAGCCACAGCCCCAATGACAAATTTTTGCTTCTTTGACCTCTGTGCAAGAAGCGAGTGGTCCTTGTCATCATCATCCCTGATCAAGTTCTTCCTTAGAGGAACCATCTCCTCGCTCGAAATTCTAGAAGTGCTCGACGACCCTCGAGCTTCAGAAACCTCCCTACGATCAAAGGAACTACTACTACTCGAGCTCTCTCCCCGCAAATCACCTACAACTCCAACAATGTCACTCTCTGAGCTTCTCTCTTCGTCGTCCAATTAGATAAGACCTGCAGCAGTCTCTTCGAATAAGTCAAACTCTGGGATACTGTCCACATGCCTTGCTATGAAGCTGGATCCAACATTCTTATACTCGAGCAAAAAAGTAGCAGATCTGGGATGCTCATCGTCACCCAAAGGCTCCCTGATATTCCAAGCCTTTATCAATTCTAAAAGACGAACCTCGCTGAGAGCAGGTTCCAAGTTCTTTGACCTCGCTGTAAAAGAAAAACAGAGAAGAGTCAGAAAGATCACAAATCAACAAAAGTTGAAACAACAGTACAATGTCTACCTATGTATTCCTCCCCATAAAAGGGAACGGATAACCCCTCAGACCTCGACCCTTCAAATTGGGGAGAAAACTGCCAATTTCTAACAAGGAAACCTTGTTGCCAGTAGTCCTTATGGGAATTAGGTAGGTTTACTACCAATACCCTATCAGGGCTCCTAACTTTGAGGTAAAGGACACCAGAACTAGTTCGAGAAAAGGAGTAGCAAAAACAGACCTCGGCGAGCCCTAACCTAGTTCCATACAATTAATTTATCCTATGTACGCCATTTACTATTTTCCACACATTGGGCGAGCATTGTGCAGGAACAATATTAAAATAGCCAAAAAAATGCAAAAATAAATCATTAGGAGGAAAAGTGAGTCCTCCCTGGGAAAGCAACAAGACGTGGATCCAGTGGGCATCATCTATATCTCTAACGTTTTTAGGAGGGGAGGCACAACACTCAATATCTACCCACTCAGGGATGTTGTAAAACATCCTAAATTCAGAGATTGACCTATTTCTAATCTTCGCCATTGGAAAACCCTAGAAAAGCTACAAACTCAAAGAGAAAGCACAGAGAAAAAGTACAGGAAACTTACAAGATAGGAGACCAATTAGAACTATGAAGAAGCACGAGCCCAAACGACAAGAAAAGCAACGAGAATGGATATTGAGAGAAGACGGTACGAAGTGCTAGAATTCACAAGGAATGATAAAGTGCTGGAAAAATTGGAACGACGATAGAAAAGTGCCTAACCCAAGAAACCTTCAAATTTTGCTAATCATAGTGCACAAGATACGAAGCGGGCGCCGCAAAAATCAGCTTAACAGTTTTTGAAGAATTGCAAAAAACCATTATGGCTAATCATTTAAATTTATTGAGCCCGTGAACATGTCCCAACAAACTTAGGGGCAATTGTGGGTACCCAGAATTAATACCATGGGCCTAGACGAGTAGCCCAGTTCTGGCAGCCCAAAGTCTAGGCCCCCCACCTCTTATTTTGATTCAGTCTCTTCCCACGTTCCCCTTAAAGGGAAGTTATAGGAAGGATGGAAGACGTGGGGGAACCCATCACCCCCACTCACATAAATGTACATGTATATATTAAACCCTAGGTCCGGGGCAAAAGGACAAGTTGCATTCTCTTTAACCACTCTCCGGAGTATATAGAAATAATATCGACTGCACTTCCGTGGACGTAGGCACATCTTTGCTGAACCACGTACATCATTTGTTGTGTGATTATCATTTTTCATTCCTTTTTCTTCCTTGGTAATTGCCTCTCTTGTATTTATTTGTGTTGCATAATAATTGTCACCACGGTACTCATGTAGGGAAATCTCTTATATGAATTTCAGGGTTGAATCTGAGTTTCCTTCATGTCTATTAGCCGTTAGGCGTGGCCTTCAAATAGTATACTAAAAAATGGACCAAATTTATAAAACAACAAAATCCTAACCAAATTTAATGGAGGTGACATTCACTGCGCGGATATCATCAAATGACTAATCCATCAAAAAATTTAATTAGAAATGAGTGAAATGATACCTATATTTCAATGGCCAATTTGGTACATATTTATCATCTATATATTTAGCCCACTTCAAAAATGATTATTAATGATATTACATGTAGGTGATACACTCCTCAGTTTGAAGATTATAGTTATGTATATAATGCATATGGCCATATTGTTATGTACGATATATTCTCTTATAGTTCAATTTTGTTTACTGTTTTTCTTATGCCTATTTTTAGTTCATACAACAAGTTTAAATATATCAAATTTTGGTTTCTTCTTTGTAATTCCTGTTAGTAAAGTTGGTAAATTATCAATTGTTGGATGATATAACAGAGGTATTTCATTAGGTTTGAGAGTTAAAAAAATGAGTATACACACACACACACACACACACACACACACACACACAGAGAAGAGAGAGGGAAAGAGACTTACCTATATAATGATGTATACATCACACTATAAATACACTTAGTTCTAGGCCCTAAGAAATTTTTTTTCCAAATTTTAATTTTTTTCTTGAAATTAAACTTCCAATCAACTCATATTCAAAAAATTATATCAAAATACATTTCATAGCTATTTTTTAAAAATTCACAAAAAATGCTAGCGCAGACCCTTGTATTTTGAGCATTTTTTTGTGAATTTTTTAAAAATAGATATAAAATGTATTTTGACTTATTTTTTTGAACATGGATTTATTGGAAGGTTAATATCAAGAGAAAAATAAAAAATTTGAAAAGAAAGTTTTTTTAGGGCCTACAACTAAGCGTGATGGATGAATGATGTATAGATCATGATGTAGGTTATATATATATATATATATATATATATATATATATATATAGAGAGAGAGAGAGAGAGAGAGAGAGAGAGAGAGACGGTAGTCTCCTGTTAGGACTCCTTATAGTGCAGAATCGGGCACGTACTATTTTTTTTAAATAGTAAAAAAATATATTTTTTTTTATGAAACTTCATGGATACAATTTTCATGGTGAAAAGATTATCTCCAAATTTTTCATCAAAAAATTTAATCAAAAAGTGGATGGGACGTGGTGATATGTAAAAAAATTGTATAAATATGTATTTTCGGTCGTTAAAATTTTGGCGATCATCTCACCGACTTTTTATTTGAAATTTTTGATGAACCATGGATATGATCTTCTCATTGTCGAGATCATATCCCTGAAGTATCAAAAAAAATTTAATCAAAAAGTGGGTGAGATGGTTGCCAAAATTTCTACAGTTAAAAATGCATATTTATACCAATTTTTTGCACATCATCTCATCTCACCCACTTTTTAATGAAAAAAATTGGAAGCGATCTTCTCACTTTGGAGATCATATCCATGAAATTTTATCAAAATAAATACTTTTTTAATATTTTAAAAAAATGGTATGTACCGAAGTCTGTATCATCAGGAGTCCTTACAGGAGCCTGCAAGGACTCCTTATCTTACACGCTCCGGTACATACTATTTTTAAAAAAAAATAGTATTGTGTAAATATGTATTTTTGGCCATTCAAACTTTCGATAATAATCTCACCCACCTTTTGATTGGATTTTTCGATGATTTTTTTTTTGGAAATGATCTCCTCAGTATGGAGATCATATATATTCATAGAATTTTATCAAAAAAAATACATTTTTTTATTATTTAAAAAAAATAGTTTGCATGGAGTTCCCATCATAAAAGGTTATATATACACACACACACACACACACACACACACACACACACACACACAGAGAGAGAGAGAGAAAGAGAGAGAGAGAGCCAGACTCTCCAATATGCCTCTTAGTAATTATGAACATACTCATTTTTTTTAAAAATAGAAGAAAAATGTATTTTTTTAATCAAATTTGGTATACATGATTTATATAATGAGAAGATCAAGCACAAAAAAAATAATAAAAAAATTCAACCTGAAATTGGGTGAAATGAAAAGTGAGTATATATGTGCAAATTCGACCGTTCAATTTTTTTCATCATCTCACTCACTTTTGGGTTGAATTTTTTGATTGTTTTTTTTATAGATGGTCTACTTACTAGGTAGATCATGGTTACCAAATTTGATTGAAAAATATACTTTCTTACTAATTTTTAAAAATGGAGATGTTTATAGGTATATTAAGTGAAGTATGTTGAAAAGTCTGGCCATATATATATATATATATATATATATATATATAGAGAGAGAGAGAGAGAGAGAGAGAGAGAGGCTCACTACATCTCACCATACATCACACCTAGTTCTAGGTCCTAAGAAACCTCTTCTCCAAAAAAATTATTTTTCTCTTGAAATTAACCTTCTAATCAACCCATATTCGAAAAATTAGGTCAAAATATAATTTGTAGCTATTTTTAAAAAAATCCACAAAAAATTGCTCACGCAGACCCTTATAAATAAGGTATTTTGAGGAGTAATTTGTGGATTTTTTAAAAATATCTACCAAATGTATTTTGACCTCATTTTTTGAACATAGGTTTATTGGAACGTTAATTTCAAAAGAAAAATAAAAAAAATGAAAAAGGTATTTTAGGGCCTATAACTAGGTGTGATGTATGGATGCTGTATAGAGCATGATGTAAGTGAGCCTTTCTCTCTCTCTCTCTCTCTCTCTCTCTCTCTCTCTCTCTCTCTCTATATATATATATATATATATATATATATATATATATATATATATATATATATGTGTGTGTGTGTGTGTGTGTGTGTGTGTGTGTGTGTGTGTGCGGTCACAAAAATCACAACACAAATAATAATAGAAGAAAAAAATCACGAAAAAAATAAAAACAACAAACAATCACAATCACAACACAAGAATTTACGTGGTTCGGCAACTTACCTACGTCAACGGAGAGGTTTAATGTTTTCTTATTAAGTAGCTCTCAAGATAGTTTTTAATACATGTCCCTATGCCCTGGTCCAGTGATACAATATATATTCAGTTAAGAGAAAGTGTTGATAACTAACACGTTGGCCTTATATCGCTTGAATATCTCTCCGAGATTTTTGTAGATAGACTCGGTTACATCTTTTATTCTAACTATTATTCAAGACTCATAATTTGGGTTAAACCCCTGATTCATCTATTTGGGCTTGTCCGATTATTCTTATGGGCTTGGTCGACAATGGGTACACACAATTGTCCTTAAAAAATTTAGGCTCACAAAATTTAATAAAGTAACTCCTCGTCCCTCAATGATGGAACTATTTCAACTCGAGCGATTAGAGGGTGTGTATCGTTATTTGGCAGGGAGTTTAAGCGCCAAATCTTCTTCGATCAGTGTGCGTCATGATTATATCACCACTTCAACTCTTTGCTTCCTCCACTTCCAAGCTCTTGCTCCCAAGCTATCGTTTACTCTTCATTTTCCATATTTGTGGTTTTCCATCGTTTTAAGCTTCATTCTTTTCCTTGTAAGTTCTCAGCCCCTTCTCTTTATGCATTTTCTTTTGTCGTTTTTCTTTCTACTGTTGCTAGTGTTTTCTCATTGCAATGATAGACAAAAAATCTTCGTGGAATTTAGGAAATGTTACAATATCCCCGACTGAATAAATATTGAGTGTGCCCCTGTTCCTTGTAATGTCCGTGACATTGAGGATGGCCATTGGATTCATGTTCTTCTGTCGTCTCAAGGGGGTTTAACCTTTCCCCCAAATCACTTGTTCTTGCATTTCTTTCAATACTTCGATATAGTCCCAGCTTAGTATTATCCAAATATTTGAAAAATTATAAATGGCGTCCATTGAATAAACGAACTTTATGGTACTAATTTAGGACTGGTTAAAATTTACTTTTGTTATACCTTTTCTCGTACCAGCTCTGGTCTTTTTTATTTGAAAGCGAGGAGTCCAGACAGAGTATTGGTAGTGAATCTACCTAATTCCTATAAGGACTTTTGGTCTGAGGGATTTATTGCTAGGAACTTGCAATTCCTTCCCTAAGTCGGGGGAGCAAGGTACAAGGGACCTCAGATCCCTACATATGGGGAGGAATACATAGGTTATTGTCTAATCTTGTTATTTTTTTATTGCTGCTCTAGTGTGTTCTTCCTCTAATATTTTCTTCTATTTTTCAGTGAAGTCTAAAAATCAAGACCTTGCTCCTCACGAGATCCGTGCTGTTGAGTTGATCAAAGCTTGGAAGATAAGGGACATTATTATAGAAGGTTAGCATCCCAGGTTGGCTATTTTCTTGTTGGAATACAAGAACACTACCACCAGCTTCATCTCTCGTCCAGTTGACTCCATTCCCCATCTTGATATCCTATAGGAGGAAGAAGAGGAATAAGGTGCTCTCGAACCCATCGATCTAGACGAGGAGGAAGAGAGTAGATCACAGTCTGGTATTGTTGTGGGTGACAAAGGTGGTAGTGGTGAGGCAGGATCCGGTGAGGAGGGATCTAACGAGGAAGAATCTGGTGGAGAGAGGTCCAGCGAGGAAGGTTCTAGTTCGAGTTTTATGCCTCCCCTAGAAGAAAGAACATGATCCGTGATGATCATGATGATGTCCTTTTATCCAATAGGCTGAAGATCTAGAAGATAAGGTCTAATGATAATGTTAGTGGTTCTCAGACAACAGCTCATGAGAAGAAGGTGGAGAGGAAGAGGAAACAAGCAGAGAAAAGAGAGAGAGAGAGAGAGATAAGAGGAGAAGAAGAAGAAATAAGAGGGGAAAAGGAAAGGAGAATAGAGGATGAAGAAAGCACAGACTTCTCTTGTACCTGTGGCTGTCCCACCTGAGGGGGCCTCCATGGCTCTCATCCCTCATCTTTCTCCCATGATGCTCGACAGAGCTGTGCTCATGGTGCCCTAACTAGTTAGCCCTAAAATCAGATCAAGGGCTTGCTTTGGTAAGGATACTTCACCTTTTCTCCGTTTCTATAGCTTGTACTCTCTTTATGCTCTATTTACTAACTTTTGTCTCTTCCTGTAATTTGGGTTTGACGACACCGTCCTTAGTTGCAGTCGAAATGAGCTGGCGAGGAAGAACGCTGAGCTCGAGGGGAGCTTAAAGACTGCTCAGAAGGCCTAGAAGTCCTCCGATAAGGCTCTCATAGAGGTTGAGGCTTCTTTTGCCAATGAGAGGGATAGGGCGGCCAAGAAGCTGAAGGAATTCCTAGAGGTCTATAACTGGTTATGGCAAACACACTGACCGTCACAGATGAAAATAAAAGGCTTGATGAGAAGGTGAAGAGCCTAGAAATAGAGGTAGCCACCATCAGAGAGAGTGGATACAATGTGGGCTGGGAGGCAGCATATGAAGATGCCAAAAAGTAGATCGACTACATCCGTTGGGAAAACTTCAAGAAAGGCTGATATTTTTCCTTGGTTTTTACTGGAGTTGCTGTTGATTCTTCTCTGTTTGACGAGCAAAATTCGGGTCCCAAGGCGGTCATTGATGAAGAAGTCCCTACTACTCGGACTACGATGGAGCATATTGCTCTTTCTGCTGATGTCCCTTTTGGCAACTAGGGAGTGAATCCTACCCCGGGTGAGGGAGGTGTACTTGGGGCTGAGATGAGCGAGGCTTCTACCAACAAGGGGAAGGAGTCACCTCCACCGAGCGGGTTGAGGTCCCCCAGTAGACTTCTAGTCTTTTTTTCCTTTGCTTGTGTATTTTTGTTCTTTATTTTTGTCATTCCATGTATCTGTACCTGGCTAGTTCCATTTTTTAATAAAAAAAGGAATTTTATTTACGCATTCATTGATATACCTGTCATTTGTGTTCCATGTCTTGTATTTTTTCTATCTTTATGATTACATTCCTGCCACCTCTCGCCTAGACCATATACTTGATTCGAATGTAAGCGACCAAGTTCATCAAGCATTTGTCAAGATTTGAAAATCCATTAGGGCAAGGAATCAGGACTATAAAGATTAGTCCGAAGTAGTTTCCAAGTTGAAGGATAGGCTTATAGAGATGAAGGAGGTTGGTGTCTCCGTTCAAGAAGAGACGGATGCTTTAAAGGCTAAGTTAGTGGACCCATCTGAGATCAATCATGTTGGGGAGGTTCTGCAATAGGAAAATGATGCCTTAAGGAGGGAAATTCTGTGCCTTAAGGAAAATGCTCCGAGCAGTGCTCCCTGAGTTATTCATGGTTCCTCATCATCATCCACGTGACGAGCTAGGAGAGATGATGGAAGTTCCTAGAGGAAGATGGCTTTGCTGAAGGGGGACGTTCGACAAGCATACGTAATCGTTGTTGAACTACAAAGGAATGTCACTAATCTACTACATTTATTTTGAAAAGGTCCTTGGAAGGTATGGGATAATGGTTATAATCAAGGTTGGATAGATTCCCCCACTAAGCTAAAAGAAAATGATGAGTCGGACTTTATTAGAAGGTGGCTAAATGCCCTCAGGGAGTTGATGGTCTCTAAAAACTCTCCCATGTGGTATAGGCATGAGATCACTCCCCCAATCTCAGAGACGAATCCCTTTCTAAGGGATGATCTCTTGATCCCCATAGATATTATTCTAAGGTAGCTATTGGAGCTGAGCTCAGAAGAGGATATAGAGGGATTTGCCCCTCACCCTGATGATAGTCGGAGAGCTCGGGTGGGGGACTACCTTGCCCAGCGACCTGGGTCCTCTTAGGGCTGATTTATTTCATTACCATTGTACATGTAACTATGTAATTCTTAGTGAGAAATAAAATATTTATAATTTGAGCATAGGCTAACTAAACATGTGTTTCCTACTTTTGACTTATTAATAAACTCCAATTATTTTGGGCACTTCTAACGACTAAATGTCATTTAGAGTTTAATTTCAATTGAGGATTAGCCCAGTCCAATATGCCTTATCCATATAATTTCGCCCACTTTACCTTTTAGGTCGAGTCTTTATACTACCTTAGGCCTAAGTAGGGCAATGGCGAGAATACACCTGATTAATGGGCGATCCACCCATGCAGGATTTTGGAGCCAAACTATGTTGGCAATCAACCTAAGTTAGTTGTATTGCCTAAGGATCCCCTGTAGGTCTTCATTTGTTGTCGGAGCAACCCAGGAAGCCAATTGTGTTTTGGAATAAAGGCCCGAGGAGGGTTATCACCTGTTGACCCTTCTAATTATACTTTGAACAAGTTTCGCTAGGATAGTCCTAACCACTACGTTGCAACCATGAGAGGTTAGTTGAAAAGATCCTTTTACTAAAGCAAGTTAACCTTACTATAGTCCAGGAATTCTATTATACTTATAAAAAAAGTGGATCTTGTAACTTGAAAAGGTTGCATATAACGAAACATATTCAAGACAACCAATACATGTAGAATGCCAAGACCAATAGAGATTTATTAATCTAAGTCATAAACAAAGAGCAACATTAGTTTGTAAAATAAAAATTTGCCTAAACTAATGGTGTATAGATAAAGAAATATAGAAGTAGAATTTCTTCAGGTTAGATGCATTCCAAGCCCTTGGTATCTCCATGCCCTCCAGCATTTCCAAATGATAAGATCCTTGTAAGTCATCCATCACTACCTTGAAGGGTCCTTCCCAGTTTGGTCCCAGTTTTCCATCGATGGTTTTACACCACTGCCAAGGACTTTTCTCAAGACATAGTCTCCAACTTGAAATTTCTTTAGATTTACATTCTGGTTATACTATTTGGCAAGTTGTTTCTGGTAGGATGCCAGTTTAACTAGAGACAATTCTTGCTATTCATCGGCCAGGTCAAGTGCAGTGAGCAATGATTCATCATTGTAGCCTTGGTCCACCAATGTAAACCTCATGGTAGGGAAATCAACTTCTAGTGGAATAACTTCTTCCATTCCATATGTGAGTGCAATGGGTGTTTACCCAGTTTCCCGCCTTGGGGTGGTACGATAGGCACAGAGTATGTGGGGCAATTCGTTCCCCCAAGCTCATTTGGCTCGTTCTAGTCATTTTTTTTTGTTCATCGATCATTGTCTTGTTGGAAGCCTCAGCTTGACCATTGCTCTGAGGATATGCTATAGAGCTGAAGTAATGTATAATTCTATGATCGTTGCCAAAAATTTGGAAGGGGCCACTCTCAAACTGGGTCCCATTGTCAGTAATTATTGTTCTGGGTATGCCAAAGTAGGTAATGATGTTCTTCCATATAAACCTCATCATGTCTGCGTCCCTGATGTTCGCCAGTGATTCTTACTCTATCCACTTAGTGAAGTAGTCTGTGGTGACCAAGAGGTACTTCTGATTTTTTGTCACAATAGGCAAGGGACCAACGATGTCCAAACCTCACTAGACAAAGGACTACGGGCTGGTTAATGACTTTAGGTCGCTCGTGGGCTTGTGGACCATGGGTGAGTGTTTTTGTATTTTCTGCACTTTCACACGTAGAATCTAGTGTCCTTATGCATATATGGCCACCAATACCCTTCCTTTAATGCTCTAAAGGTTAGCGACCTTCCTCCTGCCTGACTTCCACATATTCCCTCATGAATTTCGTGTAAAACTTTCTCGACGTCTTGCAGATGAATGCACTGGAGGTAGGGGACAGTGAAGGATATCTTATACAACTTCCCATCAGGAGATAAGTGAAAGAGAGCATATTTGACTCTTATTTGATGATCCAAGCTCTTATCACTTGGTAGTATATCACTTCGTAAGTAGTCTGCGATGGGGTCCATCCATCTCAGAGCCTTTTCATTATAGAGAACCTGCTAGGGATTCAATGACTCAGTAGCCTTATCAATGTTGGGTTACGCGAGGAAATCTATTTGGATTGTTATTCTGAAGACATAGTCTATTACTAAACTTAGAGCTTCTAGGGCATCTGCACGACTGTTTTGTCCTCTGGGGGAACTGCTAAACATCAACTTAATCGAAGTTGGATATTAGTCCCTTCATAACGGCGAGATAAGATGCCATCCTTTCATCATTTGCATTAAAATCACCATTTATCTGGTTAGATACCAGCTAAGAGTTGCCAAATACTTGAAGGTTCCTTTCCCTAGCAGTTGTGCTTTGTGTAATCTAGTGGTCGTGCCTTGTATTTTTCTTCATTATTGGAGGCTTCAAATCTTAGTATGATGCCTTGCTCGAGCACTATGTTTTCGAGAGTTACCAGTACGATACCTACTCCTTCCCCTTGAGTTGGAGGCTCCATCAACGTACAATGTCCAAATGCTTGGTTTTCGTAAGCGCTCCCTTAGTCGACTGGTTCTTGGTTGATCGACAGGTTGTTCTCTTGTGAACTCAATGATGAAATCAACTAGGATCCTCCCCTTGATGGTTGTTCTTGGTTAAAAATGAATATCAAACCTTTCGAGCTTGACTGACCACTTAGACAATCGGCCGGAGAGGTCTTCTCTCCTTAGAACAACCTTTAAAGGGTGTGAAGTAACCATGAAGATGGAATGGGCCTCAAAATAATGCTTCAGTCTCCTCGAGGCTATCACCAATGCGTAGATGAGCTTCTCCAATGGCAGGTATCGCTGCTTGGCTTCCAAAAGAGTCTTACTTTCGTAGTAGACTGGATGCTGGCTTCCCTCCTTTTCATATACCAAGGTGGATCTCACAACATGGTCTAGTAAAGTGAGGTAGAGGTATAAAGGATTACCCTCCCTAGGAATCACTAGAGAAGGGGCCCTGCTGAGATAGGCTTTGATTTCCTCTAAAGCTATGGATTAGTCCTCGTTCCATGTTATGCTTCGTTTCTTTTTAATAGTTGAAAGAAGGGTTAACATCTGAGTATTTTGAAATGAACCGATTGAGCGCGGTGAGCATTATGATAAGATTTTGTACATCCCTTACTATTTGAGGGAGCTAAACTTTGTTGATTGCATTAATCTAGTCAAGGTTTGCCTCTATTCCTCTCTTGCTGACCAAGTGTTCGAGGAATTTTCCTGACTGGACACCAAAATAGCACTTTCTTGTGTTAAGTTTCATTCGGTATTTCCTGAGGATATCGAAAGTCATCACCAGGTCAGAGAAGTGATCGTCCTTAAACTTACTCTTGAAGAGCATGTCGTCAATAGAAACTTCCATGGTATCCCCCATTTTCTCTTTAAACATCTTTGTAACTAGTCATTGATAAGTTGCTCCTGCATTCTTAAGACCGAAGGTCATAACCTTATAATAATACAAACCAACAATGGTTATAAGGGAGGTTTTTATCTTGATCTGGCACGTAAAGCGGGATTTGGTGGTATCTAAAGTAGGCGTATGAAAAGCTCATCCTCTCATGAGATGCTGTAGCGTCAAATGGTTGATCAATCTTCAGAAGAGGGAAACTGTCTTTGGGATAGGACATGTTGAGGTCGGTGAAGTCGATACAAACTCTCCATTTTCTATTTCTCTTAGGAATTACTACCAGGTTAGATAACCATTTAGAGAACTAAACTTATCGTATGGAACCTGCATCCAGTAGTTTTTTAACCCCTTTATCTATTGCTTTAGCTTTCTCTGGGGTTATTCGGAGAGCCTTCTGTGTGACTGGCTTGAAGGCTGGGTCAACATGCAATCGATGAAATGCAATGGTGGGATGAATCCCAGGCTGCTTGTAGGGGTCCCATGAAAAAAAATCCAAATTTCTTCAGAGGAGGATGACCAATTCTTTCTTCTTACAATTGGTTAAAGATGTACCAATCAAAAAAAATTATCAGTTGAGTTATCTCCAACAACGACTTCCTCGAGGTCTTCAACAACCCTTTCGAAGGGATAGAGCATGGTCTCCTCCAATCCTGGTCGACCGTACCCTAGCTTCTATTTGAAGGGTATTAACCCTTCCTAGGATTCTTCCTTGATTTTTGATTCATCAGTTTTCCTTTCCTTCTTAGGGAGAATGGCCGCAATGAAATATTTAATGGCCATAGCTTTGTCGCTATGTATCTCAACCACTGCTCGATCTGTTATACGAATCAAATTTTGATGATACGTTGAGGGTACAACCTTCATTGCATGGATGCAACCCCTACCGAGGATGGTGTGGTATGAACATTCAATGTCAACTACTAGAAACTCGCTTATTTTTTAAATGCTTCCTGCCCTGATTGGCAGGAGAATCTTTCCCAAAGGAAATATAATCTTTCTAGCGAAGACAACCAATGGAACTATGGATTCCTTGAGGCTGGCTACGCTTAGTTTCAGCATTCTTAACAACTCTAGGTACATCATTTTGGATTATCTACCTTGGTCGATGAGCAACCTGTCAATGTCCCAGTTGGCTATCCTAAGTGTGATGACCAATGCATCATGATGAGGGGTTCTCACCCTAATCAAGTCTTTGTTAGTAAACATAATATGCTTATTGTAATCGATGTCTTTCGATCGTCGACACTTCCTGACCTGAGTTTTGGTCGGTTTAATCTTAAAGGACTGGATGACTTTAGTAAGTTTCTTCACTTCCATCCGAGCTTCATTTTCTTAAATTTTTTGAGGTCTGACGCCTCATGTATTATCGCAAACTCATGGCCGATATCCTCCTCGAGGACATTGTCGAGCCTTTATTCATGATTCGCTGCTACCTTCTATTCTTTCTTTTCCTCGAACGCATTAAGATGACTGACTTGGCCTAATTCCTCGAGATGAGATTTGATGGCTTTAAAATGCTAAGTTTTGTGGATGCCTTCCTTGTGAAAGGCGTACCTTAGTGCGTTATTCCGCTTGGAGGGGTCTCCTCCCATCTTTTTGGCTCACTTAATAAATGGTTCATCTTTGATTTTAGAAAGAATTTTGTATATTATCTCCTTGTAGACTGTATTCATAGCCTGAAATGCCTTCGAGGTGCCATTTTTGCTTCCATTCTTGGAGCCATTTTTTCCCCCATTCTTCTGTCCTTTCTTTCGGGGTTCATTCTTATCCACTCCTTTGCTAGCCTTTGTGCGACCATTATCCCCTTCATTAAGATAGTACACATCCTCGACTTTGGTTTACTTCTCAATATGAGCCATCAAGTCATCGATGGATGCATCCTCCTTCTTAGTTAAGGACTGGTGCAGGAGGCAGGAGCTCGGCAAACCAATTTTGAAGGATCCTATAGCGAACTGCTCCGAGCAATCCTCAATTTCATTAAATACTTCCCAATACCTCTTCGCATACTCTCTGAGGTTCTCTTGCATCTCCTTCTTCATAGTAATAAGTGCATCCATCCTCTTCGGGTGGGTGTTGCTTGTTATGAAGCGACCTGTAAATTTCTCAGCCAAGGATTTAAAATTTTGGATGGACCTATGAGGTATCTTATCAAACCACTTTCGCGCCACATCTTTCAATCTCGAAGGGAAGATCCGACACATGAGCACATCATTATGACTCTATAGAGTCATAGCTTGTCGATATTACATGGTATGGTCAATGGGGTCAGTCTTCCCATCGTAAATCTTGAACAAGGGAATCGTAAACTTATTCGGGGCCTCTTCTTCTTCTATTGCCCTTAAAAAAAGGGAACTTCATCTGGGTTTTGAGAGCTCGCCTGTATAGCTCTCTCGTAGAACTAGTATCGTGATGAGATGGGTGCTTGTCCATCTCCCTCTAGACCAAACTTTGTATGTCATTATTCTACTGAGACTTGCTCGTTTGAGGGCTAGGAGTCCAGTTGTGGCATTACCTCGTGCTTTGACGGAGTTCTCTCTTTATCCTTTCCATATGCCTCTTAAGGCAAGAATTTTCATCTTGCTGTTGGCGAGTAGCCTCCTCCTGCTCATGGTGTCTAGTCTCATAGGCGTCTATCAACCTAAAGATCTGCATGGACCTGGGTGACCCCTGGCTTTCTTCGGAGACTTACCTCTCTCGAAGAAGTCTTGGGTTTGAATGACGAATCTCAGACCTTACCCTTGGAGGGTTAGACTACTGTTGAATATCACCTGTGTGAGAGATGTTACTGCTGTGATGGGATATCACTGGTTATTATTGATAAAGGTTTTCGTAAGAATAACTATCGTTTCTCATATACGGCGCCAATTGTGGTGACAAAAATCACAACACAAATAATAATGGAAGAAAACAACCACCAAGAAAATAAGAATAGAAAATAATCACAATCACAACACAAGAATTTATGTGGTTCGACAACTTGCCTACGTCCACGGAGAGGTCTACTGTTTTCTTATTAAGTAACTCTCGAGATAGTTTTTTCTGCATGCCTCTATGCCTCGGGCCAGGGGTACAAAATAAATTCAGTTAAGAGAAAGTGTTGGTAACAAACACATTTGCCCTGTACCCCTTGAATATCTCTCTAAGATTTTTGGGGATAGACTCGGTCACATCATTTATTCTAACTGTTATTCATGACTCATAATTTGGGCTGAGCGACTGATTCATCTATTTAGGCTTGTCCGGCTACTCTTATGGGCTTGTTCGACAATGGGTACCCACAATATATATATATATATATATATATATATATATATATATAAACTACTCATTTGGTGTGATAGCTCAATTCCTAACTATATGGGGTTAGTGGGGAGTTCAAAGGAAAGGAAAATGATAAAATGTTCTCTTAAAGAACATATTTTGAACCTCAAAATAGTCAATATGAGAGATCTACATGAGTATATGTGTCCTATTACATGTATGTCGAAACTTTATCCCTACTATTTTTGGGTTCTTAGTGTGTGCCTTTAGGGCACATGTTATCACAACCCAAAAAGAAAATATTTCCATATATTCAAGCAAAGAAAAGTATGATGTTTGGGTAATTATGAGAGAGAAAGAGTGTGCGAGAGAGAGATTTGTATAGTAGATGTTGGTCTCGACGCAGGAGGAGAAGATATCTACCATTTATTGCTCTTATTGTTTAGTTGTGAAGTGTAGGTTGAACAAGATGCCAAAATCACAATTAATGCTGTAGATGGAGGTCCAGTCTAAAAATTGATCAAGCAATGCCAACACTTCACAAGAAAGATTAGGGATGGTCACAGACATAAAATTGAAGTTGCTTGAAGGGACTCCTGTAAAGATGGTCATTCACATAAGATTAAATTTGCTCGAAGGACCTCCCACAAAGATCAATACTAGTTGACAAACTTGAAAAACACAACTTGTTATAGGAACTTCGATGTACTTATATTTAACTTTCTTTATAACATATAAAGTTCACTTTGTAATGCTGAGAGGTTGCTCGGTATCCTCGAGGGACCATGTCTAGGAGGGAATAGGAGAGATTACATCCTATATCGAAAAACCTTAGCTCTGGGTATCTCGTATGGATTTGGTTTGGAGGATTGGGTACAAGGCAACGAATGAAGAGACCAACCCCTTTAGGGTACTTAGGTAAAACCTTGGTTTACACAACATATAGCTTAGTATCCCCTCGAGATACCATCTCTAAGAACCCACTCGACCCCAGTCTTAGACAGTCGTCTAAAAAGCTAAACCTTTAGTGTATACACAGAGATCACAAGTTTCTTGGGCAATCATTAGTCGAGCAACCTTCAATTCGATGAACTATCTTTTTGAGTGATGTGACAACACATCCTCTGCGAGTTACTGCTTACGAACTCTTTGATGTCAGCATGTCTGACATTCAGGAACTTGATAAAATAAAACCCATGTGAAAATATTACTAGGATGGTAAGTACATAGAGGACACATCACATCCTATTTAATGCTATCACAACTCTGAGAGTCCAAACGGTGTTCCCGCTAAACTATCATAACTAGCTCATTTAATGCAATATCTTTGGCATAAAATGTACAAGACAATTGAAATTAAAAGGGGTCATACGCATTTAACATAGGAAGGTCACTCGAATGATCTAGCTCTCCAATAAAAATCCCCAAAGCTATACTATTTGTGGATCGCACGTTTCTGGTCTGGAACTACTGCTAAAATACTCCTAGACAAGACAGTTTATTGTGTGAACATTTATTGTGTGATTGACCTCATTTATTCCATTAACCCTGTTATTTTTCATCCATATGTGTTTAAGGCTACTGTCTTGCCTTTGCACTAAAGGCTCTTGCTCCTTCTCCCTCCAACAAAGTCAACCGTTGGATCCCGTTATTGATTGTTTCGTTATATCATTTATCTTGTAAGAACACATTGAATACATGATATTTATATATTGAATGTGCTGACATGGGACTTGTATTTACTATTTTTAATGATTGTTCTGAGAACTTAATCACCATCTTGATAAGGGTTTACGCCCCCCTTGACATTAATATCATTTTAGGAACTCACCTCCTACATTTGGCGACTCCGTTGGGGAGGTATTCTATTTTGAGAGATGGTTAATGATAATGAGGTGAAGAACATTGTGACAACCCGTATATAATTATGATAAATTATATTTAAATTATACTTATCTTATGTGATATGAATAATGTGTTATTACTATATCTAATGTTAAGTGATTATGGTTAGTATAATTCTACTTTCATAAATCATGAAATGTCGAATTATTTACGGACACAGGATTTGGTTATTTTCGATAGAAATGTTCCTGTTTAAGACTAGTTTTGACCCTTGTAACATTACAATTGACTTGAGGTGAAAACTACATAGTTGTAGAATGTGAGTTAGGGTTTTAACACAACAAACAGTGCATCAAACGGATATTCGAGTAAGAAGTTAGGTCGAAATTACGAGAAGGGGCAAATCTGTCAATTCCCTTAAGTGGTAAATTGTCTTTTATTAAACCAAATGTTTTAATTTGATTGAATGGATTGGGAGGCAGCCTTGTCCGACTTAAAACTCTCCCTTAACCTTATTTCTTCAGTAAATAAGTCCCTAGGTTCAGTTTGAGGTGTTATTAGCTTGAGGAAAGAGAGGTAGAAGTTAAGGAAGAAAGGGTTATAAGGAAAATCTAGGAAAACAATTCCAAGAAAATCCTTAAGGTGTTTCCAAGGTAATATTATGTGTTAATATTGTTTTAATCTTATATTATACTTATTTCAAAGTATATAAATCGTGAAGTATTGATCCAAATTCCATCCTCCTTTGTGATAATATGTATTGGTTCACATGTGAGATAAGTGGTGTTATAGGTCATATTGCTTTGTATTGAAACCCTTTGTATTCAAACTTGTATATCTCTTTGTGTGCTTAGTTTAATTTAGAAATTCCAATTGCATATGAAAATATAATCATATATTCATATCATACCCGAAAATTAGAATTTAACTCCTTATGGTTAGGCTTTAGTGATGGTTGTAAGTTGGTATATAGTTATTGTTTGTATATTTCATTTCGGTATGCCCTGCTTTTTGGTCAAGCTTTTGAGATAGTAAATGAATTCGAAATATTATGAAACTTTAATTATTTACTATTAAGTATGTCTACTGAAAGTTTGTTGAAAATTATGGAAAGTTATGTTGTAGAAAAATTATGAAAATTCTTGGAAGTAGAAGGAACAAGAGAGGAGTTTGTAGGGCAGCTTTCTTGTGTTGTAAAGAAATGGCCATAACTTGCCCTAGGAAGCTTGAAAAATTACACCTTCACTTGTAACGGAAAGTATATTCAGATATGTTTTCAGATTGATAAGCTTGGACACCTTTATGTCTACTATTTATGAATATGGGATGGTTAAGTATGGAGGACAATAATTTGAGGCCATATTGGATACTCCATAAAAGAATATTTTTATCTACTCTTTCCAAAGAGTATTTTGAGTACATGTTTCATGTACATTGAGAAGTATGATTTAATAGTTATTTGGTTTTAGTTGTAAATTACTTATGAGGTATGTTCTACGATTGAATGTTCATAACTCAATCAACATATATACCATTGTTTCGACTTTACTCATGTTTCTTGGAATTCTACTTAAGTGGAATCATATTGTGGTTGTGTAGTCAGTGAAAGTACATAATTATATTAAGATAATACTTATGATAGAGATTCAGTACTGATTTAGTTGGATTAACAGGTGTAAGGGCAAATCAACCAAGTTCAGCTCCACCCGAGAGAAACGTGAATACATAGTTGACAACACAAGGTGAGTGTACTTACTGAGTTGATTTTGGATATGATGTATATGTATTATATGTTGAGATGATATGGCTTATATTAAAACCCAAGAGATGTTGAGATGTTATGGCTTATTTAAAAGCCAGGAGATGCTGAGATGTTATGGCTTATTTAAAAGCCAAGAGATGTTGAGATGTTATGGCTTTATAAAAGTCAGGATATGTTGAGTTGCTATGCAATTCAGGAGATGTTAGGTTTTTAAAACCTATGGATATGATTATTGCCTATAGGCAGGAGATGTGGGGTTTATTAACTCCGGATATGTATATGGACTAATTTGGTACAGAGATGTATATATTAATATGTTGAGATGTTATTATAGTACTTTTACTATATAGGGATGTAGTACATTCACTGAGTTTTTAAACTCATGGTTTTATATGTTTACATTTTCAGGTTTTCCAGCTGCCACTGCCAGGTCTAGGAGGTTGAATACATAGAAGTAGGGTCTTGTTAGTTTGTTTTATACACTACACTATTTGTAATTAAGTTAAATGATATGTGAGTTCTGTTGAAATTATGTCTCCTTAAAACGATTGGATTTTTTTAATATTCCGCATTTTAACCTTGAAGTTGTTTCAATATGTATTACCTAAATAATAAATAAATTATAATTGTGGTTTGTAAACTATTTAGTTAATTATATCCTAATGGGGTTAGGGGGTGACAAACATTGATTTCGATGATATACAACCTGGGGAAGAGGAGGATATTACTATCTTGCCAAACAGAGAGCGAGCAGTGTGAAAAGAGACTATTGCGCCCATCATCAGTGGGACGGTCGATGCAGGTCATGCGCAGATGGCAGGGCTAATGAGTCTTTTCGCTGAGTTCATCAAGATCTCGATAACTCAGGCGGTGTTAAGGGTTACAGTGGGGCCTAGTTCCTTCGTTACCCCAATAGAGGATCTTCAAGTTCCCTTTATCTCAGGGGGAATGTCTCAGATGATGACTAGTAGTGCTTCTCTACCAACACCACTGCTGAACGCTCCCTCTGCTATAGGGGGGGGGCATGCATAACACTACTATGCCAACTTTGGCTTTATCTACGTGTCCGGGCAGTTGCACACCGATCCCACCACCAATGGCGAACCCAGTGATGATGATCCCTACGCAGCACAGCTCAACTCCACCTAAGATGGAGGAAATGAAAAGGGATATTTTGAAAATAATGGTGTCCTCCAAGGTGGGAGGAGAATCTTTTTCAGTTTATAACTATTTTTGTACTCCATACCCAAAGGAGTACAGTAATGAACCCTACCTGGTGGGGTATATTCCCCCAATCTTTGAAAAGTATACATAAAAGGGGGGATCCCAAGGATCATATGCAATACCCTGTACTTTTATGGATATTTAAATTACATAAGTTGTGTTATTTAATAAATTAAGAATTTTAAGTGAAAGAGAATTTAAAGTGAGGGTTAAATATTAATTGGCAAGTTTTGGATTACTATTGATATGTGTTACATTTTTTATGGGAATAAGTAAATGAATTAGAATTATTTATATCAAGTCGCGGTTAGGTAAAGAGACAGAGAATAATATTTTATTCGGAGAAATATGCATAAAGTTGTATTGGATTTAAAAGGTGAATTTTTGATAAGTGACTCAAATTGGAAATTTAAGTGCACGGTTGGTCTCGGAAGGAACGAGATCGTTAGAATAGAATACCCGGGGGCAGTTTTTGGGTTCTGGGGACATTTTGGACTTGTATGGACTCGCAATTGTGTATACGAATCAATTTTGGGTTTAATAAGGGATAACCCTTATTTATCCCTTATAAAGGCACGGGAGAAAGCGAAAGGAAAAAGGAAAGAAAATGAAAGAGAAGAGAGAAAAGAAAGAAAGGAATAAGAAGGAAGGAAGAAAAAGGAGGAGCTTAGGAAAACTCCGGCGGATTCTCGGCACGAGGTTGTCAGAATTATCCAACGAGGTAAGTGTTTAACTTACTTAAACTAATAAGTGTGTTTATTGTTTATGTTATAGTTGGTGATGAAAACTATAAGATTTTGGGTTTAGGATTCTTGCACAAAATGGGTTTTTTGCAAGATGATTTTAGAAGAAATTGTAGTGATGTTAACTCTGTATGAAATCTAGGCTAAAAACTATGTTAATGGTGTAGACTTTCGTGAGAAAATTGGAAGAATAAAAATTAGGGCTTAACTAAGAAAAGTGATGAAATTCTTAATTAATTGAATAAATCTCTTAAATTAAACCAAGAAACTTATACCCTTAGGTTGAGTGATGCTAGATGAGATTATATTGTGTTGCGGAGAATTTTGAAAGTATTTTTGGTGAAGAAAATGGGGAAGAAGGTCAAAATCTCCATGGAAACCCGTAGGGGGCTTTACCAGGGGAAAATCGATTTGCCGGGGGAGCGAATCAATCTGTTCAAGGCGAACAGTTTCAAGCCGAATCGATTCGGGCCAGATAGTTTTGAATTTTTTTTGTCTTGGTTTTAAAGGATTGTATGAGAATAGATTGGTGGACATGATTATTAGGGGATCCTAAATAGAGTATTAGGACTTCTAAATGATTAGAGGAGTTATTTATGAACCTTGGGTTAGTGAGAATAAATCTGGGTTATAAATTTGAGGAGTGTTTGGAGACGAATAACACTCGGTAAAGTATTTTTACTGGTTATATATATATATATATATATATATATATATATATATATATATATATATAGAGAGAGAGAGAGAGAGAGAGAGAGAGAGAGAGAGTATATATGATATGATTATAAATATATCTGTGTGTGATTGATATATTTATGTGGAACATACCCCTCTAGTGCTATCATGGGAATTTACGCGATGTGGGTGAATCCCCTGGCAGTATAGCCCATGGTCATAGTCATCCATATATTATGTAGTGTGATTTTTCATTCTAGGTGAGACATCTTGGGTATGATTCGATCTCAGTTTCAGGTGAGGAACTATGACTGCTTCCCCTAAGTTTGTGATTGATATAGGGTTTGGTGTGAGATTCCGACCTGGCTGCCCGGGAAAATGTGTGAGAAATTGCCTGGAGGATGATAGCATTCTAGAGACTGTATCTATTGAGTTATAGCTCTGAGGGATGGCCGTTATACTTATATAGTGTGTGATATATAATTATAGATATACTTGATGTGTATAGTATATCATATATATATATATATGAGATGTGAAAACATATATATATGGATCAAGATAAAGAATGAAGTATAGATATACTTGATGTGTATAGTATATCTTATATATATATTCACGAAAATACGAAAATAAATGTGAGTTAATTTCTGATTTATTCGAGAGTATAAAATTCGGAATAAGATATATGTGATATACATATATAAGATGAGAATATTATATACGATATTGAGAACACTAAAATATAAATATTGTAATAACTACTGATAGTTATTTTATATGAAACGAGTAATTGAGAAGCGAGAATTATAGTGTATAAGCTAGGGCGAAAGCTTAGAATATTACATACACGGGTTATTGAGATAGCGTATGGTAGTCAAAATTTTGGCAAGATGCTAGTTAGGCTGGGTAGCGTAACTAAGGGTTTTAAAATACATGCGATATGTGTGCACTGTTCGATGAGAGGTGATGGGTATCTCATGTGAGTGTGACACCAGCTTAAATATGAAGAATAACTTATTTTAAATATTAAAGTATGTTACGCACTTGCTAAAAAAATGTTTTTAAAACCCGGGATCTGACCCGGGTCTATCTTTTCTTTTTATTCTTCTTTGTTATACTTTTTAGGCGTCTAAACACACGGACACCTGGATGACTATTCCTTTCGAGTCCGACGTTGCTGCCATAACTGTGGATGTGGGTAGGATATTGTATAAACCCTTTTCTCCTTATAATCTAGATATGAGGTACTGAGAGTATATTCGGGCATATTACCCAATGGATGTCATTTATTTTATTTCCAGCGATTTTATTTTATGCACATTCGATATGGTTGATTTATGTTTACTGAGAGTTATCGGTTAACTATTGATTTATTCCAGTTGTTTAATTTCCTGTGTGAATGGATTTAATTATGCAACTAAATTAAAAAGATTAGAAAGTTTAAAATTTTACACCAGGCCTAATATGTTATTAGAAATTAATTGGTTTTCAACAGTGATGTTGAGAATGAACCACATGAGATTCTTGATTAATTTGATATAGGAATGATCACCGGTATTTTATTGGGGGGTGTTACAGGTGGTATCAGAGCATTAGGTTCCACTGTCCTTAAGAATCTGTGCGAACGTACTACACTTTCAACATTATTTTCTATTTGATATAGAGCCCTATGTTTAGGAGTATTAATTCTTATAGTGAGATTTCGTTCTCCTGCTATAATGTATAAATATTAAGGAATCTTATTTGCGTTCGGGTGAGTTCGTGTGCTGAACAATGACGTACGATAGGTGAAGGTTGCGGGGAGGAAAGTAGGAGGCAGGGCTCCGTTAAAGATGTAAAATATTTTGGGGATAATGACCATAGTTTAGGTCACCCCTATTTTGCTCAGGAAGTTAGGATCTTTAATGATTGCTAGGGTGTAGCTTGTGATTTCCATGCACCGCTATAGTAGAAAGTGGTGCCAAATTAGACTCACCCAATGTGGTTAGAGTGGGAGAGAGAGTCATATGGGTCTTTGAAGAGGACCATCAGTGGAAATTTTAGGGAATGCTAAAATTTTATGTGTAAGCCAATGGAAGTTAGATATACAAAGGATTTGGCATATGGCAGAGTGTGGTATACCCGAAAGTGAAAATTGGGGTAATTTTTCTTGGATCGTAAGAGTAAAGTTATAATGGTGGGAGTTAACCATCACATTTTAAAAGTGAAATGTTATGTCAATGGAAGGATCTTAGGTACGGTTTAACCATAAGTTCCTTCATCAAATGTTCAAGAGGAGATGTGAACGATGTTCTGAACTTATCATAGGAGGGTCGAACAGATTTCCATTTGTGAAAATGAATTTATTTATATAGTGAATTATATACCAGATGAGGTTGGTACAATGGAGAAGAAAATTCTTATGTGGGTTATTGACTTGCGATAAGAGTTACCAGCACTTAAGGGAAATTCTACTTGGATTGTCGATGGAGATAGTGTGAGTGTCGCGTTTTGACAATTGAGATATTAACACTTCTTTGTTAAGGGAGCAAAAATAATTGAAATATTTAGTCAAGGAGTAAGACTGAATGAAACAGTGTTAGTGAAATACCAGAAGGGAGAGATCCATAAGGGGACCCATCTAAATGGTTTAGATATATGAATTCTTAACAAGTGATGGTGAATTAAGCCAGTGTTGTTAAAGACAGTAGTGTGTTCCTTAGGGCCATTGAAGTGAAGGGAACAATAGGGGTAGCCATTAGAGTTGAGACTACAAAAGTTAGAGATAAGGACAACTCTAATGTGGTGAGTATGACTGGAGATAAGTGGATTATACATAGAAATAGTTTTTGTAGAGAGTAGGACCACATGCATAAATTTTTCTCGAAGCGAGTAAAGGGACAAGAGTATGGTGCCAAGTAAGGGCAATGATTAAAGTAGTTTTGGTTTGGTTCGGACAAGCGTGTTATGTCCAGGGACCATTTGAGTAGCTAGGGTGATTGGCAAGGTAAAAAATATGAGTTTTAACCTCGGGGAAGGAGTTATGTTTTATGTGACACGAATGAGTCATGGTAGTGTATATATCGATAACATTAATATGTGTATGTTTTCCCTAGTATAGCGGGGTTATCTTAGTGTCATCTGTGGGTGAGCGGGTGTATTGATAGTGGTATAAATTTTTAGTGAGATTACTCAGTTTAGTGATGTGTCATCCGTGGGCGGATATCGCAAGGCTATCAGGGTTACTGCTCTCGGGCGGGATGTACTGTTTTGGCGATGCCTCACCTATGAGAGGGTCAGTCCCCCATTCATATTATCTTATTTTAGAGACTTCATAGGGTATGGTTGTCTCGAGATATTTGATCCCAGTGTGTAGGGATTGTATTGATATGATTTAGAGTGTATTGGGTTTATTGTTGAGCGCAGAGATATAACTCGTTATTATGTTTAGCACTAATGACTTAGTGATAGGAAGAGCGCGTTGTTATATAACTCCTTTAGAGACGTGGAAGTTAAAATTGATATTTATATGTCTGGGGATATGATTTTGAGAGTCCTTGTTGTGTGTTTGAGGTTTATGGAATGTGATTACCACCAATGCTGAGTGATAGTGAATTTGGAGGAGAGTTCCTTGCTTAAATGTGATTGCGGGAGGAGATATAGGTTTTATGTCAAGAGACAGGAATTTAGGGGTACATGCTATGGACTGAAGGCCTAACGGATTTTGATGACCGACAAGGCTTAGTAGTAGTGTATCAGGGGAGTTCCTTATTTGGATTTTTCTTTGCGAGACATCCTACGCATGAAACTTAGCGCAATGTCGGAAGTGGGGAGATATTTGGTCATTAGTCCACGAGTCTGGTACCTCGGTCATTATACAAGTATGTAGTTATAACTGTGAGTTGAAAGTTATATTACGATGTAAGGCTAGTGAAGCTGGTAGTGCCATGAGACAACACTATTTTTTTTTTTTGCTTTTCACCATGAGTTGAAGGGTGGAACAATGTTAAGGAGAACTAAAATTTTAATTCAAGGGGTGACTGAGAATACCCATATGTTATAGCCACACTGTGAATGCGAAGGCAAATATTGTGAATGCGACGAAATTAGAGAAATATGTATTATGTGTGAGATGTAAGTGATTTTTATTCCAATATGCATGGAGTATAGGGTGTGTGGGTGCCCTAGTTAGCCGATTTCAAAATCGTCCAAGTTAGAGGGACATGGAAATAGATGTGTGAAATATGTGCTTGTGGGGCTATTATAACGAAATAAAGTTGAAATGATTGAATGTGGTAAACGTCGTACGAGAAAGATGATAATCCAAATATATGTGTGCGATGAGAGTATCACACCCGAAATAGGTTGAATGGCCATGGGAAGCCATTTAAAAGAATATCTCTTGAGAAGAGGAAAAAATAGCTAACTATTGTGGAAATTTGGAGTGGAGTCCTACTCAGTCGAATGTTGAGAGTGACTTTCGCGTAAATAGAATGATGATGTAAATAAGGTATAGAGAGCCCAAAAGTGCACATTGTGACAAAAAGTGCACGGGTCAAAACTTTTGGTATACCCCGAGGAAAAAGGGGAGTATAAGTACCACTTAATGTGAGATGTTATAAGTGGAAGTCGGTATTGAGCGGGACATAGTAAGTAGTCTCCGCATGCACCATTCATAGATAGAAATAAGTTAATTCAAGATGAGAAACCAAAAAATTTTGTATCAAGCCGACGATCCTAGTGATGGAAGGGAAAGTAAGATTGGTAAATTTCTTTGATGGGTTGCCAACATCGGGATAAGGTCGACTTCCTTTGAATGTTTGGGATGGATTGACCGAGGTGAATTAATTGTTATTCTTGTGGGGTGAGTTACAATATTAGATAGTGTGCCCAAACCCTTCTTTGAAAAGAAGGATTGCACCGGTACAAGGTGATGCCCAATATTATTTTGAATCATGATGAGATCCTTGAACCCCACATTCGATAGGGGAATTTCAGGAAGAAGTGAGGATGATGTTTTGTTTTGGGTAAGTCATGTCACCTATAGATCGATGAGTAGACAGGAGGTGATTGACGACAAGTAAAGCTTTATTAATGTGATTTTGGAATCCCCACGATTATTTCACTTCCCTAACTAATATATCTTGTAAGTGAAGTAAAGCATAGTACGATAATTAGGAGGAGAAATTTCCCATGGTAGATTTGTGTGTAACACTCGTACCTAGTTGTTGTGGATAAGGCGCTTATTGAGGTTTTGTGTGGAAAACCTTTACCATTCTCCCTCTGGTTATTTAGAGGTGAGCGGATAATTAGAATTTGTGATCGGATGAGAGTTAAAGTCTATTGATAAAAGTGGAGTAACCATAAACTATTTTGGGTGGCTTTTGACTATCGTATGAGTTACGTCGCCATGAACCGAGATTTGAAGGAATGATAGGAGTGGTTAGATGTTTTTTAAATGAATTTCTCTCAAGATGGGATTTTTGCATTAGGATGAATACAGGAAGCTGGCACATAATGATGTGCGGCCTCCCAATAATATTGAGATAATAGAGCCAATGATGTATAAACTCATCTTATTTGAATGTTGTTGGTATGATCACAATGTGATGTGCTATAATTGAGGTGTGATCTTATAACTGATCAAGAATATCAGTATCAAGAGAATTTAATAAGCTTGCTGTGAAGATAGGGCTATAGTGATTGAGCCTTACTTTGAAGTTGGTTTTGAGTACTGGAGGATGTGGTGTTGTAAGATCCTGAGTCTTAGTACCGATTGTATCCAAATTTCGAGGATAATATTCTCTTATTAGGGGAGTATGTAATACCCCGTACTTTTATGGATATTTAAATTAGATAAGTAGTGTAATTTAATAAATTGAGAATTTGAAGTGAGGGTTAAATATTAATTGGCTGGTTTTCGATTAATATTGATGTGTGTTACATTTACTTATGGGAATAATTAATTGAAGTTGAATTATTTATATCGCGTCGCAGTTGGGCAAAGCGACGGGGAATAATATTTTATTCGGAGAAATACAGGTGAAGTTGTATTGGATTTAAAAGGTGAAATTTTGATAAGTGACTCGAATGGGAATTTCGAGAGCACGGTTGATCTCGAAACGGTCGAGATAGTAAGAATAGAGTACCCGGGGTACTGTTTGGGTTCCGATGACTTTTTGGACTTGTAGTGGCTCGCAATTGTGTATACGAGTCAATATTGGGTTTAATAAGGGATAATCATGACTTCTCCCTTATAAATGCACGTGAGAAAGAGAAAGAAAGAAGGAAAGAAAAAGAAAGAGAAGAGAGAAAGGAAATAAATAAAGAAGAAGGAAGGAAGAAAAAGGAGGAGCTCGGACAAACTCTAGAGGATTCCCGGCACGTGGTCATCGGAATTATCCAATGAGGCCAGTGTTTAACTTTCTTTAACTTTTAAGTGTGTTTATTGTTCATATTATAGTTGGTGATGAAAACTATAAGATTTTGGTTTGAGATTCTTGCACAAAATGGGTTTTTTAGAAGATGATTTCATAAGAAATTGTAGTGATATTAACTCCATATGAAATATAGATTAAAAACCATGTTAATGGTGTAAATTTTGGTGAGAAAATTGGAAGAATAAAAATTAGGGCTTAATTAAGAAAAGTGGTGAAATTCCTAATTAATTGGATAAATCACTAGCATTAAACTAAGAAACTTATACCTTTAGGTTGAGTGATGCTAGGGTAAGATTATATTGTGTTGAGGAGAATTTTGGGTGTGTTTTTAGTGAAGAAAATGGAGAAGAAGGGAAAAGTCTCCATGGAAACCCGTAGGGAGCTTTACCAGGGGAGAATCAATTCGCCAAGGGAGAGAATCGATTCTGTCAAGGTGAATCGATTTGTGTTCAAGACGAATCGATTCGGGCCTGACAGTTTTGAATTTTTTGTCTCTTAGTTTTAAAGGATTGTATGAGAATAGATTGGTGGATATGATTATTACAGGATCCTAAATAGAGTATTAGGACTTCTAAATGATTAGAGGAGTGATTTATGAACCTTGGGTTAGTGAGAATAAATCCGAGTTATAAATTTGAGGAGTGTTTGGAGAAGAACGACACTCATTAAATTATTTTTACGGGTTATATATATATGTATGTATATATATATTATGCGTGTAGAATATATATATGCCGATTATATGAGATTTAATCCGAACATGCGAGTATGATAAAATTAGAATATTACTAAGACGTGATAAGCTAATATTCGAAGAAATAAAGGTGAGATTCTATTATAAGTGAGTGAATACTTAAGAAATTAATATAGATTGTGTGTATACTTATAAATTAATATGAATTGGTGTATTTGGATTTTAGGTTAATACCAAGTGAGATGGGCATGGATAAACATATTTGATGATATATATATATATATATATATATATATATATATATATACGGGTATAGAGACAATATTTATATGATATGATTATAAATATATCTGTGTGTGAGTGATATATTTATTTGGAACGTATCCCTCTAGTGCTATCATGGGAGGTTACGCGATGCGGGTGAATCCCCTGGATTGAGGAGCAGACTGATAATAGCCCCAGGTCATAGTCGTTCATATATTATAAAGTGTGATTATTTATTCTGGTTTATCCAGGAGTATAAAATACGGAATAAGATATATGTGATATACGTATATAAGATGAGAATATTATATACGAGATTGAGAAAACTGAAATGTAAATAGTGTAATAACTAGTGATTGTTATTTTATATGAAACGAGTAATTGATAAGTGAGAATTATAGTGTATGAGCTCGGGCGAAATCTTAGAATATTGCATATGGGGGTTGTTGCGATAGCGTATGGTAGTTAAAATTTTGGCGAGATGCTAGTTAGGCTGGGTAGCATAACTAAGGATTTTAAAACACATGCGATAGGTGTGCACTGTTAGATAAGAGGTGAGAAGTATCTCAAGTGAGTACGACACCAATTTAAATATGGAGAATAACATATTTTAAATATTAAAGTGTGTTAATCCCTTGCTAAAAAAATGTTTTTAAAACTGGGGATCTGACCCATATCTATCTTTTCTTTTTCTTCTTCTTTGTTATACTTTTTAGGTGTCCGACACAGGGTTGCCTAGATGACTATTTCTTTTGAGTCAGACGTTTCTACCGTAGCTGTGGATGTGGGCAAGATATTATATATATGCTTCTCTCCTTGTAATTTAGATAGGAGGTACTGAGAGTATATTCGGGCATGTTGCCCAATGGATGTCATTTAATTCATTTATAGTGATATTATTTTACGCCCATTCGATATGGTTGTATTATCTTTACCGATAGTTATCAGTCAACTATTGATTTATTCCAGTTGTTTATTTTTCGGTGTGAATGGATTTAATTATATGGTTAAGTTAAAAAGATTAGAACGTTTAAAATTTAACACCGGGCATAATAGGTTATTAGTAATTAATTGGTTTTCGACAGTGATGCTGAGAATGAACCGCATGAGATTCCTGTTTAATTTGATATATGACCGATCACTTGGTATTTTATTAGGCGGGGTGTCACAAGTGGTATCAAAGTATTAGGTTTTAGTGTCCTTTGGAATCTTTACAAACATACTATGCTTTCAGCGTTGCCTTTTATTTGATATATAGTACTATGTTTAGGATTGTTAATTCCTATAGTGAGGTTTCGTTCTCCTTCTATAATGTGTAAATATTAGGGAATCTTATGTGGGTGATTGACTCACGAGAAGAGTTTCGAGCACTTAAGGGAAATTATGCTTGGACTATCGATGTTGATAGTGTCAATGTCGCATTTTGACATCTATGGTATTAATGCTTCTTTGTTAAGGGAGCTAAAAGAATCAAAATATTTAGTCGAGGAGTAAGACTGGATGAAACGGTGTTAGTTAAATACCGCAAGGGAGAAACCCATCAGGGGACCCATCTAAATGATTTGGATAGATGAATTCTTACCAAGTGACGATGAGTTCAGTCAGTGCTATTAAATCCAACAGTATGTTACTTAGGGCCATCGGAGCGAAGGGAACAATGGCGGTAGAAATTAGAGTTGAGACTACCAAAGTTTGAGAGAAGGACAACTCTAATATGGTTAGTATGATCGGAGATAAGTGGATTGTACATAGATATATTTTTTTGGAAAGTAGGACCACATACATAAATTTTTCCTGAAGTGAGTAAAGGGACAAGAGTATGGTGCCTAGTAAAGGAAATGATTAAAGTAGTTTTGGTTTGGTTTGGATAAGCGTGTTATGTCCAGGGACCATTTGAGCATCCAGGGTGATTGGCAAGGTAGAAAATATGAGTTTTAGCCTCGGGGAAGGTAGAAAATAACTACGATCTCATGATTCGAGATAATATGTGTTGGCTCATAGTGGTAGAAATAGCACCCATAACGCGAGAAGATGTATAAGGCCCAAAGTAATGCGTGGTACACAATAGGGTGTGAAACCTAACGAGCAAATGTTTTTCGCTCAGAAAAATAATAGACCGACAGGTCAATAAAGGAGATATCTAGCTACTGCAAGTCAACGTGAACAACATTCTTTTGCCAGTACATGGAGCAAACATAGCTAGTGCCTTTGATGAGGAGGAAGAACGGGTAATAATGGAGAATATGTTGCAGGATGAAGATTTTGAAGATTCCTTATAAGAATGTTTCTCTCAAATGTCTTGTTTGACGTTGGAAGAGGAAATGGAAGATGGATGGAGTTTAATCGATGATTTGAGCAGACAACTAGAGGCTTCCTGCTTAGGAGGAATAAATGTGATAATAGCATATGATGAATCAGGATACAAAGATGTGGAGGAAGTCTATAATCATACGTGAAACTGATATTTTTTTATTAATTTTATGCCCGTAAGTCTGATATTATGAATTCATATTTTAATTTGGGTGAGAAAAATTTTGAAAACGAGATTTGCTAAGAAATTTTTGAGATCTATCCCATCATATTTTTGTCTGAAGGTTAACGACCTTAACTCTTTGGTAATTCTAGAAACAATTAAGCTAGAAGAACTTGTAGATGATCTCCAAACTTATGAATTAGACATGTTCCCCAAAACAAAAAGGAAAAAGGAAAAAGGAATAGCTTTAATCTAAATAGAAAAAATAGGAGGCTTCTGACTCTAAATCTGAATTTAATTAAGATGATCTTGCCTGTTTGCTTAAAAATTTAAGAAATTCTTAAATTCAAAAATCAAAATTTATCGAAATTGGTAAATAAATATTTTGAGAAAAATAAAAATTACGAAGCGGGTAAGAATTTTTTTTAAGAATGATCAAAAGAAAGCTAAAGGTTGATATCCTAAGAAACATGAAATATAGAGGAATGTCACACTAGACTTAAGAGATGGGGCAAAGTAAAAGTCGCCTACAATATCACTCTAAGCAAATAATGATGTTAAGTCGGTGGATTCCGGTGATGAATCACCACTTGAACGTGACATCACTACATTCATGGCTTGTCACATTAGACCTATAAGTACGTCATGTGCCGATGAGGATGCTTCTAAACATGATAGCCTTGATAATGAGTCGAATAATTCCAGAGTGTGTGAGAGTGATGATTTGAGTGAGGGAGAGTGTTGTCTTCAATGCACATGCTTCAAAATTTTAGATCGAGACATTAAAAACAAAAAAGTGAAATAAAAATTTGGCTATTAGGTGTTATCTTTATAAAAGGAGTTGAAAGTTTCCAGAGATATTGAGGACTCGATGATAATATATTTGAGTGAGAAACTTACTTCAGTTGATAGGGAAATGAAATACTTGGACAACAATGTGTCTAGTCTTACAAGAGATCTTCAATCATCATTACAGACTCCTAAGAAAATTAAAGCCCTTATTTCCTAACTCGAGAAAGATATCGAACGTGCTCAGGAGGTCAAAGTCACCTTAGAGGAACAATCTAAGAAAGTTAGAAGTATGTTCCTAGGTCCCTTTTTAGGTTTTAAATAGAGCGATGGAATAGGTTACTAGGATGCATCCACTTCCAATACCGCACTCAAACTGATTGTCAAGTTTATGTTAGATCCTTCTTGTCCTAGGTGTTTTAACCAAGGTTTACCCAAACAAACATATGTTTATACCCATTGCGAACGAAGATGTCAGCTTAAGGAGTTTTACTACAAGCTAGGAAGAGTATCCAACACACATACTCCCATACACCACTATAGTGACCTAGCTAGTCTTAGAGAGTAAGATGAGTTTCTAGTCGCTACTTATTAATGTTTAATGGAAGACTTTCAAAAGATGTTTAAGCCTCATGTGAACACTTCCAACACAATGACTACTGCTAACAACGATAAGGGAAAGGAAAGGATACTACAACTTGGGTACTTACAAGCGACTAAAAATCCCTTGTTGTTCACGTTTCTCCTAAGGCACAAGATAATTTGTAATGGTATTTTGATAATGGGTTCTCAAGGTATATGATTCATGACAAGTCCTATTTTACCAACCTTGTGGATCAGAAGGAATGAAAAGTCACATTTGGAGATGGGAGTAAGTCTAGCATATTAATACGAGGTTGCATGGATAATTTCATCTTTCTTTAGACAATGTGTTGCATGTTGAAGGGTTGAAGGCTAACTTAATAAGTATAAGCCAACTTTGTGATTCCAACTTTGCGATAAAGTTTAACCAGTTGGAGTGTAATATTTTTATCAATCAGATAAAATTTTAGAGATCATGCGAGGTTAGTTAAGAAAGACCTAGTTCGAGGCTTACCATCACTTAGAAAACAAAATTCCATACTTTTTGGTCCTTGCCAATGTGGGAAACAAATCTAGTTCGTGGCATACATTCACTTAGAAGATGATAAGCACCTAAAAGTGTCTATTTTATACTCCGAAGAGAAGCATTTTAGTCGCACATTTTTAATAAAAATGGCATTATGTATGTTTTTATTTATTTCTCAGGTTAATATGCAGTCGCAGCATCAAATAGTGCTAAATCTAGTCAATTGCGACAGAATAGCGGTTAAAAGTGTCCAATGACAGAAATCAAAGTGATCGTGAAGTCTAAAGTCCCTATTTGATCTTGCCCCATCAGTTTTGATGCCCCGAACCCTATTCCCGAACCAAACATAAGCCTAAACTGAGCCCAACCCATCACCCAATCCTGTGTGTGTTGAGTTTGTACTTTTATTATTTTTCTAAATTTTTATTTTAACTCGTTTTATTTTTTAGAGTTATTTTAGATTTATTTAGAATTTTCTACGATTTATTTTCTATTCTTATATTGCTTTATTTTGATTTTGATTTTTATTTTTATTACTTTTTAATTTTTAATCTTTAATCTTTATTTTATTTTATTTTTTTATTAGGATTGGTTTTTTTTAGAAAATTATTTTTAGTTTTATTAGATTTTACAATTTTTTTAGGACTTCAGTTTTTAGATTTTTAATTTTTTTAGTCTTTTTAGTTTAATAGGCTTTACTTTCTTTAATTTTATTTTCTTTTTCGTTTGATTTTTATTTAGAGTTAAGATTTTATTTTGGTTAATTTTAATTTTTTTAGATTGGTGGGTCACAATTAAACACACATACACACTAATTCCCTACACCCTATCACACAGAAGTAAACCCACACCCATCTTCAACATCCCATACACTCTCTCTCCTATCACCAACTCTTACCTCCATTAAAACTCAAAACAAAATTCCATAATCAAAAACCCAGCAATCCTCAAACCGAGAAAACCCAGCGACCCCATTACACCATCTCGACCCACCTGCTCGGAGCCATAACCCACGACCTTGTCACCCAAATCCGATTACATCACCACCACTACAAAACTAGACCCTGACCAACCCGGATTCGAACCCCCATCGCATCCTACCCGAAACACAACCACCACCGGCGAGATCCATCTATTACCCGTACTGGAGTTTTCCCACCAACCCGCAAACTTGACCAACTCGACCCCTGCTAGGGATCTCCAACCCGCTAGCAAGACCCGTTCGTCCCACTATTATAACTTTGCTCCGATGAGTCAAGAAAAATTTTACCCCAAATTTTTAGTTCTAGTTGACCACACTCCACTATATGCCCAAGCCTTTGAATATATTGCCTTCGTTAGGTAACACATGCAATTCCCGCATTTCAAGAACTTCTACTGATGACTCTCCTCAATTTTCCATAATAGGGGTGACCTCGACTACGGTCATCATACTTGAACATTTTTCATAACCTCCTAGGTATGATCTCCGCTATCCGTCCAATGGCCCTCATCTGCCATACTTCTTGTACAAACTTGTCCGAACGCAAATAAGATTCACTAATATATATGGAATCTTACTAAAGAAATCAACAATCCTAAACATAAGGCTCTACATCAAAGAACGCTAAGCTGAAAACACAGTAAGCCGTACAGACGCTAAAGGACACTAGAACTTGATGCTCTGATACCATATGTAACACCCCGCCTAATTAAATATCGGGTGGCCAGTCCTATACCAATCCTATACCAATCATGGCTCTGATACCAAGATAGAGAGGATCGTTAAGCTAATATTATTACGTTTATATTTAGGTTTTGAAGACGCTTTTTTCTTCTTCTTGGAGACCTTGTGAGAGCTAGTCTTACCAGTGTCGTAAGCAAATTGTTCACAAAATTCTCCTAATTCTTTCTTTCCTGAAAGATTATGTTTTTTAAGCTGTTTAGACAGCTTAAGGTCGTTACAGAGGGAAAGACCCTCTTGGATGACAACACTTATGAGTTGGCCATAAGTATAAAGGTCATAGGGGATAGAGATACCATCATGTTTATCTCTAAGCTTCTTTCGGACCTTTTCCGAAAAATAAGTGGGAAGGCCATCAATGAATTTTTCCTTCCAATGGGTAGAGTTAGCATCTTCTCTTTGAGTAACTCTGGCAAGGAAGACATCCTTATACCAGCTAAATTGGCTAAGAGTAGGACATCTAAGATTTTGTAACAATTCTCTGTTACGTTCGCGTTGGTAATCACCGCTGCCCACAAAATGATGAACAATAGAAAGAAGAAGGGTGTAAACAGAGTCTTGGACTCCATGATCACGCTGCTGTTCATCCTTAACAATTTTTGTGGCGTAGAGGATTTCATTCCTCTGCTGTTCAGTGAGAATATGCTCCCACCAACCTCGAAGGGTACCTGTAAATCCAGTAACGATCATTTTGGAAATACTATGATCGATGGCCTCATTATGCCTACATATGGTAGAATACATGCCCATTTGATGGATTAGTTCATAAATCTGAGATTCAGAAAGTCCATCAAGATTCCAGTCATAAATGGATTTACCGCAAAAGGTATTTTGCATAACCTGACTCTCTTCAAAGAGTAGGTCTTGAGGGGTAGGTCGATGATAGTAATTCTTTCTTGGGCCAAGAGGAGTACTACCAAAGGTAACTCTGTTGATTTTGTTTTCAGGTAAACCAAAATGATGTTCAAAGTCTTGAACCTCAACAAGAGAAAATTCTGAATCAGATTCAAAACCGTCATGGGATAAAGTATTAATTCTTAATCCCTGAAGATCTTTTTCAATATCTTTTAGTTTGGACATGAAATCAGCCTTAGTTCCTGATTTAAATCCATTAACTTCAAGAGGAGGTTGAATTAAAGGTTTGTCCAGACTCTTGACAGTAAAGTCAATGGCTTTAGCTAACATGGCATCAACATGATGCTGCTCAATTCTTTGGAGATGTTTTCCTATCGAATTAAGGATGAGGTTAGTATAGTTACCTTGTTTGACTAAAGGGTTAAGATCCTTAGTATAAGCAAGGTTCCTAGTATCTTTTTCAGCCTTAATAAAAGCAGTAGCTTCTAAGATAGGAGGAAGAGGGTCAGTGCTAGTGCTAGTACTGGTTTCAGTCTTCTGACTGGAGCTGGTTGGTTGACTAATTTTAGTCTGAATAACCAGGGGTTCAGTAGGAGGGTGAACGGAAGATATAATCTCTCCGCGTGCCGTAGTCCATTTGGTTTCAAAGGTATCAGGTGCTTTAGAGTCAAGAACAAAGAGTTCTTGTTCCCAAAGATCCTTATCCTTAGTATATAAAAGAAACCAAACAACAAAGGATATAACAGTCTTGTTATAATCGATCCATTTATAAAATTCATTTTTATAAATTTGTTGTTCTTGATGATTAAATTTTTTAAAGAACCAAGTCCTAAATTTTTCCCATTTAGGTTGATTAAACTCGGCACTACGTTCTTTCCTATTGTAAGAAAAATCCATAAAAAGGAAAGGAGTCAAAGTCTGACATTCATTTCAGATGGCGTAGGAGAAGTTCTACGCTGAGAAGGTTCATCTTTCTCATAAATACCATGTGGTATTTGATTATGAGTAAAAACACCATGAAGATTCATATCATCATGATATGAAGGATTCAAAAGAGGGGATTTTTCCTCTTCGACCGATTGTCTAGAGGCAGATGGAGGATAGGTGACGAAAGGTCTCCTGGAACTACTAGAGAGTCGAGTCCCGGAAGATTGGCACCTAGAAAGCTTCCTGAAATTTAGGAAGACATCCCCATCTTTTTCTTCAATGATATCCTCAATGTCATGATTATGACGAGGTTGAGGAGGAACAGCGTTTTCAATGACCCAAGTCTCTGGGAAGTTAATCTCATCCCAACTTATGGTTCTAGGTGTGTGAACATTAGAATCAATAAGATGTGTGTCAATTAACACAGTTTTACCAAAAGGGCTAAACTGTTTTATGTTTGGGGCTATGGTACTCATTACTTTGTAATAAATACGATAGACAATCCCAATGGTTTCTGAACCAGGAAGAAAATTATAACCTTTGGTCTGTACTCTAAGACTTAGAGCTTTACAAAGGTGTATATCAGTAAGGGACAGGGTTATGTTGGGAAAAACATCAAAATAAACAGGTCCATTACATAGGCTAGTTTCTATAGCCCCCATTAAAGATTGTCGAAAGTTGGTACATCTACCATCACGTAGTGTAGCTTGTAGACAGGCATTCATACCAGCAATAGTTAAAGGTTTAAAAGCAATTTGAATTAAACCTACATGAATAAAATGATAGTGTTTATCATTTATGTGATCAAGAAGATCACTAAGTTTAAACAATTCAAGTTTTTTATCTTGTTGGTTTAAACTGATGGTTTCTTCCATAGTTTTAATGGCATACTTACTTCTGAAGTTATACCAATCTGAATTAAACCTACATGAATAAAATGATAGTTTTTATCATTTATGTGATTAAGAAGATCACTTAATTGAAACAATTCAATTTTTTTATCTTGTTGATTTAAACTAATGGTTTCTTCCATAGTTTTAATGGCATACTTGCTTCTGAAGTTATACCAGTTTGTGTTATAAATAATTTTGGGCTGAACCTTAGGTATAGTCCAACGATTGAGATTCTTCTGAACCTCAAATTCCATTAATGAAGAGTTCTTCACGAACTCTTGTGGTTGTTGGGTGATGGTGTCCACCATATATGGATCCATAAAACAACAAATAAAGATGTTAATATCTGGAGGAATAGATACTGGAGTACTGTAAATTCAAAAGTGATTGAGTGACAGTAGAAAAGGGTTTGGCGTGAGTCCAATAAGTAAATAGTGCATTATAAAGTTTAAATGGTTTTTAGGGAAATAACCAGATTTGATCAGGAATAAGAAGTAAACTATTAATCGCAAAAATCAATACTATTAATGAATATAATAAGCTGTATTCAATAGTCTTTCTATCCCATAATACATCCCAGCCCACGGGTCAACGATTCACATCGGGACACAGCCAGCCAAACACGGCAATAAGGCAACCCGAAAACGTAGCATATCCAACGTGGAAATTCTAGGGACAAAATTAGGAACATATATAGACTAATAATACTCCTTATTATTATCATTGAATATGGATTTCTGACAATGAATAGTTTATACTGTACACATCGTGTGAATAGTAGACGACTGTTCAGATGAACGGAGGTTACTATTACGAATAGGAATCTACTGTTCAGGTGAACGGAGTCTCAGACTTCCATGTTCACCTGTCCGGTAGGTTACTATCACGATAGCTTTCTGATCAACAGTATAACCGGAAAAATCAACGGAAAATTCATGATGACACTATTCATACCGGAAAACTCAACGGAAAAAGCATAATTTCTACTGTTCACACCGAAAAACTCATGAGTTTTCCAGCTCACAGTACTATCTCCCAGATATTAACACAAATTTAGCCAATCATGGCTCTGATACCAAGATAGAGAGGATCATTAAGCTAATATTATTACAGACTAATAATTAAAACAGAATTAAAAACTTACAAATGAGTCACCGGAATGGTTACCGGATTATTACAAACCAGAGAGAGAGAGAATTCTATTCCGGGACCAAATTTATCCCACCAATTGAATACCCATCCGGGGTATGGATTCTGAAAAGAGTTGGGGCACAAAACAAAAAACCATGTGTGTTTGTGCTCAGCATTTTGATAGTAAAAAGCTTTAGTCCAAGCCTGGACATAATCAAAATAATTGTAAGTACCACCATTATGAGAACTTAATTTTCTCGTTTTTAAAGGGTGGATGCCCCAATCGCGGGGAGATAAAAAATGTTTCAACACCGCCTTGCTATAAGCAATGGGAGAGTGGGTATTACCCTGGTGTCGATTAATGTGATTAAAAATCACAGAGCCAGTCTCGGCGAGTATCATCTCATATACCGTCCGGTATTTGCCTTCTTGTACCGCATAACCATGAGAGTCAAGGTACCGGGACTTAAGTTCCCAAGGCTTATCCATCTGGATATCATCCTCAATCTCGAGGAGAAGTACAAACTCCGAAGTCCTGTTATTAGGAAGGGGTTGGTACTTAATAGTTTCCAAGACCTCTTTAGCAGATTTCTTTTTGTTAAAGGGGTTAAGAGGGGGAGCATTCTTGTCCCTATTTTTAGCGCTCTGGCGTAAAAACTCAACATAATCCTGTATTGGAGGATATTGATCATCATTCACGATGATAGGTGCTTTGCCAGGTCTGCGAGAATTCCCGCGACCACGCCCTCTAGAGGGGCCGCTCATCTGTCCTGCAAAAACTCCCTTGTTAGAAAATCGGGGAGAGAGTTATGTTCCCCTTTGATATGTTCAATATCAAAATCAAATGCAGAAAGATTAGCTTGCCATCTGGCAAAAATCTGTTTTGAGACAATATTCTCAACATCTTTTGGGAACGAGAACTCTTTGTTCTTGACTCTAAAGCACCTGATACCTTTGAAACCAAATGGACTACGGCGCGTGGGGAGATTATATCTTCCGTTCACCCTCCTACTGAACCCCTGGTTATTCAGACTAAAATTAGTCAACCAACCAGCTCCAGTCAGAAGACTGAAACCAGTACTAGCACTAGCACTGACCCTCTTCCTCCTATCTTAGAAGCTACTGCTTTTATTAAGGCTGAAAAAGATACTAGGAACCTTGCTTATACTAAGGATCTTAACCCTTTAGTCTAACAAGGTAACTATACTAACCTAAGCTGAAAACACAGTAAGCCGTACAGATGCTAAAGGACACTAGAACTTGATGCTCTGATACCACATGTAACACCCCGCCTAATTAAATATCGGGTGGCCAGTCCTATACCAAATTAAAACAGAATATACAGTTCTCTCATTCTTAGCAACACTATCGAAAACATTAACTAATCACCCAATACCCAATTAAGTTGGTGTTAAAAACTTTCCAAATTTTAATTCAACAAAATCCATTTTTAGTTTACAATTAACACAACACGTATTATTCTACAACACTGATAACCGAAAAAATAGCTCAAAAGAATTTAAATGCATTTGGAATAAACATTCCCAAATAATAATCCAATACAGTAATCCTAACAATAGTAAATGTATTAAAAAGATACGAGTACAAGACTGAAATTTTGACTCAGATAAAAAGATATAACTGAATTCCTTTGGGCAATATGCCCCAACTAAAATAATACTGTGAATCAAATGAAGATAGGCGTATAAGCAATACTCCATAGCTCCATAACTCATAAAAATCCTCTAAGGTTGACGTCCCTATTGCTGGACACCTGATATAGAAGGTACAATAGAAAAGAAAATATGCAAGGAAATGGGTCAGAGCCCGATTGTGAAAATGATTTTGAAAACAGCAAGTATTTAACAAGTGTAATAAAGCATTTATTATATACATGTTAGTATCCAAACTCTCACTTGATATTGTCACCTCTCATCTAGGGTGCACGCTTAACGTTTCCTATTAACCTCCTAGTTAATATTTCCTTCTAACTAGTATCCATAATATGATTATATCCCATGTCATAACCCTGTATGTCCCATGCCATACGTAGTACAATCATTCTTATAAGTTTCCCATTAACATGAATCGCTTCTCATTAATATGAATTAAGCTCTTCAATAAATATTCATTAACTTATTTCAATTCTTTTTCTTTATTCACCGTTATCTACATAGTCATCACACAGTAGATTATTTAACCACTATATACACATACATTTAATCCATTATATATATACATATATAATACGGCACCCCGAGTCACAGTTCTGGTGCAATGCATTACTCTGCTATCATGTCCCAAAATCGTTGGTCGTCGAATAGGGGACAAAAGGTTCGGTAAGTATTTCTCGAACCACAAACAACAACATACAATTGGAGGTGAACATAGATCTCGTATCCATGGGTCACGCACATACCTACGTTCCCATAGTCAGCGGACTTATCAACTCCCCGATAAGTCTTTCATAGACCTATGTTCTTGAGCGACAAATCAAAGACCCCATGGATTCATCAGGATATGACTGCCCACACGCGCAAACCTCCCCATCGATAGTAAGTAAGCTAGGTATGTCATACACATAAATCATCAATCAGTCAAATAGGAATTATCATACCTATAATATAATATCAACAAGTTACTCACATTACCCTAAGATAATTTCCATACGTAGCATTATATCTCCTATAAACACATTTTCTATCAACTAGGATTGAATACCATCATCACATGGCTCATAGTCTATAGTGTTTCATTCACACGACACGACTTATTAACAAAACCAACATCCTAACATCCTATAACATCTCTCCACTCCCGACGTCGTTAAGGTTCATGCGCGGAGCGTCTCGCAAAGCGAAATCCAAACAAGGAACCCCTCCAATACACTACTACTTAACTTTGTCGATTGAGGAGGTCCATCAACTTCAAATACGCTATCGGGATAACCTCATCCCCTCTTTCAACCAAATGTGGTCTGAACTCCCATCTCTAACCCGGAGCCATACCACTAAGCGCTTGTATTACACTCAGTCCTTGCGCAATCAATAATGAGCTTAAACTCACACCTTGATGTTCAAATTGTAACCCTAAGGCTACCCAGGTGTTATATTAAATATCCCCTACTAGACATATCCTTAATCCTCATGCATACCAATTATAATCCAACACATGAATCTAGCAACCGAAATTTCTTCCAATATAATTATCATCATTCTAATCAATTAAATCCCAATCAAATAAATTCGAATCTTATCTAGGGCCTGCTGATCTTTTCTAAGTCCCATAATATCCAATTAATAATCACCAAATATCTACAAAAGGTTTGGGATAAGAATCAATTCAAAGATTCTGGGGAGGTCGATCGATCGAAGGCAGGGGGTCGATCGATCGATCGCCCAGATAACAGCCCAGTTTTCTACATTTCTTCTACTAAGGGTTTATCCATTTTTTTATCAATAAAACCTTCATATTAACAACCCAAATGACTTATAATACTTACTACATGATATATCAACATATACAAATGATTTCTAATGATCTAAACATCCTAGAATCATCAAGAGTTTGAAATAAAAGCACATATTTATCCAATTTTTCTAGAAAATAATATACATGATATCTTCAAGAACACACCAATGATTCTCACAATTTTCCTCAACAGGTTCATGATTATTTCGTGGATTACTATCTACCTACAACATAAGTTTGATTCCTATATATCTCCATTATCTAGAAATCCATTAACAACTTTATCTTTTCATCTTCCAAACATGAAAAATCTCATCTTTTTATAACCATTCTAACATGGACAATATACAAACTTAGATTGCAATTATCAAACACTTGCCTCTAATGAAGATCTGATCCTTTGGGGTGGTGTATCACAGGTGGTTCTCCCTTCTTCGGTCAACCTCCGGTGGTGGTTGGTGGTGGTGGTGACCTTTGGTCTTTGGTTTTTCTCCTTTCTAAGTAAGTTTTTCTCTTCCCAAGCAACCTTTCACTCTCTGTAGGAAGATGACTTCTCTATTTTGTGTAGAGGACATGAATAACCTATGTACACTTAATCTCCAAATACTTATAATAGGACAAAATCCAAAATCACTATTCATCCCCCTTGTAAAAATGACCAAAATGCCCTTTTGGGTTGTCTTTTCATTTCCAAATGACCCAAGACTCAAAACCAACATCCAAATAGACTTTTCTGACTATTTGAACCCTTTCGGATGCAAAGACGCAGTCGAAATGAATATAAGGTCGATATAAAAATAATTTCCCTTTTTAATTTAACAAATTAGTCCCGACACGTCCCATACTGCGTTCGACTAAAAATTCAAATTACTGAATTAATAACTCACGGAAATATCAATATCATATCATTCATATATTACCTAAATATCTTTAAGTAATATACAGAATCATACATTTTAATATCCACAATTCGGATAAAACCCAAATGAATTAATTAATATTAAAATCCAATTAATTTAAAATATAACCCATTTTAAAAGTCAATAAAATCACGGGGTATTACACCCAATTGATATAAGTGTCTCATAAGAAGGAAATGATAAATGTGGAGATGTCTACTACTGAGATCCTGCAACCTTCACAGTAGCTGCAGCACGTCAAATGATAGGAACTCCTAGGCCTAGCGTCCCTGTGGATGGGCACCTAAAATATTTTTATAAAATTATAAATTTGGAGAAAACGGGTTAGAGCCCAAGAAAATATTTGAAAATTTTAGCAAGTGTTTAAAATGCAAAATTAACAGATACTAAATACATGTTAGGTTTATGTGCCCTCACTTAAGATCCTCACCTCTCAACTAATGTTCACACCTAACGAATCTTTTTAACTGGTCCTAGTTATACTACCCTGCCCAACTAGTCCGATCCATATCTATCTCTACACAAACTAACTTGTTGTTCCACCCGCATTGCCCATATCATATATGATCGCATAACCCATATAATTTATCCAATTATAACTTTCCCATTAGAGATTAAGTTTCCACATGCTTAGGTTATTTTAGACGTCACTATCTCTCTCATCTAAATAAGCACACGTAGTAGAATAATTCATAAGTATATATGTATTACTCTCATTATATATATACTAATATGAAACCCCTAGATTGAACTGCGATGCGTGCATACTCTGCTATCAAGTTTCGATACATCACATAATAATTAAAAGGACTATAGGTTCAGAATCACTCTTAAACCATAAATACGATTCACATAAGTTGTAGGCGAACATAGTTCTAGGCCTTTGGAATACGTACATACCTAACGCACCCAAATGACCGGTCACACCAATGCTCACATAAATAGTGATCAACCCTAAGTTCTGTGTTCTAAGGTATGAGTCTAAAATCTCCCAAAATGGCTCATCAGGATAAGACCGCCCACGACGCGAAACCTCCTGTGATAGCAAGCAGCATAGGTATGTTCATTATACAAAAATTTGCAATTAAGATAATATATGCATGCACTCATCCTATACATATATAAAGTATACTTCAAGTTTATCCCATAAACTAATAATTCACATTTTATTCCCATTTTCCATTATTCCTAACATCTCTTATTAATTGAAAGGATATAAATAATTTGATTAATTATTTCAGTAGGTACCCTCACCCCGTACTTACTGGTCCAAAACTTGGAATCATTATAACAAGCCCGAAGTATATTTTAATTCCCAATAATCTTTTTTTTCGATAAAGTTACATTCTGCATAGAAATATAAAATGATGATTTGTGTCTTTTCTTATCCGATTTTGAAACAATTTAAAACTACAAAGTTGTTCAGAACATGGTTTTACAAAAGAACTCCTGAGTACGCTACCAATTTCCGCTTAAAATAGTCCTAAACTTATCATACAATGTTCGTCCTTTTTCTAAAATGATTTTACTTGCGTTTGACTTTCAGATTCGTATGAGTTCACTTCATTTCTAGTTAGATAGTTTAATATCCAATTTAATCATATGTTTTCTCACATTTCAAAATCATCAATAAACTATATAATCCTAATCATGAGTTTTGTAATCCTAAATGATGTTATCTCAAATCAAGCCTTATAAACTTGGCTTTTATTCAAAAATCCAATAATCTTGCATGTATTTCAGCAAACTTATAATCAAGAAAGTTTAAACTACTTGCCTCTTTAGATGATTCTGAATTTTTTTTAAAGAATATTATGTAAGTTCCTCATCCTCATTCTTCCTAAATTCCGGCGGTGTATGGTGGTGGTGCATGGTGGCTATAGGTGTTGCTCCTTCTCTAAGACCCTTCACCTTCTTGAGAAACTCTTCATTTAATGGTAAAAGCTCTAATACTTTCTCTCCTTTGTCTTCTTCTCACTTTGATTTTTCAATTACCCATTTGATTAGCCAAAGATTTGTTTTTAAAGTAGCTAATCCCGTATCTCTTCATAGGTTGGAAATTCAAAGGTAAAAAATTGACTTTTCACTTATCGAGTTGACCCAAAAATGACCCGAGACCCTATACATATGCCCAAATATAGTTTTCAGACTATTTCAACCCTTTCAAATACTTTGGCGCACTCGAAATAACCATTTGGATGACCCATTCCAATTTATCTTTTTATCCCACAATTCAAGTTCCGACACGACTAACACGCGCGTCCCGACTAAATTACTATAATTGTTGTATTTCTCACTCACGACAATTATAATGTATACATAATAATTTATTACTTGTTCACTAAGTAATATTAAGTATATCTCTCTTACAAATAAATATCAACCCTTGTCACACTTACTTAATCTTTATTTTTAATTCGTATTAATTTCTAATAAATTTTCCATTTTAATTAAATTAAGCCCAATAATAAAAATCATTAAAATTACTGGGTATTACATACTTCCCCCTTATAACGGAATTTTATCTCGAAATTCAGGACAAGATAGTATAGTTGGTGGAGACAACTCGGATATTTATCGTGCATCTCATCCTCACACTCCCAAGTATACTCATGTATGATGCCCCCACTGAACCTGTTCAAGTGGAACTACCTTCGACCTCAACTTCCTATCACTATGGTATAGGATAGAGATTGGCCTAGCCTCATATAAAGTGTTGACGATCGATGATTCTCCCACAGAGAGCCCAATCGTATGCGCAAGCCTTCAGTTAAATCCACTACAGGAAAGAAATCCAAGTATGGGAAGGAACACTTTTCTCCCATCCAACTTAGAAGAGGAGTCACCGAGGGAAATAGAATGAGGTATTTCGGAGACCAACTAAATAAATGTATCGATATTCCTCCAGTTCTAGAATAGACTACAGTTCCCTCCACCACGGTACCAACTAGTGAAGACATCGAGCTCCATACTCCACGAACAAGTTCACCATGTTCTCTACGGATGGGCCAAAGCTTATAAAATAATGAGTGAAAAACTTTAGAACAGCTACCATAGGATTTTTAGGGGGAACAAACAAATGGTATCTTTCAGCTATCCATATAAGCAGCATAATTGGGGTTCCTCGTAAAAAATCAGAACGGCCTTCCTGCCAAGCATCTAGACCGTTCACAGTCTCTGCCAGTATCACCATCATAGGATTGCGATGTTATAACATCCATGATGTAATTACATCCGGTTGAGGTTCCATCATCAGGTCACCTATCACCACCAAGAGCCTCAAAGTTAGGCCCAAAATAATGGATTCAAAACAATCCACCAGTAAAATCAACATCAATACAACCTCTTCAACACAATAGATTCATCACAATCCAACGAAGGCGGTAAGCTCCACTTTACAACTAAGCTTTCTTTCTTCTCATCCATATACCAACCAAACTGTTGAGGCCTTCCTCTATTCAAAAACACTAAAAAGCACATTTTTCCTACTTTTTCTCAAAATAAATCCCTTCAAAAGGAAAACTCTTTGCCACTATGCCTCAAAGACCTCTCTTTATTCCAAAAACACATTCTCCTACTCTTTTTGAAAAACTCAGTAGGAAATTAAAGTGCATGTAGAGTAAGCCACTAAATCAAGATAATCAAACAAAATATGCATATTTTTTTTACTTTTTTTAGTCTCTTTTCAGTTACAATGCCGCTACATCAAGCATGCGATATGGTCAATGCCAATCTCTCATAAAAAATGATGAATATGCAAGAAATCCTGAATGGAAAGAACTGGAATTGGATGTCACCTCATCTTCCTCATAACCCTCTCTCCTAAGTACTGGACGTGCCTAAACTCATGCGCCATCAACCACAATATCTCGAGGAGACATCCACTAAGGGTAAAAGGTTACCTACATTCCTAATAGAGAATTAGCAATCCTACCTAACGCCATTTGCACCACCTTCGACATCTATGATCCACGTCTGTCTAAAAACCCTCGCAATAAATCCCCCAACAACTGCTTAACCCCTATATATACCGATCGACATGTGCCTATTTCCCTTCCCAAGGAAGCCCAAAAGACCATGCCACTACCAATTAACAATTCCTACCACCCTCCGATCGGTAGTACCCCTGAAACTTTGTACAAAAAATCCCCAAAAATGATAAAAATTTCCCGAAATATTCCTATAATTGCCAAATGAATATTGGAACATTTCTTCACCAAGAAAACTATTTTTCAATCTCCTAAATACCCATCTGAATTCATGCCACTTTTTATCCCCATCTTAAACCCAAAAATTCAATGCCCTCGTATCCCAAAAACTCACTACAACTCCCGAGCAGAAATCAAATGCTTCCCCAATAGAGCTACGTAATATCCTATTCATTTCCCCAGTAAAAATTCTTAAATTAAAATTTTTTCTAGAAAAATTCCAATTTCCCCAAACAGAGCTACAAGCCCTAACCGAACATCTCTCCCCAACAAACACATTCCCTGGTGGAATCCCAAAACCTCAAGTCATCAATTATTTCCCTAGCGAAAATTCCAGACTAAGAATTTGAGCTCCCCCGTCAAAGTTATCTCTTCTCAAAAAGACATAATCCCTAGACAAATGTCCCTTTCCTGGTAGAGTCTAAAAAAAGGTAAAATAAAGGCTCATCAGAAAGTAAACCACCCGCATTACGAAGGTCCTCAGAATTAGTTGCCCCTATTTAAGGTCCTAAGAATTAACCTCAATCCTTAGAATTGGTCGCCCCTACTTAAGTCCTCAGAATTGACATCAACCCTCAAAATTAATCTCCCCTACTTAAAGTCCTCAGAATTGACCTTGACCCTCAAAATTGGTCGCTCTTACTTAAGTTCCTCAGAATTTTCCTCGACCCTAAGAATTGGTCGGTCTAACTTAAGGTCCTTAAAATTGACCTCGATCATCAGAATTGGTCGCTCCTACTCAAGATTCTCATAATTGACCTCGACCTTCAAAATTGGCCGCTCTAACTTAAGGTCCTCAGAATTTACCTCGACCCTCAGAATTGGTCACCCCTCCTTATGGTCCTTAAAATTGACCTCGACCCTCAGAATTGGTCCCTCCTACTTAAGTTACTTAGAATTGACCTTGACCCTCATAATTGGTCGCCCCTAGTTAAGGCCCTTTAAATTATCCTTGATCCTTAAAATTGGTCACCCCGACTTAAAGTCCTCAGAATTAACATCTACCTTCAGAATTGGTTGCTCCCACTTAAGGTCCTCAAAATTGACCTTGACCCTCAGATTGGTCGCTCCAACTTAAGGTCATCAGAATTGACCTCGGCCCCCAAAATTGGTCTCACCTACTTAAGGTCCTCAGAATTTACTTCGACCTGCAGAATTGGTCACTCCTAGTTAAGGTCCTTAGAATTGACCTCGACATTCAGAATTGGTCGACACCACCTTAGGTCCTCAGAATTAACCTCAAACCACATAATCGACCATCCCCAGTATCACCTTAGTTCATCGCAATTAACCTTGACCCTTTGAAATAGTCATCCTCGTCACCTTGGTTCGCAAAATTGACCTCTTTTCTAGAATATCATGTGGTGCCTATTCGACCTCTTTCACTTGTTCTAAGCTCACCCGTTGAGGGTATCTGTAGATAAAAAAAAATTGGAACCCCCTAAGTCTCTCTTTAGGTCCCTATAACCTCCTCATTTCACTGCAAATCCTAGATCATACTCCGAGTACAAATCTAGAGGACATTGGGTACTCTCGAGCCCCATTTGACTTCGGTCACCTCTATCGTCAGAGTGAAATATCAATGAATCTTAGAAGGGATATGAATCCCCTTTCCAATGGTCCGCTTTGTGCATGAATTGGACGAACGATCCATTTTACTATCAAAAATCGATCTGGAGGACACTAGGCTCTCCTAGGCCCCGATTTGACACCAATAAACTTCACCGTCAGAGCTAAAGCTCAATGAATCTTTGAAGTTCATTTAATCCACTTTTCAATGGTCAGCCTGAATGAAATGGCATAACAATTCGGACGAACGATCCCTTTTCCACAAAAACTGATTCAGAGGCCATTGGGCGTTCCCGAGCTCTATTTGACTAAATTCAACTCTTCACCTTAAATGAGACTAAATGAATATTCGAAGGTCATAAAATAAAATTTCTAACGGTCCACCGCGTGTGCGAATCAGCCTTACGATACTAACAAATGATCCATTTTACTCTGAAAGGTCACCAAGCTGTTTCGGGCGCTGTTTGATCGAAGTCAACTCTTCGAACCGAGCGAATCTCTTTGGAACATTGAAGTACCTCACACAAACTTTTGAATGGCCTACCCCGTGAGGGATTCAGACTTACGATTCAGGTGAACGATCCATCGTCGCCCGACGATCTCCTGTCCAAAAGATTGACGGGTGCTTTCAAGCCGCGTTCTATCCAAAGTTAACTCCTAGACCCAGGAGTGGCCCTAAGTATTCTTAACGTTCTATGAATTATATTTCTAACGGTATGACCCGCACACAATTTCAAGTTACGGATTGAATTTTACAAACGTTTTTTTTGAAAAATTATACGAGAGTGACAATTGGAAGGTCCATTTCCCTACCTATCGGCAGTGTGTCTTGGTTTACATGCCGATAGGCAAGACAAGGACAATGTTGATTGATAGTCCCCCTACCTTATATAAGAAGATCATGTTCTCACTTCGAAAGACACCTCAGAACCATCAATTTCTGTGATCTCAATAATATTCTTCTACAATCAGCAAAGTTTTCTTCTGTGAAATTGTTCTCTACCTTTCATTCCCATCACTCTCATACCAAATTTAGCAATAATATCCTTCTCTCTCATACCACATTCATACCAACTTGCAAGTAAGTTCATCAACAGTCAAGATCAATCTTTAAGTCTCCAAAGAAGGTTCAAACATCATTTTCTCTCTTTAAAAATCCTTTTATTCTTGCATTAGTTATATAAATTCTTAATTTACCCTTTGGTTTTATATCATACACATTAATATCACATCATTTATTAATTATGTTGCACATGATTTATAGAACGTTAAGAGGGTTACATCTATAAATTCCGGCAGGATTCCTCATCACATTTTCTCAAAACTAAAAATATATTTTCCACACATACACACACATATAATAAACTCCCGTTTGAATCTACGGGATAAATCCCACCCTTGTGATGCATGCGAACTACATGAACGTTGATGCCTTTATAGGCTACGGAGGTATTTCAGGCTTAAACCCGAGACACGAGTCCTATTTTTGTATTTTCATCTTTTTCCTATTATATCCATATATTATTCATATATACCATACTTGTGATTCATACTTGCATCTTCTTCGGATGACCTCGCTCCATCTTTTCCATGATGCGAGTCGAGTGATTCCGATCTACACTTATATACACACACACACACACCTCACGAAAAAATTAAGGAAAATAGTAACGTAAGACTATGAGAGATCGAAAGGGCGGGATGGTTTCCTAACACCTTTTCATTCCATAACTTAGCCCGCGAACCTCTGAACTATTGGTTTCGCAAGCATTAGTTTGTCTTTGATGACGCTCTCTCGAGGCGGCGACATGTTCTTTTGTAAGTTTTGTGCAAAATAGGTTGGCAACATTATCTCTTTACATCACTCCAAAATTGACAACGTCCGAACCACCCCATGGTGTAGAGAGGGGCGCGGGACCTTTATATCTTCCTCTTTATCCCCTCCCCCTGATAGCGCTCGGGGAAAAAGGGGAAGATCTCAGGATGGCCACACTTATGTAGACGCATAAACTCCGAGATGAAAAATTAAGTATACTACTTTGATTAAAACTTTATCCATACTGGAATAAAGTGATCTACTTTTTCTAATCTATCAACGATGACCCAAATGGCATCATTTCCCCTTTCGGACCTCGGTAACCCTACAATCAAGTCCATAGATATGCTCTTCCACTTTCGTACTAAGATCTCTAATGGATGAAACTCTCTAGACGATCTCTGGTTCTCTACCTTTACTAAATGGGAGGTGGCACACTTAGATTCAAACTCCTTTATATCCTACTTCATTCCTTCCCACCAATTCTATCTCCTCATATCATGATACATCTTGTCACCCTTGGGATGCATAGAGAACTATGCACCTTGATCAAACCAACCATATGTATATCGATCTCTCCAACACAACCAGCAACCCTTGGAAAATGTAAACCTCCATCTTAGTTGATAGAATAAAATGGAAATCCTTTGGAAAATATTCCCCACACCTTCTCTTGATAAAAAGGATCCAACGATTGGTCCTAAAATTACCCGTTACACAATATCTTGCATAACTTCTATGGATCTCATAAATACATCTACTGCATCAACTATATGCAAGGAGTCTCACTCCTCTGACCATATAATCGATAAACTATATGTTAATCGATGTGTCAAGGCATGTGTAGCATATTCTCCTTTCCCGAATGATACTGAATAGAAAAGTGGTAATAATGAACAAACTCCGACCACCTCCTTAGATGCATGTTCAAATCACATCAAGTTAATAGATATTAAAAGATCGTGTGGTCGAGAATAACATGAACCTATCACCCAATAAGTAATGCCTCCAAGTACGGAGCCCAAAATCTACAGCCAAAAATTTCAAATCATGGGTGGGGCAGTTTCCATCATGAGTCTTGAACTTATGGTAAGCGTAAAATATGGGAATATCCTCCATAAAGATCCCTCTTATGCCATTTAATAATGCGTATTTATAGACAAAGTACTCCACCCCCATCACGGGGTAAGGCAAGTATGGGTGCGATCATGAGCCTCTTTTTTAAATACCTAAAAATTCTTCAGTAATGCTTATCACAATCAAATGATATCCCCTTCCTGGTAAGGTTAGCTAGTGGCTTCAGAATCGTGAAGAACCCTTGAATGAACCTCCTAGAGTACCTTGCCAACAAAAAAAATTCTTAAATTCTATAACTGTTTTGTTCTTCCCTCACTCTATCATTATGGACACCTTACTGGATCCATGCAAATCCTAGCCTCTGATACAATGTTCCCTACAAATTTCACCTACCTAACTAAAATCCACACTTGGAGAACTTAGTGTACAACTTGTGTTCCCGAAGTGTTTGTAATACTATCCTAAAATTTTATGCATTGTCGTCCTCGATCGGTATACTAATATGTCATTGATAAACATAATAATGTAATGATCAAAGTATGGTGCAAGACCCTATTCCTTAGATAAATTAACATAGTTGGAGCATTGGCCAACCGGAATGGCATGTCTTCGAGATAACCTCCTCTCGAAACGTTAGCTGGGGATAACCCAAATGCAAATCAATTTTTGAAAAGAAAGACGCTCTCCTAAACTAATCAAAAATGTCATTGTTATGTAATAATAAATACTTGTTTTTTATCGTGACCTTGTCCAACTCCTTGTAGTCCACTCATTAGATGTAGTGAACCAACCTTCTTTTTAATGAATAGGAATAGAGCTCCCCAAAGTGACGTACTCCTCTGAATGAACCCCTAACTCATAAAATATCATATTTCCTCCTGCAACTTTTTCATCTTTAAAGGATACATCCTAAACGGTGCCCTTGCTATAGGTTGGGTGATCGATGCCAATTATATGACAAAGTTAATCTCAGGGATAGGCGTTAACCCTAGTACCTCCTCCAACACGTTTAGGAAATCCTAAACTATCGGTATAAACATTTAGGGAACCACGATATCCTATGATGTTATCTCATCAATGTATTAAAGGTGTGTCCTAGACCCTCCCTCAATCTTAAGCATCACTATAAGAAACATCTTCTAACCTGGAATGGCAAATGCGATAACCTTCCTATTGCAATTGATATGTGTGTGATACTGAGTCAACTAGTCCGTACCTAAAATAATATCATTAGATCTCATATCTAATACCAACAAGTCGTCTATAAAGCAAAGGAGACCCTACCCACTGGGGTATCTATGTGCAAAGAAATATCGATGGAAATATCTATAAGGTCATGTGTCATGGAAAATCTACGACACGTAAACGAATGGTATGCTCCAACATAAAATAAAACTCGTGTGAATGAACCATAAACGTTAAAAAAAACTCAATGGCATGCGGCGGGTCTCTAGGTAGTGGTGGTAATGTTGGGTACTACGGTGGCATAGAAAAACCTAAAATTGGGGTGGGGCTAGCAACATCCGATGCTACTCCTACTGAATCTAGCGCTGATGGTCTTGGTTTCCCTTATGGAATATCTTGAATGAATGGCACTTCTCCCCATAAGTATAACAATTTACCTTAGAGGAACCATCAAAATGGTGGCCGTGTTCCCAGCCCTATTGACTATGTTCATGTTGTTAATCCTCCTGACCATAACCTAGTTAGATCTTCCCACGTTGGTCATGGCCTAGTTCCCTTAGCCTTGATAAGCTTTTACTTATATCAACTTTGATCATCCGACCCATGGAACCTCTTAAGGTACTGCTCCCCTGTGTCGGTCCCCTCGATTGGCAAGGGCCTCACTGAGCTCGGGATGACTCTCTACTGTCTCTAGTCTTAGATACATGTCAGATTTAGACCTTGTACGTTTTAGGAACTCTATCTCTCTGATAATCACGAAGATCCTAGAAGTATAGGAGGGAATCTTCCGCCACCCATGTGTAAGTGATGAAGGTCAAATTACCCTATAACAACTATTAAATACTCCACATGAGTCCTCTCATAAAAAGATCCATCTTCTTTACCTTAGTATTTTTCTCCTTTTATTCAAAACGAGAGAGATGAGTTAACTACCTCTGATAATGGGCTACCATGCGATCGCACTGCTAAATTCTCATAAATTTGCTTGCATACTGGTGGCTATAGTAAGCTGGAAGTAATTGCCCATAAATCTTTTCCAAAAATACCAAATGGTCATAGATGACTTCTCTTTATCGTTGGTAAATGACTCCCATGACTATAAATCATATCCAACTAGCTTAAATCTATCCAGCATTCGCTTTTAAACATATTAAAACTCAATTAGAAGAAAGTGTATCTCAATAATTGTTCTACACTGTTGATAAATTATGGGATTTACTGTACCGTTAAACTCGAGGGGAATTTTTTTATAAAGGCACACCAAGCCTTCTCCTAAGTATGAGTTAAATGTGGTTCAGGTGTAGTCATGAGTGATGGATACTGTGGCTGATCTAGCCTCACGGCATCCATAGAAGCAACCATTACATGTGACATAATGGAGACCGGTCAGTCAAAGAAAGTATTTATGAATGACTCTGTGGTTGTGGCTATGGCCAAGGCCATGCAGCCCTAGGCTCACTGGAAGTTATCTTCCTATAAAGTATTCTTCCCCTCCTTTTGTTCTCCGTCTGAAAAATAAATAAAAAATTGCATTAGAAATATTATAAGAGTAAGAGTACAAAGTCTAAACAGTTTAGCTCTACTAGTAGTCATAGAACGCAACCTAAAAAATGGTGGATCCACTCAAGATCTGACAATAATAAAACTTGGAATTTAATGATAATGACTGTGACACCCCCAATAAATCCATAATTAGGTTGAGTACTTTTAAATATAAAATTTTTGAGAGTCAAATAATAAATAACATTCTAGATATAACTGAGATATAAGAATATAAATAAAGACAATGAGAAATAAATAATTCAAATATGATACCATTCAGCAATAATAATATAAAATCCATCAACTGGAGTGTTAAAAAGTAAATAAACCATAATATCCAACTTTGAATAAAATCCAACTAAAACAAATAAATCCCATACATAAGTAAACATCTTGTGTGAATAACTATATATAGGAATGACGAAATGTAAAAGACATGCATGCTCGATACCTAATTCGTAGCACTGATCAAAATAAAATGAACTAGAGAAACACTTCCAAAGATCATAGCTTAAGTTTGTGGCAGTTGCGTCCTAGGACCTGTAATGAGTTCCATGAAAATTATTAAACCTAGAAAGTCTACAATGTGTAAAAATATCATTATATTTGGGTCATAATAATAAAAATATATCTTCCCCTGATATCAATTTGATTATGTTATTCTCACCCAAATAATGTGTAAACATGTTGTGTTAATCCCTAATACCCAAAGGTAATCCATTTTTGTGATTCCGTCTTTTAATTAATATCCATTAATTTAACGTTCTAGAGTTATTTTTCCATAGAATATAACCAAAATGTGTAAGCTAATAGTAAATTGCACAATCCAGACTCCACTTTAGTCTACCCAATCATATAGGGCCATGCACTTTGTGTAACCTAAATGCAAAATCTTGAACCTTCAGGTATCACTCGTTCCACTACTAGGTATAGTTATAGGAAATACCATCCCTATAACCTCAAAGAAAAAATAAGGGAAAGACCAAATGTATAACACTATACCCTTAGTTATAGGAGATGATCGAGTCCCATTATCCCAACTCAGGAGATGGGTGCCTCAACGCATATGGTTTGGGTAATAAGACCGAGGTAAAACCCCTATCTCTCACTAGGATACGAAGTGAGATCACGTCATATGCACCCCCATTAAATTCTTACTAGTAGGTTACCCACGAGCACCCCCTATATGTTCACATAATCCAAAAAATCAGCAAAAAACCCTACTCTATGGGTTATTACAAGTAAGATAGATTAATTCATGTGTTTACCAGCCATGTAATATTAGCAAATCATTTAGACCTTACTCTGAACCTCAAGGTTCCTATTAATAGGTAATGTCCCTAACATACTATTTTAAGTTAATATTAATTTACCCATGAAGTCTTGGAGTAAATGTTTTGATTAAAACTCTTAAAATCCAAAATTAACCCAAAATTGGCTAAGCCTATAGAAATATATTGCTCTGCCTATATGGATCAATTCGATCTTGGTCCAGATTAATCCACAAGGTTTGGGTGGCTAAGTTTGTACCATGTGTCATCAATGGTGGCTGTAAATACCTCAATTTCACCTCAAAGACACTAAATAATAACCAAATCCTTCCCTCCAAACATATAAGCTACGAATTAATATTTTTAACATGATTCTACAAGAATTAAATTATTCTAAAATAATTAAAGGGTCAAATTTATATACTATCAATCTAAACCTCACTCCATCTTCTTCAATCAGCTGGGGTTAAATTAATAATCGATCATAAGACAATTCTAAAAATTAACATATGGGTTTTGAAGCTTATTGCATATGCAATACATATCTCAAGTTTCTATCAATAAATTACAACGTTTATTACATCAACTTGTTCATTCAATCTTTGTCCATATGGGATAACGGGTTCACCCCGAGGTGCGCAGGGAATGGGATCGAGGAAGATTTTTCCCTTTCTTCCACTCGCACGGTGTTTGCAATGTCCCACGGAAATAAATTAGTCATCGTCAAGGGGTGGATGAAAATTTAGATATTGGAGTCGCCAACATATTTTACCTAGGCAAAAGATGTAATCATCCTAAAGAAGCGGCATATAACACTAAATGATGCATAATAAACCAAATAGATTACAGGCTCGGGATCTAAGTTACAGAATGGAAAGGTGTTAATCTCCCACTCCGCCATTTCGATCTTTCATGGGCTCTAAAAAATATTCTTTTATTTTCTCCAATGTATAAAACATGTGTGCAGTGAAAAGTGTATACATAGATGAAAAGTGCGTAAGGAGTGACATCATTGTGTCCACGTCATGGAAAAGAAGAGAATGAATCAATCGATGGAGTATGAACAAAGAAAAGATGACATCATAAAAGTAGCCAAAATATAAGTGATGCATCGGATCATGATTGACTATAAGAGAATGAATATGCTAAAAACGAAGAAACGATATGAAAATGGATACACTGTAAGAGATGCACCATATTAGGACTCTTTATGGACAAACGAGTACACATGTCAGCGAAATCGCTACAGAGTAAAAATAGATACTAATAATTTCTAATAAATAGTCTATCAGTGATGCAACGAATCATAAATCATTACAAACAAGTGAATACGCATGCCAATAGGAATGCAAAAAAATAAAAATACGTAGGCAAATATATGTATGAAAATGCTAACACAAATGGGGTGAAAAAAGTAAAATACATAGAATGAGGATTTGAATCCCAAGATAAATTCGGGTGCCTACGTAACCGATAATCAACATCCAAATCCACGTAGTTCGAAAAGAAATTAAAGGTGGTTTCTAACCCATAAATTTGAAAATAGAGTTTTCTATTTTGATTTGTAGAAAAGCATGCATAAGTGGTGAAAATGTAGAAAAAAGGAAGAAAACCATCACTTTGGGTCCATGAATTAAAACATTTTTTTGGGGGGGGGGGGGGGGGGTTCTTATTTATGAAAATAGACTTTGAGGATATATAAATAATAAAAAGGTGATTAGTCATGAGAAAATAAAGGCTAAATAGAAATATGTTCTAAAAGTAGAAAAGTGTACGAAACGATATTAATTTATTTAGCTTGAATAGAGAGAATTTAGACCTTCTTAAGAGCTTGGATTCTGATTTTTGAGGTGACGTGATCGGATTTTGATGGTGGAAAATTTTAGGTGTGGGTAATGTAACGAAATGTTGAGAAAATATTTGAAAAGTGATGTATTAAAAGGTTGTCACACTAATTTCGAGGCCAAAAGTTCAAAATAGCGAGGTCCGGATTTCCTTAAATAAAATAACCTAAAGGGTCTGCCCTGTGGGTTCTGTCAATAGAAAGGCCTACTGGACTTGGAGGCCATGTAAAGTGTTTCCTTCCTGCAGGCAGAGGGGAAAGGGTCCATATAAGTTGTCCTAAAAGGGATTTTCTGAAAAAACGTAAGTGTGTTTCATGCACGACCTGGGTCATTAGAAAGAGGATTCCAAAACTTTCTAGAAGTTTATTAAGGTAATCTTCAGTAAGAGAGTTAACAGAAATAAAATATTGCTTGGGAGTGTATGATGACCTTTTGTTTAGGGTTTTGGAGTAAAAAGGCCACAAAATGCGAATCGTAAGTCCGATTCATGCATGGTATGGACTGTTAGGAAGGAGATTCAGAGCCTTATAAAGTATGTTGAGATATTCTCAGGATCGAGAGTTGACCAAATTCAAATAGAGCTCCGGAGTATCCCGTGATCTTTTAGGTAAGTGCTATGTTAAATGTGAACTGGAAATCCTATTCACGCATGGCTAGGATCCTTGAGAAGGGGATTTAGATACCTATGAAATTGTATTGACAAACTCTTAGGTTCGATAGTTGACTAGAGTCAAACGGAGCTCCGGAGGATCTGGTGACCTCTAGTTATGGTTTGAAGGAGGATTAGGGGTTCGGGAATCGAAAGGACATTGTTTGGACCCTAAAGGAGATGTGTGGGGGTATTAGTATGGTGTATACATAATACGACTAGTCTATACGTTCTTAATCGAATCAAACTAGGGTTTATAAGTTAATTATAATTTTATTTGCTTTATTAATTAGTTATCTAATCTTTCGTACAGATTCATATATATAATCATCATCATAACATAAATTCAATGTTATTATTATAGAAAGTAAGCTTGTCTTAAGGGGATCGTTGAATTCAACCCTACAACCCTCCCCTCTCCTTTCTTCTTAGCTGCTTGGGCCCTCAAATGTGTTTTACGAGTTTTTGGTAATGCAATTAACTTATATTACATGTTAATTTCATTGGGTTGTGCCCCCTATATTGGTATGATTATAAAAGGCCCAAAATAAGCCTCTAATGATCTCAAACTTGTCCCAACACATATACTAACCAATTGGATCCTTTTTTTTTATTATTCTTAACTCAACATGGGGTTTCAAAACATCCTAGAAATTTACCCAAACGTTTAAATATTTATTTAAATTTATTAATTAGCTGATATATGTCATTTTTAATTAATTCTTATTTTTTAATTAATTGTGAGTCGATATTACAAGAACCTCCTTCACGATCGGTTGGATCCAGTGTCAAGGGAATAATCCAAATAAGAAAAACAATAAAACTTAGCCGCGTGATCTTTCCATGACCGCCCATAATGCTATATCACTAAATATTTTTCTTAGTACATTAATATAAGTTAGTCAATTACTTAGTCGCATAAGGTGTATTTTTTTTCAATTATAACTAATATTTATCTACGCAACACATTATTCAAATACATAACAGTACATATGCTTCATGTCAATCTACAAAATTACATGTCAAATGTGATAAGTAATTATTAATTATATAGCAATTAATAATTAGAATCAATCTAAATAATGAAAAATAGAATGTCAAGAGTAATTACTTTTTATAAAGAAATTAATAATTATAATAAATACCATAAAAATTTAGGGTATTACAGGAGTACACATTTGTTTTTCTTTTGTCCTTCACATGGAATGGCTGAATTAGATCATGCTTCTATAGGATGTTTTTTTTTAGAATTTGTAGAGGCTTTGTTTGTGGTGCCTTCTGCAAAAACATTGGCAATGAAACAAGTTTTTATGCTGAGATGCATGTTGTTATTACTGGTATTGAGATGACTTGGATACAAGTGGCATAACCTTTGGTTGGAAATTGTCTTTATGTTCTTAACTGCTTAAAAGATGACAACTATACATTCCTCCCTGGCCCCTTAAAGTTAGATGGATGAACTGCAAATCCCATATATCGCATATGAATTTTGTGGCCACTCATATTTTCATAGGAGGTAACCAAGTTACGGATGCTTTTGTCAAATATGGGATTAGTTAACAATAGTTTAAAGTGGGAGTGGCCAGTTCCTGTGAAGATGACAACATTATTGGCTGAAGACATTTGTTCCTTCCATTATAGATTTTCCTAAGACTGAATTTTCTTTTAGATCGAAGTCTTGTAAGCCTGCTTTTTACGAATATAAAGATGATTTAGGAAGTATAGTTCTTCTAGTCTTTATTATTAAAATGGTTTGGGTTGGATGTGCCACATTATATGGTTTTTGAGCCTAATGTATCTATATATAAAGATACATTTAGGACTGTTTTGTTTTGTTTTGCTTTTATTTGGAAGATACGATTTTAATGTCCCCTTCTATTTTTCTTAGCCACTTGAAGGCTTTTTTCCACTTTTTCATTTTTGATAAAATTTGTGAAGGTTCCATCCCCCTTGCCAAAAAAATTTATTAAGCGTTATTTGTTCAACCCTCCTCATTATACTTTTTACAGTTTAATTTTTGAGGGAATTAAAACATCAATTATCTAAAATAGAATTTTTTTTCATATAAAAAATCAACTTTGATCGCCTTCATTTTTTCTGAAAAAATGCTAATATCATTCTGTCTTTTCAGCAAAATTTTTGAATGAAGAATAATAGGTATACTGATAAACGTACCTAAAAAACAAGTGGTGTTAACACTACATAATGTAGCGTGTGAGTTTACGTGGGATCCACTCCGCTTGTTTGTTTTCGATATAAATTCTCGGTATATCTACCACTACCATATCTAATCTTTAATAATTCAAGGGTGTGGTACAGCGTAAGTGGTTCTTTCTCTTTTAATCAATGATCGGGAGTTAACTTTAAATTTTTGGACCAACTGTCCCATTCTTCAAAGTGTCTACACATCAACGAAGGAATTAATCGCTAAGTCACTAATGAATTCCCTAGTGTAAACAAAAAAAAATCCAATACAACACTCAATACGAGAGGCAAATGTTAAACCCACGTGCCATTAACTGACAGTGATCAGTTAATATTACGGTGACCTTATGGGTTTACAACCAGAGAGTTGTTTGTTCCTGAGACAAAACCCTAGTATAAGTCATAAAACTCTGTTTTTTACCTTCATAGTTTTTCCCACTGCCATTATTGTTCTGAAACTTACAGTGCATACAAAGCATACCATCACCAACACACTGTATAGGTATGTATTCAAAGATGTTGAGAGAGAGAGAGAAAGTCAAAGAGTTATTGAAATGTCAAATCAATCTACAGTTATTCATCAGAACTGCTGCTGCGTACATGTACTGTTTGTTGCATCAGTATATGTAGCAAATTTGCCCAACTAACAGAAACTGGGCTCCACACCTTTGCAGTTTTAGCCTCATCTCTCTCTCTCCCTGACATAAAGCTGCCACCAAGATCCATTCATTGCCAGCCTCTTTAACCTTATAATCCTCTTAAATTAATCGTACTATTATTACTGCTTGTACCATCTTTTTACCCCTACTATGTTATAAGTATAGTCTCCCTCTCTCTCCCCATCTCTCGCTCCAAAAGATAATCATTTGCTATGAATAATTCAAACAACAGTGAATCTCAAATGGTATATGTTCCATCCATCAACAGAACACATCACTCCACTAACCAAAGCAAAAGGGTATCATATGCACCCCAAAAGCTGGTGTATTTGCAGGATGAAAAGCCTATCTCAACTACATTTGCCACAAAATATACTCTCACCTGTCTTGTTTATGCAGTGACCTTTCATAAGACATAACACATCACCATCCTCCTCTGCCAATTGGTGATACTTAGGCATTCTTGAAGACTCAACTTTCGCACGAATAATTGAAAGATAAGTGAATTATTAAAGACACAACGCTGGAAAGAAAATCCACTTGAAGTCTTGGATCATCCATACATTATATACCTGTATCATCTGTCATCATTCCCAAAAATAGAGTAGATCTTCTGTGATTGTCTCCTTCTTAACTAACTAACCTAATTCATATTGTTAGACTTAGCTTATCTCTTCTTTCTCTCTATTGTATAAAAAAAATAAACAATTCATAGTCAATGCCACATTTTAAATTGGAATGGTGTTGAAAAGAATCTTCAACAAATGAAATGTTGATTTAATTATATATGTCACATACAAGCTCCAACCGATGAAGCAAATTCCATACCGTTGCAAAAGTGGGGGGCCTACGAACTATACTAGGTCTTAAATTATAGTGGAAGGTTGGACGCATGACATATAATATTATTTTTATTTATTAAAAAGTAAATAACAATACAATTTTGCCATACCCTACTGTAGTGTAAAACAATAAAACTAGCACATGTAGGAAGGAAAATGACACATGAGATAACAAGTACACATTTGTGACAAATTTTTGCTACATCTCTGCATAGGTGACCTAAGCATTTTATTTGTACTTTAAAACATGGACTGTCATTTCTTGCCATATAGCACATCTTATCTATTTAACTTGAAATTGAGTTTTTTTTTTTTTTGTGAGTTTTCATTTGGTTTAATGATTATATTAATGACATGTGTCTTTGAAATCTGTCATTTTTGGAAGGCTTGGTCTTGTTAAACCAGTATATTATAAACTAGATTTAATCCTCCCATGATATGTGGACGCTTTTAAGATTAATTAAATAAATTACATAATAAGATAAATTATATATTAAGATAAATCAAAATTGACTTTTAGCGAGAATGTAAATATAATTCAAGAAATATTTCCATATGTCTGTTTTTCCCCCAAAAATCGATATCGACAAAAATAAGACATTTTTGTAGTAAAAATTAAAAAAATTTAAAATTATTCTTCATTTGATACCAAATCCACTAAATTGTAAAAAATAAATAAAATATATTAATAATATCTAAAAAAATATCGAAACCAAAATATATAAATTAATACTATATAAGTTCAGGAATATATGAATTTCTAAGATGGTTCTGATAAATTTAATTGAACTTTAACTTCACAACTGAAATGCAATGTTAATGAAACTAAAAAGACTAAAAATTATTTTGTTTAAATAAAATTGTGCATATTGCTTACATAATGCCAATTCCACCATAGCCAAAAATAATAAATTTGTGGAAATGCCTTAAACTATTTTATCCACTAACTTGCAATCATGTAACAGTCATTTCTATTATGATAATGCATTTTTCAAAATGAAATAAGTAAAAAAACATAACAGAGGAGAGAGAGAGAAAATATAGGTAAAAATTTTACTTAATATTGGAAATGATTCAACCCATTTATAAAAGAACGAAAGAGAAGAGGAAAGGGCGTAAAAGGCCCATGTCTATCCATATGGAAAAGAGAAAAAGGAAAAAAAAATTAAATAGAAGAAAGGACATAAAAAATCCATGGGATCTCTCAATGAACAGACTATGATTTCTTAAGATATGTTGCATTTATTAATAAAGACACGTGATAAAATAACACGAGAAGACACCATATTTAAATAGTAATATTAGATAAAGCACCTCATACTTCTAAATCACGTATACTTGATGGTGAGTTGAATGCATTATCAATTGATAGTGAGTTGGTTGTTCCAATCTTTCACATGACTGTAAATAGTCCAACGACCCAATTGTTTCATGTTACCCCAATATATGTGTCCACGTGCTAGGCTCATGACACGCAACGAGTAAGATAGAGTGCTGGGAATATGACACACAATGAAATCAAAGCATTGGACCAGAATATAGAATATCAATGGGGCCTCTCCATCCATTATCAATTGATTTTGGATCGAATGCTCCATTATATAATAGCCAAATACTTCACTCACCTTATTTAAGTTGTTGATGTGCTAGGACATATGAAGTTATGCCACGCGCAAAGGGTATGTTGAAAATATATAAGGTCTCACATCGGGAAAGCAAAACCTTTCAAAGCCATATATAAGATCTTGGAACTCCTCATTATTGTCATTTGGTCATGGGTTGGATTCTTTAGCGTATATCACGGTATCACAATAGTATGTACATGGCACAATGAAACAACCCCCCTCCCCCCCCGCCCCACCCAATATATTTTTATTTTTACATTTAAGAAACACTACACATGAGGACACATGTTGAAAAATATAAAATCCTATGTCTGTTGGAAATTAATGTCAAGTAATGAAATTAATTATTTAATTTCCATTTTATTAAATTCCGAATTTCCCATAATTGTGGTCTTGATTAATATCAGATAATTAATTAGGAATGTGATAAATAAAGATATTAAAAGATTTGGGTAAACCTTATCCGTTAGTCACATGATGGTTAGTGGCATTAGTGGGAGACTTGAAAGAGTCCCACCTTGACTAGGATTCCGACCCTCTTCCTTTTATAAATAGAGGAGCCCTACACCATCTGGGGTTATCTCATAACACACTATTTCTGAGGTGGGAGAGAAACTCCGAGATTCCATTAGAGTGCATTTTTTTCCAAGAAGGCAGATTGATGGAGCAATTAATCAAGATTGATCTTTGATCAAGGTAAGTCTTATTTTTTATCTTTTAGACGTATTTTGTGAAAACATGAAGATCCAAGATCCTTTTATTAAGAACAATTGTATGTTAAAATTTAATCATATTAATGTATTCGTGATTAATATTAGGGTGTTCTTAAGAATGATTTTATATGTGGTATCAGAGCTAAAGTTTAAGATCTCATGATTTTCCTTATTGATTTCCGTCTATAATGAAATATGTGCCTGAGACTTTCTGCGACATTTTTATTTGTGTCGTTAAATTGCTTTTGTGCCTGAGACCTTCTGCGACGTCTTATTTCTGTCATTAAATATGCTCTTAAAGTGTGTCTGAAATTTTCTGTGACGTTTTCCTTTTGTCGCCAATACTCACTGGTGAGAATAAAAGGTCAAAACTTGCTCGGAATTTTACGAAACTGACATGGTCGACTAGAAACGTCGAAATAAACAAAACCCATTGAAAACAATGGGCACCACCTTACTTTTGCGTTTTGACGTCGTTAAGACTCTTAAAATTGCGTTTTTGCCGTTTTTGGTAATAATGTTGACATCAATATCTCACTCCAGAAAGTTCATTTTTGAATTTCGCAAATTGTTTTGAGATCCTGGAGTAATTATCTATATCTGTGTGGTGCTAACTAACATTTTCTATTTTTGGCAAAAATTACGATTTTCCCAAATATTATGTATTTTTCCACCACAGAGGTTGTTTTTAATGTTCATGGTTGTTCTAATATCCATCTTATGTATTATTTGGTATTGATGAAAGGGTTCAATATAAAATTTTGAATATTAGATGTATGATTATGTTTTTGACAATAGCATTTCGATATATTAGGTTATTGTGCATAATCTATAATTGGTAGCCCAAAGGTCCTAATGTAATTATGAATTGATGTTTAGACAATAATATTTATATGGTGTTGGATGGGAAAGACATAAAAGTGTCTTAATCTATAATTGTAAATATTTAATTATTATGTATGCATCTATATTTGGACCATTAATTATATATTAAGTTTTGAGTATAATATTTTTTGGGGCATTGATTTTACATAAATAATGTTTCTGACTTCCAGAAAAAAATATTTTTGAATTCCGTCGAATATATGAGATTCTGGAGTAGTTTCCTACAGTTCCATGATGCTAACTCATTTTTTAGAAAATTTAAGTTTTCCCATATTTCATGTATGTTTTATCTAGAATTGTGATAAAACCTTGCTCTAATGATTCTTTTTTAGTTGAATATTCGTGCCAAACACAGGCCAACATATCTCATATGGTAGGATATTAGACTTACGTTATTATTAATATTCATATTTTGATGAGTCTCGTGCCAAACACAGGCCAATGATTCATATTGTTGAATATTATGATATTCGTGTTTTAATGAGTCTCGTGCCAAACACAGGCCAACGATTGATGTGGTTGAAAATTAGAATTATTGTTTATTCTAATGCTAGTACTCCCATTAAGTTGAATTAAATGCCAAACACAGGCTAGAATTCATATGTGTGGATATTAGATTTAAGATTTCACTGCATGTATGCATATTTAAATGCATGACTTGCAAATTTTGAGACTCATAAGTAAGTATTCATTCAGTTTAATCAAATGCCAAATATAGGCTAAGATTACATGTGAAGATATTATACTTGTAGTCATTTCAGATTATCCTAATGTTTGTATAAGGTTAAATTGAAGCGCAACACATGCTGATATTTGAATCAAATAAACATTGGAATGTTTTGCAAATGTTAAATAATTGACATCAATGTTAAAAAGTCATATTTACATATGCCACTAGTATGATAATTGTGATTAAAACCGTATTATGCATTAGTATGACCATGAATGATTTGGGTCAATATTTCTGATTTGTTACTCATATATAAGTGATGAAGCAAAAGTAAATGATTTATGTCTTCCATTTACTATTATTGTGTAATATCTCATGTAAACTCTTTGTCTATTTGATTTTCATATTATGTCTAATTTTTCGTGAATTTCAAGTTAGGGAATAGATAATAATATAATTATTCATGTATTACGGGGATTTTGAACATGTATGCGTATCTCTAATATTTATATAATATAAGGTTTGGTGTTCATTAAAGTGCTCCATACCAGAAGATATAAATATTGGACTAATGCATTAATATCATGCATATTTTGGTTGCCTACGGGTCCATGTATGATATTGAATGCTAGGATGATGATACTTTATGATGTTGCATACATATTATTGTTTATTCTTTTATTGTGATTACAATAATTGAAGAAAATGTTAGTGGTGATATATATTTTGGGATGGAAATAATGGTCGTCAAACACAGATGCCATAGTTTCTTTCACTATCATATCACCAATTAAGATAATGAAAACCATAAACATGAATAATTTTGTTTGTTGCTCATGCGATATTTAAAATAAGTAACAAAAAAACTTATTAACTTGTGTGTGTAAGTCTTTACGTAATGTAATATTCATATTATGAAATATTTGGTAGTCACCACAGTGACCCAACTAGAAAGACAATGAATATTAAATGTAAAGATGATGGTAGTAGTAACTCATGATGCTAATAATTGTAAAGATATTAATGGGGTATATTGAGTTATTTCTTCAAGCAAGGTTATTCCTTATAGGGAATCAATTTTGAGTGACTGAATGAACATCATAGATCACATACATTATTATAGTATGTGAAAATAAGTTGTGCACAAATGTCGTGTGCAATATAATGAAATAACATTATACCCAATAAAGTAATCTACAAGCATCATATAATCGATATATCACGGTTACTACTGATAAAAACTCACGGTTATGCACTCAATTTATCATGTAATCGATGTGTGTGTTGTTAAATCAAAGCATTAATGAAGTGAGAAATTTATCTCATTATCTTATCACATATTATTGTATCCCATTTTGTTTCTCTAAAAATTCCATATTTGATTTGGTTAAACAAATTAAGTTTGTTTACATGTTGCACACTCGGACTAACAATGATAAAGATATTATGTATCTTTTATGATTTGAAATGAGTTTTTTATCTCAGTAGAGTTTTCAAGTTATACTTACTGTGTTATATAAAGTATTTACTTTTGATGCAAGGATTTCTTACAAAACAAACTAGAAATACTAATAAGATTCTTTTTATTTTATTCTTGGGGAATCAAATCGCCATTTGTTTTCATAAACCCTCAATATCTTTTGGAAAATGTTTGTCTAGACTTGATCGTGAGGGATATGTTCTAAAGAATCTTTTGATGTATATTTTTTCAAGGGTTATGATTTTAGTTTTGATGTTTTGTACAAAATAAAGTTTGGACATAGTTCTTTAAAGATTTGTTTGATCCTGCATCATAATCGTAGCGTTTTTTATGAAACTCTTTAAATCTTGTACCAAATTAAATCTAGAATCTTTTTCATAATTTTTGTTGACAAGATTTTTGTAATGTCTCTTACAAATTTTGATAGTTGAGTTGTGCTCTTAAGGTATTACGATGCCTAATATAAGGATGACCTATGTGGCCCAAGTGGGAGATTATGAGAAACTCCCCTTAAAGTGGACCTACATAGATCATATAATTGTCATTGACACGTATTTATTTCATTAAAGTCAAATTCATTATGAAAGGTGAAATTAGTGGTGGTAGAAAATCATGAAATATGGTTATAAAGGAAGGTAGGGTACCTATCCCATTATCGATAACCTTCTTGAGGTTATAAAGGAAGGTAGGGTACTTATCCCATTATCGATAACCTTCTTGAATCCTTGTTCTTTTAGTTGTTAGATTGTCTAAACAACAAAGAACAAATAAATGATCAACCATTAAATGATAGTATTGTCACCGTGAGATAAATGTAGATAAAATCATAAGGAATAGTATTAAGAAGATCCTAAAAGGTCTACTATCCTTAATGATTATGTGGTGTTTTCGCATGAACATGAATTTGGCGTAGGGATAAATAATGACTTGGTTTTATTTTCAAAAGTCATAAGAAGTGAAACTAATGGACTACAACTAAGGTTGAAATCTCGTTGGATTACATAATTGATGCACTAAAGTCGGGTATGAAGGGGTCATCAAGACCAAACACGACACTAACGGTAGTTTAACGAGATAAAGCTAAATTGTATTAAAATATTTCACTATTAATGAAGAAAAGGTTATAAATGAACCTTCTCAATTATATGTAAGGACATGGAATTCCTATGACATTAGTAGCTCATTATGATTGAAAGTTACATGAAGTGGATGTGAAAATTACTTTTTGAAGTCTTATAAATCATGCGTATATGTTTAGGAGATCAACATATAAATATAAGTTTCCCACTTGATGTATTTTAAGAAATAATATCATTATTTTTGAATCGTTGTATATTTGTATACACCTTAAGATCAGTGGGAGTAAGTTTATATATTTTCTCTATATTCAAGCACATATTTAGAAAGTAGAGAATCAAAATAATCTTATGGGTTTAAAAGTTGTGTATGAAGTAATGAGATACTTAAAGGACTATATGCTCACATTTATGATGTATGTATTCATTTAAATATGAACAATTATTGTGACTCAGATTTACTGTTTATACGGATGGTATGAAGTTCACTCTTGCTTAAGAATATTTGTTTTGGTTTATCAACCAATATAATGAAGGAGTGCAACACAATCCATCCATTAACTATTGTGAAAGATGAGTTTGTAGCATGCTTGATGCTACAATTTATGTATTTTGACAGCGTGACTTCATTTCGGGACTTGGAGTTGTTGACACTATTATCAAGTCGCTGAAATATTATGATAATGTCGCTGCAATCTTCTTTATGAAGAAATGTTAGGTATTCCTAAAGTAACTAAGCACGTTCGATGAAATACCTATCAGTTAAAGAAGAAATTCAGAAACAAAGAGTGTCAATTGATCACATCAGTACGCATGATAACATAGCAGATCCTCTTACGAAAGGACTATCTTAGAAGACCTTTTTGGAACATGTCAAAGAGATGGGTCTCGATTAGTTAGACTATGATTGCTATTTTGGCTTAATTGTTTGACACCATTACTTGAATTCAATAAAAGTGTTCCTGATTTCTATTATTTCTGTCTATTGAAAAAGCATGCATATAATTATGAATTATTGTTGACAGAAATAATCCTTATTGAAAAGGACATTATGAGGCCATTATGATACCCAATATTAAAGGCTTAATTGAATGAAACATTGGTGTTGTGGTACATGGAAGGAACCATGCTCTTGAATAGCATGGAACCGCCATGACTCGCATCCGTGAATCATTTGATTTAGCAAACTGAATTTATCAATAATTGTACACCTTATGATACTTAATTTAATTATACGAATTATTAAGACCAAGTGGGAGACTGTTGGAAATTAATGTCAAGTAATGAAATTAATTATTTAATTTCAATTTTATTAAATTCTGAATTTCCCATAATTGTGGTCTTGATAAATATCAGATAATTAATTAGGAATGTGATAAATAGAGGTATTAAAAGATTTGGGTAAACCTTATCCGTTAGTCACGTGATGGTTAGTGGCATTAGTGAGAAACTTGAAAGAGTCCCACCTTGACTAGGATTCCGACCCTCTTCCCCTTATAAATAGAGGAGCCCTACACCATCTGGGGTTATCTCATAACACACTATTTCTGAGGTGGGAGAGAAACTCCGAGATTCCATTAGAGTGCATTTTTTTCCAAGAAGGCAGATTGATGGAGCAATTAATCAAGATTGATCTTTGATCAAGGTAAGTCTTATTTTTTATCTTTTAGACGTATTTTGTGAAAACATGAAGATCCAAGATCCTTTTATGAAGAACAATTGTATGTTAAAATTTAATCATATTAATGTGTTCGTGATTAATATTAGGGTGTTCTTAAGAATGATTTTATAATGTCAACATATTTAAACCTTGCATAGGAATATCTCTCCGCGGTTTTTTTTTTCTTAAAAAAATCTATGAATGAACATGCACTTGCCATGGTTTTACTCCGTAAAAAATGCAGATACCAGTTTTCTTTTTCATTTTCTAAACTTTGGCTAGTGTATTTGTCACTAATTATTGTCCATTCAATATCCACTTTTAAAAAAAATAAATGTTTCTATAGAAATCAATCACTAAGAGAGAAGAACCCTTATACAAGAAGTATACAATACAGCCTAAAAAGACCCCCCAAAAAAACTTACCAGAACACCACAAAAGCTCTACGGTTCTTTGCAAAACCCCCACAAAATCTATAAAATTAGGAAGCGAGGTGACATATCTCTCCTTAAACCAATTCCTTAAAGTACTCAAGAATATGTAACGAATTTCAGAAGGTGCAACCTCTGATGTTTCAAAACATCTTGAGTTTCACTTCTGTGAAACTGTCCATAAAATAGAGTATGAAACGAGGCATTATACTTTTCTAACCCCTTTCCACCCATTGAGAGGGAGCTAATACACTAAGCACTCTCTCACCATCTCGGGCATGACCCATAGAGTTCGACTTAGGGATAAGAAGATATCTCACAAGCCCTTAGTCACCTAACAATGCAAAGGGAGATGATTGATCAAGCCAGTAATTGTCTTCTCTTCTGCAATCATTCCGACGTCAAGATAGCTCATCACATCGCGAACCAAACAAGGAACATGACTTTCAGAGGCCCCTTTGACTTTCAAATTTGTTTCCATGGGAAGTGAGTTGGATATTTCATTACATAGTATGATATTAGAGTAAGTTATTGTAAACAATTAAACTGCACATGTATCCTCATATAATTCATAAATGTGTTACGCTCAAATCATGTTACATGTATGGGCTATAGTCTTTTGGGGTTTAATCTCATTTTCAATGTTTTGTTAGACTCTCCTTCCACGTGTTTTTGAATTGTATTAAGTCACATAACCTTTCAAAATTGTTCACAACCGCCTTATAACTACTTTTCTTCATTTTTTTTGGCAAAGAATGGCATGTGTCTTATAGTTGTTAAAGTAGGACCAACTACCAAAAAAATAAAAATATGCAGAGTAGGTACAAATAAATTTTTAAAATAAAACTAAATACATGTGATCCCGGTAAAATATGGTCCGATAACGAAACATTTCCATGCCATCGATATTGTTCATCATGTGAGAAAATGTCTATATTATTAAATAAATTATGTAACTTAATGATTAAACAATGTGTTAGAAATCCAAAAACATTATCATGTCATTTGGCGAATTAAGTTGATCATTTTATTTTGTTAATATAACACCACTCATATTGAAGTTCATGAATACAAGAATTTGTTTACATGTTCATGAATGTGTTAAGCGTATAAGATGTAAGAAAAATTAAAATATAAATTACCTGATTTTCACTTTTGTTTCTTCACCATTTGTCAGTAAATGAGTTGTTTTAGGCCTTCTTCTTTTGATTCAATCTAATTATATTTCGTAACAACAAGGGACCTTGTACATAGTGATCAAAAGGCTTTTCCCTGGGAGAGAGAGAATTTCTCGCAAGGCCTTCTATGAAAATTCGAGGATATTTTAGAAGATACTCCTCGACAGAAAGTGCCAACTAAATTTTACACGGTGTGTATAGGAAATGGAAATGCTAATTAAAATCACGCTCTTTCTTTAACACCCATTTCAAATGTCTCAAAATAAAATTTCAGTTTTTTGTTTACATCCACATCATCGACAAAAGTTGATTACTCAATACCATTAGCTTTGTATTCGACAGAAATACAACTTTCCCATGCTTTCTGGGGCCATGCTTCCCATCTAAATTTATCAAGTTGTCTCCGTTTGCAATTCCGAGGTCGACGTTAGTAGCCAGATTCCATCATAATTATATGTAAACAAACAATTCAAAAAGTTTCGAAGGGGAAGTGAAGAGGAAAAAACTATCACCATGAGGAGAAAACAAAATGCATTTACAATATCGTAGTTCAAGTTGAATTATAGTAAATCCTACAATGCCATACACAACTCAGGATTGAATCTTTTCAATGCGCGTTAGAAATTAGCAAATACTCCCGAGTTAGGAGTCTTAAGTTTCTACTTTCTGTGGTTAAAATTATAGGTCCACTTGAAAAGTTTTTGAGTCAAATTTCTCTATATTTAAGTAAGTTTTAATAATGGAAATTCGGTATGTTATAAAGTTAGCATGCTTTAACAAGCTTATTTTTTATACATAGACTCTTAATTTAAGACTGAATTTAAAAAAAACGGTGTGGACTATCAATTGAGAGTAACATTATGCTCAGAAAAATAGAACAAAAGTGAGCTTCCTAGTAATCGTAAGTTAAAACTCATTCATACTTGAATATCCATGGCTATAAATATAATTCTTGTATGAGCTCATGAATTGAGAGAATTTACTATCTTAATTAGCAGCATACCACGAATTAGTTCCTATATCACTGCATGGACTCATCATCTTGTTCAACATCCGATGCGGGTTCATCCTCTTCTTCGAATCCATCAATGCCATATGCTGCATGGCCATGCCCAAACGCCCTAATATGATCTTTGAGAGACCTCTTGTGCTTGAAATCAGAGCCACATATGCAATACCAAAGCTTCCCACAATTCTTCTCATGGGTCCTCCAATCACCCCTCACCGCAAAGGCCTTGCCGCATTTTCGGCACATGAAGGGTTTAATTCCATGTTTTCTCTTGTAATGGGTTTGAAGAGTTCTGAAATCTTTGAGCGGTTTTGCTCTTGGATGATCAATATTGTTCCTACAACCAAGTGCACAGCAGTAGCAAGGTAGCTTAAGCATTCCTGTTGGTTGGGTTCCCCTTAGAGATTCAGGCCCTTTTCTATATTGTGATCCATGCCCCCACATATGCATCTACAAAATATAATGTCACCCACAATATAAATCAGTAAACAAAAAAGCAGTCTTACATTCCCCTTTTTACTCCTAATGTTTTTCTCTGTGACAAATTAGATACTTGTAACTTTTTGAAACTCGTGAAACTTAACTAGTCCAAAATCGAGTTGCAAGATTGTTTTTAATAATTACTAGTTAATATGTGAAGAACATCATGTATGTTGTTTCTGACATATTACGTATCTAGTGACTTATTGCTGTAATTCTCGACACGAGGGGAAGCTGTAATATATTTTTCATTTATTTGGCGCATGACATCAGATAATATACAAATCTATTAAACCAACACCAAGACCAGTATGAGAGTGATTAATTAGAGAATCCCAAAAAAATAAAAGAAAATTAAAGATATTATGACCTTTTGAGTTATTAGTCATTCTTGAGAGAGAGGGAGAGAGATTGTGAAATGTGACACCAATGCTTTGGGAAAGGAACAGAAATATGATTATGTGGATACAGAAAAAAAATGACGGAGAGAATAGCAATCATATTTTGCACAATCGGGCATTCTGTTGGAAGAATAGATCAATTTTAAGCATTTAAGTTAGTTTCTTTGCGACGAAACGTTGTCCAGGAAATGGTTTTTAATCGGATGTTGCATGGGACTTGAATGATTTCTTTGATTTACCTCAATTTATGTGGACTTTTACTTGATTCATTTTGTTCATTGTCATAAGATCTACAACGGACAAGAAAGGACGAAATGATGCTTCAAAAGGGAAAGAAAAAGTTATGGAAAAAACACAAAGTTCAGTTGCATAGATCCATGTCTTGTTTGAGAGAGAGAGAGATGAATCTTATGTATGAGTTTTTCATGTCTAACCTATTTTTGTAGCAGACTGATAAAGAAATTCTGTTTCTTGATCACGAAAATCAACGAAAATCCTGAAAATAACTACAAAATTCTGTGTTTTACACATTTGTTCATGTCTACAGCACAATTTTCAAAGTTCGTACACAAAAGCAGAAGGAACATTGACCGTGTTGTTCAATCAACGACATAAATGAACAGTACCATCCATCCATCCATATCTAAGCCCAGTTTGATCAGATTGACATTTGCATACCATGCAAAATATCCCTCCATAAATTCAATTGAGCTAACCAAAGAATAAACAAATATAAAACTGATAGTACTTAAATCTCAAAAATTAAAAGAGCATGCCCATATCATCATCTTTTTCTTTATTTTTGTTATTATTAAAATTGAAGGTAAAAAAGATAACGGTTTCATGATATGAGGAAACTAATCTACCTGCATGTTGTTGTATCGATTGAAGGTCTTATAACAAACCGGACATGAGAACTGTGTGGGGCCAATGAGAATCTGAGAGGGTGTGGGAATCCAATACTGACCCTTGTTGAGCGTATTCATGAGGTACCCAGAAACAGCATCACCGTCTCCATCTTTATCTGTAGTGCTTTGATCAACAGATGACGAAGAAGAAATCATAGAGGCCAAATCGGCAGCGCTAGGGTTGGGTAGGCCTATCCTAAGTGCAACAGTAAGAGTTTCATCATCATCTAGTTGGGGTTTGTTGTCCACGTCCATGTAATTAGTACTGCAAGAGGGTTCCTCATGTTTGGTTGGGCTTAAGCTTAGAAGAGGTAGGGCTTCTCTTAGAGGAGGTGAAGGAGGAGGTGTTTGATTGTGGTTGATGAAACTGTTGGGGTAGAAGTTGTGGGTGTAATAGGAAGGGGGGGGATGGGGAACAGGAAGAGGGTTTGGGGAAGAAAAGTGATTGAGAGGGCTGAATTTTAGCCACTGAGGGTAGAAATTTGAGTAAGGGTCAGTCATGGTGAAAAGGTAGGAGGGGGAGAATGGTTGGCCACATGTGTTTGCTTTTATAGAGAGAAGCCAGATGGGTTTGATATATATATATATATATATATATATATATATATATATAGAGAGAGAGAGAGAGAGAGAGAGAGAGAGAGAGAGAGAGAGAGAGAGAGTAGTCGGAAGACTGATTTCAACTATAAAACAACATAAGGAAGACAACATGTGTGTGATGTGTTTGGGAGCATATGCCTTGCCCACAACTAATTCCATTACATTAACCATACGGGAAAAAGAAGAAAGAGAATATTTATTATTATAATTTAGGTTTTATACATCAAGGTGATTAAAATTGTGACATAATTTAGGTTTTATGTTTTTTTGTCTATTTTGAAAAGAAAAAAAAAACCATGTTTGGGATCGATTTTATATTAGATTTGTTGTTCCAAAAATTTTAATGTTAAACTTGAATTTGAAAAACAAGCTATGTCCAACTTCAAATTATTTACATTAACAAATGAATTGGAACCATGCGGATGTATTTTTTTAATACTAAAAATAAATTCATAAAATATATATAAAACAAAAGATAAAGAAAAATTGTGATTACAATTAATCATTATATCAAAATAAAGACATTGCTAGTGTTTTAAACACTGCAAATGACATTTTCAAAGATTCAAAATCGTTGCAAATTGGTGCGTTGCAAAAAATTTACAAGTGTTCAAAATCATTGCAAAATGGTATTTGCTACGGTTTATTGCAAACGAATGCCCGTTCTGGATAACCGTTGCAAAAAAATTACAACGATTTTAAACACTTGCAAATGAAAATTTTGGAAGTGTTCAAACCGTTGCAAAAGTTCAATTTGCAACAATTCGTAACCGTTACAAAATTTAGTAAGAATTTTTATTGGAAACATTTATAAACACTTGTAAATGAAAAAAAAATATTTTTTGTAATGGTTCAAAACACTTACAAATATTAATATGGAAGGAAAAAATATTCCTTTTGTAAGTGTTATGAACCGTAATATTTAAAAAAATATCCACCACATGCCACCACCCTCACATATAGCAAACAAAAAAAATGACTAAAAACATAACACAAATAAATATCCACCACATGTGACCACCCTCTAACATGTCTTTTTATTTCAATCTCAATGATATACACGTACTTACACATCACATCAAAGTTGAAAATTTGTGCCAAAAAATCTAATAATAAATATGTACAAGAGTAGACATGGAAAATAATAGTATAATAAAAACAGCGATTTCATGAGTGTTGTAAATATATCACTATGGAGAAGAACATGTACAAAGACTAAAAAATAAAAAGGAATTGCATCAATTAATTAATGAATCTTCAAGGGTGATGCATAATGACATCCTCTATAAATAGTCAGAGAGACCACATGGTATAGTAGCTCTCTAGTTCTTCAGATGATGACTTGAGATTAAGTGAAACTTTACCTCCTTTCCAAAATTTATCGAACAATGCTATGTGATAATCATAGTCAATCAACCTCCTAAGGGTGAAGTGGATCTTATGATACAAATCACCCCATACGGCAGTAGATAGCTTTCATATGTTCAAATTTGATTCGGTCGAACCTAGAGTAGCAACAAGTCCTCTTAATTCTGCAAGTCTTTGAGCTCCCACTTTTCATATATGCTAACCATTACAGTGGTAGCCACCTTTGCACAAAAAACAGAACCATTGCAAATTATTTATGGTGCTATAAGTGAGCATTCATCATATAAAGCACCAACCAACGTTCATATCATAGTACCATTACAAAAAAAAAAAAAAACACACAATTTCATAGCATAGTACCATTGCAAAAACAAACAAAAACCATTAGTTTCAGACAATGTTAGTAGCACAATGCACAACCATGTTTGCAAGTGGGGAGATAAAGAATGAAGTAAGTGAAATTATTTTCTTCACAACAAGAACAGAAGAGCCAGAAATGCATGCAAAATTGAACAAAACGAGAATCTAATCAGTGGAAAGGGAAAGGTATTCAGATACAAGTGGCAAGATAAATTGCAGGTGCATAACTCTAAGCTTCCTACAGTAAGTGAGATTTCAATCAGACGTTACTCATCTGCTCCGGCGTTTGATGCTAGAAAGTTTATTAATTGATAAAGTAAGAGCTGTAATTCGTAATAAACTGGAAGAAATAAGGTTAGCTTCTATAGTGGCTAAGAATAATGTAAAAACACATGATAAAGTTGGTACATCCAGTGATGCTCATTAAAAAGAAGGATTGACCGGTTTTGAAGGTTAACCAGTAAATATAACTTCAATTTCATACTCGTTTAAGAAAAAAAAGTATTTAGGCAAAGTTAATCAGACTACTTATCACGCAAGTTATTTAGAAATCAATGAAGAACTATAGTATATTAATAATATAGCAGTAATAATGTGCCAAGTCACACATATGTTTACAACTTATCGTATAAAGGTAAATTACAAAATGTTCGTTGAGAGAAGTAGTTCCATGTATGTACATTAAGTGATTTTTTTCTATATCTTGAGCACCCATATAGATGATCGACTGCAAACCAAAATGTGCACAAATAGTAGTAGTGGAAACTCCATGATTACCAACACCATTTTCAGCGATGATCATGCTTTTCCCCAATCTCTTAACAAGTCACTACAAGAAAAAATATCATTTATGTCAATTTACAAATGAACGTTATGTCAGACAAATGTAAATTGACATAAATAATATTCATTTATGTCAATTTTACTTTGAAAGTAAATTTTTATTTCAATTTAAATAAAATTGACATAAAAAATAAATCATTTATCTCATATTTATATATAGATGACACAAATATATATGAGTTATTTTCATCTTTGGGGTAAAAACTGAGATAAATGAAAAAAAAAGGCGGTGCTAATTTTTTTCATTCCCTCGCTCCAAAAATTTGGAGCCTCAAAATTCGCTCCTCTCCCTCTCCCGTACATCAACTACCCGTCCCTCTCTCCCTCTCTCGTCCCTCAAAATTCTCTCTCTCTCTCTCTGACTCTCTGTGGGTCGCACGTCTGTGGGTCGCTCTCTCTCTGTGGGTCTCTCTCTCTCTCTCTGACTCTCCCTCTATCTGGGTCGCACATCTCTCTCTCTCTCTCTGTCTCGCTCACGCAAACTCCGGCTCACAGCACCTCCAGCTCTCTCACGTCTCATCACCTCCGGCGCCGGCGAGATTCATCAATCATGTACAAAAAGCTCTAATTTAGATTTGCAAGGGTTTGTGTATATGTGTTGTGTATATGCGATTTGTTCTTGATATGTGTGTGTGCGATTTCTTGATTTGTGTATATGCGATCCGTTCTTGATTTTTGTATGTGTTTGTAATATTTTTGTTTGAAAACCTAATTGATTTCTCTTCCTTTTTATTGTGTCTTTTATCAGGCTTGCAGCTGGGACGCCTTCCCTCTTCTCCTGTTTTCTATCCCGGCGTACGTTGCTTTAACTCTTTTTACATTAGTAAATAGTTATGTTTGTGCCAAGCATTGTTCAAACCTTTATTTGTTTAGATTGGTTACAACTATTAGCAACTCTTTAAAGAATTGTGTCTATTATAAATTCAGTTTATATATTGTCATTTTTTTTTTAAAAACACACATTAAAGAAATAGTTGAGTGTCATTAGTTTCAAGCGTAATTTTATTTGCTTTTCAGTTTATATGTTCAATGTTTAATAATTTTGGTTAATGACTTGTTGCAAAAAATAGTAGGGTCATTTGAAGAAAAGTTGTTTGACAATTTTATAATTAATATATAGTCCAAACTTTTTAATTTTGTTCCAAAAGATCCCTCAGCGCTTAAAACAATTACAAACTTTTTTTTATCTTATCCTAAACTTTAAAAAATAATTATCAAAAAAGTAAACAGGGGAGTTGTTGCAAAATTAAAAAATAAGGTGAACTAAATGTAAAATATACTTAGCTCCTAACGACTAAACATTAAGTGTCCCGGTTGACTTAAAATATTTAAGTTAAATGTAAAATATCTAGTTTTTGACATAATGTAAAATGTTATGCTTAATGTATAGTATTTAGAGGTTTAGAAATGTAGGGTCAATTCATTTAGTGCTTAGTACTTGAGTTTTTGTTAAGATTTTTAGTTCCTAATATGTAATTGTGCAGTATCGTTCTTGTGTCCTTCAATATTCGAATTTCTTTTGAGTCAGACCTGTCATATTCGGGTTTCTTTCGAGTCGGACTCGTTAATTTTAACATGTTAAATGATGTTTTGCTTGATTTGTGAAAAAAAATTCAATCTTACAGTTCCGGCCGTCCTGAATTAAAATCCTAGATCCGTCATTGTGTGTGTATCAGCCTTCTTTTGATCAATAGGTAAAAATTTATTCTTATCGTTCTTAAAATGGTGATTATTCGGTAGAAATCTATGATGATTGGCACAACATATCTTACCACTATGTTGTAGTTAAGTGGAATCAATTTCCTCCTCATATATGGGATATACATAATTACCATGAACATTGCAATTGGACAAGTTCCCATAGGTAGGAAAGTCCTTGATCTCCCACAACACTATTTCTTTAAGTGTGAACTATTTAGCCTTATGAGTGTTAAATGACCACATGCCTTCATCGCATAACTCTTTAAGTTTGTTAATTAACGGGGCTAAGAAAATATCAATAATGTTGTTGGGATCCTTTGTCCTAGGTATCAATAATGTGAACTCTTTTCTCATGCACAATGTTCATTAACTAGGTCATAATGAACATAATCTGTATCCATAGACTGGTGGTTTTGATGGTGGTGGACTCCATAAGAATTATCAATTAGGTGGGTTAAAGGGCGATGTGCTAACAAACCATTCATCACTTCCACTTGATCGGGTACCGATAATTCTTTTAGAACATATGATATATTCTTTTGCCCATAGAATGTCCATATATTACAGTATTACGACATACCCCATCTTATAATATGAAACGTAATGTCCTCCAAAGACTAATATTTGTTGTTCATACAATAGGTGCACGGACATGGGATCTTATCTCTATTAAGATTTATACCTGTATATTTAATAAATTCATGAACGCCCTTTACATGCTTATCAGCATCTCTCATACTATCTTCCATCCACTCTTTATTGTGGGAAATCCATTAAAGAGTCCTCAAAATTTAATTCACCTATATAAATAGGTTAAAATGGAAGACATGTTTCATACAAGAACTCCCAATTAATAATTCAAGAAAATTCATCCAACCCACGCATTCAATCAATATGAAATAAAATCGAACAATTTAAGATGTCAATAAATCCTAAAAAATTAAAATCAAAATAATTAAGAGATAAAAAACGTTATTCAATCCCGAGAACTCGAGATACTCGAGCTCGTTTTGAAAAGTCCAAAGTGAAGTTAGTGTTGTAGGAAAGTCACTTTCCCCCGAGAAAAGTCCATACTTTTGAAAGTCACTTCCTCTTAGTGAAGTTCGTACTTCTAGAAAGTTGTTTCCTCTAAGAGAAAGAGTCAAACCTCTACGCACATCCTGTTAAAGTCAATGCTTTTAAATGAAGTTCTTCCCGACTAAACGTTGCCATTTCACAAAGGGCTTTCCCTCGAGAAATATTCAGCTCACGCTATAAGGGTTAATAAACTCTGCACAATATATATATATATATATATATATATATATATATATATATATATATATATATATATATATATATATATATATTGTGATAAACTGTCAATATTAGTCCGGCCCCTGTTTAGGGGACTGGGTATGCATTTTAGAGCATTTACATTTTAAAGCTCGATTTTAACCCAACACCTATGTTTATTGAAATGACATGCTCATAGGTTAAATAAGTTCTAATCAAATTCCACAATTAAATACAAAACATAAAAAACATACTTTTCAAAACTGTTCTCAGGAATCAGTCAAAAACATTGGGATTCTAGTCCATATACGGAGTAACCAACTCGAGGTACCAAACTATCTTCAAGTCGAGGTTTCTTGCACCCTCATATACATTAACAACCAACCGTTACCCAAATCGAGCTTCCTCACACCCTTATATATATATATATATATATATATATATATATATATACTAGCGGAATGCCCGTGCCTGAAGGCACGGCGAAAAATTTGAAAGCACGTAATTACAAAACGGCAAAAATTTTCAAAGTTCATAAATGCAAAACGGGAAAAATACCGTTCCCAACAAAACAAAGTGTAATTTTAAAACAATTGGCCATAATATCTTTTGTTTATAGAACTATTCACCCTGATTAACAAATAACAAATAGTCTAACAACATTCAAATAGTGTAAATTCATCTAACAAATTCACATATAATATGAAATATACAATATTCATCAATCGAATGCCTATGCCTGAAAGCACGGGAAAAAAATTCCAAAATATTGAATCGTGTATAATTTAAATCAAAAAGTCTTTGTCACAACACATTAGAAAATTTGGCCGCGTTTCCTTCATTTAGTAAATATCCAAATTTGGGCACAGTTTCCTTCACTTTTTTACATCGAGAAAAAGTGAGCGTGTGTGAGTCAAGGATATAGAGATAGAGAGTATATACACCTCTTGTCGATAAACCAATAACCACCGATAGTTCTATACCGATATATGATCAAATTTGAATAAAAAAGTGAGAGAAACTACCACTGAAAGATGTCAAAACTTAAAATTTCAAGCACTAAAATCACACATACAGATTCAAGAAACAAAAATATAAATGTTTTGCGGTGAATGGTATAAAGGCACATAAAATATGTCCGATGCGTGAATGAGTTGTTCTATATACAGAGGTTTCAACCACTGAACTCCCCTTTGATCTAGTGTTATTTCTATAAAAAAGATGGAGTAGGAAAATATGGAATTGGCTTCAATCAAGATTGCCTCGGCTTCTTAGGCACATGAAATCCACCAATGCATTGAAAATTAAGCAAGGTACGTGGTAACCAATCAAGTAAAACCCTTTGAAAGCCAAGTGAACCGAAACACACACGTGCCCTCTATGAACAACCAGAGCATAGTCAGAAAAATCCATTTCAGATCACTCCCAAAGGTGGATCCATTTGCATCCGACCATGTGAAAGATCACATGGTTTTTCGCATGATCAGATCCCGCACAGAACCAATTGCATCCCTTATAAGTGCTGGATCAAAATCAACACACCAAAATAAATACTCTGTTGACCACATATGTGCGGTCCCAAAAGAATTAAGATAAATATCATTAGCCGAATTAAGATAACATAAATGAAAAATCAAAATTTTTTATGCTAAAACAAACATGCGATTGAAAAACGAAAAAGATATGAATTGAGTACCTGGAATAGGGGAGGCTCAATAGAGACATTACAGATATTTCCCCAATATCACCGCCAATGAAAATCTTTGACGATACTTCCAATGTATAGTCTCATTTTCATGCTAAGTAGTCTTGTACGTACAACACAATAAGAATTTTGATTCAAACAAACTGTAAACCAAGTATAATTCATAATGTTTCAAACAATATTAATGTATAAAGAAATAAAGAATGCCTTAGCAAAGCGCAGGGCTCGAGCACTATTTTAGGAAGCATGAATCAGACCTCACAACACACAGCATTTGATTTACCAACTTGCTAAATGCTTGGTATTTCTAAAAAGAACAAATTTTAGAAATCTTCCAAGAAACCAGATGTACCTGGTGAGATTTGGGCACTTAAATAAAAACTGCCTTGGCAGGTAATATTACAGTAAAGATATATATTCCGTCAAAAAACTGAATAAAAAACATGATAACCAACAAACAAATGTTGTTAGTCTTTTACAAAAAATGTGATAACCAACAAACTAAGTCTATGTGTGAAAAGAAACACAAAACTGTCGTTGGCACTGGACTTTAGTCGACTTCACCCCGCCAAGAAGATTGGTAAATTTCTACCCAACAACTGCTCAACACGTAATAACACTGGACAAAAAATACAGCAATTTGGTAAACTGCCACACTAATGAAGCATTAGTCATATGGTGAGTGTTCCCCGAAATAAAAACCCAAGTTGTAAGGCATACCTGAAGATATAGAGGAGGACAAACCTAAAGAGGAGATGAAGACTGCATTAGGCAGCTGCGTTGAAAAGAGTTTTTGCAATTGTTCTGCAATAGGATCCCTCGTTCATGATTTTTGTTGCTACTGCCACATGACTATATGTCAGTATAAGAAATTGCGGTAATCTCTTGCCCTTTCCACCCCCTGGGATCTTATTGACACTGTTCGGGAGCTGGTTCTTTCTCGAAATCTGTATCTGATGATCATTGAACCGAGGAGATCACTTATTGCAAATACTTGCTGCTTTGTTAATCGTGTCACTGGAGAAAAACTAATGTGGACAAAAATTTTGTTGTCATTGATGGTAGCATGAAGGAACTTATTCGTCCTAGTCTCTATGGTTCTTGTCAACACATAGAGACTATGCACACCATGTGCTGTGTAATCATCAAGCAAACTACACACACTATCACACCATCACACGTAGAGCTCTCCGATAAATATCACATACACGCACAGCTATCTAAATCAAAATCACACACACAGCTTCCCAGATTAAAAAAATACACACAAAACTTCCCACATAAAAAATCATATACAACTGCCCCGCTTGCAAACTGTTGTAACCCCCAAACTATTCCACATTTGTAACCCCCAAACTAAAGCAAACTGTTGTTGCTGTCAAAATTAAAACATATTATAAAGATGCATTTCAATATACAATACAAATATACAATACAAAACAGATTATAAAGATGCATTTCAATATACCATACACAACTGCCCCGCTTGCAAACTGTTTGTGAAATACCTATCTACAATGGAAAATTCATTTAAATATACAATACAAATATTATTTTCCATATGTGATTCCCATTTCAATTTTTGTAAAAAATAAAGATGCATCCTTCATTATCATATTTGGATAGGATACTAATAAATCTACAATACAAAAATGGAGAGGATACTAATAAAAATTGAAGCAGATTTGAAATCTTCCATACAAATTTGAGGTAATTTTGTTTAGGAATTCTTAACCACCATATAAATAGATGACTAAGAGATATGCACTCCAAGAAGCTGAGAAAAATGTTTCCATACCGATTGAGCAATTGGACCATTTAAGAATAAATGTTGTAGAGATTCAAAATTATTATAGAAACAGTGGCATCTAGATGCAGAGATTCAGAATTATTAGAGCAACAGTGGAATATAGATATTTTGTGAGGATTATTATAGTTCCAAATGAATTTAAACAATGTAGAGATTGGTTTAGCATACCTGATGAGGTTCTAAGCAGATTTAGTTGAAAAATTACCATCTGGAGTTGGAATCCAAGTACTTCTGATTACTGTAGAGTACTAATCCGAAAGGTTATCCATACATTTTATTCTTCCATGAGAAATTGAACCAATTATATCAGAACCTCCTTTGTATTTAACTCTATAAAAATCTGACCTCTTCATATACTCGAGCAGTTCTGCAACATTACTTAACAAATGAAGAACACGGAGTATGCCTAAACCACTGAACACAGATAATGGGTACAAACAGAAGCTTTATAGAGATTTATCCATATACATGGGTGTAATAAATTGAGCTCTCAAACACTAAAAACCACTGAACGAAAAGTGAACAATCAAACCAATAAATTGAGAGATAATGAGTTTAAAGAGATTTAGCCATATACATGGGTGCAAACATAAGCTTTATAGAGATTTAGCCATATACATTGGGGAAACCAATTATGTAAGGGGTAAAAATGGTAACATGGGTATTTTAATTCCAACCCTTGATTTCTTGCATTGGTGTTTTAATCTCAACCTCTAATTAGCTTATGATCTTATTGAATAGTGTTCAAATTCTACTCCTTATTATATAGATATATTGACGGCCACCCGTTACCTAAGACGATCTTCTTCGCACACTTACATACATACAAACGACCACCCGTTACACGAATACAGACTCATACACAATAATCCCTATGTACCCACACCGATTTAATTGACGTTCATATACCTCTCGTGCATACTATTTTCATACATAAGCATACCTACGTTTTAAGGGATTTTCAAAGTAAGGTCTCTAAGCATGTTATGAAATAAACTAAAAGGAAATCACCTAATGCTAAGAGCGATAATAAGCATATAATTAAGTAAGAATAAAGAACAAGTGGGTTACCTAACACCTTCCCCACTCGTAATCCAGTTCTCGAAACATACAATAAGAATATTTGGACCATTTGTAGACCTAAACCTTCATTAGGATTATCCTGAAAGGGCTAACCTGAATCTACTGTTTATTTTTATATAAATAAACTAGCTACTATGAACAACCGATAACCCCTCACACGGAACATCTAAGCTCAAAACCAAACCAAGGGCATGCGATAAAAACTAAAAATGGTGTCTAACAACTTCTAGGGGAAAATCATTGGACCAACGAAACTATAACACAAGCTCGGGTTGAAGGAAATAACGAGAGATAAGAACTTTATCACCCCCATAGGGATCATGACAAATGATCGAAAAGAACTTCCCGAATACTCTCCCCCCCCTCCCCCCCCCCCCCCCCCGGGCCCATAATACCACAATTGACGACTCCGTTGGGAATAAATCAATGAACCAAATTATCATTAAGCTTCTTTCCTATTATTCCACCGCATGACTACTTCATACATATTTTAGAACTTTTTAGAGGCCTTTGTTGTATAGTCCCTCGAAATGTAGATTTGTGTTTAGGTCCCCATGCATTCAAACATATAAGTACACGTAAAGGACATGGCGATAAAATAAACATCAAAATATTTGAAAATAAAGACTACTTATTTACATCGCACACTACATAGTCCTGATTTTCATATTATTTAAACCTTATACCTGTGAGGCCAAAAGCGGTCAGACAAAAGGCTACTAGCGAATCAATATTCTCACTCTTTTTACCCACTCGTCCGATATATCAAACAACTTTTCTCTCCATACCAAAGTCTTGGTGACAGGGAACATTTGAAGTTTCTTCAATATTGGGGCATATCGAATAAGCTTTAGTAGTTATTTAATACTAGGGTAAAGTAGTTTTATGGGTACCTTAAAGGTTTTTCAGTTTAAGCAGTCAATAAACCATGATCCATGATAATGAAAAGCGATCCACCGATCACCGACTCCCATTGCCCTTTTGCATATAGAGAAAAATCTAAGTAAACATCCTAGTACACAAAAAGAACATATACTTACGGGCCAATCATTTTGTAAAATTTCAAAAATTATCAAATAGTCCGAGTCTGGTCGAAAACCCCTCAGATTCTACGCTGAATAAATTCCTTTTCTTCACAGATTATAAAATAATAGGTATCCTCAAGTCATCGAACAAACAGAATTCATTTATGTTAGATTCCCCTACCCACATTTTATTTGAGAAAATAATATACCAAAGTCCATTACTTCCTAGCTCCTCACATGAAAAATGAGAGCTCACCCTTGTTAACCCAAATTTAACGGGACTATGTTAATTTCTTCTCCTTAGAAGATACTTCCAAATAAAATAAAATAAAAAATATCGTCCACATATGGTTAAACACAGATAAAAGAATTGCATAAAAAAATCATTCATATATGAGTTCTTCTCCCCCTATGTATTGTCCTTATGTCTACCCAATCCTAAACGAAAGTGCCCCGAATTTTTCTGTAGTTATCATTATTAGTAGATAATTCACACTAAGTTCTTACCTTGGAAACTCGAGTTCACGCTCCAACCGATCATCTAGGTTTCATCAGTGAAGTCCCCGCCCATGATTATCATGTTTGATACACAGTATGCTCCATGTATACTAAAGAAGACCATGATCCATCCATGATGGATCAAGTATTAAAATAACTTGAGAACATCACCACCTCTCAGAACACCATGCATTCGAAAATGAAGACACTAGGCTGAGCACAGATTCACTTACAAAAGGCCAATGTTAGAACCGAAATGGAAGAGAATGTTATAATCAAAATCGGAATATAAAATCTGATTCTGCTAACCAATCTTGGCTAGTGATAAGAGACTTTAATGTTGTCTTAAGTGATGAAGAAAAACTGGGAGGCAATCCTTTATAATTTCATGCTATAGAAGATTTTAGAGACATGGTTTCTTATTCTGCCTTAATTGACTTAGGGTATTCTGGATCAAGATTTACTTGGACAAACAATAGAATAAATTGTACCATATTATGTAGGCTAGATAAAGGTTTAGCTAATCAAAATTGGATTATGCAATTTCCTCAATCTAATATAACTCACTTACACAAATTATGCTATAATCATAGTCCATTATTACTTTCTATTAAGAGTAGTATAAATAATTATCCTAAACCATTCAAATTTCTGTCATTGTGGTGTAATAACTCAAATGTTAAGGATGATATTAAAGATTCTTGGTCAATAAACATTCATGCTCCTCCTATGACCAAATTTTCTTTAAAAATCACACATTTAAAATCAAAAATTGAGAAGTTGGAATAAAGAAACTTTCAAAAATGTTTTTCAGACAGTTAAAGACCTTGAAGATCTGATGTTTATAAAGGAAATAGAATTTGAACAAATGCCAAATGATAACACTAGAAGTGAAATGTATAAAACTAGGGCAAAACTTAATATTGCTCTTCAAAGAGAGGAAAGTTTTTGGCAGCAAAAAAGTCATTTGAAATGGCTGAAGCTTGGAGACCTTAACACACAAAAAAAATCATGCTTCTGTCAGAGACGAAAAAGAAAACTTACGATCAATAGACTAAAAAATTATCAAGGTCAGTGGGAAGAGACTAGTGAAGAAATTTTTAAAATGTTTCAAGAACACTTTCAAAATTTATGGTCTACAGAATATAAACCTGTAGAACATTCTTTTCTTGAAGTTATAAATAAAGAAATTTCTGACGACATGAACAACATCCTTTCAGATTATCCTACTGAAGATGAAATTTTCTCAAGTTCTTCCAACATTGCAAGTACTGATTTGCTTCATGATCCTCTTTCCGTGTTTTGTTAAAAATGCCCTCAGGACAGCAATAGACATACCCCTGTTGTTAACATGGTGTTCATATATCTTCAAGATCAGAAATCAATCATAATCCTTAATTTTCAAGAAAAAAGTCAGTTGGTTGCAAAAGATATCAATGCAAGGTTAACAACAGGGGTATGTCTATGGTGATGCACGAAGTTATCCCACATTAATTATATTCCTGTGAAGAACCCGAAAGTCTATAGTAAAAAACGAAAAGGTCAGTGATGTAATCGATAATTGTAATATCGAAGTTAAAGAGGCGTGGTATAAAAGGCCCATTCTATTTCTCTTTCTTTGAGTTTGTTTATTTTCATATGTGGTTCGATTGCCATGAGTATGAATGGAGTAAAATTATAGTTCAAGCGTAAAGGGATTTATGGTTCGATTGGGATGAGTTTGGACGCAGATTTTCGGGAGATGATGGTCTAACAGATGTTATCAAAACATTGATTCAAATACTGTTTGTTGACGTTATCAAATAAGTCTGATTTCATTTTGTTAAGATATAGTTCTATATACATATTAATACCTGATTCAGACCTTTGTTGAATTGATTGGATAGATGTTTGGAATAATGTTTCTTGTACTGGCCTGCCTAAGATTGAATATGATCATCACCCACTGCTATTTGAATCTACTTGGATTAATCTTACATAACCAAGACCTAACAAGACCTTAGTTAAAAAAATCTCAGCTCCTCCACACGAGATGTAATGAATTTCTACAGACATATCTTTCTTTCTCCTTTTTAAAATTGTCAATTTTTATAGTCCAAAAGTGACAAGTGTGTTTTTAAAGTCATTGTTCTTTCTCATGTGTTCTGTGTTGCAATAAATACTGTCCCATGCTTATACTATGTGATAGTTTTAGAGGGATATTATACTTTCTACGATATTTTCTAATGGTGTGAATATATTATGTTGTATAATATTGCATTATTTTTAACAATTACATATCTTTTATTGCTTATATCTCACTCGTGGTGGTTTACATACTCAGTCCAGAATGGACAGGTCTTGGATGAGCAAGGACAGATTATCAAAAGAATACATAAAAGGTGTTGATAATTTTCTTAGGGTTGCTCAAAACGCCTCCTTGGATGAGAACTTCATACGATGCCCTTGTAATCAATGTGAAAATAGATTAAAAATGGGTGTTAAAGAAATCAGACAACATTTGTATAGTTCGGGTATCGATCCGAATTATACTGTATGGAAATGGCACGGAGAGGAGGATTATCGTGAAACACTGTCGGATGTTAATATGGGTGATCCTATCTGTGACGATCTTAATATGGATACCATGGAGGATGTTGAAGAGTTGATTGACATGGTGGAGGCTATAAAAGAAGACTTCACAGGAAATGCAGAAAATTTTCAGAAGTTGCTTTTAGATGCGGAGAAGCCATTGTATGAAAGATGTAAAAAGTATACAAAGTTATCCGCTATCGTCAAGCTATTCAATCTTAAAGCGAAGAGTGGGATGTCCGATAAATGCTTTTCAAATATGCTGTCAATCATTGCCGACATGCTTCCGGATAACAATGTATTGCCTTCATCCAGTAATGAGGCAAAACGTTGCTTATCGGTATTCGGAATGGACTTTCAAAAGATACACGCATGCCCTAATGACTGTATACTCTATAGAAAAGAGTATAAAGAAGCTGTTGAATGCCCCACTTGTGGAACATCCAGGTTCAAACAGAAGAAGAATTTGAAAGAACAAAAAAGGGATGAGGGGAAACAAGGGGTTCCTGCGAAAGTGTTATGGTACTTTTCACCCATTTCGAGATTCAAAAGGTGGTTTCAATCTAAAGAGACCGCTAAGTCTCTGACATGGCATGCAGATGATAGAATTGTTGATGGTTTGTTGCGTCACCCAGCAGACTCACCAACTTGGAAATTAGTTGATGAAAAGTGGCCCGATTTTGCAGCAGAACCAAGAAATCTTCGATTAGCACTATCAACGGACGTAATTAATCCTCATAGTTCCCTTAGTAGTAGGTACAGTTGTTGGCCGGTCATGTTGAACACATATAACTTTGAACCGGAATTGTGTATGAAAAGAAAGTTTACAATGTTGACTACGTTGATATCGGGTCCAAAACAACCGGGGAATAATATAGATGTTTATTTGGCTCCGTTAATAGAAGATCTGAATACATTGTGGCATGAAGGAGTTAAAGCCTACGACGCCTTTCGACAAGAATCCTTTACTTTGAGGGTAGTACTGTTGTGGACAATTAATGATTTTCCAGCGTATGGATATTTATCTGGAAGTGTTGTTCAAGGCTATAATGCTTGTCCAATATGTAGTGAAAAAACGTATTCCATCAGATTACAACACTGTGGCAAGTGCGTTTATATGGGACATAGGAGATACCTTCCATAAAACCATCCATTTCAAAGCCAGAAAAAGGCTTTTAACGGTGAGCAAGAGTTCCAAGCCTCCCCTGAACCTTTAAGCGGTGAACAAATATTGATAAAAGTTGGGAGACTTAAGGTTGCATGGGGAAAGAAGGCAAAAAAGGTGAGGGCGATTAATTTGAAGAAATCATTAAAGCGTAAGAGACCGAGGAGGGTAGGTAATGGGGTTGAAAAAGGCGGTCCTAGTAACAATAGGGTTGAAAATTTTTGGAAGAAGAAATCGATATTTTTTGAACTTCCTTATTGGAAGGATTTGCCTATTCGACATAACTTAGATGTCATGCACATTGAAAAGAATGTCTGTGATAGTATCATTGGAACCTTGCTTAATATTCCAGGAAAAACGAAAGACGGGGTGAAGTGTCGACTCGACCTTGAAAAAATGGGCTTAAGAAGTGAGTTAGCACCGCAGGTTAATGAAAAAAGGACATACCTACCGCCAGCATGTTATACGTTATCGAGAGAGGAAAAAAAAATGTTCTGCCAAACTTTGCATGACCTTAAGGTCCCGAATGGGTACTCTTCTAATTTTAGAAGCCATGTCTCTATGGAATATTTGAAATTGTATGGCTTGAAGTCTCATGATTGCCATATTCTAATGCAACAACTTCTTCCAATTGCAATTCGATCGGTATTGCCAAAACATGTGAGATATGCGATCATGAGAGTATGTTTTTTCTTCAATGCCCTTTGTGCCAAAGTAGTGGACTTGCAAAAACTAAAAGAAATTCAGAATGAAATTGTGATCACATTGTGTTTGCTGGAAAAATACTTTCCACCATCCTTCTTTGACATTATGGTGCATTTAATGGTGCATCTTGTGAGGGAGGTTGAACTTTGCGGTCCTGTTTTCTTTCGATGGATGTACCCAATTGAAAGGTTAGGTCAATTTACTTTACTATCATGTATTAATATAAGTAAATAAGTGTATCGATTTAGTTTTCTTTTTCATGTGTTAGGTACATGAAAGTATTAAAGGGTTATGTGAGAAATCGTAATCGCCCAGAAGGTTGTATTGCTCAATGTTACATAGCAGAAGAAGCTATTGAGTTTTGTTCCGAGTTCTTATCGGAATTAGATTCAATTGGAATTCCGGCGAGGAAGGATGATGATAAACCGATAGGAGGTTCAGATGTCGTTGAAGTTGATCGCATGTCCTTGGAGCAGGCACATCTTCATGTGTTACATAACACGAATGATGTTCAACCTTATATAGAGTATGACTTTCCTAACTTCCCATTAATATGAAGTTAGTTCCTCACATACTTATCTCATATATTAATAACTAATGTTGCGTTACTCATTAATACTTTGTTAGGGAGCATGAACAGTGCTTGAAAGAAACCCATCCTCGAAAAGGGAAAAATAAGAAGTGGCTTGAAGAAGAGCACAACCGCACGTTTATCCATTGGTTAAGTAAAAGGGTATGATTTAGGGACATGTTGACTTAACCACCACTTTAATTTTCATAAGACTTTACCCATTTTTTAGTTTTCTTTTAAACAATGCCACTGTTTTTTTATTTATTAGTTGCAAATCTTAGTGAAAAACAATTTCGAAGTCTAATACCAACCACTGGAAAATAGTGGTAGAGTGTAAAGTAAAACTAAATAGTTGGTGAGGTCTAATATTAAAAACTAAAGTGGGAATAAAGACGAAATATCCCCTTACATTAATATGTTTGAATTTTGTTTTGTAAGTAACTAAAATTCTTATATTAATAGGTTGCTCTCGAAGAAGAACTCCCAAACAACAATATCTCAGATGACTTAAAATGGATTGCTCGTGGACCTCGTCGAGACGTCATCAAAGTTCACGGATATGTCATTAACGGTGTTCGTTACCTAACAAAGGATCGCGATGATGCACGAGTAACCCAAAACAGTGGAGTGAGCTTAGTTGCTAAGACGTTGCAGATAGCTAGTGCAAAGGACAACAATCCTGTTCGTACCGATATGATTTTCTACGGTGTCATAAGGGAGATATGGATACTTGACTATTTTTCAATTCAGATTCCTTTATTCAAGTGTGATTGGGTTGACAACAAAAACGGAATTAACATAGACGAGCTTGGTTTTACATCCGTCGATCTTGATAGAGTTGGTCATAAATCCGATTCTTTCATCTTAGCTTCTCAAGCGAAACAAGTTTTCTATGTTCCAGACCAAATGAATCCTAAATATTCAATTGTATTGTCAACTCCTCAAAGGGATTACTATGATAAAGATGATGAAGATGATCTCAATGAAGGATGTCTCGGGGATGATATTTGCACTACAGTTTTGCCAACTATTGAATCCTTCGACGTGGTTGAGGAATCTTCCGAAACTTATATGCGTGAAGATTGTGAGGGGACATGGATAGACAATACGCCAACATAATTGTGTTAGACGATGTTATGATGCTTAATATTTGAATTGTTCTTTATTATTAGTTATAGGTTCTTAAAATGTAAGCTTGTTTGGTGAAGTTGTCCAACTTTTTAGTTTTTTGTGTGGAACGTACTACAGTTGATTGTTGGAAATTGAATGTATGGAATATGGGCTATGTGACATTTTCTTAAGACTATGGATTATTATTTTCGGCTTAATATTTTGGCAATTGTGCTCTTGTACATTTTAATTAACATAGAATAAAATGGTGAATTTTAATTTGTGGTACATTTCAATAATTGTATTGTTTGAGTAGTTACGACTTGTATTGCTGAAATCTATATTATTGCTCTTTTTTGTGTTTCAACAGTTCGATTGCTTTAACTTGAAATGGAAGACATTGATCTCGAACTCGTGGAGAAACCTTCACAATATAGTAGTAAAGGCAAAGGTGCGGCGAAGCTAAAGCGATTGACTAAAATAAAGAGCAGTGAGGAACGGATAAGAATTTTATATAATGATCTTGGTCAACCAATAAGTACTAGCAAAAAAGAATTATCAAGTTATGGGGGTTTGATGGTGAAGTGCTTTGTGCCGATAACTTATCCAAGTTGGCCTAAAGTGCCAATCAAATTGAAGAATGATTTGTGGGAGGCAATACAGGTATATATATATATATATATATATATATATATATATATAGCTGTTATATATAGAAAATATTGTTTGATGCATTTTTGTTGTATCCATGGCTGAATTCATATCACTCTTAAATTCTGTTCGTATTTGTTCCAATTTGTGATCCATTACATCTTATGTTTGGTGTATTTATGCAAACCCTGACTCTATCACTTTCCATCAAGTTTCCGTCGTTTGTGCAATCTTAACTTACTGCTATGATACCAATTCTTGTCGATTACAATTGGGTTTAATTTAATCTCCTTTTATGCAACACTAGTTTGCTAACAGACTAAATTACCTAACATATTTACACTGATTTTAAGACATCTTTACACTGATTTTAAGACATGTATTCAACATCTTTCTTTTTCAGATCAAATTTGATATTGATCCGAACAGCAAGAGGATGGTGTTATCCTCTATGGGTTGCAGTTGGAGAGCGTTCAAAACAAACCTCACGAGACTTTGGATTAGACCATTGAGACACCAACGCGAGCTTCTCAAACATCCTCCTCCAAAATACGAGAAATTCATTAGTCCAGATGTGTGGACTGAATTTGTTTGCAGCAGGCTAACCAAAGGATTTGAGGTATAATTGAAAAAATAGTAGAAGATTTGTGTGGTACTTTTTGTTATTCTTTTCTAATTTTTTGCTTTGATTTATAAGATTGCAAGTGAGGCACAAAGGGAAAATCGATTCAAGGTCACATACAATCATCGTATGAGCAAGAAGGGTTACGTCGGTCTTGCTGAAGATTTGGTATGTTTTAGTTTGAATATTTTCGTTAGATTTGTGATGGTTTGAACTTGAACATTGAATTATTCTTTAATAATATGATTTTTTGTTTTACAATTGATACCAGAAAAAGAAGATGGGTTCGGAATATGAAGATGACAGGGCTTTCTTATGGTTGAAAGGCCGTGAAAAGAAAAATGGTGAATATGGAGATGATTCATTAAAAGAGGTGGCGGATAAAATGGTTAGTTTTTATAAATTACGACACGAGTTCCTTTATTTGGTGTTTTTTAGTGTATGATTTGTAATTTTGATAATATTTAGATGACATTCTAAATGATTGAATCTACTTCATTGTAGGCTGAATTGAAAAGACAAGTTAAAGATGGTAGTTTAATCACTGAAGGAAGTAATGATGTTCTTACTATGACATTGGGTACTCCCGAACACTCGGGCCGTGTTCGGGGGTTGGGATTCGGAGTTGTTCCCACAAGGTACTTCAATCTTCCAAAGCGTTGTTCCAAGAGACATATTACCGAGTTAGAATCTGAATTAAGAGAAGCGAAGAAAAGATTAAAAGATATGGAAGCCCAGTTGAAGTTAAGAAATGTGCCGGTTGCCGCAGCCCCAACAGCCACACCCCGAGCTGAGAAAGTTGCTTCATATATGCGTGAAAGTGAAAATATAAATCGTTCAAGTTCGGGTGGAAAAATTGCAACACAATCACTTTCTTCAAAGGTATAATGAGACAGATAATTATACAAACGCATACCATTAAGGTTTTGTGATTTTTGTTGTAATTGCAATTTGTTTTTGTGTTTCTTTGGCATAGTTCACAGATAGTGGTGTAACACATAGTGAAACGTTACTACCTCAATCAGTAGCTGCTGTGAAAAGTAAGAAACCTTCTTCGATAACTAGTGATAAAAGTACGAAACAAGTGTCTTCTTCAAAGGTAATGGGATCACATTTCTCGATGGTGATAACTTTGTAGTTTTACTTGGTTGGATTAGTAGGGTATTGAATTTTATGTAGTTTTACTTGGTTGAGGCCAATAAATTGCTCAATTTTAACACATTGCTAAATTTTTATGTGATTATTTTTCGTAATTTAGGTTAGAGAATGTAGGTTGGCTATTGGCAATAAAACTAACATCGTTGCCGAGGGGATCGTATTCGATAGGAATGGACCGAACGAGAAAATTCATAATATAGCATTGGGAGAAAATAATGTTCGGGTTTCCATTTCTAAAGTTATTTCTTCTAGTGCCATCCTCCCGATACCTGTTCCAAGTGAAATGTATTTTGTGAAAGAGGCTATTGGGTCATATGTTGCTTGGCCCAAAGAGTTAGTGTTGGGATTTGAGGTAAACAATTGGTTCTTATGTTTATCTATAAGTTTGTGTTTGTGCTATGAATGACATTGCTTTCTGACATTTCACATGATTCAATGCAGAATGAAATGGAAGTTAGGAAAAAAGCAGGCCATGAGAAAGAGAAGGATATCTTCGGTGAAAGTAGATGTGATATAGTAAACAAGAATGTTGATTGCGATTTGATAACTGCCTTCACCCATAATTTAATTATAATGAAGACGAATCAAATAATGATTCCACTGGAGAAAGAGATGTTTGGAGAAGATAAGGGTCAATGCTATGTTTTTAAGAACGATTTGTTAGACTTTTGTGCATTGAAGCCTTTAGATGTAACGTGCATTGTTGCATACATGAGGTATAACTTGATTTAATCGTGTTATTTAAAATGCGTAGTGACTAATTTAGTTACTTACTTTTACAGGTTCTTGTATGATAAGTTTCAGTGCTCCCGAGAAGAGTTTCAATTCTTCAATCCCGAGTCTTTCAATGGTACAAAAAAATTTGGTTTAACTCGACTTATTGGAAAAAGGCTGGGGAATGCAAAAAAAAGTCAGATTTGTTTCATTCCTTACAATCTCGAAGATATGTAAGTAGTTAAATTAATTTTTTCCACACGAATAAACAAATCTTTATTATATTCAGGACTATATAATTATGACAAAATTCGTTTTACAGGTTCCATTGGGTATTGATCGTCATTGATTTGTCCACAAGAACTATTTATTGGTTGGATTCATTGAATACGGTACCCAGTGACAAAGATAAGATGTATATCACTACGTGAGTATAATATAATTTTTAATTTTGTTTGACATGCATGATGAGTGCATTATTATTGAACATTACCTAATACACGTCTTTGAATTCTCTTTACATGTAGTGGGATTAACACATTGAACATCGATGGGAAAAGGCATAACGCATCGTGGAGTTGTATTAAGGTAAATTTATCATATAGTAGGTGTTATATAACATGTATCAACGTTATATATATATACCTTCAAAAGGCTCTGCGGGTCTAATGATAAGGGTGCTCAAGGGGGCACTCCTTTTTTATATATTTTTGCATTGGATATAGTAGCATCTGCCCCTCCTCCAGTGGGAGTCGCCCTCTAAAAGTCTTCTTATATATATATATCAATACCGATTATATGATTATACCTGATATATATGATATATATCATACCTATATATATAATACTGATATGATATATATGATAACACAATTAAAAATTAATCCGTTCGTAAATATTATGCATAAACTAATTGACATTGAAAATATACCTCTAAACTAATATACAGACAAAAACTGCCAATAAAGCGCCAAATAAAGACGTTCTTCATTTATAGATATCTACTATAATTTAATGAAAGTAACATCTAGAAAACTCGATCTTTACATGACGGGGGTGGAATGTACAATGCAATGGGCCACAAAAAAGATTCAGGGTGTGTAACATCCACATTATTGTGCTTATATACGATAAGTCTCTTTAGGTTCACCTTATGGATTAGTGGCTGCTGGGCCTAGTTTTGCGATGGAGTTCCCAGTACTCGTCAGATTTGGGTTGGATTCTTCATCTGGAACCGCTGTAGGATGACCCTGGTCATCTGAGTTCTTATCATACACTGACATATGCACTGCCCTCCTGAACATATGCACATGCTTAAGCATAAATGATCCACCAAATTTAAGAGATGACAGTAATATTCAAAGTGTACCTGATTAGTTAGCTACCAAAAAAGTATACCTGATTTGAATCTTGTATTGATAACACAAATTCAAACTTGAAACCATACAAAACTATACAATTTGAAAATGTAAGATATAATCTTAGAATGAAACATTAGGATGGCCAATTTGTCAAGAACCAAAGGAAAGATAAAATTTGAAAAACATTAAACTTACGTACATATGAGATAAATGATGGAAACGCATTCATTCATAAGATTATTAGGTTCTCCCACTGCTATTTAAGTTACTAATGGATGTAATGAAGTCTGATACCAAAACAAAACGTAATATTGATTTGAAGTGCAAAATAGAATCAGAACTTTAAAAATAGTACCAACACCAAATCCACTAAATCCCATTTCTAATAAACTGCTACTTATATGTTCTCTTATGGATCTCAGTTATCTCTTTGCTAGTGCAAAATGAAGCTGAAAAACATTACCTCAGTTAATATTTATTGGAACATCTAAAATATAATTGAATGAGAACATCTGAAACATCTGAAATATAATTGAATGAGAACATCTGAAAAACATTACCTCAGTTAATAAACTGCTGCTTATAATAACTCTTCATTGAATGAGAACCCACCTTTTCATACATTACTATGATTTTCCACCCTCGACAGAATTTAAGAGCAAATGCTATTGTCGTAGAAACTGAAGCAACTAACCAAACATAACACACAAAAAAAGTTGGTTTAATAATGCTTGTACAAACCAATAATCAACTAAACAAAATCATACACAGTGAATTGTTTTTAGCATTAATGACCCACAAATAGAAAAATATTATAAGAGTACACTTATAATTAGTCCCAACTAAAATATTCATATAAATTAGCTTTAAAATCTTTAGGACCATTAATCTATACCATATAACACTTGAAACTCACTTGATAAAGCTGGAGTGGTTGTGCTCACACCTGCTGAACAGACTTCCGAGCAAAATGTTACCTATCTAGAATTGGCCTCCAATACCTCTAAGCATGCGTCTAATTTACCTGTAGGCAGCAAAGTGGCTATTGGAAAGGACTTATCCGAACATCTCAACTCTAGGGACAACGCACAGATGATATCTGGACATGAGAGTCTAACTAACACTTGAGATGACACAAACTTTATCACAAAATCACCCAAAACGTTTTCTGAAAATTGGACTTTAGATCAAGATTGGCAATGGTCGGACTGTTGAAGCTGAATTGATTAATTCTCAAGACGAAGTTGAACATCTAAAGCTAGTACTGAACAAAACTCGTCATAGTCCCAATTGGTATCTCACCATATGTCTAAATTGATCAATGCCTATTGTCGAGTTTCAAATGGACTCAGCTCAGGATGAAATGCAGGCCACTGGCTCAGTTGAGACAAATACTGAGATTTTCTTGTTTAAGTCTCCTCCCAAACTCCTAACTTTCTTTCCTCCTAAACATCGATGGTCAAACTTAGAATGTGCCAAAGTCTTGAATTTGTCCTCTCGAAAAATATCATTTGAGTCTAAAGATTTTATCAAAACTGATTGGTCTTTCTAATGCTTTGGAAACATGACTGGGAGGTGTCTTCCATAACCATTCATGATCAGTTTATATCTAAATCAATTAAACACCACCACATACCATGCCCAATTAATATCATTGCTGTTTATGGTCACTGTGATAGGCATATTAGGTGGGAACTTTGGTAGAGAATCATGGATTTGGCTTCTTGCTGTTTATGGTCCCAATTGACATTCACATGACGATTCATGTAACGAAAATGAATAAGAAAATGTAAAAAAGGTATAGTCACTAAGAAAAGATGAGCAATAATCATATGATCCTTTATTAACCAAATTGAAAGTCAAAAATAAAATAATATAAGAAGAATTAGAGGGCTACCTAAACACTACGCCAACACCACATCAATGCACAACTATAGTTATCAGCTCAGAGATGTGTACATGTCCAAAGAGACTGTCAATGTTCTGCAGAAATGAACCAAAGATGATGTAAAAAACTATCACTGTTTAAAATTAAAATCAAATTGATATGATAGCAGCTTCACTGCTAAAAAGGAGATGCAATACTATAACATTCAATTTGAGGCATTTTAAGAAGAATTTAAAGTATCCCCAAATTGAATGTATCCTCGAATTGAATGTAGTATCCTCAAATTAAATGTAGTCTAAAGGGGAGATAGAAAAGGAGATGCAATACTAGTATATACTGTTGCTACTATATATATATATATATATATATATATATATATATATATATATATATATAGCTGCTGCTGCTGCTATATACTGCTGCTATTTACTCCCTGAGGCGACTCTCCTAAACGAGAAAAAGCGACTCTCCTAAACGGGAAAAAGCAAGGGCTTACCTTAGAAGCTCTTTTTCAGTTTCCTTTTCACTCTTTCCTAAATCCATTTACCTTGCTATCTATCTAGAGGGAAGGAATCACTCTACTACTTACTAAAGGAAAAGAGAGGGCGCAGGGGACGTTTGCATATGTATACAGTATATATATATAACAGCTATTATATATATATATATATATATATATATATATATATATATATATATATATATATATATATATATATATATATATATATAATACTGTTATATATATATATATAACTGTCAATGCTTCAATCGGTAATCAACTTAATTTTTAGACTCTCAACAACTCACATGTCTTCAATGATACAATATCCAAGAGTTTTTTTTGTAAGGAATAGACAAATGTTCAATTTTGCTATCATAGAGAATGAGGTAGTTGGCATATAGCCATGTGAATTTGGAATTTAGTTTTGAGTACAATCATTTTCAGCTAGATGGATGAGGTGAACTTGATAGTTTTGTTGTTGGAGTATTTTATATTTTTTGAGCAGGGTGGATAGTCCTGTAAATAGAGGAAATTCTCCCCAAAATTATTATAGTTTTTACAATTATTTGTGTTGTATAAAAAATATTTTAGACTTGTACTCTTTTATTATTTGTTCAGTAATAATGTTTTGTGTTAACTAGTGCCCAATGCAACGAAATGGTACTCTTTATTGTGGATATTTTGTGTTGAAGTTCATGAAGTACTTCATGGAGGATCCTTCCATACCTTTTCAAACAAAGGTATGTTACCAATGTTCTCTTTTTGTCCTATTATATAAAATATTGTTTAGTTATTAACTATTATATACCGTAATAATAAATTCAATTCTATCTTCAATTTTTTAGATGAGAAGATTGTCCGATAAAGTGACATACACGTTGAATGAACTAAATGAAGTTCAAATGGAGTTCATTGAGTTCATTACGGATTATATATATTAGGTATTTCCGAGTAATTGTATTTTGTTATGTTGTAATGACAATGTGTTGAGATGATTGTGTTTTGATGAAAACTATGTTGATTATATTTGATTGCAGGGTTACTCATTCTGGGTTGGATAGCGTCGAGAACAAATTGGATCGAACATTTCGTTCGACAACGTCCTAGCTTGAGTAGTATTTTGGATTGTGATTCTTATGATGTAATTCGCAATGCTAGTTTTTGGATATTGTGATGTATCATCACTATTTTTAGGATATTATCACGTAAATAACTAGGTTGCCATTTATTTCAATTTTACATTTTGTTGGATTGGTTGTTACCCCTTGGGTGGATAGTCCAATAAACAAAGGAGACTCTGTCCATTTTTTTTTAAATTGACACTTTGTTTATTTGAGGCACAATGTTATTTTCTTTGATGAATATTGTATATTTCAAGTTATATGTGAATTTGTTTGATGAAATTTAGACTATTTGAATGTTGTTCGACTATTTATTATCTATTTACAAGGGTTGATTTAACCTCAAATAATAGTTGTCTATTAATGGGGTAATATTTTTTTTTTAAATTTTTATATCAACATTTATGTCAGTTTCGATAAAACTCTCATAAAATTACTAAAATTGACATAAATGTGATGTTATTTATGTCAGTTTTTTGTGAAAATGTGATTAAAAACATGGTGAATACCGTAGTTTTTATGTGTGTTCTTAAAAACTGAGATAAATGTGATCTTATTTATGTCAGTTTTACGAACATTTATGTCAGGGCTTTATATGTCAGTTTTGAAAAATTCTAAAACTGACATAAATGGTCATTTATGTCAGTTTTTGACTGACATAAATGATCATTTTTCTTGTAGTGAGTAAAGCTTAGCCAACAATATTGTTTATTTTATGTGCCCTAGTGTGATTTAGATATTCCCTATTGAGGAATATGTCTGGCCCTTCTCCATTGGTACGTTTATAGTGCTCAGTATGCCACTCCGCAAAATAGCGAGGGGTTTTCCTGCCAATATGGTCTTTTAATATCCCATCAGGCTCTTTCTGCATCAAATTATTAATCACATAAATTAACAATGTCAGAAAATTCCTCTAGAGCAAGAGCAAATGATGTTTGTGGAGGAGATGGTCTTGTTTGAAAATATGGATGATTATAGAACAAATTATGGGTGATTTTTTGTGTGCAGGCTTGAAATTTATATAACCAACATCCCCGTGTCTCGTGTTGCACATATCAACAAGCTCATCATTTCCAACACAAAACTCTTGTGAAATGCTACACACTAATCTGCGCAAGTTAATACTGCAATAATACCATGGTATTTTAACTGTAATCATATACATTCAGTTTACAGAGCAAAGTTGAAATAATCAAAACATGAGATATGATATAAATAGAGATAAAAGAACATCGAATATACAATATGAATCGTCATTTTGAGAACATGTGCGTATATCGATATTGATATGTATTGTTGTACCTCTTCCAACTCACCGCCCTCTTGCACTCCAATTTAGTGTTGCTTGGAAATCATTATATTTCTCTTTATAGTGGGTACCTAACATCAGTTTATTATTCTATACCATACAACATGAGGCCGCATATTGTGATGAAAAATAAAGACACAGAAGCTTCAAGATAAAAAAATAACTAGCAATAAAATATACTAAAACTATCAAAATCATTTTCGTAACTACCAATAAATATACTAAAAAATTTTAGTTTGTCAAAATCAAATATTGTGTCTATTGCTAGAAACTCATATAGTATCTCAATTTATAACCTCGACAAACTAATCAATTGTTTCAGTTTAGCAAAACTTGCACTAGTTTAATCATCATCATCATCATCATCATCATCATCATCATCATCATCATCATCATCATCATCATCATCATCATCATCATCATCATGTATAACAAGATTTGTATTATTCTTTTCTACCCAACGGATGGATGCATCTGTCATGTATAACTCTTCTAAGAAGACTAAGTTTAGCAAGACGCCATTGCTATTCTCCGGAGGAAATTACACTTTGTTAATTCCAATAGCAAAGTCGATTTAAATATCTAAATTCCTTTGGAAACTCATTAGTGTCAGACTGAGCAAGGTTTAGTATTTCTAGACTCTTCAAATTTCCAATCATGGATACATTATTCCCTAATTTACACGCATATAGAGATAAAGTTCACATGTTAATCAAGGACTATAGGGATACTTTAAGTGATGGATTAGAGATATTATTCAATTCTAAAACTGTGAATTCCTTCATGTATTCAAAAAATTCTTGTGCTAAATTTAATGTGGGGAAATAAGATATATTTGAAAGTGGCAAAAGTTTAAGATGTGGGAAATTTATCCCAATAAGTAGCTCCTGCGTTTTGTTGTCTTCTAGAAAAATAGAAGTATACGATAATGTGTAAATTCATCTTCACCTTATATTGGCCACTCCTTCCATTCAAACACACACCCATCTCTACATAAAATAGATATAGCAAAATCTAGCACAAGGTCGTGCATTTTGCGCAAGCTTCTTTATCACTGTCTAACAATAAATTTGAATCCAAAAGTTTCTGTACATACAAAAGTTCTCTGTATCTTAGAACTTAAAGGCTGGAAATCATTTTAAATAACCTTTGGCCTATAAAATTAAATAAAATCATTTCCATTTTCCCCGCTAAAAAATATATAACTTGTAAAAGTGAACCATCTTTCATTCAAATCAAGACCATGTATGCAAGATCTCACACATAATCAAACCAGTTATCAATCAAATACACATGCATAAGTATACAAATAATAACTACAAGAGGTAGATCTATGAACAATGAGATAAAAAATGATGAAATTGAGAGTGATAAAGAAAATAACATATGTATATCCTTAATTGTCGATATCGATAGTAATGGAGACTCATTTGGTGCCGAGTTTGAGCCTTTTGAGAGTGGTGTTCTGGTGAGCCATTATGAAGAGAGCATCGAAGCTAGCCAAAGTAGACGATCAGACGACATTTATGAATGAAGCAAAGCCTATCACATAACATTGAAGTGTTACCGGAGACGATAACAAAGACATCTTGTGACCATCTATCATCAATAAGACCAACATCATATATATATATATATATATATATATATATATATATGTGTGTGTGTGTGTGTGTGTGTGTGTGTGTGTGTGTGTGTGTACAAAAGTATGTCCTCATTTGTATTAGAAGGTTTAAACCACAATTTATAAACCAATATTTATTGCAAGACAACTAAATTCATTCCACATTCCAAAAAAATATATTGCCCCTGCAGTTAATAAATGGAATAGTTTCCGTGGGAGCTTAATTTCTATAAGCCCATGGAAGTAGCTAACCAAGATAACTTAAGTTATCTTGGGCCGACCCAAATCATGGCTTAGTTTTAACAATGACAGTTTAGTTAAAAGAGGATACTCACAGATATGGTCAAATCAGGTGCCAAGAATCTTGGTCGAGATATTCAATAACCTCATGGCTAATCAACAGACCATGATATAGTTCTTTAAATAACTCAAAAGCTATCACAATCACGGATATAAATTGTACTCCCTGAATCGGGGAAAAGGGATGAAAAATTATAATCGCTGAGAGACACTTAATAGAAATCAAGTAACCTCTCTGTGGACATCGGCAAGTTATCGAACCACGCATATCATTGTTGTGTCTGATTTCATTTATTTTCTTCCCCTTGTGATTGCTTTTGCGAATCCTTTGTTGTGAATTTTTATGCACTCGCAATTGGTGTTATTTATGGGAAACGACTTATGTTCCTATGAAAGAATTGAACACTAGAATGTCAACAATGTCTCACCATAGCAACAATATTGCACAAGCTAGTGATGTTCAGGAAGAGACAGCCCACCCAGGATTAGGTCTGAAATTTACCAACGTTCAAACCCAAGGTTTCACAAGGAAAGGCAACCTTTAGTAGAGAGCCACGGACCTCTAAGTTCCACTCAGATTTCTAGGCTGGTAGATGGCCATGAAGCCTGACTTCGAGAACAGGAAGAGGCAACTCGACGCCAAGAAGAAGAAAACGCTCGCCTTAAGAGGTGACTTAAAATAATGGAGAGAGATATCCCTAGAAACATAAGGTGGCATCGAGCCAGAACTCTTAGCCCTCAGGGGGGAGATTCCCCCCAGCTGAGGAAGGAGTATTAGGCGTGACTAGGTAAGAACCGAACGTGACAGATATGAGCAAGCATGATCATAGCGTGGCCAGTAGGAGAGGCACCACAGGAACAATGATCGAGCAAGTGAGGATTTGAGGATGCTGGTCCGTAGGGAGATGGACCAACATCCGGCGCATCGAGAAGCCATATCGACTAGAGAGATTCTAGTAGAGATCTAAACTCTCAGATGAAGACCACCTTTTCAAGGGAAATTTAAAGTGATGAGCACCCCCCCCCCCCCCCCCCAAGAAATTCACTATCCACCGATTCAAGATCTATGGTGGGAAAACAGATCCCATAGATCATGTTAGGCAATATCGACAGGCAATGAACTTATGGAGCCATAATGATGCACTGATGTGCAAGATATTCCCTTATATCCAACACGATGTATCACATAAGTGGTTTGAGAGGCTCCCCTAGAGTTCGATCAATAATTTGTTAGTATTGGTAGAAGATTTCACGGCACAGTTCATAATGAGCAACTCCCACCCTAAGTGAATGGATGCACTGCTCATTATGAAAAACAATCCTAGGGAAAACCTCAAAGATTATGCCAAGAGATACTGGGAGATATATAATGAAATCAAGGACTGCTCGGTGCAGGTTGCCATAGAATACTTCGAAATTGGCCTGCTGACCACCTCTCTGTTGCACCAATCTCTCACCAAGAAGGAAGCCGTAAACATTGATGATCTTATGCCTCGTATTGAGAAGTACACCAAGGTCAAAGACATAGTACATCATAATGGGGGAGACAATGGTCGAGTAAGGGTGAACAAGGGGACAGAGAAGAATGACACCCAAAAAAAGGGAAGCAAGAATGGGGGCAAGAATGGCTCTAAAGTGGAGGTAAGAATGACCACTCTAAGGCATTTAAGTTGTTAACATAGTCTTTAAAGAACACATTTACAACATTCTCAACAAGATCAAGGATGAACCCTTCATCTAATGGCCCAAAAAGATGGGCGAAGATCCGACTAAGAGACACAATGCACTAAGGTGCACATTCCACAAAGAGGGTGGTCATCGAACCGAGAATTACAAAGATCTGAAGTCACATATGGAAGAGATAGTTCATGAAGGACACATTAGCGAGTACATTGATAAAAAAATAGAGAAAGTCCTAACCAATGGCGACCAAAAGCCAAACAATGCCCTTGATGATGATACATGACACGAGTTTGTAGTCATTCATGGGGCGTCAGACCTCAGGCAGATTCAGTGCAATGTCGTTAGAATGGAACTCAAGAAGGTGACTGTCGTAATGGATACATTTCACATCGATCCAGCTAAGACATAACCTAAAAAGCATCAACAACCAGAAGATAATTCTTACGTGAAGCACATAGTGTTCAACGAAGAGGATTTGGTCGGGGTAAGGACCCCATATCATGACGCATTAGTAATCACACTCAGGATTTCTAAGTGGGATGTTGACAAGATACTGGTGGACCAAGGGAGTTCATCCGAAGTGATGTATCTAGACATATTCCATAAGCTGAAATTAAGCATCGTCGATCTCAAAGAAGACACAGGAGGGATTACCATACCATTGGGAAATATCACCTTGTCAGGGTGGGGAATATCTTGAAGTTAATCGAGTTATTAGTTGTGGACATCGGGTCCCCATACCATGCTATTTTGGGCAGAGGTTGGATCTACGCTATAAGGGTCATTCCATCCACTTATCATAAAAAGATAAATGCATTACAAATTGTAGAGTGGTCAAAATTCATAGCGACTAGTCTACAGCCCGAAAATGTTTCATCGCAGCCATCTGCTCGAAGAAAGAGAAAAATAAGGAGCTTGAGAACACACAAGATAAATTCCAGGAATGGGATGTTCTCTCCAAATAGAAACTACAGTATGAGCGACCAATGGTGGAAGAGACCAAGGTCCACTCCATATACAGGGTCGTTGAAAGCCTGGAAGAAGTTATAGCCAATGAAAACTTAACAGAAAGGATGTTTTTTATTGGATCTTCTCTTATCGGTAAAGAGAAAAGGGATCAGGTTGAACTTCTTAAAAGCAACATAGATATTTTTTCCTGGTACCCTTGCGAGTTACTTGGGATTGACCCCAGCTTGGCATGCCACCACCTACAAGTCGATTCAACTTTTAAGTCCATCACTTAAGAGGCTTGTCGAACGTCTGTTGAAAAGGACAAGGTAGTAGATAAAGAGTTAGAGAAGATACTGGATGCAGGATCCTTCAGGGCAGTTCAGTTCCCTATATGGTTGTCGAACCCAATTGTAGTTCCCAAGAGCAATGGAAACTGGAGGGTTTGGAACAATTTCATCGACCTGAATCGAGCATGTCCTAAAGATAGCTTCCCTCTCCCAAAGATATATCAGTTGGTCAATGCCACATCGACACACGAAATGATGAGCTTCCTTGACGCTTACATAGGATATCATTAGATCACCCTGCATGGGCCTGACCAAGATAAGACCTCCTTTATAACCTCAGTTGGTTTGTACTGCTATAAGGTCATGCCTTTTGGCCTCAAGACTGCATGGGAAACTTACCAAAGATTGGTAACCAAGATGTTTCGCAAACAGATGGGAGTGACGATGGAAGTGTACATCGATGACATTCTCATCAAAGAAAGGTCAAGGCCGATCACCTCTCAGACCTAGTAACAACCTTCGAAATCCTCAGGAAGTATCGATTGAAGGTTAATGAAAGTAAGTGTTCATTCGGGGTCCACTTAAAAAAATTCTTAGTCTACCTAGTGAGTAAAAGGGTAATTGAGGCCAACCTAGATCCAATCGATGCTATCACCAAGGTCCAGACTCCTCAGACACTGAGAGATGTTCATAATCTTACTAGAATGATCGTTGCGCTCAATTGCTTCATTTCCAAGTCTTTAGAGCATTGTCGAGCATTCTTCCAGCTTTAAAAAAAGGCAAAGGTCTAGTATGGAATGAAGACTACTCGCAAGCTTTGGAAGAGGTCAAGTTTTATCTTAGTAAGCCACTATTTTTGATAATTCCAAACGAGGTAGAACAACTATACCTTTACCTGGAAGTATCAAGCCATACTGTGAGCTCTGACTTAGTTTGTGAAAAGGAGGGAGAGCAGCACCTGGTTTACAATGCCACTAAGATGATACTAGATGCTGAACAAAGGTACTTGCATCTGGAAAAGCTCACGTATGACCTAGTGATCGCTTCAAGGAAGTTGAAGCACTACTTCGAAGATCATTCCATAACAGTAATCAAATCTTACCCACTTAAGGCTGTTCTATCAAAAGATGACATCTTTGGGCGTCTTTTAAAGTGCTCGATCGAGCTCGAAAGATTCAACATCTATTTCCAGCCCAGAATGGCGATCAAGGGACAGGTCCTAGCGGATTTTATTATTGAGTTCACATGAGATCGACCAGTAGATCTATAGAATAAAGAGAATTTGGTCACATGTGATGCAACCTCTAGAGACTGGAAACTATATGTTGATGGAGCCTAAAATTCCAAGGTGGTTGGAGTAGGGATTGTTCTCATTACCCCCCAAAACACAATAATAGAATAGGGAATTAGTCTGGGATTTGAGGCCTCCAATAATGAAGCTGAGTATGAAGCATTGATCATTGGTTTGTGAAAAGCCAAACTATTAGGGAAAAATGCCTCAATGTATTTGGTGATTCCAAACTAGTCTCCAAAAAGGTTAGTGGAGACTTTAATGCTAAATACGATCGACTGATAACATATCTCAACGTAGTACGAGGACTCATGGGAGGCTTTAAGTAGGTAAAAATTCAATAATTCCAACGAGGGAAGAATAGTCACACTGATGACTTAGCAGCACTAAGTTCAATAATTGACTCTAACCTGAAAAGAACAATACATATTGAGTTCCTTTCACATCACAATATCAATCATGCAGTCGTAGTCGAGCAATTCCTCCTCACAGATAAGGCCGCAAGTTGGATGGATACCATTATTAATTATCTATAGAGTGACATGCTTCCAGATGACTAGAGGTCGACCCACCAAATCAAAGTTAAGGCTGCTCATTTCTACCTTATCCCCGAGGGGAAACTTTATAAGAAGTCGTTCATAGACCCCTACCTCTAGTGCATTCACCCATAAGATATCGAGTAAGTACTGAGTGGAATTTATGAGAGCATATGTTGGAGTCACTCAGGTGGAAGATCGCTAGCCTTTCGAGAAATCAAAGAAGGATATTGGTGGCCTCACATGCAGAAAGACGTTGGCACATATGTTCACAAATGTAAAAAGTGCCAAAAGTACTCGCCTATGGTTCAATAGCCTGCCAACGAATTAAAATCTCTTGTTAGTCCATGGCCTTTCGCTTAATGGGGATTAGACATTATGAGACCACTACTTACTGCATTAAGAAATCGCAAGTAACGGTTAGTCGCCATTGATTACTTTACAAAATGGTTTGAGTCAGAATCATTGGCCAATATTTGAGACTCTGACATGACTAGGTTCATATGGAGAAACATCATTACTCATTTTGGGATACCAAGAACCACCATCACCGACAACGGTACATAATTCAAAAGTGGTTTCTTCCTAGATTTCTACGACAAGCATGACATCAAGCACCACTTCAGTTCTATGGCGTATCCCCAAAGAAATGGGAAAGTGGAGGCTTCTAATAAAACCATGATCGATGGGATAAAAAAATAAGTGGAAAAAGCTAAGGGCTCTTAGGTGGATGAACTTCCTTATGTTCTATGGTCCTATCGCACGATGCCTAAGAGACCAACTAGGGAAACACCATTTTCCTTTGCTTATGGCATGGAGGTTGTCATCCATTTAGAAGCAGGCATCCCTACCATAAGAACCACACTAGTCGACTAAGGCCTCAGCAATGAAGCATTACGTACTGAACTTGGCCTAGAAGATGAGCGACGAGAGCTATCCTTGATCAAGTTGGCCTCCTACCAATAGCAACTAGCCAAGCAATACAACAAAAGGGTCAATCCGATGAAGTTTTCAATAGGAGACCATGTCATTTGAAAAGTCCTCGACAATGCTGTAAAACCATCAGATGGAAATTGGTACCAAACTGGGAAGGACCATTCAGAGTGATCATAGATGATATTCATGGAGCGTATCATCTAGAAACGATGGAGGGCAGGGAGATACGAAGAGCATGGAATAAATCCAATCTCAAGAAGTTCTATTTTTAGATCTTTTATTTATCTTTTAAGTTAGAATTTTTTTTATTATTTGCTTGATAAGACAATTTACAATGATTAAAGGCCACACTGGCCCGTCTATTCTCGACATTTACATTAGCAGCTTAGCGCATCTTGATTATATCTCATTAGTTTACACCTTTCTAATGACATCTCCTTTGTGCATATTTTTAATAATGAACATGTCTATTAAGTTAAATACAAACACTTCAAATTACCCTCAAGCCCTTGTCATGAATATAAGAGGCCTCATGAGTTGTCTCGATAACAATAAAAGCCTGGTGATCCTTAGGTAATACATCCCACTTTGGTTGGTTGCCAACATCTATTGGTCACAAAAAAATATGTTAGGGTGGATTACCTAACAACTAGGTGCAATCTCGCCATCATCTAACTTAGTCCTAAGGAAGTGTGATGAAATGACCTAAAAGGTAAATTGAATGGAATGACACTACTTAGGCATATTGGACTGAGGAAATGCTCAAATATATGAAAGAAAAAATGCCATTACGTGAACATCATTTTGTCGGTCACAAAAACCGAAAATTATTTAAAATTATTACGAGTCTATGTAAAGACTACAATTGGTTAATCAATATCAGTTTGGTCGATAAAATTGCCAAGTAACCGAGAAGTATGTAAAATTAAAATATGTTTAGTCAGCACATGCTCGAAATATAAGAAAGTTGTTTATTAAGAATACAAGGTTATAATTACAGGATCAAAAAAGAGATATATAAAAGCCTAGGAGGAGCTAGGGTGCTGAGCAAGATATTATGCTACAGCTGCCCTCTGACCATCGTTTGGCTTTAAAGTAAATTCTTCAACATCTTCGTCGAGATCCTGATATAAGAATTGAGGAGGAATAGAATCAACCAGAATTCATTAATCGTCTTTCGAAAAAGGATTATGGTCATATGTTATACATTCAACTTGGTACTTGTACTAAATCTTGGATTCCTTTGAAGTTCTTGCCTCTTTAAGAGTGCTCAACCATCCTCGAGAAAAAGCAATGTTCTCAGCCTCCTTATGTTTTGCTGGCGAATCTTCCCGACCAACATTATAACCTTCCCCAATACCTTTCTGGATCATGGCTTAAAGGAGTATCTTATATTCTTGACATTGTCTTTTAATACTCCTATAAAAGATTTCAAGTTTGCCACCTCTTTTTACGGAGCATCATTTTCAGACTGTAGGACCTCGCCCATTTGGTCGACCTCAGTCCTTGCTAAAATTTGCGTGCTCAGGGAATTAACTTCCTCTTGAAAGGAGGACCATATCTCCTCCATCTCTTGTAGGTCATCCTTCAGCTTTGCAATCATTTAAGTCTGGTGTTTGTATTGTTTGTACCTAACTCTTAGTGACTAGAAAATTTTCACGAAGGCCTTGTGAGCTTGTAGGATGATGCGAGGTCCAAGAATTCTCCCTAGTTAAGAATTAGGAGAAATATAGCAATCTAAATCAACAGGCTACAAAGAATATTTATCAAACCAGAAGCAAGTATTAACATAAATGCAAATAGATGATCACATAAACAAAGGGGTAAATTTCATTATCATATGAAAAGAAAATAAGGCCACTGACCAATACATGAAGTTCTCAATATAACGGTATAGACTAACAAAAACTTGAATTGTACAAGGAAATTAAAACTCCTAATCTATAAGAGCCCTAGTCTTTCACCCGTTATTATCCAACTTTGGTCTTCCTCTTATCGACAACCTACTGTTCCTGTCCAACACCAGTGCTCCCGCCAACCATAGCTAGAATGATCTCAGTGTTGCTAGTATCTTGGTTACCACCTTCTCCTTATGCTTCTTAAATGTAAAGGCCATTACTAGGAGAATGAAGGATGAAAAGTTTAGAGCCTGCAGGTGTACCATCATACTTCATGCCCTAGTCCCATCCCCTCTTAAAGGAGACCTTGCAGGCATAAGCCATTTGGCATTCAACATCCTCATAAGCTTTGCAGAAACCTTCAAGGTAGTTGTAATCCTTGGCTTGAGAAAGGCCGCCCGCCCTCTAACTTGGCCACCTTGCTAGCCAACTCTTTGTTGGTCTCCACTAATTTGAACTTCTCAGTAATGACTACCTTCTCAGCAACCCCTAGAGCATCGTAGGCCTTAGACATCTCACTCTTTTCACACTCCCATGATAGATGAGAATTAGAAAGGGCCACCTTCTCATCCTTCAGGGCCCCCTTCTTGGCCTCTAGGGCCTTCTTCATCTCTTCCTCCCTTCTGAAGCGGTCATAATGGTTATCCCAAAGGGTATTGAAGTCAGAAAGCATCCACAGAAAAGATAAAAATAATAAGGAATTCGAACAGAAATGGGAAATAGCAAAGAAAAGAAATAAGTAAGAAAGACTTACTAGAGCCATCCCCTATGCATTCTTGAGGGTGAGTTGAGATGGCCCTAGACTTAAGGAACGCTCCCAATTAGCAACGAGCACTAACCTTTTCAACAGGTCAGGGGGCGAGGGGGAATTGGCCACACTAATCCTATCAAGACTAGGAACAGTGGGCCCTCTACCAGACTGCAAGGCTAACTTCTTCTTAGCCTCAACTTTCTCTCTCTCTCTCTCTCTCTCTCTCTCTCTCTCTCTCTCTCTCTCTCTCTTCTTCTCTCTCTCTTTCTCTCTCCATTTCCTTTCCTTGCTCTCTCCCTTTATCAGACGGGCCAGTACCACTTCCCTTAGGATAGTCTGAAGTAGAAACCTTTAAAGAAGTAATCATATCAGACAAAATTACATGATCATCATCATCATCATCATCATCATCATCATCATCATCATCAAGAAGCCTCAAACTATTATTCTTAAATAAAGGAGCCATTTCCTCTTCTCCCTACATTTCCTCTTATCCTCCAACTTCTACTCCTCCTCTTCTCTCTTCTTCTCTCTCATCTTCTTCTTCTTCTTCTTCTTCTTCTTCCTCTTAACTTTCCTCTGGATCTCTTAAAATTAGGACCTGATCGACTAGTCAAGTAATAAATTTATTTTATGTGTTCTTGTATTCTAATACAAAGGACGCCGACCTAGGGTGCTCACCTTCTTCCAATCTCTCCTTTATGTTCCAAGCCTTTGTGAGCTCCTCAGTATTGATCTCACTAACGTCGGGTTCCTGGTTCTTGGCATGATCTATAATCATAAAGAAAAGGAAGATCAACTACAAGAATGAGAAGAAATCATAAGAAGTTAGGAAAAAATAAGAGGAAGTGACCTATCTCGGCCTCCCCATAGTAAAAAATGGGAAGGTCATGTGGTCTCTCCCCTCCAATAGTGGAGGGTGTTGCCAGTTCCATGCAATGAACGCACTTTCCCAATATTCCTTATGGGAATTCGGAATATTAACCACCAAAACTCGCTCAGCTCTTCTGGTCCTTAGATACAATAAACCCTCTTTGGTTTTTGAGAATATGTAAAAGTAACATATCTTGGCCAGTCGCAACCTGGTTGCATAAAGAGTATTTATTCTATATACACCATTTTCTATCTTCCATACATTGGGGGCACACTGAGGAGGAACAATGGAAAAATACCTAAAAATCTATTGAATTTATCATTTGGGGGAAATGTCAGACCCCATTGAGTTATCAATATGGTATGAATCCAGTGCCCCTCATCCACTTTGCGAACATTACGTGGGAGGGGGCATAGTCGATAATTACCCACTCAGGAATATTATATTTATGCCTAAATTCTTCTACATACTTACCATCTAACATCGCCATAACTGAACAAAGCAAGAAGAAACCCTAAATATAGTAACTAGCTAGTACAAATAAAAAGAACCAAGAAGAGGAAGGGACTATAACTTACAGGAGGTAATGAAGCTTTGATGAAGCACAAAAATAGAGAAGCTTTTACTTTTGAAGCAAAAGAAGAGCTTAGCAATGAATTATATGCAAGGAAGAATATAAGCCGTGAATAAACTCTTGAGTAAATCACAACTGAATACTAGAAAACTCAAATGATGGGTTTCGACTTTCCAAAAAGATTTTGGTGCTTCAGTTTCTTCTTAAAGACAAGCATGCCCTTGTTGCAAGATTTTTTATTACAAAATACCATCACAGACTATCACTACATTTTGAGGAATTGGATCTCCAACCCTGTTGAAATCTATTGGCCCATATTCAATAGCCCAGAGATTTCAGAGGCAATCATTAGAGCCTAATTTCTACAAGCCCATGAATGTTTCTGACCAAGATAACTTGAGTTATCTTGGGCCGATCAAAACTTGTCCTATTTTTAACATAAACAATTTAGTTAAAAGAAGATACTCGCAAATATGGTCAAATCAGGTGCTAAGAATCTCAATCGAGATATTCAATCACCTTATGACTAATCCATGAACTATGATAGTGTTCCTAAAATAACTCAAACTCTGTAACAAACACAGTTATAAATTGTACTCCCTGGCCCGGGGCAAAGGGATGAAAAATTCTAATCATTGTGAGACACGTAATACAAATCAAGTAACCTTTTTGTGGATATAGGCAAGTTTTCGAACCACGTACATCGTTGTTGTGTGGGATTTCAATAATTTTGTACATCTTGTGATTTCTTTCGTGAATCCTTTATTGTGAATTTTTATACACTCACAGTTTCTATTCACTTAATCGGTTATATAAAATCATTATTATATAAGATTTATTCCTTCATTTTGACAACATGCGAATACTGACATTGATATATATTATCCAATTTACTGCCCTCCAATTCACTATTGCTTGAAAATCATTATAATTCTTTTTATAGTGGGCCCCCTGCATTAGTTTTTTTTATTAAAGATCAAACAAGGTGAGGCCACATATTGTAATGAAGAATAAGGAATGATGCCACATAAGTTTCAACTTTAAAAAAAGTTGAACTCTATGTAGTGACAAAGGATGAGATAGTCTCATGCCAAATTAAAACATGCAATGTACAATTATCAACTAAAACCAGGAACAACACAATGTATTGACAATTGGCTTGATAAACATCGTGGTACTAGTTGGCACTGTGAAGATTAGAACAAAAGATCCTAGATTTTATATAAATATATACTAGTTTTATTGACCTAAAATGATTTCAATTCTTAAATTACATATTATACCAACGGTTAAAGTAACATAATCAAATTTAATGTTGAATTAGAAATAATTTGGGGTGGGGAAAAAACATACGCTAGTTCTGCTAGATTTAGACAGTTCTATCTTTTATTTCATAAGATGGAATAGGCCAGATGAAACTAGGCAACTCAGTTATGTCATTTATTTTCAAATGAATCATTATTTCATACCTCCTCTCACTCTCCATATGTAAGAGTTTTAAGAAAGACAATAAAATTTATTATGACATCTGAGTAAAGATTTGATTCCATAAGAAACATGATGTCTAGCCATACATTATAACCAAACGCCAGTAACTTAAATAGATTAAGCTAATGTTACCACTCAAGTCTTAATTGATTTTAATGTTATATCCACTCTTAAAAGTAGAAGTATTAAATTCACTATTGAAATTCGAACAACACAACTGAAATCCTGAAACATAAATTACTTTGCTAGATTAATAATAATAATTCTTTCATGTATTTCCCAAAAGAAAGAGGGCCAGACGAGTCAGTTATGTTATTCTAACTCTCTATGTACGGTGTTTTCAGCGAGCGAGTAAACTTGATTAAGACCGTTAACTAAATATTCATACATTGCAAATAGTTTAAGGATCTTAAATAGACTATGCTAACAAATTTTAATGAAATTCCCTCTTTCTTCCCTTAATATTTAGAAATTGTCCTAGTATGATATTCTTGAGGGAAAATAACAAATTTCAGTTTCATAAATAATTAAATTACCCTCTAAAGACAACCAAACAATTCATTCATACAAATTTAACAAAGCATATATCATATTTGAGATATTAAAATTGAGTAACTTCATTTCGATTTCCCACCACTTAAAAAGGGCTATAAAAGTCAACCATCCTTAATTCAAATCAAAATCATGCATGTAAGATCAACCTAATCTTCTTTGCACTAATCAAACTAGTAATGAATCACATACACATGCATAGGTATACAAATGGTGAAATAGAGAGACGATAGAAAAATGCATATGCAGATCCTTACTGTAGATATTGAAAGTAGCGGAGACTCGTTCAACATTATGAATAGAGTATCAAAGAAAAGTTCAATTTACAGAGCAAAGTTGTGGTTTAAGTTATGGCTCAGAGTTTGGAGAGAGAATATAAGTGCCGGGAAAATGTGGAGAACAAAACCCTAACTGGTTCAAACCCTTATGGAAGATAAGGACATGATAATAGAGCGCTAATTTTTTGAATAGTTTTGTTCTAATTTTTTTACACGTTTTAAAATTAAGATACACTTTTAGGTGGGAGAAATAATAAAACCACAAATTTAGCCACGTTTTTCAACACTTATATATTTTCTAAGTTTTTAAAACCATTGTTAATTTTGCAAGTGTTATAAATACTTATAAATTAAATATTCTATTAGTTGAAAAATAACCATTGTGGTGTAGTGAATAATTGCTAATCCATTTTATTTAAAAAATAAAATAATAAATAAGTTATGAATAAAATTAACAACAACCCAACTCCAACCCTCGTCAAACTCCACCCCAAACCTAAACCCCAACATCCCAAAGTAGCCCCAAGATACCATCAACCTCCTTACCAAAAACTGCATCGCAAATATACACACACGCATACACACACACACACACACATACACACACACACATATATATATATATAGACGGCTATCACTAGAGAAAACAGTAAAGAGATGAGGGAAAGAGAAATAAGACTGGATGCACGTGGTTTGGACCAAAGCAGTGCCTACATTCGAGGTGTAGATTTTTGGTGCATTGATATCTAGGTAAAAGACATGGATGAATACAAGATACAAACTCTCGTGTTCTCTCTAGAGTTAGACAACTTAACAGTATAGAAAATATCCCAGATCCCTCTAATTTGGGATTGTGTATTCTATTTATAGATTTTTATAAGAGGGAGAAGAAAGAGGGACATCCATCATGCCTTTATAGGTTAGATGAGTACATAGTTTACATGGTAGTGTAAGAATAATCATAAAGTTAGTTATGTGCACATGTGGATAATATTGCGACCTAATGTGACTTATGGCTACCAGGTGGAAGAAGCTGGGGTTTTGCTCACTTAGGATATACCATTGGTTGTTCCCGCTTATTGGTCGTATATACGGATCTTATACTAGGATCTATTCTAGCATTAGTCAATTATGGGTGGGTCTTGTCGACCTAACCATGTGATTGCAGTGGATTTCCTAAATTTAGCTAAACTTGTTGATCGTGACTTGTACAAGATGAGTCCATTCATTAAGTGTGGTCTTAATGTAGTCATTATGATATGCTCATCTTTAAAATGTCCTCGACCTGGGATTCCTGCACATATCTCATACCGACGAACTAAGCATTGAATAAGGAAGAAAACCTTTATTAACAACATCTGTAAAGGAAGAATGGTTGGTTCTAATTGATCACTGAAGAATGAAAACTGTTTACATAGTATTCTGCTATTCTAAACTATAATCTTCTCATTACTACTAATAATACTTGCTCTAATATTCTACATTCCATAGATTATTGAATTTCTCACCCTCTAAAGTCTCAATTCGATAGGTCTTATGTTGCACAATTGTAAAAATTCTATACGGGTCATGCCAATTAGGCTCCAACTTATTCCCCTTATGGATAACCTTCTTCAACAAAAAATCTCCCTCATTCAGAGTACTCGGCTTTACCCTTTTATTGAAAAATTGAGTTATTCGTTGTTGGTAGGCGTCTACCCAAAGTGATGCGTGCTCCCTAACTTCCTCTACCAGATCCAGTTCAAGTCTACACATCAAGTCACTCTTAGGCTTGTTGAAGTTAAGTACTCTGTAATTGGGTAGGTCCATCTTAGTTGGCACCACCACCTCGGTGGCAAACCTTAACATTAAATGTGTGTCACCAGTTGTTGTCCTCAGAGTGGTTCAGTTGGCCCAGAGTACAATGTGTTGCTCATTAGTCAAGTTCCCTTTGGCTTTATCCAATCTTCTATTCATTTCGTCCAAAAGGGTCATATTGGTGATCTTTTTCTTCCCGTTACACTAAGGATGGGTAGGTATATAATGCATATACTTAATCCCTGATCGAATGAAGTAGTCCTTAACATGTCATTATCAAACCGTGTGCTATGGTCCAAGATCAAGGCATATGAAATACCATATCGATATATGATGTTTTTCGTATAAAATGGAATACCTTCTCTTACGACATCTCCACGAGTGGCTCAACTTTAGCCCATTTTGTGAACTAATCTACTGCAACCAATAATTATTTAAATCTTCCACCCGTATTCGACAATGGGACGACCAGATCAATCCCCCATATAGCAAAAGGCCAAGGAGATATGATTGGCACCAGTGCTGCCCCGGGTCTTCAATGTATAATGGTGTACCAATGACACAGGTCTCATTTTTTTAGCCTAGTTAGAACAATCCTCTTTCATGGTTGGCTAATAATAACCTTGGGTAGCGACCCACTTCAACAATCATTTGCCAGCTGAATGGTCTCCACATGAGCCTTCATGGACCTCTTTAATGATGTTGGTTACTTCAGTTGGATGGATAACTTTGAGAAAAGACTTAAAAATACTATTCTGAATGGAAATCCTCCTTCAAGTACATATCTTGTCACCTTATAGTAAAGTCTTCTTGCCTACTTTGGATTTTTCGGTGTTGCCCCAGACTCCAAATATTCTCGTATGGGGTCCATCCAAGATGGACCCATATTTAAGTACATTACAATCATGCACATTTATTTAATGCTACGTTTTAATAAGATCTCAAAGGGCAGTGTTCTTCAAAGCCCAACTCTCGTTGTTGACGCCAAACGAGCAAGTGCATCTGCTCAAAATTTTTTGCCTCTTGGGATTCTTATTATCTATATAGTCGAGGATGTTGAAAATAATGTTTTCACATTTTCTAAATATTTCTCATAATCTTCTATGGCCTCATAATCTACTAGGGCCTAGTTCACAGCCAATTGAGAGTCAGTGTGCACTAATAACTTCTCGACACCCAACGATAATGCTAATTAAAATCCTGCTACAAGTTCTTCATTTTTTGCCTCGTTGTTAGTGGCCTCAAAACTTAACCTAAGGGCATACTTAACATCTTCCCCATCAGGTATGGTGATGATGAGCCATCTACAAACAACTGTAACACGTGATAATTTTTTCAAAGATGCATTCAACCAACCATTTGTCATTAAACAACTTTTTATATCTGCTCCAAGTTGCAATATCTTTCATCATATGGAGCTAATGACTCTGATCTATCTTTATTCTGATCAACTGGATTCTTTTCTATCTGCTCGGTTGGTAACTTTCCATAAGTAAACTCTATGATAAAATTGACCACTGCTTGGCCCTTGATTGCTGTTCTTGGCTCATAAAATGTGTCACAATCTCCTAGTTCTACAACCCAAGGCATCCAATTTCCTAATTTTTTAGGTTTATGAATAGCACGTCGTAGATAAATATCTAAATAAAGGACAATTGTATGCACCTAAAAATACGACTTTATTTTCTTAGAAGCTTCAATGAAAGCCAACACAAACTTATCCAGCTGCATGGCGCGACTTGCTAGTGAATTATACATGCTTCTGGACTCTATTCTCTTATCATACTAATGTCGACCTGACTTTTGACTCTGAATTGCCAAGTATAAGTAAAGATTTTCACTTAGGATCGGCCTTTATAGTAATGGTGACAATACTAGGTTTCTTGATAACTTTGCTTTTTACGTGTGCATAGTTATTGTCATGAAAAGGTAAGTCTCAAAATCTCTTGAATGACCACAAATATATTTAAATAACTTGTAGAGCAGTAAATATGAGTATCAATCCAACTTTTAAGGTGAAGAAGTAAATAGTGCTAATAATTACAAATTCTTTTTTTATTTATAATTTTTTTTAATAATATATAATCTTTCTTAAAAAAATTTCAAGGGAAAATTAAGTAATTAATGCTAAAAATGATAAGTGAACTAAATAAACTAGTGAAAATAAAAGTAATAAGTGACCGAGTTTTATAAGTGTGACGAGAGCCAAAAGATGGGATTACACCGCATAATTCATTATTTTAATTAATTAATTTATTTATTTGAAATATTTCGAGATGATATTAAAATTACAATTTAACTCTCGTTACAATGATAAATTTTATAATATCATTTTAGAAAATTAATTTAAAATGCCACAACTTTAAAAATTAGATTTATAGTCTTTTTAATAAATCATCTGCTAAGATCAATTTATTAAGAATTATATAAATCATTGAATCATAACACCGAGTTAACACTTCCAAATTTAATGCCACATTTAGGAAAAAGCTATCTTTAGTTCTATTGCAAAATTTAAACATTAAATTTAAAATGATATTAATTTACCCTCTCTCGAGTCATAAACAGAAATATGATAGTTTCATAATTAATATTCATAGAAACATGATGAGTAAATTAATTAATTAATTAGAATAGCATCACATATGGTTTTCGGAGGTTGGTGTCATTTTGACTAAAGTCAAAAGTGGGTTTAGGTTGGGTAGTAGAGTTGGCAAAGTTTGGGTTAGACATTCGGGTTTGACGCAGGTTGCTCAGTTAGGGTATGGGTTTAGGTAGAAAGGGGGTCGTCGGGTCAGGGGTTTTTTGATAGGTTTTACTTCGCTGGAGTTTGGTAGGGACATGGAGAGTTGGGCATGTTTTAGTTGTTGGCTGGAGCTATTGGGTTATAGTGGCCGGATAGGTGTCTTAGGACATCGGGGCTAAAATCCTATAATGGTTGGGTTACGGGTCAACAAAGTAGGTTGGTTCGAGTTGTAGACGACAGAGGAAGGCTGGTATGGTCATCGCCAATGGAGCTCAGGTGGTGGTGGTTGTTGAGGTAGGATGGGTGGTTAGGTTAGGTGGTTTAATTCTGGAAGTGGGTGTTAATGTAAGAGAGGAGAGAAAAGTTGAGTGGTTTTGTTGGATGAAGATGACGAAAGAGAAGAGATGAATATGTGTTGGGTTTTAAAATGAAAGTTATGATAGTGAATAGGGTGTGAGTGTGGTGTATGGTAGTTGGGTGTGAGTGAGGCGGGTGTTTGGGAGTATGAATGTGTACGGGTTTATGTGTCGGTGTTCAATTTGTACCGACCTAATTCAACCCAAAACTAAATATTATGATAAAAAATAATAAAACTATAAAATAAAATATATTAAAACTAAAAATAAAATTTTAACCTATAAACTAATAAAATACTCAAATAAAGCAATAAAAACTCAAATAATAAAACTCAAAACAAATAAATAAAATAAAGAAGAAGATAATAAATTACACACACCTATTATATAAAATCACCCAACATTATTAAAATATACACGGACCCTAATATTTACAACTATATGCACACAAATTAAATATAGAAGTCATAAAAAATATGCACATCCTATATATACACACACACACACACACACACACACACAAACACACACTAGGGTATGCCCGTGCCTGAAGGCACGACGCAGATTTTTGAAAGTGTGCATTGTTGATTGGACTATATGTTGTATTTATATACCTACAAACACCGTGTTTATGTACATACATACATACACTGTGCTACGAACCTTTTATGTCAAAACCTTTTTTGCAACACATAATTATAAACAATTTAAAAAAGAATAATAATATGTGTACAAAAATCTCCCCTAAAACCTCCACCAAATCTAACGTGGATTCCACATATTTTCTCAACTCCCTTTTAAGTGTTGCCTTGTGGCATGAGTCCCGCCAGGGCACAAAAAAATATTACTTTTAGGGGATACTTTGTGGAGTTGCTTTGTACGCATATCATTACTCTTTTAAATTTTTTTTTCAAATTTTCATATATATACATAATTATTTCACGAGTTTAATCCATGACTGAAGGCATGACAATATTCGAAAAATGTAACACAGTGATAATAAAATCACGATCGACCCGATTTAATTTCAATAAATATAAGTTAATATTAAAAAAAAATTGGATAGACTCTCCTTTATTTAAAGGACTATCCACCTATTCAAGGTATAAAAACACTTCAAAAACCAAATAAAGACACTCATGGACCTTGTACAACCTAACTAAAATTGGGAAGAGTTCCATTTGTTTATTGGACAATCCACCTGTTTAACCTATAAAAACACTGCAACAATGAAAATAGTGATTTGTATGTCATGTACAAAACCTAACACTTCAAAAAAATTGCATAGAATTTCCTTTGTTTATAGGAAAATTCTCCCTGTTTAAGGAAAATAAATACTAATAAATATATTATTAATTCATTACAGACATCGTATAAATAATTAAAAAGAATTTTATCCTTCACGAATTATATTTTGCACCGCAACCAAATAACTGCACAAATTTAGTTATTTTTCCCACTGCAAAGTTTCATTCCTTGAAAGTAGACTCTATTATAATTTGGACTTTTCAACATTTTGCTGAAAAATAAATTGAAAAGACAAAATTTTAGTAAGACAGTATGAAAAATACATCAATAAATGGTTCAATTACTCATAAATTGTATCCATATAACAAAAAAAAATGATGAAATTGTAAATAATGACTTACACATTAAATCGGGTGTACTTTATGTACTTGTGAATAACCAACATAGCTATATGTTTGAAAAAACAATCTGCAAGACAACTTAAATGAAGGACATAAAAAATGAAAAAAAAGCTGATAAGATATTATGTATGGATTAAAAGGCACGAAGTTATAACAAAATAAATGAGAGTAAGGGTTGTGAAATGATAATCGGTTGTACAGAACTATGTCATAATCAGTTATGTCGTATCAACCCAAAACATTGGGCTATCATCGTGAAAGATTAGCATGATGTTCAGGACTTGTGAGGTTCAGTTTCTCAATTGAATTGTGATTGAGAGAGGGAGTAAATGGTTGATTTGGAAATGCAATTTTCAATGAGAATGCCCTTTCTCGATCACGTCTTTGTCATAGGCAATAACGCATTTTGAGATTAAGATATCAATTGGTGCGGTATTCCCAAAAGTCATTCAGGATTTGGAGGAAAAGGGAAATGGTAGTAGAGTGGGAGGTTCCTGCTGCCAAACACGCTTATATATATATATATTAAATTTTTGTTTTGATGATGTTTTTATTGATCCAAAACACTCTTTCAGACAAAATTATTAGCACGAGGCAATGTAACTTCTTATGCATTTGGTGACAGCGTAATTATTGTCTGTTTTTGTCGCTTTCTCTGTGTGAAGGAAAAAGATTATAAGGACTTGACATGACTTTTAATGGAAAAATGAAATTTATAAATTCAAAGTTTACATTCTTACTTATATATTAATGTATATTAGTTATAAGAACCAGTGCACTAGATTGAAGATGTATAAAGTATAAGTTAAAAAGTGAAAAGTACAAAATAGGAAACATACTGGTTCGTAATAGGCGGGCTCTTCTGCCATCAAAATTGCCTACATAAATAAAGACAATATATAATAAGATGACAAATAAAGACAATATATAAACATATAAAGAGAATGAAGTAGTTGAAAAAATCTCTAACTCGTTTATGCGTGCCAGATTCTGTTTCGGGCGTCTTTCCTTTGAATTTGTCGTTTGCGTTAACCCATTTAGTGTGAGGTTAGGGAATATAATCACATATATAGTGTTAACTCAATGCTAATATAAAGAAAAGAATTCATGAAAAAATCATGTAGAAGCGAATAGGGACCTTAGAAGCTATAACATTAGGTTGGACAACATTGCGGATAACAATATCGTTGGATGTCCGACGTGGGATATGAATCTATGAAAAAAATTCAAAAAAAGTGGGGAAGAAAGTCAAGAGCATATCTAACCTATAGCATGTTAATATTTAAACTTTATAATAGCTGTACAACGTTATTATGGTAAAACATACCGGATGTGAGGACACCTTCTCCTTCCCTTTCCCTTTATCCTGAAAAATAAAAGGAAACATATAAAATCATAAAAATATATATGAAATAGCAAATGATTTAAGACATGGCATGAAGATGGAAAGAAATTAGTAGGTGATTCGGCGTTATGTTTTCCCATTCCTTCGACTGTTGGTGTTATTAGTTGTTCGACCCTACAATTATGAGAAGAGAAATATATATTAAAAAAAATTGAGGACGTTAATAAGAACATTACACACAAATATGATGAACGTGATTACCATAAATTGAATAGCATTTAGTTGATATTCATATTGAATAGGAACATTGATATTATTGTTATGCAACCTTTGGATCTGTGATTGTAAACACAACGATGTAAGTTTAAAGCAAAAGAAAGTATTGTAATATGTATAATTAGAATATAGGGAAGTGATTGTCACGGCATATGATGCGTCTTCATCCACATATAAAAAAGAATGAAGCACAAATAATAAATTAAAAAGGTAATAAGATACGCCAAAAATAAGAACAAAAAATAGCATACAATGCCGACAATGGTAATGTCCTCCATGCCGAAACAAATCAGTGTAAACCTACCAAAAATAAATGAAAATGATAGTAAAATCAGAAACTATAACACAAACAAAGGAACTAATAAATAATAAAACTGAATCGAACGCTAAAATTGAAACCAATCAAAACGAACACTAAAATCACACCAGTAATGAAACACTCTAATAATGCAACTCACCAATATGCCTAATTTCTTACAACAGCTAAACAAACGCACCAAAAATGGAAGAGTGCCCAATATGTGTGTTTCAAACAAAACCAATTTTTTACCAAAAATTATCCAACTTTTAATTATGCACCAAACTAAGTTGTGAAAACCCAATTCTTACTCTAAACCAATTTTATCTTGATTAATCCTAAACATGCATCTAGTGATTAAATCAAGTAAAATAAAGTAAAGAATACTCACAATGCTAGATGTATGAGGAAAAAACCCAAAACGGGAAAACAACCTCGGACGGAACAGGCCAGACAATCACTATGAATATGGTTTTACAAATACAAACAAAGTCTCATTCAACGACTCGATCCCCACGTCTTGACGCTCTTTTGATCTTCAACCACTCCTCTCATAGTGGCCATGCAGAAAGTCCTTCTTCCACGATACTTGTCCACAACACACGCATCCACGTATGTCTCGGTGTCCACCAAATGGCTTTGATTCATCTATGATGTCGAACAAGAAGTCCTTCTCTTTTCTTCACCGCAAAACCCTTTGATTTTCAATGTGTAGAACAAATAACTTTGGTGCATCAAGATCACGTAAACATAAACTAATGATAACTCAGATTTTTGCAAACTCTAAGAATGTGTTTATGCTTTGTAAACCTTAGAAAACACGTGCAAACAAGTTTCTGGTTTATAAACAGTTTTTCAGAATGCACACTTACGAAATTATGATGATATCACTTTTTAAATAGGATTTAAATGCCGCCTCGAAAACTGTGCCATTCGAACTACTTAAGGATCTCGTTCGAGCGAGATGTTTAACTTTTATTCCAAACCGTTTCTTCAAAGAGACCTAATAAAGTCAAACTCCTTTTTCGAGCTTATCAGAATTAAAACGTAGTGTAAACCTTTTTAAATACTTTTAAAACATTTTAAAATATTTTTCTTTATAAAAATACATCTTTAACTTTTATAAAATAATTTCGAACACCATTAATTATACTCATTCATACCTGAGTGATACCGAAATGTAATTAACTTTGAAGACGATTAAATTTGCACCAATTAAACATTGGCATGATAAATTCTTTGAATCTTTGCCACAACGTCTTCAATTTTCTTCAATACGTCATAGATCGAGTGGGATGATGACAAAATAAAAATCTCCCTATGACATAATACAAACATAGTTTTGTTCACGGAATTAAGTCAAAATAATACAGGGACTCAATTGGAAATTTATTTCCTTACAAATCTCCCCCTTTGACTATTCCAGGACAAAACTAAACCAGTGAAATGCCTAATCGGGCCATCAAGCCGTATGACGCCTAAATCCCATACCATAAACCCAAAATAAAAAATTACAGGACACTGACTAGAATATGTAGCACCGACAAGCATGAACTGTCTGAATGTGATGTAGACTTGAAATCTCGAATCACTGAAGCATACCTACACACATGAAACAGACAAATACCCAGTGAAGTATGGAGGAACAAATGAAACCAATATATTTATCCAAATGATACCAAACAATAATAGATACCAATATGAATAATCTCTGAATCATCACTTGTTAAACAATTTGAGTAGCAAAATAATACCAATGTGTAATACCAAAATGAGATACCAATTTGCAAACATATGTAAACCAAAACATGTTCAAATCTCCCCCTACATCACATAGATCTCTCCCCTTTTTGTCTCGAATAGACAACCCGGTGAAAACATAAACCAATTTGAAATATCTATCATGATAATATAAACCAATGTGAATTAATGTGAAATTGCTAGATAATCATAAACAACCAACTAAAAATGATCAAGAGATGATAAATCAGTAGCTAGTAAACCAAATAAATCACACAAAGAATATAGCAATTTAATCAGGTGTGATAAACAGACTATATGCAAAAACTCAATTTTGAACCAATTAAAACCTACATATAAACCAGTCAGTCCAGAAAAACTTTCAGCAGTACCAAAAAATTCCAATTTAACCCAGAGGACTGCAAACCAAGCAGAAATCCCAAAACATCATGTTGTTCGAATGAGACAAGACTTCGCTCAAACGAGATGCGAGGTCACTCGAACGAATTACAGAGGTCATTCGCGTGACAAGGGATGTCATTAGAACGACTTCTCGCTACTTGCCAAATTTTTACAGTTTCCCAGAAATATGTTATATTTTTTCCGAGTGAAAAAATTTTCACAAAAAAATTCCAGGAAGTGCCTGACAGAAACAAAACAGTGTTAAAACAGTAGGCTTTTAACACAATACGTAAAAAATCATAAAAACTAAAAATCCGAGTTACATGCAAACATAGTACCGATGTGCTCAAACATGGATATGGAATGAATGGTTATGAAACTACAACAAATGAGTCACAAATCCAACACATTAAAACGATCAAGAAGCTCTAATTGATAGCGATAAATCATCTAACTTTATCATAGCCATATGACAATAAAAGTGTGAGCTTAATGAACTAAACGTACTACATGCACCAAAATCCATAATTTTGACGATTCTACAAACAATAGCGTCAAATTGCAACGTTTGAACATTAGGATTAGTTGTGCAAACCCGTTAAATTTTTAATCTATCCAAACTCCCTCAATAATATCATATTTTCTTTGGAATGAACTAAAAAAATTTGGCCCTTTTCTTAGCATATTGCATTTTCTTTTGAGCTCTTTTAAACGGTGGCTTTCACGACGAGTCAAATTTGAACTCTCGCAGCCCTTTCTCGCGAATCACTTAATATTTTTACCAATTTAGATCCTCACGATAAACGGTTCTTACATGCACACTTCTCCTTAAGTTTACTTACGCATAGATGACAAGATTGGGATAAGAACGCCTCACTAAATTCAAATATGCCAGAGAAGTCAAACATTCATATAAACTCATGCATGTGTGCAATGTTGGCATATATAAAAAGTCAAATCAAAATGCATATCAACATCGATAATAATGACCAAATGTCCTAGCCACATGGATAATTAAACGACCGGGGGGAGGGGGGGGGGGAACTAAGCACACCAATATGCCACATCAAACATGTAAACTCAAAAACAAAAACCGAAAATCTTTTTGTCTTTTCATATTTTGACTCAAATAAAAGCCAAATCTTTTTGGGTTGGCAAAAAATTTCTAAAAAAAAATCTTTTTGTATTTTTCATTAAGACATAAACAAATGAAAACTATAATACCAAATGATAAACATGTCATAATACTAGCAATGAATAAATCATGAAGAGAACTAGTATATGACAAACATGGCAACACTATAATCCTTTAGATTTGGCATGGGAAGAATCAAGTACACCCAAACGAGAATAATGAAGTTTAATTCCTAAATCCACAAAATCTGATTTCCTAACCCAAGTAGGTGTAAAATGATGCATGCGGGTTTTGGGAACCTGGGCAACTTTATTCGTAAACATCCTAGGAGCTTGTCTAAGGTCATAACAATAACGCCTAAGGTGACCTTTCCTACCACAAAACGTGCAAGTGAAGTGATGGTAGGAATGATTACATATATGTGGACCTTTTCTAACCTTCCTAGTGTTTCTCACACGTGCGGGGGGGGGGGGGGGGGGGGGGGGGATGGGAATAACTCTCTCACCAAAACCTATACCTCCCTATCACTGTTAATTTGGACGGTGCCTAGGATCTTATCTAACTTCTCCGGCCTAGACTCTAAATCAAACCTGACTCTAGAAAAGTCTATCAATCTTTCCTCTAACTCGTGAATCCTAGACTCGAGCAAACGCCTAGACTCCTCAAACTATAAAATCTCCTTTTTCAAGGACTCCATCAAACCACGGAGATTATCTCTCTCTTTCTCCACAAACTCTAGTTTCTCCCTAAACTTCTTCTCTCGTGCCCTAAGATCCTCAATTAAACAATCATTATTTTCTATGGCACGCTCATTCAACTTAGCTTGTAATTTTGGGTTAGCCTTTTTCACCTTCACCACTTCGGCATAAAACTCATTAAACGTATTTTGCAACTCTTTCACATCTACCTCCTCCCCGTCACTCTCTTCACCCGCACTAACATGGGATACACTCAAAACCTCCTCGGAAGTATCATGCACATGAGAATCGTCGTCGCTCACTTGACATGCCATAAATGCAACAAAGTTACGATCGATGGGGGAACTATATCCCTCTTCCGAATCACTATCACTTAAGGTGGCATTATAAACAATGGGTTGCTTGCCCTCTTTCTTAAGTCTAGTGGAACACTCCTTGACTTTGTGTCCGTACCCCTCACACCCAAAACACTTATCCAACTCATCTCTCTTAGTCTTCTCAAACTTATCCTTAGAGGTGGGATCTAGTTTGTTGTTCTTGAAATTTTCAAATTTCTTGGCATCTTTCGATTGCTTTTGAAACTTAATAAATTTCTTTGCCAACAAAGCAACATCCTCAAAATCGGAATTGAAATCGGAATCTGAAACTTTAATTTCCTCCTTCTGAGTTTTCAAAGAAATACCCTTTTCTTTCTTAGGAACTTTCTTTGAGGTAATCATATCGATTTCATAGGTTTGTAAGTCACCTACAATCTCTTCTGGTTTCGTCGACTCTAACCTACCCAAGGAGTTTAAAATAGTCACTTTCGCATCAAACCGACTAGGCAACGACCTAAGGATTTTCTTAACGAAACGGTTGTCAGGAATTTTGTCACCTAGGTTAAACGACGAGTTGCCAATATTGGAAAACCTAGCATAGAACTCATCAAAAGTCTCACCCTCTAACATCCTAATGGTCTCAAACTGTGTAGTGAGATTTTGAAGTTTTGACGCCCTAACTGTGCTAGTGCCCTCGTGAGTGAGTGACAAAATATCCCAAGCCTCTTTTGATGTTTCACAAGTCATAATTCTGTTATATTCTTCCTGTGTGACATGTGAAACAATAACGTGTAGACCCTTAGAATTATATTGTGCAAGTCTTTGTTCAGTTTTGGTTCATGACTAGGCTTTAAACTAGTGAGCTCACCTCTAATAGTGACAGGGGATGTCCAACCTTTCTCAACTGCAAGCCAAACACGCTCATCAATAGATTTTAATGCACATCTCATTCTCATCTTCCAATAAGTATAATTAGTGCCATAAAAAATAGGAGTTTGAGAAAATTCATTATATCCAGAGTTCATCTTTGAAAACACACGGGATCACAAAACAAATAAAAAATGTTTTCTAGCTCTGATACCAATTTGAAGAGTGCCCAATATGTGTGTTTCAAACAAAATAAATTTTTTACCAAAATTTATCCAACTTTTAATTATGCACCAAACCAAGTTGTGAAAACCCAATTCTTACTTTAAACCAATTTATCTTGATTAATCCTAAACAAGCATCTAGTGATTAAAGCAAGTAAAATAAAGTAAAGAACACTCACAACGCCTGATGTACGAGGAAAAAACCCAAAACGGGAAAACAACCTCGGACGGACCAAGCCAGACTTTCACTATGAATATGGTTGTACAAAGACAGACAAAGTCTCACTCAACGACTCGATCCCCACAGGTCTTGATGCTCTTTTGATCTTCAACCACTCATCGTACAGTGCCCACTCAGAAAGTCCTTCTTCCACGATACCTATCCAAAACACACGCGTCCACGTATGTCTCGGTGTCCACCGAATGGCTTTGAATCGTCTACGATGTCGAACAAGAAGTCCTTGTCTTTTTTTCACTGCAAAACCCTTTGATGTTAAATGTGTATAACAAACAACTTTGGTGCAACAAGATCACGTAAACATAAATTAATGATAACATGGATCTTTGCAAACCCTAAGGATGTGTTTATGCTTTGTAAACCTTAGAAAACACGTGCACACAAGTTTCTGGTTTGTAAATAGTTTTCAAGAATGCACACTTATGAAATTCTGATGAAACCATTGTTTAAATAGGATTTAAACATCGCCTCAAAAACTGTGTCATTTAAACGACTTAAGGATTTCGTTCGGGAGAGATGTTTGACTTTTTGTTACTTTTAGTCTAAAGTGTTTCTTTAAAGAGATCCAGTAAAGTTAAACTCCTTTTTCGAGCTTATTAGAATTAAAACGTAATGTAAACCTTTTAAAACACTTTTAAAACATTTTAAAATATTTTTCTTTATAAAAATACATCCTTATCTTTTATAAAATACTTCCGAGCACCATTAATTATACACATTCATACCTAAGTGATCTCGAAATGAAATTAATTTTGAAGACGATTAAACTTGCACCAAATAAACATCGGCATGATAAATTATTTAAATCTTTGCCGCAACGTCTTCAGTTTTCTTCAATACGTCATTAACCGAGTGGGATCTTGACAAAATAAAAATCTCCCTATGACATATTACAAACAGAGTTTTGTTCACGAAATTAAGTCAACACAATACAAGGACTCAATTGGAAATTTAAGTCCTTACAAATCTCCCCCTATGACTATTTCGAGACAAAACTAAACCAGTGAAATGCCTAACCGGACCGTCAAGCCGTATAATGCCTAAATCCCATTCCATAAACCCAAAATAAAAAATTACTGGACACGGACTAGAATATGGAGAACCGGCAAGCATGAACTATCTGAATGTGATGTAAACTTGAAATATCGAATCACTGAAGCATACCTACACACATGAAACAGACAAACATATACCCAGTGAAGTATGGAGGAATAAATGAAACTAATATATTCATGCAAATGATACCAAACAATAATAGATATCAATATGAATAATCTCTGAAACATATCTTAAACAATTTGAGCAGTAAAATAATACCAATGTGTAATACCAAAATGAGATACCAATTTGCAAACATATGTAAACCAAAACATTCTCAAATCTCCCCCTACATCACATACATCTCTCCCCCTTTTTGTCTCGAATAGACCACCCGGTGAAAAGATAAACCAATTTGAAATATCTAGCATGAGAATATAAACCAATGTGATTCAATGTGAAATTGCTAGATAATCATGAAACAACCAGCTAAAAATGATCAGGAGATGATAAATCAGTAGCTAGTAAACCAAATAAATCACACAAAGAATATAGCAATTTAATGAGGTGTGATAAACGGACTATATGCAAAAAATCAATTTTGAACCAATAAAAACTTGCATATAAACCAGTCTGTCCAGAAAAACTTCCAGCAGTAATAAAAAATTCCAATTTAACTCAGAGGACTGCAAACCAAGTAGAAGTCCCAAAGCGGCCTGTCGTTCGAACGAGACAGGACTTCGCTCAAATGAGATGTGAAGTCGCTCGAACGAATTACAGAGGTTATTCACGCGACATGGGATGTCATTAGAACGACTTCTCATGACTTGCTAATTTTTCACAGTTTCCCAGAAATGTGTTATATTTTTGCCGGGTGAAAAAATTTCCACAAAAAAATTCCAGGAAGTGCCTGAAAGAAACAAAACAGTGTTAAAACAGTAGGCTTTTAACACAAAATGCAAAAACTCATAAAAACTAAAAATTGGAGTTACATGCAAACATAGTACCGATGTGCTCAAACATGTATATGGAATGAATGGGCATGAAACTACAACAAATGAGTCACAACTCCAACACGTTGAAACGATCAAGAAGATCTAATTGATAGCGATAAATCATCAAACTTTATTAGCGCCATATGACAATAAAAGTGTGAACTTAATGAACTAAACATACTACATGCTCACAAATCCAGATGGTGTTCATACGAATCTTGGATCGTATAGAAAAAATTACCACAAAATGATATTTACAGAATGGATCGTACAGCAAAAACTACCTTTTATCGTACAATGAAAATTACCTAGTGTCTAGTGTTAAAAATCATCTTCTAGAGCTCGCGTTGATGGAAAAGACGGACAGGAGGAAGAGGAGGAGGCATCACAAAGAGGAAGAGGGGGAGGCAGCGGTGATGGAATGGAGTGACTCAGGGGAGGCTGATTTGAGAGGTATGTGGGGACTTATCAGATGAGTGAGAGAGAGAATGAGAGGCGTGTACGTTTAGGATGATTTGCCCCATTTTCCCGGTAAAAAATTCTCCCCATATTATGTAGATTACTATTATATCCTTTGTATTTGAATCAAAGTGAAATTTTATTAGAAGGAAAATGAGGGGGGAAATAAATTTTAAGGGGCAAAAGACGTAACGAATGAAAATTTAATCTCATGACATCATATCTCTATCTTATGACATACATAAGTTTCCTACTTTATATATATATATCTCTGTGTGTGTGTGTGTGTGTGTGCGTGTGTGTGTGTGTGTGTGTGTGTGTGTGTGTACAAACTAAACACAAACGAGATTTAGGTGATGGCTTGATCTCAGTTTAGACTTCAATTTTTTGGTACATGATTGGGTTTAAGCATCGATATTGATCTAGGTAAGCTCAAAATGGATTTATGACCTCACAACCATTTTGATTTTCTTCATTGAATGCATTTGACAGCTAATTTATCATAATTATTTTGATTTAGCACAATTTGATATTGTAACTACACATTGACCTGCAAGATAGAGAAATACGAACATAAGGGCAATTTTTTCGAGAACCAACGACTAAAATGCATCCATTTGGGGTATAATTTTAACAATTTTGGGTACTTATCACACCACCCCAAAAATAATTTTAGCAATAGAACATCGCCAGTCATCGAGCAAAAAATAGTGAGAAAGAGAGATAAGTAACCAAAAGTGTGCCAGTTTTCCAAGCACCTGCGATTTCACTTAGCATGTGCAACAAGCCGTTAAACCTATAAGTTACCATGTAGAGGAGTGTTGTCTCGTGAGAGTTTGCAGTGAATGTACCCAAAAAATTCAAAAAATTTATTGGAATGATTTATTAAAAGCCAGTCTCTCATTAGATGATGAAAATCTATACAATACATCTAAAAAGAAATTAATGATACAATGTTCGACTATCAATGTATCGCTTAAAATTACTTAATACCAAAGGCGTAATCCTTCTTAAAACTCAACGTGTGTTTTGCGATGCAATCTTAAGTATTTTTAGAGTAATTCCTAGACTACCTTTATAGAATCAAAGCCTTTACTTCAAGACTCACTAGATATTTCTCTTTGAATCGAACTCTCTAAGATTTGGGTAAGTTGATCTCTCTAGTGTGTGAGTTGGTGAGTAATTGTTAACAGGGTGAAAAGTCTCATACTCTTATAAGAAATTAATAATATATGAAATAAATTGATCTCATGATGGAATGCTAAAGTTTATGTTAAGAATGTCGAGTTATTAACCATTTTGTTTTCTCGTTTGTCCGATACCTTACCAATGATGAAAAATGGGGTATATGTAAGACATGATGGAAATTGAGATGAAAAATGTGAATTATTATGAGGATAGGGTTTTGAGAAGAGTGGAATACAAATTTGAATAACTAATGTCTTTATTTCAGAAAACTATTATCCCATTTTTTTTCTATTTTTTTCCCTATATATACCCTTTTCCTATAATTTTTTTTAATTATTTTTCTCTTCTCTTCTCTTTTTTTTTTCATTTACTGCAATGCACTTTTCTTTTCATATATACTAATGAAGACATTTTTTTACATTGAAAATTTCAATCTCTTTTAAAAAAAATGATGGTGGTGATGGAAATGATATATAGATGACATTTGGAATACGTATGGATAAGGTAAATATGGAAAGATAATGATATTCTCATATAAGTGAAGGTTTAGTTCTCAGAACAAACTACAAGGCATATGTTTCTTACAACTAGAGAGTGATTTCACTCTCAGTGGTTATGCCAAATATGAAGAATAATGAGATCATGCAATGACAATGTGCGCTATCCAAAGAAAGTTAAGTAAACTTGTAACTCAAAAATCACCTAAAAAACCCTCAAAAGGTGAATGGCTTAAATCTTATTGGTTTAAGTCTCCACTAGTGATCTTTTTAAGGCTCTCATGAGAATGCAATTACTCTTCAACTTTTTATTGTAAAACGTGGTAGTGCAAATTTTTTTGAATTTAAGAATTCATAGGGAAAGTACGCCTCAAGAGTTATTATTGAATTTTATGGTAGAAAAATAATTTTAAGTTTGAACAAGGGTATTTCGAGACTTCTTAAAGATGGATGATAGATAATTCATGTCATAACAAAATTGAGATAAACTGCAAAAATTACTTATTTTTTTTTCAAGAGAGATACTATTTTGATAAATTCTCCACCCCCTAAAGAAAAGAGAACACCCCCTCGTTGTTTAAAACTACGTTTTAAATTGAAAGCATAAGGTGGGAAAGAGATTACCATAATCAACAATTAATGAAACTTGGACCGTGCGATGGATTCAATAGCAGAACCTGGAGAGCAAAGGCAGCACAAAAAATATGTACAAGTCTAAAAAGTAAAAGATAATCATCGGGGAGTGGATGCACATACCCCACAAACATGATAAGGCTCATACGTATAAATAAGACACGACAGGTTGCCTCCCGGTAGTGCTAAGTTTAATGTCTTAAGCAATGCCGAATTAAATTCACCATAAAAAAAATATAAACAAGGATAAAATGAGGTGGTAGATAAGGTGTGGTTGATGACAATCACCCCCAAACAGGACTAAATTGTCAATCTTCATAAACTGGGCCTTCAAGGCCAATATCTTCAATAGTGGCGGATGAAAGCTCTAAGAAAGGTTTCAATAGTTGATCATTGACTTGTAAAAGGATATTATACTTAGGATTTTTCACAGTAATATCACCATTAGGGGTGATAGATTTAACGATGAATGGACCTAACAAACTGGTTTTTAATTTCTAAGGGAAGAGATGAAAACGGGAATTGTACAACAAAACTTTCTGACCAGGGTGGAATTATTTTTGCATTATACTTTGATCATGGATCAACTTCATTTTGCCTTTGTATCGATTGGAAAAATCATAAGCATCATTTCGTAACTGTTGCAATTCATTTAGTTGAAGTTTCCTATGGACACCCGCTTCATCAATATCGAAATTAAGGGTTTATATGGCCTAATATGCATTACGTTCAAGCTCTACAAGGGGGTGGAAAGGCTTGACAAAAAAATTCGATAAGGAGACATACCAATAGAAATCTTATACGCGGTACGATATGCCCATAATTAGTCATTTATGGTTAAAGACCAATTTTTCCTATTAGGATAAACTATTTTTCAATAATTTTCTTAATTTCTCTGTTGGACACCTCAACCCCTACACTCAGCTGAGGGTGAAAGGAGAGACCAACTTTGTGGGTAACACCGTACTTTTTGACAAGGAACTAAAACACTTGATTATAAAAATTCTTGCCCCCATCACTAATGATAGCTCTGGGAGTGTTAATCGTGTAAAGATATATTCATTTAGAAATTGGACAACAACTCAAAGATTAATGGCTCGACATAAAATCATTTCAATCCATTTAGAGACATAGTCTTCTACAACTAAAATTTATTGAAAACCATGAGAAGAGGGAAATGGGCCAATGAAATAGATACCCCACACATCAAAAACTTCAATAATAAGGATATGAGTGAGAGGCATCATGTGATGGTAAGATATACACCCATAGTGTTTGTCTTTAGCGCATGCTTGGAAATATTGGTGGGCGTCATGAACAAGTGTGGGCCAATAAAAACCAGATTGCAACACCTTCGCGACTATTTTGTTTGAACTAAAGTGGCCTCCACAAGCACCAACGGGGCAGGAGAATAAAATACTAATTTATTCCCATTTAAGCACACAACGTTGAATAACCTAATCAGTGTAATACTTGAAAACATACGGATCATCCCATGAGAAATACTTCACATTCGGAGAGAGCTTAGTTCTATCTTATTTAGATCAATGATCAGGAAATTGTTCAATAACAAGAAAATTGATAATATCAGTATACCAAAGTGTAACACCATGTGTAGATTCGACATTGGAGTGGCCAACCTCCACCACTAAACTGGGCATCACTAATAAAATACACTTCTCAGTATGTGACAGAAATATGAGGAAATAGAAATATTATTTTCCACAAAATATAATGCAATTTAATCCAACGAATAAAAACATAAATACAATAGAGTCCATCACCATGCTAACTCCAAAATAATGTCCAACTCCAAATAATAGAATAAAACTCAAGATAAATAATCCAACTACAATCTCTGACTGAAAATCATAAACAACCATGGAACTGAATGGACCACCAAAATCTACAAATAATTGTCTCATTAATAAACAACAGAATGAAAGAAATCTAAGCTAATATAGCAATAAAGATAAATCTCTAACTGCACTCTACAAATCTTCAATTCATCTCGTGAAGCTACTCCAAAAACTATACTTGAGATTTTATTCAACGCAATGGGTCCGATCCCATGCCATGAACTCTTCTACTCCTCCAAATTAGTGTCCACGAACACATACATAAGCATTGTACATGATAAATATAAAATAAAGTATTTTAAATTAAATTGTATAATAACATGCGCCTAACGTAAAACATCACTAATTACCCACATAATTAAGCACCCCACCATTTAAGTCCCATTATATTATTGCAACATTAAATTTAATATTAGATCCTTATCTTACTCAATTTAAGTATTGTGTTATTCTTATACATGTGACGCCACTATATCCAGTCAACTTTTCTATTGGTCCTGCAAATACTCCTGGCGCGCTTAAGTTCCAACACATCACACCCATTCCCCTCACTATAGCTAGTCAATCAAATTTTGTTAGTTCTGCACGTACTCATGAGGTTCCAATCACGACATGTCTTTATAGCCAGTCATCCCAGTTATCATTAGCTCTACACATACTCATGACCCCAACACATACACACACACACACACACACACACACACACACACACACACACACACACACACACAAACACACACACGTTGCTATAGTCAATCAATCCAAATTGTTAGTCCTGCATATAATCGCGACAAAATCAATTTTAACACCCGTTCTTTGTCCTAGGCATTAAGTATTAATTAATTATCAAGTTTTCATAATTCTTTATTATCCCCACCCTTTATTCAGGTAACTCAGCCTAAACCATCCCTAAATCCATACCTATAGATCACCAAAACTATAAGTATTTCCTAACCTATCAATCAGGAAGAGTACATACCAACAATTACCACCTAGGCTAACAGAACAACGAAACGACTAACTACCTCGCCCCACACAGGAAATACTCAACTGTATGAACCTACAATCACTAGTCCCATACCTAGAAAGTATCAACAACAACGAGGCCTACCTACTTTCCCCATACCTAGCAAGTAACCTAAGAAATAAGGGTAAAAGCATAACTACTCCGAAAACCCTAACGTCCCAATGGTATCGAAATATTAACACAAACCACATTCACATAAAGTATATTTTCAATTTATAGTTACAGTTATTCCAATTTATTCTCCGATTCCAATCTTATCCAAATTTACACCTATTTAATTATATAATTAAACAAGTTCAACTAAAAGTCATACAAGTTGTCAAGTTCATAATTTCCATACAAGCGATATTTTTTTGATTAACACAAGACTCCATTTTTAACATGCATATTCACAATATTACACAATAGTAAATCCATTCTACAACCTACACATCAATATCGTATTTAAATGATTCGAAATATTGTAACAGTTTTATATTTTTAGTTTTTACCCGAGAACGTTCCACCATTCTATCGAAACTCAAATATCTAATCTAAGCATCTGATTGTTTCAAGTTTTAAATATATTTATCAAGGTTCTAAAAAATGCGGGGCGTGATTGAGGCGTCGAGGCCAAGCCTTAAGCCTTAGAAGCCTAGGCGGGCCTAGTCGTAAAAAGGCGTGAAAAGGCGTTTAGGCCTTCTTAATATAATTTAATATTTTTAACCATAACAAGGCTATTAAAATACAAAAATTGCACATATTATAAAAATATGTCTCAATATATGCAAATTAAAATACTATTTGATTATTTTGGATGAGATAATTGTCCGGTTTGTAAACGAAATTCTTTAAAAGGCGACATCGTTTCACTAAAGCATTATTGTTTTTAGAAAAAAGTGCGCCTTAAGGGTTTTACCAAGAATAAGGCGTGAAAAGCATAAGGCGAGGCGTTTCTCCCAAGCCTTAAGCCTAGGCGTGCCTAGGCGGAGCCTAGGCGGGTTTTTTAGAACAGTGATATTTATAGATTTTAATAAAAATAGCATTTATTAAAGTTTAAGAAATATCTAAAATGCATAAGACTTGACGGGAATAATATAAGTATTCATGCCTATAAATAAGTCGTCTAGCAAATATGATTACACGGTTGCATTCCTCTTGCGAAAATAGCAAGGACACATTCTTGAGAAAACTATATTTAGATATTCAAAACTTGGGTTGAAACTTGTGTTTAATGGGGTTTACGTTTTGTAGACGATAGGAGTTAATATTTTGGGAGGCTACTACTTTTTGAGAAGGATTAAAATTATTTAAAAAAACCTAAACAAATGCCTTTATATTTTATGAAACGAGAAGTGTTTGAGTCCTAACTAAACTCTACAAAAAGATACCTAATTTCCCCACTGCTACTGGTGCGAACCAGTTCGGTTGACCTGTTATTCCAAGATCCCCCACGGTTTATAAATAAAAACTAGAAATTCCAAAATTTACTCCCGATTTAAATTCCACTTAAAACCTTTTAAATATATAAAAACTTACATTTTTGAATATTAAAATTAATTGAATTCCAAAAATTATTTTCTCAAAATTTTTCTTTTAATAAAGGCAAGTTAGAAATAAATTATAGTTCCTCATCGGTGAATGATTTAGAGATAGACACATGATTGTCATATGTAACAGTAAGACGAGAGAGATGGTCTGCAACAACATTTCCACACCCCATTTTATAAGGTATTTCTAGGTTAAACTCCTAAATTAAGAGTATCTGCTTTATTAAACGTGGTTTTGAATCCTTCTTATGAAGATGTTGTCAAAGGGAAGAATGGTTAGTGTACACGATGATAGGGGAACCTATGAAATATGATCGAAACCTATCGAGAAAAAAATACTATTGCTTATAACTCCTTTTCGGTGGTCATGTAGTTCATTTGATCATCATGGAGGGTGTTCCTAGCATAATACATGACATGAGGATGCTTTTTAACCCTTTGACCGAGCACGACCCTAAGTGAAAAATCAGATGCATTACACATGATTTTAACAGGGAGGGACCAATTAGGAGGCTGCATGATAGGAGAGGAAGTGACGGCATCTTTTAAACACTCAAATGAATAGGCACACGCATCATCAAAGACAATCGAGTATATTTAGACAAAAGGGTGTTAAAGGTCGAGAAATTTTAGAAAAATACTTAATGAAATGATGGTAGAAGCCCACGTATCCTAAAAAGGTGTGAATGCTATTAACAGACTTGGGAATCGAAAACGTGGAAATCAAGTTGATTTTTTCTTTATCTACTTCAACGTTGGCACTAGAGACAACATGGCCATAAACAATGACTTTATTTACCATAAAATGGTATTTTTCCCAATTGGGTACCAACTTGTTCTCTTGAAAATGCTCAAGAACTCTTGTCAGATTAGACAAGCAGTGGTCAAAAGATGATCCAATAATAGAGAAATCATCCATAAAAACATCAAGATAACTCTCTACCATGTCACTAAATATACTCATCATACACCGATAAAAATTCACAGGTTCATTAGAGAGGCCAAAAAGAATGTAAGAGTAAGCAAATGTATCAAAATGACAAGTAATATTGTATTTTCTTGGTCTTTGGGAGAAAAGGGGATTTTGTTATATCCCGAGTATCCATCTAGGAAATAATAATATGCATGTCCCACTAAACGTTCTAGCATTTGATCAATGAACGTGAGAGGGAAGTGATCTTTTTGAGTGACAACATTGAGTTTTCTATAATCTATACAAACACAACAATTGGTTTGCAGGGGTAGGCACAAGCTCATTATCACTAATTTTTACGAAGGCGATGCTATAATTCTTAGGCAAAACATGAATGGGACTTATCCATTAGCTATTTGAGATATGATTAATGATACCAATGTCAAGTAATTTTAAAATCTTGTCTCTTAATACTTCTTTTATGGAGGGATTTAGGCGACGTTGGTGTTCACGCGAAGTCTTGGCATTTTCTTCCAAATGAATGCGATGACTACATACATTGGGGGTGATGTCGTGAATGTCTGAAATGATCCACCCAATAGCAGTGTGTGTGGAGAGAATGTGGACCAATTGTTCCTATTGATTCGGTGTTAAGTCGAAAGAAATCATGACTGGGTGCTATTAATTTGGAACTAAAAAATATACTTTAACTTAAAGGGTGAGGGCTAAAGCTCCAAACTAGGTAGGGGATTAGGATATGTATCAGACTCATACATAAAATAAAGTTCAGGGAAATATTAGGGTAAGATTCAACTAGGTTATCCACATAATGATGATATTAGACAAAGAGGGACTCAAACTGAGTAGCCCAAGTGGTGTTATCCATCATTAATATAGAATCTAACAAGGCATTCAGTTCAGAAATGGAGGAGTCAATAACAAATTCGGACTCAAAGTGAGACAAACATTGTTGGATAGGACTGTCAGGGTATGATTGGTCCAACATTTCTTGGACCAAGGAGTCAATCACTCACACCTCATCAACGGATTTGACATCGTCCTTTTGCTGCATAGGGTGGAAAATATTGTCTTTAACGATCATATTTCCAAATTAAAGACTTATAAAATCATGAGGTTCGAGTGTAGGAATGTCTAAAATAATGAAATCTAGAAGGTAATAAAAATCAGATACTATTACCAAAACATTTTCTACTATTCCCTTAGGAATTTTCACAGAACGATTAATTAGTTGAAGAGTAAAGTGGGAAGGTTTTATATTTTTATTCTTAACTCAAGATAATGAAAGTAGGGGAGAAAATCGATACTGGATCCAAGATCAAGCAAGGCCCTAGTGGTAAACTTATCTCTGAGCATGCAAGAGATAGTGCAATTACCTGGGTCTTTATATTTAAATACACCGTTATTATGGATAAGGGATGCTGCTTGCTCAGTGACAAAGGCATCTCAAGGAAGATTCATCCTTCTTTTGATGGTACGCAAGACCTTTGAAAAAAATTCATAGGATTGTAATTATTGAATAGCGATGAGAAAGGTAATGTTGATGTAAAGATTATGAAACACTTACTTGATTTCATCAAACTAGTTTTCTTTCTTTGACGAGGCCAACCTACGAGGAAATGGTTATTTGGGAACATACTCAGTGGTTTTCGCAGTTGGGTTGGGCTAAGATTCCTTCATTTTATTAGGAATGTGAATGGAAGAATTGGGTGTGATGGGGACACGGATGAGAGGAATTAGTCTCATAATTGGGATTGGAATCAACATAATTGTCAATTTATTTCCCGAATCTAAGGGTAGTGATAGGTTTCATATCCACATAATAAGAATTTTGGTTGGAGGTGGTACTAACTTCATAAGTGGACTCTTTACCAATCCTTTTAGGATTAGCGATAGGATGGCTAACGAATCTTACTTTTTATCTCTCTAACTCAAGCTAATTAAAACAGTGTTCAAGTCTTTGGACGACTTGAATCTGGGCCTAAGTAGTTTGGTTTTAAGTGGAGATAAACTAAGTCAACAGGGACTCAACAAAAAAGGTAGAAGATCGGGGTGGAGGTGCATAGGGAGGTTGAGGAACAAATTCTAGATGAGCATTAAGTTGGTAATTATACTCATACATCATAGGAGAAATGGGGAAAAGTTCATTATTAACAAATTATGGTCCTCCACAAGGACCATATTGGTGATGGTGATTCTGTAAATTATGATGTTGAGACTGATTTAGAAAGGAGGCATGTGGTGGTCTTTGTTTATGGTACTGGAAATCGGGTGGACCACCAATACGATGTTAGTGTAAAGGTGGAGCGAATTTACCATCGTATTTATATGAAAAGTAGGGATGATTCCTATCATCGAGATTGTAAGTAAATGATGGGGGAGGGGATTTTTGAACGGCATAAAAAGCACATGCCTAATATATGGTGGGCTCGATATCATCTTAAATGGGCAATAATGAGATACATGGTCACGACTTAAACAAACACCACAAGAATAGGGGTTCGACTCATTGTTGACACTCATCATCAGTTTGGATAGGGAAGCCTTTTTTTGTAGTGAACAAGCAAGTGCATCAATAATATTTGTTAATGTTCTTAAATTTTTTATCAAAGTTTTAAAATCAGGGTCATTGTTAACCATATAAGTGTGTCCATGACGTTAGGGTCTGGATCGGTTGAAATCATTGGATTCCTCCCAGTCTTGGGAGGGACTGGGAGTCGTTGCCTAATTCTTAGAGGAAATTATAGGTAGCAATGGGTGTTAACTGAAAAAATTTGCCTTGTCACTTGGAATTGATCATGGTACAAGAACTAGGACATTATAAAAACTATGGACCAAACGGCTCTTTTTAAGTCCATGATGAGGGCAAGTTGGTTATGAAGCCTTGGAATCGACTCCAAACTTTACAAAATTGCTCATTAGGTCGTTGGCGGAAGTCCTACATGGCTCGGAATATTAAATTTGTTTTGATTATGTGATATAATTTAGATATGAACTTCTATACTAGTTGTTCTTACGTAGTAATGGAATGTAGTGGCAAGGAATGTAACCACGTAGATGCATTATCATGAAGAGAAAATGGGAATAATCGGAAACAAACATTTTCTTCATCTATATTTTGATTTTTAAACGTAGCACAAAGAGTTAGAAATTTTTGCAAGTTAGTGTATGGAGACTCATGCTTAAGATCATGAAAGGTAGCTAACATGGATATGCTAGGAGGCTGAATTTCAAATTGGGTGGACGGTGTGGGTTGAAGAACGATACAGGATGGAGGAATGACCGTTATCGGGGAAAAATAATCTCTTAAGGCATGTTTATCGACCATGGTAGGTGGGGTAGTAGGATAACTAGGAGTCGCCGAAGAGGACGAATAGGAATCGGGGATAGGAGTCATAAGATCAATGATGATGACACGATCACCAAAGAGGGATTTGAAAGATCGAGCACTAGGGGAGAGTGTTAATCAATGATCAAGATGTTGTCAATTTGGCATAAAAGCAATGAATTTTTTCTTTATATTTTTTTATGAAGAAAAAGTGAAAAAGATCTTTATTGATATTGGATAGAGGATGTAAGGACATAAATTTCCCATTGTGTCCCTATATTGTTTTGACTTAATTCCATGAACAAAACTGTGTTTGTAATATGTCATAGAGAGATTTTATTTTGTCACGATCCCACTTGGTCTATGACTTATTGAAGAAATTGAAGACGTTGCGACAAAGCTTCAAATAATTAATCATGCCGAAGTTTAAATTGGTGCAAGTTTATTCGTCTTCAAGTTAATTGCATTCCGAGATCACACAGGTATGAATGCGTATAATTAGTGGTGCTCGGAATTGTTTTTTTTTATAAAAGATAAGGATGTAATTTTATAAAGAAAAATATTTTTAAAGTGTTTTAAATGGTTTACACTACATTTTTATTCTGATAAGATCGAAATAGAGTTTGACTAATTTGGATCTCTTTTGGAAGAGACGTTCTAAACAAAAAGTCAAAAAGTCAAACTAAGACACGGGCTCGTTCAAACGAGATGCTTATGTCGCGTGAACAACTTGGTTTTTGAGGTGACGTTTAAATCTCATTTAAAGCGTGGTTTATTTAGAATTAAAAAAGTGTGCATTCTGGAAAAACAGTTTACGATCCAGTAAGAGTTTTGCACATGGTTTCTAAGGTTTAAAAAGCATAAACACATCCTCAGAGTTTGCAAAGATCCGAGTGATCATTCTTATATGTTTACGTGATCTTGCTTCACCAAGAAGGTTTGTTCTACAATTGAACATCAGGGTTTTGTGGTGAAGAAAAGAGAAGGACGTCTTGTTCGACATAGTAGGTGTATCAAAGTCATTCGGTGGACACCGAGACATAAGTGGATGCGTGTGTCGTGGACAGGTAGCGTGGATGATGGAATTTTTTCATGGGCATTATTGAAGAATGGTAGAAGATCATAAGGAGCGTCAAGACCCATGGGGATTGATTCATTGAGTAAGGCTAATCTGTCTTTGTAAAACCTTTGTTCATAGTGATTGTCTGGCTTGGGTCGTCCGAGGTTGTTTTCTCATTTTGGATTTTTCTCTCGTACATCCGGCGTTGTGAGTATTCTTTACTTTACTTTACTTGATTTAATCACTAGATGCATGTTTATGATTAATCAAGATAAAATTGGTTTAAATTAAGAATTGAGTTTTCACAACTTGGTTTGGTGTACATTAAAAGTTGGATAATTTTTTTGATAAAAATTGGTTTGATTTGAAACACACGCGTAAGGGACCACCCCAGGTTTTTCAGATGGGAAAGGATATGAATTTTTTTTTTTTGGATTTTTGTGGGATAAAAAATTTGGAAATATTAGGCATTATGAAAAATGAAAAAATATATTTGGTGATTTGGGCTTCGTACTAAAAAAATGAAAAATATTGTTCGAATTTTTGTGAAAAGAGGAGGTGTGTAATCGTGCTTGAAAACTAGACTATGAATCGAAAACTTGACTACCTAAAGATTAAATTAAAGTCGTACAAGTAAAAGATGAGTCCTAACTAGCACATAGCCAATTTTTATCTTCAATTAGGTGGGGCGGCAGTCAAAGTGAAATAATCCGTGGTCAAGAAAAACACGGAGCCAATACGTCGCCTTAGGTAAAAGTTTTTTTCCTACTTTGGCTCGCTATTTGGTTAATTTTAATTAGGTGAAGGCTTGGGTTACACAAAAAAGTATAAGTAATTGAGTCAGGGGAAAAATCCCTTCTTGTTGCAATGAGTGGGTTTAGCTCTTAGGCTGATTAATTCATCTCACCATTCAATGCAAGACAATGCATAAAATAAAATCATAGAGGAACATAGAGTCAAACAAAGAAATGAACTCGCTTACAGGAGATTCACGAGGGATAAATAAAGATACCTCCCATGACTATTATGCGCGTGGGGTGAAGATCGAGTTGACTTGACTGGGGGAAGTACACTTTACTTCAGTCGTCCGGGGGAGTCCTACGGACCCAAAATAGAGAGGCTTTAATTTCACTCCAACGACGCTCTCTCTCTATTTTTTCTCATTTCCCTAATCACTTTTGTTGGTAAATAATTATAACAAATAAATTGGTGTTTTAAATACAACCAAATAAATACAACGCCTCAATAAATCCTAATACAACAAATCTAAGAAGAAAAAAATGCAATATAAAAATGGGAAACAAAAATCGGCACGTCAATCTTCAGTTCAGGAAAGTGGCAATGATGTCATTTGATAAATCGACTTTTTTTTGTGTGTGTAGTCGTTGTCTTGAAAAGGTAAGTCTCAAAATTCCTTGAATTACCTATAAATATTTTTAAATAACTTGTATAACGGTAAGTACATGTATCAAACCAACTTTCAAGGAAATATATAGTTCGAATAATTTTAAATTCCTTTTGTTTATTAATATTTTTTTTATTTTTTAAATATATGTTTTTCCACTATCCTAGGGCATAATATTTTTTTTTCTTAGTGGGAAAGGTGAGCAATGAATCGATCGTTTAATGGATCCTACTGCTCCGCAGAGAATTCCCCTTCCCTATCTTTAAAGTGGGGCACTGTATGATGCTATCGAGTTCCCCCCTTTCCGAAAATGCATTCGCAACTACAGACGCTTGTTGGCTTCCTACTATGGTGGGGATGACCGGTCATACACCATCGGTGGTGACAGAGTCAAATCTAAATGAAAATATGGAATCGGCTAAGTAAGGGCCAACTCCAAATTAAGCCCTGATATAAATTTTTTTAAAAACAGTTTCATGGGGTAATTAAGTAATTAGTGCTAAAATGATAAGTGAGCTAAATAAATTAGTGAAAATAAAAGTAAAAAGTATTCGAGTTTTATAAGTCTGAGGAGATCTAAGAGATGGAATTACATTGTAATAAGTATCAATGAAAAACATGAAATTGAATATCAAAGATAGAAATACAATACTACACAAGTCTATTTGTTGAATTGATTTCTTTAAGTTGCGTCCATTTTCTTCACACAAATCATGTCACTCGATTACAATAAAAAGAAAATAAAGTGAAAAAATAACCCTAGAATTTTTCAAAGGCCTACACTATTTTTTTTTTGTATTTTCTGAATTTTTTTCTCTCCCTATTTTATTCTAGTGTGTAGAGAGAAAATGCAGAGAATATGAGTCTTCTTCCCAAATGAGTCGGAACTCTTGTTTTTATATCTCACATATGGTTTATAGGGGTGAGATTTGAGGAGATTTTTTCTCTTCATTTTGGTGAATCAGAAGTGTGTTTGGATGGGTTTTAAAAATTGAGATAATGGTAAATTTGTTTCCACGCAATTTTTTTCTATAAGTTGGTGTCATTTTGACTAAAGTTAATAGTGAGTTTGGGTTGGGTAGTAGTGCTTGTGGGTTTTAGGTCATACATCTAGGTCTGGGGGAGGTTGCTAGGTTAGGGTTTAGGTTTAGGCGGATAGGGGGTCACCGGGTCAGGGGTTTTTCGATGAGTTTTAGTTCGCCGAAGTTTGGTAGGGGCATGGAGAGTCAGGGTCGGTCCTGAGACGTTAGGGGCCCGAGGTGAACTCCTGAGTTGGGGGCCCCATATATAATAAGATATTTATTATTCTAATTTATAAACTAAAAAAATATTTATTACTCAAAATAATTTTTTTTATTATTATCAAGCACAAAGGTCTACAAATCACACTCTTATACTCTCCTTCCAAAAAAAAACATATTAAGGAACCATAACAACATATCATTTGAGATTAAGAAAAAATTTCAACTTCTTATTTTTTCTATCTTTTTGTGTCTCCAGACTCATACTTTCTAGGAGGCATGACTATACACTAATAATTAACAACCAATTGATAATAGATAAAGTTGAACAATAGAACCTGATTGGCGAACTATACAATATTTCAATCACGCAATATCCAAATGAATTATCTCCTCCTCCTAAAATATTTAATTCATAATAAACATGTGTCAAATAGTAAAATATCAATTAATTGAACTAAAAAAATATAATTTCTGAAAGATAAAACAAAAGAAAAATGTGTTTATGAAATTACAAAAAAAATCCCACACACAGTGATTTAAATGGAAGAGAAGAAATAAAAAAGGAACATAAGGCAAAATAGGGGAAAAAAAGTAGATGGGTAAAAAAACATTACCTCTTTTCTTTCCTCATAGTCAAATAGCCACATAAGATAAAAAACACACTACTGAAAAAGTAGCTCTCAGTAAAAAAAAATTACCTCTGTGTGTTTCTGAGACATGGGTTTATTCCTAATTAGGTGTTGATGTTGATTGTAAGGTTTTCTTCTCTGTCGAATTCCTTTGCCTATTTGATACCAGTCTCAGTTCTAAACCTATCTACCGATTTTTGTCTGAGAGATGGTTTGGTGTGTTTGAGAGATGGGTTATGAGTTTTTATATAATACGATTTCAACCAATTATATATATATATATATATATATATATATATATATAATTTTGGGGCCCCTAAAAGTCATCAAAAATTGGGGGCCCGAGGCAGCCTCCTCCTCCGCCTCCCTTCAAAACTGGCACTGTGGAGAGTTGGTTGTGTTTTAGAAGTTGGCCGGAGCTGCTGGGTTATGGTGGATGGGTAGGTATCGTAGGACTGTATGGTTAGAAGGCTATAGTGGTTGGGTTGTGGGTTAGCAAGGTACGTAATGTCGAGTTGTAGCCGACAAAGGAATGCTGGAAGGGTCATGGTCGACGGATCTCGGGTTGTGATGTAGGTGTTAATTGATGTAGGATGGGTGGTTGGTTTTGGTGGTTTAATGGTGGAAATGGGTGTTAATGGATGAGAGGAGAGAGAAGTTGTGTGGGCTTGTTAGATGAAGAAGATGAAAGAAAAGAGAGGAATATCTAATTGGGTTTTAAAATGAAAGGTATGAGAGTGAATACGGAGTAAGTGTGGTATATAGTAGTTGGGTATGAGTGAGGGAGGTGCTTGAGTGGATGAGTGTGTATGGGTTTAGTGTGTGTGTGTGTTAAATTTGTACCAACCTAATTAAACCCCAAACTAATTAAATTCTAACCTATAAACTACTAAAAGACTTGAATAAAATTAATACAAATTAAACTAATAAAACTAAAAGAAAATAAAATTAAATAAAGAAAAATATAATTAACCACACACATCTATTATATAAAAACACCCAACATAATTAAAATATATACGAACCCTAAGGTATACAACTATACACACACAAATAAAATATAAAAATCATAAAAAATATGCACGATTAAAATAAAAATCTACAATACACACACACACACACACACACACACACACACACACACACACACACACACACACGTAATATTGCTCATGTGTGAACTGTCCTGCAATTTAAAAATACGGACTTGACACGTGGCACTATAATACCCCGTATTTTTATACTATATTTAATTTGGGGATTTATTAAATTTAATGTGATGATTTATTTAATAAAAATCCGGAAATTAATTATGTTATAATTATTAACGTGACTAGAGTTAGTAATTATGGGAAACTTGTTGAATATTACTAATGAGCATAGTAATATATTATATTGGTTATATTGAATGTCATAAGTAAATTAAATGACTATTTCGGAAATTTAAGTCGGGACGTGCCCGTGTCACGTCGGGACTAATTATGTTAATTAAAAAAGGGAATATTTTATAAGTTGTCCGTATGGTCGTTTTGAGTGCGCCAACGCGTCCGGAAGGGTCGAGATGGTCAGAAAAGTGTACCCGGGGGTTTAGTTCGGGCCTCGGGGTGTTTTTAAGCCTAATTAGTGACCCGGGAGGGCATTTTGGTCATTTTACAAAATAGGGTAATTAAACCCACGAATTTCAGCCATCCATAGCAGCCATTTAAGTCAGCCTTTTAGGGTTAGAACATTCAGAACCCTAGAACGGCCATTGGAGAAGAGAGGAGAGAGCTCTCAAGGTGATTCAAGGCCCAAAACACCACCGATTGCACCGCCGTCACCACCAACCCGTAGATCGCGAGGAGGAGAACGCAACCACACCAATATCAGCAGGAAACCAGACCTCTGAAAACCCAGGCAAGTGTTTAACTTGCGTATTTTCGTTGGTGCAATATTCATATTAGTGTAGGAATGATTAAGAGTATACTCCATGGAAGAAAACCCCAATTTTGATAGGGATTTTCATGTAGAAATCATTATAACCATATTCTGGAAATATTATGTGAAGTAGATGATTAACCCACGAATTTGTAATGATTTGTTAGAAGGAAATTCTGGAGAAAACTGATTAGAACAAAAGTTAAGAAAACTTTAGGGTTCTTGATGATTAGATGAAATTTTAGGTTGTTTAACCATGTTTAATGATGTATACACGCATGCTGAACGTTAAAGATATCTGGAATTATGTTAGAATGTTAGCAGTAGACTTTTTGGGTCGATTAGTGTTGGAAAATATGAGTTTTGATGAAGAACTTTAATCAATCCCGTCACTGCAATTTCTGCAGAATTTTTGCCCAGACCTGCTTGATCGATCGATCGAGCATAGAGCTTCGATCGATCGAAGGTTCGATCGATTGAGCCCCAAGCTTCGATCGATCGACCCCTCCTGACTGACTCCTTTTTCTCTTGTTTAATTAGTTAAATTAAGTTTATCGTGGAATAATCTTTGGGCATTCTAAATAAAATGATTTGGGAGATATTGAGGACCAGTAGGATATATGGATAAATGTTAGAACCTTTAATCTTCAACGAGAATGGTATTTATGGGATATGTACTTTAGGTTGGTAGATTTATGAAAATAAAGGGTGAGGTGCATAAGAGAGTTACGTTGGAATCAAATAAAGTCACTAACTGAATTTCAGATTTGCGAGGATATAATCCATGAGGGTTAGGTAATGAGTGAGAAAACCCTTCGAGTTAAGGTTAGGAATAAAACCTTATACGTAATTCTATAATTGTGAAATTAAGGATAAACGGTATAATTACGGGTGATGGGAAGAACCTATATTAATATGAAAATGGTATATTTATATGAGTGTGTGTACATATATTATATACATGTGAAAAACATACCGCGCTACTTGCTATCCTTGAGGTTACCGCGCTGGGACAGTCTTATCTCGATGAGTCCTTTATGGGGGATATTGACTTGTACCCTAGAAGATAGATATCCTTGGTACAGGCTATCAAATTGATAGTTCAGACGGTCCTAAGAGACGTGAATATGTGCCATCCTCTTAGAGACTTGGAATCTATGCTTCGCCTCGATATTGTTTGCATATGTGTTAATACAATTTGAGAGTGATTTCCGAATTTGTATTTCCCTTGATTTGAGTGGTATGGGGTGGATAGTGGAAGTATGCACGCACCATAGTTGTTCGGGGTGCTGTTATATATATATATATTATACGAGTAGATAATATATATATATATATATATATATATATATATATGAGATTATGACAATTGAAACTGTCTACTGCAATGTGATAGTAGAACATAGTTGTTAACGCATATTATTAAATACTTATATTGAAAAGTATAATATGTCACTGGAAAACTGTATCGTTTTTATAAAGTAAAAAAAAAATAGAGAATTTTGGTTACAAATTGGAACACCTTTTAAAATGAAGTCGTGAATTGTAAATCTTGCGGGTAATCTAAGTTAAGTTAAAGTTTTTAGAAAGACTAGTATGTTAGAAGTTAAAACGAACCGTGGGGAAGGTTAGTGCGATAGGTGTGCACATTAGAAGAGAGGTGAGTATTTCTCAAGAGAGAGACCCACTAATATGTTGTTGCATTGGCCTGTATCAATTTAAATACTTGCTTAACGTATTTTAAAATCAAACACACTTTCGGGCCCTGACCCGTTTCTTTTTCTCTCTCTCTCTTGAGTATATATATATGTATATTTTCAGGTGCCCAGCCACAGGGGCGTCTTGCTTAGGATCCTTTGAGAAGAACGAGCTGCAGCTTAGGTGGGAGTTGCAGGTCACTTGAGTAGACGGCTTCTGTTATTGACTCCACTCCTACTACTCTCATTTATTGGGCACGTGTCGCCCTTTTCATCATTTCATTTATTGTTGGGATTTTTTTTTATATTTCAGTTATTCCAGTATTGTTTTATGGGATTTATTCAGGATGGTTTATGATTTTTAGTTTTATTATGTTGACATTCGATTGACGAATGTATGGTTTTATTTTAGTTCATCGTGGTGTGATTCTATATCGTAGAAATGTTGTTTTGTGTATATAAATCTTTTCTTTAATTAAAATTTGGAAGTTTGTATGAAAAATGTTTTTGACACTTAGCTTAATTATTTAGGGTGTTAAATTGGGAAATTTTTTTTATCGACAGTGATGCTGAGAATGAACCAACTGTTTACCTTAATTTAATTTAATAAAGGAGTGATCGCCCGGTATTTAATTAGGCGGGGTGTCACAGGTGGTATCAGAGCATCAGGTTCTAGTGTCCATAGGATCTGTACGGCTTATTTCGCTTTCAGCTTAACGTTATTTCTATAGAGCCCTATTTTTAGGACTGTTGTATTCTTGCTTTTACGTTTAAGTCTTCAGCTATTTGAGATTTTTTGATAACTGTAGACTAATAAACTTGTTCACGTTTCAAATGCCTCCGAGACGTGCTCCGAAAGATAGGCGTGCCCAAGCCGAGCAGCCAGCAGCTCCGGCACCAGGCACAATGAATGCGAATGAAGTAGCCGCTATTGTTGCTCAGGCGGTGAATGCTGCGATAGCGGTGATTCAGCAGGCTCCACCCCAGGTCCAGGAAGTGGCGCCAGTACCAACACGGCTTCCATCTGCATGGGAGAGGGTTCGGGATGCTTTTCAGAAAGCACATCCCCCTGAGTTCTCCGGTATCTCCGACATTGTCATGGTTAGCCAATGGAAGAAAGACATCCAGCGGCATTTTCGCATGTATGAGTGCACCGAAGTACAAAAGCAGTTATTGGATTCTTTCAAGCTGGTGGGAGCCGCATTACAGTGGTGGGAGTCCACTACTACTTTGGAGGAGAGGGACACGATCCCTATTCAGTTGTTCTGGGAGCGGTTTGACCGCAAGTATTTTCCACCCGTAGTGCAGACTGAGATGAGGCGGAAATTACTAAATCTGAAGTAGGAGAACCTTACTGTAGCTGAGTATGAGGAGGAGTTCACGAGACTTCTCACTATTGTGCCGGATGAGGCACCCACTGAGGGCAAGAAGATTTTGTTGTTCGTCGACGGGTTAGCTTGGAAGATCCGTCAGCACCTTATTGGAAATCTATCCCTGAGTACTTTCACTGACGTACTCAATGCAGCGTTACTACATTGCCAGGATCACTGCTTCCATCTTCAGGGAAGCAAGAGAGCAGGAGAGTCCAGCCAGCCGGGCAGGACCGGGGGTAATAGTGCCGGTGGGGCACCAACTCATGGACAGACTCGTCAGCACGAGCAGAGTTCTCATCAGGGGGACCCTGCTAAGCGATTCCGTTCAGGTGAATCTAGGCAGGGATTCGGAGGATTCAGGCAGGGCCATCAGGGTCAGTCTAATCAGCAGGGCCAACAGGGCCGACACCGACCGCAGTGACAGCAGCAGGGCCAGCAAGGCCAACAGCGTGCACATCAGGGCCAACAGGGCCAGTGGCGAGGAGGTAACGGCCAGCAGGGTCAGAGGGGCGGTAATTTCAAAGGCAGATGCTTTGGGTGCGGCAAACATGGCCATAGGCGCCAGGATTGCCCAGAGGGCGATAGGGCCCCACAGCAGCAGGGAGCCCGTAATGAGCCGCAGAGACCACTTTTTCCACCTTCCCTTCCAGCTCCAGCCCAGGTGCCAGCCCTACCAGCCATTCCAGCAGCTCCAGTGCAGCAGGGGCAATTGCAGTATGGACGTTTTTATAACGTCCACCAGGAAGCAGCTCCACAGGCACCACCCGCGATTGAGGGTATGTTTCCTATCCATGGTACTATGGGTAAAGTTTTGTTTGATACGGGGGCAACGCATTGTTTTATAGCTACGCATTTTGCGAAGTCCTTAGGGTTGTTAGCCACAGCAGAGAGCACCATGACGTGTGTCGACTCACCAATGGGGAGTGGGTCACTTATATTCTTTATATGCCGGGGAGTAGGTGTAAAGATTGGTAGCTTGGTATTTCCTGCAGACATGCTAGTCTTAGACATGCACGAGTATTATGTGATCATTGGTATGGATTGGCTCGCATCTTATAGAGCCATGATTGATTGCTTCGGTGGGAGCATTGTTTTTGCCATTCCGTGGCAAGAGATGTTTGTAGTGGCGATGCCTCCCCCAGAGGGAGGTTCGACCGCTCATTTATATTACATTAAGGAGGATACCTCTAAGGAGGTTGTGATTCCTTTGGATTCGATCCCAGTTGTTAGGGAGTATTCCGATGTGTTTCAGGAGATACCAGGCCTACCGCCCAGTTGTGAGATAGACTTTGTTATAGATTTATTGTCGGATACGAGACCTATAGCACGCGCACCGTACCGTATGGCTCCGGCAGAGATGCGAGAGCTACGAGATCAGATTGAGCAACTATTAGGTCAGGGCTTCATTCGTAGGAGTACCTCACCTTGGGGCGCTCCAGTCTTATTTGCAAAGAAGAGAGATGGCTCACTGAGATTGTGCGTGGACTACCGGGAGTTGAACAAGGTCACGATACAGAATAAGTATCCGTTGCCTCGAATCGATGATCTATTCGACCAATTGAGGGGAGAAACTTTCTTTTCGAAGATAGATCTGAGGTCGGGGTACCATCAGTTACAAATTAGAGAGCAGGATGTTTCAAAGACTGCCTTCTTGTCGAGATATGGGTCCTATGAGTTCAGGGTGATGCCGTTCGGACTCACAAATGCCCCAGCCGTTTTCATGGACTTGATGATTCGAGTATTCAGAGAGTTCTTGGATCAGTTCTTCATCGTCTTCATAAATGATATTTTGATATATTCACACTCCGAGGAGGAGCATGCCGAACACTTGAGGCAGGTTCTTCAGACTCTACGAGAGCATCAGTTGTATGCTAAGCACGAGAAGTGTGGATTCTGGTTACGAGATGTAAAATTCTTGGGCCATGTTGTTTCTGAGCAAGGGATAGCAGTTGACCTGAGCAAAGTGTCAGCGGTGAGGGAGTGGGGGCAGCCCACGACACCGACGGAAGTGCGTAGTTTCTTGGGGTTAGCCGGATACTACAGGAGGTTCATTTGGGGATTCTCCAAAATAGCGGGTCCATTGACGAATCTGACTCGCAAGGGGGTACCATATGTCTGGGATGACACTTGTCAGTTGGCTTTCGACGAGCTGAAGGACAAGCTTACTTCGGCACCAGTCCTTGCTTTATCGAAGCCGGGTGTAGAGTACCTGGTTTACACAGATGCGTCCTTACGAGGACTTGGGGGAGTACTTCAGCAGGAGGAGAAGGCTATAGCTTTTGCTTCCCGCAAGCTTAAGCCGCATGAGAAGAATTACCCCACCCACGACCTGGAGTTAGTTGCGATCGTCTTTGCATTGAGAATTTGGAGGCACTATTTATTGGGCGAGAAATTCCGTTTGTTCACAGACCATAAGTCACTGCAGTACCTGTTCACTCAGCGAGAGCTGAATATGCGTCAGCGCAGATGGTTAGAGTTTGTGAAAGATTACCAGTTCGATATACAGTATCATCCGGGGAAAGCCAACGTAGTTGCTGATGCATTGAGCCGTAGACCGGTTGACGATGTAGCGGACATCTGGAAAGCAAAGTGGAAGGAGTTGGGTCACCAGGATGCATTAGCACGTTCTTTCATATCCGTGATGTAAGTCACACCCGAGATTGTTACGAGGGTGTTACAGGCATAGACCACAGATCCGTTTTGTCAGGAGCAGATTGTACGACTTCTAGCCGAGGGTGCTGAGTCCTATTCTGTTAGTTCGGATGGGGGGTTGCAGTTCAATGGGAGATTAGTGGTTCCTTAAGGAGCAGAGCTACGTCATGAAGTGATGACTCATTCTCATGGGTCCCGATTTGCAGTACATCCTGGAGGCGATAAGATGTACCAGGACATGAGACGACAGCACTGGTGGAGTGGGATGAAGAAGGACATCGGTGAATTTGTGTCCAAGTGTTCTACTTGCCAGCTAGTGAAGGTGGACCACCAGAAACCGTCAGGATTACTTCAGCCGATGGAAGTACCCGCGTGGAAGTGGGAAAGTATTTCCATGGATTTCATTACCGGGTTGCCTACATCACAGCGGGGCCACGATTCTATCTGGGTGATAGTGGACCGTTTGACCAAGGTGGCTCATTTTCTGCCAGTAAGGACAGATTATACCACGGGTCAGTATGCCCAGTTGTTCATCGCTGAGATTGTCAGATTACATGGGGTGCCCCTGAATATTGTGTCAGATAGAGACAAGATTTTTGTGTCACGTTTCTGGGAAAGCTTTCAGGAGGCTATGGGTACAGAGTTGAGACCGAGTTCAGCTTACCACCCACAGACAGATGGACAGACATAGCGTACTAATCAGATGTTGAAAGATATGTTGCGCATGTGTGTTCTCTATTTCGGAGGAGGTTGGGAGCCACACCTTCCACTGGTAGAGTTTGCTTATAATAACTCCTATCAGTTTACGATTGGCATGGATCCATTTGAGGCTTTGTACGGCAGGCCTTGTCGTTCTCCAACTTTTTGGCTCGAGGTGGGGGACAACAAGTTATTAGGGCCAGAAGTGATTCAGGAGACCTCCGCGAGGATTGAGATAATCAGGAGTCGTATTCGGGTAGCCCAAGACAGGCAGAAGAGCTACGCCGATGCGAAACGGTTCTTCCAGGAGTTTAATGTGGGAGATCAAGTATTGTTGCGTGTATCTCCTATGAAAGGAGTGATGAGGTTCGGGAAGAAGGGGAAGTTGGCTCCGAGGTACGTAGGACCATTTCCCATCATCGAGAGGATTGGGCCGGTAGCATACAGGTTGGGATTTCCAGAACATTTACATCGCATCCACGATGTATTCCACATCTCGTCGCTGAGACGGTATCTTCGGGATGATATGGCCCATACGCACATTGCGATAGATGAGATTGACTTACAGTCGGATAGCTCTTACGAAGAGAGACCAGTGGCTATCTAGACTATAGTGAGAGGAGATTGAGGTCGAAAGTAGTTCCACTTGTGTGAGTCCAGTGGGAGCATCATAATGTGGAGGAATCCACTTGGGAGCGTGAGGCAGATATGCGCGAGAGATATCCAGAGTTGTTTTTACCAGGTATGCCTTATTTTCCGAATTTCGGGACGAAATTCCGTTATTAGGGGGGAAGTATGTAATACCCCGTATTTTTATGCTATATTTAATTTGGTGATTTATTAAATTTAATGTGATGATTTATTTAATAAAAATTCGGAAATTAATTATGTTATAAATATTAACGTGACTAGAGTTATTAATTATGGGAAACTTGTTGAATATTACTAATGAGCATAGTAATATATTATATTGGTTATATTGAATGTCATAAGTAAATTAAATGACTATTTCGGAAATTTAAGTCGGGACGTGCCCGTGTCACGTCGGGACTAATTATGTTAATTAAAAAAGAGAATATTTTATAAGTTGTCCGTATGGTCATTTTGAGTGCGCCAACGCGTCCAGAAGGGTCGAGATAGTCAGAAAAGTGTACCCGGGGGTTTAGTTCGAGCCTCGGGGTGTTTTTAAGCCTAATTAGTGACCCGGGAGGGCATTTTGGTCATTTTACAAAATATGGTAATTAAACCCACGAATTTCAGCCATCCTTAGCAGCCATTTAAGTTAGCCTTTTAGGGTTAGAACATTCAGAACCCTAGAACGGCCATTGGAGAAGAGAGGAGAGAGCTCTCAAGGTGATTCAAAGCCCAAAACATCACCGATTGCACCGCCGTCACCACCAACGTGTAGATCGCGAGGAGGAGAACGCAACCACACCAATATCAGCAGGAAACTAGACCTCGGAAATCCCAGGCAAGTGTTTAACTTGCGTATTTTCGTTGGTGCAATATTCATATTAGTGTAGGAATGATTAAGAGTATAATCCATGGAAGAAAACCCCAATTTTGATAGGAATTTGCATGTAGAAATCATTATAACCATATTCTGGAAATATTATGTGAAGTAGATGATTAACCCACGAATTTGTAATGATTTGTTAGAAGGAAATTCTGGAGAAAACTGATTAGAACAAAAGTTAAGAAAACTTTAGGGTTCTTGATGATTAGATGAAATTTTAGGTTGTTTAACCATGTTTAATGATGTATACACGCATACTAAACGTTAAAGATATCTGGAATTATGTTAGAATGTTAGCAGTAGACTTTTTGGGTCGATTAGTGTTGGAAAATATGAGTTTTGATGAAGAACTTTAATCAATCCCGTCACTGCAATTTCTGCAGAATTTTTGCCCAGACCTGCTTGATCGATCGATCGAGCATAGAGCTTCGATCGATCGAAGGTTCGATCGATCGAGCCCCAAGCTTCGATCGATCGACCCCTCCTGACAGACTCCTTTTTCTCTTGTTTAATTAGTTAAATTAAGTTTATCGTGGAATAATCTTTGGGCATTCTAAATAAAATGATTTGGGAGATATTGAGGACCAGTAGGATATATGGATAAATGTTAGAACCTTTAATCTTCAACGAGAATGGTATTTATGGGATATGTACTTTAGGTTGGTAGAGTTATGAAATTAAAGGGTGAGGTGCGTAAGAGAGTTACGTTGGAATCAAATAAAGTCACTTACTGAATTTCATATTTGCGAGGATATAATCCATGAGGGTTAGGTAATGAGTGAGAAAACCCTTCGAGTTAAGGTTAGGAATAAAACCTTATACGTAATTCTATAATTGTGAAATTAAGGATAAACGGTATAATTACGGGTGATGGGAAGAACCTATATTAATATGAAAATGGTATATTTATATGATTGTGCGTACATATATTATATACATGTGAAAAACATACCGTGCTACTTGCTATCCTTGAGGTTACCGCGCTGGGACAGTCTTATCTCGATGGGACCTTTATGGGGGATATTGACTTGTACCCTAGAAGATAGATATCCTTGGTACAGGCTATCAAATTGATAGTTCAGACGGTCCTAAGAGACGCGAGTATGTGCCATCCTCTTAGAGACTTGGAATCTATGCTTCGCCTCGATATTGTTTGTATATGTGTTAATACAATTCGAGAGTGATTCCGAATTTGTATTCCCCTTGATTTGAGTGGTATGGGGTGGATAGTGGAAGTATGCACGCACCATAGTTGTTCGGGGTGCTGTTATATATTCATATAATATGGGAGCTTGGTTTTTGAAAATATGTACATTTTTAACGGTCTAGATGTGTGCCACCTCCTTACACATTTTAATGGTTCAGATCATCTCCCTTTCTTTTTTACCAACTTACCCCTCAATTATTTGGTTTCCCCCCATTTTTTTTCTTATCAAACTCACCCTAAAATTCAAAAATTGGGGTATTTTTGGAAGACTCTCTCATTTCACACACGAAACCCTCGGTCCCTCATACATTCTCTCCACTCTCCCCCCTCACACTTACGCACACGGCCACCCTCACCCTCACCCGTCTCTCTCATCCAAGGCTTCCCCAAAACCTACCCCTCCCCTCCTCCTCTTCACGCTGTCGCCCCTTCCCCCTCCTCCTCTTCACGCTGCAACCCCCTACCCATCTCCTCACTATCTCCCTCTAACGAACCATGCTCTACTCCCTATCCTATATCCCTCCGCCCCCTCCTCCCCTTCACGCTGCTACTGCCGCCCCCTCCTCCTCTTCTCCTCCTCTTCACGTTGCCGTTGCCGCCCCCTCCTCCTCTTCACGCTGACGCTGCCATTTGGGTTTTTAGGTATTTTTTTTCGATTTTGCATAACTAAATTAGGGATTTTCATTTTGTAGTTTCAATCAATGATTTAGGTTTTTTTCTTCTATTTGCTATCATCCTTCTATATATATGGTTGTATTTGGATTTGTACAGACCAATCCAGCACTCAGATTTGGACTTTTACATCCTCTAATATTTGAGGTGGTGTTATACGCTTTTTTTTTAGAGTCAAAAGAAAGGTTGTCTAGAGGAGTTTGAAGAAATTTAAAATGAACACAATTCCAGGTTTGTTTTGGTTATTTGGTCTTTGGTTTTAAATTGTATAACATTTTTTGTTTGATTAATTTTAAATTATTTAACATTATTTGTTTAGGTGTTTCATTCATGTTGGCTGAATTTCAGAGTGCTGTTGTTAGGGTTTTAATTAAATTTTTATGGGTTCTTGATTCCAAATTTATCAAGAAACAACAATGTGTGTTTGATTTTTTGGGGATATTTGAAGTTCGAGTCGATATAGGCATCGTTTGTTAATTTCTTTAGTTTTTTCAGGTACTAACGTGGTATGACCTCTACATTTTATATTTCCACTTATAGTGGTATTTTGTGCTTATTTTACCTTTTCACATGCTTTCAAATTTATCTCTTTGGTATTTCCTCTTTATTGTAATCAGTATCGGTTATCACTTGCAAGGATGGGACTTCTGACTTCATTGATGCGGTATTAACCCCTATGTCTCACGAAGGTATACATCTTTTGAAACTTTTTATACATTCTTACATTAGTAAATGATTTTATTCATTAGCTGAACTTTGGAGTAAATGGGATATGAGGACTCAAACTTTTTATGCATATTCTATTGAATGCTATTAGGTTAATTATGATTTGTGCAATACTCTCTTATGATGGAGTTTGTGTTATCATCAATCGTTTAAATTTAGGCCTCAAAAAGGAATTGCTTTCCCAAGCATCAAATGGTGGTCTACCTCCCATGCTCAACTTGCACAATATGTGTTTGATTATATGTCTAATCAATTTTTGTTCATGCTATAACCTCATTTTATTTTTTTCCAACTATATTGCTACAGGGGTTGCATTTGTTCAGATCTGATACTTAATATCGTTTATTTTCAACCAATGCTATGTATTTGTCCTGAATTTGTTAATTAATGTATGTTTTGATTTGTGATGCCTTTGGTTCAATATAATGTGTAGTTAGTTTGTTTGTTGATCACTATTTAAATGTTGGTTGAATTTTTAGATTTTTATATATTTTTTATGGCGTTTAATAGCATTTAACTGTTTGATAGCATTTTGTTGTCATCCCTAACATTTAGTCTCATTATAAATGGATAGCAGTTCAACTGTTTGAGCGTTTATGGATGTTTCTCTTCATCTGAGATACATACCTGAAATTATATGTTACACTGGATAGCAACTACACTGGAGTCCGAGACCTGCTTGGAAGCCTGGTAAGTTTTCGAAATTTTCATGTTTTCCTAGCCATACCATTTAGTGTTGTGCTTGGGACTAAAAATAATTCAAGTTGACATAAGTTTATTAATGTTTCATACAATTATATGTTTCTCTAAATTTAGCGTTATCACTTTTGTACACCATGTAGCGTTATCACTTTTGTATACTAATGTAGCGTTATCACTTTTGTTCCCAACCATATACTTTTGTATACTAAGCACACCATGTAGCGTTATCAATTTTGTATACTAATTGATGAACTGATAACGTTCTCTACTACTACTTTTGTATACGTTTGTTTATAATGTGTACAAATTACTTTTGTTTTACAGTAATTTGTAATTTGTTTTACACATTATAAACATTATACCATTTCTTACCTTTGTATTTATAAACATTATAAATGTTATAAACATTATAAACATCTATAATTGATGGATTATCATTTTTGTACACATTATAAACATTATTAACATTATAAACATCTGTAATTACAATAGTATTAGTATACTATTTGCAAACATCTGTAACATTATAAACATTATTAACATCTATAACATTATAAACATCTGTAAGTACACATTATAAACATTATTAACATTAGTATACTATTTACACATAATAAACATTATAAACATTCTTCGATGACTGGAGTTCCACATGTGCTTACAATAGGAATCTTTGACACGGTGTGTAGCTAAATGTAGCAAAATAATATTTTTTAAAAGTGAGTTCAATGCTTGAATTGAAGAGAATATTGTTTCATCCAGTGTGTAGCTTGCATTTTGAAAACAAATGCTCACAATATTGTCTCTCCAGTTCCCCCAAACAAATGCATTTTGAATTGGTTCAATTACTTGGAATCTAGCGTTTTTCTCATCCTAACTTTGTCCTCCATTTCAATCCTTTAAATGCTCACAATGAGTATCTTAACTTTATCATGACTCGGTCAGGAGGAGTGCAGCCTACAACTAGAGTAACATTGCCATATAAAGTTTAGTCCTATATCATGAATTAGTCGGGGGAATTACCCCTATTTTCAAGAAGAGTGCAACCCAACACCACTAGAAATAAAAACCTTTTAAATGTTCAACGGTAATTGCTTTGAAGAAAAATTACATATTTATATTTAAAAGTTGAATAGGCAATCTCATATTTGTAGTCTGATGTTTATATTTAAATGTCTCTATGGCACCAACCACATGAAAAGTTAGAAAGACCTCAAGATGATATTGCTTTTGCAGATTTGAATGCATGTCCGTAAATGAGAAAGCCCTCAAGATGATATGGCTTTTGCAGATTTGGCACATGCGTATATTATCGCAAACATGAGGCATGCCTTGGGCCAGGAACTAGGCATAAGGCAGTCACGTGGGGAGTGCTTTAGGCACAACACTGAACATATTGCAGATACACGTGATTCTAAGTATCCTATTACAATTACTGTTATCCTTATTTCCCTACTATATGCTCTATTTTTGTTAATGTACACTTCATTGGCTAATTTTGATACGTTGACATTTATCTCTTTGTTGGCGATTTTGCTACATGCCTAATGCCTTGATTCACCATGTATTTGGATTGTTTAATATCATTTTGAAAGTATATGTTTTAATATTTCCAATGTTTGAAAACTATATATCATTTGGCAAATTTTGCGAGTGCAAGATCGCAATACTAGACGCGATGAATGCTCATATCGGGATCCACTTCTCTGCAGATAGCAACTAGCAGGATATTTTCGAGGAAGATGATTCTTTACCCGATGACGGGGACACTTCGTTGAGATGTCTACCATTAGATGCAACTGCATTTATGCAATGTGCATATATGCAGCTGCATATATGCATATGCGTATATGCAGATTCCATATATGGAGCTGCATATATGCAGGCTGCATATATGCACATTGCATATATGCATATGCGTATATGAATATGCATCGGTTGATAATCAATAGCAAGAGCAATAGAAGCTAAAGATAAGTGATTTCATTTTTTGGGATTTCATGTTAGTTTCCAAATACATACATGGAAGTCAATCGCTTTATGGTTAATAACCCCTTTATACACCTTTATCTTCATTATTATGATTAATACTCACATTGTTTGATGTTTCATTCTCATTACTTTAGTACTTTATGCCCTGTTTGAAGTATTGATATTAAAAGATAGCCCAGTACCATCTGATAATTTCATACAATCTTTCCATGATTGGGTAATTGATTGTTAGATTACCATTTAATCAGTTTTCGTGTTGGTGTCTATTCATACACACACAAATTTCTTTTTATTAATGTTGATCTATTAATTTACTCAATTAGGATTAAACCAATTTTTGTTCAACCATGATGTTTTTATTAATGGATGAAGAGCTGAATATTCTCAGTATACCATCTATTTCATTAACATATTGAATTACAAATGTAACTATCTGATCTGAGTTGTGTTTTATACCAATATACCATTAGTGCTAAGGTATTCCTTAACCAATATACCATTAGTACTAAGGTATATTATGTTTTATACTATTTTTTCTGATCTGAGTTGAGGAATTACACTAATCATTTTTTGTTAGAGATTCATTCAATTAACTTTTTTAGAGATTCAAAATATGGGTAGGTTGGAAACACTTCGCCTCCACAATAATTCTCTCCCCGATCAAATTCCAACGTGGCTATCTGACATCAAGTCCGATCAGATTCCAACGTAGCTATCCGACCTCAACGTGGCTCTCCGATAAGATTCCAAAGTGGTTGTCTGCATGGTACGAGCAGCAGCAATGACATTGAATGAAGGTACGAATAGCACCAATTCTATGTTTCCAATAAGATGACATTGAATGCTGCTATTTCTATTCAATTCTCTATCATCATGCCCCTTTTCTTACTAATAGGTATAGTTAATTCTCAATTATCATGTACATTTTCTTACTAATAGGCAGGGGCTATTATGGGGCTGCTACGGGACATTTATGGGGTTGCTACGGGGCTGCTATGGTAGCAGCTGCAACGGGGCTGCTATGGTAGTAGCTATTACGGGGATGGGCTACCACGGAGCTGCTATGGGGATGTTATGCATTGTATGTCTGTTTTTTTTTTTTTTTCTTTTTTGGTTTAGAAATTGCCCTCCCTAAAAATTAGTCTTCACCTGTGTACCTACCTTTTGTCCGAAATTAATGTGTGCGTGTTGAAACATAATGACCAAGTTGCAGCAGACATTCTCCCCCTCCCCCACCCCATGCCCCGCCCCCTCCCCCTTTCCCCACGCACACACGCAGAGCATATATACGATGCATATATGCAATCTTCATATATGCATATTGCATATATGCAGCCCCCTCCCCCGCCCCCTCTGCAGCCCCCTCCCACCCCTGTTAAAATCCCTCCCCCTCCCCCTTCCCCACACGCACACTCAGACACAAACACACACACACAATACACAACTCTCCCTTATCTTCTCCCCTCCAACACCCCCTTCTCCGTCCCTTCCCCACTCACACACACTCATACAAACACACACACACACATAGCTCTCCCTCATCTTCTCCCCCCCCCCACACTCACACACGCACAGCATATATGCGATGTATATATGCAATCTGTATATTGCATATATGCAGCCCCCTCCGCAGCCCCTGGTAAAATCCCTCCTCCTTCCCCACTCACACACACGCACACATAAATACACACACACACACAACTCTCCCTCTTCTTCTCCTCCTCCACGACCCCCTACCCCGTCCCCTTCCCGACTCACACACGCACGCACACACACACATATAGAGCTTTCCCTCATCTTCTCCCCTTCCGCCATCCCCTGCCCTGCCCCCTCCCCCTTCCCTACTCACGCACACACAGACAAATCTCACACCCACACACATTGTTACCTTCACCTGAAAAAGAGGTACCCCTCCCCCTCCCCCACCCCCTTCCCCACTCACACACACGCGCGCACACACACAAATCTCATACCTAACCAATTTCCTCTTCCCAATAGTTTTCAATAAAGATTTAATGCCATTAGTAAATACAGTCTTCATCAATTTGTGACTTTTATAAGTGAATGTGTAGTGTTTTCGTGAGTTTTCAATAAAGAACCATGTTGTGCTTTATTTATATTTTGTTGAGATTATTGACTTGATTGATTTTAGAATGATTAATCTCAAATCAAAAACCAATTCTGGATTTTATTAATTTTAAAGTTCCTTGATGTAATGGTTTGGTCCACTACTTTGTTTATGCATCGATTTTAGAAAGCTTAATTATGTTTATTATTTGTCAAATCATACAGAAAACCGAGAGGGAGAGATTGATAATGGCGAGAGGTGGGAAGAAGGATGGGAAGAAAGCAGTAGTAGCACCTAATCCGGAAGCATATGAGTGAAAAATACTTAAAAAGGCCTGCTCAGTTTCTCACACCCATCGAAGATGTTGGTCAAACACCACGGCACAAACATTTTGAGGAAGTCCCACAGAAAGAATAAATTCATATTCTCCTTTCCCGGACTTCTAGCTCCTCCCAACTCCGAATTTGGGATTTTTTTTATTATTGGATTTGTTGTTACCCCTTAAATAGGGTGGATAGTCCAATAAATAAAGGAGGTTATGCCCAATTTTTTTTTAAAAATTAACACTTTATTTTTTTGAGACACAGTGAATTTGATTGATGAATATTGTATATTTCATTTTATATGTGAATTTGTTTGATGGATTTAGACAATTTGGATATTGGACTATTTTTTATGTCAAGCAGGGTGAATAGTTCCATAAACAAAGGAGACTATACCCAATTTTTTTTAAAATTTGACACTTTGTTTTTGTGAGACACAATGTGAATTCGATGGATGAATATTGTATATTTCATATTATATGTGAATTTATTTGATGAATTTAGATTATTTGAATGCTATTGGACTATTTGTTGTTTGTTAAGCATGGTGAATAGTCCTATAATTAAAGGATATTATGGCCAATTGTTTTAAAATTACACTTCGAAATTTTTGCATTTCGCTATTACGTACTTTGAAAAATTTCATCGTGCCTTCAGGCACGGGCATACGCTAGTATATATATATTATACGAGTAGATAATATATATATATATATATATATATATATATATATATATATATATATATATATATATATATATATATATATATATATATATATATATATGAGATTATGACAATTGAAACTGTCTACTGCAATGTGATAGTAGAACATAGTTGTTAACGCATATTATTAAATACTTATATTGAAAAGTATAATATGTCACTGGAAAACTTTATCGTTTTTATAAAGTTAAAAAAAAAATAGAGAATTTTGGTTACAGATTGGAACACCTTTTAAAATGAAGTCGTGAATTGTAAATCTTGCGGGTAATCTAAGTTAAGTTAAAGTTTTTAGAAAGACTAGTATGTTAGATGTTGAAACGAACCGTGGGGAAGGTTAGTGCGATAGGTGTGCACATTAGAAGAGAGGTGAGTATTTCTCAAGAGAGAGACGCACTAATATGTTGTTGCATTGGCCTGTATCAATTTAAATACTTGCTTAACGTATTTTAAAATCAAACACACTTTCGGGCCCTGACCCGTTTCTTTTTCTCTATCTATCTTGTGTATATATATATGTATATTTTCAGGTGCCCAGCCACAGGGGCGTCTTGCTTAGGATCCTTTGAGAAGAACGAGCTACAGCTTAGGTGGGAGTTGCAGGTCACTTGAGTAGACGACTTCTGTTATTAACTCCACTCCTACTACACTCATTTATTGGGCACGTGTCGCCCTTTTCATCATTTCATTTATTGTTGGGATTTTTTTTATATTTCAGTTATTCCAGTATTGTTTTACGGGATTTATTCAGGATGGTTTATGATTTTTAGTTTTATTATGTTGAATTCGATTAAAGAATGTATGGTTTTATTTTAGTTCATCGTGGTGTGATTCTATATCGTAGAAATGTTGTTTTGTGTATATAAATCTTTTCTTTAATTAAAATTTGGAAGTTTGTATGAAAAATGTTTTTGACACTTAGCTTAATTATTTAGGGTGTTAAATTGGGAAATTTTTTTTATCGACAGTGATGCTGAGAATGAACCAACTGTTTACCTTGATTTAATTTAATAAAGGAGTGATCGCCCGGTATTTAATTAGGCGGGGTGTCACAGGCACCTGGCGATGGGCCTCCAAAAGAGAGAGAAAGTCCAACTTCCTTGAATTAAGGATATTTGACTGATAAAAAAAATCACACCTCCACTCCCGTTTTTGCTCTTTTGCGAGAAAACCGCATAAGAGCATATATATATATATATATATAACACTAAATGCATGGGAGGTTTATATGATGGCTTGAGCTCAATTTAGGCTTAAATTTTTTAGTACATGACTGGGTTTAAGCATCAGTATTGATTTGGGAAAGCTCAAAATGAATTTTTGACTTCACTTTCATTTTGATTTTCTTCATTGAATGCTTTTGACTGTTAGTTTGTCATAATTCTTTTGATTTAGAATAATTTGATGTCGTGGCTACACATTGACCTGCATGATAGACACATACGAACAAAAGAGTAATTTTAATGAGAACTAAGGACTAAATGCATTCATTTGTGGTATAATTTTAGCACCTTTGGGTTCTTATCACTTTTACAACTCCAGGAAGACTCTATGACAATCCTTATTCCACTCGAAGGTCTTTTTAAGAATTTTGAAGAATGGAAGACATCTATTAGTATAGCTTGAAACAAAGTGCTTCAAAACAACTACTCATCCAGTCAAGCTTTGCATGTTGTTCTTATTTTTATGAGGCTGCATATTGATAAATGCTTGGATCTTATCAAGGTTGGCCTCTATTCCCCTATGGCTCACTATAAAGTAGAGGAACTTTCCCTCTCGAACTAAGAAAACATACTTTGTTGGATTCAGCCTCATTTGATACTTACGCAACTGATCAAATGTTCGACCGAGGTCACTAATATGATTGGCTGCCTTCCTACACCTTATCAGAACATCATCCATATATATCCATAGTCATTTTGATCTGATCCTCAAATACCTTGTACATCAGTCATTGGTATGTTGCTTCAAAGTTTTTCATTCAAAAAGGCATAACATTATAGTAATATGTATCTTGACTGGTGATGAATAAGGCCTTCTCCCTATCTTCAAGTTTCATCCTGGTCTAATTATACCCCGAATAAGCATCCATGAAATTTGTAGCTCATGCCCAACAGTGGCATCAACATGCTAGTCAATTTTGGGCAGTAGATAATGGCACTTGGCGTAAGCCTTATTAATATCAGTAAAGTCTACGTACATGAACTTCTTATCACTCTTCTTTGGAACCAAAATGATATTTAAAAGACATTCTGGATACAACATCCTTAAAGAATTCTGCATTCTTCAACTTTCCAACCTCCTCTTGAATAGCCATGTTCTTCAGCTAGATGAACACAAGTAATTTTGTTTGAAAGGCTTTGTGTCCTTCAAACTATTGAGCTCATGGAAAAGAATACTTGGATCAATCCCTAGTATGTCCTCATGGCTCATGCCAAACATGATCTTTCTCTTCCTTAGAAAATAAATTAACTCCTTCTTGAGAGCAGGATCTAGCGATGAGTTAGCATGGGTTATCTTTTCTTGGTCCTTGCTGTCTAGGATTATTAGCTTAATCTGCTCAACAACCTTGCGTATGACCATTTTATCTTCATATATATGATCTAATGTCTCGATCTGATAAGTGGTGGTCAATTTCTTCTAGTCCTCTTACTATGCAGACGAGTAGTAACATTAATGTGCTTCCACTTGATTTCCTTTAACTACAATAAATCCATAGCTTGTACAGAACTTTAAACATAAATGGACAGCGGAGGGAACAACGTCAAACTTCTTCAAACCAACTATGCCAAAGATAATATTATATGTTGAGAGGATGTTATCTTGAAGGACGAAGAAACTTATCATATCAGTTTAAGAGGTCGTCCACATGACAATGCTGACCTCTAGCTCGATTGTTCGCAAAGGTACACCTATCCCCCCGAAAACCAATGACGGTCCTATGATAAACCTCCAATTTTCTATCTTTCATCCTCAGCTTATTGAAATAGTTTTAAAATCACACATCTGCACAACAACCATTATTAACTAGAATTTTTACTATGCTACTTTTATGGACCATCATGGTGACAATTACTGGGTCGTCATGTGGATACAACACACCAAATAGATTGTCTGGTGAAAAAACAATTATACAATCATTACTTACCTTTCAGGTGTGACTTGTTACTACATCAAGAAAATTCACTTCTCTGACATAAGCACAAGCTTTCGTCTCATTGAGGCAATCTTTCGTCTCTGATGTTTCATCACCACCACCATCATTACCTCCCTTTATAAAGTGAAATCTAAAAATGATCATGCCGAACTCATTCACCGGATCCTTAGGCTTCTTGGGCAAATGTCGATCAAACTCATCATTAGTGTTATCCTCTCGTCCACATTTCTTATCATCACCCTTTTTACATAGAGACTTAGATCGTCTCCTAGTCTTCTGCTCATCCAATTTATCTTCTCGTAAACCCTTGTTAACATACTTGGTCAACTTTCCTCATTTCATAAGAGCCTCTATCTCATTCTCAGAGATAAGCAATTGTCAGTGTTGTGGTCATGATCCTTATAGATCTCATAAAACATGCTCTTATTCATTTCGTTAGGTGGGCCTTCAATTTTATGGACCTTTTGAGGTCTCTACTTCCTTATATCTCATAGAGGATGTTGTGGACCCCCATAGTGATTGGAGTATATTCAACACATGTCTTCAGCTTGTCTGATTTCAGAGCGTTCTTAGACTTATCCTTCATAATGATCTCTAGCTAGCATCATACTTTTCATGGATTGACTCTTTTCCTTCCATTTATTCTCCAATATACATAATCTTGAGAGCCTTGGATATGTGCTTGTCCATCATGCTCAACAGTTCTTTAGTCAATGCCCAACATAACTTTCTAAGTAGCAGTCTGCTCATTATAGAAATAATGGAAATATTCTCTTCATATTCCACTACCTCAAGCTTCCTCATGTTGTAACGCATAATGTAATGTCTTGCATTTCATCCATCTTTTGGAAGATGATTAAAGAGTGAGCCACCCCCTTTCCTAGATTTATGCCAAATAAAAAGTTACTAACAATGAGACGCTCCACAAGTGAGCTACCCCCTTTCCTGGATTTATGCCAAAGCATAAGTTACTGAAAAAGAAATAGACCAACTGCTTGAAGTTCAAAATCTTCCCCCTATTGGGGGATATTATACCAGATTTAGACTGAACCAATGAAAGTACTGGAGAATGACTTTCAACGCATCTCATTAAAAATTAAATAGGGATTTAAAGCAACTGGGTATTGTTTTACATGCAATACTGGATCAAATTTCTCATCATGTCTAGGAATGATACAAGTGGCTTGAACTTTGAACGTGTTGGATAACCCACTATTGTAGCTATAAATGGTGAACCTTGGACATAAACTCCCTATAATGAGTTTTTTTTCTTAATAATCTCACCCAGTTGATCTTCTAGGTGTTTAATAGATCCTTTCAGGGTTGTTTCTCATTCTCTATCTTAATTTTCATTCGTCAGGACTTCTCTACTCGGCCTTAGCTTTTAAATGATCTCTCTTACTTAGAAGTATTCTCGGCCTTAATCGATCCTCGCACGTTCTGGCTTGACCTAGATGAGCATTCAACTCTCCTAGTCTCAGTTTTTATTGAGTTTTCTCTGTACTCCCCAGGCTATCTAGGGTCCCTATACTAGTGTGCCCGCATAACTCTTAGGCCCAATAGATCAAAAGCACATGCTCCGCTAAGCCATTCTAGAACACGTAGTCTTTTTATGGAGTACATTTGATCATCGTCACACCCTATTGATCTAATGGTGGATGTTTCTCCAGGCCTATAGGATATATCATCACGCCCAAATCCAAAGTATTTGGACCTGTTACCATCGCTCTGCGAGCTCAAATCCAACCTTCTTGGGACATCAACTGCTACAGTTGTGTGCCTACCTTCTTCCCCTATATAAGGTTGGAGGTGTTATCTCAGTCCTCCGATTAGAGTTTCCCCCAACATCTTTGGTGCTTGGGTTCATCTCAGGCCTATTTTTCCCCGCTAAAAGACTCCACGTCAGCTATTTGACACTATCATACATAGATTTTTGGCCTCTGGCTAGGTTCTATAAGATCCCATGCAGGTTTCCCATTACCACATGCATAAAGGGTGGAACCCCCTCTTCGATCCAACTGCTTCATAGGTTTTCATACATTTACACATAAATCGCAGAACATAGAGTACCATAAAAGGCAAAATTGAGTAACAACATGAATTATGAGAAAAAGGAATCGAAAGTAAGAAAATACAAATCTAATGGTAGATTAAAAGGATTAAAGATAAAGGAAATGAAATTGAATATAAAAATACTCCGACGTAATGAAACACAAATGAATCGGGGTGCGATTCACTATTTTTTCAGAACTGGGTATCCTCAAGTTTTGGAAATCAACAATGGTGAAAAGCAACGATGGCCAACCGTTTTTCACAAATGGCGCCAATATGTTATCGCCTAAAATTGGTCTATTGATTTATCTTATGTAGAGTATACAAATAATAAGGTAATAATAGATAAATAAATGTAAACTGATGAAATTCTAATCTAGAGAAAACAACAAAGAAATAAGAGAAAGAGAAATAAGACCAGATCTACGTGTTTGGCCTAAAGTGGTGCTTACATCCACAGGTGTAAGTGTTTTGTGTATTAATTAATGGGAAAAATATGTCTATCAATATAGTATAAAAATGCTCAATTGCTCTCTAGATTTTGACAGCATAACGGTATAGAAAATATCTCGAATCTCTTTAATGTGGGAGTGTGTTTGTTATTTATAGGTTGTTGGAAGGGAGAGAAACGATAGGGTCAAGTTTTATGTCTTTATAGGTTAGTCAGGTACACAACTCACATGCTAGTAAGAGAATAACCATAATGTCAGTAATGTGCATATGGGTAGAAAATTTTCATATCGCCCCACGTGAGTACACTACTGATGTCATCCAATCACACAATTCATGCTTACTCCTGGCATGATTACTTAGCGGTGTTAGCATAATACAATTACTTGTACAAATTACATTATTTCGTTTGTATATTTTAATTTTATAAAAATACAACATTTTTATCTAAAACAAAATTTTACCACCATAATTTAATTTACATGTTTGATTAATTACATTATTAAATTCAATTTTAGAAAAGAATAAATAATCTTGAATTTCAAGAAAAATGTGATTAGGCCCAATCACAAAAATAATCCATATTGTCTATAAAAATGTGGGATCATAATTAATAAATTTACCACCACACAATAATTATTAACATGAGAGAGATGGTGCAATCATAATAAAATAGATTAACATTAAATTATAACCCAAATAGGAAACAAATTCACGTTTACATGTAGAGTTCTTATAGAAGTATAACTCTTCATGATTAAGAATTTCTTTTGAAGTAGACTTCCACTTGAATAATACTAATTGTTTAAGTAAATTTCTTTATAAAGTTGAGTTCTTTACGTACTGATGTGACACCTCATAAAATTTATAAATATATTGATCAGGTCCAAGTATAAATAATATGAGAGTTAAAAATATATATCATTCTAAGTATGACTAAAATAAAATAAAACTAAAAAAATGCTAACAATAATAAAATAAGTGAAACAAATAAAAATCTGATACCAATACCAAAACCATAATGAAACAAACTCCATCACTAAAATATATTATTGTCTCATAATAATACCCAACTCTGAATATAAAAATGAATCCAAATACAATAATCTAAATCCCTCAATACTGAACACAAGTACTGAAAGGAAATACAATAAATAAATATGAGAACTCAATCTCGATACCTACATCCTATGATTGGAAGGTGGAGCTAGGAATGAATGCTATAAAATCAAGGTTGTGGTGGCTACTATGGCTTAGGACCTAAAAATATTTTCATAAATATGGTTACACCTAGAAAGTGTATACTGAGTTATAATTTAACTAAATTTAGTGGCCATAATAATAATAATGCACATTCCTCTCATATAGTGTTTTTTTAATTCAATTTAACCCAACCAACCTAAATATAACATGCAGGTCTAATCCCAACCCCAAGTGAATCGAATGATACATAATTATACATATTTATGATTCTTTTATAATTATAAGGTCTCATAAAATAGTATCTTATGTATACATCAATTGTATAATATTCGTAAAATAAAATTTTCTTTTAAAATATATATTAGTAAAAGAAATAATATCTCATAAGTCCAATATCTAAGTGAGTATGACCCACGCACGTACAAATAGATGGCCATGCTCAATATCAAAAATAAATTCACAAAGATCTGTCCCTATTGTCTTTGTAGATCATCGTGCGTACTAGGTATAATTATAGGTTGTCTAGTCCCTATAATCTCAAAGCAACAATAAAGGGAAAATCACTATGCCTTCTCGTCTATCGTATAGACTCTATACCCAAGGCTATACGAAATGACACCTCCATTTACCCCACTCGGGATATGGGTACATAAGTAGTAGTATCATAGTAAATTAAACCATGGTAAGTATGTCATAATCAGTGGGGTATCATCGTAGTCAATGTCTTACGTGCCTAATCAACATCTCTCTTAGTGCGTCTCCCACGAGTCCACACCCTCAGTATTAATACACAAAAATCAAATAAACACTAATGAATTATACTTAAGGATCACTAAAATGTTATCGTAAATATCACATTTATTATCTCCAAATAATTAAGAAATAATTTCCAAGGTTATGAAAAGTCATTCGAACGATATGTTATATGGATATCGACTACTATTTATCTACTTTAGGCATAAACATCGTAGATGGAGATATATGGTTATACACTACCCTTTATACGATCTTGAAATGATATTATTTGAATGATAAACTTAAGGATAACTTGTAATTATTATACTTGATTGTGTGGATTCTTTTAATTTTATAACTTATATATGCTCAAAATCATGCCATGATTAAGATATAAAAATTTCTTGATTTGATTTTATTAGAATTTTGCATATATAGAAATCTCATGAGTCCCCATTGCAGTCCTTTTTAGAGAGATTATACTCATCATTAAATTGATACCTTTTTGGTTTGTGGAGATATTGATTGGGTAATAAATATTTTCTTTCATTTTTTAGGAAGAAGTACCCGATACTTCATTTTCTAGTAATTTATAACCTAATGCCTGAGATACACTCATGATATTTTCCTTATATTATTAGTCACTTGATTCACGCCTTTATATGGAGCATGCCATTGATCCCCCTTACCTTAACTTAACATCATAATACGTGTTTCTCCTAATTAGTCTCAAGATGCATTTCCTTGTGTATGCATGATCAGAAATTACCTTTACTCTTTATGTGTATCTTGGCTTTACTCCGAACAGTTTTTCACTACACTTGAAGTGACCATGAGTGTTAGCACTATTAGTTTTATTAGCCAAACTTTGAGATGACCTCATATTCAGGCCATATACACAGAGGTAGAGGACATTTCTAGAGGAAGAGGATATGCACCACCACCAGCTATAGCTCCAATCGCTCAACGTGCTCATCAAACTTCCTGTGAGTACTTCGATACTTAATTTTCCCTCATAACAGAGGGATTTGATCACATGGACATGAGGATGACATCCATAACTAACCACATCAACTACCTCTTTACTCAACATGATCATACTTAAGAGTGTTCCACTTGATGGTAACTAACCAAATAAAAATGAATTCAACTAATTAAAGAAAAAGAAATATTAATTTGTTATTACAAATAGGGTTAAATCCTTAATTTCCATGATCCAAAATATTTAACTACTTTTTAGAATCCAAGTTTTATCTTCTTAAATTAATACAATGATTCTAATAGATGTGGAAAAGTAAAATAATAATCACAAGACCACATGTATAAGTGAAATCCCACTGATGGGAAAAACCTCAGGCGAAAATGAACAACAAATGTACTACGGTAGAGTTTTACAAAAGTAAACTGTGAGACACTTACACAACTTTGACTAGAAACTCTTTCACACCATATCTTCCAAAGAAATAACTGACATTTAAAGAACGCTACGAAATTGCCAATGATTTTGGTCCATGACTAATGTCTTCAAATCCTTTTTTCTTTAAAGTTGAATAAAGTTTGTTCCAAGAATGGGACCTTCAAGCAACCAAAAAATCTACACCAAGGATTGTGAGGGTATCCTAAAGGATGGGTAGGTGAATTTTTCAAGCCCAAGTAGAGAAAATACATTCTCGCGATCAAAAGTTTTTGAAAAATATTTGAACAAAAAAATGAGTTTATAAAGGTGTCAAACTCTTAAGGTCTCATGTGGTCACATCTACGACGGAAGCATGTAAAAAGGTGTCCTTGAATTGCTTCCCAATGAGTTCTTAAGGAAAGATTCAAAAATATTATTTCAAAACTTTGTTACATTGTTCATTGGTAGCTTCGGTACAAAAAATAAAATCTTCACTGGAATGAACCTAAAACGAAACAAGTCTCATAAATTTCTAGGGAAAAACACTAAGGACAATCCAGCAACAAAGAGTTATTCCCTGCAGCGAGAAAAATCTTCATTACAGTGATGCAAATGCGAAGCAACCCGCACTGTTTTCCAGTTTTGACACAAAAGTATTTTGAAAATATGTTTTTGCAAAACTCAAAGTATGGTTGTTCTAACCAAGAGCACTGACTAGGCATAAATTCTTCACAATTATCCCCTTAATTTCGGTATTTGCATGATCCTGTGCGGTGTAAATAGCTTGTATTTGTCTCATATTTATGCTACTAACTCCTTTTGGCAAGTATTTTTTATTTTGTGTATTTCTCATGTGTTTTACAGGCATTTCATGCAAGAAAGTGAGAAAGGGAACTCAAAACAGTGAAAGAAACCAAGAAATGGGAAGTTCAAGGGAATTTTCATAATTATTTATCCTTAGTCCAGAGATTGGGCCAACTTAAAAGTTGAATATCTTGAAATTACAAGAACACTGGATAAAACGTCACCCCATTCCGAGCTACGGTGAAGAAGTTATGTCCATTTGAAGATTGAGAAAGAAATCCAAAAATTGAAATGAAAAAGAGGTAAACATGGCTTGACCCATTCTGGAAATCTAAACCGGTTCACCTAGAACCCGAACCGGTTTGCCCATTTGTCACGCTCCATATCTATTACAAAATTAGTCACACTTTCTAAGTGTGATAAAATTGCTAGATACGGGATTTTTATATTGTCTTTATCTTTTAGCCAAAAGAGTTTTATGTTTAGGGAACTCTTATAAATGACCTCTAGCCTATCTATTTAGTCATTAGGACTCTTTTTATCCAGATATCATTCATGTAAAAGCTCCTAACCAAGGAGGAACATCTAGGAGAAGAATTTACATATTTTGTACCTTTAATTCAAGAGTTTTTCTGATTTTTCTTCAATCTTTGATTTCTTCTTGCGTGGTTGTGTTCTTCAATTTTGATAACCTTAAATTCCAACACTTTTATCATTCTTTCCTTATTTTCACATACTTTTTAATCTATTCTTTTGTATTTAATCATAGTTACACCATGCTAGGCTAGATTTTTTAGGGGTGGGGGTGCATGAACCCAACCCGATGTGAATTACATGTGTGTAAAATTAGTTCCCTAAATTTAATATATGTTCGAATCGTGTTGTGTAGTGATCACAACCGTCGTAGGACTTTTTATCTCGTTTTTCCTAAGGAACCGGGATTCTTAAGAGTGCGACGCGAGTGTAGCTATAATGACACCGCTTTATTCTTACTTTTGATTATGTATAGTGCGGGCTAATACCCTCATATATATAATGCTTGAGATTAATAAAGACTGGATTTAATTAATTATCTAATTCATAACTAGTCTTATACCCAGTAAACATACTAGGAGTTGGGGGATTGTGTCCCTACCTTAATTTTCCAATTAGTTTTAGTTAATTTCTTAATTCCCCCCGTTTTCGTTTCTCACCCCATCATCATCTTTTACACTTTATTTTTGAAGTAATAAATCAATTAAAATCTATCAAACATTCCCTGTGGATTCGATACCTAGACTTGTCGCTATACTCCATAAGAGTGTATTTAAAGTTTAGTTTAATTTGTATTGTGGTCATAAGACGATAACAACGATTAGCATATTACACAAATGCTCGATTTTTCCACTCGATCAAAATGGCATCGTTGCCGGGGAGTGTTTTGTTATAGATTATAATTGATTTACTATTTCGTATGAAATTTTTTCTTTTAATTTTTTTAGGCTTGCACAATTGAGCGCCAAGAAACGTTAAATCCTCAACCGCACACCTATTTATGTGGATTATCCGTTTAGAAGCTATTCGGTAATTATGTCTTTTTATAGTGAGTTCGGTAATTATAATGGTTCATAGTGGAATGGTTTTCAATCTTTTTATTTTCAATAATCTTCGCCTCGACCGATTAAAATGTGTGAGTGGTTTTTAATCAATGAATATAAAAGGCTTGAAAACAATTATCTAGAAAAAAAAATATTTTTGGGAGCAAGAGTTGGATGCATTATTCGAATCCAATGAAGACTTTTCTTCCGAGGTTATAGAGCCAAGGAATCCTACTTTGGAAGAAAGAATGATTTTTCTAATCAAACAATTACTCTATTTTCTTTCCAGCCAAAGTGCGGTGGATATTGGTCTTGTTACAAAAATGATCTCACTTTGCGATGAGATGCGTTCTAATTTGCAAAATAAAAAGGAGGTTGAAACTTGTGTGTCACCTCAAATTTTTTAAGAACATCTCATTGAAAGTGAGTCTCGCTCCCTTGAAATTCAATCTCCATGTGTAGAGGAATACTTGAGGTTGAGTTTATATCATTACTATTTTCGTTCACCGTTATTGAATAATTAGAAGTACCGCTAGAGCCTTATGAGTCGGTTGAAACTTTTGAAACGTTTAAAACTTTTATCGATGATGACTCTTTACTTGAATTGTTTTCCATTATTGACTCTCCCTTTTTGTGTGCCCCGCTTCCCATCTTACTCGAAAAATCTTTTAAAGGTGATTGTATTTTTCTTGGATCTCAATTGTACTTGTCCCCCTTAGCACCCAAATCCCCCATCATCACTTTAAAAATTTTAATTAGTGGTTCTTCATTTTTTCCACCTCACATACGCCTTACGTTGTTCAAACGGGATTCTTAATTTTCGAAAGGCATGCATGAAAATGAGGGTATACCGATGATCCTTCAAAGTCAAATTGTATTTTAGGTGGACCCTCAAATTTTTCGACTTCTAGTGTATAACTTATTAGAAGTTCAAATCGTAGGTTGTACATAATTAGATTATTATTCCTTTTCTTTTTTTATAGTTTAGAGTAATTAATTAAATTTTTCGTTATTCATTTTGTTATGATTGGTTCTAACATGTTTTGTAGATTTAATGGGCTTTTACTCATCGAGGATCGCTCCATTTGGGTAATATCTTTCTTTTCCACTCTTTATGTTGTGTTCATGATTTGCATTGAGGACAATGCAATATTTAAGTTGGGGGTGTGGGATACTCTTCACGTTTATTGTTTAGATTCATTGATTTGATCACATGTTCATTCCAAGTATGTTTTTTTTAGAAAATGTAAAAAATTGAAAATTTTCAAAAAAAACATCAAATATATATTTTTTTCAAAATAAATAAAAATTGGAATTAAAAGCTTCAAAACATGTCACAATTTGTTTTGTCTCAAATTGTAAAAATTCAAATGCACAAAGCTAAAATTGACCAAAGATGGAAATTGAGCAAAAATTGACGACTTAACGAATAAGTGTGGAGATTAACAAACCCCGTGGGATTTCGAGACTATCATTTTTTATGAGTTTATAAATCAATCCGAGTTAATTGTTAAGTCCAAGTTTAATTCAGCATTTATAATGTGTTGTTGAGGATCTCAATTCCTTTGTTTGATCAGTTACGGAAAAAAGTGTGAGATGTTGTCTTGAAAAACGCGTTAAAATACCTCTAAACTAAATATTATTCTTAAGACACATGGTAATATAATGCGCAATTGAAAAATGAAGTAGGCCCTCGTTTGTCACCCAAAAATATTAGCCATAAAAAGTTGTGAATTTTTTTCCCTTTGCAACCAATGTGAGTCGAATAAATTTTTTCCTTTCGTTTGATAACCCGAAACACCAATTTAGCCCCAAATTTTGAAAAATGGAAAATTAAAAAATTAAGTTCAATTAGTACGATAAAAAGGGGCAAGAAAAGAAAAGAAAAATGCTCAAAAAAATAGCAAGTTGAAAAATAGAGAAAACATGAAAAAAATGAGCAAAATCCCAGAAAAGCACTAACGGACAGTATAAGAACATTTTCAACTCCGAACTTTATAATCATTCCCGTTTGTATTTAACGCACCTTAAAAACCCAAAAAAATCCTAACCGAGTCCGGATTGCGAAAATGATTACCGCGTGGAGAGCTAATACGCGAAAAGATAATAAAAGAGATTAAATAGTGTCACTAAGAGGCGGTGTTTCCTGTTTCTCCATAACCGTATTCCGATGATGAGATATTTTCTCCTAAAATATTTTCGTCTTCCAAATGGTGTGCGTGAATTTGTGTCCATTATGTTTACCCTTTTTATCACGCATACCGAGAGAAATAGCCACCTTTTCGAGTGAATTGTTTGTGAGCGTATCCGTGAGAATTGAAATCAAAGTGAATTTTTGGAAAGTAACGTAGTGATCAATCAGTGGAAGTTAGCGATTCGATTTTTAGGTTCGCACACACACACACACACACACACTATGATTTGAGACTCTTGAATATGAATTTGCGGTGACCTTTTTTGGGGAGTTTAAATTGTAAATTTTTTAAGTATTTTGATGTTTCTTGAATCAATAGTGAATTTCGTGGGTATATTCACTGCAAACCCTCACGGGACACCACTCATCCTACTAGGGTAACCTAGGGGTTTAGAGGCTTGTTGCATACCCTAAATGCAATTGGTTACCCGCGAAAAATGTATTCTATCCCAATAAAGTTTTTAAAGGGTCCTTAACTCATGCTCTTATGCTTTTAAATTTCTGAGGACCCGTAAAGTTCTAAGTTAGGGGGTTTAATTAGGCATAAATTCTTCACATTTATCCATTAAATTTCGGTATTTTTATGATCCCGTGCGGTGTAAATAGCTTGTATTTGTCTCATATTTATGATACTAACCTCTTTTGGCAAGAATTTAGTATTTTGTGTATTTCTCGTGTGTTTTACAAGTATTTCACGCAAGAAAGTGCAAAAGAGAACTCAAAACAGTGAAAGAAACCAAGAAATAGGGAGTTCAAGGCATTTTCATAATTTTTTATCCTTATTCCAGAGTTTGGGCCAACTGAATAATTGAAGATCTTGAAATTACAAGAACACTGGAAAAAACGGCACCGCAATCCGAGCTATGGTGAAGAAGTTATGCCTGTTTGAAGATTGAGAATGAAATCCAAAAATCCAAATGAAAAAGAGGTGACCAAGGCTTGACCATTCTGCAAATCCGAACTGGTTCTTCCATTTGGCACGCTCCATATCCGTTACAAAATTATTCACGTTTTCTAAGTGTGACAAAATTTCCAGATACGGGATTTTGATTTTGTCCTTATCTTTTAACCAAAAGAGTTTTATATTTTGGGGACTCTTCTAAACGACCTATAGCCTATATATTTATTCATTAGAACTCTTTTTATTTAGATTTCATTCATGTAAAATTTCCTAACCATGGAGGAACATCTAGGAGAATAATTTACATATTTTGCACCTTTAATTCAAGAGTTTTTCCTGTTTTTCTTCAATCTTTGATTTCTTCTTGCATGGTTGTGTTCTTCAATCTTTGTGACCTTTAATTCCAGAATTTTTTTCATTCTTTCCTTATTTTCACATACTTGTTATTGGATTCTTGTGTAGGTAATCACATTTATACCATGCTAGGCTAGATTTTTTAGGGGTAGGGGTGCATGAACCCAACCCGATGTGGTTTGCATGCGTGTAAAATTAGTTACCTCAATTAAATAAATGATCGAATCATGTTGTGTAATGATCACAACCGTCGTAGGACTTTTGATCTCGTTTTCCCTAGGTAACCGGGATGCTTAAGAGTGCTACACGAGTGTCTCAATAACGACATCGCTTTATTCTTACTTTTGATTATGTATGGTGCGGGCTAGTACCCTCATATATAATGCTTGATATTAATAAAGACTGGATTCAATCAATTATCTAATTCATAACTAGTCTTATACCCGGTAAACATACTAGGAGTTAGGGGATTGTGTCCCTACCTTAATTTTCCAATCAGTTTTAGTTAACTTCTTTATTTCAACCATTTTTCCTTTCTCACCCCATCATTATCTTTTACACTTTATTTTTGAAGTAATAAATCAATTAAAATCTATCAAACATTCCTTGCAAATTCGATACCCAGACTCGCCGCTATACTCCATAAGAGTGTAGTTAAAGTTTAGTTTTTTTTGTATTGTGGTCGGAAGTCGATAACAACGATTAGCGTATTACACGGACACTCGATTTTTCCACCCGATCAAGCACCCATACTTAAAATACACATAAAAGATGAAATTTCTAAGAAAATGAATTTTTTGATATGAGGATTATATTTTCAAAGTGTATTTGGCAATATTAAAAAAGTTTAATTGTAGATATTTTCCATTTATGAAAATGAATTAACCAGGGGGTGAATCTATGTCAACTAAGTCTTATACATTTCCTAAGTTGTGTACTTGAGGTTCGACATGAATGATCCAGATTGAAGTTAATGAAGCTTTCCAGGGACCTCTATGGCAAAGACTCAAAATGTTTTGACAGGAAATTTATAAAATCTAATCCTCTAGGGAAGTTTGAGTATACAAGTGTTCTTACAATATTTTTTATAAATTATTATCATGGGTTTCTACTCTTGAGCATCGAGGAGTGGGATTTCTAGGATCTGTACCAGCATTGGTACTCGCTTCAGCTGAGGATGATAATGATGTGTATGATGACGATGATGAGATTATTGAGAAGTATTCTGATGATTATTAGAGATTTCTTATGTATATTTGTTATGTTTTTGTTGATGGATTTTATGTACTTTTTACTTTAGTACATTTGGAATTCTATGCTTATTTATCTTATTGGATGATACATTTTGTTGGATGTGTGGATTTTACTAATATCCATTGTTAGTTTATTTTAGATCTTAATTATTTATCAATCTTTATTGCGCTTTTTATCTTTTCTATTTAGATGTGATTATCTCATTTGTCCAGATTTACTTTCTTATACACACACACACACACACACACACACACACACACACACACACTAGTGGTGACCCGTGTGATGCACGGGCGGGTGTAACGTATTTTGAAATATTTTATTCAAATATATAAATTAAAATGAAATTATTATCAGTATTTTAAAAAAAGATCGTAGCCATAACCATGAGCACGTAAATATAAGTAATGTGGTGAATAAAGAGTACGACTTAAAATGAGTAAGAAGAAATGAATGACATGAACCATAATGTCATAGAACAACCATAGTCTGAAAATCCAAGTTAGAAAAAAAACTACATTGCAAAGTCAATTTTAAAATGAACCATAATGGTTTACAGCAAATAAAAAAAAATGAAAATAATAAAATATTTCTAGTAAGTGAAAAAAGGGTTCAACCAATAGAAAAATGATTTTCACGACGTAAATATAATTGTCAGCAAGTAAAAAATGATTATTAGTCGTAATAAGTTATTTTCAATAATAAGAATTATTTCTAGAAATAAAAAAATAATTTTTAGAAATGAAAACAGAACAGATGTGTGAAAATAATAATAAAATAAATCAACACAATTTTTTTTCAAAAAAAGTTTATTACAATGCAGGAAGATAAGCTATATATATGTGTGTGTAAAACGTATATAGCTTGTTCGAAAAATATTATAAATGATACAATCTTTAATTATATACATTCGAGGATTGAATAATATATCTGGGTGGAGAGAGGCTTTAATGGAATAGAAAAGAAGATGACACCTGTATATAGGGAAAAACGATATAAAAGAATAGCAAATAAAAATAATGGTAAGACATATTAATTATTTTTAGGAATAGACAAATGATATTCATCAATTTAAAAATAATTTTCCAAAATAATAAAATATTTTCATAGTAAAAAAAAGGGGTCAACAAAGAAGTTACACAAACATCAGTTAAAAAAAATAAGTGGCTCTCGTTTTAAACGAAAATGGACGAAAAAAATCTTGTGAATTCAAACTGTGATGGTTTGGATGGATAGAAAAAAAATATGCATAATTTCTAAAACTAAAAATGTTTACTCCTTTACGAAACTTTACCCCCTCTCCATCTTTCCCGCACAATAACTTGAAACCTGTTCATACATTCATCTCTTTCTCGCTCGCTTTCCCTCTCCTTCATGCCCTGAATTATATGAGAACATTTGGGTTCAATCAGTTGAATTATATGAGAGTCTCATTATGCAATTGAAGCACACTAAAGAGAGATTCTTTAAGGGTCCAGTCATCCTTATAATAGTTGAGTATATACTCATTATCCTTCACATACTCCGACAACTCCGTATACGACACCGAATCTTAAGTGAACCAATTATTCTCATACAACATTGCAAGTTGAAAAAAAATAAGAATGGTTGTATGCATAGAACCCATGTACTGAAATCACCAGTACAAATATAATTTTTATAGTCGTCATCGCACGGGTCATCAATTATATGCACTGTAAAACTATATTTCCTCTGATAAGTTATATGCACCCCCACTACAGACATGAAAAGTAAAGTCTATGCTTTTTGGTGTTTGTAGTAAACAAATCTTTCATTTCATCCATTTCTATTCTTCTTGATCTCTTCCAAATCAACCCCTCACCAGTACTATTCATATTAATTAAGATGATAAATATATGTACCTACGTACAGATGGGTTCAAGCAGTTGAATCATATGTGTTATGAATATTTGAGGGTCCTATTGTTGTTGTCTTTTCTACGAATATGAGTTAAGAATATTCTACAAAAATCACCAGTACCATTCCAGATCATTTTACACGAAAGTTGGATTTTCTAGCCACCTTATTCCCTCTCACCCCGGGAGCTACCACGATTTTTCCTATTAGTTAGACTATCCTTTCTTCTTGACCTTACTCATGCAAGCAGAAGTGAACAGTGACGAACATGCGAGTAAGAAAAAAAATGAGAAAACTAATGTGAGGGATAGAGGGAGTTACATATGTATGCAAGCAAAAGTTATAAAACTAAGGAGACATGCAAGAAGTAAAAAAAATGAAAAATCAAACCTATTTGATTGGTGGTGGTGAGATACGTGGCAATGGAAATAAAGCCAGGCAGACAACAGAGTGTGAGGTAATGGAGGATGTAACAACAGCTTAGAGAGAGGAAAGTGAGGTGAAGATATATAAGTAATAAAGAGGTCGTGGAATGGAACCATATACAGGTGAGAAAGAGGCCAATAATCTGTCTATTGCTGTGTTTTTTAGGGATGGATTTTCTGTACGTGTGGTTGTTAAGATGTGAATAATTGTAGAAACAAATGTGGGTTAGACAGTTGAGAGTGTGGCTTTAATTTTCGATAGTTAAAATTGCAAATTTATGAGAAAAATGGATTGGAAAGTTATGGGTTTTAAGTTTTTAGAAGGTAGATCATGGGCTTGGTTTTTAAACAAAATATGTATGTGTCTAAACCTCTTAACCGTCCCATGAATGTGGGGCTAGTGTACATTTGAATTTTAGTTTATTTAAAAAATTCTAAATTCTAAACAATTAGTGATTGAGTTTTGGAAAGTTCTCAAAGAAGGACTACATACGTGTATATATATATATATTTCTTATCCACTAGTTCCTAATACAAGATTCATTTTTTATACATCACTTTCTATTTTATTCACTTATTTTGATGATGTTATAGATTCGTTGTTTGTATATGTTTGTCACACTCAGGATGTTTACAGGTATAACCTTTATTATAACATTGGTTTTATCACACGTTATATCTAAATTTTTATTTTCTAATTTTTTTACATTGTGATTTTGTTGTCTATAACGTTTTATACCCGTTAATTATGTCATTTATATTTCTCTTTTACTTTCCCAGGTCAAAAAGATGGATAAATGTCTAATATAGGGGAATATATCCCTTTAACATCTTCATTGAGAGAAGGCACGCATCATTTGGAGAGAAATGTTACATGAAGGGGGTGCCTCTAAATGTTTAGATTCAGATGATATTACATGGATTTCTTATCTTGCTTAGGATTTCATGCTTATTGTCGCCTTTATTTCTCATGCTGATTTATTGAACGATTCCCAAATCAGGTGGAATTGAAAAATCCCTCTTGCGCGTGTTTCAAATCAAACCAATTTTCACCAGAAAATTATCCAAATTTTAATTTGCACTAAACCAAGTTGTGAAAACCCAATTCTTACTTTACACAAATTTTATCTTGATTAATCCTAAACATGCATCTAGTAATTAAAGAAAGTAAATAAAGTAAAGAATACTCACAACGCCGGACGTACGAGGAAAAAACCTAAAACAGGAAAACAACCTCGGACGGCCCAAGCCGGACAATCACTATGAACAAACTTGGTGCAGCAAGATAACAGAAGCATATAAGAATGATAACTAGGATCTTTTCAAGCTCTGAGGATGTGTTTAAGCTTTTTAAACCTTAGAAAACATGTGCCAAACTCGTATTGAATCGTATTATGTTTTTCCCCGAATGCACACTTGCGAAACTCAGACGAAACCACGCTTTAAATAACATTTAAATGCCGCCTTGAAAAACTTGTCACTCGAACGATAATGCCACATCGTTCGCGCGACATAAGGATCTCGCTCGAACGAGAGCTTATGTCGTTTGAATGACAGGGCGGAAGTTTGACTTTTTTAACTGTCTGATTAAAACGTCTCTTTTAAAAGAGTTCCAAATTAGTCAAACACTATTTCGAGCTTATGAGAATAAAACGTAATGTAAACCTTTAAAACACTTTTAAAAATATTTAAAAATATTTTTCTTTATGAAAATACATCCTTATCTTTTATAAAAATAATTTCGAGCACCATTAATTATACGCATTCATACCCGAGTGATCTCTGAATGCAATTAATTTTGAAGACGATTAAACTTGCACCAATTAAACATCGGCATGATAAATTCTTTGAATCTTTGCCGCAACATCTTCAATTTTCTTCAATACGTCATTGACCAAGTGGGATCTTGACGAAATAAAAATCTCCCTATGACATATTACGAACACAGTTTTGTTCACGGAATTAAGTCAAATAATACAAGGATTCAATTGGAAATTTAAGTCCTTACAAATCTCCCCCTTCGACTATTTCGGGACATAACTAAACCAGTGAAATGCCTAATCTAGACCGTTAAGCTGTATGATGCCTAAATCCCATCCCATAAACCCAAAATAAAAAATACTGGACACGGACTAGAATAAGTAGCACCAGAAAGCATGACCTGTCTGAATGTGATGTAGACTTGAAATCTCGAATCGCTAAAGCATTCCTACACACATGAAATAGACAAATAAATACCCAGTGAAGTATGGAGGAACAAATGAAACCAATATATATCCAAATGATACCAAACGATTATAGATATCAATATGAATAAACTCTGAAAAAGTCATTTGTTAAACAGTTGAACAACAAAATGATACCAAATTTAAACAACCGATTTGTAATACCAATTTGTAAAATATGTCATCCAAAACATGCTTAAATATCCCCTACATCACATACATCTCTCCTCCTTTTTGTCTCTCGGATAGATAATCCGATGAAAAGACAAACCAATCAAAGTATCTAACATGAGAATATATCAATTTGAATCAATTTGCAATCACTATATAATCATGAAACAACTAGCTAAATATGATCAACAGATGAGAAATCAGTAGCTAGTAAACCAAATGAATCACAAAAACATATTGCTATTTAATCAGGTGTGATAAACGAAATTATATGCAAAAATCCAATTTTAGAACCAATAAAATCTACATATAAGCCAGTCACTCAAGAAATACTTCGAGCAGTACAAAAAATATACAAATTGAAACTAGTGGACTGCAAACCAATCAGAAGCAAGAAGTCATCTTGTCATTCGAACAAGCCAGGGACGCCGCTCAAATGAGATAGGGACGTCACTCGAACGAAGTACATATATCGTTCATGCGAAATGGAGATGTCGTTTAAACGACTTCTCGCGACCTGCCAAATTTTCACATTTTCCCAGAAATATATTATATTTTTGCCCAGTGAAAAAAATTTCTAGAAAAAATCAGTGGAAGGACCTGACAGCAGCAAAATAGTGTTAAAACAGTATGCTTTTTGCACAAAATGCAAAAACTCATAAAAAAATGCGAGTTACATGAAAACATAGTATCGATGTGCTGAAACACGGATATGGAATAAATGGGGCGTGAAATTACAACAAATGAGCCACAATTCCAACACATCGAAACGATCAAGAAGCTCTAATTGATAGCGATAAATCATAAAACTTTATCATAACCATATGACAATAAAAGTGTGAGCTTAATGAACTAAACATACTACATGCACAAAAATCCAGAATTTTGACGACTCTACAAACAATAGCATCAAATTGCAATGTTTCAACATTGGGATTAGTTGTGCAAACCCGTTTAAATTTTTAATCCATCCAAACTCCCTCAATAATATCATATGTTCTTTGGAATGAACTAAAAAAAATTGGCCCTTTTCTTAGCGTATTGCATTTTCTTTTGGGCTCTTTTAAACGGTGGCTTTCATGATGAGTTAATTTTAAACTCTAGTAGCCCTTTCTCGTGAATCACACATTATTTTTACCATTTCAAATCCTCACAGTAAATGGTTCTTACATGCACACTTCTCCTTAAGTATACTTATGCATAGATGACAATATTGAGATAAGAACGCCTCACCAAATTCAAATATGGAAGAGAAGTCAAACATCCATATAAATTCGTGCATGTCTGCAATGTTGGCATATATACAAAGTCGAATAAAAATGCATATCAACTTTGAAACAACCCCATAAAAATAATAGTTGAGATCATTCTAAGCATCGATAATAATGACCAAATGTCCTAGCCACATGGATAATGAAACGGGGGGGGGGGGGGGGGGGGGAGGGGGGGTGATCCAAGCACACCAATATGGCACATCAAACATGTAAACTCAAACACAAAAACCTAAAATCTTTTTAGTTTTTCAAAAGTTTTCTCAAAAATAAAATTTGTTTGTATTTTTCAAATAAGACTCAAACAAGTGAAAAATAAAATACAAAGAGATAAACATGTCATCATACTAGCAAATTATAAATCATGATGTAAGGGCTAGCATATGACAAAACATGCAATCTACTATCCATAAGAAATAGCAAGAGATGAATCATGTGCATGAACGTGAGAATCAACCAACGAAGCATTTAGCATCTCCAAAATGGATTTCCTAACCCAAATATATGTATACCTAACAAAACGGGTTTGGGGAACCATTGGGACACTACGTTTAATCCTCCTAGGGTCTTTTCTAAGATCAAAACAAAAAGTCCTAAGGTGACCTTTCCTACCACAATGCGAACATGTGAAAACACGAAGAGAAACGAGACCTTTAGGTTGACTTTTTCTAATAACCTCGAATGTGGTTGACGCTCTAAAACAAACTATGGTTTTGGATTTTATAATCGAACCACAAGAACAAAAAAAGTCGCTACCATCACTACTCGAGTCATTTAAATCAGTTTTCAACTTCAAAACTTTCGACTCAAGCAAACGATTAGACTCCTCAAACTTTCGGGACTCCTTATTTAAATTTTCAATTACCCATAGAAGGTTAACTCGCTCCCCTTCAATACGTGTAAACTTATGCCTAAGATCCTTTCCTCATGCCACAAAATCATTAATCAAATTATTTTCCTCAACGACACAAACTCTAGAATTTCTGAGATCCTCTAACTCTTTTTGTAAAATGAGGACTCTATCATCACTCTCATATTTGACCAATTTTAATATATTAAAATCTTTAAACAATGAACTAAAGTGCTCACGACAAATATCTCTTTGAAATTGAAAATTTTCCAAATATTCAATCCTATTTTTGAACCGTAATTTTCTTTCTCCAAAAGTTCAATACGTTTTGCAAACTTTAAATTCAAACGATGTAAACCGTCAAAACTTAGAAAATCCATCGAGAGAAAACAAACATAGGAGAGATAAACAAACATACGAGATCACAAAACAAATATATGTTTTCTAGCTCTGATACCAATTTGAAAAATCACTTTTGCGTGTATTTCAAATCAAACCAATTTTCACCAAAAAATTATCCAATTTTTAATTTGCACCAAACCAAGTTGTGAAAACCCAATTCTTACTTTAAACCAATTTTATCTTGATTAATCCTAAACATGCATCTAGTGATTAAAGCAAGTAAAACAAAGTAAAGAATACTCACAACGCCGGATGTACGAGGAAAAAATCCAAAACGGGAAAATAACCTCGGACGGACCAAGCCAGACAATCACTATGAACTATGGTTTTACAAAGACAGATTAGCGTTACTCAATGACTCGATCCCCACGTGTCTATACGCTCCTTCTGATCTTCTACCATTCTTCAATAGTGCCCATGCCGAAATTCTATCTTCCACGATATCTGTCCCCAACACTCAACTCCACGAATGTCTCGGTGTCCACCGATTGGATTTGATTCGTCTACGATGTCGAACAAGAAGTCCTTCTCCTTTCTTCATCGTAAAACTCTGATGTTCAATGGTATAACAAACTTACTTGGTGCAGCAAGATCACGTAAGCATATAAGAATGATAACTCGGATCTTTGTAAACTCTAAGGATGTGTTTAAGCTTTTTAAACCTTAGAAAACATGTGCCAAACTCGTACTGGATCGTATTCTATTTTTTCTAGAATGCACACTTGTGAAACTCATACGAAACCACGTTTTAAATAACATTTAAATGCCGCCTCAAAAAATGTGTCGCTCGAATGACAATGCCACTTCGTTCGCGCGTCGGTTTGAAGTTTTGACTTTTTATTTAAAACGCCTCGTCCAAAAGAGATCCAAATTAGTCAAACTCTATTTCGAGCTTATTAGTATAAAATGAAGTGTAAACCATTTAAAACACTTTAGAACATTAAAAAAAAATTCTGTATAAAAATACATTCTTATCTTTTATAAAAATAATTCCGAGCACCATTAATTATACGCATTCATACCTGAGTGATATCAGAATGCAATTGAATTTGAAGACGAGTAAACTTGCACCAATTAAACTTCGGCATGATTATTTATTTAAAGATTTTCCACAACGTCTTCAATTTTTTTCAATACATCATAGACCAAGTGGGATCGTGACAAAATAAAATCTCCCTATGACATATTACGAACCCAGTTTTGTTCACGAAATTAAGTCAAAACAATACAGGGACTCAATTGGAAATTTATGTCCTTACAGGAATTACTCTTTGCGGATGCCTTACCTACATGATATTTTGTCTTTGATTCATGTATTTCAAGTATTGAAATTTTGATATTGCCCAATCCTAAATTTCAAACTCGACTTTTGATTTATCAAATGTCTTATAGATTTCACGTGGATTACAACATTATGTCTATTATGAGGCTCATTTTCTTATTATAATCAATATTTTTTAGGCTTTGCGGTTTTTCTACGAAATAGCAAAGGTATTTAAGTCATGCACAAAATTAGGCCAGTAATATATATTTATGGTAAGATGATATATTAGAAAGAGTCTTATTCATTAGAACCAATGGACACTAAATTGAAGATCATATGGATCCTCTGCCTCAAAGCTTCTTCAAAGTACAACTGAAAATTTCAAGAAACCATAATTGGTTAAGGTAGTTTTGATCAAATCATCCAAGGCTCACAAACATGTTCATGTTCATATTTTTGATAAAATGATTTTTATGTTCATCTAGTAAAAATACGTTATGAAAATCATTGCCTTACGAAATCTTATATAAGTTAACATTTAGTTCTGCCTACAAGGATACACACAGTTAGGTTTTTTACTCATGTGAATGACTGTATCTAAACAGGCTTAGAAAAAACATTGTATATATCCGTGTGCACAAGTACAAATAACTACCATCATAATGACCAAGAACATATTAATACAAATACTTTTGCTACTTAAAAGAGTGCTCATGTGGTGACCTTTATACAATGTGCACGACTATCATGTTTACATGTGACCAGGTTTACTGCCCAAAGTGTGCGCAAAGGACTAAACTCCTACCGTGCTCATGACGCAGATAGTTTTTTAAAATTTCCATAAATAGGAGTGCTTCCCTTCGAATTTTAAGAGATTCTTTCTTGAGTAGTTCTCAAACCTAGAGAGATTATTTTCGAGAAACTAATAAAATTTAAACATTTCAATTTCCATCTTCATTTGATATTACAAAATTAAGAGAAACCTTGAATAAAACCTGGATTCATGATTTTTGAGATTTTATAGTGATTTGAAATTGAACACTACATAGTCGATATTCAATTCGACCTATTGTACATTTGAATCTCAACATCTAGATTCTAATATCTAAAATTAATCGTTTGATCTATTGAAGTGGTCAGGCATGTTTCAATCTAAGGATGGAGAATACGACTTCCATGTACGATCAATGGATCTTTGAATGAATTTCTTATTATAATGGAGGAATGTCTCACCCTCCATATGTAACTTCTTATTAAGGAACAAGAGATAAGTACATTCAAATATTGTGTAAATGAACTTTTCATATCTAATGAGCGACTTGGATGCACCTCTGACACCCCTCCTAATTAAATACTGGGTGATCAGTCCTTTATTAAATTAAATCAGAGTGTCCGGTTGGATCATTCTTAGCATCATTGTCGAAAAATAATTTTATATTTTTAATCAACTAATAAATAAATAAGCAAAGTGTAAATACATTTTCCCATTTAATTAACCAACCAATCCACTAAGAAATTTCCATTTTTTTCAATATAAGCTACTCACATTCCACAAGAATAAAATAAATACTGAACATAAATCAATCACTGAAATAAATCGGACTGGATAAAACTTTCCATTCAAAGTCACAAACCAACAAACCATAATATCCTCAAGTTAAGTAGAAATAAAATCTTGCACTGAACTAAGTACAATCTCTACTAAATGACAAGGAAAGGGGCGTAACATGCCCTAAATGAAATATCTGAAAAGAGTGGAGAGAAATAATAGAAGTGTCTAAGTGCAAAGGCCTGTAACTCCCACAACAGCTGCAGCTCGCTAAATGATCCACGCATCTAAGTCTGGTACCCCTGTGGCTGGGCAACTGATATATATATATATAGCAAAAGAGAAAATAATAGGAAGAAACGGGTCAGAGGCCAAGTTGTAAAAATATTTATTTTAGCAAGTATTTAAATATGCATTAATGCAATTATTATGTGCAGATTAGTTCTCAACTCTCACATGAGATCATCACCCCTCCACTAGTGTGCACACTTAGCATACGTCTACCGTAACATACTCATCTATAATATTCCCAACTAGGTCGTAGTCATATACTACTAATTATAACTCGTAGGAGACACCCGTATCACCCATACAATACGTTATTAAATACCTTACTCCAATCAGCCGTATTTTGTATTCCCTATTTTAGTAGCAAATCCTTTATCCCCTTAAGTTACTTTGTTTACCAGCATTTACATATTTGCTATATATATATAAATATATAGTCAAATCATCCCTATACATACATACATACACAAATCCTGTGCCCATTGGTTAGGACCCGTTGGCGTAATGCATACTCTGCTATCATGTCCCGGTGCATCGCTCGCTGCATAAAGGATAACTGGTTCGACGTCTCTCACGAATAATAAATCTCATTACACAAATATTGGAGGCGAGCATACTCACCGGGTAAATGGGTCACACACATACCTACGCTCCCATTCAACCATCGAAACTATCCTACGTAATAGATTGCACGTATCCATGTTCATATGCTCTAGGTACAAGTCAAATATCACCCTATTGGGTCACCCAAGATAAGATTGTTCGCTGCGCGAAACCTCCTCCTAATAGCAAGCAATGTAGGTATGCTATACAGGTAATAATAATAAATATATAATAATAGGCATTTCCCACTTCCTATTAAAAATTCAAGCATTCATCCGACCCATATATTTCAACACGTAGTATACATCTCATTACTAGTTATTCTATAACTAGGTTGATTATTCACACTCGAGGTTTTCCAAGGTTATCTCACCTAACCAATTATTAAAGTATTATACTAGGATTACTCCCCAAATAAATATGTACTTTGCTAAGGGTCATCAACTGGCACTGCCTCCCCACTCAAAAGTCACATAACTCAATTGGGATTGGACTGGAAAATTTTACGGTTTCTTGGCTATCGTTCGAACCACACTGCATGTCGTTCGAATGATAAGCCATCTCGTTCGAACGAGATTAGGCATTTTTCTGGTTCTATCAGACCTATTATATTTTCTCTGCTACTATTTCGTCTTCTCCAAAATTTAAGTCCTAAAACCTCTAATTTCAGCAAACCAACCACCAAAACAACAAACCTAATTGATGTTCTAACATGTATAACTGATTTCCCTCAACGTTGAAGCATTAAATCCTCAATATTTGTTTATAAAATCGAAAACCCCCAATTTAACAATTCAAAATCCTAGTTCATCAAATTTCTATACAAGAACATCAAATTCAAATTCGTCCATCATAAATAATCATCAATTTGGGATTTCTAACCTATCTACATGAGGGATTCATCCTAGTTTGATTTCCAGATTTTAATTAATGTCCTTAATTCTCCAATTTCATCAAAATTCATGAATCAAAAAGTGAATATTATACACCTAAATTAATATGATCATGCTTGTTGCTATAAATTGCAAGAATTAAACACTTGCCTCAATTTCGAAGGTTTGATTCACTGGTGATTTTGGTATAGGCGCATTCCTCATCTCACGGTCTACACTTTGGTGTGATTTTTGGTGTGTGTTCTTGAGTTAGGCACCAAGAACAACAATGGTCTCTACTTCCTTCCTCTATGCCTCTCTCCTTTCTCTCTCATAGGTTTATAACTGGTAACTCTCCTCTAACCCACGTACATCTATATTTAATTTCCTAATTTTCGTCCATAATATTTCTCCAAAAATTCGAAGGACAACATTATCCCTGCGGGGTGCCGGTTAGGCCTAAAAACTTCTCGGAGTCCAAATAAAATACCCAAGTAGAGTTTTCTGACTATCCCGACTCTTCCGGACTCAATGGCATGCTCGAAATTACCATATGAGTTATTTAAAAATAATTTACTTCTTTAATCCTTTAAATTAGTTCCGACACTACTCACACGTGCGTCGTGACTTAATGTACCAAACTGTCGTATTTCTCACTCTCGACAATTTATAAAATTTGATAATTCCAGATTACGTATTCACATAGTAATATTCCATAATTCGCAATAATAAGTATTAACTCTTGGCACACTGGTTAATATTTATTTTAATCCGGATTAATTAATTACCCAACTAATAAAATAATAATTAATAAAAAATAATAATTAATCTCATAATTATTTAATATCATAAAAATACGAGGTGTTACAGCACCAAGATTTTTTTACCGTTAGGGAGGGTTCTTTAATTATAAATATTACCTCGTGCCTTATATTGCGATTACTTATTATTCATATACACATTTGATTGCACACACCTAGATCTAAGTTTCAATACAAAGTTATTGGTTGTTAAATTAAATTATGGTTTTCATCTAGTCAATTCAAATAATTAACGTTGATTAGATCATAACTTATTTAATTTGATTATATCTACTTAGATATTCCTCGAAAATGCATGATAATTAGGTAGATAAAAATTTGGCCAAGGTAATACAAGAAGATAATTGTAGTTTACATTAAAATCTCTTCACCCACTTAAGGTTTATTCGATTTGAACACATTGTGTTGAATTCACCACCATCAACTACTATCATAAAAAAATTTGCTTTTTTATGTGTTTATCTTAGAGTTTGTTACTCCTAGATCTGCTTAGTTTGTGTTTAGATCTTATGTTGAGAATGTAGATCCATAAATTATCTACTGTATTTTGTTGGCTCAAACTATGGGCATTGGAAAGTGAAAATGTGTACTCATTTCAGATCAAAACATGAGAGAGTGTGTATGTCTGTTGAAGATGGATGGAGTTATCCTATGACAGAGGCAAAACACCCCGCGTAAAGCATGAGGCGCTACTACGATTAAAATTAAACCAAATCCTCAACAATTAGTATAGAGCATCTATATTCCAGAAAATAAATATAATGTATCCAAAATTTACACTTCCAAAATAACTACAATTAAATTTCACTCAAAAGTAATTCTAAGCTCTCCAAATAAATTACACTTTCAATCTATACAAAAATAAAATCCTCCAAACGCCGTGCTCTAAAATCCTCCAAAAATCCATAGCATCCAAATTCATGCTAACCTTCCACTAAAAGAAAAGTACGGTGAAGTACCCAATATGACAAGAATAGATGCTCAAAACAATAACGGTGAATAAATACAAGAATACTAATCTGAATTAACGTTCAATGTGACATTCGAGCATTATATTAAGTTAATTTTTCAATAACACATCAATAGGTCAGCTCACCTCACCTAACCTAAGCTTTGTAAAGCCTCAACTCGGCTATTGTACTATTAGCAGGTGTCCATTCTCCATGCCATATAAAATTATCATGACACCATGCCCATCAAAAAGTACAATATCTCAATCGAATCAATATTTTAGATTCCAATAAACAACATGATATCAACAATATAAGTGCAAACAAATAAGGAACAAAATGACTACTCTCGAGAGATTCAAGGAGCATATTGAGTAAACCCCATACCTCAAAATGATCACAAGAAACTCATATGATTTTTCTTCAAATTCTAATCATATCACTGCATTCCTCGCGTGAAAACAATAAAAACTCATTCTAGCCGAAACTGAGAAAACACCAAATAAGTCTTCAAATCATGGGTTGAATCTTGGTTTAAATGGGGTTAGGGTTTTGTAGATGGAAGAAGATGAAAATAGAGGAGGTAAATGATTTTTGAGAAGGTTAAAATGTGTTTTAAAAGTCCTAAACCTGTAACTTTATGTTTATATACCAAAAAGAGTGAGTCCTAATAAAATACAAATACTCAAAAATTAACTACGGATGATCGGGCCATCAGAATTGGCTGAAATTTTAGTTAGTTGTAGCTGACGGCGAGATAAGGCTTCTGTAAAAAATTCAACTCAATCGGATGATTGGATTTTTTTCCTCCTTAGGTTAGATCCTCCACTGAGTTTTATACAAAAACTTATAATTTCCAAATTTTTACCCCGATTAAAATTCCACTTATAAACTTAATTTTATATATAAATACCAACCTTTTTACATACAAAAATTAAATTGATTCTAAAAATTATTTTTTTCCAAAATTTGAGTTAATTTAATTAAAATCGATTTAAAAGTCACGGGTGGTTACATACTACCCCACTAGCATACGAATTTCGTCCTCGAAATTTGACGATGCCTAACGCTCAAGATAAAACACGGTGGACAAACGCCTGCCCATAAAATCATGATTACGCACCCATACACCCAATCCTACCTGCATATTTCTCCACGCGCTCTTTTACTACTCGATTCTATCTCTCCAAAATCATCACAACACTAAAGTCCTCAAATCAATTTTAAACATTCTCACATCAAGATTACTAATCTTAACCTCGATGCCTACCACGTCCTCAACCCTATCTCCAAAAAAACATATCAAACTCGCATGCTAGATCCAAACCCAAAGACCCGAGGGTTGTCGTATACCTAAGCTTTGACACACCGCGTAAAATACGAGGTTCTACTACGATTAAAACTAAAATAAATCCTCAACAATTAGTGTAGAGCCTCCATAATCCATAAAATAAATATAATGAATCCAAAATTTACACTTCCAAAACAATTACAATTGAATTTCACTCGAAAATAATACTAAGCTCTCCAAATAAATTATACTGCCAAGCTATAAAAATATGAAATCCTTCAAAAGTCTTGCTAAAAAATCCTCCAAAAATCCATAAAGTCAAAATTCACGCTAACCTACCATTAAAACAAAAATACGGGGGAGTACACAATATGACAAGATTAGATGATCAATTCACTAACGGTGAGAAAATGCAACAATACGAATGTGAATTCCATTTCAATGTGACATCTGAGCATTATACCAATTTAATTTTTCAATAACACATCAATAGGTAGCTGGGCCTCACCTCACCTCAGCTTTGTAAAGCCTCATCCTAGTTATTTGACTTTTGGACTATTGGCAAGTGATCATTTTCCATACCATATACAAATTTCATGACACCATTTCCATCAACAAATACAATATCTTAATCGAAAAAATATTTTAGACTCCAATAAACGTCATGATATCAACAATATGAGTACAAATAAACGAGGAAGAAAATGGCTACTCTCGAGGGATTCAAGGAGCATATTTCCTAAACCCCATAACTTAAAATCATCATAAAAAACTCATAAGATTTTGCCTCAAAATTCTGATCATACCACTACGTTCCTCAAGCTAAAACAATAAAAACTCGTCCAATCCAAACTGGAAAAAACACCAAGTAAGCCTTCAAGTCATGGGTTGAATCTTGGTTTAAATGGGGATAGGGTTTTGTAGATGGAAGAAGATGAAAATCGAGAAGGCGATGGATTTTAGAGAAGGTAAAAATGTGTTTTAAAAGTCCTAAACCCATCACTTTATGTTTATATACCAAAAGAGTTTGAGTCCTAATCAAACACAAACACTCAAAGATTTATTATGGGTGATTGGACCATTAGAATTGGTTGAAATTTGTGTATGTTATAGATGATGACGAGATAGAGGTGCTCTAAAAAATATAGCTCGATCAAACAGTTAGATTTTTAGTTTTTATTTTTTTCCTTAGGTCGGATCATCCCCCAATTTTTATACAAAAAGTTTTAATTTCCAAATTTTAAGCCCAATTTAATTTACAGTTAAAATCTTATTTACCAACCTTTTTAGATACCAAAATTAAATTGATTCCAAAAATTAGTTTTTTTTGAATTGTGAGTTAATTTAATTAAAATCGGTTTAAAAATCACAAGTTGTTACACGAGGAAGATGGAGTGAGAGTAAAGAAACTGAGGTGTTCTAGCTTACAACATTTATTTATGATCTTTAGCAATAATCAAGGCCTTCAAATATCCAGTTTGATCAAATAATAAAATATTTTATTTTTGATCAATGCGTAGAAGAAACGTTTTGCATGTAAGAGGCATAATGAAAATGTGGTGGAATTTGTGTTACTCTATGTGGACGATATTCTCCTGATTGAGAATGATGGTGGTGCGTTGTCCAGTATAAGAGTGTGGTTATCTAGTTCATTCATTATGAAGGACTTATGAGAATCCACTCACATCCTTGGGATACTCTTTTGCATGATCGAATAAATATGATGTTAGGCTTATCTTAAGCCATTTATATCGATGATGTGTTAACAAATTATAACATGCAATATTCTAAGAAATGAACTTTTCCTTACGAATGAAATCTATATGTTTAATGATCAGTGTCCTGACACACCTGAACATATAAAGAGGGTGATGAATACATATTATCCTTTATTGGTGTGCAGCCTCATGCATGATATGTTATGTACACGAACGTATAATTTTTTTCCCGTTGGTATGGTCAGAAGATTCCACTTTATCCCATGTGAGGTAAATGGAATGCGGTAAAAGGCATTTTCATGTACTTGAAAAGGATTACATATTATCTGCTAGTTTTTGAAGTGGATATTTTTGTACCTTTAGGGTACATGGACTCAAATTTTTAGTTGAATAAGTTCTCCAAGAAATTAGCGTGAGGATGTGTGTTTAACATAAGAGGTGGTGCCATAAGTAGGAGGAGTATCAATAAATCACGCATTGATAATTTGACCCTAGAAAATGAATTTGTTTCCACTTTGGAGCTAGTAAAGGAGGTTGTTTGGCACCGTAAATTCCTAAGTGATTTAAGTGTGGTAGCTTCATTGTTGTAGGAAATGACACTTTGATAATAACGGTGCAGTTTATAACACTAAAGAACTAAGAACTCATGAGAAGGATAAGCACATTTAATGGAAGTATAATTTTATACGGGAGATCGTGCAAAAATAAGACATCATAATGACTAAGAATGCATCTTAGGACAAGCTAGAAGATCTTTCTACGATGAGTTTACTAGTTGAGGTTTTTGATAGTCATGTAAAGGGAATGGGTGTTAGATGCATAGGTATATGGGTTTAAGACTAAGTGAGATATTGTAATTGTTTCATTAATAAAAGATTATATGACCTTTATTTATTAATAGAAACATGTCAAGTACATTTTTTAATAACAGTCATGTCTATGAAATTTCCTTATCTCTAAACCATTTGAAATGGATTCCCATGGTCGAGGAATGAGATAAAAAGGAGTTATCATGGTTAAGGAATGTGACAAGTTTGGTCATGATAACTCCCGATGCCACAGTTCTTGAACATGACAACACCCCTTTGTTTTAGTCCTTATTGAGGATATCACCAAGAAACTGGGGTGACCAAGACTTGCCCCGATTAAGGATCGTGATATGATAATTCTTGTCACGGTCCTATCACGATACATAACCATGACAAGGACAAATGTTTCCATGCACACTATTGACTTTTGTTGTGTGTATAATTTTATTCAATGATGAAATTTATGCAAAGTTTTGCGCACGATAAAAAAAAAGTCATGTGAATGGTCCACTATTTTGATCACGACTTTGTCACAGTCCTTGACCATGAAAAAAAGTAGTTTTCATGGTCAAGGACGTTGACAAAATAGTACAACATGGAAAAAATATTATTGGGTAGTTGCTACTTCCCATGAATAAACCTGTTTAAAAAATGTCATGTTTTTGTTTAAACCAACATCAACATAATCAACAATGCAATATGACATAAAAATGGAATTAAAACCAAGATACACCATTTTCATATATTAAACTAAATTAGATATGCTTTAAATTAATTAAATAAAAAACTTAGAAGTTTCATTACATCAACCAAGTTTTATCAAATGTTGAATCCTACAAAAGGTTATTAAGGATCGAGTAGAAAATTTAGCCAAAGGATGAATGCCCCCAACTTGTCGTCAATATGTTGAACACTGACTTTCTAGTGAAAGAACAATACCTCATTCCTTTTCCCCAAAAAAATCTCAGTAAACCAAACTCGAGACTAATGTTGAAGTGGACGGTTGTATACTATGGTACCTATTGTGATATCAGTGTCCTTTACCACGTTAGAAATTTGGTCACCTCCACACATGTTATAGATATATACTCTCTTCCTACATAGCTCAAATAAATTCAAGATAATTACTTATGGGTAGAGTATATGTCATAGGGGATGATGAGTCGACCAAACTCGATGACGGGCAAAGAGTAGTGGTCCCCTCACCCGCCTTCTCCTTACCATTTCCTTTATTCTGTGGCTTCCCCTTCCTTATATACATGATTATGCATTTGACCCATTCGAGCACGTGGTTCATTGCTTGTTAGCAATTTTCTAATTTTGAGTTTGATTATGCATTGTCATGGTTGACCTTGGAGGATAACCCACTGTGACTACAAGAGATGCCCAATAACTTTAAATTTCCTATCCCGAAGCTGACGCACTGAGTACAACCTCTTTTATCTTGGCCCATAACTTAGCTCAGTGCATACATACTTAGATATGTCTTATTTGCACCAATCTAGGTGTTGTGCATCGCCTTTAACCTCTCCTGAAATGGTACTAAAAAAAGATAGTCACTTTGAAAAGGAATATTAATAAATAGTATGAAATGGACAATATAATTTCAATTACAACCTACGATGGTATTAGTGACCTACATATTCGTAACTTGGCCCTACTCTGTCAGAATATTTATACAAGAGTCGGTCATATGTTGCTTTCCTCCCGGGCCACTCCCAGACTCCTACAAAATATGATCAAATTAAATAAAAATATGGCCAAAGTAAAGAAAAATGTGACAAAATTAAAGTAATTTGCCTACCAGTAAACAAAATATAATTTAAATCAATTTACTTACCATCATATGCACCACCTTCACGTAAGATATCCACCTGGAGTATCTCACATCCACCTTTTTTGACAGGTTATTCCTCGCTAAGCCATATCTGTCTCTCGGATGTCTCATTATCCATAAACTTGTGTCAGTTGGCAAATGTGATTGGATCCTTCTTCGGGACAATATCCTTACACCAAAACACTGAATCTCAATCAATGTTGAAATTGCATTCACGTATATTCTTCTTTCATGTCTTTTATTACATGCTTTCATCAACCAGTACATTATTTTGAAATTTCGAGGGCAAGTTGAATTATTTCTATCCAACAAACATATAATATAAGAAAGTCAGTGAATTAACGTTAAAAAAATAATAATAAAACATTATATGCAGGTAGAATATTTAATATAAATATTGATATTTTCATACCCCCACGGCTCCCCAAACAACCATCTTATGCTCCATGGGCATGATCCTCCAATCATCGTACCCGAGACCAATTATTAATTTCAACAACTCAACACCCTCATATGTAGAATACTCTTGTTTTCAACTATGCTCCCATAATTTCCAAACTTGAGGAGATTATTATTATAAGATCTCTCATCACCCCCACATTTTTTTAAGGTCTGATTACCTAACGTGGACATATTCTGCAAATAATATGATTTATATGTATAATATATAACATAAATCCAATGGAAATACTCATGTTTGCAGTATAAGAATTTAAATAAAAAAATATTACACCCACTTGTTTTCATTCGTGACTCAAATGGAAATACTCAATCGGGATATAACAGTCAAATAAAAATAATCACATGACTACATATGTTGTTTCTACAAGTTATTGCAGTGTCGTGCAACGTGATTGTGCCTCTTTTTGGGTAGTTGTATTGTATATTTATGTTTTCAAGAAATTTTCATATAACAACCAACATCAGAGTCAACAAACAATAAATTAATGTTTGAGATCCACATAACTTTTAATAAATTACACATTACATATTACAAATTGGAATCCTCAATAAATTTTACAAGCCAAATATCTCTACTCATGTAAAGTGTCTAGAAATCTTTTCAAGTTTGGGTTGTCATCCAAAATGGATTGATATTCGGTAGGATCAACCGGGTCATCCCCACTAGTGGTTAGATGCTTTGGCGTGTGTAAGACGACTAAACACGGTTCATTGTTGATATACTTTGTGCAAACCACTTTCTTGATCTTTTTAAATTCATAAAGAGACGACTCATCATTCATATGCTCCTTGCTATTCATCTTGGATAAGTCTACCATTATCAAGCTGGAACTCAAATCGAATTTATGAGTTTTTGCATCCTCAAATCTTACTCAATCACAGAAAAAAAAACTATATAAAATATATACCAAAAAAGTTTTGAATGAAACCACAGTAAGTCATTTTTGATTCAACGAGGTTTTTGTCATTGACCATGTACCTAAAATACGTAATAGACTTATATGAAATGTCATTGTTTTGTAACAAAATATTTTTCTCGTACAATCACAATGAGAATACATGACCGTTCAACCGATACTTCTCATACTCATGTGCCATGAAATCGGATCTAGTGGTGAGACAAGCAAGCATTAACATGGTATCACCCATCTTCAGTAACTGAAATTATTGATTACATAAGTTATTTAGATAAGTTTTGAAGCTTTGAATAATTTATCATTTCATTCGACATAATGATTACCTCATGTGACACCTGAACTCTAAATTCATTATCTGAATGTAAAACCATCCTTTATTATTTATTGTGCCCAGATGCATTATATTTTATACATTAAAACACAAAATTTATCAAGAAGTTGACCATGTATATAAAATAACAGCACAAAGAGAATTTACAATAGGAACTCCATTTATTGATATCTTCGTGGGTTCTAAACATATAATGTGACATTTGGTCATATTTTTGTCACGAATTAGACATTTATACATACCAAATAAGTTTTAATTATACTTTATAACCTAATCAAATCCAATACCTATGTTGAAACTTTTGTTGTTGGCATCTTACGTTATGCGATACCTATCCGGATACAATATAATTCTAATTCTCAGAATTTCTTGTTGTGAAACCTACGGACCCCTACCCTTTATTTCATTTTTTTGAATCTTAATACCACGAAAGGATTTTTTTTTAACCATGAGACAATTTAATCTTTTCATAAAATTGGTTCAAAATCATACTATGTTATGTAATTGTTAGTAAAATGCTTGTAAACCTCTGTTATTGTTTATATCTTATTATACGTATTTTGATTTGAGAAGTATGATTTAAACCTTAAGCAATGTATACATATCGAATAAGAAATTTATGGTAGAGCATACATTATGTTCTTTTCCATTTTCACCCAAAGTCCCAAAATCTTTCACACTTTTTAATAAACCTAATTTTTTTTTTCAAATTGATTATATTTATAATAAATAAACACATATATTCAGCCCAAATAAATATCAAAGTTAAATATTCATATTGTAATAAATATTGGTTTGAATGTTCAAATCTAGTGTAACACCCCGTCTTATTAAAGTATTTTAAATTACACATCTGCATGTAATTTTAAAATAATCAAAAAATAAAGTGTGTTAAATATATATTAATTAGCAAATAAAAAGGATTAATGTGTATGTATATTTATATATACTCGTGGGATAAGTAAATGAAAACATATTAAATTATATTATGTCACAAGTGAGTAAAAGAGATGGTTTTATCAACATCTCATTCAGGACACGCGGGTAGAGTCATTTTTGAAATGGGATGGGCATTTTATGTTAAAGGAGTCTGATGGTAATTTTGAGTGCACCGATGGTTCGAAATGGGTTGAAATAGTCCAAAATAGGTAACCGGGGGTTACTATTGGGTTCCCGAGACTTTTTAGATTAAGTGGGAGCCATAGAAGGGCGTACAAATCATTTTACTTAAGGGGGTTGACCATATTTTCGAATTAGAGAGTTTTATGTTAATATTTCATTAAGGTGGATAAAGGATGAAGGCTATATATCCACCCAAGGAAGTTGGGGTTTAAGAGAAAATGTCAAAAGAGAATAAAAAAGAAGAAAATCGAAAGAAGAAAGGTTTTGGGAAGGAAGGCCACTATCTTCAGGGTGTTGATCATCACCCAAAGAAGGATTTCAGAAGAAGGATCTAGGATTTTTTCATCTATAAGGCAAGTATTGACTTTGTCTAACAATTATTGCAATTTCTTTTATTCTTATTAAAAATCTTTATAGAATTAGCATGTAAAAGATGGGATTTGGGGTTGGGAAGCCAGGTAAAATATGGGTTTTATCTTGAGTAAATGATAGAGGAAGAATCTAATAATGTTTTTAAAGGAAATGTGATGTGAAACCATAAATAAAAATGAGTTCTTGAACATATGATGAAGAAGAAATCAAATATGGGAATTGAGGTTCATTATTGATGTATTCTTAGATTTAATTTGATGTACATATGATTAGATGATGTTTTCGAGTATGTTTTACATAGAAAACATTAGTATAAAATTGGGAATGATTTGGGGTTCATATATGGGTGTTTGGTTATGTTTAGTACCTCCATGTATGAGGGTAGAAGAAGAAGTCCTATTAAAAGTTTGTTCTGGCAGCCCAACAAACAAAACCGATTCACTAAAGGAAGCGAATCGATTCGCTAATCGAACATGTTTGGTCCAACCAATGAATTAGTTTGATTCTGCTAGCTGGCCACCTCTGCCTTCTGTTTGTTTTTTAGACTACTTGAGGATCGCATGGAATCTTACGTCCGGGTGTGTGTTTAGGTTCTGGGGAATCCAATGTGAGGGTTAGAAATTACCATAGGCTAACATGAGATGGGTTCCGTATAAGGAAGCACGTTAATAAGCGAGTGAATGTTCATGGGTAGAAATTTTGAAGTAGGGTAGGATTTTAGGATGACTAGGCTAGTTCTTAGTTCGAATAGCATGTTGTCCATACGTGTATAGTTAGAGAGTTCGAACTATAAGTAAAGGGAATACTTATATAACATCGGTAAGTCGGGTTAGACTTTGGGATTTTATAGGCTAGTGCTAGGAGATATATTACACACGTTAGTCATCTTTATATATATATATAGGTAAGTCGGGTTAGACTTCGGGATTTTATTGGCTAGTGCTTGGAGAGATATTACACACGTTATATATATATATATATATATATATATATATATATATATATATATATATATATATATATATATATATATATATATATATATATATACTCACGTAATGAGTGTGACCAATATATATATACATATGTCTATGTGTGATTAAATTTATGTGAACATACCTACTAAATAAGCTATCATTAGAGGTTTTACGTAGTGGACGGTCCACCCTAGTATTGACCAGCATGTGTTGAATTGGTTCCCCGGGTCATAATAATGTTGCATAGCCATTACCATATGTGAGGATATATTAGTTTAGAGTCCAATTATATATGTGTGGTTTGATTACTACTCATGTATGTGTGATTATGATCGCCTCCATTATGTGTTTGAAATTTGGTATCGGTGGTGAAATTTCGAGTCGGTGGTACATGATGTACCTAGTGCCTAATAGCATACTAAGGATGCATCTTGGAGGTCCATTTTAGGGATGCTATGTATATACATACAATGAGTGATATATGTATACGTGCTTAATTGATTGTATAAATATCTAAGAATAAGTAGTGTATGGTTACATTGTCTATGCAATGAGACACATATAAAAGAGATAACCTAAGTTGTAACTTATGAATTAACTTCGTAGTACATTATATGGGTATCGTATGGGCGGTATGTAACAACCCAGACTTTTGAGTGATTATTTTATATTTAATTGCCTGATGGGTTAATTTTATAAAGTAGAGAAAGTTAGAGTAAATATTATTTTAAGTGATTTAAGAGATAATATTTACCAAGTTTTGCATATTTACTGTTACGTGAATGTAACTAGCATTATGTTGTGTTTTATTTGGTCATTGTGCTTTAAGCGATGATTATGACTTATATTCAAATTTGAGCATTATTAATGAATTAGAATGACGTTGGAACATAAAATATTATACATTACTCCGGATGCCAATTTAGAGGGTGGGATTAGTTTTGAAATAGTCAGAATAGTCAAGATAAGTGTCATATTGTATTTTTGAGTCCCGAGCACTTTTGTCAGGTTATGACTCAATTTTGTAGTTACGAGTCATTTTAATGGTGTATCAACATTTAAAGAGGGGATTAATGTTTAGTGTCCAATTTAGTCTCCCAAACCCTTTTATTTCCCAATTTTTTTTTATGTTTTACACTTAGAGAGAGAGATAGAGAGGAGAGAACTTGGGAGGAAATGGAGAAAAAGAGAGAGAGATTTGAAGATTTGAGTCGAAAATCATTTCTACGGGAAGAGAATCCGAGACTACAAACTTGAGGCAAGTTTCTTACTTGATAGAGTATGATTTAATGTGGATAGATTGCAATTATAGTTGTATTTTTGGAGTTTTTTCCATTTATGGGTTTTGGGGGTTCTTGGTGTTTAATCCCTTAATGTTTGATTTAAATTTGATTTGAGGAGAATATATTAGTTAGCAATTGTGTAGCAATGATTTGGTAGAATTATTTGTTGTTAATGTTGGAGAAAAATTAAAGATATGATTTTTGGGGATTTTAGGGTTCATATACCCCGTAGCCCAAATTGGGCCTTTCTGCCAGGCCGAATCGGTTTGCCCCCCAAGCGAATTGATTCGCCAATAAGGTAGGCTACAAGTTTGGGAAATAAAATCAATTTGGGTTAGGGACGAATAGATTCGGGCTGAGACAGTAGGTCTATTTTCTTAGTCGAATCGATTCATTTTTGGGAGAATTGATTCGCAGTAAAGGGCGAATCAATTCGGCCCTAGGCGAATCGATTCGGAAACCCTGTTGTCTTGTTGAATTTTTCTAGATTTGTTTTTAGTCATTTTCTTTTGGGTTCAAGTCTTAGGAACCTTCTCTTCGGAAGTAATAAAGAGTCTTAGATGTTTGTATTAAGGAGATAAATATCCTAGGTTAGCATGGGGGTAATTAGGCTTATCTCAAGGGTTAGTTCACAGAGGTTAATGTTTCGTTTGATATAGGAAGTTAGCCTAGAACTAACAGGAAGTAGAATGGAAATGTTTGGGACTTTTGGGAGACTAGTATTGAGGGAAATTACTTTTGATGAATTATGGTATTACTTTGGACTCTTGGAGACTAGTGTGTGGATAATTACACTTCGGGTCCTAGGTCATTAATACAATATGACTTCGAGAATAAGCGATCCATATTATAAAATTTGTGCTAAACGGTTAAGTTTAAATGGTTTTGAGAATGTCAAAAGTGAATGTTTTCAAATGGGAAAATAATTTTTTAAATGGTAATTTGCATATACACACCTCTCTAAATCGCTATCATATGGGAAGTTACGCGCATGAGGTGAAGTCCCCTGGCTAGTGAATGCATGGTGAATTATTCCTTGGCCATAGGACTGGTTATTATATTATGTGATTATTGTTTATGGTGTGATAATTTTGGGTGTGTTTATGACTCTCTATCGAAGGTATATTGCCGCTTCCCGACGTTACGTTATAGGATGCCCAGGTTGTCTTGTGCGATAGGCCCTGGAAGATGATAGCCATTTAGGGGCGCGTCCAGTGGGGAAACTTGGAAGGACGATCTTAGAATCTTTATATGCATGTGATTATAACTATTCTTAATAAAGTGGAAATGGTAAAGCATTTTGTGTGATAACTGCTTTCAATATGTTTCCCATAGGGAAAGAGAACTATAAAGTTAAATGGTATAGAACTGTATTGGTGAAGCATTTTGTGAAATAAATTTCTTTAAATATAATTTGCTTAAGAGATAAGGGACTATGTATTTAAGTTGTGAATAACTAAAATGAAATATCATGGAGTTAAAGTAGAGGAGTTCTTCCATGCATTTACGAACATTGAGTATTGTGATTGATTTTGCGTTAGGTTGTACTTTTATAATGTGAGGTGAGAAATTTTATTGATTAATTGTGAGATAAAGTTAAGTTCATGTTGATGAGTAGATATTCCTAACTGTCATGCCCTTTATTCACATGGTGATGAAATCAAACTGGGCCCTGACCCATCTATATCTCTTTATTTTGCATGAATTCTTTGTCCTTCCAGGTTCTCCTCCGCAAGGAAGCCCGTATTGACCTCTCGATCCCAGTTGTCCTGGTGCTATAACATTTTGTGGATGTAGTAGGATATTTGTTATAGATGCTTCTATCTTTTGTACTCTAGCTATGATTAGTTTACATATTCGGGTGTGTTGACCATGTTTTGTAACCGTTTAATATACTCTGATATTTATTTCTAACACTCGGTGTTACCTGCTTGTATTAGACTATTAACCGATAACTTATTCGGTTATTACTTTATTCGTTATTGTTATTCTATTACTCTTTGATTTTTTTTATATCCACCATCTTTTCAAATTAGATTGTCAAAATGCTTTTATTTTAACTTAAAAATTTAAATTTGACATCCGTTTTCTAAAATAATTGGTGGTTATTTCGTATTACTATTTTCACGATAGTGATGCTAAGAATGGACCATCCATGATTCTTGTATTTATCGGGATAATGGGATGGCCACCTCTTATTTTAATTAGCGAATTGTCACAGATGGTATCAAAGCATCTGGTTCTAGTGTCCTTCGGAATCTGTGCGGACGTGCTATGCCCTTAGCATTACTTTTGAATGGAGTTAGAGCCTTAGGATTAAGATTGTTGATTTTTCTTGTGAGATATCATTCTCCTGCCATAATCCAAAATGTTTGTAAATCTTTTACGTGATCGTTCGAGATTCGTGTGTTGTTTGGAGAATGGCGACTAGGGAAGGTCGTTATGAGGGTGCTAAGAGATAAGGCTTAGTCAGAACTATAAACTGAAATCGAGAATGAGGACCACATTAGAGGTCACTCCCTTTGTGTCATTTTCCTAGATTGCTACAATGTCTACAAGGATACAATAGCTATAATTTCCCAAGTACTGCTACAAGAAGAGAGTGGTACTAATCTTGGATTATTTAATAAAGTTAATTTGAGAAAATGTTTGAAATGTCCTTGATCAGGACCATACGCTGAAGTTAATTCATGAGGAGGCAGTGTAGCCCAATTCAGTGGAAGTATTGGGCTAAGAAGCTTTGGTTTAGAGAGGGGTATAGGAATACCCAAACGTGAAAATTTGAGGAAATTTTTTCCACCGGTTGGAGCAATGTTGAAATAGTGGGAATGGTAGTCCCCATATTTGAAGGAGCATGATGTTTTTCTCATAGAGGAACCTTAAGGAGGGTTCTAATAGTTAGTTCCTTTGATTTGACAGGGCTTAAAGGGAATGCAACTTTTTAAGTATTACTGTGAGGGTCGGTTAGAGGCCGATAGTAAAAGAAAAGAGATATGGTTAAGGAAACCTTGCACTGAAGTAAGGTAGATACAATGAACAAAGAGGCCTTTAATGAAATGATGGGCTCATTAGTAAATATTGCTAACACTTAGTAGGATGTCGTGTTGGTGAAACCTCATTAATGGACTTCCACCCAGGGATACCCGTGGAAATAAGGCAGTTGACGCCGACTGCATATTTTCCTTCACTGAGGGAGTTTAGGGAACTACGGGGGTAATTGTGAGGATCGAGGCTATGGATCCCTAGATACTGAAAACTTTAACATTGTTAGGGTGGCCAGAGATGGGGAATAATTGGGATGAGGAACGTAGAACCACATACATTGATGTTGTCCGGTAGGAGTTAAAGGACAAGAATAGGGTGCCTAGATGGGACATAGATTGAAGTAGTTTTGGTATAGATAGAGAAAGGGTATTGTATTTGGGAACTCTTTGGAGCAACTAGAGTAATTAGTAAGAATGTTGTTGTGTGTTTTACCTTGGATAAAGGAAGTGTGTTTTGTGGGGCAAGATTAAACCTCGGTATTTTATTAACCCTAGACTCAGGTGTGTAATTTGAGCTTTGTGGTAGTATTGATGTTAATATAGAGGTTACATCTATATGTTTTCCTTGGTGATGAGGTTCTATTTTTCTGTCATTCAGTATAAATGAATGAAAATTTTTGAAAATTTTTGTTCGGATTGTGCTACTCCTTGTGTTTGTGTTATACGAGTAAAATATTTTGATTAGAGATAAAATAGGCTTATGATTGTGAGATTATCATGTCTACGGTTCTAGAGTGGAACTAGTTATTTTATAATATCTCTCCTGGATACGGGTTGAGACTTTATAGAGATGTTTTAATGTATGTAATGACTATTTTATTTATTTATTTTATGCTACCATATTTCCACGACCAACAAAGTTAAGTTGTAGTGTATCGGAGGGGTTCCTTGTTTGGATTTCGCTTGCGAGACGCTCCACGCATGAACCTTAATGACGTTGGAAGGGGAGAGATGTTACTTTATGTTAAAGATGTTGGTTTTGAGGGTTATAACCAAGAATCATGTGATTGATTAAGGGCTAATAAAAAGTTAGTGTACGGTACAGAAGCACTAGAAATAGTTCTCTCCTCTAATAGATGTGAGTTAGACAAAGATAAGGAAGTCGAATCGAGACTTATAGTTATGCCTTGATGATAAGGCCATATATATATATATATATATTGGATAAAAGATTCGTAACTCTTTATAGAAAATAGGCGCCTCGATTACTTAGATTTTCATTTCGCCAAAATGGTAGGACATAGCAGTAAAAAAGTATAAGTAGGGTTACGAGTTAGAATTTTTAGCGGTCCCGATCTTATGGCTTAGGACATTATATCTTGATGACCAACGATACGAGGTAGTAGTGTAACAGGAGGGTTCCTTGTTTGGATTTCGCTTTGTGAGATGTCCCCTGCATGAAACCGAGCAAATCTAAGAAATTGAGGAAGGCTTTGGGCACTAGGGATATAGTTAGTATCTTACTTATTCGACGTGAATAGGAAACACATCGACCTTAGTATTATTAGGACATAAGGCCCATGGGGCATGTGACGCTGTCTTAGGGAGGCTGTAAGGAGTTAACAACGAGTAGGTTGGTGGGTTAAGTGTAAGAAGGATTAGGTCCCCAGAAATAAGGAGTATGTAATATTGAGTAATTCGGGACACTAGGACGAAAACAAGATGAGGCCCCTCTTAGAAAGAGCGTTACATCGGTAATCTAGCTTTCGGGGAGTGAAATGCTAAGATGATTTCTACTCCTGCACTCGCTTCGTCAAGATCGAGAGTGGATTTCTCGATTAATAATGGATTATGGAGCCATTGTTTATGCATCTGACAAACTTAAACCCCGTTAGAAGTATTATCATTCGCTTGATTTAGAGTTCATAGCGGTAGTATTCGCGTTAAAGAAATAGAGGCACTACCTCCTGTGCAGGAAATTTAGTCTTTTCACGAACCATAAGTTGTTGCAATATATTGTTGGGGCGACAAAGTTGGTGTTTGGAGTTGTAAAAGATAATCAATTAGATATTCATTATCACCAAGGGAACGCGAATAGGGTAGCGGATGCGCCGAGAAGAAAACCCGTGGGGGAGACTAGCGAAGGCATGGAAAGCCAAGTGTAATGAGCTAACTAGGGGGCATTGTAGCAAGAGCATTTATGTTAGTGTTGAAGCGCGAGGAAGGGGAATTTTTAAGTTTTGTCCCCAATCCGCACTTGTCAAATTGGTGTAGGTAGATCACTAACAATCAATAGGATCGTTGTAAGCGTTATAGTACCGATGCAGATATGGAAGGGTATATCCATGGACTTTATCACTAAATTGTCGACATTGCAACGATCATGATCTTATTCGAGTAATTGTTGATCATTTGACTAGATTGTCGCTTTTCCAACTTATATGGGCGGACTATTTACAGAGGAGTATGCCCAACTCTTTATGGTGGAGTTATGGAACTGTATGAGGTTCCTATCAATATCGTATTGGAACGAGACTAGATTTTTGTGTCAAATTTTTTGTAATGTTTCCAGGAAGTAATGGGAGCCAAAATTGAAGTTGGGTATATTCTACCAACCGTAAATGAATGAACAACTAGACAGAGTTAACCAAATGTTGGAAAGAATACCTCGAATGTGCGTGTTTGGCATAAAGGAAAAATGGGGGCAGTAGGTTGTATGAATTGAATTTTCATATGATAATTCACATCGTTTCACTATAGCTATGGCACCATATGTGGCCTTGGGTAGCCGGCTGAGTGGTACGCCTGATCATTGGGTAGAACCAACGGACAATAAGTTATTTGGATTGGGAATAGTACAAGAATACTTCTTTGATGATTGAGTTCATTAGGACGCATACTTTGAAGGTCTATGGGGAGGTAATGTAGTATTGGAGATAGGGGATCAAGTTTTGATGCAGGTATTCCCGAGGAAGGATATAACGTGATTAGGGAGGAAAGGAAACTTGTGACGTGTTATGTAGGCATTTTCTTCCGTTGTTGTAAAGATAGGCTCGATAGTTCACATGAGGAACAACCGGACGCGATTTTAGATCATGAAGAGTGTAAACTAAGATTGAAAGTGGTATCTTTAGACCGAGTCCTGTAAGGGAGACGACAATGCCTAGAAAATTTTAAAGAGGACAAAGCGATATTTTAGAGAAGTACACCCTTGATCTTGTTATATGGTACGCCTGAATTTTGAGGGCAAAATTCCCTTGTAGGGGGGGGGGGGGGGGAGTATGTAACAACCCAGACTTTTGAGTGATTATTTTATATTAAATTATCGGATGGGTTAATTTTATAAAATAAAGAAAGTTATAGTAAATACTATTTTAAGTGATTTAAGAGATAATATTTACCAAGTTTTGCATATTTACTCTTACGTGAATGTAAATAGCATTATGTTGTGTTTTATTTCGTCGTTGTGCTTTAAGCGACGGTTATGACTTATATTCAAATTTGAGCATTATTAATGAATTAAAATGATGTTGGAACATAAAATATTATACGATACTCGGGATGCCAATTTAGAGGGTGCGGTTATTTTGAAATAGTCGGGATAGTCAAAATAAATGTCATATTGTATTTTTGAGTTCCAGACACTTTTGTCAGGTTATGACTCAATTATGTAGTTACGAGTCATTTTAATGGTGTATCAACATTTAAAGAGGGGATTAATGTTTAGTGCCCGATTAAGTCTCCTAAACCCTTATATTTCCCTTTTTTTATGTTTTACACTTAGAAAGAGAGAGAAGAGATAACTTGGAGGAAATGGAGAAAAGAGAGAGAGATTTGAAGATTTGAGCCGAAAATCGTTGCTACGGGAAGAGAATTCGAGACTACAAACTTGAGGCAAGTTTCTTACTTTCTAGAGTATGATTTAATGTGGATAAATTGCATTTATAGTTGTATTTTTGGAGTTTTTGCCATTTATGGGTTTTTTGGGTTTAATCCCTTAATATTTGATTTAAATTTGATTTGAGGAGAATATATTAGTTTGTAGTTGTGTAGAAATGATTTGGTAGAATTATTTGTTATGTTGGAGAAAAATTGAAGATTTGGATTTTGGGGACTTTAGGGTTCATATAACCCGTAGCCCAAATTGGGAATTTCTGCCAGGCCGAATCGATTCGCCCCCCAAGCAAATCGATTCTCCTATAATGGAGGCTATAGGTTTGGGAAACCAAATCGATTCGGGCTGAGACAGTAGGTCTATTTTCTTAGTTGAATCGATTCATTTTTGGGCGGATCGATTCGGAACCTTGTTGTTTTGTGGAATTTTTCTAGCTTTGTTTTTATTCCTTTCTTTTAGGTTCAAGGCTTAGGAACCTTATCTTAGGAAGTAATAAAGAGTCTTAGAGGTTTGTATTTAGGAGATAATATCCTAGGTTAGCATGGGGGCAATTGGGCTTATCTCATGGATTAATTCATAGACGTTAATGTTTCGTTTGATATAAGAAGTTAGCCTAGAACTAACGGGACGTAGAATGAAAATGTTTAGGACTTTTGGGAGACCATTATTGATGGAAGTTACTTTTGATGAATTATGTTATTACTTTGGACTCTTGGAGACTAGTGTGAGGATAATTTCACTTCGGGTCCTAGGTCATTAATAAAATATGATTTCGAGACTAAGAGATGCATATTCTAAAGTTTGTACTAAATGGTTAAGTATAAATGGTTTTGGGAATGGAAAAAGTGAATGTTTTCAAATGGGAAAATAAATTTGTAAATGATAATTTGAATATACACACCTCTCTAAATCGCTATCATATGGGATGTTATGCGCATGAGGTGAAGTCCCCTGGGTAGTGAATGTAGGGTGAATATATTCCTTGTCCATAGGACATGTTATTATATTATGTGATTATTGTTAGCGATGGGTTAATTCCGGGTGTGGTTATGACCCATTATCGAAGGTATATGGCCGCTTCCCGACGTTGAATTATAGGATGCCCAAGTTGTCTTGTATGATAGGCCCTGGATGATGATAGCCATTTAGGGGTGCGTCCAGTGGGGAAACTCGGAAGGACATTCTTAGAACGTTATATGTATGTGATTATAACTATTCTTAATAAAGTTGAAATGGTAAAGCATTTTGTGTGATAACTGCTTTCAATATGTTTCCCAGAGAGAAAGGGAAGTATAAAGTTAAATGGTATAAAACTGTATTGGTGAAGCATTTTGTGAAATAAATTGCTTTAAATATAATTTTCTTAAGAGATAAGGGACTATGTATTTAAGTTGTGAATAACTGAAGTGAAATATCATGTTGTGAAAGTGGAGGAGTTGGATTGTACTTTTAGAATGTGAGGTAAGAAATTTTATTGCTTAATTGTGAGATAAAGTTAAGTTCATGTTGATGAGTAGATATTCCTAACTGTCATTATCTTTATTCACATGGTGATCATATCAAATCGGGCCCTAAACCGTCTATATCTCTTTATTTTGTATGAATTCTTTGTCGTCCAGGTGCTCCTCCGCAAGGATGCCCGTAATGACCTCTCCATCCCAGTTGTCCTGGAGCTATAACATTTTGAGGATGTAGTAGGATATTCGTTATTGATTCTTCTATCTTTTGTACTCTACCTATGATGAGTTTACATATTTAGGCATGTTGCCCATGTTTTGTAACCGTTTAATATACTGTGATATTTAATTCTAATACTCGGTGTAACCTGCTTGTACTAGTCTGTTAGCCGACAAATTATTCTCTTATTACTTTATGCGTTATTATTATTCTATTACTCGTTGATTTTTTTTTATATCCACCTGCTTTTTAAATTGGATTGTCGAAATGCTTTTCTTTTAACTTAAAAATTTAAATTTGACATCCGTTTTCTAAAATAATTGTTGGTTATTTCATATAACTATTTTCACGACAGTGATGCTAAGAATGGACGAGCTATGATTCCTGTATTATTATTGCATTTAAATACTTGCAATATTTTTTTTAAATTTTTTGGGCGCTCACCCATATCAAAAATATTTTCAAAACCTTTTAGGTGCTTAGCCACAGGTTCACCAAATATAGACTTTCTATTCTAGTTAGACAATGTTAAAACACTTGTTGATGCTTGGAGGAATTGTTTAGATGATTTTCTCATTTGTATCTAAATAAGACTGCAGTTCAGTATTTATTTTTCGGCATGTTTTCCATCGTTGGGCAATTTTATTATTAGACATTATTTATATTTTCCATTCAGCATTTAGATTATTGTATTTCGGATACTGAGGATTTTCTTAGGTTTACTTAGTATGTTATCAATTCTCGTTACGTTCAGTCATTGTCGATGGTTAGGTGTATATTGTTGGATAGTTATACTTATGAATGTTAAGAAGATTTTAAAATTGACATCAGACTTAATAGGTTATTAGTTAAGTAATTAGTTTTCGACAGTGATGTTAAGAATGACATTAGATATGATTCATGTTTAGTTTAATAAAGGTCTGATCAACCGGTATTAGACTAGTTGCGGTGTCACAGATGGTATCCAAGCCTCAATTTCTAGTGTTCTTAGGATCTATGCGACTTCATTACGTTTCTAGCATAACATTATTTGATATAGAGCCCTATGACTATGATTGTGGCATTCTTAATTGTGCATTTACATTCTTCTAACGTATTGTATATTTTACTTATGATATCATAAGAATTCAATTTAGTTTCAAATACGAAATAAGAAAGGATGACCAACTTAGTCCACTAGGGGCGAAGTATGGGAGGCTCAGTAAAAGCTGTAGGCCACTTCAGGGACAGTGACAACAACAGAGGTTACCACCATTGTTGCTCAGGCAATTAACCCCGCGATGAATACCATGGCATAATAGTTTTCCATGACACAACCATAGTATCCAGTGTCACCAGTCATTCAGACACACCCATTTCCATCAGTATGGTAGAGAGTCAGAAATGCCATCTCAAAGGGTCATCTGCTGGAGTTCCAAGGGTGCGCAGATATGGTCGCCACCAGCTAATGGAAGAAAGACATCCATCATCGGCAAAGTAACACTCAAAAAAAGATATTGGCTACTTTTAAGCTTGTGGTAATAGCTTTGCAGTGGTGGGAGTTATTCACCAATTCTGCGAAAAGAGAGACACCATGACCATTAGGGAGTTTTGGGTTCGGTTTGATCGCAAGTTCTTCACATCAGCCACTTAGATGAAGATGAGGAGGAAGTTCCTAAATCTTGCACAGAAAGGGAGAACAGTGGCCTAGTATGAGGAGGAATTCACCTACCATGAAAACTTTATGCTAGACCAGGTGGATCCTAATGAGAAAAAAATACAAAGGTTTACACATGGACTTACATAGAGGACCCGACAACATCTTCTAGGTAATTTGACTTTGAATACTTATGCTGATATGGTCAATGCTGCACTCCTACACTTCTAGGGTAACCGCTTCCACCTTAACACAGTGAAGAGAGTTGGGGAGTCTAGCTAACAGGGAAGATCAAAGGTAGAAGTGCAAGTAGGACACCATAATAGTAGTAGGATACTCATTATGATAAGGATTCCCATCAGGGGATCTAGGTAAATGGTTCAGACCAACAAGGTTCATGCCCAAAGACAGTTGGTTCAAGTAGGGTCATCAGGGCCAGAAGTGTCATCCTCAGACCTAACAGGGCCAAGGGAACAATGGGGGTGGAAATGAAGGCTAAGGCAACAACGGTCGGAGACCAGGATAGCCTCGATATAACCAACATGGCAAGACACAGGGGGAATTTATTGATAGGTTCTTCGTGTGTGGATACCAGGGCAACATGAGGCGGGATTGATCAAATCGGGCTAGAGTATAATAGAAGGATGCCCAGCAGGGTCCACAAGGGACATTACTGCCAGCAGCAACAATAGTGTAACATCCCGAGCATTTTAGCGTCGGTCACAACCAAGACTACACAGGGCGTTACTAAATTAAATATCATTTTTAATATGTGACAGATATATGATATATATAAAACAATCATTATCACAATACAATAATCAAATTCATCCAATAAATATAACCATTAATTTAATAATAAAATCCATCACCATGCTAATATGCAAAATAAATCGAACTCCAAATAAATATAAATCTCCATAAAGTAACCTAACTATGAATATCTGACAGGAATCATAAACAACTGTGGAACCGATAGGCCCACTAAATCTTTAAATAAAAGTCTCATAATCGAAGAAATAGAAAGGGAAATAATCCTAACTAAAAAAGCATCTAAAAAATAAAACTCCAGCAACATCTCCAAAAATATCTCCAATCACTCCTCTGCGGCTACCCCAGCGCTATACCTAAAATATTAGTCAACGTAATGGGTCAGAGCCACTGCATGAATACAAGATACTCTCTCCAAGTAGGGTTCGTGAACATACATTATTTTAAATTAATCGAAATAAATAATAACACGCGAATCAAATGAACTAATACCATTTATCCACGTAACTAAGTCACCCCAAAATGTAAATCCAATTATACCGTTAACACTACCATTTAAAAAAATTCCCTTTTTCCTTACTTAATTTAATTTATTCAATTATTTATCCGTTCGACACCAATATGGTCAGTCGACCCCATATCGGTCCTTCCCACACTGTTGGAATTCTTAAAGATCTACACATCACACCCATTCCCTTTAATATATCCAGTCAACCAGTATTGTGTCAGCTCTGCACATACTCGTGAGGTTCCACGTGCAACACATCAATATAGTCAGTCGACCCGTATTCTGTCAACCCCACACATACTCGTGACGCGAACACACACCCATGTCTCAATAGCTAGTTGTCCCGTATTCTATCAGCCCTACACATACTCGCGCCAAAAATTTATTTTAATACTCGTTTATTTTCCTAGACATTAATTCTCAATTCTTATTGTCTCATTATTTTATTTTAACCCCATCCTATTATAGAGCATAAATCCTAAAAAATGCCCCTAATCCAATACCTAGAGGTCTCTAAAACACAAGTACGTACTACCCTATTATGTAAGATGAATCTCAACTATTAATTTTCTCCTAGTCTCATGCCTAGACTATCGAATCGACCGAATGACACAAAAATTAACCCCACCCCAGAGTATCTCACACGTAGAACTGTACATTAACTAGTCCCATACCTAAAAATGTGTTAGTCACAACTAAGACATACCCGCTAATCCCATACCGACCAAGTACCACTAAAATTAAGGTGAGAGCATAACTACCCATAACCATGTCGTCCCCGTGGTGATAATTATAATCGAATAAAAAATTTGCAGACAACATCTTAAAAATAATTCTACAAATTTCTCATGAGATCACAAATAAATCTTATTTAATTCATTAATCACTTTTCATAAATAAATAGCTATTTATATGTAACTAATATAATTTCATCATCAAGTAAATTTATGGTCCACACAACACAACAATTTCCTTTTTTTTATCATACTTACATAATTTTATGTGATTGCACAAGTCCGTTTTTAATTTAAATAAATCACTATGGTTTTCTATAGGCAGACCTACACCCATATGAACAAAAATCGAACCTCTACCGTAAGCACACCAGGGTTATGAGTCTTGATTCATATTAAAATTTTCAATAAAAGCATTCCCAATATAAATTTCACTTTCCCTAATTAAGATTTCTAATTTATTTTCAGAAAGAACCTATAATTAAGGTTTAGGCGATACTTAAAATAAATAATATTAAATAGAGAGAATATAAGTATTCACGCGTGATGAAAAGTCGGTTGATTATATGGTTGTGTTCCTCTAAAAAAATTGATAAAGACTTGTTCTTGAAGAATTTTGAGCAAACATGCTTTGAGCCTTAAAAAATTGGGTTGAATCTTGATTTAATTTGGGGCTAGGGTTTGCAAATGAGAGGTGTTAAAGATGTGGAAGACTTATTGTTTTAAAGTTGATGAAAAGTATTTAGAAAAGTCTAACCTCGAGTTATTTTAATATGGAAAAAGGGTTAAGAGTTGTAATTAACTCCAAGTCTCACAAAAACCACAAACTCCCAACACTGACCAGGGCGAATCGATTTGGGCGCAGTCAGGTGCCTAGAACGAGCATATATATATATATATATAGATATATATATAACCCAATTTGTCCCCCGATTTCAATTCCGATTAAAAATCCTATTTTTCATAGATAAAATCAAAAATATTAAATTACTAAAAATAATTAAATCCAAAAATTTTGTTTTTTCGAATTCAAAATTTAATTTAAATTATTGCCATTTCAAATTTACGTGGTGTTACATACTTCCCCACTAGCCATTTCAAATTTACGGGATGTCCACGAAATTCGAGGAAGCCTAAATGCGTGAAGTAAAATAATGCTCGCATACGCCTTCCCGTAGAATGCCCGTACACCTAATACCACACGTACCTTCCCCACAATAACAAATACAATATATATATATATATATATATATATATATATATATATATATATATATAAGAAAATAATATGTACCGTGCTACTCCACTAGCCACTTCTTGGCTCCTGTGGCACTTGCCCTGCCTGAGGCTCTCGAGTCGAAAGTATATAACACCTACCCACTACGGTCACCACTAGTGCTCCTGGCCCTCCCTATACACCTGGCGCTGCCGGTACTGGAGGCCTTTAGCCTTGTTGGACTTATGTTCCTTGACCCTACTGGTCTTGTGCCTTTGGACACCTGGAAGCTCGGTGCCTTATTTCCCCGCTATTGAATCATGTGCCTTTAAAAGGTCCATACTGCCTATTCGACGCTCGCACACCCAACTGTCCTTGCTCTTGTCTTTGAGGTACCTCCGGACCATCATTTCCTTGCTGCTCCTGACCTGTCATATGTCTCTTCCACGCCTTATCATTACGACCCTTGTTCTCTCTTCCTTGACAGTTTGACTCCTGTATCTTTCCCAATTTCTTTTGGTAGTTTACTTTCTCATGCCACAACAATAGCATGATGTCCACCACCTAGGTGTAAGTAGTGTACGCTAAATTCCCCAACACTAGTGTACACCAAATTCCCCCACACTATCTTCTTAATAGGATATGACAAACCATTAATGAAGCACTCAATCTTCTTTGCCTCGGTATTCACCTCCTCCGGTACAAACATTCATAGATTTGTAAACTTTGGCTCATACTCAACAATTGATTTTGAACCCTACTATAAGTCCATGAACTTCCTCTTCTTCGCACTCCTAATCGCATACATGAAATACTTATCAAAAAACTTTATCAAAAAATCTCCATAGTTCAGATGGTCCATATCCTCTGATATGGTGACACTCTCCCACCACTGTAATGCATCTACAGTCAACTTGAATGTAGCCTTTTTCACATTTGTTCAGTCCACCATCCTCAAGTGTCTCTCCATATCTCTCCTCCACTCGTGGGCAATCTTTGGGTCAGACCCCCTGTAAAAGTGGGAGGATGTCTCTTATGGAAGATAGAACTCACCCTATCCAAAGTCTAAGTGAGTATACCCTACTGCAGTGCCTCTAAAGCCACCCATCTCTGTCTCCCTACCTCAATGACTCATGCACAATTGTCGTTAACTCCTCGGCATCCAAAAAAATCTGCCTTGGCCTCTCCTAAACTGCGAAACTAGAAACTGAACCCTCTCTCCTATCTCGAGATCTTCTAGTGTTTGCCATTTGAAAAGATAGTAACAAACAACATCATACTCGGAATAGATAAAAGTAAAATTCATTAAAAGGAATCAAAAATAGGCAACGCAGAAGCTAAAATGGACTCACAACCTACGAGACCTAAGATCGAGCTCTGATACCATTTGTAACCCCCCGCGCTATCTGGCAATGACTGTAACTAAGACTATGTCCGATGTTACTAAATTAAATACCATTCTTAACATGTGACAGATATATGAGACATATAAGAAATCTTTTCCACAAGATAATAATAAAATTGATCCAATAAATATAACCATTCACGCAATAATAAAATACATCACCATGCTAATCTCCAAAATAAATAGAACTCCAAATAAATATATATCTCCATGAAGTAATCCAACTACGAATATCTAATAAGAACCGTAAACAACCGTGGAACAATTTGGCCCACCAAATCCTTAAATAAAAGTTCCCATAATCAAAGTGACGAAAAGGAAAATAATCCTAACTAATAAATCGTCTAAAAATTTAAACTGCAGCTGCATTAGAACTATACCTGAAATATTAGTCAACGTAATGGGAGCCCACCGCATGAATACAAGCTACTCTCCATAATTAGGGTTCATGAACCCAGACAGTAGAATTATACATGATAAGCACCACAATAGAATATTTTAAATTAACCGGAATAAATATTAACATGCGAATAAAATAAACTACCACAATTTATCCACATGACTAAGTCGCCCCAAAATGTAAGTCCAATTATATGATTAACACTATCATTTAAAATTTTTCCCTTTTCCTTACTTAATTTAATTTCTTCAATTATTTATTCGTGCGACACCAATATGGTCAGTCGACCCCTTATCGGTCCTTCAAACACTGTTGGAATTCTTAAAGATGTATACATCACACCCATTCCCCTCACCATAGTCAGTCAACCCGTATTCTATTAGCTCTGCACATGGTCGTGAGGTTCCACGCACAACACATCAGTATAGCCAGTCTACCCGTATTCTGTCAACCCCGCACATACTCGTGACGCCAGCACACACCCATGTCGCTATAGCTAGTCGTCCCATATTTTGTCAGCCCTACACATACTCGCGCCACAAATTCATTTTAATACTCGTTTATTTTCTTAGGCATTAATTCTCAATTCTTAATGTCTCATTATTATTTTTATCCCCACCCTATTATAGAGAATAAATCCTCAAACCTATCTCTGGTCCCATACCTAGAGGTATCCAAAGCATAAGTACGTCCTACCCTATTATGTAGGATGAATCTCAACTTTTAATTTTCTCCTAGTCTCGCGCTTAGACTATAGAATCAACGGAATGACCAAAACTCAACCCCACCCCAGAACATCTCATCCGTAGAAATCTATACTAACTATTCCCATACCTAGAAAGTGTTAACCATAACTAACGCATACCCACTACTCCCATACCTAGAAAGTACTTCTAAAGTTAAGGTTAGAGTATAACTATCCCAAACCCCATCGTCCCCGCGGTGATAATTATAATCAAATCAATAATTCTCATACAACATATTATCAATAATTCTACAACTTTCTCATCTGGTCACAAATAAATCTAATTTAATTCATTAAATAACGTTTTATAAATAAACAACTTATTATATGCAACTAATATAATTTCATCATCATGTAAATTTATGGTGCACACAACTCAACAATTTCCTTTTTTATCATACTTACATAATTTTATGTGATTGGACAAGTCCCTTTTTAATTTAAATAAATCTCTATGGTTTTCTACAAGCAAACTTACACCAATATTAATAAAAATCAAACCACTACAGTAAACACACAAGGGTTATGAGACTTGATTCATATTAAATTTTTTGATAAATTCTGTCCCAATATATATTTCTCTTTCACTAATTTAGGTTGTTAATTTATTTCGAGAAGAACATGTAATTTAGGTTTAGGCGATATTTATATCGCATAATAATAAAGAAAGAGAATGGAAGTATTTATGCCTAATGAAAAGTCGGTTGAAATTCTGATTAGATGGTTGCGTTCCTCTCGAAAAATTGATAAAGACTCGTTCTTGAGGAATCTTGAGAGAATAAGGTTTGAGCCTTCAAAAATTGTGCTGAATCTTTATTTAATTTACGATAAGGGTTTGTAAGTGAGAGGTGGTAAAGACGTGGAAGACTTAGGGTTTTAAAGTTGATCAAAAAGTGTTTAGAAAAGTCTAGGCCCAAGGTATTTTAATATGAAAAAATGATTAAAAGTTTTAATTAACTCAAACTCTCACAAAACCAAGAATCTGCTGACACTGATCAGGGAAAATCGATTCTCCCACCATGCCGAATCGATTTGGTCCTGGTCAGGTGCCCAGGACGCACAAAAATGTATATATAGAAATTGAAACCCAATTTCTTCCATGATTTCAATTCCGTTAAAATCCTATTTTCCTCAGATAAGATCCAAAATATAAAATTGTTAAAAATAATTAAATCCAAAAATTTTGGTTTTTTGATTTTCAAATTTAATTTAAATTGTTACCGGTTCAAAGTTACGGGGTGTTACATACTTCCCCACTAGCATAAGAATTTTTTCCTCTAAATTTGATGAAACGTAAATGCATGAAGTAAAATAAGGCTCACATATGCCTACCCGTAGAATGCCATGATCGGGCGCCCATACACCCAATCCCACAGGTACCTTCCCCAAGATAAAAAAACATAATATATATATATATATATAAAAGAAAATAATACATACCGTGCTACTCCACTAGGCACGTCTTGGCTCTTGTGGCCCCTGCCCTGCTTGAGGCTCCCGAGTCGGAAGCATATAATACCTACCCACTGCGGTCACCACTAGTGCTGCTGGCGCTCCCCGATTTGAATTCCTATTAAACCCTTATTTCCATAGACAAAATCTAACATATTAAATTGCTAAAAATAATTAAATCAAAAAATTTAATTGTTTTTGAATTCCAAATTTAATTTAAATTATTATCGATTTAAAGTTATGGGTTGTTACAAGAAGTTATAGCGGTACCACTGCAGCAGGGGAAATTAAAGTATGGGAGTCTGTACAACATCTAGAATGCTATAGTTCTGTAGGAGCCGCCAACCGTAGATGGTATGTTTCCTATCCATGAGCATATGGGTTGGGTTTTATTTGACAAGGGGGCGTTATATTCATTTGTTGCTAATAGATTTCCATGAGTAACCGGTTTATTTGATACCTATAATAGTATTATTATGTGTATTGATTTGTCGTTGAGTATTGGGGCCCTAATCCATTCCATTTTTAGAGGAGTGGGTATAGATTTTGGGAGATTGTGCTTGGCCACTTGTTTACTTGTGTTCAATATGAGAGGGTAGGATGTCATTATCATTATGGGCTAGTTGTAAGGTGGTAGAGAGATAATGAATTATTTTAATAGGGTTGTCAAGTTCTCCATACCAGGAAAATAGATGTTTTTAGTGATGATGACTCATTCCAAGCTAGGGTCGAGAACACATCTCTATTATATTAAGGAGATCTCACAAGGATTTGTCATCTTGTAATATTTGATCCTTATGGTAATGTATTTTACTGATGTTTTTGTTGAGAAACTGGTTTTATCACCGAGCAGAGAGATTAAGTTCATCATTGACCTAACACCGAGGACTAGGCTAATAGTACGTACGCCTTATTATATGGAAATATTGGAGATACAATAGTTGATGTATAAGATTCAACAACGCCTGGGGCAAGGCTTTATACATGGGAGTACATCATTATGTGGTGCTCCCATGGTGTTTGTAAAGAAGAAGGATGGATCATTGAGACTTTTTATTAACTATAAGGAGTTGAATAAGGTCACGCCTAGAAAAAATATAAGCTTCCTCGTATAGATCACCTATTCGATCAATTGAGAGGAGCAACCTACTTTACAAAGATTGACTTGAGGTCAGGCTATCGTTAGTTGTGTATTAGTGAGCTATATGTCTCTAAGAGAGTTTTCCTGATGAAATATAGGTCGTACGAGTTCAAGGTTATGCTGTTTGGGATAACCGAAGAAGCTAAAATATTTATGGATCTTATAAATAGGCTGTTAAAAAATTTCTTGGACCAGTTCATCATTGCCTTCATAGACGACATTTTGATCTATTCCTGAACAAAGGGTGAGAAGGCAGAATCCTCGCGTGTGGTTCTCCAGACTTTACGAGACCCTCAGATGTAGACACCACATTTTGGGACCGCCTAAGTCTCTCCTTAGACTCCTAGACGTCCTCCTACTACCCCAAACCTAGGTCGCACTCCGAGTATCGATCTAGAGACCATCGGACGCTATTGGGCCCCAAGTCGATCTCATTTGACTCCGGTCAACTTCACAGTCAGAGAGAAAGCTCTTTGAATCTTTATAGGTAACTGAATTCCCTTTATAATGGTCAGCCTCGTGCGCAAAATAGCATAACTTTTCGAACGAATAATTAGTTTTCCACCAAAATCGATCCGGAGGCCGCTGGGCACTCCTGGAATCTATTTGACCAAAGTCAACTCTTCAGATCGAACGAGACTAAATGAATCTCTAAAGGGAACTAAATACTCTTTTTAACAATCCACCCTATGCCCGATTTTGACCTATTTTACGAACGAACGATCCGTTTTACTCCGAGAGGTCACCGGGTGATTTCAGGCCGCGATTGGCCGAGGTCAACTTCCTGAACAGAGAAAAACTCTTTGGAATGGTTAAGTACATCACCTAACCTTTCCAACAGTCTATCCCATGCACGGTTCTGAACTACCACACAGACGAATGATACATTTGCGCTCGATGATCACCCATCCAAAGGACCGATATGCACTTTCGAGCCATATTCGACCCAAAGTCAACTTCGGACCCAGTAGCAGAACTAAGGACTATCATAAGATTTTGAAATAAATTTCAACGGTATGCCTCATGCGTGATTCGGATCAACGGTTTGTACTCTACGATCATTTTTCTAGGAAAGTCCGCATGGGACTACTAATTGGAAGGTCCTGAACCTTTTCTATTAGCACATTGTCAAGGGTGACCTGCCGAGAGGCACCCTCTGGGGTATGCCAATCGACACCCCCTGACCGTATAAATAAGGGCCATGACCTCATTGATAAGGAAAAAAACCATTAACATCAGTGATCTTAGCAACATTCTCTCGAAGTCAACTAAGTTCCCTATGAGTAATCTCATTCAAGCCTAAATATCCATCCTTTTCACACCCAATTTGGAAAATATCCTTCTCTCTCATCAACATCCATCAACATTGAAAGGAGTTCATCCAAGATCCAAGCTCAAGCTCCAAAAGAAGACCCAATTCCTTCTCCCTCTCTTTCATATCTGTTGTTTTGCATAAATTACTTTAGATTCGTAATCTAGTTCATACATGTTAGCATATACACTTTTATTAGTACATTGCACATACCCTATTTTTCTTAAAAAACTCAAAAACAAATAAAGAGGGTTACACCCGTAAATTCCGAATGGAATTATCCACCACACTTTTTTACAAAACTAGAAACACATTTTCTAAACACACACCTGATAAAATTCCATTCGAATCTATGGGATAAAACCCACCCCTATCCTACATTCGAACTACATGGACTTTTCTGCCTTTAATAGGCTACGTAGGCATCTCGGATTAAAATCAAGACTCGAGTCCAATTTTCTAATTTTTTAATTTCTCTTATTTTTCATAGTGCTCAAAATTACTCATTACCATCATACATATATATAACATATTTGCTCGCGCCTCATCCCACACATATTATCTTTTTCCTATAATGATCAATATCGCGATGAACGCTCATATTCTATCTTCTACATTTATTACTATTTTGGGAATATTCCTACGGATGACTTCACCTTTTCATTTCCATGATGTGGGTCGAACAGTTCCAATATCCATTATATAAACACATGCATACACTTAAAAGGGGTAAAAAGCAAAATATAAACATTTGCCCATGAGAGACCGAAAGGGCGGGATCGGTGCCTAACACCTTCCCATTCCGTAACTTAGTTCCCGAACCTTCGATCTATTGGTTTCGTATGTATCAGCTTTTCCCTTGATGACACTCTCTTGAAAGTGGCAACATATTCTTTTGCCTATTTTGAGCAAAATAGGATGGCGACTCTATTTCGATGGGGAGGATATGGCGCGCCCAGTCAACCTGGACCGTCTCAAGAAATTTTACCCCTAGTCCGAAATCTTGGCGCACTAAAACTCTTCATTTCCCCCCTACTAAGAACTACGTGGGCCCGATCCTCTAAAAACATTTTCAAAAATGAATTTTAAAGTTTATAAAAACCCTTAGAGGTATGTAGGCAACTCATTCGCTTTGCATGAGCCTGACCCCCTTCTTTTTCATAAAATGCTATTATTTTCTTATCCCCGAGAAGGTCTTGGGTCGTCACCTTAGTTATGTCAGAATTGACCTCGATCACCTCTGTTAGGTCAGAATTGACCTCGATCTTGGATCGTCACCTTAGTTAGGTTAGAATTGACCTCGATTCCCAAGTCGTCACCTCTCTTAGTCAGAATTGACCTCAGTCTTGGAGCGTCACCTTAGTTAGGTCAGAATTGACCTCGATCCTCGGTCGTCACCTATTTTAGGTCAGAATTGACCTTAGTTTTGGATTGTCACCTTAGTTAGGTCAGAATTGACATCGATCCTCGGTCGTCACCTCCTTTAGGTGAGAATTGACCTCGATCTTGGATTTTCACCTAAGTTAGGTCATAATTGACCTCGGTCCTCGATCATCACCTCTCTTAGGTGAGAATTGACCTTGATCTTAGATTGTTGCCTTAGTTAGGCCAAAATTGATCTCAGTCCTCGTTCATCACCTCTTTTAGGTTAGAATTGACCTCAGTCTTGGATCGATACCTTAGTTAGGTTAGAATTGACCTCAGTCCTCTATCGTCACCTCTTCAAGGTCATAATTGATCTCAGTCTTGGATCATCACCTTAATTAGGTCAGAATTAACCTTGATCCTCGGTTGTCACCTCTCTTAGGTCAAAATTGATCTCGGTCTTGGATAGTCAGCTTAGTTAGGTCAGAATGGACCTCAGTCATTGGGCATCACCTCTCTTAGGTCAAAATTGACATCAATCTTAGATCTTTACCTTAGTTAGGTCATAATTGACCTCGATCCTCGATCGTCACCTCTTTTAGGTCAAAATTGACCTCGGTATTGGCTCGTCACCTTTGTTATGTCAGAATTGATCTCACTCCTCGATCGTCACCTATTTTAGGTCAGAATTTTCCTGGTCCTAAATCATCGCTTTAGTCAGGTCAGAATTGACCTCGATCCTCGGTCGTCTCCTCTCTTCGGTCAGAATTGACCTCGATCCTCAGTCGCCACCTATCTTAGGTTAGAATTGACCTCAGTTTGGGATAGTCACCTCAGTTAGGTTAGAATTAACCTCGGTCATTCGTTGTCACCTCTTTTAGGTCAGAATTGACCTCAATCTTAGATCGTCACCTTAGTTAGGTCAGAATTGACCTCGGTCCTCGATCGTCACCTCTTTTATGTATAAATTGACCTTAATCTTGGATCATCACCTTAGTTATGTCAAAACTGATCTCGATCCTCGGTCATCACCTATTTTAGGTTAAAATTTACCTTGGTCCTAGATCGTCACTTTAGTTAGGTCAGAATTAATCTCGATCCTCAGTCGTCACCTCTCTTAGGTCAGAATTGACCTCACTCATGGATCATCCTCTTAGTTAGGTCAGAATTGACCTCGATCCTCAGTCTTTACCTCTTTTTAGTTATAATTGACCCCGGTCCTGGATTTTCACCTGAGTTAGGTTAGAATTGACCTAGGTCCTTGGTCGTCACCTCTCTTAAGTCATAATTGACCTTGATTTTAGATCTTCACCTTAGTTAGGCCAGAATTGACCTCGGTCCTTGGTCTTCACCTCTCTTATGTCATAATTGAACGTGGTTTTGGATCATCACCTTAGTTAGGTCATAATTGACCTCATTCCTCGATTGTCATCTCTTTTAGGTTTGAATTGACCTCAGTCTTGGATAATAACCTTAGTTAGGTCAGAATTAACCTCGATCATCGGTCGTCACATCTTTTAGGTCAGAATTAACCTCAGTCCTGGATCGTCACCTTAGTTAGGTTAGAATTGACCTCAATCCTCTGCCATCACCTATCTTAGTTCAAAATTAACCTTGATCCTCGGGGGTGATCTCTATTAGGACATAATTGACCTAGGTCCTCAATCGTCACCTATCTTAGGTATGAATGGACATCGGTCTTGGATCATCACCTTAGTTCGATAAGAATTGACCTTGGTCCTCGATCGCCACCTCTTTTAGGTCAGAATTGACCTCAATCTTGGGTCGTCAACTTAGTTATATTAGAATTGACCTCGGTTCTTGGTCTTCACCTCTGTTATGTCAAAATTGACCTCGAACTTGGATCATCACCTTAGTTAAGTCATAATTGACCTGGAACCTCGATTATCGCCTCTCTTAGGTCAGAATTGCTTTTGGTCTTGGATGGTGACCTTAGTTAGGTTAGAATTCACCTCGATTCTCATTCGTCACCTCTCTTTGTTCCGAATTGACCTCGATCTTAGATCATCACCTTAGTTAGGTTAAAATTGAGCTCGATCCTCGATCGTCACCTATCTTAGGTCAGAATTGACCTTGGTCTTGGATCATCACCTTAGTCAGGTCAGAATTAATATCGGACCTCGGTCATCACCTCCCTTAGGTTGGAATTGACCTCGATCGATTGTCACCTCAGTTAGGTCATAATTGACCTCGGTCTTCACCTCTTTTAGGTAATAATTGACCTTGATCTTGGATCGTCACATTGGTTAAGTCAGAATTGATCGGTCCTCGGTCCTCACCTCTTTTAGGTCATAATTGACCTCACTCATGGATCGATACCTTAGTTTGGTTAGAATTGACCTCTGTCTTGGATCGTCACCTTAGTTAAGATAGAATTGACCTTGATCCTTGATTGTCACCTCTCTTAGGTCATAATTGACCTGGATGTTGGATAGTCACTTTAATTAGGTCGAAATTGACCTCAGTCATCCGTCCAATCTCATTCACGAGGTTGGAGACCTTAGTTTTTAAATACCATTTAAATACTTTGCCTCTTCCAAAAAAATCTTATTTCAGTCAAATTTTGCCAGTCATTTTGATATATATTTGTAGAGGTTTTGTGAGTTTACTTTCTATTTTCTAAAAATTTAATGAAAAATCTAGATCTACTTGATTTATGGCTTCATTTGAGAAATAAGTGTTTGGGATCCACATTAATTCACTTACCTTTTCATTTCAAACTTAATTGATCTTTTTTGTGAGAATCATTTGATGTTTAAATTGATTAAAATTGATTCATATGATGTAAATTTCATATTTAAATAAAAATTGATTGGAAAATTGGGTTTTGAGTAAAAACTTAAAAAATTGGTTGGTAATCCTCGATAGTCCTACTCATCCCCTAAAACTTTTCACACATGCTTAATTTTGCATTTTCATTGGTATTAGAGGCTAGTTTCTCTGCTGTTGTAAAGCTCACAAAGTTTCATATGGTGTACCCATTTGTCACTTTCTACTCTTTTGGTGTTTTTTGTATTGTGTTGCAATTAATCATGGATATTTATTAATTTTATGCTTTAGGTTCTAGCGTCGAACATCTTAGTGTGAAGCGATCTTCTTCTAACGGCGATGAAGATTTATGTTCCTTCATTTTCTCAATTGTGTCTCTAACTCTTGGAGAATGAACCTAACTATGCCTATAACAAACTTTTTCATGTGTAATTTAAACTCAAAAAATAAAACCCGAAGATGAAAATAGTATGGTTTTTGAAGATGAACAAATTGCATATAAGGAGAGTTTTAATATTATTAGTAAAATTAATAATAAAATGTCAATATTTTGTTATCTCAATTATTTTCTTAAAGATTAATATAAAGAAATGTTAAATGAGTTTGATATTATAAAAAATGAGAGTTTAGTTTTTAAAAATGAAAAATACTTTTGATTTAAAATTGAAGTCATTGATGGGTGACTTGGATAATTACATGGATGTTAAACTTGTACTTAATGATATATTGTAAAAACAAAAGAAAATGATTTTTAAAAAATTTGTGGCTAAAAATGAGAAGAAGGACCGCGGTTATAGCGACTTTAGTGCGTCTTTTAGGTATCAATAATTTTCTGCAAAGTGATTCACCTAAACATCAAGAGAAAAATTCATCCCAGTTCGAAGAAAAAGTAGAGGTCTCGACTCAAAACAATGATAAAGGACTCCGAACAAATAATTTCATCTACAAAGGAATAAAGTCAATTTATGCGAATTGTGAGAGCAATTTACATTGGGTGAATTAAAAATTGAATTATCAAAAATCTTAAGGACAATATAACGAAAGAAAGTTTATAAATTCTCCAAATGATGGTCAAATATATCATCCAAACTGATAATATACCAAAGATCTATAATCAATGGAAAAGAGAAAAGAGGGGCTAGGGTTTCATATTAACATAAAACTAGAATATAATATTATGAAAAGAAGGAAATTGAATATATGTCCTAATACAATCACCAAACAATAAAAGGGAAAAACACTAAAGTAACCTTAATGCTAAATAAAATTCAAATATCACCCTGAAACTCATGATGCTGCAGCGAGAAGCATTGAGAGTTTGCCAACTGAAAAATGAAAACATTCAATTCAATGAGACTTCGTAAACAAATCAGATATCTATGTGGAAGAATAAACAAAAGTCAAAGTGATGATGCCATGCTTAAGATGATGACGAGTGATGTAACAATCAATCTCGATGCGCTTAGTCTTCTCATGAAAAATCAAATTGTGATCAATCTGAATAACACTCTTATTATCACAGTACATAGGAATGGGCTAAGAGAGAGAGAGACACACATCCATATCTGCAAGTAGCCGACATAGTTAAACAACCTCACGAGTAGTAAAAGACATAGCACGATACACGGCTTTCGTGGAAGACGCGAAAATAACAACCTTTCTTTCTCTTCAAGAAATAACAGAATCGCCTAGAAATACACAAAATCCAGTAACTAACTTGCGATCTGTAGGATAATCGGACCAAACAGCATCCGAGTATTCATGCATCTCTAAAGTAGAAGATGAAGGAAGTAAAAGACTTTGAAAGTGAGTGCCTCTCAAGTATCACAATATACGATGAACAGCTACCCAATGAACCGTAGTAGGGGAAGTAACAAACTGACTAACAACATGGACCACATGAGCTATATCTGGATGAGTAATAATAAGATAAACCAAGCTACCAACCATAGTGAGATATAAGGTAGGATCAGGCAAAGAAAACCATCGTATAGGGAAACTGAACATTAAATCCAGGGCGGTATTAACAATCTTAGTATCAGTGAGGCGAGTACGCTTAAGAATGTCCCCAATCTAGTTAGACTGAAAGAGAAAATAACCCTTTAGAGAATGAGCTACCTCAATACGCAAAAAGTAACGTAGGGGACCCAAATCGTTCATCTCAAAACAAAAAAATAATTCAAATTTCAACACTATAATTCCTCAAACATCATCCCCAGTAATAATCATATCATTAACATACAAAGAGACTAGAATATGACCACCCGAGGTGCACTTGATAAAGAGAGATGGATCATCTTGGAAGGAACCCATGAGAGGTAATCATATAGAAAACTTCTCAAACCAAGTCCGTGGTGCCTATTTGAGACCATATAAGGCTTTATTAAGCCTACAAACTTCACCAGGACCATGAGGAACACCCGTAGGAGGAGTCATATAAACCTCCTTGTGAAGATCTCCATTTAAGAATGCATTTTTAACATCCATTTGTGATATATGCCACTGACGGACATATGCAACAACAATAAGATTACTAATAGTAGTCAATTTGGCAATTGAAGAAAAGGTCTCACAATAATCCATACCATATTGTTGAGAAAAACCCTGACCAACCAATATTGCTTTGTACTGCTCAACTGACCCATCTGACCTAGTTTTGATTTTATATACCCAACAAGATCTAATTGCTCGCTTACCAGTAAGTAAGGGGACCAAACTCCAAGTATCTGATTGCTGTAAAGTAGAGAGTTCCTCAGCCATAACATGTTTCCAAAGAGGATCAAGAGATGCATCTCTATAAGACAAAGGATCAGAGAGGCACTGAATAGAGGATAAAAATGAAATAACAACAATAAACAAAATCTGGTGGTTAAGTGGACTTACGTGGATGTTTTGGATAGTGAGAAGGAGGTTCAACCATTTCAGTAGGTGCTTGGGTGGCCACATGAAAAGGGGGAGCATCAGGAACATCAGATGGAAAAGTACATGTATTAGTAGAAATAATAGGAACAGGGGTAACATGAGGTGGCACATTGTAGGTGGTGAAAGGTTATTGAGATGGCACACTCTCGTCATTATCATAGGACAGTTCAATATTGAAGAGATGAGATTTAGTGAATTCATGAGGACTATCGAGAATAGAAAATAAAGGACTAAGCTCAAGAAACACAACATAGCGAGAGACATATAATTTTTTAGTAACTGGATCATAATAACGATATCCCCTTTTGATCCACACCATGACCAATAAAGACACAAATAGCTGACTTTAAAGATAATTTAGTACATTCCACATGAGGTCGAAGAACAAAACAAGTACAACCAAACACCTTTGAGGAGGAATAATCAAGGGCAGACCCATAAAACTTTTAAAAAGGTGACAAACTTGAGAAATGAGAGGTCATAATCTTATTAATCAAATTGACAATAGTAAGGACAACCTTTCCCCAAAACTCATTAGGGACATATGTGAATAATAAAAAAGAGTGAGCAGTTTCAACAATGTGCCTATGTTTCCTTTTAGCAACACCATTTTGCTCAGGAGTGTCAGTACAAGATGATTGGTCAACAGTTCCATCTAAATAAAGTAAATCACCGAATTATTGAGAAGTATATTCCTGTGACAACCCGCTATCCGAAATAAAGGGTGGCCAGCCCTATACCCCGATAAAATAGGAAATCATGGATAATATCATCCTCAGCATCACGACAATATACAAAGTATAAGGAATAACCACTCTATATTCTAGAAAACGGGTTATCAAAAATTTTGATTTGAAATAAAAAGGAAAAACATTTTCAACAACCCATCATAGAAATAGAGGGTGGAAACCCCCACAAGCGCATATAAGAAATCCCGAAAGGTACAAAGAACCGAATAAAGCTTCGGTCAATACCATCCATACAACATACATATAGCATCAAGTGTTACATAATAAATTCATTATACATATACAACAGTTTGGTCAACATGCCCGAATGAACCGAACATAACTAGAAACATAAACGGAGGCGTCTACTCAAAATCCCGTGAAACCCGCACAATGTCACGGATCCTCAAAAACATGTGGAAGAAAAAGGTCATTACGGGCGACCATGCGGCGGAACACCTGAACGGATAATATAGATATACATATACAACAAGACAAGGAAAACCGGTCAGGGCCGGGTATATGTGATCAATAGATAAATGACAAGTATGATAATGATGCACCACTAAGCATGGATGATAGTCTAGCATGTTAACAACATATAAGGAACTGAAACTAGTGAAGGACTACATAGAGTGAGATTCACAATAAAACATAATTAAAAGTGCTTATAAGCCTTTATCATCTTTAATCATATTTCAATTCAAATATTCATTTTCCATTCCTTATCAGGAATATAATTGACATCATGTGCTCTATATGGAACTAATCTCAATAACATGCTCTTTGCGGCATAATTTTGCTCTTTATGGCATTAATGTTCCGTCGAGTCCAACTCGATAATTAGAATAGTCATAATTATAATTATAACGCTTCTAAGACCGCCCGTCCGGGTTTCCCCACTGAGCGCGTCCCTAAATAACCATCATCTTCCAGGGCCTAACATAAGACAACCTGGGATCCTATCGAAAGCGTCGGGAAGCGGCCATGAGCCTGCGTGGTAGCCAAGACCACACACGGAATCTCCCTACCCCCGCAGAAAAACATACAACCATAAGCGCTCCCATGGCCTAGGACTATATCCACCCTGCATTCATTAGCCAGGGGGATTCACCTATCGAGCGGACTTCCCTTAAGATGGTATTTAGAGAGGTGTGTAACATCCATTTTATTAATTTCCATAACATGATTAGTAAATTATCATTTACATTAACAATTTCTCATTTTAATTGAATGTATAAGCTAATTCGGGACTAAGTATAAGTGGTACCGACATAGCATCCTCAAAAGGAATTTAGACTCCGAAGTTATCCCCAAGGCCTCTTTTAGGCTTTAATAAAAACCATCAAGTCAAAAGTAAACTCAAGTCGAATTCTAAAGTCTCCAAAATTGATCTTAATACATTCTAGACCCTTATAAACTATAAGACAAAAGTGATGCCTAAACATCACCTTAAATTCCCCCTTGAATGAATCCTAGATGAACCCTTTCGAGTCTAGGATGTCGTCCCAACTCAACTAGAACTCTAAACCCTATGTTTACTTCATTTAAGAAGGTCCCTAATCAATAATCCTAAAGAAAAGGGGTTAAAAAATGAAAAAAGAAAAATTTGGAAAATGCAAGGCTACCGAATCGATTCGCCCCCTTGGCCGAATCGATTCGGCCAGAAAGTTTGAGATTCTGCATAATAGCCGAATCGATTCGCTCAGAGGGCCGAATCGATTCGAACTGAAAATCTGGGTTTCTGCATAACTACTGAATCGATTCAGATAAATTCCGAATCGATTCGGTCAACAAGACCTGGGCGCTGGAACTAACCGAATCGATTCGCCCAGGGGGGCGAATCGATTCGGGCCTGCGATTTTGCCAAGAAATGGCTAGGGAGTCTTGGACTCCATTTTCTACCCAAACTCCAATTTCTTCCAACCAAACTCATATACCAACACTATAAAACATCAATGATGCTATTGATCATCTTAAAACCTCATGAATCATCCTTGAGTGGATCAAACTCCAAAAATACATAAGAAAACCCTAAGTTTTCTAAACTAAAATCAATACACCATTATCATAACAAATCATCTATCTCAAGACACAATTTAGCAAGTAAAAAGTTGCCTTGATTCAGCAAATATGCAGTTTCCTTGGTGTAGTAGCAATCTCTCTCAATCTCCAAAGCTTTCTCTCTACTCTTCTCTTTTCTCTCTTAGGTTTAGGAAGGGATTTTGGGGAAATTAGAAGACTAAAAAGGCTTAAGTCGTGACTTAAGGTAAATGCCCCACTAAATTAACCAAAAGTGCGATAAAATAATACGCAATAGCATAATTAAAGCACAACCAGTAAAAAATGCCCAAAACTACAAAATACAATATGGTACATCATTTGACTATTTCGCACATTCCGGAATCAACTGAAACCTCCAAATTATCATTTGGACATTTTAAAAGTCAATTTAGGTTCCGGTCTCATAATCAAGTCAAATATCATTTTATATTCAGATGATATTAATAAGCATGACATAGCAATATTTTCCCATAATTATGATATGTATGCAACCTCATAATAAATATCAACTTTTCTACATTGAATTTATCATTCCAATCATAACCCAACACTGGTCTCTAATTACTATACTAAGTAATTACTATAAAATACGGTCTCATAAGCGAGGGTTATTACATACTCCCCCCCTTATGAGGGAATTTTGCCCCCAAAATTCAGGCGTACCTCATGAGAAAAGATGTGGATATTTCTCCCGCATCTCATCCTCGCGTTCTCAAGTTGATTCGCTTGCATGATGATGACTCCAATAAACTCTCACTAGGGGCACCACACGAGATCTCAACTTTCGGTCCTCAAACTCAAGGATAGCAACCGGTTGTTCTTCATAAGAAACATCGGGCTGCAACTTGATATCTTCGAAAGGGATGTGCCAAAGGGCACCTTCACACCTTGTGTACTTATTCAAAGAAGAGACGTGAAAAACATCATGGATTTGTTGTAAAGGTTCCGGTAAGGCAATTTGGTATGCTACGGGACCAACCTTTGCAATCACCGGGAAGGGTCCAATAAAGCGGGGTGCAAGCTTTCCTTTCTTCCCAAAACGCTTAATGCCCTTCATCGGGGACACCCGCACCAACACTTGGTCTCCAACCTCCAATTCCATATGTCTCCTACCCGCATCGGCATAACTCTTTTGGCGATCTTGGGCTACCCGTATGCGGTTTCGAATAAGCTCAATTTTCGAAGAAGTATCTTGGATCATTTCAGGTCCAAGGAACTAATTATCACCCACTTCCAACCAACAAGCGGGCGATCTACAAGGCCTGCCATACAGAGCTTCATAAGGTTCCATTCCAATGGTAAATTGGTATGAGTTGTTGTAAGCAAACTCAACCAACGGAAGATATTGTTCCCAACTGCCTTTAAAGTCGAGTATGCACATACGAAGCATATCCTCCAACATCTGGTTTACCCTTTCGGTCTTACCGTCTGTTTGAGGATGATAGGAAGAGCTTAACTTCAACTCGGTCCCCATAGCTCCCTGGAAACTCTGCCAAAAGTGGGACACGAATATCTTATCTCGGTCGGAGACAATATTCAAAGGTACCCCGTGGAGTGTGACGATCTCCTCAATGAACAACTGGGCATAACGAGCGGTATCATAATCGGTGCGCATAGGTAAGAAGTGTGCCGACTTAGTCAAACGGTCGACAATCACCCAAATTGAGTCATGACCCTTTTGCGATCTAGGCAAGCCCGTAACAAAGTCCATCGAAATGCTCTCCCATTTCCATACGGGAATCTCGAGCGGTTGTAACAAACCTGTCGGTCGTTGGTGATCAATCTTAACCAACTGACAAGTAGTGCATTGAGACACAAACTCTGAGATATCCCTCTTCATGCCCGCCCACCAGTACAAACGACGCATATCTTGGTACATCTTGTCCCCGCCGGGATGTACCGTGAACTTCGACCCGTGGGATTCTTCCATCACTGCACGTCTCAAATCCCCATCATCGAGAACCACAAGTCTTCCATGGAAGCGTAGTCCACCCTCAAAGCCTATCGAGTACGACTCCGCTCCCTCAGAAAACAACTGGCGTACATGATCTTGACAAACTTTATATCTCTTCTGAGCTTCCGCAATCTTTGCTATAATCGTGGGAGTAACCGTCATCAGTGAAAGGAATGCTCTCGCTCCGGCATCCTCCAGGCTGAGTTCTTCCCACTTAGCTTTCCACACCTCAGCTAAGTTTCCATCAGGCTTTCTACTCAAGGCATCTGCTACCACATTCGCCTTCCCGGGGTGGTAATGAATATCAAATTGGTAGTCTTTCACGAACTCCAACCAACGGCGCTGGCGCATGTTCAAATCCTTTTAGGAGAATAAATACTGCAGCGATTTGTGGTCGGTGAAAAGACTAAACTTTTCCCCCAAGAGGTAATGCCTCCATATCTTCAAGGCAAAAACAACGGCGGCGAACTCCAAATCATGCACTGGATAGTTCCTCTCGTGAGGCTTCAACTTACGAGAAGCGTATGCAATGGGTTGTCTCTCCTGTTGAAGAACACCTCCTAACCCCAGAAGAGATGCATCGGTAAAGACGAGATATTCCAACCCCGGCTTTGGCAATGCCAGGACTGGAGCTGAAGTCAGTCTATCCTTGAGCTCATCGAAAGCCGTTTGACATGAACTGTCCCAAATAAATCTTACTCCTTTCCGGGTCAAATTCGTCAATGGGCTAGCAACCTTAGAAAAGCCCTTAATGAATCGACGGTAATAACCCGCCAAGCCCAGAAAACTACGAACTTCTATGGGCGTCGTGGGCTGACCCCACTCCTTCACCGCGACCACCTTACTCGGATCCACAGACACTCTTTGGGATGACACCACATGCCCCAAAAATTGAACTTCCTTCAACAAGAAGCCACACTTCTCAAACTTTTCATACAATTGATGATCTCTCAATCTCTGCAGGACCAACCGCAAGTGAGCAGCGTGATCCGACTCTGTCTGAGAATAAACTAGGATGTCATCAATAAATACAATGACAAACTGGTCAAGGAAATCCCGGAATACCCTATTCATAAGGTCCATAAACACTGCAGGGGCATTGGTTAGCCCAAAGGGCATAACCAAGAACTCATAAGATCCGTGACGGGTCAGAAAAGCCGTCTTGGACACATCTTGCTCCCGTATCCTCAATTGGTGATACCCTGTCCGCAAGTCGATCTTGGAGAAATATGAAGCTCCCCTAAGTTGATCAAACAAGTCGTCGATGCGAGGCAAAGGGTATTTATTCCGGATGGTGACTTTATTCAACTCTCTATAGTCCACGCATAACCGGAGAGAACCGTCTCTCTTCTTCACAAACAATACCGGAGCGCCCCACGACGAGGTACTACGCCTAATAAAGCCCTGCTCCAGTAGCTTCTGAATCTGATCTCTCAGCTCCCTCATCTCCACAGGAGCCATTCGATAAGGAGCTTTTGCGATCAGCCTAGTTCCCGGCATTAGGTCAATCACAAACTCTATTTCCCGACTTGGAGGTAATCCGGGTATCTCCCGAAAAATATCTTCAAAGTCCCAAACGATTGGAAGAGAATCTAAGGGAACCACGACATCTCTAGATGCATCTTCCGCAATACAATATAAATAAGCACTCGTGCTCCCTTCCACACAAGGCATAACTACCAGGAACATCTCTTGTCCCGGAACCGCAAAAACTATACTCTTCCCGTAGCAATTCACTATAGCACGGTACTTCACTAGGCAATCCATACCCAAAATTACATCGTACCCGACCATATCAAGGATGAGAAAATCGGCATCAAAACACAAGTCACTAAGATTAATTTCTACGTTTTTACATACGAAGAAAATCAATGAACCATCGCCCATAGAGGATTCGACGCTAGTGAAAGTACTTTCAGCAGATTTTATCAAACCTGTAGTCTGAGCAAAACTTCTAGAAATAAAGGAGTGTGTAGCACCCGTATCAAATAGAATTCGACCCATGTGCCCCTGAATGAGAAACTTACCCTCGATCGCCAGTGGTGCCGGAGGAGCTGGAGGAAGCAAAGCCTCCTGAAGATGGTAAACCCTTCCGTACTGCAATTGCCCCTGTTGAGGAGCAACCGGATTAGGTGCTTGAGGCGGAAACTGTACATACGGCTGCCGTGGGGCCCGAGGAAGATGCCCTCCAACCAACTGAGGACATGCCCTTTTATAGTGGCCCAGCTCCCCACACTGAAAACATTTGATTGCCGTAATATCCTGATTTCTACCTTGGTTATTTCGGAGTTGACCCGCACCTCGGCCCTGTTGGCCCCTACCACTATTTCCACCTCGACCTCCCTGAGGCTGTTGACCGCCTTGACCTTGCCTGTTATTATTTCCACCAGCATTAAACCCACCGACACGCTGACGCTTGGACGAATCCCCCTGCTGAGGATCCCTCTCAACCTGCTTGTTCCCCGAGGATTGGGACGAATAAGATGTTCCCCCTCCGTTCCCAACACCTCCCTGCCTCCCCGATTGTCCCACAGTAACAACCTTCTTCTTGTTTAGTAGAAACAATCTATGCTCCTGACAATGAAGCAAAGCGGCATTCATCACATCACCGAAAATCACCAGAGATGGATTTCCCAGCAAATGTTGTTTTATTCGCCAGTTCAAACCTCCCACAAACTTGGAGATCTTCTTCGACTCTGGAGTTACCTCATCCGGTATAAAACTGGCTAACCGGGTAAACTCTTCCTCATACTCAGCAACTGACCTCTCCCCTTGAGCCAAATCCTGCAGCTTCCTCTGCATTTCCCTCTGAACTGCGGGAGGGAAATACTTACCATCAAACAAAGCCCAAAAATTTGTAATGGACATAGTATCCCTTTGCTCGGGTGTCGTCATTGACTCCCACCAATGTAAGGTCGGTCCGACAAGCTTGAAAGTAACGAGAATCTGCTTCTTCTCCTCACTACATTCCACCATCCTAAGATGGCGCTGCATATCTCTCTTCCACTGGTTCGCCTTGATAACATCTGAACCTCCCTCAAACTCCGGGGGATGTCCCTTAAGGAAATATTCTCTCACCCGTTCCCACTGAGAAGGTCCCGTGGGAACTTGTGCTTCTTGTCCCCTAACTTGGGCTTGTGGCATTTGTTGGGCCACTGCAGTCATCGCGGCGTTGACAGCTTGGGCCACAATATTTGCCACGTCAGCGGCACTGATACTCCCCTGCTGCGGTGGAGGACCAAACTCATCCTCAACAACCCTATTACATCTAGCGGGACGTCCTCTCTTCGGCGGAATCTGAGATAAAGACGAGAGAGAGATAAAACATAATGTAAGACAATCTATTTAACATAAGATCGCATACATAGGCAGCAAAACAATCCTAACATTAAGTTCTATATCAAAGAACGCTACGGTAGAACGTGGCAAGTCCGCATAGATCCTAAAGACTCTAGAACCTGATGCTCTGATACCATCTGTGACAACCCGCTATCCGAAATAAAGGGTGGCCAGCCCTATACCCCGATAAAATAGGAAATCATGGATAATATCATCTTCAGCATCACGACAATATACAAAGCATAAGGAATAACCACTCTATATTCCAGAAAATGGGTTATCAAAAACTTTGATTTGAAATAAAAAGGAAAAACATTTTCAACAACCCATCATAGAAATAGAGGGTGGAAACCCCCACAAGCGCATATAAGAAATCCCGAAAGGTACAAAGGACCGAATAAAGCTTCGGTCAATACCATTCATACAACATACATATAGCATCAAGTGTTACATAATAAATTCATTATACATATACAACAGTTTGGGAAACATGCCCGAATGAACCGAACATAACTAGAAACATTAACGGAGGCGTCTACTCAAAATCCCCTGAAACCCGCACAATGTCACGGCTCCTCAAAAACATGTGGAAGAAAAAGGTCATTACGGGCGACCATGCGGCGGAACACCTGAACGGATAATATAGATATACATATACAACAAGACAAGGAAAACCGGTCAGGGCCGGGTATATGTGATCAATAGATAAATGACAAGTATGATAATGATGCACCACTAAGCATGGATGATAGTCTAGCATGTTAACAGCATATAAGGAACTGAAACTAGTGAAGGACTACATAGAGTGAGATTCACAATAAAACAGAATTAAAAGTGCTTATAAGCCTTTATCATCTTTAATCATATTTCAATTCAAATATTCATTTTCCATTCCTTATCAGGAATATAATTGACATCATGTGCTCTATATGGCACTAATCTCAATAACATGCTCTTTGCGGCATAACTTTGCTCTTTATGGCATTAATGTTCCGTCGAGTCCAACTCGATAATTAGAATAGTCATAATTATAATTATAACGCTTCTAAGACCGCCCGTCCGGGTTTCCCCACTGAGCGCGTCCCTAAATAACCATCATCTTCCAGGGCCTAACATAAGACAACCTGGGATCCTATCGAAAGCGTCGGGAAGCGGCCATGAGCCTGCGTGGTAGCCAAGACCACACCCGGAATCTCCCTACCCCCGCAAAAAAACATACAACCATAATCGCTACCATGGCCTAGGACTATATCCACCCTGCATTCATTAGCTAGGGGGCTTCACCTATCGAGTAGACTTCCCTTAAGATGGTATTTAGAGAGGTGTGTAACATCCATTTTATTAATTTCCATAACATGATTAGTAAATCATCATTTACCTTAACAATTTCTCATTTTAATTGAATGTATAAGCTAATTCGGGACTAAGTATAAGTGGTACCGACATAGCATCCTCAAAAGGAATTTAGACTCCGAAGTTATCCCCAAGGCCTCTTTTAGGCTTTAATAAAAACCATCAAGTCAAAAGTAAACTCAAGTCGAATTCTAAAGTCTCCAAAATTGACCTTAATACATTCTAGACCCTTATAAACTATAAGACAAAAGTGATGCCTAAACATCACCTTAAATTCCCCCTTGAATGAATCTTAGATGAACCCTTTCGAGTCTAGGATGTCGTCCTAACTCAAATAGAACTCTAAACCCTATGTTTACTTCATTTAAGAAGGTCCCTAATCAATAATCCTAAAGAAAAGGGGTTAAAAAATGAAAAAAGAAAAATTTGGAAAATGCAGGGCTACCGAATCGATTCGCCCCCTTGGCCGAATCGATTCGGCCAGAAAGTTTGAGATTCTGCATAATAGCCGAATCGATTCGCTCAGAGGGCCGAATCGATTCGAATTGAAAATCTGGGTTTCTGCATAACTACCGAATCGATTCGGATAAATTCCGAATCGATTCGGTCAACAAGACCTGGGCACTGGAACTAACCGAATCGATTCGCCCAGGGGGCCGAATCGATTCGGGCCTGCGATTTTGCCAAGAAATGGCTAGGGAGTCTTGGACTCCATTTTCTACCCATACTCCAATTTCTTCCAACCAAACTCATATACCAACACTATAAAACATCAATGATGCTATTGATCATCTTAAAACCTCATGAATCATCCTTGAGTGGATCAAACTCCAAAAATACATAAGAAAACCCTAAGTTTTCTAAACTAAAATCAATACACCATTATCATAACAAATCATCTATCTCAAGACACAATTTAGCAAGTAAAAACTTGCCTTGATTCAGCAAATATGCAGTTTCCTTGGTGTAGTAGCAATCTCTCTCAATCTCCAAAGCTTTCTCTCTACTCTTCTCTTTTCTCTCTTAGGTTTAGGAAGGGATTTTGGGGAAATTAGAAGACTAAAAAGGCTTAAGTCGTGACTTAAGGTAAATGCCCCACTAAATTAACCAAAAGTGCGATAAATTAATACGCAATAGCATAATTAAAGCACAACCAGTCAAAAATGCCCAAAACTACAAAATACAATATGGTACATCATTTGACTATTTCGCACATTCCGGAATCAATTGCAACCTCCAAATTATCATTTGGACATTTTAAAATTCAATTTAGGTTCCGGTCTCATAATCAAGTCAAATATCATTTTATATTCAGATGATATTAATAAGCATGACATAGCAATATTTTCCCATAATTATGATATGTATGCAACCTCATAATAAATATTAACTTTTCTACATTGAATTTATCATTCCAATCATAACCCAACACTGGTCTCTAATTACTATACTAAGTAATTACTATAAAATACGGTCTCATAAGCGAGGGTTATTACAATTCCCCACCCAGATCGCATCTAAAACATTTGATAATAGTCGAATGTTGAGTTTTGATAAAGGCACTAAGTTTATTATAAAAAAAAATACGAACGTCGTTTCATGAGAAAAATCCAATAGTAATGCGTATAATCACCAATAAGGGAGACATAATATCGAGACACTGATCTTGTAGTAATAGTAGAGGGTCCTAACACAACATAATGAATGAGATCAAAGGGTGCAGAAGTAGAGGAAATACTTCTATTAAATGGTAAAGCTAAAAATTTTGCAAGTTTAGAAACACTACAATCAGAGATATCATGACAGTGCAAATCTCCTAATATTCGTGTAAAAGCTAAATATTTTAATCATGACCCTGAGACATGCCCAAGATAAAAGTTCCATAAATAAAAGATAGAAGAATATAAACTCAAATGAAAGGATGACAAGTCAACACTGAATGCTGCCACCATTGGTATATTGAGTTTCTACATGATGTACAATACCCCCCTCCTATGGCCTGTCCCAATCACCTTCTGAGGTCGTAGATCCTACACATGATAAAAGGTAGAAGAAAAGGAAATTGAGTAACTAGCATCAGATAGTTGACGAACATAAACAAGATTCATTATAAGATTATAAATGTGGTAAACATTAGAGAGAGATAAGTTGGGTGAGTCAATAGTCCCAACACCCATTGAAGGCATGGGAGTACCATCTGTAGTCATAACGGGCAACGAAGAAATGGGATAAAAAAGAACCAAAAGAGAAAGAATTTAACGACATGCGATTAGAAGTACTGGAGTGTAGAATCCAAATACATGAGGACTTACCTGGTGAAGAGATGGACATAACATGTGGCTATGTGAAAGAAACTTTTGAAAATGCTCAGCAAGAGAAGACATGGATGGAGTTGATGATGACGAACCTGATACAAATGAATATGATGGTGGTACAACTGCTGCAGGATTAGGTTGTGATGGTCTATATGAATGTTGCTGATATTGGTTGTTGGATTTCCAAGTAGAAAACTATTACTGAGATCATTGATTATTTGATTATTGTTGTTATTGTTGTAGTGCTCGCAACTTAAGGAACAGAAACTTCTAATGAACCTGGTCCTTATAACAGTTACATTCATCATTGAAAAATTTCGAATACGACTTGCTCTGATTAGTGGAAATTATTCGAGAGGAGGATGTGAAAACAAATGGATTAGGGTCCAAAGAAATGACCTTCCCTGATTGAGTCTTGAGACGAATCTCCTTGGCTAATAACTCGTGAATAGCATAATCAACAGTTAGAAGTGGGATACGATGAAGAATTGACTCGCGAAGACACTTAAAATCATCATGCAATGCCATCACAAACAGAACCAAACGTTGGTCCTACCTATTGACAATATATGGTGAAAAGGCCCATAATTCATCTGACTCTGTGAGAGCCAACTGATGCCAAAGATCAGCTATAGCAGAATAGAATTCCTGGATACTCAATTTTTTTTCTCAAGAGACCGAATATCGCCCTCCAACTGGTACTTTTTTACGAAATTAGATTGTGTATACAATCTGCCCAAATGATCCCAAACATCCTTTACATAATCATACTTAGCCAGCTGCAAACCTATGGAAGGCGCAACAGAGTTACTGATCCAAGTGATGATTTTTGAGTTATTTGATTCCTAAACATCCGATAACTCTACATATTTTTCAACGTTCATCTTATCGTTAGGCTTACTCAAATTTCCATTAATGTAACGCCAAAGCTTTTTCACCTTCAAAAAATTCTTCATAACCTAACTCTAATACGTATAATTTTTTCCATTAATCTAACACTAATCGATTACAACAAATCATTTTTTTCATGAGCCATTGCAAAAATAAATAATCAAATTGTACCCATACAGAACCAAATCGAACGAACTAAAAATTTAATCGATAAATAGGAGGGAAAACGATCATCAATACCTTCGAAATAGTCAAGCGAACAGAAAAAGATCTATAATCAATGGAAAATAGAATAGAGGGGTTAGGGTTTCATATTAAAATAAAACTAGAATATAATACAATGAAAAGAAGAAAAAATAATATATGTCCTACTACAATCACCTAAAAATAAAAGGGAAAATACTAAAGCACCCTTAATGCTAAATTAAATTCCAATAAAACTCTAATACAAACAATTTTGAAACAAAAAAAAGAGTTTTTGATAAAGAAAATTTCAAAATGTGAAACTTTTTCAAGGTCATTTTCCTGTATATAAGTCTACAAATTTTTATATGGGAGCTCACTTGATAGGTTTTTTTAATAATCTTCATAAATATCGAATAAAAACTACGTTCGACTGATAAATCACTCCACTAGCATCCACCTCTTCACCGTAGTGGCAAAGCTCAGAGCAAGGTCACCCATTATGCAAATGTCCCATCTCACTAGTTTAAGGTAGTTATATGGATTGGAAACTAAAGGACTGAAACAATAATTTATTCCAAGTTATTCTTAAGCAGGGTGGAGATTTAGGAAAGATATTTTATATTTACATAAGGATTGGGTCCTTTATATCCCTCATATTATATCTTAGATATCACAGTCGTTTGCCTTTGAGTTTTTTGATCTTGCATGTCCTATTTGGGTTAAAAGTAGCTAAAGAAGTCAACTATTTAATTTCTAAGAACTTTGTTTCGTGTACAAAGTACTTTAGCAATCCCAGACAACCTTAGAGAAACTCTAAGTCCGGTCATATATGCATTATTCACCATTACATTCAATATATGTTATATAAACACCTTAATAGTGAACGTAGGTACCGTAATAAATCAAATGGAACTGTAAGGACATATTTTCATAGGTTCGTTATAAATTTATTATGGCATATACCGCTACACCGTCGAAGAACATTCAAAGAGACATCTACATCAAAGATGGATCCGAATTACTCAAGTTCTTCGTCATTTAAGACTCCGCGAAGTTTTCTTTGGTAAGGTTATGTTTAAAATACCTTAACTTTTCACTTAGAGTTTTTGGGATATTTTTACAAAATATTTTCTAAGTGTTGGAGCGGACTTTTTCGTCAAAAAATTGAGAATGAGTATTTTTTCTAAGTGTTGAAGCGAACATTAAAATAAAAAAAAAATTCGCTTCAGTCGTTCGAGCGACATAGCATGTTGTTCGCGCGAGATAACATGTCGATCGATCTCGTTCGAACGATATTTGTGCTTCGTTCTAGGGACTTGTTAATCTCGTTTGAACGAGTTCTATTTTCGAGGCGACGCATTTTTCTATAAAACGCATTATTTGGTAACGTTTTCATTAAGAAGTCACAGCGTTTTGATGAACATAAATACTGCGAAAGCAGAATCCTTTTTTGGCTTCTTGCTTTAGGATTTTAATCCTTTTTGTTTTCAATTCACAAAACTCCCATATGCTTTAGTGAATTGTTTGGTGTTTAAGAACAACTTTGCTTTTGTTCAACCTCTGTGGAGAAGAGATCTCCATATTTGATCGGTGGATACCGAGCGTAGTCATTCTGCGTGTGGACGAGCCGAAGACGACGAACCGACGCCTGGAGGGTATTTCATTGCCTCTCGTATCTTTGAAGATTTGCGGAAGGCACTGTGCATTACACACTTGTGGGTGATTATCAGGTTGTATGTAAGTCAAAGGTCTTGTGAATTCTTCAAAGTGTTATAAAAGGTTTTTACCCGAAAGGGGTTTTTTCCTATATCGGTCGTCTTTATTTTTCATGCATGGTTTGAAAGATTTATCATACTTAGATTCATGTTTAGGGGCTGAATTAATAGACTCTAATTAAATAAGGTTTAATTGGAAACTTGCGAATTAGTTGAATGAATTATCACACAGTCGCACTTTTCAGAAACATTATAAATCCTTATGTCAATATTGTTCTAACTTAGAAACACCTCATCTTGCCTCAAGAAGGAATGCTTTGTGAGGTTAAGGACTAAACGAAATCCATCCCATTCAGGAAGAGTAAAACCCTATCCTTAATTATCAATATATTAAATTAGCTCATCCTTTCACTTATGTTACCAACTCATAGTTAGGATTAAACCATGTTAATTTAAGGTTCGTGCACCCTCTAAGAAAGCAATTGAAATTTAGCAATTTTGACATTAAAATATGGTAATGTGCATATATCTACCTAGAGTTAGAATTGATGGGGGCTTTCCAAATGTCAGAGAAGCTTGCATAGAGGTTGTTACCCAATAACTCACTTTAATTCAAATTAAATAAGTCTTAATCCTTTTACTTGCATAAAAACTCTTTCTCTCTCTCTCTCTCTCTCTCTCTCTCTCTCTCTCTCTCTCTCTCTCTCTCTCTCTCTCTTTATATATACTCCCAATACCATCAAATTAAACCATCACCGACTTAATCCTCCTTACCGCCGGTTATCCGCTCGATTGCACAAGACTGTAAAAAAAGTCAATGTCCCTTTTAGAGTTGAACATTGGGGTTTTCATTTCAGATTTAATTTTTCTCTCAAAATTAATTTGAAGTGTAGGCTTGAAAATGATATCTTCTCTGAGGGTAATATAGAGGATATATTGTTCCTTACTTGAGTCACATATTTTTAGTTTCAAAAGATTCTCTTATATATCTATATGGCAAAATATTTATTATTTCTCAAAAATGTTTTTTTAGTAGACACGGTTATTGCTATATTTGTCTTATGAAAGGAAGTTTTGTGGGGGTTCTATAGACCCCACTAAAATGGGGATTTATTCTTTAAAACAAAAAAGGCCTTGAAAAAATGAGATACATAGGTGAATTTTTGGGCATTGAATTAAGGCTCTCCCTGGGGTCAATAGAAAAAGGAGGGTTCATGTATTTTTTGTTATTTATTATGTTCAATACTTATTTTGTGAAACTGAAGGTTGAATTAGCAACTATTGAAGGTATAATGTGTTCTTGACTGCTCCCAGTACTTTTAAACATATTCATTGGCAAAATTTATTATATGCATATTGTGAAGTTTAATAGTTATATTATTGAATTGATTTCGTTTTGTTTATGTTCATTAGCAGAGGTGGATTGAACTACGTATTTGATTTTCATATAATAAAATTAGGCATTTTCTTGCGGAATAAAAACAAAGATAACACAATTTTCATATTATTTCACTTGGCATATATTTTAGTTCGATGTAATTGTGAACATATATATGGGTTTGGAGTATTTTTAAAAATTTTAAACATAAAAGGATTTCACCAAGATTTGTATTACAAACTACTTTTTCATCTTATTTTATTATAAGGGGGAATGATCTGCTTACTTTTTATTCAAGGTAGCTGAATAATTTAAGTTTGATGTGTTTGAACCTACTTCAGTTTATTTCTCAAGTTTTAATCAAATGGCATGTAGAAGTTTTCTTGGGTTTGAAAGCATACTCTTTCTTTCTCTAAAAATTTCCTCTCTCTACCACTAGGGTTTGCATGGAAACTACTATTGCCTCCAACATGGAGGCCACCATCCAAACCTATACTCTCCCCTCTAATATTTAATCTTGTTGCAAATATTTCAAAGGTCTTGGTTCCATCTAGATCTTTTGGTGATGTTGTTGGTAATAAAAAATCATCATTGATATCCCTTAAAAAGTAGGTCACTTTTGTGGCGAACCTGTTATTTTTTTTTTATCTCGGATGAAGACATTAGGAAGCTTATGGAACCATTCAAATTCATGTTTGTGGGTAAGTTTTCTTACGGGAAACCAAACATCAATGACATTTGCAAAGTTTTTTCTTCTTTTGGCCTTAAAGCTGCTTTCATCGCAGGGCTTATTGACCATAAAAATGTGCTTATTTATTTATTTCATAAGGAAGACTTCCATAGGGTTTGATCGCATGAGACTTGGTTTGTTAATAGATATCCTATGAGCGTCTTCAAGTGGACATTTGAGTTTTACCTGATGTTGAATCACCAATCTCTCATGTTTGGATTACTATGCCTTTGCTTCCCATTCATTTATACAATAAAAACAACACCTTCTCCATTACAAATGTTGTTGGAACTACTATTAAGATGGATATAGCCACATTCTCTTAATCTAGACAAAGTTTATCAAGGATTTGTGTTAAAGTGAATCAGATTAAGGAACATCCGACCAGGATGTGGATATGCAACTGTGAGAAAGGTGTAAGACAAAGACTTACCATCTTACAGTATTTTTTATGGAAAGAAAGGACATGAATAAAAGGAATGTATCTTCAATATGAATGAAGAAAGTCTAAAGGTGGATGATGTGGGTCAAAAGAGGAAAATTCATAAGGAAGAAGTTGCAGAGAAAAAAGAATCTATTAAGGAATGGGTGAAAATAAGTTTCAAGACTCCCATAATTAGAAAAGAAGACAAAAGTAATCAAGCAGTAGGAATAGATGATCTAGAGGGTACTAAGGAAGCAACAATTATTCATGCGAATGAAAGTAAGGAGGATAAAGTTGGACAAATAACCGAAGCATGTCAAACAATTATTACTCAAGAATCCACTGGAGATAAACAACCCACAGACATTAAAGATTGCAGTTTGGTAAACAACATTACCCTTAAAGACGTTCAAGAAGAAGGTTAATTTTTTTATTGATAATGCTAAAGAATGGTAGAAGGAATAACCATTTGAAGAGGTGAGAAGTAGATCCAAAAGGAAAAGAGTAAATAATAATGTTAATATTGCAAACAAATGGCGTTATATCACCAAAAGGAAGGGCAATGAAGGTCTTTTTCAATATCTCCCACTAAGCACCTAACTGATTAGAAGATGATATTATCAACTACAAAAACATCCCTTGATGCTCAATCCCAATGATTAATTATCTAATTTGGAATATAAGGGGAATTTAGAAAGAAAGGAGCTGTGAGAAGGTTTAAGAGGATTATTAGGACTTACAAAGTCATCATTCTAGTTATCCTAGAGCCTAAACAACAAATATAAGAGATTCAAAATTGTAAGACAAAATTAGCTTTTACCTACGATGAATCTAATTGTAACAATAAGACTAAGGAGGGAACTAGTGTTCACTAAATGGCTACTATAGAGTAGAGCCTTATAGTAACTAAAGATAGACAACAACTTAGGAAGAAAATAAATTACATCTGTGTGTATGATAAGTGCATAAAGATTAAAATATGGGACCTATAGAAGAATTTATCTACTTTGGACTCTATTGACCCATGGGTGGTTTATGAAGATTTCAAAATAGTAGCTTACTCTTGGGAAAAATTTAGAGGAACCTCAATTGATTTGGGTTCAACTATGGAGTTCTTAGAATTCAAAGAATGCAATGGGATAGAGAATTTAGGCTTCTCTAGTTCTACTTATACACGGTTCAATAGTAGGGAAGGTACAACAAGAATATGGAGTAGACTTTATAGTTTCTTGTTAAATCAAGAAATAATTCAGCTATGCAACTCAATAACTGTTAACCACTAGAACAAATATAACTAATACCATGTCCCTCTTCTAATGGTGATTAAGGACTTTATAGAGATGGTTACAAGACCATTTAAGTTTCTCAACATATGGATTAAAAAGGCATCTCTTAAGGAAGTAATAAGGTTTCATTAAAACTCCAATGTATCTACTAATCCAATTTATGCATCAGTGCATGGAGTATGGAAATATTTGGAGATATTTTTCAATCAGCAAGAGATGTGGAAGATATATTATTGTCAACAGATATGAAGTTTGAAGTTGATACTAGTGAAGAGAATATGGAGATATGGTCCAGAACCTCTACAATTTATGAGCAAAATCTAGCTATTGAGGACCAATTTTGCAGGAAAAAATCTCAAGAGAAATGGTCAAAGGAAGGGGACAAAAATTCTAGGTTCATTTATACTCAGTCACGGCTAGGAGGCAAAATTTACTCATCCACAAAATTAAAGATGAGGGGGGAAATTGTGTGGAAAGTGAAGAAGATATTATTAGGGAGGCTATGTTCCCTTTCAAAGGTGTTTTTGAAGTAGGTGAATTATATAGGGATCATGGCGAGTTCTTGCAATGTCTACAACCCATCATCACTGAAGAACAAAATAAAATTCTTGTTAAATTCCCAGAAGAAGAAGAAATTTTTGATGTTGTGAAGTATTTAAATGGGGATAATTCTCCTGGGATGGATTGTTATACCAAAATATTTTTTACTCATTAATGGTATTTGATTAGAAATGATGTGGTAAGGGCTATTCAAGGATTCTTTGCAGGTGTGCCTCTTCCAAAAATAGTAACTTCTTACCAAATTGCTCTTGTTCCATAAAAGAAAACCCCTAAAGATTTAATGATTGCAGGATAATATTCTTATATAACTTTTTCAATAAAATTTTCACTAAGATCATGGACATCAGACTTGGTAAAATTCTCCTAAATCTTATTTCTTAGAATCGGAGTGGTTTCATTAAAGGGAGGGACATACAAAAAATTATCCTTCTGACCTAAGAAATGTTTCAAATGATTAATCATAAATTTTTTGGAGGAAATGTAGTCATGAATCTTAATAGGGATAAGGCAAATGATAAAGTCTCTTGACTTTTTTAGTTCAAGTGTTGAGAACGCTTAGGTTCCGTGAAAGGTGGATTGATTTAGTGTGGAGGTTTATATCTGCCAATTTGTTTTCGATTATTATCGATGGTAGCCCAAAAGGTTTTTTCAAATCTAGCAAAGGATTAAAACAAGGATATCCCCTATCCTTAGACCTTTTTGTCCTTATGGAATAAGCTCTTTTTAGTAATCTCAACTTGTTAAATTCTCAGTAATCTTTCAAGTGTTTTAAAACCCCCATTGGATGCCCAAGAATAAACCATTTGGAATTTGCAGACGATATTTTTTTTTCTCCTGTGGTTATAGAAGATCATTTAAGCTTATTATGATGATGCTCATTAAGTATGAAGAGGTCTATAGCCATCTAATCAATAAACAAAAAGATCTCTTTGATTTTTTCTAATAAGATATGCACTTGAGCAAGTAGAAGAGTATAAGACTTAGGTTGTATGAGCATAAAACCTCACCTATAACATATCTAGATTGCTCTATTTACTCTAGAAGGAATAAATCTCTTATGTTTGAGCCTATTGTAGCCATAATAAGAGGTAAAATGTTGAGCTAGAAATTTGGGACTTTATCCATTAAAGATAAAATAATACTCATAAAGTCCGTCTTATGATTTATCCATATGTATTTATCAACAACTGTTATGCCAACCAAAAAGATCTTCCATGATATGGATAAACTCCTGGCAAAGTTTTTTGGAGCTCAAATGTTGGGGAAAAGAGGCGTCAATAGTGTAATTAGGGTTTCATTTGTAGGCCTACAAATGGAAGAGGGATAGGCATTAGGAAGATGGAAGATAATTGTAAAACATTTTATATGAAGTTGTGGTAGAAGTTTAGATGTGGATCTTCATTGTGGCCATGCTCATGGAGGCCAAATATTATAGAAACTCTCCCCCTTATAAAGTCAATAATATAAGGGGATCTCATACTTGGAAAATAATAATGGATGTTAGGAGTGAAGTTGAGTAATGTATAAAGTGGAGGATAACGACTGGAAATGTCAGTGCTCTATGGGAAAATTGGTTATCTCTTGGCTCTTTACATCAGTACACCACCAGAAGTGATTTGATTCAAGTTAAAGGCCTGAGGAATGACAACAATATTTAGGATAAAAAAATGCTCATGGGCATGTTTTCCCCTAATATTTATAACAAGATCTTAGAAACTAATAATAGGTAGCAGTGTCCTACTGATTAAAAGATTTGGCTAAGTACATCTACTAGGGAGTTAACTATATAATCAATATGGAACTTAATATGAGATTATCATATTTACTCCTAGGCTACCTCATTTGTATGGAATAAAGATCTAACTTTGAAGATAGATGTGTTCATTTGGAAGTTGTTAGAAGGATTTCTTCCTTTAGATGATAAATTTTATAGTATTGGATGGAAGGGTCCCTCAAAGATTAATTGTTGTATCCAATCTAAGGTTGAAAATCATCATCATTTCTTTGTGGGAGGTGAATTCTCTTTAAATCTAGGGAGCACTACAGTGGAGTGTTGTGAATTCCTATAACAGGACTACAGTTATAATTAGACTGACTCAATGGTGGATAAATTCTCCAAAGAATTTTATAGGACAATTTCAAATCAGAATACATGTTCTTATATGTTGGGTCATATGGGTTCAAAGGAATGATAAAAGTTTCATTGGCTCTACTGCAAATGTGCATCTGCTAACTATGAAAATCAAGCCAGTTCATTGTGAAGAAGAAGAATCATGTTCCTCAAGATTTTAATATTTACAATGCTATTGAATTTCCCCACCCTTCGAAAAAGTTTATTATGGTTCACAGGGGTCATCCTCTAAAAGAGTTATTAAAATTTAATATTGGTGATTGTTCTAGAAGTAATCCAGGTGAAAGTGGAGGGGGTATCCTAAATAAGACAGCTTGTTGTCCTTGGATGATTAAAGATGTGGTGGAGGATATTATGTATATTATAGAAGATTATCTAAAATCATTTGTTCATGTTTTCAGCGAAATTAATTGTCCAGCTGACTTCCGAGATAAATATGGTGCATTTATTGATTATTCATTCTCATCCATGAAATAAATGACTTTCATAAGTTACTTTAAGGAATGCTTAAAGTGGACAAGTGGAGTATTCCAGCTATTAGGTTTAATTCCTTCTAGATCTTTTCTAAGTTGTTTTAATAGCTTTCTTGTAAGGTCATTGCTTATAAAAAGCCTTATTTTATTGAAGTTGTCATTTCTTTTTTTCTTGTAAGCTGCTAAGATGGGACTCCCTAGTATGAATAAATATATATTTTTTAAAAATATACTTTAAAGTAGTAATGATCAAGGATTTCTCACTTAGTCATGGGACAATTTTACTTGTAGTGATTATAACCATATTTATTCATAAATTTTAGTTTTGTGGTGTCTAATTATTTATTCATAAATGATTTTAAGATATCCTAGTATTGATGAAACAACTTCCAAGGTGAAACTCAATGCCTAAGGTAATATAATGTCTAAAGAAATAAAGTCTACATACCATCTTACACAAAGCTATGGGACATCCCATGGATGATTCTAAATTGATTTACATATATTTACATTATTTTTTATGTTTTTAGTTTATGAAATTTTATATTCAAAATGAGTATCCATTTTCCTAATATGGTTATCCTACAAGTAACTTGGGTTTTATGGATAAAGACGGTTCTTTGAATTTCATGCCAAAGTTAGTTCTTTGCTAATATGCCACGTTACATGCGACGAAATTGATATACCAAGTGTGTACAGATTGAATGTATTGAAATGTTACATATTGCTAAATAAACTTATTGATTCGTAAAATCGAAATAACATAGGTGGGGTTAATGTATTATACTCTAAAATTTAAATTATAATTTCTTAAGATTAGTAGTGTATAAAGTTATAATATTATATTTCGATTTTCATCAGCATAACCACTATAAGTCAATTAATTTATGCAGGCCAAAACTTTATTTTTAATATAATATATTATTGTCTAGATTATAGTTACTAGTGGTATTAGTAATTTTATTAATCTTGGTTATGTTAAACTGTCAATAATTTTATTATTAATTTCCATGATTATACTTTTTAGCTATATTATTATTAATTTAACATTAGTAGTCTTATTAATTTATTACAATTACTATTATTAGTTATATTTGGTTTTCTTGGGCTATGAGGCACACGTACGCTAATTTTTCAATAGACGGTATGGGTTCATCAACTTGATGTGGGTGTGTAGGTGTTTTTACGGTAAAACAATTTGAATACAACTGCTAGTTAATTTTGGTTGTAATGCCATCGACACTGGTATAACTAGGGACTTTGACCAGCGAAGTAGGAGATAATTATATAAATTTTTCTTTTTTGTGAAATAAAATGTTTTTTAGTGTAAAAGTTAACAAATAGTTCCACTAAGATTTTCACATCTTGCCACACTTTTGTTTTCTAGTATTTTTATACGAGTTATACTTTTTCATATCGTAGAATGTTGTTAAATTGTTTTACAAAGTTTTGTAAGTTTCTTAAGATTAATAATTATACTTTATACAATGATCCAAGTATTGCCTAACTTTGCAACAGATATTAAGCACTGATAATTTAGCATATATATTATTAGTTACTTTAGGAACATGAATATCTACTTCTATAATAATACAAAGCATTAAATCGGATCCCTAACCAACCCTATTAAAATATTTATCACTAAAATAGCTCTCTAACAACCCTATTATAATAGCAACCCTATTAAACCCACCCTATTAAACCCACTTTATTACAATCATATTATAATACCAAAAACAAAACCACATCCATAACAATCCTTTTATTTTATTGTTCACTAATCTAGTTATCTATCCATCCTATTATAATACAGAGCACTAAAAAAACTCCCTAACAATCATATTATAATATAAAGCACTAAATTATCTCCCTAACCAACACTCCCTAGGGTAAATCCATGAACAAAGAATCGTATAATAAAGCCACATACATCCCAAGGTAGACCTTACAAGGTGTTCCCTAAGGACAAATGGTTCATAACAAATAACATAGCTCCTAGAAGGTAACCATAAGTGACTAAGGTTTAATTGGCACTCGTTAATAATATTAAAAAATTAATTCCCAATATAAAACCTAAGAACCTATGGGTACCCAAAATTAGAATGATGGGCCTGGACGAGTAGCCCAATTGTAGCGGCCCAAAGTCCAGGCCTCTTTTATCTTAAACCGATTATGATTTAGTCTCCTCCCACGTTCCCATTAAGGGGCACTCTAAGAGGAGATGGGAAACATGGAGGAGTCCCACACCCCCACTCATTAGAATGAACACGTATATAACAAACCCTAGGTACGGGGCAAAGGACACATTGTATTCTCTGTAACCACTCTTCGGAGAACACGAAAATAATACTATCTACACCACCGTGGATGTAGGCATCTTTGCTGAACCACGTACATCCTTTGTTGTGTGATTGTCATTTTGCATTCCTTATTTTTGCTTGGTGATTGCACTTCTCTTATCTATTTGTGTTGCATAATAATTGTCACCACAATTGGCGCCGTCTGTGGGAACATTTATCTTCCCTGAGAAAGCCCACACCAAAAAAGGAGTTTAAAATGTCAGATCATAGTAGCAATGATCCCTAAGTAAGGGATATTCAAGAACCACCTATTCCTCGCAGGATTCGATCTGAAATTCGGCATTCAGATCAGAGGGCTCGCTTAGAAAGGCCAACCTCAGAAGAAATCCAAGGACCATCAGGGTCCACGCAGATATCCAGACTGATTGATGCGTAAGAGGCAAGACTCCACGAGCAGAGAGAGTCTTCTCGCAGACATGAGGTCGAGAATAATCGCTTGAAAAGAAGATTAGAGAGACTGGAGAAAGAGCTCCGTCATGATACCAGGAGACGTTTGTACCGCACTCCTAGCCCTCAGGCGAGCAAGTCTCGTAGCCGAGGAAGGAGCCCCAGGCGAGGATCCCAAAGGATTGAGGGAGACGAGTCAGAGGACAACCTACGCAAGCAGTTGCGAAAAGCTCACCATTACCAGAGCCCTACTCGCAGCAACGAGAACATACGAAGTCTGGTCTAAAGGGAGATGGACCAGCATCCTTCCCATCACGGTACCAGATCGACCTAAGAACTCACTAGGCGAGCTCTTAAAACCCAAATGAAGTCACCTTTCTCGAGGGAAATTGAAGACGAAGAAGTCCCCAAGAAGTTTGCCATTCCAAGGTTCTAAATTTATGATGGAAAGACTGATCCCATTGATCACGTCAGGTAGTACCGACAGGACATGACCCTCTGGAACCATCGGGACGCACTAATGTGCTAAATTTTTCCCTCGAGCCTGCATGACGTGGTACAAAAATGGTTTGAAAGGCTCCCCCATCGGTCCATCAGGAGTTTCAAATCCCTGGCCGAGCTATATACGGCCCGATTCATTACTAGTAGATCCCATCCCAAAAGGATGGATGCTTTGCTTACAATGAAGAAAATCCCTCAAGAGACCCTCTGAGACTACGCAAAGAGGTACTGGGAGTTATTCAACGAGGTCGAGGATTGCTCGGAGCAAGTGTCAATGGCCTCTTTTAAGATTAGGCTACCCAGATCCTCCCTTCTATACCAGTCCCTGACAAAATAAGAGGCTATGACTATTGATGACCTAATGGCTCGCATCGAGAAGTACGCTAACGTGTAAGATGTCACCCACCTCAGTACAGGGCAAAACGATCGAGCTAAACTCACTACCAAGGGCAGTGACAAAACTGAGAACCAGAAGAAAGGAGTAAAGAATGGGGGGAAAATGGCTCCAAAAAACGGAGGCAACAATGATGCGTCGAAATCATTTCAGGCGGTCAACACCGTCTTCAAAGAACTAATTTACAAAATTCTTGCAAAAATCAAAGACGAGCCATTCATCAAGTGGCCCAGGAAGATGGGAGGAGATCCTTCGAAGAGGAACAATGCGCTGAGATTCGCCTTTCACAAAGAGGGAGGACATAATAATGGGCATTGAAAGCTCTTAAGTCCCACCTCGAAGATCTAGCCCAATCCGAGCATTTGAACGAATTCGTGGAGAAGAAGGCAGAGAAAGCGGCTGCCAATAGAGAGGCGAGACCAGACAATGTGCTCGACGATGATGCTGGACATGAGTTCGTGGTAATTCATGGGGCCTCTGATGCCAGACAGATCTAGGGAAATTCATCTCAAATGGAGATAAAGAAACTTACAGCGGTGATGCAAGATTTTTCAGATCGATCTAGCAAAGTCAAAGTTAGGAAAGCGTCGACGAGCAGAGGACGTCAACTATATTAAGCATATTGTTTTCAGAGATGAAGATCTGGTGGGAGTGAGAACCCCACATCACGATGCTTTGATCATTACCCTCAGGATAGCTAACTTTTACGTAAACAAGTTTCTCATCGACCAAGGAAGCTCATCCAAGGTAATGTATCTCGACTTATTCAGAAAATTGAAATTAAGCGTCACCGACCTAAAGGAAGCTACTGTCCCTTTAGTTGGCTTCGCTGGAAAAATAACTATGCCCCTGGGAAAAATTGTACTACCAGTGCGCACGGGAAATGTCTCCAAAATGATTGAGTTTTTGGTGATTGACATCGACTCGCCATACCAAGCCATCCTCGGCAGAGGATGGCTCCATACGATGAAAAGAAGTCTCCTCGACCTATCATCAGAAACTCAAGTATGTAACCGAGCAAGGAGTAATGGAGATCCACGGTGATCAAGCGATGGCAAGAAGGTGCTTCATAGAAGCCATCTAACCGAGGCCAGAGAATAAGGTCGATAAACCCAGTGAGAAAGTTGAAGAACAAGAGGGTCTGACACCTTCTAAATAGCAATTAAAGTACGGAAGACCCGGAGTAGAGGAAACCAGGACCCTCCCCTTTGAAAGAGTCGTCGAAGACCTGGTAGAGGTTACAGCTGATGATAGCGACAGTAACAGATTTTTCTTGATTGGAGCTTCTCTCACTAACAACGAACATAACGAATTGACAACTCTACTAAGACGCAACGTAGATGTTTTCGCATGGGAACCATACGAGTTGCCTGGAATTGATCCTAGCATGGTTTTTAATCAGTTGCACGTCAATTCTACCTTCAAACCAATCACACAGAAGGCACGACGAACTGGACTCGAGAAGGCAAAAGCCCCAGAAAATAAAGTAAAAAAACTGCTGGATGTAGGATCTATACGGGAATTACAATTCCCCGGGTGGTTATCCAACCCAGTACTAGTTCCAAAAAGAAATGAGAAGTAGAGTGTTTGCATCGACTTCACTGACCTCAACAGAGCGTGCCCTAAAGACAGTTTCCCCATACTAAAAATTGACCAGATGGTAGAAGCCACTACAGCTCATGAGCGAATGAGTTTTTTGGACGCATACTCAGGGTATCATCAGATCCCTTTATATGCCCCAGGCCAAGATAAAATAGCATTTATCACCACAGTTGGGTTATACTGCTACAAGGTCATGCCCTTTGTGCTAAAAAACGCAGGGGCAACCTACCAGCGACTAGTCACCAAGATGTTCAAAGACCAGATGGGAGACACCATGGAGGTCTACATCTATGACATGCTCATTAAAAGCAAGAAGAGAGAAGACCACCTTTCAGACCTATCAAAAACCTTCAAAATCCTTAGGAAATACCGAATGAAACTTAATGCGAGTAAGTGTTCTTTCGGTGTCCAGTCAAGAAAATTTCTTGGGTACTTGTTCAGTAAGAGAGGCATAGAGGCTAACCCATACCAGATCGATGCAATTAACATGGTACAACCTCCTCGAATGATCCGAGACATAGAGAAGCTCACTGGCATGCTCGCTGCCTTAAATCGCTTTATCTCTAAATCCTCCAAGAAATGCAAGCCTTTCTTCAAGCTTCCAAAGGGGAACAAAACGGTAGAGTGGAACCAAGATTTCTTGCTGGCCAAGCAGAGGTACCTACCCCTAGAGAAGCTCGCCTTTGCACTAGTAATGGCTTCGAGGAAGCTGAAGCACTATTTTGAAGCCCACACTATAATCGTCCTTACATCGTACCCCCTTAAATAAATCCTGAGGAAGGCAGATTTTTTGGGCAAACTATCTAAATGGTCAGTCGAGCTCGGACGATTTGATATCCAATTTCAACCAAGGAAAGAAATCAAGGGGAAAGTCCTTGCTGATTTCATAGCCGAACTCACAGGCGAGCAGCCTTGCACCCAACCACAGCTATCCAAATAAAAAGGGAGCTACATGACAGAGGGAATTTGGAAATTATTTATTGATGGAGCCTCCAATTCAAAAGGGGAAAGCGTAGGCATCGTTCTTATCACTCCAGAAACTACGATCATCGAGTAGGGAATTAGGCTTGGATTTGAAGCCTCCAACAACTAAGTAGAATACGAGGTCCTGCTAGCCGGTCTCCAAAAAGCACACACTTTGGGAGAAAAGCAATTACAGGTGTTTGGCGACTCACAATTAGTCTCCAATAAGATCAGCAGGGACTACAATGCAAAAGATGAAAGAATGGCAGCCTACCTCACCATGGCAAAAAGGCTATTTGCTGGATTTGAGGAAGTCAATGTCTAGCAGTTCCCTAGGGGATAGAACAGCCATGCTGACGCCCTAGCAGACCTAACCTCAGCAATCGATTCTGACTTAAAAAGAGACATCCCCATCGATTTCCTCGCTCATCCAAGCATTAACCGTGACGGAGAGTTACCAAGCGCGGAGCAGGTGCTCCATATTATGTCAGTACCTAGATGGATGGACCCACTAAAGGATTATTTGCGGGATAGCACGCTTCCATATGATAAGAAGACTGCTCATTAGATAAGAGTCAAAGCTTCTCGCTTTCACTTATCTCCTGAGGGCAAGCTATACAAGAGATCATTTTTCGGTCCCTACCTAAATTGTGTTCACCCAAAGGATGTCGAGCAAGTTCTACATGAGCTTCACGAAGGAATCTGTGGAAGCCATATTAGAGGAAGATCCCTGGCTTTTCGAAAAATGAAGGAGGGTTATTGGTGGCCATATATGCAAATGGACTTTGAGGCATATGTCCACAAGTACCTAAAGTGCCAGCTTCATGCTCCTATGGCCCACCAACCTACCAACGACCTGAAATCATCATCCAGCCCCTGGTCGTTCGCCCAATGGGGGATAGACATCGTAGGACCACTTCTAACCGCCACCGGCAGTCGTAAATATCTGCTGGTCGCAACCGACTACTTCACCAAATGGATCGAGGTAGAACCCCTAGTGAACCTTCGAGATGCCGATATGATATGGTTCATATGGATAAATATAATCACCCATTTTGTCATCCCTAGAACCGTCATCACCGATAATGGAACACAGTTCGAAAGTGGCTCTTTTCATAGTTTCTGTAATGAACATGGAATCAGACACCATTTCCGCTCAGTGGCCTACCCTCAAAGCAATGGCAAAGCCGAGGCTTCCAATAAGACAGTGATCGACAGATAAAGGAAGAGATTGGAGCGAGCCAAAGGAGCATGGGTAAATGAATTACCACATATTTTATGGGCCTATGGAACCACTCCACGACGAGCAATGGGAGAAACCCCATTTTCGCTGACATATGGTATGGAAGAAGTCATCCCACTAGAAGTCGACTTTCCAACAATGATGTTCAGCCTTGTTGACCAAGGCCATAATGATGCAGCATTGCCCGCTGAGCTCAACCTAGCCGACGAGTACCGAGAGCTAGCCCTGTTAAAACTAGCGAGCTATTAGCAACAGCTCGCGAGACACTGTAACAAGAGGGTCAACTCGAGCACATTCCGAGTTGGGGACTATGTCCTAAGAAAAGTCCTGGGCAGAACAGTGAAACCATCAGACGGTAAGCTAGGGCCAAACTGGGAAGGACCATTCAAGATAACAAGAGATAATCTGCAAGGCCCCTATCGTTTAGAAACAATAGAAGGAAGAGAAATCCCCCGAGCATGGAACGCAGCAAATCTCAAGAAATTCTATTTTAGACTCTTCTTTTACGCTTTTACACAACCAATCTCAAGAAATTCTATTTTTAGATTCTTCTTTTATGCTTTTGTTGTGGAGCTATCAACTCATTTTCCTTGTCATTAATGAAAGATGTTTAACGGCTGCGTTCTAATGAATAACATTTATATAAACTTTATCACACATCTTTTCCAAATGACAGGCACATTGGTCATTACACCATAGCAGGGAAATCACCCTCCTCAGGCTTTTGTTATGAAACACGAAAGACCTCTTAGCATTGCCGCTGGCAATATATGAAGCCTTACAAGAGATCCTTAGGCAATATGGCCAAATTAATGTTGGTCGCTAAACCATCTTTGGTTGAATAAAATCCTGATTGGATAGAGCATCCAACACCTGGTGTGTCCTTACCAATTGCCACACTTAGGCCTAAGGCAGTGTGACTACACGACCTAAAAGGTAAAGTGGTGCACAATGGTACCTCGATAGTGTGCTGGACTGGAAGGACATTAGTATGATAATACAAATTTAGAGATCATAAAGGAGCGAGAATATGAAAAAAATAAAGCACTTGTTTAGTTGACTAAAATAGCCCAAAACATAAATTGTATATTAATCCACCATATTTATAACAAGTACAATACATGTTTAGTCGACGAGCTGGCCGAAAACATTGACATAACATCACTACAGCACAAAATACATAAAGTAACAACTAGAAAAATCTCAGTGGGGATGAGGCCTCTGAACGAGATAATCATCCACTTAAGCCCTTCGACCATTATCAGGAGTAGGAACCAACTCTTCCTCGGCTTCGTTAGCATCTGACTCCAATAGCTACCGAGGGATAGCATCGATGGGTATCCACTGATCATCTCTCCGGTAGGGATTGGGCATCCGAGTGGAAGGAGATATTTCGTGATGATACCAGAGCATAGAGTTCCTTGGAACCTGCATCTCCTTCAAAGCACTCAAACACCCCCTAATGAAGGCGAGCTCCTCAAATTCCATCAGCCTCGTCGGGGCATCCAGCCAACCCTGGTCATAACCATCGGCCCATACTCGCCGAGGTCCTTTTATAAACAGATAACACAGCCGAGTAACGTCCCTTTGGATCCCAACAGCAACCACATATGCTCGCTGGACGTCACCATGGAGCTCCTCCATTTCACTATCTGAATGCCTGGTTCTCCTACCATCTCGCGAAACGAATGGACCAGTGGAACCTCGCGGCACAGGGGGAACGTCGCTCGAGCCATCCCTAGCTCACGTCGATGAAGAACCTCAAAGCACAGGGGGAACTTCGCTCGAGATAGACCTAACTTGCATTGATGAAGAGCCTCACAACACTACAGGAACGGTGCTCCCTAAGACGCGATACCTCTTTCCTTAAAGATTTATTTTCTTCCTGAAGCATCTCACCAACCTGGTTGATCTCAGAAGCATCGAGAAGTTTTGTTCTCAACGCATTCACCTCTTCTTCCACTGAAGCACCAACCTTTTCCATCTCCTGGAGCATGTCCTTCAACTTGGCCACATGCTCAGACTGATCCTTATACTTTTGATTCCTTGACCTAAGAGATTTGCAAAGCCTAACAAAGGTCTGGCGAACCTGAGGACTGGAATTAGGACCAAGAGTCCTGCCTAAATGAGATGTGGTAGGAATATACTCTTCTACATCAGTTAACTATAAGACATAAAAGGGCAATGGAGAGAAAAATAAATCAATGCACTGGAAAAAGAAGCCTTTTCATTTCATTAATAATAGTCAAAGTACATCGAGCAGAAATTGGGAAAATTACAAGGAGAAGTACAAAATAGTCCTAAAAGTAGATTAACTAGAAACCTCAGGCTTCCAAGAGGTGGTTGGCTTCTTCCCCTTATCAAAAGAAGCAGAGGCATGCCCCTCTACATGGATGCCCTCAGTCGCCTGGGCAGGATAAGCATCGATAGGAATTATTTGGCAGGCAAGATCAACACCCTCAATGGATGGGGCAGGGGATTCTTCGTCCATAGTTGGCTTCGGACCCGGGTTATGCTCATCGAATAGAGGAGATTCAGAATCAACACCAGCAGCTAAGAGAGCCTTATTCCAGACCTTCTTGAAGTTCAGACGGCTGATATAGCCTATCTGAACCTCGGTATCTTTGTAAGCAGTAGTCCACCCGGAGTTGTATGAATCTTCCTTGATGGTGGCTACCTGGGACTCTTTATCTTTTAATTCCTCAGTCAGAACCTTGTTCTCCTCCACGACATCCAGCTTGCTCGAGCCGACCAGGTCATAAGCCTTCCTCAGCTCGTTCAGCTCCTTAACTGCTGCCTCCCTCTCTAGATTAAAATTGACAAGGGCCAGATCAGAGGAAGCCCTAGTGGCATCACAGTCTTTGAATCAGCCTACAGTTGAGAACCCTTGACTTCTAGAGCGGACTATTGCTGCTCTAGATCGCCATTCCTTCTCACTAGCTCATCGCGAGAGCGATAGAGCACGACAAAGTCAGTCACAAACTGGCATAAATAAAAAAGAGATCAAGAAGGAGAAACATGTAAAACTTGTTGAAAATTAAAAAATGGAAAGGATCTTACCAAGGCTAGCCTCTGGCTAGCTTGTAGGTAAAATTAATCAGACCCCAGCAACCTCTGGCAATCTGCAGGGAGAACTGCCCTCTCGACCAGCACAGGAGCCAGCTGAGGAGAAATGACAACTGAGGCCCCCTCGGGCAAAGAAGACACTAGGACCAAGGCTTCCCCAACCTTTGTCCTTGACTCCATCTTTCTCCTCTCTTCCTCTTTCTCCTTCTCCACCCTCTTCCTCTCCTTCATCCTCTTCTTCTCCTCCACCTTCTTTCTTTCCTCCTCCTTTTTTCTCTCCCTCTCTCTCACCTGCTCTTCTTCTCTCTTCTTCTTCTTTTGCTTCTGAGTAAAAGATCGAGAGCTAGTAGCTACAGCCCCACTATTGGACTTCTGCTTCTTTGACCTCTGAGCGAGGAGCACGTGATCGTAATCATCATCATCCCGAATCAGGTTTTTCCATAGAGGCACCATCTCCTCGTCTGAACTACTGGATGAGATCGATGATTCTCGAACTTTATAAACTTCCCCCGAATCAAATGAGCTACTACTACTGGAGCTCCCTTCACCCAAATTTCCTCTAGTACTACATGCGATATCACTGTTAGAGCTGCTCTCCTCCTCATCCAACTGAATAGGGTCCGCAACTGTCTCTTCAGAATTATCAAACTCAGGGATACTTTCCATCGACCTTGCTATAAAACTTGAACCAATGTTCTGATATTTAAGGAAAAAAGCATTGGACCGGGGATGCTCGCCGTTAGCTAAGGGCTCCTTAATATTCCAAGCCTTGACCAATTTAGAGAGGCGAACCTCGCTAAGAGCAGGTTCCAAGTTCTTCGACTTCGCTGAGGAAAAAATAGGGAAAAATCAGAAAGATCACAAATGAACACAAATTAGAAGAACATAAAAAAGTCTACCTATGTATTCTTCCCCATGAAAGGGAATAGAGAGCCTGTCATCCCTCGACCCCTCAAACTGGGGAGAAAATTGCTAATTTTTAGCAAGGAATCCCTCTTGACAATAGTCCTTATGGAATCGGGTAGGTTTACTACCAATACCCTATCAGGACTCCTGGCTTTGAGATAGAGAACACCAGAACTATTCCGAGAAAAAGAATAGCAGCAATAGACCTCGGCGAGCCCTAACTTAGTGCCATATAATTAGTTTATTCTATGAACAATATTGATTATCTTCCACACATTGGGCGAGCACTGTGGGGGAACAATGTTGAAATAACCAAAGAATTGCAAGAATAGGTTATTGGGAGGAAAATTAAGTCCCCCTTGGGAAAGCAGCAAGACATGGATCGAGTGGGCATTCTCTATCTCTCTAACGTTTCTAGGGGGAGAGGCACACTCAATCTCTACCCACTCAGGAGTGTTGTAAAACTTCCTAAACTCAGAGATCGATTTTTTACCAATCTTTGCCATTGAAAAACCCTAAAGGAACTACAAATTCAAAGAAAAAAACACAAAGAGAGGGAACATGAGACTTACAAAATGAAAGTTTGACTTGAATAATGGAGAATCACAAGCCCAAACGATGAAGAAGATCGAAAGCGATGAAAATGAAGACTGGGTGAAGAGAGTGTGAATCACTAGAGCTCACAAGAAATGAAAGAATGTTGAGAAGGTTGAAACGACTGTCGAAAAGTGGCTGCTCTAAATAAAACCTTAAAGTGTTACTAATCATAGTACACAAACCACGAAGCGGGTGCCGCCAGAATGAGTCCTCAAATTTTGGGAAAAGTTACACGATATACAACTCAGCCATTATGACAAATCATTTAAGTTTATTGAACCCAAAACTTAGCCCAACAAACTTAGGGGCAATTATGGGTACCCGAAATTAGAATGATGGGCCTTGACGAGTAGCCCAATTGTAGGGGCCCAAAGTCCAGGCCTCTTATATCTTAAATCGATTATGATTTAGTCTCCTCCCAAGTTCCCATTAAGGGGCACTCTAAAAGGAGATGGGAAACATGGAGGAGTCCCACACCCCCACTCACTATAATGAACATGTATATAACAAACCCTATGTCTGGGGCAAAGGACACATTGTATTCTCTGTAACCACTATTCGGAGAACACAAAAATAATACTATCTACACCACCGTGGACGTAGACCTCTTTACTGAACCATGTACATCCTTTGTTGTGTGATTGTCATTTTGCATTCCTTATTTTCACTTGGTGATTAGGCTTCTCTTATATATTTGTGTTGCATAATAATTGTCACCACAGAACCCAACAGTTTCCAGAACTATTGGATGGATTGATTGGTTCACGAAATTTCCCAAATTCACTTAATTCAAACTCAATATGCTAAAATCATTTTCATATGATACAAGACCTGTTTCGAGGTCTAAATCCGTTGAAATTAACATCCAAAACATGAATTTAATAAATGTAGTGTAAGTTAACAATGAATTATATAAACTCAATACAAACCATAGCTATTTAATCATTGATTTGGACCATCATCTTCACCAACTTAATATAACGAGTCGTAAATTTGTAACTGAGACATGGATTATAACATGGGCTAATCTTAAATTTCAAATCTAACATGGGGTACCATATTAATTGTACCAATATCATAATTTCTCATAAAACTCTATTTAATTCATTCAAGGCTTCCACATCAATTTTCTCATCAACTAGATTGTAAATTCCAACAATTATAAAAAAATTTAGAGTTAAGATCAACATCTTAACTTAGGGTTCTAATAAAAATAATACTTACCCAAGGGAGAAGAGTAAAATGAATTTCTTTCCCTATTTGGTGTGAGGTGAAATCTTCCAATATATCCTCCCAGCTCTAAAACTCCTTCCCTACTAATTCCTCCCAAGTTTATTTCTCTTTATGGATGTTAGGTTTAGGTTATATTTTTTTATTATGTTGGTCTAATATAATCTTATATTAATAAAAGCTATAACCTACATGCCCTCCTTAAATATAAAAGAGAACATTTGAGTCGTTGAGTCATTCGACCCGCATAGGCATCATACGTTTGAGTAAGGCACATTCATTTAGATTAGATGAACTTTTGAATTTGAAGATAATGCGAGGCACTAAAAAAACGCGAGACTTATTTTGCCACATTCTTTAAATAACATATTCGTTTGGTAGTTTTGTGAAAAAACTAAAGCGGAAACAAACATGTGCATGCTTTTCAAAATGTGCATTTTAAATTGGATGGACAAGTTATATTTTTAGTCAGAGTGTTTGTGTAAACCTTCTTGGGAATTAACCTAGCTTTTTGTGCAATGTGTGAGGCCTTTTTTGAATTTCAGCCTCAAAAAGTTCACATGGTTTCTCATAGGACACGTGTGCATGGAACCATCCACATTGGCCCATATTAACCCATGCACACAACTGTACCATGGTTTCAGCACTGCCTGAAATTGTGCATACAAGAAAACTCAGCCATGCACACAGAGAAGTTGATTTTTGAAAAGTTTCGATAAATAGGTCATTTTCCCTCACATTTAAAAATATCTTATAACCTCACAATTAAAAAACTTTTCTCAGTATATTTTTGAGGTTCAAATATATCCCTGCTTTTGTTGTTTTACCAAAATCCACTTGTTCCTTTTAGAATTATTCAAACTTCGATCTATGTCTTGATCTTTGATTTTGTGAGAGAAATGAGAATGCTTTTTGATCAGACCTACACTAGCTTATTCAATTCAAACAACCAGTCTTTGAATTTCATGATCTATCACTCCTATATCTGAAATTGGAGGTGCTTTCATTCATTGGAGGAATTCGAGCATGTCGTGATTTCAAGGAGAAGAGTGGAGTTTCTAATTCGTTTTATGGTGCTAAGAGTGGATACCTATCTTATATGGGGGGAAGTTCAAATTTAATAGATAACTACTCGTGATAGCATGAGTGAGAGGTACATTATTTATTTGAGTGCGTGGAGGGTTTTTACGCCTTGGTGGTGGTGTGTGTGTGTGGGGGGGGGGGGTCCTCTTCAAATGTCTTGTGGATGTTTTTGATCATTATTTGTTCAATTTCACACTTTTATCACACATTACTTATAGATCATATCTAGATCTAGTATGATGAGTTAAAATTAAGATTATGTGTTGAATTCTAGTTATTCTCTCTCTATATACGTAATTAATCTTGTTGTATAGTTAATTGAAGACATGCATCATATCACCTAGTTAACTTATCTTATAGGATAATTTAAATTGCAAGAAAACATGTTTTTAATAAGAAAATGTCAATGTTATACGATATAACCTATTCACCCCCTAGGTTTATTTTAGGTTGAATAATTTTGATATAAACATGCATCCTCGAGAGGAATTAAAGCAGTTGCTCTTATTTTTTTATTCATGTTATTAAGCTGTGTAAGAGAAAAATTTATGATTCCTCATTATGTATTTTATTTTAGCTTTTGTTACATCTTCCTCATCATGTAACTCTCAAGAACTTTAATGTGAAGACAATGATATGACAAATATTACACCCCCTGCGAAGAACTTGGAAGTCATGCACTGAAGACTTATTGTTGCGGACTTACAAGTACATGCCGTGGCTTTACATATTACAGGGTGCGGCCCCAACCTGACTGTTTAGCTGGTCGCATCCCTCTCATTCACAATAGTGACACAACATATACACCTCCTATAAATAGAGGTCCAAACCTTGAGATTGGGGGCTTTGAGTTCCAGTTCTGGTGTTGATCTCTAGATCCGAAGCTACTACACTTGGCGAAGCTCTTCCAAACTCTCTACATACCCCAAACACAACTTAGGGGCTACTTGACTATTATCACACCGACTCTCTGGAGCTACTAAAGACATGTATTATCCTCTCTCATCTACATTGTATTCCTATTATGGCATTGTAAACCTGCACTGCAACACATATAATGAGATTGAGGCACCAAAGTGGACATAGGTTCATTTTAATAGCCGAACAACTCTATATCTTGCATTTTCTCTCTTTTTACTTACTTTATGTTTATTGTGTACATGATATGATGTTGTGAGTATGACTTGTGTCCGATTTCTCTCATCAACATTTTGGCATCGTCTGTGGGAAATGAGGCATTTCAATCTTCTTTCTCTATATTTTGGGGTTCTTAACACCTTATTTCATTCATGGGTATCCTTTGGGTTATCATCTCATGGGTAAATTTTGGTTATTGAATGCGTATTTTGTATATACACCCTTCAATGGGAATCGCATATGTTCAAATTTGTTCATGGGTATGCTTTTTATTACCTTAGATCTATTTTACATACCCCGATGATGTTACCGCACCTAGATAACGCTGAAAAAGGCAAAAGGAAGTAGCCTCGCAAAGGTAGGTAACTAGCGATGAGTTTTATTTTCGCATTTTTCCAGTTTTCCCCCTTATTACTATATCTGGTTGATTTCTTTATATCTCTTGCACTACTCACTACTGTTAATTTTGTCTTAGAATATATATATATATATATATATATATATATATATATATATATATATATATATATATATATATATATATATTAAAGTCTAACAAAGATGAAATGGAAGGAGAGTCCAACCAAAATGCAGAGATAAAGGATGAGATTGTGCAGCTGTAAAACCACCTCAACCACTTGTATGATAGCCATGCCTCACTCTATACTCAGGTCGATTTTCTGACCCAAAGGGTACTTATGCTAGAGGCCGCGACACCTAGGGTTGCATTTTAACCATTACTATCCCAGCACTAAAGCCCCAGCCCCGGAGGCAGCAGACTAGAACCAAAGGAGGAAGATATAGAAGGTAAAGAAAGGCTTTGAGGCCTACACACCGTTGGCCTATGAGATTGAAGATATCTTTGAATTCATTAAACATGACAAGTTGTTGAAGTTGCTAGAGAAGATAAAGGATCCTCCCCACAAAAGGAATCGGGCTTAGTGGTGCAAATTTCACCAAGACCATGGCCATGACACAAGAAAATGTTTTACGCTGAAAGATGAAATTGAAAGGCTTTTGAGGCAGGGAATGCTGCATCGATTCATAAAGGATGCATGAGGGATGCATCCACTCTCAAAACTGCTGCGACCACTTATCTAACAGGCTGCATGCCTCACTTCTGCATATGTTCCTGCTATCTATTTTATATTGAAAGCTTTAATAGAATGTTGGCTTTAAGATTTTGTATCCTTCTAACAAAGTCATGAATATATGCATACATGAATATATGGAATTGGTCTTACTTTGCCATATATTATGTCTTGTGTCTTCATTATCCTTTATCTCATCAACGACTTTTTGTCTTAAAATAGATTTAAAAATGAATACAACATATTATCTAGGGAAAAACTATCTTAATGGGATCATAATGCCCTCCGTGACGCCTAGGCATATGAAGGCATATGGTAATTGAAAATTACGAAAGCAACTCTCGATAGAATCTATCTAAATTGGTTCACAATGCCACTCATGGTTCAAGGACATATTCTTATATTCATAAGGTCAACTATCCTTTGGAATATTCTACTATCAACTTGAAGGTATCAAATTACCCTCTTTCAGCTTTTAGAATGCGTATATTAGCCTTGAGAGGCTTGAAAATGTCCCGAATATTATCTTGGAGAAGCTTCATAATACCTAGCCCGAGGAGGCCTGAAAATGTACCATACATTAGCCTGGGGAATCTTGAAAATTTCTCTTATATTAGTTGTGGGTGTCTTAATAACTTAACCCTTCCTGGGGAGGCATTAAAATGTCCCTTACGTCTACTATAGTCCATTTTAAGGGGGCGAGGCTGTGACAACCCGAATATAATTATGATGAATTATATTTAAATCATGATTATCTTATGTGATATGAATAATTTGATATTAGTATATCTAATGTTAAGTGATTATGTTTATTATAATCCTACTTTCATAAATCATGAAAGGTCGAATTATTTACAAACACAAATTTTGTTGTTTTTCCTAGAAATATTCCTGTTAGAAACTAGTTTTGACATTTATAACATTATAAATGACTTGAGGTGAAAACTAGATAGTTGTATAAATGTGAGTTAGGGTTGTAATACAACAAACAAATCATCAAATGGATGCCCGAGTAAAGTGTTATACCAAATTTAAGAACAAAGGGCAAAGCTGTCCATTCCCTTTAAATGGTAAATTGTCTTTTATCAAACCAAATGTTTTAAATTGATTGGTTGGCTTGGGAGGCAGCCTTGGCCGACTTAAAACCCTCCCTATAACATATTTCTTCAGTAAAACAAACCCTAGGTTCAGTTTCAAGTGTTGTTAGCTTGAGGAAATAGAAAGTTGATGTTTAGGAAGAAAAAGTGAGGAGAAAAAGTGTTGAAAAATCTGTGGAAATTACGTAAAATCCCCGAAGGTAATCCAAATTGAAAATCTAGTTATTTATATTATATTACTGATTTATATGATACAAATAATCATAGGTTTACTAAAGTTTCAGCCCTTTATATGTATGTATGGTTATATGCAGGTTTATGTTAAGTTGAATGTAGAAACCCTTAAAATTGCTTTGTATTGAAACCCCTTGTATTCAAACTTGTATATCTATTTGTGTACTAACTTTAATTGAGAAATTCAAATTGGATATTAAAGTAGACTCATATATTCATATCATATCTTAAAATTAGAATTTATCTCCTTGTGGTTAGGCCGTAATGACGATTACAAGTTGGTACATGGTTTCTGTTTTTAAACTTCATTTCGGTATGCCCTGAGTTTAGTCAAGCTTTTGAGATAGAAAATGAAGTCAAAAAATTATGAAACTTTAATTATGTACTATTAAGTATGTGTAGTAAAAATGGGTTGAAAATCATGGAAATTTATGCTGGAGAAAAATTATTAAAATTCTTGGAAGTTGAAGGAACAATAGAGTCTTGTAGGGAAGATTTCTTGTGTTGTAAAGAAATGTTCATAACTTGCCCTAGGAAGCTTGAAAAATTACACCGTCACTTGCACTGGATAGTATATTCATATGTGTTTTCATATTGATGAGGTTTGACCCCTGTATTTGTACAATTTAGGAATATAGGATGGTTAAGTATGTAAGACAATAATTTTTGGCCATACTGGGTACCCCTTGAATGAATGTTTGTATTTCGTCCTTACAAAGAGTACTTTGAGTGCATGTTACATGTGCATATACATTGAGAAGTATAATTTCATGTTTACTTGACTTTGGTTATAAATTCCTTATAAGGTATTTCCTACGGTTGAATGTCCGTAACTTTATCAACATGTATATCATTGTTTTGCCTTTACCTATGTTTTATCGAATGTGACTTAATTGGAATTATATTGTTGATGTATAGTCATGGAAAGTTACATAATTATGTTTGGATAATATGTATGATTGAGGTTCAGTACTTATTTAGTTGGATTGACATGTGTAAGGTCTAATTAACCCAGTTCATCTCCACCAGAAGAAAATGTGAATACATAGTTGTCAACCAAGGTGAGTGTACTCACTGGAATGATGTATTTGTATACTGTTACGAATGTGATCATAATGTTATGAATATAAAATTGTTCATTTCGGTTTCCCGAAATGAGGGGTTACTCCTCGACTAGGAATGGGGGAGATTTTTCTATTAATGACAAGGTGTTACTCCTCGACTAGGAATGGGGGAGATTTTTCTGTTAATGACAAGTGGTCACTCCTCGACTAGGAATGGGGGTGAATTGTCTATTTAGACAGGGTATGTGAATCATGTTTCGAAAAAGTTGGTCATTCATTATGAATGAGCCGGATAAGTTAATACATAAGTATATGGACAAGATTTATTGCATTTAAATTCATGCAATAATTTAGTAGTGATGCATTCACTGGGATATTTTTGCTCATGGTTCCTATGTTCACATTTTTCAGGTAATGCGATGTCACTGCCAAATCTAGGAAGTCGGGTTGGGTTAGCCAGGAATGGGAGAAACAAAGATTTTGTTTAAATGTAAATGATATAATTAAGTTAAATTATCCTTCAAGCAAGTTTGTATAAGTATGATTACTCTGATGTTGTGAAAAGGTTTTCAGTTATATATATTTACAATGATGACTCTGAAATTAAAACTCATGTTTATGGTTTGGTTAGATTAATTATGGTTTGACTCACTTTGACTTTCAGACTTAATTATAAGTAACTGGGTTGGGGTGTGTCAGCTTTTGGTATCAGAGCCTAGGTTTTAGAGGTTCTGGAGTGAGAAGAGTCTAGATTTGGCGGCGAATGTTAGAAATATATTTTATTTGATACTAACGATTATGTTAGGAAATATATGTATATCTGCATGTTGTTATATCGTTGATCCATTGCAAGATATAAGAGAATGGAACGAGGGAATCTAAATGCCAGATTAGAAGATGATGCTTCAAATATTCTAGTAGAAGCGGAGGTTGAGCAACCTATTCATGGAAATGTAGAACTCGAGCAGGAACAACTGACAGATATGCAAAAAATGGTGCATGCTATGACTCTAATGGCAGAGAAACAAACAAGATTTATGGTTCATGTGGAAGAACAATAGACCAGGAAACTAAAGGCACAATCCTTGGCTAGGGCTGAGGAGGTGATACACCGGGAAGAAAGAAGTACTTCACATGAGAAATTTATTAAGATGAACCCACCATCATTCGAAGGAGCAGTTGATCCCGCAAAGGAAGAAGTCTGGGTTAAAGAGATTGAACTTATCTTTGGGGTGATGAAGATGCCTGAAAATCAACGAGTGACCTTGGCAACGTATATGCTGAAAGGAGAAGCTAAATATTGGTGGGATGCCAGAAAATATTTGTTGATTACTCCAGAAGGTGGGAATGTGATCTCATGGAATGCTTTTGTCAAAGATTTATATGATAAGTATTTTACCCCAATGTATCAAAAACAAAAGGAGAAGGACAATTTTATGTTGAATCGGGGAAGTATGACAGTTAGAGAATACGAAGCTAAACTGACAGCCTTATCTCGGTTTGCATCGAGGTTTATACGGAATGAGGAAGACATGTGTAGTCGATTTCTTGACGGGCTTGAGTTATTCATTAAATCTAGATTGTCGGCTTTAGACACTTCTAACTATTCATCATTGGTGAACAAAGCCATGCTAGTATAAAGGGACGTGAATGAAGCTAGAGGGAATCGAGAACGAAGTGTAAATAGAAGAAGATTCGTTTCAAGTTATCAAAAGGGTAGCGATACTGAATATTCGAGGTTTGGAGGGCAGAAATTCCAACAGGGTAGAGGTGGAAGTAGTTTGCAAAGGGGTGAAGCTAGTAGTGGAAGAGGTTCATGAGTTTCAGCACAACGAGATCCGAATGTTTGTTTCTTTTGTGGGGCATCAGGTCATATAAAGAGAAATTGCCCAAAGTTACTGAATATAGAATGTTTTAACTGCCACCAGAAGGGTCATTTGAAAAAGAATTGTTCTATGTTGGCGAGAACAGTTTCAGTCAGTAGTGTGGGACCTCATAAAGGATCCTTTCCAGGCAGTGCCACCAGGGGAAGAGGTACAGGACAAGCAAGTGGATCGAAGGAAGGAGGAAGAGTGTTTGCGATGACGCTACAAGATGCCCCTGCTACACCTGAAGTGGTTACAGGTAAAATCTCTATTGAGAACAAAGATTTATATGCACTCATTGATCCTAGATCTACGCATTCATTTGTGGCATTAGATATTGTTTCATATTTGGGTAGACCTTGTTCATTTCTTAATTGTGCCTTATATATTTCTACCCGCATGGAAAGTGTGATTCTGGTTGAGCATGTTTATAAAGATTGTATCTTACGAATGGGGGAACGAGATTTCTATGTTGATTTGATACCGTTGGCCATTCGAGATTTTGATATTATATTGGGGATAGATTGGTTATCATCGTATCATGCTTCCATTGATTGCTTTCGAAAGGAAGTTACATTTCATCTTCCTGGTGAACCCGAGTTCCAGTTTACAGGGGAAAGGAATGTTGTCCCTAATTGTCTTATCTCAGCAATAAAGAGTAGAAAGTTATTGAGTAAGGGTTGTACGGGGCTTTAGCGTATGTGGTTGATGCTAGTAAGGAAGCATTTAAAGTTGAAGATATACCAGTTATTAGATAATTTTCTGATGTCTTCCCAGAGGAATTGCAAGGATTGCTACCCGATAGGGAAGTAGAGTTTTCCATTGAATTAATTCCAGGTACTGGTCCAATTTCTCTTGCTCCATATAGAATGGCACCAGCAGAGTTGAAAAAATTAAAAGTGAAATTACAAGATATGATAAGCAGAGGTTTCATTTGACCTAGTGTTTCTCCATAGGGAGCACCGATGTTATTTGTGAAAAAGAAAGATGGGACAATGCGATTATGTATTGATTATCGGCAGTTGAATAAGGTGACCATTAGAAATAAGTACCCTCTACCTCGTATCGATGACTTATTTGACCAATTACAGGGGACCACAGTATTTTCGAAGATTGATTTGAGATTGGGTTACCACCAACTGAAAGTGAAGGATTGTCATATTTTCAAAACAGCTTTTGGGACTCGATATGGGCACTATGAGTTTTTGGTGATGCCATTTGGATTGACTAATGCTCCGGTAGTTTTTATGGATTTGATGAACCGGGTATTCCACCCTTTCATTGATTCATTCATGATTGTATTCATAGACGATGTGTTGATTTATTTGCATAGCATAGAGGAACATGAGAAACATTTGAGACTTGTATTGCAAATTTTGAGAGAGAAGAAATTGTTTGCTAAATTCAGCAAGTGTGAGTTTTGGTTGAATGAAATTGTGTTTTTAGGGCACGTGGTCTCAGGAAATGGAATTTATGTTGATCTAAAGAAAGTGGAAGCAATTGTTGAATGGGAAAGTCCTAAGAATGTGATAGAAATTAGGAGTTTCCTAGGATTGGCAGGTTACTATCGCAAATTCATTAAGGGATTTTCAGCAATAGCATTACCACTGACAAAATTGACTCGTAAAGAAGTGAAGTTTGTATGGGATGAAGAATGTGAGAGGAGTTTTAAAGAATTAAAGAATCGGTTGGTTTCAGCCCCTATACTTACTATTCCATATGGGAATGAGTCTTTTGTGATCTATACAGATGCTTCATTTCAAGGTTTAGGATGTGTTCTTATGCAGAATGGGAAGGTAATAGCATATGCTTCCAGACAATTAAAGACGCATGAACGAAATTACCCTACATATGATTTGGAGCTAGCAACCATTGTTTTTATTTTAAAGTTGTGGAGACATTACTTGTATGGAGAAACTTGTGAGATATTTACAAATCATCAAAGTTTAAAATACTTGTTTACATAGAAGGAACTGAATTTGATACAGAGGCGTTGGATATAGATGATTAAAGACTATGACTGTACCATTCATCATCATCCTGGAAAGGCCAATGTGGTAGCAGATGCTTTGAGTCGAAAATCATCAGGGATGCTTGGTTGCATACGGTGTGCCCGTGTTGGAAATATTCTTGACTTGGCATCGATGGGGATTGAATTGAAGTTTTCAAAAAGCGGAGGATTATTAGCACATGTCACAGTGAGACCTTTATTGGCCGAACGCATACGAAATTTACAGACGAGTGATCCATTCCTTAAGAAAAAGAAACAAGATGTCCTGGATTGTAAAGAGAGTGACTTTGAAATTAAGAATGATGAATTGTTGTGTTATAAAAATAAGATTTGTGTACCTAATGATCCACCTTTAAAGAAAGATATATTAGAAGAGGCACATAGTTCTATTCACTCTATGCATCCAGGAGGTACCAAAATGTACAGAGATTTAGAAGAGTATTACAGGTGGAACAATATGAAATGTGAGATTGGAGAGTTCGTAGCTAAATGTTTAGTGTGCCAGCAAGTAAAGGCGGAGCATCAGAAGCTGGCAGGATTATTACAATCCTTGCCTATTCTGGAGTGGAAGTGGGAGCATATAATGATGGACTTTGTTACAGGATTACCCCGGTCACCCAAGGGGCATGATTCCATTTTGGTGATTGTAGACCGATTGACGAAGTCGAACCATTTTCTTCCAGTTAAGACCACCTACAATGTTGACAAGTATGCACATATGTACGTTGATGAGATTATCCATTTGCATGGGGCACCAGTGTTAATAGTATCAGATAGAGATCCAACGTTCACTTATAAGTTTTGGCCTCGTCTCCAGAATGCCATGGGCACAAGTTTGAAGTTCAGCACTGCGTTTTATCCACAAACTGATGGGCAATCAGAAAGGATGATTAAAATATTAGAAGAGATGTTACGAGCCTGTGTATTTGACTTTAAAGGTAGTTGGGATGATCATTTGCCATTGATGGAATTTTCATATAATAATAGTTATCAGTCGACTATTGGTATGGCTCCTTATGAAGCTTTATATGGGAGGAGATGTAGAAGGCCTTTGTGTTGGGATGAAGTGGGTGAAAGGAATATTTTGGGTCCTGAATTGATAGATATGACAACTGGAAAGATAAAAATGATTTGGGAATGGATAAAGATAGCTCAAAGCAGGCATAAATTTTATGCAGATAAGAGGAAGCATCCATTGGAATTTCAGAAGGGAGATTTTGTATTCCTACGTATTTCACCATGGAAAGGTGTTATGAGATTTGGGAAAAAGGGGAAACTAAGTCCAAGATACATTGGACCATTTGAAGTGTTGGAAAGAATTGGGCCCCTGGCTTATAAATTACCTTTACCTCCAGATTTATCTCGGTTACATGATGTGTTTCACGTATCGATGCTTCGTAAGTATTTGGCAGATCCATCTCACCAGTTGAAAACTCAACCAATTGAATTGAAGGAAGACTTATCGTACACCGAGGAACCAATTGAAATTATTGATCGTAAGGACCAAGTATTGAGAAATAAAGTTATTCCCCTAGTTCAGGTTATGTGGATGAGCCACGGAGTTAAAGAAGCAACTTGGTAAATGGAGGATAGCATGATTAAACAATATCCCCATTTGTTTGGTAAGTGACCTTCATATTAAATTTCGGGGACGAAATTTTTTAAGCGGGGGAAGTTGTGACAACCCGAATATAATTATGATGAATTATATTTAAATCATGATTATCTTATGTGATATGAATAATGTGATATTAGTATATCTAATGTTAAGTGATTATGTTTATTATAATCCTACTTTCATAAATCATGAAAGGTCGAATTATTTACAAACACAAATTTTGTTGTTTTCGGTAGAAATGTTCCTGTTAGAGACTAGTTTTGACCTTTATAACATTATAAATGACTCAATGTTAAAACTAGATAGTTGTATACATGTGAGTTAGGGTTGTAACAAAACAAACGTATCATCAAATGGATGCCCGAGTAAAGAGTTATACCGAATTTACGAACAAAGGGTAAAGCTGTCCATTCCCTTTAAGTGGTAAATTGTCTTTTATGAAACCAAATGTTTTAAATTGATTAGTTGGCTTGGGATGCAGCCTTGGACGACTTAAAACCCTCCCTCTAACATATTTCTTCAGTAAAACAAACCCTAGGTTCAGTTTCAAGTGTTTTTAGCTTGAGGAAATAGAAAGTTGATGTTTAGGAAGAAAAAGTGAGGAGAAAAAGTGTAGAAAAATATGTGGAAATTACGTAAAAGCCCTGAAGGTAATCCTAATTGAAATTCTAGTTATTTATCTTATATTAATGATTTATATAATAAAAATAATCATAGGTTTACGAAAGTTTCAGCCCTTTATATGTATGTATGGTTATATGCAAGTTTATGTTAAGTTGAATGTAGAAACCCTTAAAATTGCTTTGTATTGAAACCCCTTGTATTCAAACTTGTATATCTATTTGTGTACTTACTGTAATTGATAAATTCCAATTGGATATTAAAGTATACTCATATAGTCATATAATATCTTCAAATTAGAATTTATCTCCTTGTGGTTAGGCCGTAATGATGATTTCAAGTTGGTACATGGTTTTCGTTTTTATACTTCATTTCGGTATGCTCTGAGTTTAGTCATGCTTTTGAGATAGCAAATGAATTCAAACAATTATGAAACTTTAATTATGTACTATTAGGTATGTGTACTTTAAATGGGTTGAAAATCATGGAAATCTATGATGGAGAAAAATTATGAAAATTCTAGGAAGTTGAAGGAACAATAGAGGAGCTTGTAGGGAAGATTTCTTGTGTTGTAGAGAAATGGTCATAACTTGCCCTAGGAAGCTTGAAAAATTACACCGTCACTTGCACTGGATAGTATATTCATATATGTTTTGATATTGATGAGGTTTTACCCCTTTATTTGTACAATTTAGGAATATAGGATGGTTAAGTATGTAAGACAATAATTTCAGGCCATACTGGGTACCCCTTGAATGAATGTTTGTATTTCGTCCTTACAAAGAGTACTTTGAGTACATATTTCATGTGTATATACATTGAGAAGTATAATTTCATGTTTACTTGACTTTGGTTATAAATTCCTTATAAGGTATTTCCTACGGTTGAATGTCCGTAACTTTATCAACATGTATATCATTGTTTTGCCTTTTCCTATGTTTTATGGAATGTGACTTAATTGGAATTATAGTGGTGATGTATAGTCATGGAAAGTTACATAATTATGTTTGGATAATATGTATGATTGAGGTTCAGTACTGATTTAGTTGGATTAACAGGTGTAATGTCTAATCAACCCAGTTCAGCTCCACCAGAAGAAAACGTGAATACATAGTTGTCAACCAAGGTGGGTGTACTCACTGGAATGATGTATTTGTATACTGTTACGGATGTGATCATGATGTTATGAATATAAAATTGTTCATTTTGGTTTACCCAAATGAGGGGTTACTCCTCGACCAGGAATGGGGGAGATTTGTCTATTAATGACAAGGGGTTACTCCTCGACCAGGAATGGGGGAGAATTGTCTATTTAGACAGGATATGTGAATCATGATTTGGAAAAGTTGGTCATTCATTATGAATGAGCCGGATAAGTTAATACATAAGTATATGGACATGATTTATTGCATTTAAATTCGTGCAGTAATTTAGTAGTGATGCATTCACTAGGTTATTTTTGCTCATGGTTCCTATGTTCACATTTTTCAGGTAATGCGATGTCACTGCCAAATCTAGGAAGTCGGGCTGGGTTAGCCAGGAATGGGAGAAACAAAGATTTTGTTTAAATGTAAATGATATAATTAAGTTAAATTATCCTTCAAAAAAGTTTGTATAAGTATGATTACTCTGATGTTGTAAAAAGGTTTTCAGTTATATGGATTTACAATGATGACTCTGAAATTAAAACTCGTGTTTATGGTTTGGTTAGATTAATTATGGTTTGACTCACTTTGACTTTCAGACTTAATTATAAGTAACTGGGTTGGGGTGTGTCAGCCCTCATGGACCATCACCTCACTTCTGCAGCTGCATTTCCAATAAGGTTCAATTAAAATTATAGACGCTGCGGTCTTATAAATATGGCTACATCCATTAAGGAGTCCATCCAATCAATCAAAAGATGCAAAAAGAAAATGCGATATGTGGACGAGGTGTGCAAAACCTACATAGCCTCTGAATTATTACATCAAAACTTGGAAAAATAATCGAAGAAAAATTAACCAAGAGGCCAAAAAAGTTAAGTCTCAACCCCAAAGTCATTTTTCTTTGGCACCGTGTCTTGGGGGATGGTAGGCACAAATATGGAGTAGAAAATTTGAAAAATATCAAGGCAAAATGTAACAGGCCGAAGCCTATTTTGAGGAACCCTTTATAAGGTATTATCGTGGTCGTATATCCACATTTCAGTTATTAAAGAAGCATTTTTACAAATTTTTCATTCAAGCAATCAAATATATGGAGACATCATTCATTTAAATATTAAAGCAGACATCAGAGGAATAAACAAAGGAGCAATTGAGAAAAAAAATCAGATTAAAGTTCGCAACCTTGGTTAAAGGTTACAAATGTCAAGTTAGGATGTACAAATAAATGGTCATAGAATAAGTTCAAATGTTGAAAGGTCGCAACCCTGTGTACATTACAAAAAATAAACGAAGTCCTACACCGAGGAATCGACATTATCTTCAACGTCTCCGTCTTCACCTTTCGCGGTAGTCTCCGTAACTTTTTCCTCCATCAACTTGCTATCTCTCTCCTTTGCCACAACCCTCTCAGCTACGCAGACATTGTTTTCTTCATCACCAACACTCGACGACATGATATGGTCCTTGGCATCTAGAAAGTTTTTGGTGACCCTATACCTTAATTCTTGGTAGCTATGGATGTATGCCTTGTTATTAGTGAGGAAGAAATTTCTCGACTTTTTATAGTCGGCCACGGAAGCTTCTGCAACATGATTAAGGGATGCAGAGTGCGACTCCTTAATCTATTTGATAGATGCGACATGCTCTATCTCCCTTTGGATATATTTATCTTGAAGCTCCTTCAGCTATATCTCAAGAGTGGAGGCATGTTTGATGGCATTCGCAGCCTTAGTTGTCTCCATTTTAAGAGACGCCATGGAAGCTATCAACTTAACCTCAACATCATTCATTGCTGTGATAGTAGCTTTAATGTCCATTTGAGCTGCTTGGAGTGTCGTGATAGCAGACTATTTGCCTGGAAAAAATGAATAATTCCTGGCATTCTCTAGGTTAATTGTTTGCACCCTCTCCACAGCGTCCTTCAACTTATAAAAGCCTTCGTACTTGAGCCTCTAGGACATCACAACATCCGCGACCTGAAAGGAAATTCAAGTCTAAAAACAAAATATAAGTTACAAAAAAGAATATTGAAAAATCAAAGTTGCGCTTACCCACAGGAGGCTGTGGAGGACATATTCTTCTAGGTGTTCATGATCCTCCTCCACCAGACGATCCAGGTCCATATGGTCAGGAACCTTCCTCATCCTGTGAACCACCCTAATAGTTATGTCCCAAGATGATTATGGGTCTAGCTTCCGTAATTGAGGCCACGAAAGGCCATCGAGCACAACACTAGCACGACTCTAGGGAGGTGCTAAGTTGACATTAACAACCATTATTACTGGAGGAGAGGGAGAATTGGAGGTGGTCACTTGAGAGACTCCACGACCATATTGTAGATCAGACTTAGAAGGAATTAAGCCTTCCACGGCCAGGTGGCTGCCAATATCATAATCATAATGTCCCTCAGGCCTTTCTTGGGGAGAAAACTCCTTAACCTGCACTGTTGGCGCAACAAAAGCTGTTTGGTCACCCAATTGGCTGCGACATGACATTAGACTTGGTATTATTTCTCTTTAATTCATGTAGCTGCATTATTAAGGGCAGCCGCATCCTCATCCATCTCAGCTAATTGAGCTGCTAAGAGATATCTATCTATCTCCTCACCCGAAGGAGGAATGAAGCAAAATAAAAAATTGAAGGTTTAAAAATAATTATTGCGGCATGAATAAAGAAGGGATTATTACCTTCCGCATCCATCACTTGTGGAAAGGATTTTTGGGGGAAGTAGTCTCCCTTAAAATTAAAGTAGAAGTAACTAAAGTGTTGAAGTTCTTGTCCTTAGCACTTAGGGCCGCAACCCTTCTTACTCTTCTCTCTTCCGCTCACTGAGGTGTAAATTGTCAAGAGATGCATATGAGTTCAATATTAGTATCATACAATAGAAGGAATAAGGAAAATACAAATTGTAAAAATAGGACGCGACATATTTTCAAAGGCTGCAACCTTATGTATCTAGCTTAGATGGGTGTCCCCACTGCTGCGGCATCCAGTATGATTTCTCTCTCTCTAACTCATCTGGGTGGATATCCCACCATTCTCCAAAAACATAAAAATACTTATCTATCCAGTTCTTTACACTAGAAGATCTTCCATTATACATGGTCTCTTCATTATTACAGAGGGCAACGTAGTAATACCAAGCAAACGTTAGGGAGTTCTCCTTTGGTTTGTAAAAGTGGAAGAACTTCGTGGGAGTTATGTTCTTTTTGAACTTATTCTTCCACAGAACTATAGATGCAAGAATTTCTCTCCAACCATTGGGATCTAATTGGGCTGGGGCTAACTTCATTGCATAGAAAATTCTCTTAATTGGGACTGGCATAGGCAGCCGCAGCCCATATAGAAAAGTGTGGAAGGGGAAGCAGATCCCATCATTAGCCATAATAGAGCATAGCCTTTGCTCCTCAGAGGGTGCTGAGAAAATCACATTTTTTGGAAACTCAAATGCCTCATTAACTTGGTTGATACATTCCTTAGTCATAATGTTGTGAACGTTTAAAGCAATATGGGGTCTTTCTACTCAGTTTGATGGGCCTACAGATGCGTCCCTGGCCTGAGAAGGCCTAACTATTGCGAATCCAAGGCCAATAGTTTTAGTAATGGAGTTGGTTTCCTCTTCCATTGCCTCAGTATTCTCCCTATAAGTGGAATTCGAAGAGTCATAACATATAATGATGCACTTTGTCCAGTCTTTGAGTTGGCAAGGCCCAAATGTGTTTAGAGGACGCACTGATGGAATTTCAGGAAGAGAAAATGCAAAATGTGTCTTCTAAAATTCCTTTAGAAATTCGTCAGGATTCCAACTCATATGGCTGTAACAAGACCAGAGAAGCAAAAATTTCGCTGTTAGGTGCCATAACCAATATGGTTAGAGAATCCTCTTAAAGGTCACAACAGGAACAACATAACAAGTTTTAAAGCTAAAATGGAAGTTTCAACAATTACATCCAACTACTTTAAGTGTCTTCCTTAGAATCCTAAATATCATGCTACCTTTGCGGCACGATATTTTATTAGGAAAGGAAACATTGGGCATGTTTCAATGCCGTAGTCCTTCAGTTTATTGGCAAAAGAGCTATGGACAACTAGCTTAAGGCTAATCCTTAAGTTTAAAAGGGAATTATTATCAATGAAGTGTTGGCATGATGCTGAAGCCAAATAGTACAAGAATATGATACCTATCATGGCTAGAATAATAAACAGGTTGGTAATAAAAATTGCCTAACCTAAATATGAAAACCTTAGAATTTGAAGGGTTTGTTCGAAAACATGAATAACATCAAGAGTAGAGATTGTATGTTTAGAATCTACGAAATTCTAAAGCCAATAAATTTTGTTTAAACACTAGATCCTAACCAAGTGCAAGGGATTCAAAAAGCTTAAAAATCTAGGTCTGGACAATAAGTTTCATTTACTTAATCAACATGGACGATTAATAGTACAATTCATTAATTAAAGATTGATTCAATTCCAAAGTAGTCATCTATTATGATCCAGAAAAATCAATGATTTCTAATTCATAATGGATTTAGCAATTCATTTCATTGATTGAAGTCGATTCGATTTAGCATTAGTTAGTTATCATGATTCAACAAAATAGGTGGATTCAATAATTTCATTTCAGCATGGATGTGAGGAAAAATCAAGAACAATCAGTAATAAGACAATCAAAGATTCTACTGAGGAAGTTTTGATTTGAAGGCTACCTGTAAATCAACAAGAAAGGAGGAATTGGGTGTTGCTTAACCTTAAACCACCAATTCCTTAACCACAAACCACTGTGGAAACCACCTTAACGGCCTCAGATAATCATTTGTAGATCACCCGAAAACTTAGAGGTTGAACTAGTAAATCTTCACTCTTAATTTCCTCTGAAGGTTTTGGGAAAAGTAATAAGGGACACGACCTTCTAGAATTTATATAAGAGGGGACGAGAAGTTGGAGCATCTCATTGTAACAGCCAAAGAATGTATAGCACACCGCGACAGTCAATCATCAAGATGCAGCACCACGTCATCCCTTGGCACTACGCCTTGGGGGCTTATTAATATGACAAATATTAAACCCGTTGTTGCGGGGCCCTGGGAAGGCATGCACCAAAGACTTATTACTTTGTCCATACATGTACATCTCATGGCCTTACATATTATAGGGTGCGGCCCCAGCTTGTCTGTTTAGATATCTGCAACCCTCTCACTCATAGCAGTGATACAAAGAACACACATCCTATAACTAGAGGTTCACACCTCGATATAGGGTCCTTTGAGTTCCAGTTATGGTGTTTATCTCTAGATATAAAGCTACTACACTTGGTGAAGGTCTCCCAAATTCTATACATACCCCTAACACAACTTGGGGGCTACTTGACAGTCATCACAATGGCTCTCCCGAAACTACTACAAACATGTATTATACTCTATCATCTACATTTTATGCCTATTATGGCATTGTAAACCTGTACTATAACCTATATAATGAGAATGAGTCACTAAAGTGGATGTAGGCTCATTTTAATAGCCAAACCACTCTATATCTTGGGTTTTCTCTCTCTTTACATGTTTTATGTTTACTATGCACATGATATGATGATGTGAGTACGACTTATGTTCGATTTCTTTCATAAATAGATAAGTTAATGATCGAGCAACAATTTGATGAGATCATCACTACATTCATCGAGAAGGTATATGATTTTGAGTTGTACATAAACACTTTATTTAGGGATTCTTTTATAAATTATTTTAGACATATTTTTAAAATGATATTTCAAAAGATTTATTTTAATTTTTACAGTCATTAGAATGAGTTTAAGCATTCCTTCAAATGAGATGTGGAGTTCGTTAGAATGACCATCCAACGAACATCAAACGGGGTACTTATATTTAACAAATGTATATACGTTCGAACCTTGTTCAAAGTTAGTTCAAATGAAATCATGTGTTTATTCGATTGAGGTTTAAGTTCATTTCAAATGAGCTAAGGTTTTCATTTGAACAAACCTTATGTCTTCATTCGAAGGAGTTGCTTATAAAATTATACCATCTTAAAATTTGTGTTTTCTATAAATGGAGTCTTTGGATCATTTTTAATCAGAACTTTTTCTAAGACTTGTTTTTCTATGTATATCTAAAATGTCTCCAAACCTTAGTTTTTATAAAACACTTTTATTTTCCAAATAAAATCCCTCGAATGATTTTTTTTGCTTTATCAAACCCTAGAAGAACACCAAAATTTTCCAAACCCATGTAGAGTTAATTATATATGGCTGAATTTATGTAGTTTATACACTACTGTTGAAGGAGATATGAATACCAATTCCCGAGGATGATTAGTGGATATCGATACAATAGCTACTTGTTGTGGGATAGTTTTGGATCTTCATCATTTTATCTGGATGACTTGAAGGCATTAATGCATAGCTTAGTTGATATCTAAGTGTTTGTAGGTTTATTGATAGTAAAAACATAGCACCCGCCATGAAAGGTATTCTTCACTGCGCATGTTTACATGTCGTGGCCTATCTCAACATAGGGCGCGACCCTACTTAACTCGGGATACGACCCTACTGAATATAGGGGCGCGACCTCCCTCAACATGATGTGAAACCATCCAGTACGGGGCGCGACACCATTGTCTCTATCCTATTACAGGATGCAACACTCACATTATTTTCCTTACAGGACGCATCCCTACCTATTAAAATAACTCCAGATTTTACACACATCACGTGCTCATAGCACGTGGGCGTATATTTTATAAATAGAGGACCAGTCCTAAAAAAGGGGGGACCTATTTTCCTGACACCTGGGGCAGACTCCACGATACATACTCTCTATACAACCTCTACTTACAACTTGGGGTCACCTGCCGACATCGCAGTCATCTCTTCGAAATACCGGAATCCTCAATACTATCACCTCTTGTTCTTTATTCTCATACTTGTACGCCTCTTTAGTCATGATTATATTGTACAATACAATGCATATAATGAGAACTGAATAACACAGTGGATGTAGACCAATTTAAGAGGTTGAACCACTCTACGTCTTGTTTTCTCTCTATTTACATACTTTATTTATTTACTACACACTTTATTCGTAATGTGCTGATATGATAACGACAAGTGGATGATTTCTCGTATCATCAATCTGGCTCCGTCTGTGAAAAACGAGATATTTCAATCTTGTTTCTTTGTGTTTTGGGTTCTTAAACACCTTATTCTACACATGGGGATCCTTTGGATCATTATCTCATGGGTGGATTTCGGTTATTGAACTCAGTTTTACATTTACACCCTTGAATGGGTATTTCGTATATTCATATCTATTATGGTCTCTCTTTAATGACTTTAGATCTATTTTACATACCCCTATGATATCATTCCATCTAAATAATGCTGAAAAGCGATGGGCTTTAGCCCTGAAAAGGAGAATGATTAGGGGAGGATTGTGTTTACTCCCTTTTGGCTACTCTTTGCCTATGATCTAGGGTTTATCATTAGAATTGTGCCATTTTGTGCATCGAGAGGTAATTCTATCAACGGATAGACCCTAGTATGTATGCTCTCCACGAGTTTCAAGAGAAAAACTCAGTTTTGGGGTTTTAATTTTGGGATTGTCCCAACACTGCCTGTGTAGGGATGCGGCATGGTAGTTCAACTACCTTACATGCCACGGCCTCTACTGGGGAAGTTGTATTACAAAAGCTTCAAAACATCAAGGAATAGACTCAGGTTGTCTCCAGCTCAACCTTGGTGAACACCATGCAAAGGCCACGACAATACACTTATGTGCCATACTGGCCGCGACCTCAATAGAATGCCATGGAGTAGTTCAAACGCTGCATCCCCATTTCCTACTTGGTTACCCCAATATTCTTGGGATTAATCATTCCTATTAGTTTTTATCTCAGATTAAGTATACTTTGTAGAGACTAACAAAAGCTAAAAATGGGAGGAGAATCCAGCCAGAGTACATAGATCAAAGGTGAGATTATGCAGCTATACAATCACGTCAACCTCCTTTATGATAGTCATGCCTCACGCCAGACCCAGGTCAACTATTTGACTCATAGGGTACTAATGCTAGAGGCCACGACCTCACCTTATGGGGGTGCGACACCCAGGCGCATCGCTTCAGGTGCTTCTAATGCCGCGACAGTTCAAGAAGACCTGATCGTGGAAGCAGGCAACAGGTGCCAGAAAAGGAGAAGGGAGAAGGCAGACAAGAAATTTGAGGCTTACACTCCATTGGCCTTCCCAATTGAAGGGTTCTTTGAATGCATAAGGGAGGACAAGTTGTTGTGGTGGCCAGAAAAGCTGAGAGATCCACCCCACAAGAGGAACAAAACTACCTAGTGCAGATTCCATGATGACCATGGCCATGAGATTGAGCAATGATATGCTCTGAAGGATGAAATTGAAATGCTGATTAGGCAAGGAATGTTGCGAAGGTTCCTTAAATATTTTTAGGGGATGAGGCCTAGTCTCACCGACTGCATGCTCATTTTCCATGCTTATCTCTTACATTCCATCTGTCTCTACTTTACAGTGATAACTCTTCTTTTTCTATTTTAAATTAAACTTTGTACTGGCCTCACAAAGTCATATACACACACATATATATATATATATATATATATATATACATATATATATATCAATAGTTTCCTGAAATCAAGTTCACTTTTATAGTGCCATATCTTAATTCTCATTTCTATGAAATGGTATCTTATGAAGAACATTTTTGTCTTAAATAGATCTCGATTCGAGCCAACTTGTTATATCGGGAATGATAATATCTAAATGGTCCACAATGCCTGACAAAATGCCTGATTTTCTGAGGCTGAAGATAATTGAAAATGGCAAAAGCAATTACTGAAAGCAGTTATCCAAATTGGACTACAAAATCACTCATAAGGGCTTCCAATGCCCGTTCTTAGCTTTCGGGATGTGTCAATAAGTTGAGAGACTTGTAATATCTAGCTAGGGATGGCTTTATATATATCCATAGTTGTTGGTGGCTTAATAACATAACCCATCTGGGGAGGCTTGAAAGTATCATGTACGATTAGTTGTGGGTGTCTTAATAACATAACCTAGCCCGAGGAGGCTTCAAAGTATACTGTACGATTAACTGTGGGTGAATTAATAACATAACCCATCTTGGGGAGTCTTGAAAGTATCCTGTATGATGAGCTGAGGCCCATGTTTAGATGAAGGGGCTAAAAGAGTCCAGTAGCCTATCAATACGGTTGCAACCGTCAAAGAAACTAGGAGTTGATGCGGTAATGACTTAGATTTAGATCCAAGTAGAGATACAATATAAGGGATTTAAGCATTCAAATGTGACACCCCTGTTTATACGGTTGCAGCCATTAAGTAAATTTAATTTATAAGCGACAGTAGAGGCAGGAGCATCAAACTGCCACAGCCCTGATCAAGGGGCAGCCCTTCCAGTCATAAGAAAAAGGAAAAAGGGCCGCGGCCCATGTACATAAGCCACACGCATTAAGACACAACCTTTTCTATAAATTGGAACCATAGAATTTTTTATGAGGGCGCATCCATTAACAAATTAAATGACACTCAAAAGTATCGCAAATATCCAAAAAGAGACTGCAGCCTATGTGAAGAAACCATGTATACTATGGTGCCGCAGACTTAATCTATTCAACAAGTTCATTAAAATAAGAAATACTTTTCAAATATGAAAGAAGTTGTGTTCAAGCAATCAAAGATGTACAGAAAAAGTGTTCATTAGAGCATTGAAGCAAGCAAAGTTGAAGAACGACAAGCTACAAGAAAATGAGGCAAAATTAACTGATCTTCTTCTCATTTTGGTTTTGGTGTTGGTTTGATTGAATTCATTTAGATGTTAATTTCATGATTCACATGATTTTCATTAGGATAAAATTTGGTCTAAAAATAATTTTATGCTTATGTGTGTGATCTACTCTACGAATTATACATATAACCTAGACCTACACGTTTTTCAAATTGATCCTAAAATCATTGTGTGTCTATTTTGTATTTTCTCGTATACCTTACTTTTTGTGAATTGTGTTGGCTCATATACAATGGATCAATATCTTGATTCGAGTTCCATGTATCGACCACCATACTTTGATGGTTTGAATTATGACCATTGGAAAGTGAAGATAATAACACATTTGAGATCTAAACATAAGAGAGTTTGGATAAGTGTTGAAGAAGGTTATATTTATCCTATTATTGAGGAAGAAGATGTTAGATGAAAAAGCCTACGATTCTTTGGACGGATGTGGGATCTGTAGATTGCAATTACAACTCTATTACTTTGAACGCATTATTTTCTTTCGTGAGCACATAATAATTCAATTGTATTCTAAATAGAGAATTATCAAAAGAGGCTTAGGATATTCTTTGGGTGATACATGAGGGAAAATCTAGTGTTAAGAGTTCCAAATTGCAACACATTGCAACGAAGTACGAGACTATGAGAACTGAGGAGAGTGAGACTTTTAACAACTATTACAAAAGATTTATGGAAATTGTTAATGATTCATTAAATCTTGGTGAAATGATTCTTGAGAATAAAGTTGTTAAAAAATTGCTTATAATTCTTACTTCCAGTTTTAACATGAAGGTTGCCATTTTGAATGAGGTGAAAGACACAGACACTTGTAGCCTTGAGGAACTGGTTGGGTGATTGAAAATATATGACCAAAAAGATAGTGTGGTGGTGATTAAACCTAACAAATACTTGGAGTTTATTATTGAGTCTAGTTAGAACGTGTCATTAAAGGGTGTTAAGAAACTCAAGGAAAATGTTGAAGGAGTCATGGTTTTTGTTTGTAAAAAGTTTTAGCAAATTCTAAAAAAATAAGAATTTTTTAAAAATAGTTGAAAGTTTGAGCCAAATCCATACAAGCCTAATAAACATACTTCTTTTGATGAGGAGAGTGATCATAAGAAACACCAGGAAAGGGAGGAATATCAATGATATGACCATGGAAGTGTTGGGCACCATATAAATATGTGTACCACATATTTAAGAAATCTTGAGAAGAACAAGGAATCTGTCAACGAAAGAAAGTCTATAAATATAGCATTTATGGTCTGGCTAGAGGAAAGTGAAAAGGAGATTAGTGAGAGAATGTCTTTAGATAGTGTCATAAAGAAAAATAGAATGAAAGATTCTAGTGATAGGTATCTTATTAACTTGTCTTCATGCAGTAGCAAAGGTGTACCCACTTCCATTATTGAATCACAAGAAGATAATAATGGTGATGTTCATGACATTCAAGAGGGATTTGACGAATTCTATCAGGTGTCTTTGAAATTCAGAACGTCAAACACCAAACTCTTGAAGAAAATGAAAACTTTCCAAAGTGAACATGAATAAAAAGATGAGAAAAATTATCATATTCAATTGGAATATTTAAGACTAAAATAGAAGGTTGATGAGTTGACAAAAGAATGTGATTCTTTGAAATAGCAACATGAATCCACTTGAAAGAAAAACATGACATAGAACTTGAAAATGAAAATTTGAATGTTGATTTTGAAAAATTGAAAATTGAATTACAACATGCTAAGCATTTAAAAATTGTTTGATTGATAGAAAAAATGTTCTAGAAAGTATTTTGAAGTTCTAGATAGTATTTGGCAAAATCATGCTTAATTGAAAACTAACAACCATGGAAATAGTTTTAAAGATTCAAATGAAAAAGTTTACAAGTCAAAATCCAAGATTGAAGGTTTTATTCTTGAAAATAAGAATAAGGAATAAACTTTATTATTGAAAAGGAAGGAGGTTGAGCCTAAATTCGATTTGGTGAAAAATATAGAAGGAAGTTCATTTTGTGGTAAAATGAATCATGTCGTTCACTTTTGCTTCAAGAAGAAGAGACTTGAAAGATTTAGTTTTAGAGATCATGAGGTGAGAAAGAATGTGAGACAAGTTACGAGAATAAATGTTGCCTTTAATACATTTTTGAAAGTATAAGGCCCAAGAAATGAATATTATAGGTGCTTGAGATATTGAAACCACAGTTTTAATGAAAATAGGAGAAGAGTTTTTTGGAGATATACTATTAATGAAGATAGGGGTGAAGTAATTTAGTTGATGAGGAGGATGTCATTCATAGTGAAAAATAGAGGTGAGGCAAGGCGTAATTTTCCTAAACTGATAACTAGACCATATAGACGAATTTCATGGACTAGGCATAAGAATTCTAGGAGGAACAGGAGTTGGATTTCAGGAGTCAGTAGTTGTAATCCTAGGAATGAATCTAAAAAGTGGATTTATTTGTTTCTCCACAAAAGAGGCTTGTATTAAACAATTATGTCTTTGTTACTCCCACAATTATGTCTTTGTTACTCCCATTAGTCTAGGAGATGGAACATGTAATGATATCTAGGTCAATAATTTTCTAGGATGCATAGGATCCTATTAATTACTATGTCTCCTCCTAGGTCATTCTTTATTTTTAGGGATACAAATCTTGTGGGTGAGATTTAAAAATAAATTGGTATCATTTTTCATGGTTTGGTGAGTATTTGATTTGATTTCTATGCTATATTATTTACAAAACATGTTTCCAAATACATGCATAATTCTTTTATTAAAGATCCAAAAAGATTATACATTTCCCTCCTTTTTATAATTATGTGGTTAACTCTTTAATTAATATGGTTTGATGATTAATTGAACTTTAATTAATGTGAAAAAAAATTGTTAACCATTTTATTGAAAACTTTATTTTATTTAATTGTTACGTTAGAATTCATTTGAAAATTTATGATTATCAAATTTGTTGAAGGATTTGGTATTTATTTCACACACATGAGCACATGCATATCACTTGATGTGTATGACTATACTTGTGTGATTCCTTCGTTTAGTGCTTGACTTAATCATGATAAAATCCTAAGATCTCGTATTGGGTTTGAAATTTTTTTATGGTCCATGTGTGAGATATTTTTTGTGTTTCATACTTGAAAGGGTTAAAAAATGACCATTTTCCTGTGTTGATAAGGGTAAAAATTGAATTGATTTACTTAATTTGGAATTTAAGTATCGTTGGGTACGTGTCATACAGGTGTGTGAAAATCCGTTAAACAAAAAAGCCAATATGTTGAAAAGAGCCACAAATCAAATTCTTTACCACAATAAAAAATAAGATAGGGCATTAAAAATAATTTTAACAACATGTGCTTGAAATAGAAAACTAGTTAGAAACTACAATTTACTTGATATCTTAAAAGGATATTGGTTGAATGATAAATTTAAGCATCATTTATTATTGTTATATGATTTGTTTATGTGTATTCGTTTCTATGTTAAATCTATATTTGTCACACATATCATTCCTTGATTGAAATACAAAGTTGCAAGAAATTGATTCGATAGAGTTTTATGCCTTTTATGTTGAATTGATTTAGATTTGGATTGAATGTGTTCTCGACTCGTTTTTTAATCAATGTTCAATAGAAATATATTTGTCAAATCAAGTTTATCCCATGCTGCCTAATCACAATCACAATTTACATTTTGATGTTTGCATTTGTTTATACGTGTGTGTGTTTGAGTTGTTGATTTTTATGCATTTCCTTGTATTTATTTCAATATTTATGCATTTCAAGAAAAATATGAATGTTTTTTATCCTTGATTGATGCCATTCATGATTCCTAATTAACTAGGCCACATCAGTAGGCCAAATCCATCAATATTTGACAGTTATATGAAAATAAGGTTGTGAAATCCCCTTCTCTGATTACATTAGCTAATTTGTACATGGGGTTGAGGATGTGTTCACCTATGATATTCTTGCTACCTATCTAGGTCTTGAGACTTTTATTGTTAATCGTTGTATTAATTCATTAATGAGGGTGGATCTACACATAATTGGGTTGCTTATTTCCTTATAGTATATTCGATGCATTGAACTAGTTCTCATTGTAGACTGTCTGACATGGATAAGATATTTTCCCTACATTAATTCTTAGTTGTTTACAACCTTATGCCTATTCATTGCACTCAAGACTTTACTTACCCGATTGGTAGGTTAATGTGATCTTGCACATAGACAGGTAATTGACTATCTTCATCTCATTTGTCAGGTCATGATGCGAGCATGTAATGATTCATGAGGGGAGGATTTACCTTATGGGAGGTTTATTACTGGTTATTTGTATTTGTTAGATGTTCTTGGATTGATTACGAATGAAGATGCTACTAATATTGGAGCTATTTCAAGCATTAGTTCATCACGTTCATCAGGCCAGACTGCACGTCGAACCCCAAGACAACCTATTGATACTAATACACTGGGTCTTGCTCCTCCACATATTCTAGAGTCGAGATATCATTAGGGATAAATAGATTTTATAGAGGCTCGGTTATACTATATGAGAGAAAAATTTAAGGAGATTTGATATGAGATGGAGTATTCTTGTGTTTATTATGGACAATGCTTGGATACGATTGATCATGAACAAACTAGCTTACGTATATATATTGCATTTATTACGGACCATTTGAGGAGATGTGTTTTTTTTTCTGATTTGTCTACTGCTACTCCACCACCACTTACCACTATGCGAGCATATGTTCCTTTGAAATATATTAATGATGATGATGATAATCCCATTGATCAGGATGATGAGACCAATGATCCAAAGAGTGATGATGATGGAATGTCCGATGATGATTAGATTTTTTTGCGTATCTCTATTTCATTTTATTGATATTTGATAGTACTGCTCTTGGTACTTTGATATATTTTATTTGTACTGGACATTTGAACCATTTTTTGTTGCTCATTGGGATAGTTTTGGATGATGGTATGGATGTTTTTCGTTGATTTTATGTATTATTTTTCTTTATCCTTATATATGTTCTCACATTATTGAATCCATATTTTATATATGATATTATTTTTCTAATTAGATTGTTTGTATATCATATACATTGATTTTATCCTTATTGCATAATATCCTTCATTTACTAGTTCTTCAATTTGATATTCATATGATGATACACTTGTATACGCTCTATGTGTATTATGTTTATAATTTTGATAGTTCTTATGCTTTATTAGATTTTTCTTTGCTAGTTCTATCTTTCATTATGATTGTGATTTACTGCCCTGCTATACCCATTGTAGAAGATATTTTATTCTCTTTGTGCTATTATGTCACAAAGGGGGAGAAATATCTAATATATGGGGAGGTGACCGGTAAGGGGAGATGATTCATTGTTATGGATTATTATTTTTTAGAGAGATGATCTATATGGGGAGCTATACTAACTGTGTTTTTCACTAATATTAGATTATTTAGTTATATCACATATTTTTACATGCCTTACATCATCTATATCATTTTAATTTATCGGAGGATTACTAATTAGGGGGTGTTTCTCTTTGCACATGCTTGCTTGAATAATTATATTTTGTTATTTCATGCGATTTTAGGCATTAACGTGATGATTCTGACTCCCACACAAAGTTTTAGATTCGACTTTGATGTTTCGTTGGTTATTTGGAGTGATATATGCATTACATCATACTATTCTCATTATATGGCTAGTGTGGAGTGCGTTTGGTAGGAATAATTAAGAGTATTTTGGGTTTTGAGGTTTTTCCACGGAATAACCAAAGGGGATATTAAAATGTTAACATTTTGTGTTGTAATTGTTGTATACGGAAGTTAGATGCATTCCTAAACAAAACATTTGACTCATTTGAGCCACACAGTGATGCTAAATTTGAGTAGGGCACGTTCATTTGGACTAGGTTGACTTTTCAATTTGAAGATCACATAAGATACTTAAAAATTGCAAGACTTTCCATCGTCACATGCTTTGAAAATCATCTCATTTTAGTAGTTTGTGAATTAATTAACGGCTACACACACATGTGCACATTTTTCAAAATGTGCATTTTAAGTTTGATGGACAAGTGATATTTTTCCTCAGAGTGTTATGTAAACCTTTTTAGGAGTTGGCCTAGCTTTTTGTGCAAATTTTGATGTTTATTTTTAATTTCATCCTCAAACCATTTACACTTGAGCATAAGAAATCGCCAGCATGGTCCAATTTTAGGCCATGCACACAAACTACGCTAACATTTTAGCACTACCTAAAATCATGTGCATGGGAAAACTCAACCGTGCGCGAGGAGATTTTGAGTAATTACTATAAATAGTTCATTTTCCTTCACATATCAAAATATTTGAAAACCTCATAGTTAAAAAACTTCCCTAAGTTTATTTTTGAGGTTGAGAGATATTCTAGCTTCTCTTTTTCCCGAACTTCACTTGTTCCCTCCAAAATTATTCAAACCTAGACCTTTGTATTGATGTTTAATTTTATGATAGATTTGAGAGTGATTTTGTATTAGATCTACACTAGCATATTCAAATCAAATAACAACATAATTTTCATGATCTATGACTCATAGATCTAAAATTGGAGGTGCTTTAAATCATTGGAGTAATTGGATCGTGGTGTGATTTCAAGGACAATAGTGGAGTTTTTCTCTCACTGTATAGAGCTTGCAGTATATTTTTATTTTCTATGGGGGAAATTATAAAGTTCATTGGTAAGAACTCCTAAGTAAAAGAATAAGAGTTACCTTCTAGCTTTACATAAAACTCTTTACAAGTAGAAATAAAAATTGAAGTGCGTCGAGGTTATTTTATCGCTTTGTGTGTGAGTGTGTGTGTTTGGGGGGGGGGGGGGGGGGGATCCTCTTAAAATATGTCTTGCGAATGTTTGTCTTTGTTATTTGTTAATTTTCACACTTTGACAACGCACTACACGCAGATCACATCTAATTAGTTAAATTAAGGTTATGTGTTGAATTCTTGTTATTCTCTCTAGATTTGTAAAATTAATCTTATTGTGTTGTTATTGGAATACATACACCACACCATGTAATTAATTCATGTTCTAGGACAACTGAAATTGCAAGAAAACTTGTTTTAAATAAAAAATTGTCCATGTTATACGATCAAACCTATTCATCCACCCATTCTAGGTTTGTTTTAGATTAAACACTTTTGATATAAATAGACATCCTTAGTTTACCCAACACACGTGTCTAGCTCCATATAGTTTTTAATACTATTTGGGATTTTTATTGCCCTCTTGAGTCCATCCTAATAGCAAATTAAAATTCTGATATGATCCCAAATTACCACATCTACACAAGATAAGTAACGCATAAATTCGTTTCATATGTCTATACAATATATCTGATTTAATTAATCGATAAACATAAAAGAAAATAAATCCAACCCAAAATGTAACTAGATTAAATTTCAATCATTCGACAGTACTTATGTATTATAATTAATTAAAAATATGGAAAACGTAATCAATCGCATAACCCAAAGATGTACAAAGAAAAAATTCGCAATAAGAAAACACTTGGGCTAATAGAATGACGAATGAAATATAATACAACATACAAATATGGAATGGAATCCTTCCCTTTCTCTTTATAACTTTCATTAATTATCTCTAATTCTAGATGGATACCGATTCACAACCACAAAGAGTTTCAACCCACAACCCGAGTCTTCATAAATAAAACAAATCAAAATATTCTATGAGGTTGAAGATGAAGCTCGATCTAATGAAAATAGGAGGCAAGAGAAGACACCAAGTACATTTATAACTTCCTAGTATGATTGATTCCTAAAGTTTGAAGGAATTATTTAATGGTTTTTGGTTTACCAAAAACAATACCACAAGTATTTTAAAGATATTAAATATTTGAAGTTTCTCAAGAACAAAGTTAAAAAAAATTATTCAAGTCTTGAGAAGAAGGGATTAAACTTAAAATAACTCTAAACTACAAATAATACAAAGACATCTATAAATACTCAAATAATTGTGATGAAACTTTTATAAAAAAAAGTATTTTTATCAAATAGTTTTCTCTCTTAAAAATCAAATTCAAAACAATTCAAGCATTCAAACTCTCTTAAAAAATGAGAGCAACTGTTGGCTAAATAATACATAAAAAGATTTTCGGAGCAATATTATATATGGAACAAACTATATATAACGTAATAGGAGGACATAGCCCTCAATCACAAATATTTTGGTCAAAAAGTGAATATTTTTATAAGGGCTTAATATTATAACAACTAACATATTTATAAATTATTAAAACAATCAAATTTTATTTTTATTCGATTTGTTATACTTTAAGCATATTATCTAAAAAATAAATAGGATTACTTTTAAAATAAATATGGCCATATTTAAGTTAATATTTTTATTACTTTTATTGACTTACAAAGAGGGAGAGGTAGAGATAAGGTCAGGATATCTTCAATAAGGTGAAAGGGTACACACATGGAAAAAGATGAATGAGTAAAAAACGTAGGAGGAAAGTGAATAAGAAAGACCAAAGAGCAAGGACACATGATGATGTTAGGGGGAGAGATAGAGAGAGAGAGAGTACCAACAATAGTAAATGGTTGGGGAAGAGAGTGAAAAAAGAGAGAGGAGTACATTCCAAATGCATAAAAAAACACATAAGAAATATATGAAATGATTTTTTTTTAAATTTAAGTAAATCTCAAACATAGATAAAAACCTAGTTAGAAAACAACCCTCACGATGTGTTGGCGATCTAGAGTAAATTAGTAAAGTTACAAATTGAAAAATATATGGCAACAGAGTTCTTAAATTTCAAAATTGAAAGAAGTTTTCCTTATTCAATAAGTAGATAATCACCCCTCCAAAATTATTGGAAAAGGGAATAAATCCACCATTGAAAGACAATTATAATTTCACAAAATGTCAATTGTGAATCAATAGTCCCCAAACTATAATGTGAATTTCCTTGAGAGTGGGACTACTTAAGAAACATTTCACAAGATGTCACTATCTAAAATCTCCCAAAATTTCAATTTATTAAAAAAATCTAAAACTATATATTAATATTAAAAGTTACAATGATTCCAAAAAAAATGAACCTAGAAATTCTACATTATGTCACCAAATTAGGAAGGAATATATCTTATAACATAAGGTTAGTAGTTCATGCACTAACTTTTCTAAATATGAGTAAATATCAAATGGGTCCAACCTAGATAACTATAAAAAGCTTGAAGATAAAAATTTAGATATCAAATGTGATGGAGAGTAGTAGGTGATTCTATATTGACACAATATATATACACATGGAGTGAGACACACTTATGCATCACATTCATATTGTCTTGTGACAATAATCCACACATCCTCAGTAATGAAGCCTAGGCTTGACCAATAAATTTGTCAAAAACGTGTGTCAAACTAAAATTATACATATATTCTTTTATTCCTAATTTATATGCTTTCATCAACATAAAACCTTGAAGCATTTTGAATACTAATGATCATTATATATACTCTTATTTAACTCATACAAAAACTACAATTACAAAAGATAAGGCAACCCCATAAGTACTAAATCTTTGTGAAATATCTTCCCTAGCATGAAATATTGGAAGCCTATCCATATCCCCATATAATAGCCTTATCTACAAGATCAATCACCTCAATAGGAAACTAAAAAGAAACTAAGAAAAGTAAAAAAAAATACTCATACCTTCGTGAAAAATTCATTCATATTTGACAGAGGGTGAGAGGTTACAATGGAGTCTAGTATCAATCGTGATCCATATTTGATACGTAACATAAACAAAAAGTTTTTTTTCAAGAAAAGGAAATATCATTGAATGAGAAGAAAGAATATCCCTCTATAAATGGCTCATAACAAGAAAACTTGAAAAATAATTACATCAAGGCAACCTTAAACATGAGACAAAGACCTATAAGGAAACTTAGATTGGTGTAATAAAATTAAACCTTTAACATTTGGGGGCAATTCTTCTAAATGATTAAAAATATCATCCTTCCTATGATTATATCCTCTACTTGATTGTAAATTTTCTACTGAGTTTACTTCCTTGACGCAATGGATAAATTGGATATCATAACAAATGCACAAAACTTGAATCTCCTTTATGACATATCTAATCTTCCAGGTAATATCCTTCATTTGGCCTGATGGATAATTAATGATTATGGATGAATCAACTTCTACATATATCTTATTTGTACCTCTATCAAAACAGAATTGTAAGCCCTTTTAATAGCTAAGGCCTTAGCCAATAACTTTGAACCATTAGCCTCATAATTAGTGCAGGCCGAAAAAAATTTACCTTCACTATTTTTATGATTATACCTCTCCCCATATGACCATTTGCATCTAATTTACCACTCGAATTAACTTTTATTCCGTCGAAGCTTGGATTCTTCCAAAAGGATTTTTGAAAAGATCTTCTATGTTGAGTTTATCCAAGGTTGAGAATTTGAAAGCACTCTTGACTAACATCTTGAATACCCCTCCTGAACTTAATGTTTTGTGCTAAATTTGAAATTCTCTTGATTATATTTTAATGATAATACCATGATGCATCTTCCTCGCTTCAAAGACAACCTTATTCCTACTAATCCATATCTCCCACGAAATTGTAAGAGGAACTACTTTATATAGCCACTCAGACAAATCTGATTTATGAGCATATAGCCACCAATGAATAAAAGTCCCATGAAAGTATGAAGAAGTCCTTAGCACTCCCAAAAGAATACAAAAATAATTACATACTTTAACAACAATTGGACATGTCAAAAATAAATGAGAGGAGAATTCTTCTGATAAATGGCAACAAACACATCTGGAAGCAATTTTTATGCCAACTATTTTGATATTTTCATCAATAGGTATACAGTTAGCCAATAATTTCCAGGAGAAAACTGAGATATTAGGAGGAATATTAGAATACCATATATACTTCAAGGATAAAGAGATAATGTTGTTGTCTCTCATTTTATCATAGGCCAAAGCAAAGGTGGAATTCCCACTGATTGAAGGTTTCTAGATCAAATCCCCATCAGTTATAATACTATTTTCTTCCAAAGTATCGCAAACAACTCTAATTCTTCTATAATCTAGAGACCCAAACCTGCTATTGGCATTTACGCATTTGACATTCATAAACTCAACCCACAACCCCTGTTTTGATTTAAATTTCCAAGCAAGTTTTTGATTAGCTACTAAAATTTGATTTTCAAGAATATTCATACAAAGACCACCTTCTTCTTTCGGATAACAGAAAGAATTCCACTCAGTCCAATGGTGTTTTTTACCATACTCCTTATCAACACCCCAAAAGAAAGAACTAATCAATTTATTGATTAATAGAATAGTCTTTTTTGAGGGATTTAAAGAAATTAAGGTATACATAGGTATTGAAGACAAAACAGATTGAATAAGAGTAATCCTTCCCCCCAAGGATAATAATTTTGATTTCGAACTGTTAATATTTTAGGACACTGCTTGCACAAGAGAATCAAAATATATGGCTTTTTTCCTGCCTATAAAAAGAGGGCATGCCAGATCTCTGATTGTCTGTTTCTCAAATTTAAAACCAGTTAACTCTAATACTCTATTCTTGAGAGTCAACGGGATATTAGAGCTTAAAAAAACTACTTTTCTCTTTACTAAGGAGCTGACCCAATTGAGTCTCATACTCTTTAATGAATTCCATAAATCTTCTCAGACTTCTCTTCTTCCCATTAAAAAAAACAATAATGTCATCTGCAAAGATTAGGTGGCTAACTAAAGGGCATCCCCTAGGGTGAAATAAAGAAGCTATAGAACCTTCAACCATTAAATTATGCAAACCTCTAATAAGGTAATCCGCCATAATTATAAATAAACTTGGAGAAATTGGGTCCCCTTGCCTAATTCCTCTTGAAGGTTGGAAGAAACCTTTAGGCTGCCCATTTATAATTACTGAAAACCAAGTAGAAGATATGCATCTTGATATAAGGTCTGTGAAAAATTCAGAGAATCCAAAAGCTCTTAATGACTTGATAAAAAATGCCAATGAAACCCTATCATATGCTTTAGCTATGTCTAGCTTAAATAACGCATTTCCTCCATCACATTTTTTATCAATCAAGTTCATCATTTCTTAGCCCAATAATATATTATCTTGAATTCTTCTGCCTTTCATAAATTCATCTTGAAAAGGGGAAATAATTTAAGGGATAATTGAGCTCAGTCTAGCATTGAGAATTTTAGATATTACCTTGTAAGAAAAATCACATAAATTGATTGGCCTAAAATTTTTACAATACAAAGGTCTGTCCACTTTTGGAATGAGGCAAATTAAAGTAGAATTCCATGATTTAGGCATATATGTTCCTAAGAAGAAGGATTGGATAGCTTTTGTGAAATCTCCACCAATAATTTCCCAACACTCCTTATAAAAGTAACCATTAAAGCCATCCACAACGGCTAAACTATTAGAGATAAGATCTAAAACTTCCTTTCACACTTATTCTGAATCAGGAACTGCATTTAAACTACTATTCATTTGGTCAGTCACTAATTTTGGTATAGATTCCAAGATAAAATGGCCTTCAGAAGTACCTGCAGTAAATAAATGACAAAAATAAGAAATAAAAGTGTTAGAAATGTCTTTAATATTCTCTTTTATGGATCCATTTTCATCTTTAATACGATGAATCCACAGATTCCTCCTTTGTTGATTGACTTGGGCATGATAAAACTTTATATTTCTATCTCTATTCTTGATTCAATCTCCCTTAGACTTCTGATGATAATAAATATCCTCTTTTGCAAGAGATGCATTTAGATCAACTCTTATTTTAGAACATTTAGCTCTTTGAATCTCACTGTTGCTACTCTCCATAGTTATTTCTTATTGGATGAGAGCATCTTCCAATTGCTGGATCTCTTCAAAAATGTTTTTGAAAACATCCTTATTCTAAACTTTCAAAATCCCTTTTAATCTTTTTAATTTGAAAGAAAAAGATTCCATATACCTCCTTGTATCATTTTCTTCCCAAGAGTTGATTACAATCCTCTTAAAATCTTCATGGCTGGACCACATATTATGGAACTTGATAGGATTGGCAATTGAATCTAGAGGATTAGGAATTTTAATAAGAAAATGAGAGGGATCAGAGAAGGTTTTGTTCAAATGTTGAAGTTTATAAGAAGGGAAATTGTTTAAACAGTCGGAATTGATCAGATCCCTGTCTAATCTCTCTAGCGTAACTACACCATTCATTTCTTTTGACAATGTGAACTTTGAGCCAGTACAATACAATTCTTGAAGAGATGATCTAACTATACATTCATTAAACTCAGAGGCCCCCTAAGATCAATCTCATTTCCTCGAGCTCTTCCCCTAGAAGATCTCACAATGTTAAAATCACCCACAATAATTGAAGGCCTGCTATGATAAAAATTAACACTTTGACTAATGAAATCCCAAAGATGAGTTATTTACTGCCTAGAACATTTAGCATATATCACATTTATACCTATTGGACAAGGGCTTAAAGGATGATCCAAAGATATAAACAAGTTTTGAGCACCATCTTGAATTATAGAACAATTAATACCAAAATTCCAAAAATACCAGATTTTATTTGAACTGTTAAAATAGCTATCATCAAATTGAAGCTTTCTTCTTAATTCTTCCATTTTAGAACTATCAATCATTGGATCTAGAATGGATAAAAACGAAACCTTATTGTACTTACATAGATTATTTAATGTCCTTCTGGTAGACTTGTTTCCAACACCTCTAGCATTCCACACAATAGCACTAATCATTTAAAGATATGTCGAGAAACTTGTTTGAACCTTTCTTGGCTGATCTAGTCATTCTCCCCACGAAACTAACTGTTTGCTCTGTCTTCTTATTATCCATACACATCTGATTAGTCAAAATCCCTTCTTCTAACAGAGGTTGTTTTTCTTTTCCGCTTCTCTTTTCTTGTAGTAAACCTCTAATTTCTTAGACAACAGGTGAGAAAACTTCTTCAGATCCTCCAATTTTGGTTGACACCTTGTTTTTTTCTTTTCATTATCTGAGTAATATCCCTTGTTAATTAAATAGTTCTCTCTAGGCATATTAATAGTATCTTCAGAGTCATAGTTTAATTCTTTATCTTCTTGAAATCTTGCTATCTTTGTAACTTGACTCTTATGAATAATAGAATCTTATTCACTGTCATTGCATTCACCTTCTTCTAAAGCCTCATTCTCTTGGTGATCAACATCTTGATTATTTTCCAATTGTTATAGAATTTCTTGATTCAATCCTTGATCTACTTCTTAAATTTTTTCCTTCATCCATTTTTTTGTGCCATTCCTAGAAGTTATCCTTTCCTTTTTTCAGGACAATTGTAATAGAGCTTTTTCTTTAACTGCTAAGTTGACCTGAATTTCATTTTATTTAATTCTATACACTTTCTGAGGTTCTTGAAACTTAGAGGCCTTCTCTTTATTCCCTTCTATCTTCATACTTTCTTCCGGATTTTTCTTGACAGCCCTTGTGTTATCATAGACTTCTTTCTTTAGAATGCATTGAGTATCTTGGTGTCCTAATTTATAGCAGTATTCACAATAACTTGGAATTTCTTCATATTCAATTGACTGCCAAAAACCATATTCACCACATCCTATCCATACTCTTTGAGGCTTTATTTTCAAAAAGTCAATTTCAATGCATACCCTTGCCACACTAGGTCTATTAATGTTAGTAGTGGACTTATCAATTTTAAGAGGGGTTCCAACTACTTGGGCAATTGAAAATAATGCTTCTTTGGAGAAGAGATGCACTGGCAATCCTGGAAAACAAACCCAAACAGGTACAATGGAGCTTTCTTGATTTGGTCTAAATCGAGGGGTCCGCTTGAATGTTCTCATAGTACTTTTACCTATATACCATTGTTCTTTCAACAACAAACGAATGAAATATTCTTAACAGTTTACACTTATGAGAATATGCCTATTGTCTAACAAACCTAAGCTTTAAGGCCAAAGGTTATTAGGCCTTTGTCTCTATATATCTCTCTAGATGCCAACCCCTTTATTGTATAAACACTACTGCAAATGTTGAAATAGAAAGAAATGTTTTTTATGAGCAATAAAAAAGCTATACCCAACTGAGCATTATTAGTGAAGTAAAAGTCTATTCCAAATACATAAGAATAAAAGAAATGGGATTATTTCTACAAGTTTATCCTCATCTAACCTTAACAATTGAATTAGAGATGAGAAGGAATATATCAAAACCCCTGGATCCTCAATCAAACCCCTCTTCAAAGATACAAATAGAACTGGCGCCAAAACCGCACTCCGCCTTTTAAGTCAAAATTCATCTCCCAGACTAAAACATGTGATTGTACATTTAGTATTCAGATGCCAAAAAAAGGAGAGCAATAGTTATACAAACAGTTTAAGAAAACATGAGTTATAAAGACACATAATGAATACAAAGAGTCTCTATAAAAATATGAACAATTTTGGAGACAAATTGTGTAAAGACGAATTAGAAAATACTAAGAGTTTAGGAAGCATAAATTGTGTAAAGAAGGAATGCACATGTAGGGGCTTGATGATTGTCAAATTAATGTTGCGTAAACACATGTGGTCAACCTAAGAGGAGATTAGAATTAATGTCATGTACAACATTTTATAATATATAAAAGATAACACTTATAGTGTTTGCAAAAAACATCTATTAAAATCTTTATATATATATTGAATCCCATGGTAGAAAAAAAAAATACCCATGTAGCATACAAGTTACTTAATATTTTGATTCATGTTTAGATCTTTGGTTGGTAGAAATTTGATTAGAATCATCATATTCTATCCCTAATTATTTACTTTTCCTTAACAAATAAATTATTTTGAAGCATATTAGTTCATTTAGAGCATCGATTATAGTGGGATACAACAAATGGAAAGTTCAAAAAATATGTAATACTCCTTACTAGAAAGATTTATAATTTTGAAATTTTCATTTACGATTATTATATTTATGATAAATATTTTATTATTATGCGTTTCTTTTTAAAATTTTAATATAATGAGATTTTAGAAACCTAATATTATGAAAATTATTATCATGATTTTTGGAGCAATCACTTATTTAATACTAGAAACTTTTGTGTGTTCAACAACATTTTTTTCAAATAACATTAATTACATATCTAGTCAAATGAACATCGAACGAAGTTTCTCTCTTAGAAAAAAAATTCATTTGAATCTCATTAGATGTTGGTTAGAACGAGATGAGTTGTTCATTCGAACGAGCTTGGTTTTTGTTCGTATGAGATATATAGTTTTGCTTGAACGAGTCCTCGAAAAGTGTGTCGACTCAAAAAATAATTTTCTATATAAAGGGTAGTTGGCATTAGTTTTTAAACTGACTTTTGTCTAAAATAATTTTTCAATACATATCCTAAATCTCTGAGCCCCTAGTTTTACCCAAACTCTTTGAGATTCAAGTTTTAATTTTTATATTCTTTGAGATATCATTTGGCCTCAAGTTTTTACTCATCATCATTATTGTTGAGTACGTTTCATACGGTGGGTTTAGTGTTTACTGTTTACACATGGTTAACTCCTTGTGTGTGGTTCTTTGGTGAGGAAGTGGTGCATCAGCATTCCAGATCCGTAGATGGATGTTAAGCCTTATCGGTGGACACCGAGGTGTGTGCACTCAAATGGTGTGGTTGTTGTGCGGTTGGACTCCTGCATGTCACTATGCAGAGGTTGATGAATGAAGAGCGTCAGGGCTTATAAGGTTATCGATTTTGTGTTGTAAGGCTAGTGTCTTTTCCTTGTAATTCCATACATAGTGAATTTGCATGGCTGGATTGTTCGAGGTTTTTCTCGTTGTGGGTTTTACTCGTAAATCGATGTGGTGTGTGGATTGATCGATTTTATCATGCTACCACGTAGATGCATTTCTTAGGATAAAGATAAAATTTGTTAATCTATTTTAACATAACATTCATTTGAAATTGACGCAAAGTGTAATTTGGGGATAAACTATTTAAGTTTAATATTTAATTTGAAAAAATTAAAAATTGACATTTGTTTTGACCACTCCCTATATACCCCTACTTCTTCAGATTTGTCGCCAGTTGCAATGGAGAGGGCCCAAGTGATGGAAGAGGGCATAGCCCATGGGAGGCTCGAGGTGGAGGGGATAATAATGGTTCATTTCTCTAATTTAGAGGTTTGGGTAATGGGAGATAGAGGCGAAGGCTCAGTGCGGGGGTGAGGAGGGGGTGACCACTCAGGAGGGAGTGCCTATTCAGGGAGGAGTGACTAGTACGAGGGTGGTTCTTATCGTGATTTTTCCTGAGGTTTAGTATATGGATGGTGGTTTTATGATCAGGTCCCCGATCCAGACAACAACTCATCACTTAGACCACTTTCACCCAGGATTCTGAGACACTTTAGGAGTTGAGTGGGTATGTTATTTTTATTTCCTATGACATTCTAATTTTCCTTTTCTTTATCTTCTAGATTTCATCATACTGATCATTTTTATTGATTTCGATACTATTTAGGAGGTGTTGTTATTAGCTGCCAGTCTTCGGGATATGATGACCATATGGTCATCCTTATAATTAGATCTTGTTCGTTCTCTCTTGGACTTCAGTCTTGTTACATCTCAATCTATCTAGGTGATGCCTCCTTCCCAAATAGGACTCACGCTCGTGTTCTCTCCCATCGTGAGGAGTCTTCAAACTTTACTACTTGTTCAGTGAACCCCCATGGGCCTCTTCCTTTTCCTTTCTGAACAAGCCTTACGTGTCCGTGAATCCTGATACAATAGGAGATCTAGTTGATGCTACTGAAAGGGACAAGAAGACCCTTCATGATTGAGGTTTTCTAATTTTATTAGCTATGTGGGGGGCCGATCTCCACCTATTTATACATTTTGCCCTATTTTTTTGGTTTTTGTATTTATGATACATCCTTTATTTTTTATTGGTATATTGGATGAGTTATTTTTTTGATTTTATTTAGCATTCATTGAGTTTCGACCCATGTTCCTTCCATTGTATTTTCTTCTGTAGATATCCTAATATTATATGTGCAACTTACCTTTGTTTGAAGGATAATGCATATTGAATATGGGTATGAAACAAAATGAGCGTAAGATCTTTTTATTAGAAGAGGTAGAGACACATGTTAATACACTTTTCTTAAAGGTATCAAAATAAATGAAAGTAAAAGTTAAACTAAACTAAAAGTAAAAAGAGAAAGAACGACGTGAGGAGGTAAAGATATAACAATAATGGTTCCTCGTCCTTTTAGACTTCTACCTTAGGGAAATAAAACTTCATGCCTCTTACTAATGAGACATATTATTTGAATGGACATAGGATTAGAAGAGGGAAGTCCCACTTTTCTTACGACTTTCATAAGGCAATGGACTTTTGAGGTAGATTTAGAAATAGGTGCCCCATCCTTTTACCAAAAGGATAGGGTGTCTTTTAATGGAGATCCCTTAGAGAGTATGTGTGCCTCAATATATATCCCAGATTATGTGGTATTTTTAGGGAGAGGAACATGAGTCTTCAACGGTATCTTTGGAGAGAGCATCATTATCCTTCTAGTGAACATAGGGTGTCATTTAGAGGGGAGCCTTTGGTGAATGTGTCTGGGTCGATATTTTGTCTATATGGCCATCCCCACGATCCTCGCAGCGGGTAGGACGGAGAACAGTGGGCATCTTTAACGTTGAGAGGATCTTGGTCCCGCGCATCCCCCTCGGGAGCACTTCGACCGACGTAGATGATGACGTGAAAAAATGTAGAGAGATGGAGTCGCCAGTAAATTTTACTCGAAACAGACAAAAGAAAAGGGATCCATCCCGAAAGACAACATCCAAAGACATATTCATACATATGAAACCATAAATGATTCAAAAAGGGTTCGGGGGCTAAGTTATGAAATGGTAAGGTGTTAGGCACCCATTCCACCCTTACGGTCTCTCATGGGTTATTGTTATTTTCCTTTATTTCTTGGTGATATGTGTGCATGTGTATATCTAGTGGAGGTAGGAATCATCGACTTGTATCATGGAAGAGATAAACACAGTAATCCGTAGGAATGTTCATAAAAGTAATATTAGAAAAATAGGATTTACGCGATAATCCTAGCATTGATCGTTATAACGGGATGATAACACATATGATATAATACGCTACTAAGAACAAATATATGTATATATAAACATATAGAATCTAAGAGAGTTAAATTAAAAGAATATAGACAAAATAGGAAAACATAGGAAAAAGGACTTAAGTCTCGAATTTTACCCCGAGACGCCTACGTAGTATATAGAGGCATCAAAGTCCACGTAGTTCGTATGAAAAATGAGGGGTGAGATTTATCCCATAAATCCAATTGAGGACTTATCTTATATGTGTGTGTGTGTAAAAAAGTATTTTAGTTGTGAGAAAAGTGTGAGAATTCCCGTTTGGAATTTATGAGCCAACCCTCTTTTTCTTATTTTTTGGGTTTTTTTTATATGAAAATAAAATATGTACGATAATACTAAATAAAAATTATATTAGGATGTGTGAGATGAGAGAATAAAAGTGGTAAGTAATAAAACAAATTAATATGAATTTAAGAGAATTTAAAGAGAGAGTTAAATGAGTTCGACCTTCTTGAAGATCTTGAGCTTGATCTTCAATGTTGGAGAGAATCCCTTGAACTTGGGTGATGATGGAGGATACTTAATTAACCAAGTTTAATGAAAAGGATGATGAAAAGTGAAGGTTGGAAAGGGATTTGGATGTGGAAATCACGCTGACTTCGAGAGGGGTTTTCTGAGCTCACTGAGAGTGATGGGTTTCAGATCTTCTCCTATTGGAATGAGGTTAGGCCCTCCTTTTTATATGCCTAGGTCATTACCAATCGTCATAGCCCTGGTCCTGCCAATCGGCAGGTGTGATTAGGTACACTGCCGATAGGCAGGGTTTGGAACCTATCATTTGGCAGTCTCTTTAAGGTTCCTTTGAAAAATTGGTCGTATGGTGCAAACCACTGATTTGAATCGCGCACGGGGAAAACCATTGGAAATTTACTTCAGAGACCTTTGAAAGTCTTTTGGATTGTTGATTAGGCATAAATTCTTCACATTTATCCCCTTAATTTCGATATTTTTACGATCCAGTGCGGTGTAAATATCTTGGATTTATCTCATATCTATGCTACTAACCCTTTTTGGCAAGTATTTCATATTTTTGTATCTCTTATGTGTTTTATAGGTATTTCATGCAAGAAAGATGGAAAAGAGAACTCAGAATAGTGAAAGAAACCAAGAATCGGGGAGTTGAAGGGCATTTTTGTAATTTTGCAGCCTTAGTTCGGCAGTGGGGCCAACTGGAAACTTGAATATCTTTCAATTCAAAGAACACTGGAAAAAACGGCACCGAAATCCGAGCTACGGTGAAAGAGTTATGATCCCTTGAAGTTGCGGAAAAATCATAGAAGAAAGGCTAAGAAGGCACGTTCAAGGGAATTTTCGTAATTTTTCAGCCCGATTCCGGAGGTGGGGCGTTCTGGAAAGTTGAAGATATTGTAGCAATGAGAATAATGGAAAAAACTTCACCCACATACGAGCTACGGTGAAGGAGTTATGATCATTTGAAGTTGAGAAAAAATACAAGGAAGAAAATAAGAAAGTTGGAAAATATTCTAAGTGTTGAAAGAGGCCCAGAAACCAGCCAATTCACCCGAACCGGTACACCCAGAACCCGAACCGGTTCGCCCATTTGTCACGCTCCAGAACCGTTACAAAATTAGTCACGCTTTCTAATTGTGACAAATTGGCAGATACGAGATTTTTATTTTGTGCTTATCTTTTAGCCAAAAGAGTTTTATGTTTTGGGGACTCTTCTAAACAACCTCTAGACTATATATTTAGTCATTAGGACTCTTTTTATGAAGATTTCATTTATGTAAAAGCTCCATAACAAGTAGGAACGTCGAGGAGAAGAATTTACATACTTTGCACCATTAATTCAAGAGCTTTTCCCGTTTTTCTTCAATCTTTGATTTCTTCTTGCATGTTCTTGTTCTTCAGTCGTGGTAATTTTTATTTCCAGCACTTTTATTATTATTTACCATGTTAGGCTAGGTTTTTAAAGGTTGGGATACATGAACCCAACCTGATGTTTTAATTGCATGTGTATAATATTAGTCCTCTGAATTTAATGATTGATTATGACCGTATTGCGTAGTTACAAATCAATTGTAGATCTTTATATCTCGTTTTCCTCTGGGTACTCGTGATGATTTAGAATCCAATTCGAGTGCTACTATCGCGATACTAATTTACTCATCCTCAGATTAAGTATGACGCTGGCTTGAACCTCTATACGTAATGCATGGGAGTACTAAATTCCGGGTCAAATTAATCAGTTAAATTTACGATTAGTTTTATACCATCGATACTCTAGGGTTGGGGGATTCTGTCGCTACGTTAATTTTTCCAATTATTTTTAGTTAACTTCTTTATTTTTCCCTTTTTCCTTTCTCACTCACTCATCATCTTTTACACTTTATTTTTTGATGTAATAAATCAATTAAAATCTATCAAACTTTCCCTGTGGATTCGATACCCAGACTCGCCACTATACTCCACAAGAGTGTAGTTAAAGTTTAGGTTTTTGTATTGTGGTTGGAAACCAATAACAACGACTAGCGTATTGACACGGACGCGGGCTTGAACCTCGTATACGTAATGCTTGGGAGTACTAAATTCTGGGTCAAATTAATCAGTTAAATTTACGATTAGTTTTATACCATCGATACTCTAGGGTTGGGGGATTGTGTCGCTACCTTAATTTTTCCAATTAGTTTTAGTTAACTTCTTTATTTTTCCCTTTTTCCTTTCTCACTCACTCATCATCTTTTACACTTTATTTTTTTGAAGTAATAAATCAATTAAAATCTATCAAACATTCCCTCTGGATTCGAAACCCAGACTCGCCACTATACTCCGCAAGTGTGTAGTTAAAGTTTAGGTTTTTTTGTATTGTGGTTGGAAGCCGAAAACAACGACTAGCGTATTTACACGGACGCTCAGTTTTCAATGCGATCAATTGTCCTCGGGGTTCAGGAGTTGACTTTGGGTCAAATGTCACTCGGAAGCATTCGTCGATCCTTTGGACGAGCAATCGTCAAATGCAAACGGATCATTCGTCTGCCTGGTAAGTCTGAATCGTGCATGGGTTGGACCATTGGAAAGGTTTGTAAATGTAATTAGACATTCCAAAGAGCTTGACTCAGTTATAGGAGTTGACTTTGGTCAATCGGGGCCTGGAAGTGTCCGGTGATCTTTCAGAGTAAAAGAGATCGCTCATCCATACCGTAAGTCAGAATCACGCATGGGGTGGGCCGTTGGAAAGGGGTTTCAGTGCCCTTTGAAGATTCATTATGTCTCGGTCTAGCTGAAGGGTTGAATTTTGTCAAATAGATCCTGGGAACGTCTGATGACTTCCTGATGAAGTTTTGGGGGAAATCGAGTCGTTCGTCTGCACCGTAAGTCAGAATCACACAAGGGATGGACCGTTGAAAAGGGGTTTCAGTTCCCTTTGAATATTCATTCATTCTTGTTCGAGTGCTCAATAGACTTTAGGTCAGTACTCGGGGTATGACTTAGGTTTATAGCGATGAGGGGAGGTGCTAGGGAACCTACGGAGAGGTTAGGGGGTATTTAGAATGAGGTGTCAACAGAGCCCCTCGATGGGTGTGTTTGGAATAAATGATAGCCGTCGAATAAAAACCACATGATGCCTTTGAAAGAAAATGACCAATTTAGAGGGTCGAGGCCGATTCTGAAAACCTAGGGATACGGATGACCGATTATGTGAGTCGAAGTCAATTTTGAAGGCTTAGGGATGAGAGTGACCGATTCAGCTAGTTGAAGCCAATTCTGAGGGCTTGAAGATGATGGTGACCGATTCTGTGAGTCGAAGCCAATTCTGAGGGCTAAAAGATGAGGGTGACCAATTATGCGAGTCGAAGCCAATGCTATGGGCTTAAATTGAGATGATAAATTCTATGGGTCGAAGCCAATTCTGAGGGCTTAAGTTGAGATGACCAATTCTGTGGGTTGAAGCCAATTATAAGGGCTTAAATTGAGATGAACAATTGTGTGGGTTGAAGCTAATTATGTGGTCTTAAGTTGAGATGAACAATTCCGTGGGTCGAAGCCAATTCTGCGGGCATAAGCTGAGATGAACAATTTTACGGGTCAAAGACAATTCTGCGGGCTTAACTTGAAATGACTAATTCCGCGGGTTGAAGCCAGTTCCGAGGTCTTAAATTGAGATGACCTATTCTACAGGCCTAAATTGGGATGACCAATTATGTGGGTCGAAGCTAATTCTGAGGGCTTAGGGATGAGGATGTTCGATTCTGTAGGTCAAAGCCAATTCTGAGGTATTAGGGATGAGGATGGCCAATTCTACGGGTCAAAGCAAATTCTTCGGTATTAAATTGAGATGACCAGATGACCAATTCTGCGAGTCGAAATCAATTCAGAAGGCTTAAATTTAGATGACAAATTCTATGGGTCGAAACCAATTCTAAGGGCTTAAATTGAGACGTTCTCGGGGAACTCTGTCGGGGAAGTTACCTCATGATTTTGATTTCATCAGGGGAGCTGATTTCTAGGGAAACTTCATATCTTTTAGAGATTTTATCAGGGTAATAACCAATTTGATGCTGGGAGGTGATTATGTGGTCCAGGGTTTGGACGTATTGCTTGGTGAAATTTGATACCTTTGGGGAATAAAAGTGATCCTGAAGTTTGGGATAATTTAGAAGTTCTATCGGGAAGTTGCTGGTGGGAGGTTCACTTGGATTTTGAGATCTCCGCTCGGGAAGTAGGTGTTTCACTTGAGTAAGTGTGAAATTTTCTTGGTGAAAATGTTCTAAATCCTCCCCGGGATTTTTAGGAATTTTCTGAGGATTTTTTAGGGTATTCTGGGAATTTTTTTATGAAATTCAAAAGGGGTGTCGGTTGGCATGGTGTGGAGGGTGCCATTCGGCAGTGGTATGGACTTTTGGACTACCTCGAGAAGGTAAAGGGTTAGTGTCGATCGGTAGGTTTGGGGTTAGTTCCAATCGATATGACCCTTGGCACACTATAAAAAGGGAGTGGGTTCCACTCATTTTTGACAGCTTCTTGCCTTCTCTTTCTCTGCAATTTTCTTCTGCGAATCGCTCTAGCATTCTGATCTCTAAAAAAAATGGGTGCTTTTGTTTGCACTACAGTACACCGAGAGTGGTTGGTTGTGGACGATTGGGAGAACTTGGAATAGAGGGCCAGGGCGCCTCTTAATTTGGGGAGCGAGAACTATTTTGACGTATTCAAGTTGATTGCGAATGAGCGAACATTACTGCGAAAGTCGTCATGTCATCGTTAAGTGAAATGACTTTTGGCATTCTTTTTTGGTGGTTTTCCTTTTTTCATGGATTTTGATAAGGATTTTTCATTTGCCAGTCTGATGTTTCTTTGTCGACTATGCATGCTCGCGGGACGTTTGGGAGAATCTTCCATCTGTGGTGCATTGAGTGGTATCATCAGCAGTCTTTGGGAGTTTGGCATATATGTTGGATGAGACGCCTCATTCGATGATGGTCTTATGCGCTCTGGGGGAGAGGTGTTGGGACACTATCCATACCTTCCGTTTTGGTTTTGGGGAGATGACTGTGACCCCCATAGATGTTCAGCAGCTGCTGGGGCTGGATTGTGATGGAGAGCAGATAGAGGTGGATAGCTCATTACAGGTGAGGCCGGAGGTGGTGCGATCGACGCCTGGTGATGTGAGGAGGATAGTGTCTGGGGACTCCATTCTTCTGTCCTTGCTGAGGGATGTTTTGTTGGGTAGGATGATTGATGTGGAGGATGGGCTGCAGGTGAGGCAGATGGGCCGGTTGTATATTTTACTGGTGTTGGGGGGATTTCTGGTGGCGTCCAGTGACGATGTCATCCATTTATGGTTTTTACCATATGTGAGGACATTTTTGAACATACCTCTCTATGATTGGGGGAGACTGACTTTGGAGACCCTTTATTTTTATTTGGATGCATTCAACCCGTGTTGCCGACAGTCTTTCACCAGAGCCATGTATCTTCTTGAGGTATTCTTTAATTTGCACATTTTCCATTCATGTATTCACATTTCCCTTATGCGTCTATTTTGGTTGTGGATTTCTTTTCTTTGGCATACATGGTTCTATGAGGTGATTTGGTGTAATACCCAGAGTATTGCTCTGAAGGATGAGACTGTTGGGGACTTTTGTCGGTTGTATCGATGGCAGAAAGTCAATCGACAGTCAAGGAGGTCTCTTTCTCTGAAGGTGGTGCGTCAGGTCTTAAATGGTTTGATCAGTGATAGGGTAAGACTTTTTTTTCTTCAGTTCTGTTCTTTATGTGTTCTGACTCTATATTTTACTCATATCTGCTGGGGATTTTTCATGTGACTTTTTACCCTTGGGGACAATCGTTCAGGACACGGGACTGGAGTGCATGCGCAGATGTGGTGTTTGCTAGAGCATGAGTTTAGCCACTCTTGGTATCTCGGGGAGAGGGTGGTCCGAGATTCTGAGGATGAGGTGGGGGTGCCACTTGTGAGGCCCCTTATGTCTATGAGATGGGAGCAGATGTTGACAAAGGATGCGAGGATCGCGACGATGATTGGTGAGTCTTATCTACCATACATCGATACGCCTGTGACGTATGATTATATGGAATTTGTGACGAGTTGGTTAATGGCTCCCAACATATATGATGCACTTCCTTTCCCTCCTGTGGGTTAGAGTTACCCAGTGGGGTCCTACCACAGCGGTGGCAGTCTGTCGACATCTGCGACGGCGATGACTTTCGAGGTCCCGTTTGTGAGGTTGCATACCCCTTTATACAACATCCGACAGGCTGATGGAGGGATGGTGCCTATGCTTCATCGTCCTCATGCAATGGACCCGGAGGATTTGGGCTTGACAGAGGAGGTTCTTTGTCCTTTGGTATATCTTTCTTCTATTTCCTTCTGTTCAATTTATTTTGATCTTTTCTACTTGATACCGATTCTACCTTTTCTTGCAGCAAGTTCGGGTGTCCACTACTTGGCTTAGGGATTTCAGGGATTGGATATCTTTGGCGACTGCCCATATTCGGGATGCGGTTCCTGTTCCTTCTTTCTTGGTGTTTTCTGCCTTATCGAGGGAGGAGTCTGGTTCAGGTAGCGGTGGTACATCATCTCGCCACAGGGGAAAAAGAGCGCGCCGCATGGGTGGAAGCTCTTAGAGAGAGGGGGGAAGGGTAAGTGTGAGAGAGAGAAAAAAATGTGGATTCGGGTTGAGTCCATTAAAATTAATGTAACACAAAAACATATTTATGCAATGCAATGGAATTTTTCGATTATCTTCTATTAATGATGAATGAATGCATGCACATGCGCTTTTTACTTTACTGCTAAGACTGTAAAAAGAAATATTTTTGAAAGAAAGTTTTATTCACAATGAGGATTTATATAAAGATGAAAAATGGATTTTTAAAATTCTGTTGATAATATCAATTTATTTTTATTGAGTTTTCTGAATTTGACAAAAGAGGAACAAGGAAAATTTCCAAAAGTAAGGGGGTTGCCGATTGGCAAAACACCTTGTCCTGCCTATTGGCAGGTCGATCCAGTCTAATCAATTCAAAGATTTGATTGGTACCCTCTTCAACCTTTGGTACATTGTTTTGCAGGATTTCCTCCAATTTCTGCAGGGGTTATGTCTTTTGTGAGGGTTTTCAAGTATAAAAGAGGGGTAAGGGTGGAGACTCTCATATTCTATCATTCTTATTCTGTGAGATGGCTCTCCCTGGTAGTGTTGAGTTTGCCAACTACCTCAAGATTTTGGAGGCAATGCGCTCCTACAACGTTGACTAAAATGCTTTCAACATGCGTCGAGTCTCTTTATGGCGTAATTGGCCCATAGAATGGAACATGCTGATGGCGGTGGTATAATTTTGGTAGCCCAAAGACCATGTATTCTTTTTTGTCTTGGAGGAAGTCTGTCCGACTTATGAGGAATTTTCTTCCATATTTGGGATAAATCCTAGTGTGGCGGCTGTTATGCCTAAGTTTACTCGATCTCCCAGGGAAATGTTTGCTGGACTTTTCCGTGTCTCTCCCTCAATGGGTAGATCCTTGGTTATTGTAGTAATGATTTCTCTTCCGGCGGTGTTGTCGTCCGTGCATTTGCAGGAGGCTAGTGATGCTGGATATGCTGAAGCCGTCGTTCTGGGCTTGGTTTCGAAATTGCTGCTGGTGACCAGGTAGCTGGTGGTGGACCCACAACTTACGGCTATTATTTGATGGATGTCTTACCATCGCAATCTTACGGCGATGATACTGTCGGAGACCCTGAATGGCTGGATGCCTGGCGAGAAGGTAGTTCTGACTTTCTGAGGGGTATCCCTCTGAAGCTATTCATGTGGTTGTTTGGAAGATTTTGCTTGGTGTTTCCTATGGAATACCCTTTGTAGGCTGTACCCAACTTCTTTTTGTGCGATATCATCAGTGTTGGCCTGGATATTGAGAGCTGGGAGAACTAGCTTATGGACTATGGGGCTCTAAATTTCACTGGTCAGTGCCTTGGCGGGGACAACTGCTACCTATTCTGAAATTAGGGGAATACTCGTATGTCCAACTAGTTGGTCGGAGATAGACCCCTTTCTATTTCCCTTATCGGCTTCTGCACTAATTTGGCTGGGAGCAGGTCGTGCCACCTCAGACACTAGAATTATTTTCGATAGAAGATCTGAATGAGCATTTGCGCATGCGCCTTGGCTCTTTGTAGGAGAGTTGGCGTTCGTCGTCCTATCCATCTCAGTCTGTTGGGAGAGTTTGTCACATCCGTGGGGATTATATGAAGTGGTTATGGAGAAGAGTAGTTGGCCAGATGTTGGAAGTGGAGACAGTACAAAGGTGGCTTATTTTCTCCGATACCATGGAGGGAGGTGTGGCAGTTTTTTCGAGGTTGGTTCGAGCTTATCGGTCCATGGAGCGTCTGCAGAACTCCATTCAAGAACGGGAAGCTTGGGGACCCTAGGATGTAGACGACGGTGATGGAGCGGTCTCCTCTGGTAGCTTTGGGTAGGACTCTTGGACAGTTTGTTTTGTGATGGGGAATAAATTTAGGAATTTTATTTTGTTTTTTAGGAAGGTAGGGGGGAAGGAAATTATTCATTCCTTTTCTTATATAATTGCGCTATAATTTCTTATTAATGAAATAAACAAGTTTTTGATCATCCAACTATGCCTTTTGATGAACTTTATATTTTTGAATTATCTACACCGATCTCTTAGGTATGCATAATCATTTTGTTCAAGTATTTAATAGAATAAACTGTTGTTCTCGGAGATAAGAAAAGAATAGTTTTTTGTAAAAAAGAAAGGGCCGTGCTCATGCAGGATGTATGAGCTGCCTATGTACCTCTGGGGTTTTTTGAAAATTTTAAATTTTTGTGAAAATGGTTCTTGCAGAGGATCACGCCCACCTAGTTCTGGGTAGAGGGAAATGAAGAGATTTTTTTTAGAATAGAAATGAGACGTGAACAATCATAGCGCGCCAAGATTTCAGACTAGGGGTAAAATTTCTTAAGATGGTCCAGGTTGACTGGATGATCCATAACTTCTCCATCTAGGTCGGTGATCATGGAGGCACCGCCGGACAAGATCTTCTTCACAATGTATGGGCCTCTCCAATTGGGCTTGAATTTCCCTCTGGGGTCCCAGATGGACTCTACTATTTTTTTGAGGGATAAATCTCTTTCTCGAACACCATGATCCTTGACTCTCTTATTAAATAAATACACTATTTGGAAATGGTACCCTTGTATGTGATACAATTCCTTTGATCTCTTTTCGTCCAAGAGTGACAGCTCGTCGAGATGACTTTGATGCCAGTCCACCTCACTGACCTTGCTTTCAAGAATGATGCATAAAGAGGGTATTTCCAACTCCAGGGGTAGGACTGCTTCCATGTCGTATACTAGAGAGTAAGGTCTACCCCCGGTAGAGGTTCTAATTGAGGTTCGGTAGCCCTAGAGGGCGTAAGGGATTTGGTCGGCCCAATCTCAAAAACTTTCGATCATCTTACTAACGATGTCTTTGAAGTTCTTATAGACAACTTCGGCGACACCGTTGGTTTGAGGATGGTGGGGAGAAGATTTGTGTCTCTAAATCCAATACTCGTTCACCTCTTCTATGACTTCTTCCTCAAAATGCAACCCGTTAACTGACACTAGCTCATGTGGGACCCCATATCGGCAGATGATGTTTTTATTAATGAACTTGCCAACTCTCCTAGCATTCAGAACTGCGTATGACTCAGCTTCGACCCATTTAGTGAAGTAATCAATGGAAACTATGATGAAATCATGCCCGTTGGAGTCCTTGGGTGTAACTTTACCTATGATGTCGATGCCCCAGGTGGAGAATAGCTAGGGAAAAGTCATGTTGTATAATTCTCACGGAGGAAGCTGTTGAAGGTTGGAAAACTGTTGGAATTTGAGGTATCTCTAGACATAGGTGGTGAAATCCAGGATCATGGTGGTCCGTTAGTAGCCTTGTTGCATGATCTTCTTGGCAAGCATATGAGCGTTCATGTTGGGACCTTATTCCTCACTATGGATTCTCTGCATTACCTCTTAATTGTCAGCGTCTACGATGCAGTGTAGATGGGTTCTACCGAAGTTTCTCTTAAATAGTGCTTTATGACAGATGATGTACGGGGTGACCATTCTTCGGATGGTTTCCCGGTCTTTCTTGTTTGAGCCTTTGGGATATCTACCAGGCTTGAGGAGGTTCCAGATATCATAGTACCAACAATTGACTAGCTCGGGATCTTCTTTGGTGATGAGCTCAATGTGGTAGCAATGGGTTGGTTTATCTTTATTTTGGACCAGGAAGGGGGCCATTATTATTCTTTTAGGCATGATGACCATGGAGGCTAGGGTAGCAAGGACATCGGCTAGGTTATTCTTTCCTCGAGGTAGGTAATGGAATGTGATGTCTTAGAATTGAGAGGCTAATTCTTCTAAGTGGGCATGGATGGGTTGGATTTTCTCGTCCTTAGCTTTCCATTTTTTGAGCACTTGACCGATGATAAGGACAAAATACCGGTATACATCTAGGTATTGAATACCTTTCTTGAGAGAAATGAAGCCTATCGTATGCGCTTTGTATTCAGTCATGTTGTTGGTGCAGGGTAAATCCAACTTGATGGTGATAGGAGTGTGGGAGTCATCTGGGGAGATCAAGAGTATCCCAATGCCATATCCCTTTTTGTTGGCAGCGCCCTCGAAGAACATTTGCCATCAAAGGTCATCTTTACCGGTGTAGAGGATGTTTTCATCTGGGAATTCGAAGATACAGTTGTCAGCTTCTCCGATAGGGTAATCAGTGAGGTAGTCAGAGATAGTTCTTCCTTTTATGGCTTTTTGTGTGCTGTACATGATATTAAACTCAGCTAAGAGCATTAACCCTCTAGCCATTCGGTTGGATAATGTATGTTTCTCAAGCAAGTACTTGATGGGGTCCATTCGGGATATAAGCTTAATGGGGAAGGCGAGCATGTAGTGTAGCAACTTTTGGGTGACCTAAATAAGCTCGACGTATGCTTTTCCAAAGTAGTGTAGTTGACTTCGTATCTGACCAATTTGTGACTAGCGTAATAGATGGCTCTTTATTTATGGGAGTCTTCAAGGTATTGGGCTTATAAATCCCCAGCTACAGTGTCGATTATGGTTAGGTATAGTTGCAAGGGGAGACCAGGTTGAGGTGGCATGAGTATCGAAGGTTGGGTCAGATATTGTTTGATTCGGTCAAAATCTTCTTGGCAGGCCTCATTCCAAATCTTGGTTGAATCCTTTCGGAGGAGTTTGAAGATAGGTTCACAAATGGAGGTTAGCTCGCTGATGAACCGACTGATGTATTACAATTTCCCAAGGAAACCATGGACTTCTTTCTCCGTTCGGGGAGGTGGCATCTCAAGTATGGCTTTCAGCTTGGTAGGATCTTCTTCTATCCCTTTCTCACTGACCATGAATCCCAAGAGCTTTCCTTTTATAACACCAAAAGACATATATCTGTGGATTGAGTCTCATCTGATGTCGTCGCAGTCGTCCGAAGAACTTTTGGAGAGAGGGAACATAATAGTGTAGCAAAAGGATCCCCATGGGGTGATGAACGCAGTTTTGTCTTGATGATCTGGGTGCATTTTGATTTGGTTATACCCAAAAAATCCATCAACGAATGACTTAAGAGCATGACTTGCTGTGTTGTCCATGATCAAGTCGATATTGGGTGGTGGGTAATCATCCTGTGGAGAGGCTTTTTTCATGTCCTGGTAGTCTACACACATCCAAACTTTCCCCCCTGATTTCTGTACAAGCACTATGTTGGATAGCCATATGGGATATTCGATCACACGATTAAAGCTCACATTCAACTGTTTGACCAGATCCTCTTTGACTTTGAATGACCATTCAGTACGGAGCTTTCTCATCTTTTGTTTAACCATCTTGTAATCTGGAAAAGTGGGGATCTCATGTTGAGCTATTTTAGGATCAATATCGGGCATATTATCATAGGACCATGCGAAGACATCCACGAATCCTTCAATAATTCTTCAAGTTGTGCGCCCTCATGCTCGTCGAGGGTAGCCTTTATCCTATTCTCGTGCAGTTGGCTACTACAATTGAGGTTAACAATAACAGTCTCTTCTTCATTAACTTGGAGGCAATTATATTGTTTTTTATTAACCTTATTTAGACCACTTAAGAATTATTCATTTGCAAAATCATCATCATCATCAAAAGTTTGATTAGAATCTAAACAATTAATGTAAGGCAAAGCAAGAAACTCAAAATATTTGTTTATTTCGTTAATAGGAAAACAACATTGAGAACCTCATCAAAGGAGGTGTCGATTACATTTGAGCAAGGATAGACACCAAAAGAAGAAATGGGGTAAATATTGGGGTTAGATGGGATTTCAACAGGTAGAACCGGCGCAGTATGCTAGTTAAGGAGAGGTATATCAGCAGCTTTAATCAGCTGGGATGGATCCAGTGATGTAGTGATCGAATGAACCATGAAGAGTGTCTGCCCCAGTGTTTGTAAGTTGAGCGAGTCCTCAAAATCACTTCCCTCAAAATTTGTGGTATCTTTGATGAGTGGTTGTACATGGTGTTGGGAATTTTTGACCCATGGGTAGCTGTCTTGGAAAAAGATGTCCATTACAGGGTTTATCTTTTTATCTGTATAGTCATACCAGGATTCTGGAAAGATGCAAAAAGGGAAGTCCTTGCCCTCTTTAATGAATCATCCATTAAAGGAGTCACCTGTGATAGTCTAGATGCAGTCTAGTCTTCTCTTTGGTCGAGACTGGCGGATCATTCTGAGCTCCTGTTCTGATGGTTGATACCCCAAACCACAAAGAGGGAAAGCTTTCTTTAGTTCAATGGGCTTAAGTATCCCTTATTGTCTTTGTGCTAGCCCTAGTCCGAGCATGAAGTGCATGTTTTTGAACATCTAAATCACATTGACATTTCCATGAGGGTCGAATTTTGGATAAACCCTTTCTTTGAAATCGTCCCCTGCTGGGAGTAGAAGTGGTTTAACCCAAAATCCTGATAGGAGCATATCATTTTACCTGTGTTGTATCTCAAGGACTAGATTGTTGGTACTTGCACCCTTAGTATTATCATCATCGCCCAAAATGGTGATGACTCATCCATCGGTAAAGAATTTCAATTTTTGATGGAGTGAGGAAGACACACCTTTGATACTATGGATCCAAGGTCACCCGAGCAATATGTTGAAACAAGCTGGGAGGTTAATTACTTGGAATTCAATGACAGGGTTTTTAGGGCCAACCCCTATTACAAGTTTTATGGATACCATCACTTCTTGACGAGTATTATCATAGGCGCGTATAGCAGTGGAAGCTGGAGCGAGGTCACTTTCTTTCAATATAAGAATTTCAAGGTTCTTGATGGGAAGACATTCAAGGCAGACCCATTATCAATAAGGGAGAGTGGTACTATCTCCCCCATAACTTCTGTTGAGTGGACATGTTGAGTGCATGATTGTGGTTTGGCCCAATTCTAGGGATTTCTTCTTCGAAAAAGGATAGAATTCGGGTAGAGGTCAAGGATCAGACTAAATTTACTGCCTCTTTCGGTGTGGTAGAAGGAGGAACTGTTGGTCCAATGAGAAACTTGATCAAAGCATTTCTATGTAGCGAGGAATTCATGAAAATCCCCCATAGAGTGATGTTTGCTTCAGTTTTCTTCAATTGATCGAGGATCTTGCTCTCCTCGAGGGTCATTTCTAGCATAGGAAGGTTTTTAACGCCCTTCCCTTTGTCATTTACTGGTAGTGAGCTTGGGATATGGTATTGCCTCCCTTACCTGGTCATGTGGTTTACTGAAGAAGCGAAGAACATGAACCATTTTTCTTCGTCGATCTTGAGTTGCTCTGTCATCTTCTTTATTTCTTTGAGGAATTCCTCAAATGATATCATCCCACACATGTCGGCTACCAGGTCAATTTTATCGAAAGCTTACTCTCCACTTGAATCTTCAAACTCTTCCCTCCATCCAGTGGCAAAAATTATGTATTTTTATGTAAAGTCAATGCATTACACAACTTCAATGGATTCTTTATAAAGGTCTTCCCATTCTGTGGGGATATGTAAGGGTGAAGGGACAAAGCATCCTTGTAGCTTCAAAGTATTAAGTAACTCGATCATACTGCAAATATCGTTTATTTGCCTAAATAATTATGCCATGATCCTGCCAACGTCATCTAGGATGACTTTCTCGGTTGGTACCACCTAGCTGTCTGACTCTCGAACCCATTTTCATGCTTCCAAGAATAGCGTACTGAACTTCTGCAATCAATGATCATCTTTTAGGGAAATTTTAGCCCGAACTCTAAGAGTTGGTTTAACACTTTTGATAATTCCGTACTTCCATTTTTTGAACGGGTACGAACAATGATGCATGCACTGGTGAGGAGTGACAGTGCTTGATCAGTAATGCTAATAAGGTGTAGGAGGAAATGTAGGAAAGTTTGGAGAGGTTTGGAAGAGTATATGGGTGTGATTTGAGTTGAGGGATCAAATTCTGGGCACTCTTCTAAGAAGATGGCATTGGTATGATTTGGGAGTGGGTTATGAGTAGTGTTTTGCTTAGGGTTGGCTGGTGGGGCAATGGTACCCAGGTCAATTAGACCTTGGATTATGTCTACCAGTTTGGTGAAAGGCACAATGGGAATCTGCCTTGAAGTTTCTTGGGAGTGGATTTGGTAATGTACGGGGATCTAAGGGTTTAATAAGATTTTGGCTTAACAGGGCCTGAGAGACTTTGGAGAGGGGAGCGAGCTCGGTGTATTCCTTTCAGGCTGGGATAGGTTGACTTTCTGGTTCCCACGAGGTGGGTGGTTGCGAGATGTTGTTGATGGTTGAGACTGTAGTACTGGCAGGTTTATCATATTTTTGGGAGTGAACTGTCCGGTCAGTTTCTTTGGTTTAACTTATGTTTTAGCAAGACCTTCCTCAATTTTTACTCTTACTTCTCTGAGGTTTTTGAAGTGGGGATACTATTGTCCTCCCATTGCTTCTCAGACATGGGGAAAGAAGTTCATCTTCACTATGTTGACTTGTTCTTCCTTGGATGGCCGATTGGTCATTGTGGCTTCCTTTTCCCTCCATCGAGCTATGAAGTTACTGACTGATTCCCCAGAGTTCTATTTATGAATATCTAAATCATGGCGGGTGACCTTAAGCTCTTCGTTGTATTTTTACTGCGGTATGAATTCTCGAGCTACATCCTCCCAGCTACAGATTCTGGACTCCTCGAGAGACAAAAACCATCGAAGGGAATTATCCTTTAGAGTTTACTGAAATAATTAGGCCATCACTTCTTCATAAGCCCCTATGAAAGTCATAGAACAGTGATAACTGTGAAGATGAATATTCCGGGTTCCACTTCCTTCAAATTTCTCGATATTTGTCGTCTTGAACTTCTCGGGTATCCTCGCCTTAGGATAAGGAGACATGTGTGTGTAGTCCATGTAGTTTCCAAAGATTCGAACATAGTGGAACTTCTTAGTTAGCATCTTGAGATGTTCTTTGACTTTGTTCAACTCTTCCTCTTATAGGTTAATGATCATAGGCAAGTTAGACCCAAGCTGGGCAAGGTTTGGCGTAGGAAGCTAGGCAGGCGGAGGCCCATTAACAGGAGGGGCGCGTGGAGCGTACTGATACTCTTCAAGAACCTAGATAGGCTCGGGTGGACCCATAGCATGAGGTAATAGGGCCTCGCGGTCTTGAGTAATAGGAACCTGGTTTCGTTGCATCACTCGGACCTTAGACTGAAGGTTGTCAATCTTGGACACGAGTTGAGATAAGAATGTCATTAGATATGGTTTCACAAATAGTACTTGATTTGCGTTCTCCGTGGAAAGTGGATGGATACCAAACTCAAAAGAAGTAGTAGGGTAACAAATGAAACTCCAGGGTGATTTGACTGAAGACCGAAGATAATAAGGAGCGAAGCCAAGGGCGTGCGATCGACATGAGATGGCGTAAAATGGGACTTGTTTTTTGAAAAGAAAGAAGGAAAATATTTTCAAGATTTTTTTTTTCTCTTTTGAGATCGAAGGGTAAAATATTTTTGGATTTTTGATAAAGTATGGAGAATTGTTTTTGTATTTTTTATAAAGAAGGGAGAAATGTTTTTGGATTTTTGATAAAGAAGGGAGAAATGTTTTTAGATTTTTTTATAAAGAGGGGAGAAATGTTTTTTTGGATTTTTGATAAAGAAGGGATAAATGTTTTTTTGGGGAGAACGGGTCTCAGCATGATTATTATTATTATTATGTTCTCACTTGTATTAAATTCTCCTAAGTGAAAAATGAAGTGTCGGATGGGACCCGAGCCTGGAAAAGTTGGGTTTGTAACATATGCAAAGTTATGGCTGGACTTGTGACCATTCACATGGCCAAGGTCCCATTTTAAAAATGTGCAAAAATTTCGGTAGAGTTTCGAGTTGAAATCGACAATCTAACATGTGTGTCCTAGGCTTGACACCTATATACGGTTATGAAGTTGGTTGGGTGAATCGAAAAGGGTTCCCCCTTTGGAGGGGCTTCCATGATATTCATCTTGCTTTTGAGGGCAATCGAAACATATCAACAAGTCATTTGATATACCTGAGTGTACGTGAATTGCCTCACTATATACCTTGTGGGGATGGTACGTGTGAGAGAAAATTCGATATACTCGACGTACATGAACGAGTTCCCTGCGATATACCTCCCGTCATGACTTTGGTCAAGCGGTATGATTCGGGGGAGCCATTAGATATAAGTCAAAGGTACTTGGCAAATGGAAAGTGAGAGTCATATCGCTTAGGCTAACTGTGCCCTGCCAGACCAGCGCCCATCACGAAGAGACCCTCCATTTACTGGACAAAATTTAGTCAATCAGAAAAATCATGAATATTAAAAGGGGAACATGCAAAATATTGGAAAATATAAACAAATATAACACCCATGTAATAGAGTCTAGTCTGTAAATAAACTTCCCTAGTAGAGTCGCCACTGTGGCTATCCCCCAGATCCTCGTGGCTTGTGGGATGGAGAAGAGTGGTCATCTTCAACTTCGAGATGATCCTGGTCCCGCGCATTCCTCTCGGGAGCACTTTGGCTGGCGTCGGTGATGAGGTAAAAAATGTAGAGAGATGGATTCGCCAATCTATTTTACTCAAAATAGACAAAAGAAAAGGTAGCCGTCCCGAAAGACACCATCCAAAGACACACTGATACATAAGAAACAAAAAATGATTCGAAAAGGGTTTGGAGGCTAAGTTACTAAATGAGAAGGTGTTAGGCACCGATTCCACCCTTACGGTCTCTCATGGGTTATTGTTATTTTCCTTTATTTCCCAGTGATATGTGTGCATGTGTATATCTACTAGAGGTAGGAATCATCGACTTGTATCATGGAAGAGATAAAGCGAGTCATCTGTAGGAATGTTCTTAAAAGTAATATTAGAAAAATAGGATTTACGCGATTATCCTAGCGTTGATCGTTATAACGGAACAATAACACATATGGAATAATACGCTACTAAGAACAAATATATGTATATATAAACATATAGAATCTAAGAGACTTAAATTAAAAGAATATAGAAAAATTAGGAAAAAGTAGGAAATGGACTTGAGTCTCGGGTTTTACCCCGAGGCGCCTACGTAGCCTATAGAGGCATCAAAATCCACGTAGTTCGTATGCAAAACAAGGGGTGGGATTTATCCTATAAATCCAATCGGTAACTTCTCTTATATATGTGTGTGTGTGTGTAAAAAAGTGTTTTAATTGTGAGAAAAGTGTGAGAATTCCCGTTTGGAATTTATGAGCAAACCCTCTTTTTCTTATTTTTTAGGTTTTATTTATATGAAAATAAAATATTTGCGATAATACTAAATAAAAAGTATATTAGGATATGTGACATGAGAGAATAAAAGTGCTAAGTAATGAAACAAATTAATGTGAATTTAGGAGAATTTAAAGAGAGAGTTAAAAGAGTTGGACCTTCTTGAAGATCTTAAGCTTGATCTTCGATGTTAGAGAGAAGCCCTTGCACTTGGGTGATGATAGAGGATACTTAATTCACAAAGTTTAATGAAAAGGATGATGAAAAGTGAAGGATGGAAAGGTATTTGGAAGTGGAAATCACGCTGACTTCGAGAGGGGTTTTCTAAGATCGCTGTGAGTGATGGGTGTCAGATCTTCTCCTCTTGGAATGAGGTTAGGCCCTCCTGTTTAAAGACCCAGGCATTACCGATCGGCATTGCCCTGGTCCTGTCAATCGACACGTGTGTTTAGGTACACTATCGATAGGCAGGGTTTGGAACCTGCTGTTTGGCAGTCTCTTTCAGGTTCCTTCGAAAAATCAATCGTAGAGAGAAAACAATTGATTCGAATTGCACATGGGCAAAACTATTAGAAATTTACTTTAGAGACCTTCAAAAGTATTTTGGATTGACCCTGGGGTCCGGGAGTTGACTTTGGGTCAAATATCGCTCGGCAGTGTCCGTCGGTCCTTTGGACGGGGAATCGTCGGATGCAAACAGACTGTTCATCCGCCTGGTAAGTCCAAATCGCTCATGGGGCAGACCGTTGGAAAGTTTAGGAAATGTACTTTGACATTTCAAAGGGCTTGACCTAGTTGACTTTGGTCAATTGGGGCCTGGAAGCATCCGGTGATCTTCTGGAGTAAAACAGATCGTCCGTCCGTATCGTAAGTTAGAATCACACATGGGGCAGACTGTTGGAAAGGGGTTTCAGTGCCTTTTAAAGATTCATTAAGTATCGTTCGAGCTAACGAGTTTACTTTGGTCAAATGGAGCCTGGGAGCGTCCGATGACTTCCTGATCAAGTTTTAGGGGAAAATGGGTCGTTCGTCCACTCCGTATGTCAGAATCATGCATGATACGGACCGTTGAAAAGGTATTTCAGTTCCCTTTGAAGATTCATTCATTCTCCGTCGAGCAGAAGAGTTTGACTTTTGCTCAAACAGATCCTGGGAGTGCCCGATAGCCTTTAGATCAGTACTTGGGGTATGACTTAGGTTTGTAGCAATGAGGGGAGGTGCTAAAGAACCTATGAAGAGGTTAGGAGGTGTTTAGAATGGGGTGTCTACAGTCTAGGATTGAGGGAATTTTAAGGGAGATGGGTGCTTCATTGGGGAATAAGTTTATAAGGGTAGCATGTTCTCACTTTTTGTCTTTTTTCTATTTTTCATAGTATTAGCCTTTGTGCATAGGTTAATAAAGATGACCCTACAGAGTCTTTGAAATGCCTTAGAGCATTGTTTTATTTTACTTGCTTTTTAGTCTCCTTGGATTGCGACAGTAATTTTAGAGAAAGGGCACAAGGACCATAGATAATGTTTTCCCGTAAATAGTTCTTTAGTGTTTATTTAAATGTGGATTGAAGTGATATTTCGTGTTTCCTACATACTTATGATTCAAAGAAAACTGGGTGTTTGTTTGAATGTTTTCGATAAGAAAAAATTGGAGAATCAAATCCTCATAGCTCCCCCGAGATGAAAAGGATGGGGACTCAAGTTATTTTAGTTGACTTTAAGCGGAAGATTGGTGACTCAAGTGGTCTTTTGATATAGGGGTGGGGAATGTGTGTGGGCTTGCATAGTTTTACCTTCCCATTATGACCCATTATTTTCATGTTTTTCGTTACACCTCAAGTAGGATTAAAGAAATAATTTCTTCAACTGGTTGAGATTAAAGGGTTGGTAAAAGGTGACTCCCTTGACATCAGCCAAGGTAGCTACCCAACCAGAGTTCATTTGGATGATGAGGTAGGGTTTTCCCTAGTTGGATTCTAACTTACTCTTGAGAGTTCCGTACTGTTTGACAATTTCTTCAAGCATGAGGTCGCCCTCTTGGATGTTTCTCTTTTTAACTCATTTTTGATTACTCGGGTGATTTTCTACTGGTAGCCTTGGTTGTGATAAGAATATTTTATCCTTCTCATGTCGCGGATAGATAGTTCATCGTAAAGGGCTTGAACCCCATCATCTTGTATTAGTTACTTGACTCTCGAACATGACGCTTAATGAAGGGTAGGATAAGTGCTATAGGTAGGAATGATTGCATGCCATAAGTTAATAAGTAGTGGGTGGACCCAATGTAGTTTCTCTCTATAGTACGGTGCCTTAGATGGCATATAGAAGCTTTTCGGAAAAATTACTATGAGTTTCGATCATCATGCTCATAAAATTTTTGACATTGTTGTTGGCAGCTTCGACCACTCCTTTGGTTTGAGGGTAGTAGGGGGATGATTCATGATAGGTGATACTATACTTGTGAAGTGGGTTTGAGACCTTTTTATCGTAGTGAGGCCAATGTTCTAAAACTATATTATGAGGTACAATAAATGGAAAATGATGTTTTGTCGTATGAATTTAGACACTTTCTTTGCGTTCAGAACAGTGTGAGATTCGGCCTTGACCCATTTGGTTAAATAATCGATGAATACAAATTTGAATTCATCCCTCATAGAGGACTTGGAGTTCTCAAGGTGGATAATGGCTAGGGATAGGTCAAGCAATATAGATCTAGAAGAGGTAGTTGTTGTTGGGGTGCATAGATTTGGCACTTGAGGAACCTCTTAACACAATTTGTACAATCTTTCTGCATCGTGCTCCAATAATATGACTGATAAAGTATTTTTCTCGATAGGGTGTGCACGTTCATGTGCATGACACATTCGCCACTATGGATTTTTTCCATGTCTTGAACGGTTTCATCCTCCGTGATGCATTGCCAGTGTATTTCCTCGAACTCTCTCGTAGAGATGATCCCCGTGGATGATGAACCCTGGATTATGGTGTTTGAACTCTCTTTATGGAAGTCAAATTTAAGGTGTTTGAACTGTGGCTGATGCATTGCAAAGTAAGAGCTTTGCATTACATGTCTAAAATTTCCCCTGGAAATGGCAATAAATGATTTGAAAGCTTACAAAAATTCTAGGGCAATTTGGGTACATGTAATGCAAGACTCATACTTAGACATGTTAGCGGTTCATTCATACCTGATCTTAGTGGTTGTGGGGATGCTTCATGAGTCGAGGTATATGAGCAGCATCCTAACATAAAATCCCCTTGTATTAGAGGCTCCGTCGAAGTATTTTTCCCAAGCTTCTATATAGTTTAGAGTGAAAAAATCCCTCATTTAGGAATTTTGCCTTGTTGTCTTCCTCGTCTAACACATTTCCTTATAAGGAGTTAGGATATGACTTTTCCTTTAGCATCTTTATACATGACATACGTGATCTCAAACTCTGATAGCATGAGAATCCATTTAGACATTCATATAGATAGAGTGGGTTTCTCAATAAACTTTAGGGGATACATTCTCAAGATGGGTTTTATGAAAAATAGCATCATGTAGTGTCGGAGTTTACGAGTGATCCATATAAGGGATAGACAAGCCTTTTCCAAGGTGGTGTATTTGAGCTCATAGGAGACTAGACTTTTGCTGATATAGTACATGGCACATTATATATGGGAGATTTTGACATACTGTGCCAACATGGATCTAACATTTTTGTCATTTTTATCATGTAGAGCAGGAGAGGTTGCCCTGGTTAGGGAGGGTACTAGTACCAGTGGGTGAGTGAGTTATTCCTTTATTTTCCCAAATGCATCTTAGCATTGAGCATTCCATTATTTTCAGGATTTTTTTTAGTATTTAGATGATGGGTTTGCAAAAGGTGGTGAGTTGGTTGATGAACCTCCTTATGAACTTTACCTGGCCTATGAATCATTAGACTTCCTATTCTATTCTAGGTGGGGGAATTTATCCAATTTCTTTGATGTTGGCAGGGTCTACCCCGATTTCATCTTTGCTGACTATGAATTTAAGAAATTTTCCCTTAGCGACTCTGAAGATGAATTCATGTGGGTTTAGGCTCATTTTGAATAAGAGTAATCTATAGAAGATTTTTTGGAGTGTTAAAACATTTCCTTCATGGTCCTTGGACTTGATTATCATATTGTCCATATATACTTACACTTCCTTATGCGTGAGGTCATGTAGGGTGGTTTTGGTCTCTCTTTAGTAAGTTATGCTAGCCTTTTTTAAATCGAAGGGCATAATTGTATAATTGTATGTCCCCCGTGGGTGATGAACCTAGTTCTCTATTAATGGTTAGGGTGCATTTTAATCTTGTTGTTGTCAGAAAATTCTTCCACAAAGGACTTTAACATATTATTCGTTGTATTATCTACTAATAGGTCTATATAAGTAGGGAAAATCATCTTTGGGGTAGGCCTGATTGAGGTCTTTATAGTCTATTCACACCCGAACTGTGCCATTAACTTTACGTACTGGCACGATGTTGTCTAGATATATAGGACACTCGGCTACTTAGATGAAGCCGACACTGATCTATTTTTCTGCTTCCCTTTTTACTTTTAAAACCTATTAATTTGTGGAGTTCTTATTTTATGGGTTGGACATCAAGGAGAGTAGGTATCTCGTGTATGCCGATGGTAGGATCAATGTCAGGCATATCGAAGTTGGACCAAGAAAAAACATATATAAGGCTAGTGAGTTCTTTTCTGAGATACTTATATTTGTCCTTATCTAGGGGTGACCCTATTTGCAAATACTTAGGGTTTTTTTGAGTACCCAAGTTTATGGTAATCGTGCCATCCTCGTTTGGAAAGATATGATTATTTTGACTCTTGTCAAATTTTTACAAATTTCTTAAGTATGTAAGTCCATAGAGTTATCATTATTAGGGGTGAATTCTAATCTATTATTGGATTCATTATCATCACAGGTAACACAAACATGTCTAGTTCTTCAGTATTGCAGTTCCCTTCATGTTAGAGATGAGGTGAGTTGGGTTCCGCTGAGGTACTTTTAGAGTGACTTTTAGGCATTTCGTGACCTCAGTACTAACTGAAGGCTGGGGCAAGTAGTGTTTCTTATGTTAGTCCTTTCTTCCCATGAGGGAGGCTTTAAAGTTATTAGCAGAGTTCACATCAAGGTTAGTGTGAGGAGAGGGATTTCAAAAAGCGCTGGTGATTTTCCTCATTTCACTGATACTCCTACGGGGGTTCGCAAAATGTGTCTTGAGGTTTTATCAAAGGAGGTGTTTCAAGTGGGGGAATGGTGGAGTTTGTCACATGAAGGTAGATATTGAGTTTAGGGATTATGATCAATCGCCCTTTCTCTGTAGTGGCGTTTAGGTTGGCTAAAATGATGTACCAATCATCGAGGCATGATGCTGAGGTCGAATCGACCAAGTTTAACATGGATATTTAGACAGTCTCATAAAGAAATAGTGTGGGTAACACTCATTTGGTCTCTGGATGAGGGGTTTCTCTTTCTTCTATGGTAACCCATTGAGTTAATCCTGATGGACTTTGGGGATTTCTCTCTTATTCCATGTACAATCCGTTCTCAAGTAGGATCTCCATTCCAGGCTTTAGAGAGCTATAGATTTCAGCCCACCAGGGCTATGGGAGTCTGTGATAGGGGAAGTCTTCTCATTGAAGCCCAAATTGGCCATTCCACCCTTGAGTTAACTACTATGGATTTTCTATTAGGGTGTTCCTAAGACTGGACTTTTCCTTGTGATTTAGAGTGGAATGGCTTCGAGGATTCCCTCTATTTTTTTTATATTGAATCTTGGAATTTGTACCATATTTGAAATGATTTTGGAGGCTATATTATGGACAATTAGTTCTTATTCTACCATGTCAGTGAGAGGGATAACTCAAAATCCGATGAGGTAGATATCACTACTGCCATGGTGAGTGTCTAGGAGAGGGTTAGTTTTTATACTGGCTATAGCGGCCCCACCAATGTCACCCTAGATGGTGATGACCTTGGCATCATGCTGGAACCTGACTTTCTTGTGAAAATATGAGTGTAGTGCCCCTATGGAGTGTATCCAAGCCCTCCTGAGCAAGAGTTTGAAGTTGTTCAGGACGTCAAGCACTTAAAACTCGACATTGAATTTGATTGGCTCAATGAAGAGTGTGAGGATGACGACCCCTATAACTTTTTAATCATCGTTATCATTGTCCCTGAGGGTTGTGGAAGACGATGTAAATTCTGAGGTAGTGTATCCTAGACTAGTAATAGTGTTGAGAGGGAATACATTGACAATGGAATTATTATCGATTAGTATCGGGGGTAAAATATGTCTGTGGGCCTTAGTAACAATGTCTAATGCAAACCGACATTTGCATCCTTGCATGGGAAGGTCCTCATAAGATAAATTTATTTGTTGTTTCATGGGGATGGAGATGATAGTGGTTGACATTTCATCCAGATTTAGATTAATAGGGTATAGAAGTCTTAGACAACAGGCGAATGAGAGTAGCTCGATGCTCACAAAATGTAGCTAGAAACTACCATATGGTGACGTTAAATGAGAATGTTCAGAGTTATCTTTTATTTTTTTAGTTTTCAAGGGTAGGAGTTACAATGGTCATTTAAGGGGAATCTTTCTCCTTTTTAATAGTGTTTTTGAGGGAGAGACGTATTGACCTAAACTGGTGAGGAAATTGACTTATTTATCTGGGGTGAGGGTGGATTTTTCTCATATTTCACTTTCAGCTTAATTTAGGCATAACAAGAGATCGTTCAAGGATATAGGTCTAACGGCAGGCGGTGTAGACTTTGAGTCCATGACTTCTGTACAATCCAAGATAGGGTTTTTCTTTAAGCTTTTGGAAGCCTAATTTTTGGTTTTTAAGAGGGCTCGGGACATGGAGTTGTCTATCCATCATAAAGATACATTTAAGTTTAGAATAGGTGTGGGTATTTCTGCCACTGTGTCTAGAACTTGGTTGTCTATATAGTTTAGTGACGTTGGTGAGGGTTCCATGGACATAGAAGATCCCGACAAAAAGTCATCGTCTAAGGTAGTTTCTTAGCATTCTTCATTATCGGGAGGGGGGGGGGGTCATTTGATACTGTTTCTTGGTGATCTCTATTGTGTGAAGGGGATATTATTCCACTGGATCCATTTCTTTCATGACATTGGTGTATTTTCACAAGATGTCTCCATACTAGTATTAGTATTCAGCATATTTAGTCCCTCCAAGGCAAGATCTTATAGAAACCCTGGCAAGAGTTAGTGTAGATACCACATATTCTAAGCTGTCAAATTTCCGTTGATCATGGTCATGGGGATTGTGGTGAATATTTCCATTTCATCTTGTGTAAGAGTACCTTCATAAGGAAAGACATTCTAGAAAGGGATGACCTCAACGGTCCATCATACCTTGCAGTACAATAATACAAACTGTGTAGGTTGGGTCTAGGTATGAATTCCCAAAACTTTGTCGCATGCCACTGTAATAGTGGGACCGAGGAGATATCTTTAGGAAGAAGAGGTCGTAAGAAGATTATAAGATTAGAAGATCTAGTTCATCTTGCGAACTGACGGGCCTTCTTAGGGTGATGGGAGCTCAGGGGGATCATTATTTACTGCCATGATGTTTCACTTATAATCTTGTAATACTATCGATAGATGATCCCACCCAATGACTCAGATGCTACGATACACATCAATAATGATATTTTAGAGCTCTCCATTGCAATTAAAATACTGGAGATGAGATCCCCTATATGAGAGGCTGGACTGTAGGTTTTCTGCTAACCACCCTCGCTTTTTCATATGACAGGTGCAGTGTTCATGTTGCTCTAATTGGTCAAGCTCTTCTACTGTAGCTTTATAATCTATCTCGCATATGAAGTATCAAAGTTTATGGGCCTTAAAGGATGTGGGTTCTTTCTCATTTAATTTGAGTGTTTTCCAAGGGAGTAGTCCCATTGTGCGATCATTTCTCAGACCTTAGGGTTGAGGTTGAACTCGACTCCATGATCCGATGATGTTTTTCCACAGGTGATGAGGATATGGTTAAAGGAATTTATGATCCCATATACTATTAGATCAGCGTACTACACATGGTGGAGGCTCGGTGCTAATGGACTCGATGCAAGATCTATAAGGCCGAAGGTAGTGTTTCATAGGGGAGGTTTCGATCGTGGGACTATTAACTGTGAAGGGTCGATGTCACCTCTGGAGTTAGTTTGTATCATGTGGATGGTATCCAAGGGGTAGACCTTAATTTTTAGTCATGAGGTAGAGGCACGAGGGAGTACTATATGTTTTTAATCACATTCTAACTTAAATAAGACTGGGGAGACCACGGCCCTTTGGTTATCACGGAGTCAGTTCTACCTTTCTTTCGATAGTTTTGGGTCGGCATTCTACCTGATAGGTCCATAATTGTCCCTCATCTTGGCTTCCTAATCAATGTATGTTTGGATGTTATGGTCTCTTATCATTTATCCTCATTATATTATAGTAGGTGATAAGCTTTGTATCAACAGGTAATATAATTGTGAGCTAAGAGCTGTAGATCTTCCTCACTCATCTCTATTGAGGGACTCAAGTATCGGGGTGGAGAAATCATGAGTCCTCTATTACGATGACTAACAATTTTGGTGCTTCCACTGTTTACTAGTGAATGGACTTATGGTGAGATAGTAGTTTAGGAAGGGGGTGCAGCCGCCGGTTTTTGTAGCCTAAAGGGAGAACAAGTGCATCTCTGAGGCGGATACTTCCCATCCGATGGACTTGATAGGTATTGTGAATGTGATATTCTCTATTACTCAGATGGATCCATCATACATCTCCTCCCATTCGATGATCGGTCTCTACTAGGAAGGGATGATTAGTTTTATCTCTTTAGAGAACATTAATCATGTGAGTAAAAAGAGGTATGGACTGCAATGGTTAGTCTAAAAAAAGTGTATGGCCATTATAAAAAAGGTCATATGGTCTATGATGGGCGATGGCATGCACACGCGGTAGATATTTTGAAAGGGGAATGTGTTCTCATCCTCAGCTTGTGATAGATAAGGACTTCTAGAGTTGAGGGATCGGTATTTGGGATGGCAGCGTTCTAGAGGGTATTGGTGCTAGGGTTAGGATATTATGTAAATGGATTACTAGTGATATTGGTCCTTAGTGGGATGAGTCCCTCGATGTCTATAAGGTCTGGAATGGAATAACTTATGGCCTAACAGTTTATCAGTGATGTGATCGAGTACCTGGCAGTATTTGTAGCGGGAGTTCAATTTATAGTTTTAATTTGTAGTGGATGGGAGTGGTTTAGGGGTTTGTTCATTTTACATAATAATATAACATTAGAGAAGTGAAGAACTGATTGAGGGGGACTTCAAGTCAGTGACAGTTATTTTTTAAGTTCAAAACTCTTTAGGAGGAGACATGGTCTGATAATATTAGGGAGGGGCTCTTGATGGGAAGGGTGCACCAGTGGCAATCATGGTTGAGGTAATATGTAAAAAAATAGTGTGATTATGGCAGTGGACAAATTACGAGGGTGGTGATGTGAGATGTGGAAGTCCATGTTATGTTCTTACAAACTAAGAACTTATTACTAGTGAAGCAATATTCCTATACGATTTTGGTAGCTTTAGCAAAAAGGCTTTCTGTAATTGTACACCCTATTTTAGTGAGGGATTTGAAATTTAGGATAAAATTGATCCCATATTCACTTTTCATTTCCCTTTGGATGTTTTTTATTACAATTTATATTTGGTCATGCTCTATGGGGCGATTGACCGTCACAACCGATTTCTCTTCCTAAAGAAAGATGAAGATGCCAACTGCCTTCCCTTCCTTATGATTCGGAAGTTTTAAATCCTTATAGGTGATGCCAAGTTCCTCTTTGAATTCATATTGCTTTAGGAAAACATGACATACATTATCCCATATTTCGTTTGTCCCTTCATGTTTAAGGCCTATGTATAAGGTGAGGCATCCTCTACCAGCGTCGATGAGAAAATCCTTTCCAATACCCATAGTTTAATATTTTGGATATGCATCTAGAGGTGGTAGTTGAAGATCCTACCCCCTTTGTAGGTTTTGAAAACTAGCATTTTGAATTTTTGGGGGAGCCCTTTCCAATACCCATAGTTCATATAGTACCTAAGTTATCTCCGGATTTGGCTATTGGGGGAAACATCTTCCACTAGAAGAGGAGCCACATATTCACCTCATGGGGGAATTTGGAAAGCAGTGTTCGAGTACTCAGGGTGCTGATAGTAGGAATCATATTAACTAGAGGGGGAATGGTACTTGGAAGTGGATAGAACCAATGTTAAGAGGGGGAAATAGAGCTTGAACTTGAGCAGGAGGATCCTAGGGTTTGGTGGGCATGACCTCGATAGCTATAGTATGTGATATACCAACGTTAGGAATTAGAGAAAGAAGGTTTATATGTCATGTCACATCACGGGTTCCCCGCATGCGATTTATTGTATCGCCTAGCGACTTGATCTCAGACTGCATGCTATTCTGAGATGTAGTGATGCACTTAAACTGTCTCAAAATCTAATCCATAGTTGGCGGGACTTGGTCTTCTTTGGTAGAAATGGATCATAGGAAAGTCAAATTTGACAATCGAGGGTAGGGAGTTAACTGATGAAGAATCAATGGCCGAACGAAGCGTGAAATGGGGTTTATATGGTAATAACTTAGTGGGATTATTTTCTGAGAGTGATAGCTGTAGAAAAAGTTGGGGAACTTTTGCTCAAGTGTTTTCCTAGACAGAGGGACTGATCGAATGAGAATACATAAGGGAGAAGAACTCAAGTATATAATTAATTAACCTGACATAATTATTTTATTTATTTTTAATCATATTGGGGAAGTATTTTGTTTTTTTGAGTTCTTTCATTTGGTACTATCTTCAGAGAAGGATAACGTTAAAAGAGTCACATTGGATTCGGGTAAACATGGGTGTGCTCTCATTTTTTGAAAAGAGGCACGAGGAAATACCAGACTGAGTTCTAGCCTCTTCTCCAAATAATATGTGGTTAGGGAAATCCAATGTAAGGGAGGTTTGTTTTGTCTATGACTTGCAGATCAATACTATTGGTCTCCCTTGTGCAGGGAAGGCATTCATCCTGTAATCGAAAAGGATTTTGGCCATCCTCTGATCGTTTGATAATTTTAGAACATTTTGTCAAGATAATTGACCATTAAGTATATGTTCTTTTTGTGCAATAGGGTGTATTCCTAGAGATTTTTCTTATGCAAAAAGGGTGATACAACTCTATTATCGGATCATTTATTTTTATTATCATGGATTACGATATACTAGGCTACTTGGATAGAGAAACCTTTATCGGAATTATGACACCACTTTATCCTAGTACTTAATAGATGTGAACTCTTATGCAATATACCCCAGTACTAAATAAACATTAAGCGTTCCATGTCATTGATACCTTGATATCAAGAGAGAAGTCATTCAATATACCATACAAGTGAATGAAAATAATTAGGATGCTTATTAGTGACTAGAATTTTGGGGAAGTGATCTTCGAACGTATGAGCTTCATCCGAGGAATTTACTTCTTGAAAGTATGAACCTGCTTTTTAGGGAGAGGTTGATTTTTTTGAAGTATGAGCATTTACTTGGACAAAGTGACCTTCCTAAAGTACAAACCTCTTTTAACTACTTACTTTTGGGAGCCTTCAAATGTATAAGGTTTAAATAATATGAACATCAAAACTATGTAGTGTGTGATGCAAAGAGTTCATCTTTAATTTTTACATATATTGATGTGTAATTTTATCGCGAGCTCCTTCTCGCGCAATTATGTGTTTTGTAAAATGTATAATCTTATACATGGGGACTTATGCATGTATCTACGCTATGATGAACTCTAAAACTAAGGTCACTTAACAGTTCTAGAATTAACGTAAATTTGTCATGCAGCAGAGAAATATCAAGCATATTATAAAGAAAGTATATAGATAGTTTGGTTCTCTTGATTTATCATCGGTGGAGCCACCACTGTGGCGTAGCTGACAAGGTCCAACTATGATACACAATATTATATTTTAAGAGAAGAAACATTATTCCTAATGGATTTTCTAGTGTGGAATTGCGGTATCCAAGAAGTGATGTGCCCGAGGGGAAAGGTAACTCGTGTTAAGACATATGCGGGGTTAATTATATCCAGTTCTGAAAGAGTTGGCGCTTGCGTTCAAATAAGGAAACAATATAATAAATGCCTTTTAACCCAAATTAACCCTAAGCATGCAACTAGGTGTGATTGAAACAATATGAAATCATGCAAGAATTATTCAACACACAAAGTTTAAGGAAAAATCCCCCACAGGGGCAAAACCATTTGTATATCACTATAATTTGTAAAATACGGTTTACAATCGGATTACAATGAAATACAGGTTGACTAAGAATTACCCTCGGGTATCGGATTCTGTAGTCGCGGCTGGAAGAAAAATCCCTTTCCAGTAGGGCTGCAATGAAGAGGAAGAAACGGTCCACTTCACAAAGGGTTGAACAACATCAATGGTGTTCTTTGGGTTACCGAATTTGATTCACAAAGATACGGAAGATGTGTGAATCTAAAAACCTAGAATCATAGGACTCAATAGGTGAAGACTTTAGGGTTGATATGCTCTGAAAATCGTGGGAAAGTCTTAAGAAAACCAACTGCTGATCGTGGTTTAAATAAGGGATCGAAACCCTTCAAAATCGGCTGCACGATCTGGCAGTGATTATCCTCGCTGGATCGATCCGGTCGATTAGGCGGATCGGTCCGGGTAAGTCGGATCGGTTCTTTTTCTGAAACCGGATCGGTCTGGTTGGCATCGGATCGGTCCGGGACTTTTGCCTTCATCGGTTCGCTATGGATCCGGTGGCTACTGGAGTCTGACAAAACGGATCGGTCCGGTAGATGGTCGGATCGGTCCGGTAAACCGGATCGGTTCTTTTTCTGGACCGGATCGGTCCGGCCAGGTCTGATTCCCAAATTCTTTCTTCTTTTGATCTTCGGATTTTGTTGATGACGATGTGATCTTTTCAACCAACAATCTTGTAACGGCGTATGACATAACATATACATAAAGATGGACAAATTGTCCTTACAAATCTCCCCCTATGTCTATGCCGGAACAAACATAAAAAATCCGAATTATCAAATATGAAATTTCCTATACAAATCTACCCTTCCATGAACTCAAAACTAAAAGAGTACAAGTGAATAAGACTGCATCGTTTGTTCTTCAATTCTTCAGGAATCTTCACGCTTTTCTCATCAGGGTACGTATCATGGGATTATCAAGGATGTACCTACACACATGAGATAAAGCAAATACCAAGTGACGTATCGAGTTTTGAAATGAGATAAACATAAGCATATATATCAATGTAAGATGATATTCTCAGAATTTCAAAAACTCAAAAACTCCCCCATAATCAGATAATTTATTCTCCCCCTTTTTATGATGTCCCCAAATAGACAAAAGAGAGAAATAAATCAAGCAATCAAGTACTGGGATGTCACAAGGCATAAAATCACACCATGAATGAACATAAAACAACCAAGTCGGTGATAGCGTACAAGAATGGGTGTGATCAAAATTCAATAGGAAAATCAAAGCATACAAACATGACATATGTGCACGATGAATATTGGATATTCCTAACGAATGAACTCAAATGCTTCCTTTGGTGTAAAAGATTGGAAATATATGACATTGACTATCAAATCTACAAATCAAAGCTCAAAGTGATTTCTACACCAATAACGTCCAAAATGATTTTCATGCGTTTTCAGGACTTTCAAGTAAGTGCAAACCCGTTTTTCAATCTCCAAACTCCCTCAGATTTATATTTTGAATAGAGGTATACTAAATTCTCAAACTTTGGAGAATTGGTGGTGAAAACCTAAATGGCCCATATTTGGCATGTATTGCTTTTGATTGCCTTAACAATTTTTTTCGGGCTCTTTTAACCTCTTAGGACCTCGGATATTAAAATTCCTCCATTTTTAGGTCCTTTTTAACGGTGGCTTTTGCGCAAAGGATAAGAATCAACTTTCGCAGCCCCTCTCCGTTATGCAAATTATCACACAGTCTCACCAAAACGGTTTTTACATGCAATCCAATCTTGTCAAGTTTTATCGCATTTTATACATTGTATAGACAGGATTGAGATGGAAACACTCAAGCCAACATGAGATTGACAAGTGCAACAATCAAATATAGCCGTGCATGTGTGCAGAAAAAAGGATATAGGAGTCAAGCATGTAGGAAATATCACTAATTACATCTCAAGGACTCCAATCAATGTTAAGCACATGGATGAAATGATGTAGCCTCTCAAATCTCTATCAAACAATCACATGAATAAATGGAATGAAGTTGTGACATGGCTATCTTAAATGCTCATCCATAAAAGGCAAATCTCTTTTTGAATTTTTCAAAAATTTTATCAAAATAAAATCTTTTTGAGTTTTTCTGAAAATTTTTCTAAACAGAAAATCTTTTTGTATTTTTTTTTTTTTTTTAAAAAAAAAAATGAAAAACTAACTAATGATACATGCTAGCAATAGGTTTAAAAAAAATGACATGATAAACAACCTATGCTAGCAATCAAGACTAGATCTCAACCGGGAGTAACGGTGGAGTTTTCTAAAGATGGTGGCATCTTTTGAACCAACTCCACTAGATCATGTGTACTCTTGATTAAAAACTTCACTTTCTCGCGAATATGTGCAAACTCTCTATCAAAATGAGCAGGCAAAGTATCATGAGTGGGTGCATGTGCATGAATATGTGAAATGGCATGATGTGGCACAAAACCCAACTTAGAACAAAATTCCCTAAGATGTCCTCGTTTATTGCAGTGGGAGCAAACATAAACCGGTCTAAGAAGTAATTTATCAACAATTTTGGGATGAATATTCCTAGACGGACACCCATGGGACTCACTCACCACGGTGGATATTGGTACGGGAGCAGTCTCTAATGTGACTTGGACCTCCTGTGCTTGTTTGAGGTCATCCTCTAGATGGGATACACGTGTCGTCAGACTAGACACCGTGTTGGATAGGTCACCTTTTTCTCTTTTTAGCTCATCACATTCTACCTTTAACTCACGAATTCGAAGACCTAGGATCCTATTTGACCTTTTTGTTTCCATGGTCTCGATGAACAACTTTCTAAAGGCATTTTGGATCAACCTATCATCACCATTCTCATTCTCACTATCGCTTTCACTGTCGAGGAATCCATGTGAAGAAGCATCCTCATAGTCGTGAGAAGCATTGGAGGTGCTCACATGACTTGCCATGAACGCGGTGAAGTTACGCTCATGCGATGACTTATCTCCACAGTCCACCGACTCGACATCACTGTCATCACTGAGGGTAGCATTTAGGACAGTTTTACCTTTCTCTCTATTCAGACGATTGGCACACTCAAACGCTCTATGACCCCTACCATCACATTCAAAACATCTCTCACTGTCTTTCTTAGGAGGGTCATTGGAATCTTTCTCATTTTCTTTTTCAGAAGAATTTTTCTCAACATTCTTTTTATCATTGAAATTTCCATTTTTCTTGAATTTGAGAATTCTTTTGAATTTTTTTGCAAACAGGGCCAAGTCATCTAAGTCAAAATCACATTCAGACTTGGATTCAAAAACTTTTTCTTTCTTTTTCTGAAAATGAGTCTTTAAAGCAATCCCATTATCCTTAGCCTTAATGGTTTTGGGAAACATGTCAATCTCATAGGTTTGAAGATCTCCTACAACTTCTTCCAACTTAAGTGATTTCAGATTTCCCAAAGAGTTCAAAACAGTGACTTTAGGAATAAAGCGTTTTGGGAGAGATCTCAAAATCTTTTTAACGATACGTGTGTTATCAATTACCTCACCCAAATTAAAACTAGTGTTAACGATGTCCGACAAGCGTGCAAAAAACTCATCAAAACAATCGGACTCGGACATGGTGATAGTCTCAAATTGGGTGGCCAAATTTTGTAATTTAGACTCTTTAACAGCGTTCGTACCTTCATGGGTAAGTTGCAAAACATCCCATGCCTCCTTTGACGTGGTGCACGTCATTATGTGTTTGAACTCATCAGGTGTGACAGACCCAGAAATAGCACTCAATCCCTTAGAATTAAAGGAAGACCATCTAAATTCATCATCGGTCCACGTCGTGACAGGTTTCAAATTTGTCACGTTATCAACAGTCACGGTGGGAGGAGTCCACCCTCGTTCAACCAAAATCCAGACCCGTTCGTCAATGGCTTTCAAAGCCGACCTCATACGGGCTTTCCAATAAGCATAATTTGACCCGTCAAAAATAGGCATTTTATAATATGACTTCTCCATTTGAACACGCTCTTTTCAAAAATCAATTTATTTCAAAAATTGATATCTTTAGAAAAATTTTGCGGAAAAAGAAATACGCGATAGATTAGCGTAACCTGCTCTGATACCAATTTGAAAGAGTTGGCGCTTGCGTTCAAATAAGGAAACAATATAATAAATGCCTTTTAACCCAAATTAACCCTAAGCATGCAACTAGGTGTGATTGAAACAATATGAAATCATGCAAGAATTATTCAACACACAAAGTTTAAGGAAAAATCCCCCAGAGGGGCAAAACCATTTGTATATCACTATAATTTGTAAAATACGGTTTACAATCGGATTACAATGAAATACAGGTTGACTAAGAATTACCCTCGGGTATCGGATTCTGTAGTCGCGGCTGGAAGAAAAATCCCTTTCCAGTAGGGCTGCAATGAAGAGGAAGAAACGGTCCACTTCACAAAGGGTTGAACAACATCAATGGTGTTCTTTGGGTTACCGAATTTGATTCACAAAGATACGGAAGATGTGTGAATCTAAAAACCTAGAATCATAGGACTCAATAGGTGAAGACTTTAGGGTTGATATGCTCTGAAAATCGTGGGAAAGTCTTAAGAAAACCAACTGCTGATCGTGGTTTAAATAAGGGATCGAAACCCTTCAAAATCGGCTGCACGATCTGGCAGTGATTATCCTCACCGGATCGGTCCGGTCGATTAGGCGGATCGGTCCGGGTAAGTCGGATCGGTTCTTTTTCTGAAACCGGATCGGTCTGATTGGCATCGGATCGGTCCGGGACTTTTGCCTTCATCGGTTCGCTATGGATCCGGTGGCTACTGGAGTCTGACAAAACGGATCGGTCCGGTAGATGGTCGGATCGGTCCGGTAAACCGGATCGGTTCTTTTTCTGGACCGGATCGGTCCGGCCAGGTCTGATTCCCAAATTCTTTCTTCTTTTGATCTTCGGATTTTGTTGATGACGATGTGATCTTTTCAACCAACAATCTTGTAACGGCATATGACATAACATATACATAAAGATGGACAAATTGTCCTTACAAGTTCCTCCTCTCCCCCCTCCCCGTCGAGATTGGGCTATCAGTTTGATGTATAGGGCAATGATTTTTTCCCAAGATACTGTTTGACACCATGTCCAATTTTTGTGCACACCCCTTTCGCAAGTGTAGCTTTCATAGGGGAAAAAGGTTTCGTAGAATGTTCAAATTCAGCAATTTTTATATATCAAAACAAACAAATAAAAAGTTTTGGGTTAACTCTTTTTGGGATAAACCTAAAGTAGTTTTTAAAGACTGCAGTTGGTCTAGATTTTCTTGTTGTGTGGGTTCATGAAGCTGGTTACGAGTGGGGTGTGTTAGGCCCCCCACTTGTTCTGTATGCTTCCTCAATTATATGCATATTATTTCTCATAATATTAATTTATTACTTTTTAATTATTTTAGAACGTGTCTAGAGACCTTAGCACGAGGGTCACTAAAAAATGAAGACATTTTCTATGGTTGGAAAATGGTATCAGTTAAAGGTATATAAACGTCACTTCAACTAGTGAAGGTAAATAAGGTTTGCTTGTTCATGACTCTGTTCTTTTACGTATGTAATGGTTGGCCGTTATTAGGTATGTAAGTGTGGGAGAAAGCTCATATTTTATAACAACTAGTCATCAGTGCTTATATAACTATGAAAGGGAGCTCGACTTTTGAGATAATTTGATATCTCATTCGTGTAGTGATGATGCATGGAAAGGCGAAAGATTGGTTCATCTCAGTTGTGATTAATGTATACATATTTGGACATTTGTCTGTACGACTATGTTAGGGAATATCTTAGGGAGGTCCCGTATTAAGATAGTTTGATATATCATTTTGTGTTATTAAGAGTATTTGTAGGGATGCACAGATTATCCTGGCTTTGAGATGTTTTGATATCTCATTTGAATTTGATAAAGATTAAAGATGGATGAATCTCGGTGAAATAATGTGTCGAGAGACACATTATCGATGCTCGCGATCACGAGAAGGGCTCGGTGTTTCACATATGTATCAAAAGGGACTTAGGATCAAAGCCTACGTAGAGTGTTTATATTGTTAGTATATGTTTTTTAGCGTTTGCATACGTATATTTATGAGATCAGACCTTAAGATAGTTTGATATCTCATTTAAACTAGATAATGATAAGAGATGGATGCATCTGGGTGAAACAATATATCGAGAGACATAATGTTGAGGCTCGAGCTCATAAAAATGACTCGGTGTTGCACCTACATATCAAAAGGGACTTAGGATCAAAGTATATGCAGTTAGATTGTACCATATATTCGAACATGATGTGTGTGCAAGTGTAGGACCTTTCTTTGGAGGGGGAGGAATGGCATATGGAATGTCAGAACGGGAAAATGTTTGATATTGTAACATAACCTTATAATAGCTGGTTGATTACTAGATAGAAGGTGTTTTCCTTTAGACTAGTATGAAGGTGAAGAACTGGGAAAATTTTGGCTAAGAAGCTAGGAGGTTGCATAAAGGATGTAATGCTTTACTGTTGAGAAGAATATTAGAACACCACATCTTTGTATTGAGGTAGAAGAGGAGAAGTAGAGGGAGTTCAGGATTGGGGATGGAAACATACCAAGTAGATAATAGTCTATGATACATATTATAAGGCTCAATCTTCACAAGTTTAGCTCCGTATAGAGCCTACGTAACCAAAGACATATGGAATCAATCCCAACGTAATTCCAACAGAACAGGGCTGGATAATTTATATATAGGTGTGGGACTAGAAATAGAGGCATTTCTAGGAAATAATACATTAAGAGACGTATTATAAGACTTTGGATTCACGAGTTTAACTCTATATATCACATATGTACCCAAGGATACATGGGATCAATGCCAATGTAGTTTATGTAAACGGGTCTATTTATATGTGCTTGGAATGGGATACCTCGTGTACAAGGTACATCAGTGCAGTATTTATGTCATTTTCATCATTTGGGATTGATATATTTATATTTTAATTTAATATTTTTATCAAATGCAGATGCTTGAAAAGTATTGAAATGAAAACACGTGTTTGAGGTGTCGTGTAGAGACGAGCTTCATTCACTAGGAGATGTGGTGATTGTAGTCAAATTTTTGACATTAACTTGTAAAGTTTCACATTGAACACATCTCAATGATACTCTTTTGATAACATGTTTTTAAATTTATATTTTCATATATGTATTTTGAAATCATGGCATTCAATTTGTATTATTTAGCATATAAGTATGTTAATTCGTGTCACGAGTAGAGGTGGCATACCCGGTCCCCTATACGGGAGCCGGATAGAGAGAGTGCACAGGTATGCATAGTTTATTATAGTATATATATATATGTGGCATGCTAACCCAAAATTTAAGTAGAGGTGCTTTACCCTCGCAAAAAAAGTCAACTTTTTTCTTTTGGGAGAAGCCTCCCTTTTTGTTGATTTTCATTCTATGAGAGGTTCAACTAGAAGTATTGACTTTTGAAGAATTTATGTAGGGATTTTACACTATTTGTTTCTCGAACGCGAATATTTTAGAGTACAAACCTCTTTTTGGGCCGACTCCATCGAAGTACGAGATTTTGTTTTCAAAAAAGTGACTTTTCTGAAGTACAATACCTTCAACACTTTTAAAAAATTCTCAAGTATCTTTGGTGCTCAGGATTAAGAAAGTTTGAAAACTGGATCAACATTAGGTTTTGGTTCCTTTTAAGGTTGGTAGGCACCTCTATTTATAGGGGCATTGGGTTAGGTTTGCCCGATCAGCTAAAGGTTTTGAATAATTGATTTTTTTATCAAAGGTTAAGAAAATATTTGGATAAGATTTGATTGTTAGAAACTTTTGTCGATGGCCTATATCCTTTGACCGATCGTCTATATATGCAAAGGCCTTTAGCCAATCGACTAAAGGCCCAAGAAGAGACGTTTTCAGTTATTTTAATGGATTAAATGGATTTTTAAGTTTTTAATTTTTTCTACTTTGGCCCTAAATACTTTGGTTTCTTATGTTTTTGGCAACATAAACTTTAGTGTAGGTTCCAAAGTTGTTTTACAGTGGATTTCTTCCAGAGTTCATGCTCGGGGTTTATTTGGGATAGGAAAAAGTGTCCCAGAACATTGTAAATAGAGGTTTCCACACCAAGTTAATGGTGTTGGGCGCTTAAGTCTTGTACTAGTTAAAAAAAATTCCCCAACTAGTCTTGCATCTTTTTGATATTACCATCCTACTGCCTTTCCACCCTCGAACCACCTTGGCTTCATTAGTAGGGACTGATAACCTATACTTGATATGTATATGGGTCAGCAATCACAGGGGGGCCTTTGGTTGTAGCTTGTAGTTAATTTTTTCCTTCTAAATGGGGCTCATAGTTCTCCCCAATGCCATTATTCTCTGGTACCACATGTTCCTCTAACACTAGGGGTAAAAGGAGCCTACTTTGGATGGTAGAGAGTAGCTCTTGGATTATCTTATGTTAGGCCTCCATTTCTTTGACAGATCAAGCCAAGGTAGGAGTAGTCACCATTTTCAAGGGAGTCAGGTGTGTATTTGAAAGAAATGGAACTTGTCATTCCCATAGATGGTGCGCAACTAATGGGTGTAGAAATCGTAAGTGACTTCAGACCTGTAAGTGCTCCCCTTTGGGCCTCAGACAGGTAAGCAGAGAGGATTCTCAAAGTGTATAACAATAGTTTTAAGTGGTTTATACCTCAACAGAGGGTCTTACATCCACTGTTAAAAGGCGTTCCACTATTTATTAGATTGTAAAAGAGTCATTACAGTCTAAAAGACCTCTTGAACTTTGGTTAAGAAGGTCTAAGGTCGTGTGGCCTTTTGTCAACAATTTAAAGGATCTTAGGAGCTAACTGATTTTCTTATTTATGGGTTATTTAGTATTCATTTATGGTGCAACATGATATACAATATGTGTTAACACTAAAAATGATCCAAGTTACCAATATAAAGTCACAGCAATGGGTTATGAGTATGAAACAAAGAGTAAAACACTTGTGAATGCTTCAAACTCTTGATTATCTCTAGCATGATTGCTTAAATGTGTCTCCATTATTTAACCAGGACCTTAATCATATGAAAACTATAATAGAGAGAATGAGTGGATTGTTAAGGCGTGGTTGGATCTCCACTAAGGTCTGATGGTGTCAACAAGGGGTGGAGTGTTGGCCAAACGATTTAAAGGTGGTGTAAGGTTGTTATTAGTAGAATTACATATTGAGGAAACTTTCAATACGAGTATAGTTAGGTAATGGCATAAGGTGGATAGTTCTTGCTTTCCAAATACATGATAGACTGGTTATAGGTTCTTTGCCAGAGGTTTAAGAGCTCGAGAACCTCAATAGGATTTATATAGGTTGTACTTAAGGTGCTATGTAATAATATAACTCAGATATGAGGATTAATTGACCTTGGGAGGTTATTTCTCTTTGAATTGAGATCTATTTGGGGTTTCAGACTTGGTGGAACTCTAATGTTGTGGTCTATGAGCTTGATTGAAGAGACATGTGGGAACGACTGAGCATATTATGAAGAAGAATATATGACTTAGGCCTTATACAATATAGTGACCTTTTCTCGAGTGTAACGGAGGTGCTTAAAGACAAATAAAAATCGATCATAGTCCAGTTATAGGCTAGCTTCTCTTACCTAATGTTATGGTCTTTACTGTTGGAGCAGCAGCCCATGGGTCTATTGAATGCGTGTATGGACTGAACTACAAAATATTACACATATGTAAAATCCTACAAGGAAGAATTAGGATTAAGCTTCTGATATCGACAATCACGAGCAGAGTGTGGGATCTATCTCCGTTACCACCGACTCTTCTCACTTTTCCTCTCTACTGTCTCTCTTTCTTATAAATCCGAATTTGGGTCCTTTTTAGTATCAAAGAGTGACGGCTAGCTTAAGAAAAATGATCCTTAGGTCCATATATATAGGCTACAGTAGGGATCCTAGGGAGAGATAAGTATGTGGCTCTTAATGGGCCTGATAAAATCTAATTCTTCGTTGATCCTTATCTCAGTCCCTTATTTGTAATTAATACTACTAAATAATTATAATTGTGACTCCACTCCTTAACCTAAAATTATATTCCGAGCTCCTTAACCTAAAATTATTTGTCGAGATCCTCATTATTACTTACTTAATTCTCCCCTTCCCGTTAATAAAATAAATAATTGATAATTTATTTGATTAACTTCTTTAAGACATTAAACGGTTGAACTTAATTTATTTATAGTATCGAATTCACACAATCCACCTACAGGGTTTGACACATACAAAACATATAAGAATCTTAAAGGGATATCACCAGTCTTTATACCGAGACATGGATTCCATCCATAAAAGACTTTCACAATTTATTAATCACCATTACCCAATATATTAATATTGTTGATCCAATAGTGAATCTCATCCGATAGGTCAAAGCAATAGATAGCTAGTGCATATGTCCATTAATCATATCCGGATTAAGAGCCTTACGTAAACCTAATAATCACGAGGTTGACATTGTATTATAAAATAAATATAAGGACAATGACCTCAAGGTGGTCCCATTCAATACACATTAAGTTTACTAGCACCATAAGTTGAAACTATATAGTTTCCCGTAATCAAGATAGACTTACTAAAATATTATGCTACAACATTACTGATGGTGTGTCCAATTCTATCTAAGATTATGAACGATAAAACTTGTATTCTAAAAGAACTAGTGATCTGATCTCTGTGTGTAAGTCATATTCTACACACCAGAATACCTACTGAGAAGAATAAAAGACATTGACAATATATAAAATAATGCAAATATTATGTCCATACACGATTCTCATTAAAATAAGAAAAAAATATTTTACTTTAACTAGAAACCCATAACTAAACCTATTATATAAAGAAAGTTTACAATCTACTTTTCTAATAATCTCCAACTTAGACTTAAAGCCATGATGCAATTCATCTCACTCCCATCCCCTCTACGTGACTATCAAAAGTCTTGTCTAGTAAGATCTTCATGAAAGGCCTAGGCTGTTCTATAATGCAATTTTTATAAATGTGGCATCACTTTGCTGCACAAATACTTACGCCTGATGTGTTTACATCTCTTATAGCTTATGGCTTCCCTTGAGTTAGCAATCGTGCTGCTATTATCACAATAAAGTGTAATAGTCGATTGAACTAAAGGTACCACTCCTGGATCCATTAGGAATTTTTTAACCCATAGTGTTTCCTTGGCTACCTCGAAGGTTTACAGATATTCATCTTCTATCATGGAATCAACGATACAGGATTGCTTGATACTCCTCCAACTAATGGATCCACTTATTAGGGTAAACACATATTGAGAGGTAGAATTTTTTGAATCTCTATTAGACAAAAAAATTTATTTGGTATACCGAATAGGTACTAGACTCTCATCCTAGTAAACTAACGTATAATCTTGTTTTCTTTTCAGGTACTTGAGTATATGCTTTACTGCGATCTAGCATTCTTGTTCAGGGTTAGAATGATGTCTACTACCTATGCCAGTAACAAAGAAAATATCAAGTTTAGTGCATGGTATACGTAAGGCTCCCAATAGCCAAAGCATAAGGGATGACTTCTGTCTTCTCTATCTCATCAAGTGTCTTTGGACTCTTATCCTTAGAAATAGATATTTTATGTCTAAAACAAAGGAACCATTTTCTTGGAATCTTTTATGATATACCTGGCAAGAATGGAATCTATATGAGTTTCTTGTGATAAACCCAACATCATATTCTTACGATCTCATATAATCTTGATACCAAAGATGTGACTAGCTTCTCCCATGTCTTTCATATCGAACTGGTTGGACAACTACACTTTAATCAGAAAAAAAAACTCCAACATCATTTCCAATGAGAAGAATGTCATCCACATATAATACTAAATACACCATTACATTTTCGTTGCATTTCTTGTACATAAAATACTCATCTGGACATTGATAAATGCCAAAAGATTTGATAGTCAGATCAAAATAAATGTTCCAATTTCTAGATGCTTACTTCGGTCTATAAATGGAGTTATTAAGCTTAAATGATTTATTCTCTTGGCCTTGGGAAATTACACTTTCTATTTTCTTGTATAGATACACTCATCAAGATTTCCATTAAAAAATGCAGTCTTGACGTCCATTTGCTAAATTTTATAATCAAAATGAGCTGCAGTGGATTAAAGAATTTAGTTAAACTTCATCATAGCTACCGACGAGAAGGTTTCCTCATAATCGATGCTCTCTTTCTGAGTAAATCCTTTCACAACAAGTCATACCTTAAAGGTATAAACCTTCCCATCCACCCTATTTTCCTCTTATCGACCCACTTGCATCCAATGGGTTTCATCCCTTTGGGTGGATTTACAAGATTCCAGACCTAATTGGAATACATAGATTCCATCTCAGAATTTATAGCTTTAAGTCAAAATTCTACATCTTTATCTTAGATTGGCCTATTATAGTTGCAAGGATCATCTTTAAGTTCATCAGGGACCTTGTCATAAGACTCTCCTAAAAACATAAACCATTCAGGTTGATATATAACCCTCCCACTATGATGCGGTGGTCCCTATGTTAGTGTACTAAAGTCAATGCATTGTGTTATTTCATCCTGTATTTGTGGTGTTAAACAATCTTGTCAGTTCCCTCGTAGTTCTTCAAGAATAACTTTACTTTTGAGTTTATGATCCATCATATAGTCCTCTTCCAAGAATCGAGCATTAGTGTTAATATTGACCTTCTGATGTTTAGGATCATAGAATTAATAACCCTTAGTTTCCATAGGATATCCTATAAAGAAACAAACTTCTAATCCTAATTCCAACTTATAAGGATATTTGTTTAGCACACGTTCTGGACTACCCCAGATCCAAATATGTTTCATAAGATTGCATCCAATCCAAAATTCCTTGAGTGTATTAAGAACCACCATTAAAGGTACCAGGTTCAGTAAATAAGTGGTAATTTCTAAAGCATGTACTCAAAAGGAATTCGGGATATCTCTATAACTCAAATTTGACCTAACCATACCAGATGCAGACAACAGGGATATAATCTTTTGATCTTCTAGATAATGCCTAAACTCCCTAAAGAAGTACTCTCCACAACAATCACATCATAATGTCTTGATACTTTTACCTTGGTGATTCTCCACTTCTTCCCTACTGAATTTCTCAAAGGCTTTGGACTTATGGGGCATTAGGTAAATGTACCCATACCTTGAGTAATCATCTTTGAAAGTCATAAAATACTGAAACCCCCTTCTTCTTTGGCTTGTCATCAATCCACATACATCATAATGAACCAATTTCAATAGTTCTTTGGCTCTATAGCCCTTGGCCGAGAAAGGCCTTTTCGTCATTTTTCCTTTTAAACATGATTCACAAACTCGAAGTGCCTCCACTTATAGTGAGCGCAATGTCCCACTTGCTACTAGTCTACGAATCCTTTTTAGATTACTATAACCTAGGCATAAGTGTCAAAGATACGATTGGTTCACTAAGAAGGGTTCCTTTAACATTTCGTTCATGAAGGAGGGTTCATTTCTCTTTAAATTTAGTCCAACTGAATTATGCAAAATATTAATTTCTTCGGAGGGAGAGATAAGATGAATATTATAAATATTATCAACTAATGTACCAGAACAAATAAAAGATTTATATTTCTTATTAAACATGAGTTTATTAAAAGAAACTGAATATCCATGAAAGCCTAAACAAGAAACTTAAATCAAATTACTTGTAATGGAGGATACATAAAGACAATCTTTCAAAAGAATTTTTATCATTATTAAAGCTTAATTGAACGTCTGCCGCAGCATCTACCGATCCTCTCCTAGAATATCCTATAGTTAGATAAATCTCTCCATCACTTAGCCGCTTCGTTTCCTAGAACCCGTGAAAATAATTGCATACATGATAAGTGGCTCCTATATATACACACTAGGTACCTGCAGTATAAACCATAAAACATGATTCATTGAAAAATAATTGGAATTTACCTGTGTTGTTATATTTATTATGGAAAACTGGACAATTATTCTTCTAGTGTCCTGACTTCATACAGTGGAAAGACTTGCCCTTGGTCTTTTTCACACCTCTCTGAGACCCACGAGCTGCCTGAGGGACCACAATCTATTTTTGATACTTATTCTTCTTTTTATTCTTGTTGATGGGCTTAGAAGTAGAACCTTTCTTAGTAATAAAATCACTTACTAACTTCTTGATGAGATCATCAACTGCTTGTATTTTTTTAAGTAGTTCTTAAAAAAGTTTGTTCATGTTGTCATTTAGGCAGAATCTCTTAAAGTACACATACAACGACTATATAATACTATCGATCTGGGTTTCCCCCATAAATTTTTTCTCTAAGGATTTTAAGATCATTTAGAAGAGACATCATCTTTAAAACATGTTCCCTCACAGGGATCCCTTCAGCCATTATAGTGTTTAAGAGTTCTTTTATGGCAACCTGCCTTGCAACATGATTCTGATCCCCAAACATATCTGTGTTTAAAAATGATTTTAAAATATTAAAAATGTATTTAAAAGGTTTTAACTTTGTTTAATCTAATATAACTCATTTTAGAGTCGTGTAGATATTTACCTTGAGTTTAGAAGGGTCAAACGACTTTAACAGTCATTCATACGACATGTGACTTTCATTCAAATAACATGGACATCTTGTTCTAACGAGATGGCTATATCGTTTGAAAGAAATACACATCTCATTCTAACAGCTTACCAACTTCATATGTTTGCATTGAACTATGGAGTAGGCTAGAAGCATAGAAGAGCGTCAAGGCTTGTGGGGTATCGAGTCATTGAGTAAGTCTAATGTTTGTACTTTGTAAAACCGTATCATAGTGATTGTCTGGCTTGGGTCGTCTGAGGTTTTTTCACTTATTGTTTTTCTCGTACCTCGGCGTTGCGTACTTTACTTTATTTTACTTACTTAATAACCTAGATGCATGTTTTAGGATTAAGAAGATAAAATTGAGATAAGTAAAATTGGTGAGAATTAAATTTGGAAAAATTTTGTTTTTGAAAAATTGGTTTCCACCTAAAGCACACATATAAAAAGGGGCCTACAAATTGGTATCAGAGATAAAAACATTTTCTATAGTGTGTGATCCCTTGTGCTTGTAGGTATGGATTTTGGAAATTTTGATACTTTTCGAACTCCTAGTTTTTATGGCATTAATTATGCTTATTATAAAATGCAATTGAAAAGTGCACTTAAGGCTATTGATGAACATGTTTGGTTAGCGGTAGAAAAAGGGTGGTGATCTCTAGTCACGAGAGATGGAAAGGCCTCTTGTTTAAAACATGTTGAGTCATGGACCAAAGCCTTTCATGGAATCATGTATCCTAAATCTTAGCAGCACTATATGGATATAAGTAGCTAGGGATAATCCCAACATCCTATTTTTTGTAATACCCCGTATTTCTGAATATTTTATTTAATTAAATTGGAGAATTTAATGGGAAAATACGGTTTAATTTAAAGTACGTAAGAGTAGTAATTTATAGAGTTTTAATTAAAATTGTAATTTTTGAATATTAATCGAGAGATAAATACCGATTTATATTGCCTCATTATATTTACTTAGTGCGAGTGGTAAATAGTTTCTTAACGCGTGTAGACCGTGTTGGGGTGAGAACAAGTAATATTTTTAAGTGACTCAAATGATAATTTAGAGGACACAGATGAGTCCGAAAGGGTCAAATTAGTCAAAATAGTATACCAGGGGGTACTAGTTAAGTCCCGAGGTAATTTTGGACTAAACCGGGACCGTTCGGGGCATTTTGGTCTTTTAACATGAGAGGGTATGGAGACCTACGAAATTGAGAGCTTTATATCAGCCGTTTGATAGAGGGGTTAGGGTTAGAAATCCAATGAAAACACACCATAGCCATTAGAGATAAGAGAGAAACCATTCTCAGGGCAAAAGGAAGAATTGGGAAGGATTCAAATGAGATTTTCACTATCAACTTGTTGGGGAAGAAGGATTGAAGGATGAAGATCATCAATCATAAACAACAATCACGAAATCAGACCCTATTGATCATAAGGCAAGTTGTTTATTGCATAAATTATAAAGTTATAATACCCATGTGTAGGGTTTTTGAATAGTTTTGTTTAAATCATTATCTTGATTGGAGAAAGATGATATTTATACATGTTGGGATAGGAATCGCATGTAGAATGATTTACCTTATGTAGAGGATTCAGATTCAGATTAGACTTGATGATTTTCGGATTAAAATCTGGATTTTGAATGATAATATGGGAAGAACACCATAACTAGGGTTTCAAGAAATTTTGGGTTTAATTCATTATTTCTTTAAAGGAATTGAAGTTTGTGATGTATTTGTCACGTTAGAAATTGTCCTAGTATACGTGAAAACATATTAGGATCATTCGGTCGAAGTTTGGTGGACTATAATGGAGTTTGAAGATTTGTTAATGGAGGATAAGATTAACGAAAAAGACAAACTGCGTATGTCCCTGTTCGATCGATCGATCTCGAACTATCGATCGATCGACTATGTCGATCGATCGAACCCAACAGTCAATCGATCGACGCAAGCTATTGTTCCCGAGATTTTCGTGTTTAAGTCTTCGTTAATTCTCGGGAATGAATGAGTATCCTAGGGTTTATAATATACTTATATGGGAGTGAGAAAAAGAGCAATAGGTATATTGTTAAGGTTCGATAAGGCCATTGGGTGTAGGGCCTGGATTACGGACCGAGGAGAATAATCCGATTTAGTAGAGTATCGGGGACTTCAGAAATTGAGTTATGGGGCGATGTAAATTCAATTTAAGTAATAGACCAGTAGGGTAAGAAATAACTACTGAAATTATATGTAAGGGGTAGCTAGGACCCTTAGAGTTATGTGAATACTCAAATAAATGCGATTAATGAGATAAATCATAAAGCGAATGTTGTACGGCAAATGTATGAGATTTAAATATAACATACGTATATAATTAATAGGTCGGGCGAGTACCTACTGAATTATGTGATCTTTTAGGTCAAGAGATTGATACCTAAATTATTTATGTTAGGGTCAATGAGACATTCCGAACTAACATAAAGTTATTACATGTTTGGGGTCGATGAGAAATGCCGAACCAAACCTTGAACTGGTGTCGCGATGGAAGAGTCCCGAACCAGAATATGTGTATATATATATATTTTGAAAATAGTTGGGGTCGATGGATAATTCCGAACCAACTCTCACTTGGGGTCGATGAATCATTCCTAACCAAGAGATCTTTATTCGTGTATATAAATAATTGGGGTCGATGTATCATTCCGAACCAATTCTTACCTTAGGGTCGATGAATCATTCTGAACCAAGAGTCCTTTACGTGTATAAAAAGGGAAAAATAGTAATGACTGATAGTTAGTATATATATTGTGTGTGAAATATATACTTGATGATATTCTACTTCTGTGTATTTGTAGATTGATATATATTATGTATTTAAAGATACATACTGAACTGGTAAGTTAAGTAGTGAAACTTAATTACAAAATGCACCATTAGATAGAGAAAATCTATTTAGTAATTCAAGTAGTGAAACTTAATTACACAATTGGGAAGTCAACAATTGTGAGAATTGTAGTAATTTTAGTAGTGAAACTAAGTGAGAAGTATTGAAAAATAACATAGATGAAATATTACCTGAGAATTAATTAACATACGCGAGATGTTAGTGAAACGGTTGTACTCTATGGGCGGTAATGGAACTTATGTATAGATAAGTTCAGATGATTACTTAGTCCTAGATAGATTGGAAGATATGGCTAGGTAGGCTAAGTGTAGAACGTTAGGTGTGCACAAGAGATGAGGGGTGAGTAAACTCAAGAGAGTGTACGAGAACCTAACATGTGTAATCAATAACCGCTTTTTATATTGTGATAAACGCTTGCTAAATATTTTCAAAATGTTTTGAGTACTAACTCTTGCTATAAAATATTTTCAAAACCTTTTAGGTGTCCAGCCACAGGGACGCCATGTATGATGATTTCATTCCAGGGACTCGAAGGTGTAGCACAGTGGATGCTTACAGGATTTTGACTAGACGATATCTCTCATCAGATCTAGTACAGGATCTCACACTATCCTATGTTTGGACTTGTGGTCCGGTATCAGTCTCAGATGTTTAGTTTCAGATTAGTGGTTTGTTCTTGTTCTACAGTTGTTTGGTATTTTTAGCCGAAGATTTATTCGGTATTACTCTTATTCTATTATACTTACTTTGTTGATTGGGTTTAGTACATGGTGGTTGTTTTACTATTTTTTTGCATGGTTGATTTACCTGTTTTAAGAAAGATGAAATTTGGCACCGATCTAATTTTACTCAGGTGATTAGTAATTAAAAAAATTTCGACGATGATGCAGGAATGAACCATTTGAGAAATCTGTTTTAATTTAATAAAGGCCTGATCACCCGATGTTTAATTAGGCGGGGTGTTACAGATGGTATCAGAGCATCAGGTTCTAGTGTCCATAGGATCTATACGGCTTACTACGTTTTCAGCGTATCATTTGATTAATATAGAGCCCTATCTTAGGATTGTTGTACTCCCCTACATACGTACTTACGATCTCCTGCTATTTAGTAGATGTAGTGTTACATATACGAGTTCGATTGGGCATGGTACATCAAAAATGGCGGTAGAACCAGCATTGGCATTGGAAGGGTTACAGGAGGGAGGAGATCAGCATGAAGCCTGGAGCGTTCAAAGATGGAAATCATAGGAGAGATGACCGTTGTTGAGGTCACTCCTACTGTGAAATGGAAGTAGATGCTACAAGGGTTTTTGAGGCATAACAGGAATTTTCCAAGTGTCGCGACGACAAAGGGGGATGCTAATCTAGACCCGCCCAATGTAGTGATAGTGAGAGGGAGTCTGCAGAAATTTTTGATGAGAACGAGCCGTAAAATGTGATAAAACGGCGACTCTGCATGTTAACTAATGGAAGTAGTGTGTCCAGAGGTTTCGGCATTTAGGGATAGAGTAGATATACCCAAAAGTGAAAATTTGAGTAAATTTTTTTTTGAGCCCACGTGGCGTGGATACCAATCACCGCATCCGGATCGAGGGTCCGTATACAAATAGAGAGACCTTACGTATAGTATAAATGCAAAGTTCTCTAATGTTGATTCAGAAGCGAAGAGAATGGAAATACCTGAACCCCTCACATGAAAGCCTGGTAGAGGTCAATCGTGAGAGAGAAATTTATCCATTGAAGTGAACTTGTACCGATGAGATATGTATAAGGGAAGAAGAGCCCTTGCGAGAAGGGATTCTCGAGTTGTAGTTCACAATTTTGGTAAAACTCTTCTTGGACGACTTATGTATATAAAGGCAGTATGGTACTTCTTACAAGGTTGGGGTAAATGCTCCTAGGGGGCGAAGTTAAGAGATTTTAAAGATTTAGTCAAAGAGTAAGACTGAATGTAATGGGGTTGGTGCAAACCATAACTAGAAACCCACTAGAGGATTTAATAATTAAATTCTATGTTGGGACTATTAAGCCCCACAGTGCGTTCCTCTTGGTCAGCAGAACTAAGGGAACCAGGATGATAGTGCTCGGAATCGAGGCTACTAAGTCCGAGAGGGGGGATACCCCAAACCGGTCAGTGTGTCCTGGAGTAAGGGGATTCTTTTTTTGTAAAGATGTCTAGTGTGGTTTGTAGGGCCACGCGTTTTATTTTAGCTTGAAGTTATTTGAGGAAATAATAACTCTGATAAGTGTTGCATTCCGGAGAGGACAAGCGTGTTATGTCCAAAAACCATCTGGACCACCAGAGCGATGGATAAGGAAGTATATGGGTTTTAGCCTCAAGTGAATGGGGTATGTGACGATACCTCACCTGAAAGAGGGTCGAGTTGTCATTATTCATCAATAGGTAAGAGACTTCAGAGATTATGAACGTCTCATAATAATTGATTCCGGTGTGTAGGAACCTAAATGATGTGAGTCAATGTATGTCGTATGACTGCAGAGCGGAGAGATCGAGCTCGTTGTTTTAATTAGTGTTAAGGACTGAGTGATAGTATAAGCACAGTGCCACTTGACTCCTTTAGAAATATTGGATTATGGTTGCACATATTGTCGAGGAATAGAATTTGAGTATCTTGACTATATGTTATTCCTACAATGCTCAGTAAGAATGCATGGGGAGAAGTCCCTTGTTTAAGTTCGGTTGCGAAAGGGAATACGACTGAAATTTTTATGCACGATAGGAGAAGAGACATTGTTATATGCTAGGGCATGAGTGGAGCCGGTAGTGTTGTGGAGAAACACTGAAAGGCTTACCTCACCACGAAGGAATAAGTGGGACTTTGTGGGCAAGGATTTGATTTTTGGTCTATAGGGTATTGAGAATACCCACAAGATTGTAGTCACGTCGTGTAGACTAGGCTGGAGTTGAAGAAAAGCATGTTACGGGTGAGACATTTGCAATGTTTTTGCAAATGTGCACGGAGAAAAGGGTGTATGGGCTTCCTAGTCAATTGGCCTTCTTAAGCATCCGAGATAGAGGGATGCAGAAGTTTTTTTTTTTTTTTTTTTTTTTTTGTACACCGGTGGGGAGGTTATGAGGCAAGTCCTATCGATGAAATATGTTGAACGTCATGGGAGATAGACGATGATCCAAGATTATATGTGCTGAGAGATCCAGCACACCCTATGGGATGAAAGTCGGTGGGAAGCCGTTCAAAAGTTATCTCTTAATAGGGGAGACCTAACTGTTGTGAAGAAGTAGCGCAAGGTGCTACTTGACTGGGTGTTGAGAGTGAGTTATGTGTTACTAAAATGTTGATTCTTATAAAGTAACCAACACCAAAAGTGCGCCAATTGCGAAGAGTGCACGGATTATAAAGTATAATATACCCAGAGAGAAAGGGGAATAGAGTACCACTTGAGGAAATATGACGTAAGTGGGAAGCAATGTTGAGGAAGAGACATAGTGAGATTGTCTCCAGACGCACCACTACTTGATAGAAAAAAATAAACTCGAAATGAGCAACCGAAATGTGGTAGTCAACCTACGTTTCCAATGATGGAAGGAGGAGACAGACTTATAAATTATTGATGGGCTGTGAACATCATAATTAAGCCAACATTTCGTTGTGGTAGCGGAATGGGGTGACCAGGATAGATTAGTATGTAGTTGAAAAAGGGAGAGTGCACAAGTGCACGATGCCGCTCTACATGATTGTGAATCAGGATGAAATCCTAAAATCCCACCCTATGAGAGATGGTCAGGGAGGAATAGAGATAAAGTTTTATTTTGAGTATGTTGTGTTACCTATGACTCAATGTTAGTGAGAAAGAATGATGATACGCCCTTATGATAGTGGAATTTTGGATATGCCCACTAATCAATTCATAGGTTGAATGTATGCCTATATGAGCATATTTACATGTAGAGTGAGTGCCTATATGGACTGTACATGAGGATTAGGTTCGTGGGTACCGATTACAAACAATACATGTACTTTGAGGTGTGGTTCGAGGAGACATTTCGAACTTTTAGTCCTTAACGCGTGATATGAGGACATTCTATTGGGGTGTGACATTTTAGGGTATATGAAATGTGTAATATATGGCACACAAATTGTCTTCCCATGTGAGATGAGATATATTTACATATATTGGTGCTCGAGATGTGATTCCGAGACAAGTAATTAATCACTATTGGTGATCGAGGTGGAATTCCGAGCCAATAACCCCAAAAGTGTTATAGATGGGGGGTGATTATAAAATAAGTGTTGATAGTATATGTTATGTGTATGATATATATACCTATTGATTTTCCTACTTATGTGCAATAGTAAGTGTGCTTAATCTCTGTATTGGGGTCGATTATGTTCTGGACCAATACATGAGGGATCGATTTGGGGTCGAAGATTTTCCGAACCAAATCGAGGAAAAATATTGGTATAGACGGAAGGTCTTAACCAATATATGCATTACATTTACCTTGGGGTCGAGGGATTCCTGGACCAATGTAAATGATAGGATTATTGGGGCCGATGATTTTTGCCGAACCAATTTTCCTTAAAGTATATATTTTGTGTGAAATATATACCATATAATATTCTACTTATGAGTGATAGTAGACACTTAGATGTTGTATATAAAGATATACATCAAATGGGTAAATTAAGTAGGGAGAAACTTAATTTCAAGAATTAACGTTGGATTGGGAAAATCTATGGAGAAATTAAGTAGTGAGACTTAATTATGATATATGCGGCATGGGTAACATGCGATAAGAATTTATAATGAAGCAAGGCATGTACTTGGGACGACCGTTAGCATGTTATGATTTGTTATTGGTTATTAGAGGATGCAATTATATTTAAGGTCCTTAGCGTTAATACCAGCCTTATCCTAATTTCGAGGATGAAATTCCTTTGCAAGGGGGGAAGTATGTATTACCCCGTATTTCTGAATATTTTATTTAATTAAATTGGATAATTTAAGGAGAAAATGCAGCTTAATTTAAAGTATGTAAGAGTAGTAATTTATAGAGTTTTAATTAAAATTGTAATTTTGGAATATTAATCGAGAGATAAATACCGGTTTATATTGCCTCATTATATTTACTTAGTGCGAGTGGTAAATAGTTGCTTAACGCTTGTAGACCGTGTTGGGGTGAGAACAAGTAATATTTTTAAGTGACTCAAATGATAATTTAGAGGTCAAAGATGAGTCCGAAAGGGTCAAATTAGTAAAAATAGTATACCCGGGGTACTAGTTGAGTCCCGGGGTAATTTTGGACTAAACCGGGACCGTTCGGGGGCGTTTTGGTCTTTTAACATGAGAGGGTATGGAGACCTACGAAATTGAGAGTTTTATATAAGCCGTTTGATAGAGGGTTTAGGGTTAGAAATCCCATGAAAACACACCATAGCCATTAGAGATAAGAGAGAAACCATTCTCAAGGAAAAAGGAAGAATTGGGAAGGATACAATTGAGATTTTCACTATCAACTTGTTGGGGAAGAAGGATTGAAGGATGAAGATCATCAATCATCAACAACAACCACGAAATCAGACCCTAATGATCATAAGGCAAGTTGTTTATTGAAAAAATTATAAAGTTATAATACCCATGTGTAGGGTTTTTGAATAGTTTTGTTTAAATCATTATCTTGATTGGAGAAAGATGATATTTATACATGTTGGGATAGGAATCACATGTAGAATGATTTACCTTATGTAGAGGATTAAGATTCAGATTAGACTTGATGATTTTCAGATTAAAATCTGGATTTTGAATGATAATATGGGAAGAACACCATAACTAGGGTTTCAAGAAATTTTGGGTTTAATTCATTATTTCTTTAAAGGAATTGGAGTTTGTGATGTATTTATCACGTTAGAAATTGTCCTAGTTTATGTTAAAACATATTAGGATCATTGGGTCGAAGTTTGGAGGACTATAATGGATTTTAAAGATTTGTTAATGGAGGATAAGATTAACAAAAAAGGCAAACTGCCTCTGTCCCAGTTCGATCAATCGATCGATCGATCTCGAACTATCGATCGATCGAACCCAGCAGTCGATCGATCGACGCAAGCTGTTGTTCCCGAGATTTTCATGTTTAATTCTTGGGAATGAATGAGTATCCTAGGGTTTATAATATACTTATATGGGAGTGAGAAAAGACCAATATGTATATTGTTGAGGTCCGATAAGGCCATTGGGTGTAGGGCTTGGATTACGGACCGAGGAGAATAATTCGATTTAGTAAAGTATCGGGGACTTCGGAAATTGAGTTACGGGGAGAAGTAAATTCAATTTAAGTAATAGACCAGTAGGGTAAGAAATAACTACTGAAATTATATGTAAGGGGTAACTAGGACCCTTAGAGTTATGTGAATACTCAAATAAATGCAATTAATGAGATAAATCGTAAAGCGAATGTTATACGGCAAATATATGAGATTTAAATATTACGTACCTATATAATTAATAGGTCGGGCGAGTACCTACTGAATTATGTTATCTTTTAGGTCAAGAGATTGATACCTAAATTATTTATGTTAGGGTCGATGAGACATTCCAAACTAACATAAAGTTATTATATGCTTGGGGTCGATGAGAGATGCCGAACCAAACCTTGAACTGGTGTCGCGATGGAAGAGTCCCCAACCAGAATATGTGTATATATATATATATATATATTCAAAATAGCTGGGGTCGATGGATAATTCCGAACCAACTCTCACTTGGGGCGATGAATCATTCCGAACCAAGAGATCTTTATTCGTGAATATAAATAATTGGGGTCGATGTATCATTCCGAACCAATTCTTACCTTGGGGTCGATGAATCATTCCGAACCAAGAGTCCTTTACGTGTTTAAAAAGGGCAAAATAGTAATGACTGATTCTTAGTATATATATTGTGTGTGAAATATATACTTGATGATATTCGACTTCTGTGTATTATTAGATTGATATATATTATGTATTTAAAGATACATACTAAACTGGTAAGTTAAGTAGTGAAACTTAATTACGAAATGCATATTTAGATAGAGAAAATCTATTTAGTAATTCAAGTAGTGAAACTTAATTACACAAGTGGGAAGTCAACAATTGTGAGAATTGTAGTAATTTTAGTAGTGAAACTAAATGAGAAGTATTGAAAAATAACATAGATGAAATATTACCTGAGAATTAATTAACATACGCGAGATGTTAGTGAAACTTTTGTACTGTATGGGAGGTAATGGAACTTAAGTAAAGATAAGTTCAGATGATTACTTAGTCCTAGATAGATTGGAAGATATGGCTAGGTAGGCTAAGTTTAGAACGTTAGGTGTGAACAAGAGATGAGGGGTGAGTAAACTCAAGAGAGTGTACGAGAACCTAACATGTATAATCAATAACCGCATTTTATATTGTGATAAACGCTTGCTAAATATTTTCAAAATGTTTTGAGTACTAACTCTTGGTATAAAATATTTTCAAAACCTTTTAGGTGTCCAGCCGCAGGGACGCCATGTATGATGATTTCATTCCAGGGACTCGAAGCTGTAGCACAGTGGATGCTTATAGGATTTTGACTAGACGATATCTCTCATTCAGATTTAGTACAGGATCTCACACTATCCTATGTATGGACTTGTGGTCCGGTATCAGTCTCAGATGTTTAGTTTCAGATTAGTGGTTTGTTCTTGTTCTACAGTTGTTTGGTATTTTTAGCCGACGGTTTATTCGTTATTACTCTTATTCTATTGTACTTACTTTGTTGATTGGGTTTAGTACATGGTGGTTGTTTTACTTTTTTTTTTGCATGCTTGATTTACCTGTTTTAAGAAAGATAAAATTTGGCACCGATCTAATTTTACTCAGGTGATTAGTAATTAAAAAGTTTTCGACAGTGATGCTAAGAATGAACCATTTGAGAAACCTGTTTTAATTTAATAAAGGCCTGATCACCCGATGTTTAAGTAGGCGGAGTGTCACATTTTTCTAATCGCAATCCTTAGGATGTGACTAGCATCTCTTAAGTCCTTCATATTGAACTGACTATATATAAACATGCTTACACTAGACAATACAACCACATCATTCCCGATTAGGAGAATGTCATCTACGTATAGTACTAAAAATATTAAAATATTTTCATCATTATTCTTATACAAACAATTATCATCCATGCATTGACTAAAACCACAATATTTGATTGCTTGATCAAATTAGATTTTCAAAGACCATGATTTTTTCTTTAGTCCATAAATGGATCTCCTAATCTCTCACACCTTGTTGTCTTGTCCCTTTGCTATGAATTTGGTGGGGTACTCATCAAGACTAATATTCAAGAATTCAATCTTAACTCCCATTTGCCAAATATCATAATTGAGATGTGCAATAATGAATAAGAGAACCTGGATTGACTTAATCATGGCTCCTGACAAAAAAAATTCCTCATAGTTGTTCCCATCTTTTTGAGTGAAGCATTTTGCAACAATTTGTGCTTTAAAGGTTTCTAGTTTATCGTATACCCCTCTCTTCCTCTTGTATATACACTTTCATCCGATTCATTTTATCCCATATGGAAAGTTTACAAGTTCCCAAACTTGACAATAATAGGTATCCATATTCTTTATCCAAAGATTAACATCTTTTTCTTGGATTGCCTCATTGTAGTTAATGGGATTATGTTCGCGTTCCTTTGGGACTTCACTATAGTGCTCTCCTAAATCCAATAATATATCAGGTTAATGTATGATCATCCCATTATGATAAGGCTTTACATGTGGTCTAGTATAACTTATACATGAATCTTGATCATTAACAATACTTCCACTACGGTCAGACAGTGTACAGTCGATATCGGGTTATATTTTATCATATATGGGTGGTTCTGAATCTTTTTTCTTATGCTTCTCCTCTTAGCTCTTGAAAGATATTTTTTCTCCTGGGTTTGTGTTCAATCATATAATCACCATCTAAGAACTTTTCATTTGGTCTAAAAAATATTTTCTAGTTCATACGATCATAGAATTGTCCACCCTTAGTTATTTTGCGGTATCCCACAAAAAATATACATTTGTCCTTGATCCCAACTTTCCTGTGTCCTTACACACCATGTGTGTTGGGAAACCCCATATCCAAATGTGAGATAGACGTCGCTTTCGTCCTTCCCAGAGTTCTGTGGGAGTTAATAAGACACGTTTATACGGGAATATGTTTAATAAATATGTACTTGTCTATAGTGCAAAACCCTAAAAGCAATCCGGTCTGTCAGAATAGATTATAATGGATCCAACCATATAAAAAAGAATCATGTTCCTTATTTTTGCTAAACCATTTTTGTAATACCCCCAAATTTGAAGTGAATTACATTTTTATTTAGTTGATATTGATTTAATTATTTGCAGTGACAAGTGATGTCACTAATTTGTGTGTATTATTTGATATTGGATCAAATAAAAAATATGCTAAGACATTAAAAATTATTTAACATAATAAATAATTATTTTGGTTATTTCTAAATGACTTTTGGGATAGTAGAAGGTCCATTTACACCTTAAATGGTTTAGCCTTAAGCCCATAGGTTTATATATGTCTTGGGATAGACTTTGAGCTAGTTGTAATCAATTTTGGGCTTGTTAAGTCATGGGACATATAGGGTTAAAACCAAATTTCATGATTAGCACTATATAAAGAAGAGTATGGTTAAGTAATATAATTTTTTCTACTTGGTAGAAAACCATATAAGCTAAGGAAAATAGGTGAAGGGGAGGATAATGAAGAGTGCCCGATATATGCGTGTTTTAAACAAAACCAATTTTTCTTCGAAAAAGATATAACTTTTAATAATGCACCAAACCAAGTTGTGAAAACCCAATTCTTACTTTAAACAAGTTTTATATTGATTAAATCTAAACATGCATATAGTGATTAAAGTAAGTAAAGTAAAGTAAAGAATACTCACAACGCCAGATGTACGAGGAAAAAACCCAAAACGGGAAAACAACCTCGGACGACCCACGCCAGACATTCACTATGAACAATGGTTTTACAAAGACAGATTATCCTTACACTAAGACTCAATCCCCACGGGTCTTGACACTCCTTCTGATCTTCAACCATTCTTCAATAGTTCCCACGCAGAAATTCTGTCTTCCACGATACCTGTCCACAATACACGTGTCCACGTATGTCTCGGTGTCCACCGATATGGCTTTGATTCATCTACGATGTCAAACAAGAAGTCCTTTTCTTTTCTTCACCGCAAAACCCTTTGTGTTCAATGTGTAGAACAAAAAAATTTGGTGCAGCAAGATCACGTAAGAATATAAGAATGATAACTCGGATCTTTGAAAACTCTAAGGATGTGTTTATGCTTTGTAAAACTTAGAAAACATGTGCAAACAAGGTTCTGGTTCTTAAAACTTTTTTCCAGAAAGCACACCACCGAAACTATGATGAAAACACTGTTTAAATAGGATTTAAATGCCGCCTCGAAAAACTTGTCGTTCGAATGACTTGAGGAATTCGTTTGAGTGACATCCCATCTCGTTCGAACGAGATTGGATGTCGTTTGAACAACAATGCAAAATTTTGACTTTTTGACTTTTTGTGTAAAACGTCTCTTTCAATGAGAGATCCAAAAATGTCAAACTCTTTTATGAGCTTATCATCATAAAACGTAGTTTAAACCTTTAAAACACTTTTTAAGCATTTAAAAACATTTTTCTTTATAAAAATTACTCCTTATCTTTTATAAAATAATTCCGAGCACCATTAATTATACGCATTCATACTTGAGTGATCTCGGAATGCAATTAACTTTGAAGATGATTAAACTTTAACCAATTAAACTTTAGCATGATTAATTCTTTGAATCTTTACCGTAACACCTTCAATTTCTTCAATACGTCATAGACCAAGTGGGATCGTGATAAAATAAAAACTCCCCATGACATATTACAAATACGTTTTGTTCATGGAACTAAGTCAAAACAATACAGGGAATCAATTGGAAATTTATGTCCTTACAAATCTCCCCATTTGACTATTCTGAGACAAAACTAAACTAGTGAAATGCCTAATCGGGCGGTCAAGCTATATGAATCCTAAATCCCATCCCATAAACCCAAAATCAAAAATACAAGACGCGGACTAGAATATGTAGCACTAGCAAGCATGAACTGTCTGAATGTGATGTAGTCTTGAAATCTCTAATCGCTGAAGCATACCTACACATATGAAACAGACAAACAGATACCCAGTGAAGTATGGAGGAACAAATGATACCAATTTATATTTCTAATGAGAACAAATCATTTGAAACATGTGATCAATTATTTGAAACAAATATAATCAAACAATATGTAAATCCAGATATCAATAGTAGCGCTCAAGAAATCTCTCCCTACATCACATACATATCTCCCCCTTTTTGTCTCAAATAGACAATCCGGTGAAAAGATAAACCAATATGAAATATCTAGCATGAGAAAATGACACCAATTTGAATCAACTTGATACCAATTTAAAAAAATGAAAAATGCTATATAAATATGAAACAACCAGCTAAATAAGATCATGTAATGACAAATCAATAGCTAGTAAACCAAGGAATCACACAAAGAGTATATAAATAAATTCAAGTGTGATAAACAGACTTATATGCAAAATACCAATCTGTAACATAAAAGAACCTGCATATAAACCAATCAGTCCAGAAATGCTTCCTGCAGTACCAAAAGTATATCAAATTAAATCAGTGGACTGCAAACCAATCAGAAGCCATTTTTTGATCCTGTCGTTCGAACGAGATAGGGACATCACTAAAACGAGATGAGGATGTCGCTCGAACGAAGTCAGAAGTCGTTCGCACGAGATGAGTTATCGTTTGAACGACTTCGCGCGACCTGCCAAAATTTCCCAGATTCCCAGAAATATTATATAATATTGCATAGTGAAAAAATTTCCACAAAAATATTCCAGGAAGGGCCTGACAGAATAAAAATAGTGTTAAAACAGTAGGCATTTAACACAAAATGCAAAAACTCATAAAAACATAAAATGCGAGTTACATGCAAACATAGTACCGATGTGCTCAAACACGGATATGGAATAAATGGGCTTGAAACGAAAAACAAATGAGCCACAATTCCAACACATCGAAACGATCAAGAAGCTCTAATTGATAGCGATAAATCATCAAACTTTTTCATATCCATATGACAATTAAAGTGTGAGCTTAATGAACTAAACATACTACATGCACACAACTTCAGATTTTTAACGATTCTACAAACAATAGCATCAAATTGCATTGTTTCAAAATTAGGATTAGATGCGCAAACGCGTTTAAATTTTCTCCAACTAAAACTCCCTCAGAAATATATACTTTTTCAAGTTCTTTTGAGGTTTCTAGCATTCTCAACTTAGGGAAAATCTTATTAGCCCTTTTCTTAGCATTTTGCATTTTCTTTTGGGGATCTTTTAAACGGTGGCTTTCACGACGAGTCAATTTTGAACTCTCACGTCCCTTTCCCGTGAATCACTCATCATTTTTACCATTTTTAAATCCTCACGGTAAACGTTTATTACATGCACACTTCTGCTTAAGTCTACTTACATGCATAGATGACAAGATTGAGATAAGAACGCCTCACCAAATTCAAATATTCAAGAGAAGTCAAACATCCATATAAAATCATGCATGTGTGCGATGTTGGCATATATACAAAGTCAAATCAAAATGCATATCGATTTTGAAACAACCACAATAAACAATGGTTAAGATCATTCTAAGCATCGATAATAATGCCCAAATTTCCTAGCCATATGGATAATGAAACGATGGGGGTGGGGGGGAATCCAAACACACCAATATGCCACATCAAACATGTAAACTCAAAAACAAAAAACGGAAAATCTGTTTGGCATTTCAAACATATTTTGACTCAAAGAAAAGCAAAATCTTTTTGGGTTTTCAAAAGTTTTCTCAAAAAATAAAATCTTTTTGTATTTTTCAAATAAGACTCAAACAAGTGAAAAATAAAATAAAAAGGGATAGACATGTCATAACACTAGCAAATAATAAATCATGATTCAAGGGCTAGCGTATGACAAAACATGCAAGCTACTATCCATAAGAAATAGCAAGAGATGAATCATGTGCATGCATGTGAGAATCAGCCAACGAAGCATTTAGCATCTATAAAATGGATTTCCCAACCCAAACAGGTGTATACCTAACAAAACGGATTTTGGGAAACAATGGGACACTATGTTTAATCTTCCTAGGGTCTTTTCTAAGATCAAAACAAAAACTCCTAAGGTGACCTTTCCTACCACAATGCGAAGATGTGAAAATACGAAAAGGAATGGGAACTTTAGGTTGACCTTTTCTAATACCCTCGGATGTGGTTGACGCTTTAAAATAAACTATGGTTTTTTCTTTTACAATTGAACTACTAGAATAAGATAAGACGATACCATCACTACTCGAGTCATTTAAATCATTTTTTAACTTCAAAACTTTCGACTCAAGAAAATGATTATATTCCTCAAACTTTAGGGACTCCTTCTTTAAATTTCAAATTACCCCTAGAAGGTTATCTTGCTGCCCCTCAATGCGAGCAAACATATTCCTAAGATCCTTTTCTTGTGCCAAAAATCATTAATCGAATTATTTTCCTCAACGGCACAAACTCTAGAATTTTTTAAATTCTCTAACTCTTTTTCTAAAACGGGGACTCTACCATCACTCTCCTTTTTGCCCAATTTTAATATATTAAAATCTTTAAAAAAAGGAACTAAAATGTTCATGATAAATATCTCTTTGAATTTGAAACGTTTGCAAATATTTCAATCTTATTTTTAAAATCGTAATTTTCTTTTTCCTAAACTTCAATACGTTTTGCAAACTTTAAATTCAAACGAGGTAGATCATCAACGCTTACAGAATCCATCGAGAGAAAATAAACACAGGAGAGGTAAACAAACACACGGGATCAAAAAAAAATAATGTTTTCTAGCTCTGATACTAATTTGAAGAGTGCCCGATATATGTGTGTTTTAAACAAAACAATTTTTTCTCCGAAAAAGATCCAACTTTTAATAATGCACTAAACCAAGTTGTGAAAACCCAATTCTTACTTTAAACCAGTTTTATCTTGATTAATCCTAAGCATGCATCTAGTGATTAAAGCAAGTAAAGTAAAGTAAAGAATACTCACAACGCCGGATGTACGAGGAAAAAACACAAAATGGTAAAACAACCTCGGACAGCCCAAGCCAGACAATCACTATGAACAATGTTTGTACAAAGATATATTAGCCAGACAATCACTAAGACTTGATCCCCATGGGTGTTGACGCTCCTTCTGATCTTTAACCATTCTTCAATGTAGAAATTTAATCTTCCACGGTACCTGTCCACAACACACGCGTCAACGTATTTCTCGGTGTCCACCGATATGGCTTTGATTCGTCTACGATGTCGAATAAGAAGTCCTTCTCTTTTCTTTACCGTAAACCCCTTTGTGTTCAATGTGTAGAATAAACAACTTTGATGAAGCAAGATTACGTAAGCATATAAGAATGATAACTCGGGTCTTTACAAACTCTAACGATGTGTTTATGCTTTGTAAACCTTAGAAAACATGTGCAAACAAGGTTCAGGTTCGTAAAACTATTTTTCAGAAAGCACACCACCAAAACTATGATGAAAACACGATTTAAATATGATTTAAATGCCACCTAAAAAATTGTTTCATTAGAACGACTTGAGGAACTCGTTCGAACGACAGTGCGAAATTTTGACTTTTCGACTTTTTGTTTAAAACGTCTCTTCCAATGAGAGATCCAAAAATGTCAACTCTTTTACGAACTTGTCATCATAAAACGTAGTTTAAAACTTTAAAACACTTTTTAAACATTTAAAAACATTTTTCTTTATAAAAATTACATCCTTATCTTTTATAAAATAATTCCGAGCACTATTAATTATACTCATTCATACCTAAGTGATCTCGGAATGTAATTGACTTTGAAGATGATTAAACTTGCACCATTTAGACTTCGGCATGATTAATTCTTTGAACCTTGGCCGCAACTCCTTCAATTTCTTCATTATGTCATAGACCAAGTGGGATCGTGATAAAATAAAAACACCCGATGACATATTACAAACACCTTTTGTTCACGGAATTAAGTCAAAATAATGCACGGACTCAATTGGAAATTTATGTCCTTACATACAAGGGAAATTTGGGGCTTTTGCTTTATGGATCTAACCCACGCTAATTAGAGGCAAGATTATTTAGTATAAGGGCTGGAAATTTTTGACACGATAACCTGTTTATGGTAATAACCTGAAATGACCCGAAGATGACACTATTAACTTGTATAGATCTAAGAGTAATCAAAACTTATACTCAAATAAAAATCAACACGACCCAAAAATGACATGACTAACCCGAATTGCCTCCCTTTTGTATTATAATGTTATTGTTAATTGGATTATTAATTTAGTATTAAGATAATTTGAATTAGACAATTTATATTACCATTTTTAGGATTAAGGAATTAGAGTTTGTTATGAAATTGGGATGATTATCATGATTTAAACTTGAAATTTTTATATTTGATATTATGTCCATTGTAATTCATTTTAAAAGTTAGAAATCCATTATTGATCTTGTGAAATATACTAAAATTGGGTTTAATTTAGATGGAATCAGGAGTAGTGTTCTTAAGATAGTAATTAAGGATTGATATTTAAATCTTGCATTAGAAGAACTTATAACATTTAAGTTTGGATAGTATTGTTATTGGTAATAATATACATCAAAAAAGTAAAGTTTGGCGATGTTTAGGGACCTAGAAATGTGAAATCGGGTTCAATGACATACTTTAATTGGAAAGAGATAGGTTATGTGAAGATCTTGTTCAAACGAAAATTAAGAGTCGTTTGAACGAACATAGTATTCTCATAAGAATAATAATAATAATAGGACTTCGTTTGAATGAACAGTGTATTCTTGTTTGAAAAAAGAGATGGAACGATATTAAGGCACAATCATAGTTTCTTAATAGGAAGAGTTAGTTAAGGTGATTAAACTGAGATTTAGACTTGTAACCCTTATCTGAATAGAATTTACTTGTTTTGTGTATTATATGAAAACATGCGAGGTTTGTGTAATCGTGGGATACATACTAGAGGGGATATCCATACGGAGAACGAGTGATGGATACCGGTACCATGATGCAATGATTATGGGTTAGGAATGGTTATGATTACACTGGACACTACGGGCTGAATGCCCATGATCTCTAGAGTGAGATGCTTGGGCCAATACTTTTATATAGTTTTGGGTATGGAACTATATAACTGGTGTAAAAACAAGATGATTATTTCTTTAGAGATTATTCAATAGTAATAGGTGTGCAATAGCCTATAACTAGGCCTAGCAGGCATGAGAAATCCCCTAAGGTGATATGTTAGGCCATAGTTGTACATGGGCTTATGATGGGGCCCTTTTATATCGTATGCATTTCAAACATCACTAGTTTATAATGATATTGATGTAAATACGTTTCTATGATATTATACAATAATTAAGTTTAAAGGAATAAATGTGGAATTGTACTTAAAAGTTGGAAATGATGTAAAAGACTCCAACATGGGAAACACATGGGCTAAAGAGTAAATGCATATGATATATAGGGTTATTTGGGCTGGGTCAACTTAAAATAAATTGAAAAACTAGATGAGGATGTGTAGTCATATTGTAAGCCAAAGTCAACTATATTGTTATAATACTTAGACTTACTGTTGACGTCTTGTACTAATATTTTTCAAGACATAGGCCTCTAGTGCAGCCTCACCCCTGATCCAAACTTGATATGAACTTCACTATTGATCTCATAGGATATAGGCATCGATCCTGCGCGCTCATACTCTATAGTCAATATATGTTTATATCAATTTTATATTGGAGGCATTTGGTATTTTATGTTATTTTCAGCATGTTTTATTAGGCAGTGATAATATGTGATTATTTTATTACTTTATTTCGATTTTGTATCAGAGTTCTTATGGTTCACCTCTATTGTATGTCATTTATTTACTTCCACGAATTTTATATATTTTATTTCCAATATGTGATTAATATGATATTCAATTATTTTTATTCCTGTGAGTTTTTATTAGGCCTGATCAATATAGTATTAGACTTTACAGGGTGTCATGATTTTGCTGTGGAATGCACCTTGGTTTGTGATACTCAACTTCGATAAGTGATGCCTAAACTCTCCCAAAGGTATGCTTCTTCATGACCAGACAATAGAATATGGATTACTATACCGTGAAATCATTCCACCTCAGTTTTATACTCTTTCAACATATTAATGGCTTCAAACTTGTGGTGCATTAGGTAAACATATCCAAACCTTGAGTAATAATCAATGAAAGTGATGAAGTGGTCTTAACCATCTCTTGCACAAATAGTCATAAGCCGACACAAATCAGTATGAAACAGTTCAAACACATATTTCTCTTTATACCCCTTGGTCATAAACCACCTCTTTGTCATATTTCCCTTTAAAAAGGATTCGCATACTAGAAGTGTCTCCACTTCTAAAGAACTCAATTTCTCATTTAAACCAGTCTTTGTATCTCTTTAGATGGATATGAACTAACTGCAAGTGCAAAAAAATATGTTTAATTAAACTTAGAAGGTTAATTTATCTTTAGGTTATTTCCATTTATGTTATTCAATTTAATATTAAGTAGCATTGGTGAGATATTTCTTATAATATAAAAATTATTTTCTAGTGTGCCAGAACAGATAAGAGATTTTCCCTTTTTAATAAAAACTCGTTTACTAAAATAAACCAAATACCCATTCATCACAATCTTAGAAACTGAAATCAAATTTCTTCTTCTTAACTTAATGTCTCTGCAAAAAATTCAAAACTAGATTTCCTACTACTACTATTATTGCCTTGGGATGATCGCCCGTGAATATAAGCATTCATCCATCACTGATATCCCTAGTTACTTGAAACCTCTGTAAATACTTACAAACATGATTAGTGGCTCTTAAATATACAAATGAGGTACCAATTGATTCCACCAGGAAAAATGTCTACATTATATAGGAGAAATTACAGTTACGATTCTTCTTACCTCATAACATGGGCATTGCTTCTTTCAGTGCCCTTCCTATTTTGTAGGTGTAATAGTTAACTTTCGGATTCTTTCCCTCTCCTTAGGGCTTGCAATTTTTCTTGACAACTTTAGGTAGTGCTTGGGACTTTGCCTTCTTCTTCTTCTTCTTCTTCTTCTTCTTCTTCTTCTTCTTCTTCTTCTTTCTACCTTTTGAGATAAAAGTAGACACATATTTCTCAGCAACCTGAACCATACCCTTATGCCTATTATAAGGCTATTTTTTTGTCATTTCCCCTAGAATCTAGGACTTGTCTATAGAAACCTAGATTTCATTAGATCTAGCGTATCCTGTTACATTGGTCAAATCTTCATGATCATCTATGACGTCAACAATCCAAATATCTGGCAACCTTCATCATCAGCGTGCATCACTCATCTTCAACATGCTCCACCTACATCTTCAATTGTTCTCCACAACTCCACGTTCTTTATGGTATATTATTTGTTTCTTAAAAATATATTTGAGAGATTTTTTTTTATCAAAATGAGGCTAGAATTTTATTAAATTTTATTTTTTCCAGCTTTTATTCCAACGAGATGCACATCTTGTTCGAACGAACAACATATATCGTTAGAAGGGTCGTTTGATGGCTTACATCAAACGTATTTAAAATGAGGGAATACTCTTTTGGTTTTTCTTTAGGTCATAAGAAGGTCATTCGAAGATCGCTTCTAACCAGATGCTTATCTCGTTCGAGTGACACTTCAAACTTGTTTGAACGACTCTGACACCACCTCGATTTTCATGTTCGCCTATAAAACTCGTTTCCTATAGGTATTTTTCAACACTTTTAAGACCTCAATTTCTGTAGAGCTACTGCACAAAACTCTCACTTTTAAAAGGCCAAAACACTTTTTGATTCACATCCAAACCTCCCATATATTTTTAGAATCACTTTAAAACCCTCACATATAATTCCAAATCGGAGTTTCACTTTTGGAGAATGTGTCTCCACTGCTGATCTTGTGATTCTCGTAAGAATCATTGCAGAAGAATGAAGAAGGGTTGCATGTGGGAGATTCATCTAAACGTGTATGTATTTCTCTATTTACATGTAAGTTGTGATTTTCATATAATGATGAAATAAAAAAAGGTTTTTCCGTGAAGGGTATTTTTCCTGAAATTCATCTTTCCTGTCTGTTTGGTTACATGCTTACATGATTTACTACTCTAAATCACATAGTTGCATGATTTAGGGTTTAAAGGATAAAAATTGGTGTGATTTGACATTTGATTAAATAATTTTGGGCCTTTGAACTATAGAGAACTCTCAAATTGGTATTATAACCATTTACACAACTTTACCATGTAATTAATTTTTTGCAATTTTTTTCTTAATATAAATTTTCTGAAAAATTGAATTGTGAAAAGGATGAGTTGAGAATGGAAAACATATATAATAGAGTGCCAACTTTTGATGGATCCAATTATGCTTATTGGAAAGATATAATGAGATCCACATTAAAATCAATTGATGAAAGAGTTTGGATTACTTGTGACATAGGGTGGACACCATCCACTATGGTAGAGGGTGATGAAATTAATAAAAAAATGTGTCTTTATGTACTGAAGAAGAATTTAAAATGGAGTAACTTCAATTCATGAGGGTTAAGTGCTATTTCTGGTGTCGTTACACCCCACGAGTTCTAGCGTATTATGACGTGCACCACGTCAAAAGAGGCATGAGATATCCTACAACTTACACGTGAGGGTATAAACGTTATTAAGTCATCTAAATTGAAAAACATAAATACCTAATTGGAGACCATAACAATGATTGAGTCCTAGAGCTTTGATGAATTTTATGCTCGATTGGAGATATTCTTAATTCTAGCTTTAATATTGTTGAAAAAAATCATGAAACTATGGTAGTTAAAATGCTTTTAAGATCACTCCCTGCCCATTTTATCCCAAATGTCACTGTGCTTAATTCTTTTGATATGTTAGATTCCCTTAGGTTAGAAGAACTTATAGGAGACCTTCAAACATATGAAATCGACATGTTCCCAAAAATGATAAAACCAAAAGAGAAGGGGATTGCACTTAAGGCCCAGTCTAGAAAGAGCGAGGTGTATTTTAATTTCAAGTATGACTTTGACTTAGATGATTTATCCCTCCTTGCTAAGAATTAAATATATTTCTCAAAATTAAAAACAACGGCTCATCTAAAGATAAAACGAGTTTTGAGAAAAATAAAGCTGGGAATTTTTTTCAAAAAGATAAAAAAGACACCCCAAAGAGAGAGGAAAGTTGGTGTTACAAGTTTGATGGGAGAGGTCATAAGGCATATGAGTGCCCCACTAGGTTAAAGTGTCAGGGAAAGGGAAAATTTTCCTTAAATTCTACCTTGGGTGATGATAGCAAGGTCGAGTCGGTGGATTCAGGAGAAGAATCATCGCATGAATGTAACTTCACCACATTAATGGCTAGTCACATAAGTATGACTAGTTCAGCTCACGACGATAAGGATTTTACTTCACAAGGACACCCTGACAGTGAAATTGATGTGAGTGAGGGTTAGGATGGTAAGAGTGAGAGTGACCTATAGTACGCATACGTTGATTTTTATACTGAGTCCTTTAAAATGAAAAGGCAAATAAATTATTAACAACTAGGATTATAGCGCTAGAGAGGGAGTTAGGAGAGACGAGAGATACCGAGAGAGAGTTTGTGAGAAAGAGAGATGGGACTTGACTAAACAAGTGGCTATTCTTACGAGTGAGATCCTTACATCCGTGGAGACTCGTAAGAAACTTGTAGCCCTTGTAACCCAACTCGAGAAAGATCTCAAGAGAGCTCGAGAGGTCAAGGTGAAAATTGGGGACATATAAAAGAAATTGGGAAATATGTTCATCGACCCCGCATTAAGAGTTGGTGAGAGTCAAGGAATAGGTTTCGAGGATGGATCCACATCACTTGTAGCACCAGAACCGGCTCCTGAATTCACAGTAAATCCTTATGGACCTCAACCAAAACCCTAAAGAAAAGTCTGGCCAAAAAAATAAATCCATGTTAGGCCTAAGACTGTTTATTTATGCATGTATTGCAAGAGAAAAGGCTACCTTGAGGAATTTTGCTATAGTTTAGGTCGGACTCGACGTACACATACTCTTTCACACCACTTTAACGATTTTTCTACCCGTAGAGAGAAAGTTGAGTGTCTAGTCACCACTTGTCATAGTTTGATGGAAGAGTTACAATGGATGTCTTTTCTATTAGTGGATACTTCCAACATCCCAACAAGAACAAACCATAGCAAGGGTAAACAAAAGGTCACCACTACATGGGTGCCTAAGCATAAAGAGAAATACCTTATTGTTCATGTTTCTCTTAAGGGTCTTAATACCTCCCGTGGTATTCTAACAGTGGTTTCTCTAGGCATATAACTGGTGATATCGCATTTTTTACCAACCTTGAGGATTGCAAGGATAGTAAAATAACCGTCGGAGATTGGAGTAAATATAGCATTAAAGGACGAGGTACAATATAGATACCCGGATTTCCTAAGCTAAATAATACTTTGTACGTCAAAGGTTTGAAAGCAAACCTTATCAGCAAGAGCTAGATGTGTAATGTATACTTTGCTATAAAGTTTGTACTGAATGAGTGTATCATCCGGTAAACTTTTACTACAAGGAGTGAGGACAATAACTGTTATGGGATTGTTCCCAAGTCCTCATTTGCGTGAAATAGCTCCACGATTTCTTCTATTGATTTCTAGCATCAATGTCTAGGTCATATTAATTTTAGAGAGTTGTAGCATTTAGCGAAGAAGGATCTATCTCATGTCTTACCATCTCTCGAAAAGCTAACTTCCACAGTTTATTGTCCTTTCCAACGAGGAAAACAAGTCTGAAGTCCCCATCGAAAGTTCAATTCCATTACCACTACACATGTTGTTTACTTAATATATATGGATCTTATGGGTCCTAATCTCACTAAGAGTTTGTGTTGTAAAAGGTATATCCTCGTGATGCTATATGATTTCTCTCCATATTCAATTGTTGGTTTCTTTAGAGAGAAATTTGATGCTGTAGAGTTTCTTACGACTAAGTGCCTTATCCGGGAAAATCAACACGGAGTCACCATCACTAGCATGCTTAGTGACAATGGCATAAAATTTCAAAAGGTAAAATAAGATATCTACTACTAGAGCCTAGGAACTAAACATGAATTTTTGGCCGTGAAAACTCCTTAATAAAATGGGATTATTGAGAGGAATAATCGGACGATTCAATATATATCTAGATCCATGCTCCTTGGTAGTAGAGTCTGTAGACACCAAATTGTAGGATCCCCATAAATATCTTATTAGGTCCCTAGCACCTCCCCAATTCACTACAAACCCAAGATCATACTTCGAGTACCGATTTAGAGGCCATCGAGCACTCCTGATCCTCATTTGACTTCGATCAACTTCATCAGCAGAGTGAAATCTTAAGGAATATTTAAAAGTCTCTGAATCCCCTTTCCAACGGTCCTCCCTGTTCACAAATCGAAATAATAGTTAAGACAAACGGACCATTTTACTACCAAAAACTGATCTAGAGGCAATTGAGCGCTCCTGGGCCCCGATTTGACACTAATCAGCTGCATCGTCAGAGAGAAAGATCATGAATCTTCGAATGGAACTAAAACACCTTTCCAATGGTCGACCCCATATGTGAAATGGCATAAATATTTGGACGAACAGTCCTTTACCCCTAAAAATAAATCCGTAGGCCACCGGGTGCTCCCAAGCTTTGTTTGGCCAGAGTCAACTCTTCAGATCTAGCGAGACTGAATAAATCTATGAAAGTAACTTAATACCCTTTCCAATGGCCCACCTTATGCGCAAATAAGCCTTTTGGTACAAAAGAATGATGAATTTAACTTCAAAAGGTCACCGAATGCTTCTGGGGTCCATTTAACCAAAGTTAACTCTCTAAATCGAGTGAATATATTTGGAACATTCAAGTGCCTCGCATAAGCTATTTGGATGAATGATCCATCATCTTCTGATGAGCTGCGATCCAAAGGACTGATGGGAACTTTCGTTCCCCATTCAACCCAAAGTAAATTCTTGGACCCGAGAGAGGCCTAAGGATTCCCAAAGTCCTCTGAATAACCTTTCGAATGGTGTGTCCCGTGCACAATTTGGACTTACAAATTGCGTGAACGAATTTTTTTCTAAAAAATATACACGAGACTAACAATTGGCTAGTCCATTTCCCTACCTATCAACAATGCGTTTAGGGTTACTTGCCGATAGGCAGGGCAAGGACAACACGAGCTCACCTTCTAAGGCACCACAGAAACATCAACTTCAGTGATCTCAGCTATATTCTTCTTAAGTGAGCGAGGTTTTCTTTTTTGAAACCTTTCTCCATTCATTCCAATCACTTTCACACCAAATTTAGAAAAAATTCTCCCTACATTCTCCATTCCCTTGCAATGAAGCTCGTCATCAATCAAAATCAATCTCCAAGTTTCTAAAGAAGGTCCAACCATCCCTCACTCTCCATAAATTTATTTATTTTTGCATTAGTTATATAAGATCTTAATTTAACATTTACTTGAGATCATACACATATTAATCTTCAATCCTTTATTTGTTATATTGGACATAAAATATTTTCTATAAAAAAAAATAAGAAAAAGAGGGTTGCACCTGTAAATTCCAATGGGATTTTTTCATAACATTTTCTCAAAACTAAAAACACATTTTTCTTAAACACGCATATAATAAAATCACCGTTCAAATTTATGGTTTAAACACCACCCTCATGTCGCATGTGAACTACATGGACTCTGATACTTTTATAGGCAACGTAGGTGTCTTAGGTTAAAACCCAAGACACGTGTCCTTTTTGACTATTTTCCTATTTTCCTCCTTTTTTTCTATTTTATCCATACATTCTTCATATATATCATACTTGTGATTCATATTTTCGTTTTATCAAACATATATTATCGTTTCATCATAACGATCAATTTTTCGATAAGTGCACATATCATATTTTCAATTATTATTTTAGGAATATTCTTATATATTAAGGCCCTGTTTGGTTGTTCCAAAATTGTAAATTGGATAATTAATAAATTGATCCATTTACAAATTGATCAATTAATTGTGTTTGGTTTCATTAATGAAATGATTCATTAATTGTCCCATTTTAACTCATGTGCAAAATCTGAAATTGGATCATTTCACAAAAAACGTGAAATGAATCCATTTGAAATAGGAGCCACATAAAGTGAATGTTCCCTCTCCCTCTCCCTCTCCCTCTCCCCCTCTCTCTCTTGATTTGTTTTTATTCTTTTTTCATAGAACCTTAACATCAATTTCAAATTACCAAACATTATGTAAAATTGGATTTAACTCATTTACAATTCACTAATTTACAATTCACAATGAACCAATTTACATAATCAAACAATTTGCGCAACCAAACTGGGCCTAACTCACTCCATCTTTTCCATGACGTGCATCTGGAAATTACGATATCCACTTATATATACACGCAAACACACTTAAGAGCTAAATTAAGTAAATTAGTGACATAAGCCCATGAGAGACCGAAAGCCTGGGATGGGTGCCTAGTACTTTCCCAATCAATAACTTAGCCCTCGAACCTCTTATCTAATTGGTTTCGCAAGCATCCTTTGTCTTTAATATCATTCTCTCGAGGCAATAACATTTTTTTCAGTTTTGTGAAAAATAGGTTGGTGACTCTATCTCCTTACATCACCCCACATCAACGATGGCCGAAGCGTTAGCACCAACCCTCAAGATGGAGAAAGAGATAGGAAACGGTATACGGGGAGGGATTGCCACAGTGGAGACTCTGATGGGGATTTACTTAAGAGGGCTAGACTCTATTTGCATGGGTTTTATTATTTTCTCCTTGTGTGCGCATGCACCTACCTGTATTTCCCTTTTTCTATTCTATTACTTCTTGTATATATCTACCTCATGTTTATATCACCTTTCACTCACTTTTCACTTCACACACTTGTAAATACTCTCTATGTACACCTAACACTACCTACACTTGTATATAGGTTCACTTATACCCACATGTTTCACACACCACTTAGAATATCCATGCTTAGGTGTCACTCTCACACACCTCCACTTACCTCACTTGTATATATCAATGCCCACTTATACTTATCACACACCACTGTAGGTTACCCATGCTTAGGCTCACTGTAACACACTCACTCATAGATATCGGCACATTACTCACTCTCACGTATCCATGATTAGTATAATCTTGAGGCTTCATGCTAGATTTACTTTTTACTAGTACATTCTTCATTATTATTATAGTGCTCATCATGACAAATAAAATACTCTCTCCATAAGATACTAATCAAGAATCTTGCATTTTGCACACTACATCACCAAAAGAATGGCTATTGGCCAAAATTTTATCCCAAACTGGGGGGTCAATTTGTGATCAGTGCTAGTCTGACAAGTTGTAATTAGCCTAAGCAATATGAGTCTCACATTACATTGCTCTTGTACCTTTGACTTCTATCGAATGGTTCTCCCCGCAACGTACCGGTTAATCGAACTCACGACGGGAGGTATATAGCAGAGATCTCATTCACGTATGTTGAGTATATCGAATTTTCTCTCACATGTACTGTCCCTACGACGTATATAGTGAGGAAATTAACATAAACTTAAGTATATCAAATGGAATGTCCATAAGTACACATTTCCCTCAAAACCTAGACGTATATCATGGATATATAGTTTGTTGGTCGACCGACGTGGAACCTTTCCACTAACCCAACAATTGCATGCCCTCATATACGCGTCAAACCTAGGGCACTCATATTTAGTTTTGCCGGTTACTACATGAAACTCTGCCGAAATACTGGGTCGGCATGCTTCCCAAACTTTCATGCAATTTCGTCTTTTTTCAAAACCAGACCCTATCCGTGAGCCTGGAAATAAGTTAAATCATGTTTTACATATTTCAAACCAAATTTTTCCTAGGCTCGGGTCAAGTACAAAATTTCTTTTTGCATTTAGTTGAACCTAATACAAGTGAAAATATGAACATGATAATAATTTGCTGAGACTCTTGTCTCGTTTTCCCCTCCTTCCTTACAAAAACTGTCAAAAACATTTTCCCCCTCTTTTATCAAAATACCAAAAACATTTTACCTCTTTTTACCAAAAAATATTTTCCTCCCTTTTCCAAAAAATGTCAAAAATATTTTCCTCTTTCTTAATAAAAATGACTCTTATCTATTTCAAAATTAAATTCGAATCATTTTTCTTCTCAAGTTGATAGTGTACCTGACCCTTGGCTTAGCACATTATTGGATTTTATCCTCCATCAAACAACCTCGAATCTCCATCAGCTCTCCCACTACTTCTTTTGAGTCCAAAATCCACCTTCATTAGTCCTCCATGGAGAATACAAATCAAGCTTCAAACGTGCAACCAGATTTGATGATAGTCATGTTCTAACTTACCGCCAAGATTGAAGACCTTCAAATTGAAGTTCATGAGATACAGAAAAATTGGGTCCCTATTCCTAAAGATCCTGATGTCGTCTTCCTTCGTGATATGGGTCCAACCTCACCTGAGCCTGCTTGAGTCTCAGAAGAATTTCAGCATGTCCCACGTGATCCTCCAGTCAATGGGCCATCGCCATCTCTTCTCCCTCTGTCGAATATTTCCCAGCTAGGGTCTAAACTAAAATTACCTATTGATCTGAAAGAATAAGAGTTTACCAAGGTGAAGAAGGGCCTTAAAATATTAACTAAGAAGTTTTACCGGGTCTAAATCTCCAAAAACTACATGGATTATACCCATATGTCTCCCTACCTAGAAGCAAGGCTGCCGAAAAAGTTCAAGATTACTAATGTTGAGAAGATTGTGGGTAGAGAGCCCACAATAATTTATCTTCGAAGATACCACCAAGCCATGACTCTCCTAAGTTCCTCCGAGGAAACAATAGCCCAAATGTTCCAATAGACTATGAAGGACAACGCTCTTCATTGGTTTTAATCCCTCAAGGAATCTAGAATTTAGAGTTGGGAGGATATTACCCATGAATTCATGTCACAGTACAAATACAACGAGAAGTTAGAGGTTACACGCCATGATTTAAAATTTCTCAAGCAGAACCCTGGAGAAACTATCAATAATTAATTTTATAGAATGGTGGAGTGAGAAAGTGGCCACTATGATTAACCGGACTTCTAAAGAGGAGAAAGTTAGTATTGTGAAGAAAAATTTCTTACCCCATTTCCGAGTGACGATGGGAGGATAATATTACCCACACTTACGAGACATTCAATAAATAGGAGTGGAGATTGAAGAAAGTATTACAAAGACAGAAGTTGAGCAAAAGAAAGTATCTGGACTGTTCCCTCAAAGAAAATATGAGAATTTTACTATAGTCACGACCATCAATAACATCTCACAGCCCGCTACCTCTTGGGTGCTAGAAATTCGTACCAACCTAGTTAGAAAAGAATACATCGAGCTACGTGCTTCCCTCTCTAAAGTCTAACAATCCTTGTGGGGCCAAAATATCATCAAACCTTTGGACCTTCGTCCACTACCACACCAACTTTCCATAAATTTCAAACCTGATGCCCATTGTGATTTTCACTAAATTGCCAACCATACCACTAATTCAAGGTTTAATTGACTGGGGTGTCATTGCCTGACCATCCAATACCAAACCAAACACCACTCAAAATCCACTTCCAAACCATACAAATGCCATCTTCCTAGATAATGACCCAGAATTCAATACATCTACCCAAATTGTTCTAGTAAAGCAACCACTATACCAGTATTTTCACCTAAACCCCTTAAAGTCTGCCCATATTTTCTCCTACACCCTACCTATTTTGCCAACCAAGCTCTATCGCTTCTCATAAGAGCATGTATTTCCATTCGTACCCAATTCGGAGGGAAAAATATGGAATTGCCAGCAGTACTGAACTAGCTTCCAAAGTTTGGCTGAAATTACCCTCTTAAATGACCATTGACTATGAGAAGTTCAACATTCTCTTCATGGAATGTTGGAAGTGGGCTCGAGAGTTAGATAATTATGTGGTACCCATTAATGAAGTCAGTTTAAATGATGAAGTATAGATTATGGTGGGATTATTCCAATAGACCAATGGGATTTATAGTATATCAGAGTTACTCGATGGCTTAAAGCTACAAGGGATATTTGTCCCTTCACTTTTGAACCTCCCCATTGAGTGGGAGGATCTATATAAAGAAGTTTTTGAGGTTATGGAAAGCATTGACGTATCATGGCAAGACGAGATCATTGCCACCAGATGGTGGTACGAATTTGATTGCTTAGATAAAGAATTAAGCCAAAAAAATGTTAGTCCAGTAATCAGTGTTCCTGGGATGATATCTTTTGACGATCTTCTTAGGGAAATCAATAAAGTAGTCGAACATCCTGAAATATATGAATAAATGAGGTTTTCGTTCTTAACCTCCTCCGAGAACCATATCAAAGCATCTGGGAGACACTACTAGAGTTTGAATCCTCAGTATCAGAGATAAATAAAGTAAAGGAAGTTATCGAGAAGCTCCCTATGCTATAAATGACCATCGAGGAAAGCAAGATCCTTGAGAAGCTCCAGAAAAATCATACTAAAATCACCTTATATGGACTCTTCAAGTCTTCCCAGCTACACTGAAATGCTTGGATAAAATTTCTTATCGAGCCCACAGTCCCTCCTTCCACCACTCTACAGGAAGTCTTGAAACTGGTCGGGTCCTTAACCTCTACTAGATTTCTTTCCTTCTCTGAAGAAGAAAGAAGAAAGTTTAGTCCTAATCATAACTATGTTCTCAAAATCTCTAATGAGGTAATGGGGAAGAAAGTCCTACTTTCACTAGTAGATAATGCATCAGCACTCGATGTTTTCCAGTTAAGAACCTTTAATTTTCTAGGTTTAAAAGTAAGCGACCTTGATCCAACTTCTGTCGAAGTGCTTGATTATGATAACACTAGTCGAGAAGTGATAGCATCCATAACACTCACAATAGGGGATGGCCCTATAAATCCCATTAGTGAGTTCCAAGTTATCGACATCTCCACTTATTTTAATCTATTTCTTGGTCGATTGTGACTTGACAAGATCAAGGGGGTATCTTCCTCTCCTCATGAGAAACTGAAGTTCTTTGTGGAAGGACAGGTCATCACCATCTTGGGCAAAGATAATAATACTGATAATGCCAACACCAGTAATCCAGTACTAGAAATATAGCATGGGCGAATGATATGTTTATTTTCCTCTTTCGAGTCAAAATACTTCCACTCCTAACAGAAGATGATTTCTAAGATTGAGTATGTCCAGAGCACGGCCCTCACGACAATGCTAACGTGATACATATGTTGAAGAATATGAACTTCATGCTTGGATTGGGGTTGGGACGATGACAATAGAGGATCCTTGAACTCAGAGTACTGAATAAGGCCTTTCCTCTATGCGGACTTGGTTATCAACCGTCATTAGAGGAACTCTAAATGGTCTGTTAACTCCGGTTGAAGAGAAGTCTAGAATGTTCCATGATTATTTTGGGGGATTCCTCGAACGAAAGATTCGTCAAAGAGGGTGAATATTATCCTTTTTGTGTCTTTCCCGAACCATGGTATGAACATGTGGAAAAAAATATGAAACTAAGGATGGAGATATTATTTCAAAACAGTTACTCTTGGGCCGAGGACTCCCATCATTATGTGCAACCACTCGTTAAGAAAGCTATACCCATTACCTAAGTTTCCATGGTAAGTGACTTTGAGGAATCATTTAATCTATAAACACTCGGTCTAACACTCTGAAATATCCACACAAGTGCTACATCGTTGGATCCTTCCATCCTGATCAAGGTGGTTGATGAACCCCTTCTCAACTGGAATGCTATACAAGTTCCACCTGTTGAAATGAAACTCGACCCAGATGGTTATCCACTATTTTACTCATTTATTGATCCTCCTTTTTAGGATAATAATGTAATCGATACCCCCTTTGATGAGTTTCTCAACGTTATTTTTACCGAGAATGAAATAAACAAAGATTTTGAGTATCTTGTTGTGCCTTGCATAAATTGTCTTGATTCTAATTAAAATTTTGATGAAGATATTTTTCAAATGAATAATTCTTAACTGATTTTATATGGTTAACAACAAAGAACATAACAACGTTCAAATTAATAAGGATGAAACTATTATTATTAATCTCGGTTCTAGTTGACAAATGAATGAGATAGGATAGGGTCCACCCATGACGAGCATGAGTGCACGCTACTCGAGGAACATCTAGAGGAATTTGTGGACATCTTTGCATGGTCCTAGGATGACATGCACATCATTGATCCTGAGATAGCTCAACACGAGATTCCAACTATCTCGTAATGTAAATTGGTCAAACAGATATGGAGAACTCTCCATATCGAATGGTTCCTCAAAGTTAAAGAGGAGGTGGTCAAAAAGTTCAATGTATGCTTCATCCAGGTGAATGAATATCCCATATGGCTATCCAATATTGTACCTATGCTAAAATTAGGAGGAAAAGTCTACATGTGCATTAAATATCGAGGTTTGAATAAGGCATCTCCGAAAGATGATTACCTAATGCCCAATATCGACATGATTATGGACAACATGGACAGTCACGCTGTCAAGTCATTTGTCGATGGATTTGTTGGATATAACCAGATCCCGATGTGACCAGATCATCAAGAAAAAACACTTTCATCACCCTTTAGGGAACATTCTGTTACAATTTTTTTCCATTCGGTCTAAAAGATGTAGGGGCTACCTCCCAAAGGGCTTCCACAACCATCTTGCATGATCTGAAACATAAAGAGGTTGAGGTCTACGTGGATGATATGATAATTAAGTCTAAGACTTTGGAACGACATGTTCCTTCCCTTCGAAAGTTCTTTGATCGAATATAGTGATATCAGATGCAACTTAACCCATAGAAATGCATTTTTAGCATCACCAAAAGAAAGATTTTTAGATTCATAGTTAGCGAGTGGGGAATTGCAGTAGACCCTGCTAAGATGAAATCCATACTCGAAATTCCACCACTCCGAACGTAGAAGGAAGTCCAAGGATTCTTGGGAAAATTATAGTATATTAGTCAGTTCATTACCTAGTTAACTTCTATTTGTAAACCCATCTTCAAGATCCTCCGAAAGGATTCCACTAAAATCTAGAATGAGGACTGTCAGGAAGCCTTTGATAGAATCAATTAGTGTCTTACCCGACCTCCGATAATCATGTCATTGCATCTTTTTCTCCCTCTACTCCTATACTTGACCGTAACAGACACCTCATATTGGGCTTTTCCAGCCAAATACCTTAAAGAATGCTGCAAAGAAAGGTCCATCTACTACGCCAATTGCAAATTGGTTAGTTATGAAGTCAACTACACTTCCTTGGAGAACGCATATGTCTCCCTTATCTGCGTCACTTAGAAATTACGGCACTACATGCTCGCCTTTTCCATTAGAATTATTTCCCGATCAAGTACATGCTCGATAAACCTTCATTGACTAGTCGAATGGCCCGATGGTTGATGTTGTTAGCCGATTTTGATAGTATGTATGTCATGTATAAAGCCATGAAAGGGAGAGACCTTATTGACTACCCTATAAAGAAGGTCGGCATTTGGATCTTTGAGTTACCGGATGAAAATATCCTTTTCACCTCTCAGGAAGACCTCCGATGGAAAATGTTCTTTGAGGGTGCTGCTAATAAGAAAGGATATGACATTAGGATACTCCTGATCACTCTCTATGATTCTCACACTCCCATTGTCATCAATTTAGATTTTCCCTCCACCAACAACATGACCGAATATGAGGCATGCACTATAGGCCTTAAAGTCACTCTCAAGAAAGGTATCAAATGACTAGATGTCTACGGGAACTCATGCCTCATCATTGGCCAGGTCCTTAGAATATGGAAAGTCAAAGATGAAAACTTTCTACCCTTCCACGCCCACCTAGAAGATATTGCCTCCCAGTTCTGAGATATCACTTTCCACTAATTTTCTCGAGCAAGGAACAACTCGGCAGATGCCCAAGCCACCTTAGGCTTCATGGTCGACATGCCCGAGGGAATAATGATGGCCCCCTTTATAGTCTAAAAATAATCTAAACCGACCCACTGCTACCACATTGAACTCATCACAGAAGAGGATTCGAACATGGTCAAGTGTTGGCACAAAAACATTTGGCGCCTCCTCAAGCACGGTAGCTACCCCCAAGATGCCAACAAGAAATACCACACTACCCTTCGTAAATTGGTTTCCCAATACAATGACACCCCGCTTCATTAAATACCGGGTGATAAGTCCTTTATTAAATCAAATTAGAATATCCAGTTGGTTCATAATATGCATCACTGTCGAAAACTTTTATTAAAATATAAAACACCTAATATTTAAAAAGGTTGATGTCAAAATTTTATCTTTTGAATTGATGTGAAACCAAATTAACGAATAATGAACATTCACCATCCAAAACAAACTCATATGAAAGGAAATGATTGAAATAATAAATGTAATTGGAGTAAACATTTTCAGTCTATAACCGAAATAATCTAACAACTGAATTGAATAAATAAATAAATCCATAAATTTCTGATTATCTAATAGAAAGGGCAACATGCCCTAAAAGAAGTAAATCGCTCGGAATGAAGAAATGGTAAATATGGAGGCGTCTACTACTGAGGTCCCGTAACTTCCACAGCAGCTACATCATGTCAAATTAATGGAACTCATATGCTTGGTGTCCCTCTAGCTGGGCACCTAAAATAATTAGACAAAAAGGACGAGATTTGAAAGAGACAGTTCAAAGCCTGAGTGTAAAACATTTAAAATTCTTATCAAGTATTTAAATATTGCAGTAAAGCAAATAGTATGCGTATGTTAGCTTTTCGAACACTCAATTGAGATTTTCACCTCTCAACTATTGTGCACCCCTAACGCACCTCTAAACCCATTCTAATTATTCTATCATCTAACTAGACTATAGACAAAATCCTTCTAATCACTACTCTTAATACCCACCCGCATTTTCCATACAACACCATATTAAATGTTTTAACGATTGTTATCTCAGCTTGAAAAGTATTTTTAAATCACGTTAAGTTCTCGCTTACTTAAGTTATTCAGAGATTTTCATCATTATATATCTTATCCACCTACATTCGCACATCTAGTATCACTACAGGTGTGTGTGTGTGTGTATGTGTGTGTGTGTGTGTGTATATATATATATACATCACTATATATTATATATACTAAAAGGAACCTCTAGACTCAGCTAATGTGCCCTCATACTCTTTTATCAAGTCCAGGTACATATCGTACTGCATAAGGACAGTGGGTTCGAAATCTCCCTCGAACCAAAAATTTACAAATCACACATATTGGAGGCGAACATGGTTCCAATCATATAGGCAACGAACATAGCTACGAACCCATATAATCGTCAACACTATCATTCTTAGATAGCCCGTACGTAGGATCTATGCCCTTAAGGTACCAGATAAGTATCACCCCGAAGGCTCCTCAAGATAGGACTGTCACCTTTTACCAACCTCTCGTGATAGCAAGTATGGTAGTTATGTCCTACACAGAATACATATCAATATAGGCATTCACGCAACCGATCAAATTCAAGATAGGACTATCCCCTTTCTCTCTTTTTGGTCTCTCTCTATGTCTAAATCTTTCTCATGGCAGATAACCTAATCTAACCCATGTAGGAGACATTTTTATTTCTCTAATTTTTGTCCTTTAATGTACTCCAAAAATATAATTTACCAAAATAGCCTTATGGGGTGCCAGTTTGGCCTAAAACTGCCCCAAAAGGCAAACTAAGCCCCCGAGTAGACTTTTCTAACTATCATGACCCTTTCGAACAAAACGTGCCACTCAAAACGACCATATCAGCGACTTCTAAATATTTTACTTTTTATTCCATTAATTTAGTCCCGACACGATTGACACGCGCGTCCCGACTTATTTTCCAAAACTATCATATTTTTCACTCACGACAACTTTAATATTTTCATAATCATATACTACTTTATTCACTATGCAATATTCAACATAATTCTCACCAATAAATACTAACTCTCGTCACGCTAGTGATTATTTAATTAAATCAGGATTAATTATAAATAAATTTCCTTATTTAAATTAATTAATTCTAATCCCATAATTAAAATAAAATATTTCAAAAATACGGGGTATTTCATACTTCCTCCCTAATAACGGAATTTCTCCCGAAAATCATATACAACCGCTACTAAGATTGAGGACTTACAACACCGTATCCTCCAGTACTCAAAACCATCTTCAAAATAAGGCTCGATCACTATAGTCCCAGCTTCATAGCAAACTTGTTTAACTCTCTTGATACTGACATTCTTCATAAGGTCACATATCAATGATGGCACCTCACACTGTGCTCCTACCCACGAAATTTGAATAAGACGAGCCTATACATCATTGGCCCAATTATCTCAATATTATTGGAAGACCGTACATCACTATCTGCCAACTTGCAGTATTCATCTAAACATAAAACTCCCATCCTGAGAGAAACCATATGAACACCTGACCATTCTAGACATTCCTTTAAATCTCGGTTTCGGGAGACGTAACTCTTATGATAATCAAAACCACCCAACACCATTTGTGGTTATTCCACTTTAGTCATCGGATTCTAACTCTTGACCAATCCAAAAAAAATTATTATCCGCTCACCTCTAAACAACTAGAGTGACAATGGTTAAGGTTTTTCCACACAAAATCGCAATAAGAACCTTGTTCACAACAAACAAGTACGAGTGTTTACACACAACTCTACCATTTGTTAATACCTTCTCCCAATTATCGTATTATACTTCACTTACCAGCTATATCTGTTATGGAAATGAAATAATCATTGGTTTTACAAGATCAAATAAATACAACTTTACTAGTTGTTAATCACCCTCCACTTGCTTCTCGGGGTATAGGTGATATATCTTGCTCAAAATAAAATCCCATCTCCACTGCTTCCTAAAATCCCATATTAGAGGTGGGGTTCAAGGATCTCATCCTAGTTCACAACAATATTGGGCAGGACCACGAACCGGCATGATCCTTCTTTTCAAAGAAAAATTGAGGTACACTATCTAATATTGTAACTCACCCCAAAGGAATAACAATTACTTCCTTTTTGGTCAACTTGTTCCACACAGTCGAAGTAAATCAAGACCTTATATTTAGGTTTACAACCCATTAACAAATTTTACCAGCATGACTGCCCCTTCCATTACTAGAATCGTCGGCGTGATACAAAATTTTGTGGTTGATCATCTTGCTCCAACCAAATTATATCTATGAGAGGTCCAAGCGGAGACTACTCACTATGTTCCGCTTAACACCGACTTCCAATTATAATGTCTCACATTAAGCGGTACTTAATACTCCCATTCTTCCTTTGGGGTATAATAAAAGCTCTGACCCGTGCACTTTTCGCCACGATGTGCACTTCTGGACTCTTATACTTTATTGACATCATCATTCTATTTTTGCTCAAGTCACCCTCAACATTCAACTTGGTAGGACTTCGCTCCAAATTTCCATAACAGTTAAGTTTTCCTTTTCTCAAGAGATATCCCTTTTTAAATGGCACCAAATTTGTGTGTACTACTTTGTTTGCACATATATATATATATATATCTATTATCGTCCTTGTCACATGACACTTAATCCACTTTACCGCTTCCACTTCATTATTCAGCCCTATAGGCATATATTTCACACATCTATTCCCACGTCACTTCAATTTGAACAATTCTGACATTAACTAACTAGGGCTCCCACCAATGCTATAAACCACGCATATTAGCGTAAACATCACATACGCTTGACACATAACACACAATTCTTTGTTGCCCTTTCATTCACAACCTAGTTATAACACTTAGGTATCCTCAATCACCCTAGAAATTGAAATTTTAAATTATCTTTAACATCGTTCCACCCTTCAACTCGTGGTGATAAACAAAATTTTCAATGTTTCCTCAATGCACAATCGGCTCCATTGGCCTTATATCATAATATAACTTCCAACTTATAGTTATAACTATATACTTCTATAATGACTGAGGTACCAGACTGATGGACTAATGACCAAAAATTTCCATACCTCCAACATGACCCTAAGTTTCATGCGTGGGATGTCTTGCAAAGAGAAATCCAAACAAAGATTCCCCTCGATAGACTACTACCTAGCGTTGTCGATCATCGAAATCCATTGGGCCCTCATTCCATATCATGTACCCCTAAGTTTTCATCTCTTGACATAAAAAGATATATCTCCTCCCGCAATTACATTTACATAAGGAACTCTCCCTTTCAAATGCATTGTCACTCAACATTAATGGTAATCAAATTTCATAAACCACGAACACAACCAGGACTCTCATATTCTTGTACTCGGACATATAAGTATAAGTCTCAACTCCCACTTCTCTAAAGGAGTGATATAATAATTCTCTCTTCTTATTCCCAAGGCCTGAACGCTAAACATGATAACAAATAAAATCTCTCCGCTCGACAGGAAGCCTAATAAACCTCGAATCATATCAATAAAGTCCCTACACACCGGGGTGAAACATTTTGAGACAACTATAATCTCTGAAGTCCCTAAAATAAGATAATATTGATGCGAGCTCAACCCTCTCCCAAGTGAGTCATCACCAAAACAACACATCCGTCCCTAGAGTAGCAACCCCGATAGCCTTGAAATAACCGCCCACTATAATTCTAACCATTACTCTAAAGCCTTATCCAGAACAATGGCATGCTCTTACAACATATCACTAAAATGAGTAATCCCAATAAAATATATACCACTATCAATACACTCGTTCTCCCGCAGTGACACCAGATATAACCCTATTATACTGAGGAAAACATACACACAATAATAATGTTATATATATATTCTCTAAACTCATCTCGCACACGAATCTAGCGCAAATCAAAGTACCGTGACTCATGTGAGTCACATAAAACATACCTCCTCCTCTGAGGATAAAATTCATATTTTCTAACTTACTAATCACCATGGTTGCTCAAATGGTTCCCGGACATAACATGCTTGTCCGAACCAAAACAAAAAAAAACTTTAATCATTGCCCTCACCGAGCACCATACTCTTGTTCTTTTACTCGCTCCACGTAAAAATAATGCATATGGTCCAACTCTCCACCAAAAATACTTCTATGTACAATCCAATTATTCCCAGCTATAACGACCATATTAAGGTTGCCCTTCTCTCGAAATCTGGTAGTGTTGATGGCTACTCTCGTTGTTCCCTTGGTTTTGCTGGTCCTAAGGAATACACTTGTATCCGCAACAGCCCCCCTTGAATTCACCATCACTTGGTAAGGATTCCAAAATCCGGATCATTTAGATGGATCCCCTAATGGGCCTCCCCCTTTTGGTGCTTCACTATCCCCGTTTCACCAAGTCTTACTCTCCGACTAAATTTTTCGATTCTTTTAGCTCCCCACACAAAGAAGCTTTAGCATCTCTATTGACAAAATGTGACATTGTCACCATCTGCATCAACCATCCAGGAATAATATCCCTTAATTGTTGGAAACTCTTCTTATGAGTCAATATCACAATTTAAAAAACTCCTCCATCGTACCTATTTCATCCGGTACAAAATTCGCTAAATAATTAAATTCATTTTCACAAATGGGCCTCTGTCCGGTCCTCCTATGATGCGTTCAGAACAACATTCACATATTATCCTGAACATCTGGTGAAGGAACTTGTGGTCAAACAGTACTTAAGATACTTTCATTGACACAACATTCCACTTCTAAATGGGGTGGTTGACTCTCACTATTATAACTTTGCTTCAACGAGCTAAGAAAATTTTTTACCCCAAATTTTCACTTCTGATTAACCACTCTCCTCCATATGCTCACGCCTTTGGATATTTAACTTCTGTAGGCTAACACATACAATCTCCGTATTTTTAGAATTACACTCATGGTCCTCTTTAAAGGCCCGTCTGACTCACTCCCATCCCTACCATACTCGGTGAGTCTAATTTGGCACCACTTCCTACTACATCGGTACTTGAAAATCATATGCTGGACCCTAGTAGTTTTTACAGTCCTAACTTCCCGTGCCAAAATATAGGTGACCTCGACTATAGTCATCATCCTCGAAAAAACTCTACAACCTCAACTAAGTTATACCTTCTACTATCCCGCCAATGGCCCTCTCCTGTCATACTTTATTATTCGGCATACGAATGCACCCGAACACAAATAAAATTCACTAATGTATACATTATAGTAGGAGAATGAAATTTCACCATAGGATTGAACAATCCTAAACATAGGGCTCTATTTCAAATAAAAATGCAACGCTGAATGCATAATAACCCATACAGATCCTAAAGGACTCTAGAACCTGATGCTCTGATACCACTGTAACACCGTGCCTAATTAAATACTAGGTGATCAGTCCTTTATTAAATTAAATCAAAATATCCAGTTGGTTCAAAATATGCATCACTATTGAAAACTTTTATTAAAATACTAACCACCTAATATTTCAAAGGGTTGATGTAAAAAAATTATCTTTTGAATTGATTTAAAAAAAATTACAAATAATTAATATTCACCATCCAAACCAAACTCATATGAAAGGGAATGACTGAAATAATAAATGTAAATGGAGTAAACACTTCGAGTCTAAGTATCAAATACAATAATCCAATTGAAATAACCCAACAACTGAACTGAATAAATAAATAAATTCATAAATCTCCAACTGTCTAATAGAATGGGCAAAATTCCCTAAAATAAGTAAATAGCGGGAATGATGAAATGGTAAATATGGAGGCATCTACTACTGAGGTCCTGTAACTTCCACAGCTGCTATAGCACGTCAAGTGAATGGAACTCCTATTCTTGGTGACCTTGTGGCTGGGCACCTAAAATAATTTGACAAAAGGGAAGAGATTTTCAAGAGATGGGTCAGAGCCCAAGTGTAAAACATTTAAAATTTTTATCAAGTATTTAAATATTCCAATAAAGAAAATAGTATGAGCATGTTAGGTTTTCGAAGACTCACTTAAGATTATCACCTCTCAACCAATGTGCACCCCTAACGCACCTCTAAACCCATTCTAATTATTATATCATCTAACTAGACTATAGAAAAAATCCTTTTCATCACTACTCGTAATTCCAACCTGCATTTTCCATACAACACCATATTAAATGTTTTCATGACTGTTATCTCAATTTGGGAAGTATTTATGAATCGCGTTAAGTGCTCGCTTACTTAAGTTATTTAGAGATTCTCATCATTATATATCTTAGACACATGCTTTCACACATCAAGTATCACTACAGGTATATATATATATATATATATATTAAGTGCTCGCTTACTTAAGTTATTCAGAGATTCTCATCATTATATATCTTAGACACATATTTTCACACATCATGTATCACTATAGGTATATATATATATATATATATATATATATATATATATATATATATATATATATATATATATATACCTCACTATAGATTATATATACTAAAAGGCACCTCTAGACTCAGCTACTGTTCACTTGTACTCTACTATTAAGTCTCGGTACATCTCGCACTGCATAAAGGCAATGGGTTCGAAATCTCGCACGATTTTTTTTACAAATCACATATATTAGAGGCAAACATGGTTCCAAGCCTATGGGCTATGCACATACCTACGCACCCATATAATCGTCAACACTATCATTCTCAAATAGCACGTACCCAGGTTCCATGCCCTTAAGGTACCATTCAAATATCCCGTGAAGGCTCCTCAAGATAGGACTGTCCCCTTTTAACAACCTCCCATGATAAAAAGTGTGGCAGGTATTTCATACACATAATACATATCATTATAGGCATTCATGCAATCTATCAAATTTATTAGGTATGCAAACAACCCGAATATTTAACTTATACGTAGTATCTCTAATTATTACTTGCATTACACATACTAGATTACAAAAAATCTTTCGTTTGTAAGTTATAGATAACTCGTCAGTCCAATTATCATAAAGCATCGTACCTAATATATCATCCATCGATTACGTGCTACCAGAATATTAATTAAACTGCTAAACATCAGTTTAAATAAACATGCTACCCAGGGTATGTAACACATAAAAACTAGAACTATCACTCGAACCAGAAGCTATCTCATTTGAATGAGATAACGTGTCGTTAGAATGGCATATCGCATCTAGAACCAAGCTCCATCTCCTTTGAGCGAGATTGAGCAATTTAGCGCCTCTATAAATAGTCCTAAAACCACTATAAATCAGTCCCAAACTCCTTGTATTCAATTCCAACTCAATTTCTAACATAAAAGAATGATTTCTAACTTCTTAAACACATAAATTCATGATTTCCACAAACCAAAAATACCCAAATTTTAGATTCATAAACCCTAGTTCAAAATATTTCCAATTAAATCCTAGTTTACTCAACAATTGTCAACATAAATTCGTAGTTAAAGTTCAATTTACAAGGACCATTCAACTTGGTATCAATTTAACCCTAATATGTCGTTCGATCATGAATTCTTCATCAAATCACATGCAATTAAAGGGGGATTCATCACCTACACTAACATGAACACATTTAATGCTTAAAGAGCAAGATTTAAACACTTACCTTATGAAAGATGGTCTGATCCTTCAATGTTGTTGGTATGTTTGCTACCGTCATTCCTAGATCTACACAATGGTTGTCTCGATGGTGGAAGAGGTACACTTGTGATGACTCTTCCTTAGATTTCTCTTCCTCGTTCTCTATTTTTGGTCTCTCTTTGTGTCTAACTCTTTCTCGTGTCGGATAACCTAATCTAACCCACGTAGGAGACATTTTTATTTCTCTAATTTTCTTCCTTTAATTTACTCAAAAAATAAAATTTACCAAAATACCCATTTGGGGTGCCGGTTCGGCCTAAAACTGTTCCGAAAACAAAACTAATCCCCCGATAGACTTTACTAGCTATCTCGACCCTCTCGATGTCCATGGCGTACTCGAAACGACCATTTGAGTGGCTTATAAATATTTTACTTTTTATTCCATTAATTTAGTCCCGACACAACTAACACACGCGTCCCGACTTAATTTCCAAAACTGTCGTATTTTTCACACACGACAACTTTAATATTTTCATAATCATATACTACTTTACTCACTATGTAATATTCAATATAATTCTCACTAATAAATACTAACTCTCATCATGCTAGTAAATATTTAATTACATCTGGATTAATTATAAATAAATTTCCCCATTTAAATAACTAATCCTAATCCCATAATTAAATTAAAAATCTTTCAAAAATATGGGGTATTGAAACTGAATGCCAAAATGGCATCCAAGTTCATCTGAAAGAACATCATCTTTGGATACAGGGTTCCCCACGAGCTAGTATCATATAACAGGTTACATTTTGAGGTAGAAGTCACAGAATTGTTATATAAGTATGGAATTCAAAGATACAAATCTTCTCTGTATCGACCACAAACCAAGGGTGCAGTTGAAGTCGCTAATAAGAACCTCAAAGAAATCATTAGCAATATGATCGAAAGTTTTCAAGACTGGACCGATCGAATCCCTTGCGCCCTTTTTTAGCTCACTTTAGTCAGTACATCTATTAGGGCTACCCCTTACTCTGTGGTATACGAAATGGAAGCAGTCCTACCCGTTGAACTAGAAATAGCTTCATTATGAATCATGCTTGAGAGCAAAGTCAATGAGGAAAATTGGCATCAGAACTATTTCGATGAGTTATCGCTCTTAGAAAAAATGAGGATAAAAGCTCTATATCATATACAAGGATAGCATCGTCGGATAGCACGATCATTCAACAGGAGAATCAAAGACCATGGTGTCCTAAAAAGGTATTTATCCCTCAGAGAAATCATAGAACCCATCCAGGACCCTAGAGTGAAATTCAAGCCAAACTATAGTTTCCCCTACGTCATGAAGAAGATCTTGTCCGTGTCACCACTATTCTCACTGACCTTGATGGAGAAGAGATAGTGCATTCAGTTAACATTAATTGTCTCAAGAAATGCAATCCTTAGTTCGACGTCTCAGCACGCTACAACTCCTCTCATCCCCCTTATATTCTAAAAAAATCTTCATTTACCTCTACTGAGACTACGTGGGGCATGATCCTCTAAAAAAATTAAAACTTTTTTCTTTCAAAATGAAACTCTTCAAATTTTCAAAACCCTCATAGGTATGTAGGTAGCTCATACTCTTTACATGGCCACGGTCCCCTTTTTTCACAAAATGATATTATTTTCTTACCTTCTAGAACAATAGTTCATTTTATCATTTACATGAACAAAAAGATTGTTGTGCCTTAGATATTTGTATAGATAATTCAAATGTAAAACTCATCAATAGCCACAGCAATATAATTAGTACAATTATATGAAATATCAGCGTAGGGAGTCAAACAACTTCCCCCCCCCCCCCCCCCCACTAACCAAACATTCCCTAAAATAAACCTAACCAAACCTTCCCAAATTTATTCCCAATAACAAAAGGCAAACCAAAAACAACCAAACACATTTGAGTCACAAAAGCTTCATAGAAAAGGAACACCAACTTCACAAAGGACCCTATTCGCAGCTTCCGAAAGTCCTAACCCCGTCATCATATGCTCTTTGAGGCCCCCAAACTTCCCCTCCCTAATTGGTATGCCGAGCGCGCTCCATAGAACTATAAGCCCAGACTAGCCTAGAGAAAACCACTACTCCCCCCTCTATAGTGTCAAACATGATAAATCATCTTTGTCCAGTCTCCTCTGTCAAGATATTATCCACTACCCTTTTCCACTTTCATTTCATATAATCATCAGAAACATGCCAAACCCTACCCACAGATTGAAAATAACTTGTTATCGGTCGACAATTATCCCACATAGAACCCAATCGCACGCATAAGCCTTTAGTCAAATCCTTTATGGGAAAGAAGTCTAGGTTATAGGAAGGCACAATTTTCTCCCATCTAACTTGATGCAGGATCCTGCAGGGGAATTAAAATGAGGTTTGTCAAAGGCCAACTAACCGAACGTACCGATGTTCCTCTAGTTCCATAATGGGCTAAAACTCCCTCCACCAGGGCACCGACTAGCGCAAACATTGATCTCTATGCTACACAAACCGTTTTATCCAGTTCTCAACGGATGGGCCAAAGCTGATGAAATAATGAGTGAATAAATTAAACACAATCACCAAGGAATATTCAGTGGGGACTGCCTAACGAAATCTCTCAGTCAACCACATTTTGGGAAATAATAAGATAGAAGGCAAGAAATAAGCAAGAAAGGAGATAAAATGTGAATGGGTGAAAAAATCTCACACCTTACCTCATTTTATACATGGAAACCTTGCCTAAATACAAGAAATATGAGATGATACAAAAAGTGCAATCAAAGCCTTAGGGTGATTTGAATGGACTCACTTGCTATTGGGAAGGACAAGGGGTGTGTGGACTGGAACCCCTCTTACTTTAGAAAATTATATCTTTCCTTTTTTGTCAAAATAAAAAACCCAAAACATAAATCCTTATTTTTTTTAAATCCGAGTTGTTTCTTCCTATATTATCCATTTTTACCCATCATTTCTCAAAATAAATTTTCTCTTCAGTTATTTTAGTATCCCATCCTTTTGATAGTCTCAGCAACGAAGTAATAACTACTTGTAGATTAAGTCATTTAAAAGAGAAGGTAAATAAAAATCTCATTTCATTATATATGTTGCCACTTGCTTCATTACATTTTTTAGGAAAGAAGAAAAATAGAAAAAGAAAAAAAGACAGCGGGCCTCAGCCCGAAGCCCTCATCTCTCATTTCATCTCTCTAAGACCCTCCATCCCTACGGTGAGCGTGCTCCCCCCTCGATGAGATGTGGAGCCTCTACTCCTTGATACAGATACCTCCTCCAAGGAAGCATATGGAACCAGATAAGAAGGAACCAGGACCAAGTCCCTGATGTACGAAGTCGCTGAGGCCACCAACTCTCGAATGTCCCCGAGCCAAGTAGTCAACACCCGAACATGCTGCAAACAAAACAACAGAGACAAAAGGCACAACAGTTAGTCTAAAGAAAAGAAAAGGCCAAATAAGTACAAAAAAAAGAGAAGAGACATACCTCTAGGTGAAGGGCATCCTTTGTTGGCCCCAAAACCCCCAAATCTACCGCATTAAGGAGGTCGAGCTGAATGAAAAATTATATGAAGGCAGGTCGAGCTGAATGAAAAATTATATGAAGGCCGGTCGAGTTGAATGAATGGAACCTCTGATGCCACTGCTCACGATGATGCACCACCTATGCTGTGGGCCGACCCCACCGGCCTACTTGTGCCCATTCCCAAAGTCGCAGGAGGTAGAGTCATGTTCACCACATCATAAATATAAGAACCCATCAGCTAGCTCATTGCAAAGTCGAAGTAGCTATAGGTTTTTGCTGTATCCGTATATGACGAATAAGGCTCACTAATCATCGTAGTCTCCCTATCCTCCTCTGACATCTCCCCCATCCACCTCATGTAAATTGGGGGAACTATAGATGGTACCATCACTTTATCCTCCACGATCTATCAGACCACTCTCTCCCACAAATACCAGGAGTATCCGAACTCATGATGAGCCAAAAGTTGGCGCATCAACACATGCGCCCAGTCACCCCCATGTACTGGAAAGTCATCCCCTGGGTACAGAACGTCACTTGTAATTGACAATAAAGATTAATACTCGTGCAAACAAAGCAAATATAAAAAAGGATTGAAAAGAAAAAGGAATGACCTAGTCGATCATCAGGGTGTTCAGCCTTACGCACTTCCGATAGAGAAGGAGACTGCTTCGACTGTCGGTTGGACTTCCACCACTAGTACATCCAGAAGAAGTTCCCCACCTCCTCATCATGTAAACCAATCAAACAAGCATTGAGGCCAATCACCTCATAAAATGACGTATGTAAAAAGGACATGAGTAAAAAATTTGAACAAAATCAAAAGGAAAAATTCACGAAAATACACAAAGAGAAAAGTACGAGAATTACCTCCACACGATACGTTGCCCTAGTAAAAGTCTATCGACAGCACCGGATGAAAGCATCTAGAGAAGAATAAAGGGTAGCCAAGGTGAGGCTCCCCCAGTAATAAAGAGGGGTATTCAAAAATACCCTAAAATGGCAAAACCATAAGTGGACGACATCGCCACTCGATGCCACCAAGAAACCCCCCATCAGAAGAAGAATAAATAAAGGTCCATTGTCTTCACCTACATCCCGTATGTCTCATCAATCCTATAGCTCAAAAGCATATTTAGCATAGTAGAAATGCAGATAGAATCACCAGAGACTATCCTGTCAACATCTCCCAACGCAAACACAAGCGCTTGAAATGTCACCCTCAAAGACCGATCCACCTCAATCCGAAAACCTTCACAATCAATCCCCAGCATCTACTGGACATCAATGGGAGTCACCATCATCTCCCTAAATCCCAAATGAGTGGTATGGATAGTGTCCCACCACCTCTCCCCTAGAGCGCATAGAACAACTATAGATTTATGTGTCTCATCCAAAACAGATGCTAGGCGACCAAAAGTCGCAGAAGATACTACCCATCGCCCCACCGTCGAAAGTGCTCCCACACATCCTTAAACCCCGTCATCCCCCGAGAAAGCTCATCGAAGCTATGTCAGTATGCCAAAGTAAAGAAACCTTTTGTCAACTCAAGGAAACAAAAAAATGAAAACAACAAAAGTAATGCCAAACGTCATCATACTTATATAGCCACTAGGGTTCCTCACCTTAAACGAGCGGTGATGTGAAGGCTCACGCAGAAGAGTGTGATCATCAGCAACTTGCTCAAATAACTCAATGGCATTTTCGTTACCCAATGCTAAGGGATACTTATCCCCCCCCCCCCCCCCCACTCTAGGTTCGCCCAATCAGTGACACCCAACCACTCCACGCAAGTCGCGCTACCCAAAAAATCCACCATTTTTAGGACTCGAAGAAGGAAAAAGGCTTAGGAACAGATCCTAGACAGAAAGGAAAAACATATTAATGCTAAAAGCTGTGAAAATGAGGAAAACTCGCCCCTTTTTTATAGGAGACTAAAGGACATGTCGATCGATAGTTTCCGCACACCCAATGATCGGCACCTGCCTCTTCTCCTTCCTAAAGTATCCTAGAACACTGTGCCATTTCCAAATGGCAACCATTGTAACATGTCGATTGGCAACCCCCTGAAAAGTTTTTACATAAAATCCTAAAAATTTCTATAAATTCCAAATAAATATTGAAATATTTATTCACCAAGAAAATCATTTTTCAAGCTCTTAAAATTCCCTCGCCTGATTAAAACTACATTTCCATACCCAATTTAGACCCTAAAATGGCACTCCTGCATCCCCAATGTCCACTACAATTTCGTCAATAGAACATCCAAATCCAACTTTCGTAGTGGAGTTATAAGCCAGTCAAATAACTCTACCCGACAGTGTCTCAGAGAAACATATTCCCCAGCAAAATCCCAAGAACTAAAGTCATCAATTGTTTTGCTAGTGGAATCTCCAGTCTAAACTTTACCTCGACCCATCAACCATAAGAATTTCATCTCCCCCATCAAATCTATCTCATCTCAAAAGGACATAATCCCCAAATAGATGCCTATTTACCAATAGAGTCTCAAAAAAGGTAAATTAAAGACTCCCTAGAGAACAAACCCCTCGGGTCACAAATTTAGGTCGGCAGAATTGATCTTAACCTGTAGAATTGGTGGCCCCAACTTTAGGTCCTCAGAATTGACATCGACCTGCAAAATTGGTCGCCTTTACTTTAGGTTCTCAGAATTGACTTTGACCTGCAAAATTGGTCACCTCTACCTTAGGTCCTTAAAATTGACCACGATCTGTAGAATTGATCGCCTCTACTTCAGGCCCTTATAATTTACCTCGACCCGCAGAATTGGTCACCAAAAATTTAGGTCATCAAAATTGACCTCGACCCATAGAATTGGTCACCTCTAGTTCAGGTCCATATAATTAACCTCGACCCGCAAAATTGGTCGCCCCTACTTTAGATCCTCAAAATTGACCTCGACCCATAGAATTGGTGGCCACAACTCTAGGTGCTCAGAATTGATCTCGACTTGTAGAATTAGTCAACTTTACTTCAGGTCCACATAATTCACCTCAACTCATAGAATTATTTGCCACAACCTTGTGTCCTCATAATTGACCTCCACCCGCAGAATTGGTCGTTTTAACCTTAGGTCCTTAGAATTGACCTCGACCTGCATAATTGGTTACCCCTACTTTAGGTCCTCATAATTGACTTAGACCCACAGAATTGGTCGCTACAACTCTAGGTCCTCAGAATTTACCTTAACCTCCAAAATTGGTTTCCATAACTTTAGGTTCGCATAATTGACCTCGACTCGCAAAATTGGTCGTCCTAACTTTAAATCCTCATAATTGACCTTGTCCCGTAGAATTGGCTATCCCTAATATGACCTTAGGTCCTCAGAATCGGCCTTGGCCCTCTAAAATGGTCATCCTCATCCCTTCGGTCCGTAAAATTGACATCTTTCCCAAAACATCACGGGGTTTCTATTTTATGGATTTCACTTGTTCCAAGCTCACCCAAAAAAGGGATATTTAGGCACCTCATTATAGGACTCCATGAATCTCTCCTAAGGTCCTCAGTGCCTCCCCAATTCACCACAAACCCTAGATCATACTCCTAGTACCGATCAAGAGGCCATTGGATGATCCCGAGCCTCGTTTGACTCCAATCAACTTAATTGTCAGGGTAAAAGCTTAATCAATATTTGAAGGGATCTTAATCTTATTTCCAACGGTCTACCTTATGCTTAAATCGGCATAACAGTTCAGACAAAGAAACCATTTTACTACCAAAAGTTGATCTAGAGGTTACTAGGCACTCCCGAGCCCCGTTTGACCACAATGAACTCCATCGTCAAAGAGAATGCTTAATAGGTCTTCCAAGGGAACTAAATCCCCTTTATAATGATCTATCATGTGCATGAATGGCATAATGGTTCAGAATAATGATCCATTTTCCCCTATAAACTGATCCGGAGGAAACTAGGCGCTCCTGGGCTTTATTTGACCAAAGTCAACTCTTAAGATCAAATGAGACTGAAAGAATCTTTAAAGGGCATTAAATACCCTTTCAAACGGTCTGTCCCATCCATGAATCTTCCATATGGCACGGACGAACGATCCATTTTACTCCAAAGGGTCACCAGATGCTTCCGAGTTCCATTTTACCAAATTCATATCTTCGAACTAAGGAAAGATTTTTAGAACATCGAACTTCCTTGCATAATATTTGCAGTGATCCACCTCGTGTGTGATTCAAACTTATGATTTAGACGAACGATCCAATGTCATCCGACGATCTCCTGTACAAAGGACTGACGGGCGGTTCCAAAACCTATTTGATAAAAAGTCAACTCCCGGACCCGGTATCGACCTGAGTATTATCAAAGGTCTTTGAATAATTTTTCCAACGGTATTCCCCATGCACGATTTGGACTTACGGATTGCATTTTATGACCTTTTTTTTAAAAAATTTGTAGGAGACTATCAATAGGCAGGTCCATTTCCCTGCCTATTAGTAATGTGTCTAGGGTTACTTGGCGACTGGAAGGGAAAGGACAATGTCGATTGGCAGTCCCTTGACCCTATATACGGAGAGCATGAGATCAGATCACCTTCCAATGCATCTCGAAAACATCAACTTCAGTGATCTCAACGACATTATTCGTAATTCAATGAGGTTTCCTTGTTTGAAACATATTTCCTCCTTTCATTCCCATGACTTTCATACCCAATTAAGAAAAAATCCCACTACATTCTTCATTCACTTGCAAGGAAGCTCATCATCAATAAAAATCAATCTCCAAGTCTCTATAGAAGGTCCAAACTTCCTTATCTCTCCTTAAATTTCGTTATTTTCACATTATTTATATAAGTTCTTAATTTAGAATTTACTTTAGATCATACTCGTATTAATCTTCAGTCCTTTATTAGTAATATTGCACATAATAAATTTCCTATAAAAAATATAAACCAAGAAAAATAGTGTTACACCTATAAATTCCAACGGGATTTTTTCATCACACTTCCTTAAAGCTAAAAACGCCTTTGTCTTACACACACATATAATAAAATCCCCATTCTAATTTATGGGATAAACCCCACCCTAGTATCGCATGCAAACTACGTGGACTTTGATGGCTTTATAGGCAATGTAGGCATCCCGGGCTAAAACTCGAGACACAAGACCTATTTTCCTATTTTCCTATTTTCCTCATTTTTTTATTTTATCCATATATATCATACTTGTGATTTATATTTGTATCTTATCCAACATATATTATCATTTCATCATAACGATCAATATCTCGATAAGCGCATAGATAATATTTTTAATTATTATTTTGGGAACATTCGTATGGATGACCTCACTCCGTCTTTTCCATGATGTGAGTCGGGTGATTCCGATCTCCACTTATATATACATGCGCACACACTTCACGAAGAAATTAAGGAAAATAGTAACATAAGCCCATGCGAGACCGAAAGGGAGATATGGGTGCCTAACACCTTCCCATTTCGTAACTTAGCTCCGGAACCTCTAATCTAATTAGTTTTTCAAGCATCAGTCTGTCTTTAATGTCATTTTCTAAAGGCGACAACATGTTCTTTTGCATGTTTTCTGCAAAATAGGTTGCTTACTCAATCTCCTTAAATCACCCCACATCGATGATGGATGAAGAATTCCCAAAAAAAGGTGCGAGGCTTCTCCCTCTCTCTCCACCGCATGCATGTGATCCAACCACTGACATGAATAAGGAGATGGGAAACGATACTCATGTAGGTATGGCCACAGAGTGCCTCAACGATTTTGGGAAGAGGTTGTGTCTAATACATGCCATACCGTGAATTTGGTATATCTTCATCCACACACTTCAGACTCCTTATGAGTTATGGACAGGGAAGAAACCCCATCTTTCGTATTTCCATGTATTTGGGAGTAAATTATACATCGTGAGGAATAGAAATTAATTAGGAAAATCCAACTCCCATAGAGAAGAGAGAATTCTATTAGGATATTTATCGATGAGTAGAGTATACCGAGTATTTAACCTGAGTAGCTCTAAGGCCCTTGATCCAATAAATGACATTATCAAATATGACGAGCCGTCTTCGTTTGTTGGTTCTAATCCTTTATGTGATAATAATTCACCCCTTAGTCATGATTCCATTGTTCTTAAAACACCTAGGGTGGAGCCTATTTATTTTTTAGGGGACACACCTACTTGGGTTCGTAAGAGTCAAGACCCTTCTGCCATTTTAGGAGATCCTACTTTGGGTGTAAAGACTTGCGCTCAACTTAAGAATATTGTTAGCGATATGTTCTACACATCTAAAATCGAGCCCAAGAACATCAAAGAAGCACTCAAAGATGAACATTGAATATGTGTTATGAAGGATGAGTTTCTTTAGTTAAGAAAGAAAGAAGTCTGAGAACTAGTCCGTCAACTTAGTGAAACAAATGTAAATGGTACTAAGTGGATCTTTAAGAATAAGATGGGTGAGAATGATACCATTATCCGTAATAAGTAAAGGTTTTTCACTTAAGTCTACACATAGATTGAGGGTGTAGACATTCAGGAGACATTCTCACTGAGTCCGCCCGCTTCTTACTCGCAATTACATGTTATCTGTTCTTCAAATTATATCACATGGATGTCAAGAGTGAATTTATGAATGGCATTCTATAGGAGGAGGTTTAAGTGGAATAACCAAAAGGGTTTAAAGACCTTAAGCATCCTCGACACATCTATGATATGAGGAAATCCTTGTATGGTTTGACACAAGCACCTCGTGCTTTGTACAAGAGGCTTACTTCATATCTCTTAGATCGTGGCTTCAAGAGAGGAGGATTAGATAAGACATTGTTTATTAGGAGATGAAACAGTGATATTTTAGTTGCCCAAGTATATGTGGACAACATTGTCTTTGGATCCACGTGCTCGCGCCTTTCTCACGACTTTGAGGAGGAGATAAAAAGTGAGTATAAGATAAGCATAGTTAGTGAGCTTACGTTCTTCCTTAGTCTTGAAGTTCGTCAGCTAGAGGATGGGATGTTCATATCCCAATTTAAGTATGCAAGATACCTCCTGAAGAATTTTTTGTTAGACTCCGCTAAGAACGCACACACACCTATGAGAACCTTGACGATTCTTAGCAAGGACACTTCAGGTAAGGATGTAGAGGAAACTCGATATCGAAGTATGATAGGTAGTCTTTTCTACTTAACTAACAGTCATCTTAACATAGCCTTTAGTGTTGGAGTTTATGCACATTTCCAAGCATATCTGAAAGAGTCACACTTACTTTCTCTTAAATGTATCATCAAATACGTGAGACGCATTCTCTTTTACGGCATTTGGTATTTCTTTGATACTGATGACCATTTATCCGCCTATTCGGATGCCGATTGGGCTGAGGATGAATATGGATGTAAGAGCACTTTGGGTGGGTGTTTCTATTTTGGGAGTTCTCTCGTCTCTTAGTTGATCAAGAAGTATAAATCCATCTCTTTGTCGACTATGGAGGCTGAGTACATCGACGCCGGGAGTTTTTACGCGCAACTCTTATGGATAAATAAAATGTTGGAGGATTACGGGATTTCATAAGGCACTGTGACTATTTCCTGTGATAACACGAGTGCGATAAATATATTCCGAAATCCAGTCCAACATTTTGCGCACTAAGTACATTAGGATACGCGAGCATTTTATTTGAGACATACTAAAAGAGAAGGTTGAGTCCTTGAGCTTTGTAACCACTGACCACCAGTTAGCTAATGTTTTCATGAAACCACTTTATGCCCTTAGATTCTAGAGTCTTAGAAAGTCTATAAGTATCTGCACACTTGACTGAGGGTTGGTTACTTTATCTAGAATACGATGGTTTTTCACGTTCATATTCTTGACTCCTATTGCTAGATTGTATTATTTATATTACTCTTGTATTATATTTTTTCTTTTTCATATTTTAGAAAAATCCGAAAATATTTTCGATTTTTATGAAAAAATGGAAAAATAAAAAAAAAAGTTTTTGGTTTTTAAGAAAAGAGAAAAATTCGAAAATATTTTCTTTTTTAAATGAAAAAGACAAAAATATTTTCTTTTTATAAAAATTTTATAAAAAAAACGCTAAAAGATTTTTGTAGTTTGTTTACACCTTATATGGACGGACATTTAGAATTGCGATGTCACAATGTCATTCCATTATCCACGTGACTTTTTAATTGTGTTTTGAGACACAACTTCATTTCATTCATATACTTTTATAATGTGTTGGAGTCATTGATATGTGATTAGCGATTACTTTCTACATGTTTGACTCATTGTCTCCTTTAATTCACACATGCATGGATTTATTTGAGCATTGCACTTGTCTGCCACATATTGGTTTAGGTATTTACATCTCAAATATGCCTTTAAAATGAACTGAATGCGATAAAACGAGATAATGAAAGTAGTTCTTGTAAGTACAATTGCCTGGATGGGAAAAATTTACAACTATATATTCGATAAATGTGTTAATTTACAATAAATGGAAATGAGCTACGAAAGTAAAAAGATCTTTGCGTGAATGGCCACCATTTGAAAAATGAATAAAGAGCCTAAAACATTAAAGACACATAAAAAACATATAAAGTTCCCAAAAAATTCAAAGAACATTTATGGTTCACTAAAAATGTGCATTGATTTCTTCAAAATAAAAGAATTGAGACAAATATTCGATATGTGATTTTTAAGGGAGTTTAGTCAAAGATCAATTGGTTTGCACGTCCTGAAAAAGTCTCGTAAAATCATTACAATGTTTTGGACATTATTAGTGTGAAAATCATTTTAGACTTTGATTTGTTAATTAGATTGAGCCGATATAATATGAATTCAACATTTTTACACCTAAGGATGACATTGAGCTCATTTGTTAGGAGTATCCAATATTCTTCGTGCACATATGTTATGATTATTTTAGTTGATCTTCCAATCGAATTTGTTCACAGCCATTCATTATGCTTTCACGACTTGGTTATCTTAGTGTTAGTTCACGGTGTGTATCATCATTGTGTTTTTTATATTTTAGAAAAAAATTAAAAAATTAAAAAAAATATTGTTTATTATTTTGTGACACACTCTGATCTATTGTTTATGTTTCTTTTCCTTGTCTATTTCGGACATCATAAAATGGGGGAGAACAAATTGGGGCGAGGGGGAGTTTGATTATGCTTATGCTTATCATTTTATTACAAACTTTTGCGTATCACGGGTATTTGTTTGTTTGTCACCAGTGTGTACTCTCATTTGAAGATCATATTCATAATACACTCGATGAAGACAAAGAAAATCGTAGATTTAAAGATTTTAAAGATTTTCAAGACTTATGTACTTTGATATCATTCCATTTGTGGGTATTTTGGAGGGTATTAGAATATTGTATGTCTTAGATTTTTTTGTTGCGTAATTCAAATTTTTTTATGTGTGTACCGTCATAGCCATGGTGGGATATTTGTAAGGGAATTTTTCTGTCATTCCCCTAGAATATAGGACTTGTTCGTATCATTCAAGAATTCATTAGATATGTCATATCCCGCTACATTGATCACATACTCCTGATTATCCACGATGTCAATAATATGAATATCTGGCAATGTGCATTATCGACATGCACCACTCATATTCAATGTGCTCCACGTCCATCTTCAACCATTCTCCACAAGTCCACATTTTTTATGGTATATTCTTTGTTTGGAGTTCTTTGTTTTTTATAAACATATTTGGGAGAATTATATTTTATTTATTTTATTTTATCAAAATAAGGCTGGAATTTATTTAAAATTTATTTTTCGCCAGTTGTCACTCATGTGAGATGCACATCTCATTCGAATGATCAACATATGGTGTTAGAAGGCTCGTTTGATGGCCTGCATCAAACGTACTTCAAATAAGGATGTACTGTTTTTGTTTTCTTTAGGTCACGAGAAGGTCGTTCGAAGCTCACTTCTAATAATATGCATATCTTGCAATAACGACACTTTGAACTCATTTGAACGACTCTAATGCCACCTCGATTTTTGTGTTTACCTATAAAAACACGCATCCTATAAGTATTTTGTAAGACTTTTAAAGCATCAATTTTTTTAGAGCTAGTGCGTAAAAGTATCACTTTTGAAAGTCCAAAAAACCTTTTGATTCACACAAAAACCTCTAATATATTGTGTGAATCACTTTGAAACCCTCATACACAATTCCACACTGGAGTTTCTCTTGTGGAGAAGTTATCTCCACTACTGATATTGGGGTTCTCGTGGGAACCACTGTTGAAGAAGGACGAAATGAGGTTGCAGGAGATTCGTCTAAACATGTATGGATTTCTCTATATACATGTAAGTTGTGATTTTCATATAATAGTGAAATAGAAAAAGGTTTTGCCCCAAAGGAAATTTTTCCTGAAATTCGTCTTTCTTATCAGTTTGGTTACATGCTTATATAATTTACTGCTTTCAATCACATAGTTTCATGATCTCAGGTTTAAAGGATTAAAACTGGTGTGAGTTGACATTTAATATAATAATTTTGGGCCTTTGAATTGTAGCGCACTCTCAAATTGGTATCAGGACCATTTACATAACTTTACCTTGTCACTAATTTTCCTCAAAAAATTTATTGACATCAATTTTCTAAAACGATGATTTTTGAAAAGGCTAAGTTCAAAATGGATAACTTATATAATAGAATGCCAACTTTTGACAGATCCAATTATGCCTATTAGAAAGCAAGAATGAGAACTGCATTAAAAGGAATTATGAAAGAGTATGGATTACTTGTGAAAGAGGGTGGACACCATCCACTATGGTAGAGGGTGATTAAATTAACCCCAAACTCGTGTCTTTATGGTCTGAAGAAGAATTTAAATGAACTAAATTTAATTCACAAGGGTTAAGTGCAATTTATGGAGCCATCACACCCGATGAGTTTAGACATATTATGACGTGCACCACGTCAAAAGAGTCATGGGATATCCTACAACTTACACATTAAGGTATAAACGATGTTACAAAATTTAAATTGAAAAGCTTAACTACCCAATTTGAGGCCATAACAATTATTGAGTCCTAGAGCTTTGAGGAATTCTATTCTTGTCTTGTAAATATTCTTAATTCTAGCTTTAATCTTGCTGAAAAAAATCCTTAAACTAGGGTAGTTAAAAATATTTTAAGACCATTCCTTGCCCATTATATCCCAAAAGTCACTGTGCTTAATTCTTTAGGTATGTTATATTTCCTTAGGTTTGAAGAACTTGTAGAAGACCTTCAAAACTATTAAATTAACTTGTTCCCTAAAATAGTAAAACCAAATGATAAGGGGATTGCACCTAAGGCCTAGTCTAGAAAGGGAGAGTAAGTGTCTTCTGATTTGAGTACCACTTTGACTTAGATGATTTAGCCCTCCTTGCTAAGAATTTTAAAAAAAATCTCAAAATTAAAAATAGCGGCACATCTAAAGATAAAAAAAAAATTTGAGAAAAATAAAACTGGGAACAAATTTGAAAAAGATAAAAAAAAAGACGCCTTAAAGAGAGAGGAATATAAGTGTTGTGAGTGTGATGGGAGAGGTATGAGTGCCCCACTAGGTTAAAGCGTTCATGGATTCAGGAGAAAAATCACCTCATGAATGTAACTTCATCGCATTCATTGCTAGTCATATGAGTACGACTAGTTCACCTCATGATGATGAGGATGCTACTTCATAGGTACACTTGGATAGTGAAATGGACGTGAGTGAGGGTGAGGATACAACAAGTGAGAGCGAGAGCGACCTACAGTGCGCATATGCTGATTTATATACTGAGTCCTTTAAGATAAAAAAATCAAAACAAAGGGTTAACAAATAGGATCATAGCATTAGAGAATGATTTAGGAAAGATGAGTGAGAGAGAGAGTCCTCCGTTAGAGACACACACACACACACACACGCACACACAGAGAGAGAGAGTTTTTTGGGGGGGGAGCGAGAGAGAGTTTATGGGAATGAGAGAGAGGACTTGAGAAAAGAAGTGTCTGGTCTTATGATTGAGATCCTTGCATCCCTGGAGACTTGTAAGAAACTTCAATCCCTTATAACCTAATTGGGGAAAGATCTCGAGAGAGCCTTCGAGGTCAAGGTGAAAATTGAGGACATGTCAAAGAAAATGGTAAAGATGTTCCTCGGCCCCATATTAGAGTTTTGTGAGAGGTAAGTAATAGGTTTTAGTGGTTGATCCATGTCACATGTCGCACCAGAACCGATTCCTAAATTCATAATAAATCCTTATGGACCTCAACCAAAACCCCAAAGAAAAATTCGACCAAGAAAACAAAATCAAGGTGGTCCTAAGACAGTTTATTTCTGCACATATTATAAAAGAAAAGGCCACCTAAGAAATTTGGCTATAGTTTAGGTTGGACTCGAAGTACACATACTCTGTCACACCTTAGAGAGAAGGTTGAATGTCTAGCCGCCACTTCTCATAGTTTGATGGAAGAGTTCCAATGAATATCTTTGCCATTAGTGGACACTTATAACATCCAAGCAGATCCAATTCTCTTAAGATCAACATTATCTTTAGAACATTCTCGTGTGTAGGAGTAACCTCAGGCATTAAGGTGTGAACCAACCTTTCCATAGCCTCTAACCCTGAGGAACTAGCATCTACTCTTACGGCATTTGAGCTTCAAAATCATGTCATAAGTAATGGACATATGATGATGCTAGTGCCATAACACATTAGTCATAAATGCGAATATATATTAGCGATCCATTTAATCAGACTTTTGCTACCTTTGGTAGATGTGGTCATCCCTTTTGGGTTTTCCTTCCTCCGAATTGGTATGAACGGTCTCTGTCAAGACAAACCTAAAGTCCTCAAAAATTAAGAAAATGTCTAGGTTTCTTTTACAATCTATATAGTTCATGCCAGTTTAGTTTTTTTACTTTAAGATTGAAGCAAGTGAGTTGAATGATGATCCTATTTTGAAATCTAAGAATTATAAATTTTGAATACCAAATTAATTTCAAAATATTCATGTGAAAATTTAACTTGTTTTAATTTTGAAGTGGCTCCCTCATCGCCATTTTAAAAGTAAAACTTGCTAGACATCCGAGTTCCCTTATGGAATGAGATTTCTCATGGGGATATTAAATCACCCCACCTTGACTACATAGACTTTAGTCTTTTAATTATATACCTGAACATTTCAGGAACCTTTGTCCAATATAAATGAATAGTCAATGACTATTGGTCCATTAATTAATGATAATGACTAAGTGCGGGAGGATATCATTAATGATGTTTAATTGTATATCGCCGATTCATTCCTCTAAGTATAACCCGCTCGGGATGAAATTATTTGTGGGGTGATCGAGCTCACTCACATTATATTTCTTAGAACTGTCACTTAAGTGTTTTAATAAATCTTTGATGCCTTGATTCATTTCATCCTTGGGGTGGTAGACTAGATAACTTGAGAAATTAATCACATCTTGATTCATGAAAACACTGATGGATACTGCGGGGTTTATGTTAAACCCTCACTCCCACTTAGTATTTTGAAAAACTTGAAGGTTTTTAAAAAAAATAATCTATTCCAAAAGACCGAATTTATTTCCTTAGTAATTTGTAAATTTACTTGTATGACTTAAATATCTTCATCTCATATTTTAATTTTTTGAAAATAAAATAATAGTTTTAATTTTCCAAAATAAAACACAGATATCTCAATTTAATTCACACCAAAAATAAATACCCTTATTTAATTCAATTTAGAAATGAATAAATACAATGCAATTTTTCAAAGAAAATCAATTATTTAGGCCTATATCAAAATTATAATTCATGTTGTCCATAAAAATGGTTGTTCCTAATTACCTAATTTAATTAGCACACAAATTATGCAATACAATATAATAATGAGATATTTCAAATGAATAAATAAATGCAATAAATAATAAAATGACATAAATTTCCTTTCCATCATGGCCTGAATTTCTTCTTGATGAAAACTCTTCAAGTCTAGAGTCCTTATTTTAGAAGACTTCTCTTTGGAATATAGTCCAACTTGAAGTAGACTTCATCATAAATAAGCGTTCTTAAGGGTCTTTATTATTGGAAACTGATCCTCCTGGGTTTGATAGTCATATGAGGAAGAACTAGCACGAAACGCAACAGAAAACAATCAAAAAGGACAAATATGGATTCTGCCTACACCTGACCGGATTAATCAGACCCTAAAATTGGATCGATTCGAATTCCTAATCAATCTTATTCACTATTCAAACCAATTCAAAAGGCGTGTTGACAACATTCTTCTTCTCTCGATTTTGTCATGCAAAATGGCTATAACTCTTCCAAATCTATATGAAACCCCATGAAACTTCACGAAACACTTAAACCCTCACATTTACATGGTTCTAAGTGTAAACAACATTACATCCTCTCAAAATCCCCTCTAAATACATCGATAATGAAATAATCACAAAACATAATTATTACTATCATATCAATTAAAGAAGTGGAAAATAACTACAGATAAACCACCGTAGAATCCATTCTCATAGAAACATAATGCACGATCATAATGTAAGGGATATAAAAAAATAATCTTTGAAAAAATGTTAGTATGAAAGCATACACAAAGATACACTGTCCAACTATATGCAAAACTAGGTTTTGTTATTTGGACAAGATGGACCTTTCCAATAGATGATTAATCTAAACCAAAAGATCTGATACCAATTATTGGTGATCAATATATGCAGAATAAAAAATTTCATCCATGGATCGTCGATTAATCAAACACAATAATGAGGTCAAACCAAAAACTAGGTTTGAAGAACAAACCTAAGGTTTAGAACATAATACCTTTGTGGGTCCGGTTATAATCCGATGGGAAGAAAAGTATTTGTTGATGTTGAAGGGATACCATCTTTTGGATATCCAAAATCTTACTAAAACCTTCTAAACACTAGGATCTTCTAGTGTATGATACTCCCCAAAGATGTGTAGGAGGTTGGACACCTTTTGAGATTAAAACCATTACTCATAATTGAAATATGGTGGTCTCTCTCTAGACCACTTCAAAAAAATATGAATAGTATTTTCTCTCACCCCTATCAAATTATAATGATGAATAATAATGATTAAAATCCCTTCATATTCCTTTATACACAAGTACAAAAGACGATCTTGGGCCAAATTAAGTTACTTAAGAGTATAAATTTTACGATTTCGTTATATGGACTACATCAGGGACCGGAGATAAATAATTTAATTATCTCCAAATAAATACTCAGTAATCCCAAATTACATTTATCGTAATTTATTTTGTTTATTTATTTAACGATAATTAATTTCACTAAATAATTATGATTGTAGTCCAGTTTAATTATCTCAAAAATCACTTAAATATAATTCGTTCTTATTTACAAAGTCGATAATGGTACATAACGTTATTTTTGGCATTAAGCTTCCAATACCCTCTTGGTCAAATCAATTTACTGCTAATTCACTTTAACCGACATCTAATCATTTACTTGATTCTCAGTCTTAACTTATTTTTATGTTCTGTTGGATTATAAATAATCCAGTTATCAGGTTTACAGGTGGAAAACAATATTATTAGTCTATCAAAGGGTTATGCAATACTATGTATCTCAGGAGGCATATTCCTTTGAATTAAGATCTCAGACCTCCTAACATAACTATCACCCAATATGAGGGGATCATTTGATTCAATATAAGATCAAAAATCACACATAGAAATCAAATAAATAATCACATAAGCATTCTTATCCTCATGATTTTCGGCTTTAAGAATCTATATACCCTTTTTCAAATGGTATGATATCACCTCAGTCTAATGAAAATAATGACTAGACTCAAATATCGTGGGTAGTCTTATTCAATACATTCTTGGTATGTAGAGATCACAATCCTCTATTGAATTTTCATACAACTTCTTGAACCATTATATAGGTTCCCATAGTTTGAGATAAACTACTAGGACTGTACCACAACCATTTTGATATTATGTCAACTCCTTATCGTGGTTGTGAACTTTTCGATAGTGGTAGAACCAGAATTCTAATCTCCTTATGATTAACTCGAAGATGACTCACTAGAACTCCTATTAAGCTCTATTGACCAACATTAATATGAAAAATATATTTAAAACAAATATAGAGCATTCTCACAAACTTGATTCTCATTTCTAAATAAATAAATAAAAACATTTATTAATCAATAATAAAATATTTTACACATGGTTTTAAAAATAAATCCCAACAATTGTATATCTTTGTATGATACATTTTATCTCTACATATGTAAATATGATGTTGACATATTCTTATTGTTATATCTACATATTCATTTTCATATTATGTTCTTTGTCTCATTATTTCACATTAGTATTTTGATGAGTATACTAATGTGTGACTAGAAATCATTTTTGCAAGAAGCTCTTTTAATCCACGGAGGTGGTTAAGTCTCTTGTACTGACTCGTTACTAACAACAAATGTAATTTTTTATTTTTTTATTTGCCTTTGGTGAGCTGAATCGTAAAATGATAAATTTACATCACTTTCTTGCAATCTTTCATTTTTATGTTTTATCTTGGAATTAAAAAAAGGATGAGATTGTAAGAGTATAATATATTCAATGTTATCTATAGAAATAGATTAGCGAAATCCCTTGTCAAAATATTGTTTGAATATTTAACCAAGAGGTCCCCAGAAAGCTCCATCAACTTTAACTTGGATTATTTTATGTCGAACCTTAAGTACACCACTTAGAAAAGGTATAAGGCTTAGTGTACATAGATTCTCCCCTTAGTTCATTTGCTTTATAACTGAAAAATTTAATAATTAGCCTTGTTTAGCTAAATTGTCAAATATACTTTCCATATTAAAAAAACTATTTTCTAAGAAATAGAATTTTTTTTGTATTTTAAGTATGAGCGTTATTGGCTGGAATAAACATAGTTAGGGATTTTCCAAAACTTATATTTAAAATATTTTTAGGAAAAATTGGACAAAATCTCTTGACACTTTCGGAGGCTGCTCGCTGGAGTTTCACTGCAGCCAAGACTTTTTTTCACTTCAACGAATGGCATCCATAGGAATTTTTCATCCACGTTCTTTTACTCTAGCAACTGGTGCAACCTTCTTCGTTTTAGATTCATTATAATTAAGTTTTTCCTCACTACAGAAATGGCCCGAGCGAACGAATCTGATTGTTTGACGAAAATACTTTTTGATGAGATTTTTCCTTAAGATCTCATGGGTAAGTGTTCCAAGTACACCTTTTTAGTTGATTACGACTTAGATGTGACTACATGAGACCTTAAAATTTTGACACCAAACCTAATAGACTCCTAAATATTTCCTACCTTAAGGCTATATAGTTATTTGTTCAATACTCTTCCAAACCAAGAGGGAGATTTTAAGAAAATTTTGTTTGTTGATAAAAAAACATTTCAAATATGGGAGAGAAGATTTGTCATTCCTCATCTTTTGGTTCTTTAATTCATAGCTTTTGGGTTTCCTTTTTTTTAAATCCTTAGATATTTATACTTATCTTCATGTTCAATATTTTTTTAAAAGCCTTTGTTTGGGAGTAGATATTTTGTCTACTTTGGTTTAAAAAATTCATTGTGAGATTTAGAGCACTATACCCTTATAATATAATATTTTTCGAGGATTCTCTTACAATTCTTGGTGTAGATTTTGTGGTTGCCTGAATGAACCATTTTTGGAACAAGTTTCTTCAACTTTAAAGAAGATATTTCTTGCAAGAGGATTTGAAGACATTGTTCGTGGACTAAAACTATTGATGGTTGTGTAGCGTTCTTCTTCTCTCGAAGGATATGATGGGAAAGAGTTTCTAGTTGGTCATAAATTAATGTGGTTGTTAGTCTTGTTCTTATAGTATTAATATTATACCAAAATTGTATTTGTCATTCTTATTAGCTCGATGTTTTTATCATTAGCGTTTTTTTTCCTCGTACAACTGATCTCATGAATATTTTACTTTTCGCATCTCCTAGAATAATTGTCTTAATTAAAGAGCTAAATCTTATATTCTGAAACATAGTAAATTATTTTTTCACATACACTTTTGGATTGTTTACCCTTTTTTAATAACTTATTAATATTCCTTTTTTTTAATTGTGTGGATTAATTTGTATTTGGATAGTTATCGTCGAGAGGCACACTCTCACATTGTAATTTTTATAAAAGATCTGGTTCAGGTCATATCATACCCATGTCAAATCAATAACATACCTTAAAATGACGATTAACAAGGTGGGCAGCTGGAAATGCACTAACGATGCACTGTGCTACAAGACCCAAGTCGGTTTGCCAACGTGATTTTTCTCTGTATTTAATGCTCTTGACATGTTAGTTATGGTGGACTGGTGCATAATTTAATGGTCCTTAGAGGTTCCTATAATATCCAATTTTGCCTATAAAATAACAAATTGACCATGGATCAAGATCATCAATATATCATACTAAACACCATGAGCACAAAAATCTTTGAACTCAAAAAGTCAATGGTGCAGTCATTATCACCAAGAATACTCTCATTTGTTATTCCCGATACATATTCCCTTCAACCATTAGTGCCCACATGCATTCTCGTGTGTGTTTAGAGTGTTTATTATATCTCCCTCTTAATCATCACCCTCAAAGGCACCTATTTATTGCCAATTTTTTTTGTATTTATTACTCATTATTATGATATTCATAAAATCTTACTACCATTACTTTTGTTGCAATAATATTATGTATTCACCACTAAAAAGTTTATGCCTCATTAGTTATCTTAAATTACCTAAATTAAACTATTTTCTTACAATTATATACCGTATAAAAAAATATAATTAAATGTAGGAAAATAACTTGTGATATATTTATATACCAAGTAAAAAAATATATAATTAAATGCATGGAAAGGAAAAAATAAATGCAAACAAAATAACTAATGTTAGAAAAAATATTGCCTAATATTTTGTATTTCTTACTTGATTAGCAATTGTGTGAAGATGGGAAGCCATGGTAGACCATCCTTAATTTTTGGACATATGTACAAGCATGGAACATTAAACCATGAGATGGAAAATTTAGTGATGGTATTAAATATTTGAAACTCAATACGAGGAAATATTGACTTCACGAATACTGAGTTAAAGAAAATTGTGAGGCAATATTGAGCTTACAACTATTTATTAAAGAAAAATTCCCGTGCCTTTATTATGGTTCCTTAATTATGATCATTAATTGGGTTTCTAATAAGGAGTTTATGTATAGGTCCCATTTGAAGAAATTTTTCATAAATAAGTCTCATTGATTAGTGAATAATCAAATAGGTCATATTCCTATTTTTTGGGTTTTTATTTGACAAATCTATTGTCACACCCCGCCTATTTCTAGCGTCGGCCGCCACCAAAACTAAGTCGGGCGTGAGTAAATAAAATACCATCCTTAAAAGCGATGTTAAAATCCTCAAAATAACCTTTAGTGATAACTAAGGGTTCCCAAAACACAAAAACGTCCTATCCTAAGCGAAGAATGATTACAAAATATCACTCCACCTAGATATCGATCCTAGGCTATCACAACAAAGGTATAATATAGAAAATCAGCCCCCACCCCAAATTATATAACCCACATAGACTTACACTAACTAGTCCCATACCTAATTAGCATAAATCGCAATTAAGGCCCACTTACTAGTCCCATACCTAACAAGTGTACTATAACAAGGGTGAAAACCAATTATCTACCATACCCAACCTTTCCGAAATATTAACATATTTCCATAAAGTAACACAATTCCAAATTTATAACAACATTCATAAGAACAATGAATTCCCATTTAAATAATTTAATATAAAAAGTGGAAATCAAAGACAACTAAATATTATGATTTTCAGAATAATCGCTACATGCAAGCCCTATCATGATCCTTATTTTCCAACACACAAGAAATTAAATTAAACTAAGCTTTTCACATGAAATATCAAAATTTACTTTTAAAAAGGGCTCCTCTACATGCACATGCCCATAGGAAAATCGACTACACAGTCACAACCCAAAGAATACACAGTTATAAGTGTTCGGTATAATTAATTTTTTTATGTAAAACAACCCCGAAATTTATCTCTTCAATCTTTATATTCATATCTTATTTTAGAAAACATGAGTTTAATGGAGTCTACAATCAAAACACATAAAACTAAAGGAAAAGAATAGGGTCAACATGCCTGAATAAAAGTTGGTTTATAATTCTGATCTTGAATGTTTATTCCTCTAAAAAAAATTGACAAAGATTCGTTCTTGACGCGTCATTAGAAAATCAAGTTAATCCAGAATATAATTTATTTACTCACGCCCGACTTAGTTTTGGTGGTGGACGACGCCAGAAATAGGCGGGGTGTGACATCTACCCTTTTCAACCAACAGTCTATAACTATAAGGGAAGTTACCTTATGTTGTTGAACTTTCTTTATTCCTATTTTTTAATCTTTAAATTTCTATAACTTCTTATTTAGAAATCAATTTTTCGCAAAATTACTATTTTTTAAATCTATTAATCGATATATATCAAACAAGATCCATGAACAATATAAATTCAAAAGAAAAAATCGTGCATATAGTACATATTAAATGTATTAACGTAATATTACACATACATCATTTACTCTGATTTATATCAAATAATAAATATATATTATTATTAAAAGAATACACAAACAAAATCAACATTTATTCCATAGTACACATAACTACGAAAATACAAAATAGGAAGAAGAAGATTAGCATTCATTTATTGTCAAACTAATAAATTCAATAAATATATACTATCATATCAAAATACATGTGATCTAGAGGATTCCATTGACAAAAAATAATTAGTGTTTAATTAAAATAGAAATTACTAGAGGTTGTCACGGGTAAGAACAAATATTTATAATTTCTGGTTTATTTTATTTTTTGCGTATCTCGTTACAAACCAACTTATCAAACTGAACTTCGACATCTCTGAGATAGAAGACACCCCTACAAGATATGAAGGTATAAACATGCGTGTTGATTTTATTATAAATCATATGTGGGGGGATCTTATGTTTTTGAAAAAATCAAGGATTTTTTGTAAAAGGATTTTTTTTAATAAATGTTAATTTTTCTTGGGCTTGTTCAAGGGAGAAACATCCTCCTCTGAATGAGAATGAGATCTCGTTAGAACGAGATTTGAACGCCTTTCAAACAAGGTGGGTTTTCCTTAGCAGAGGATTGTCATTTGAAGGACGTTAGATAGGAGTTCGAGCGAAATCATCATGTCATTAGAATGAGTTGGAATCTCGTTCATACGAAACCTTATTTTTGTTCAAACGACTTCCACTTTCGTTCGAACGACCTGCACCACCTCAAAATTTGTGAAAATCTTATAAATACCTTTTTTGATTATTTTTTTATAACACTTTGGCTAAAACGATTTATGGACATATAGTCCAATGGTTTTCATTTTTATTTAATAAAATAACTTTTTGATTCACAATTACACCATCCCCTTATGTGATTTGTGAACATTGTGAAACCCTAGTTTCAAATACCATTAATACACTTTGTAGAGATTACTTTACGACTGACTTGTGAACTGAGGGTTCACTGCTAAGGAAGAAGGAAAGATGATCAGTGGATACTAAAGGTAGACCTCTACCTATGGATGACTCTGGACCGAGTCTTATTCTATTGAAGTTTTGAAGACTCTGCGCATTTCACTTAGTTTGTCTAAGTTTCGTAAGTCAATTGTCAATTAAGTCATTCGATAGTGATGAATATAAGTTTTTTTTTAGGAATTATTGATATAAAAAACTATAGTAGTTCTAATTTCTTAATCACAGATAAACATATGTAAAAACTATAGCTTGGTTCAATAATAATGGAAAACCTACGTCCACTGTGCTTCTTATATCCTTGTATTCTGTCTTAACTCTCGTGTCTTGAATGACTTGAGCGTTCCCTTGATGAAGCGATTACAATGTATTTATAACCAATTAAGGAGACAGAGAGATGGAATATTAATGGATGGAATGCCTTTATAAATTAGTCATTTACGTCAGTACATAACGTCCATTAATGAATGGATATAATATTAATGGATGTAACATTAACAAATCTGATTTCTTTATACAGTGTTTCGTTTCTCGGTTGCTATTATAACTTTCTTCCAATGATTATGATCTACTCAAGCACTACAATAGTTTGTTCAAGCCCAGTCACATGAATTTAACCAAGGAAGAATAATCGGACTTGCTCAGACCAGATGCTACTGATCAAGCAAAGTATATATATATTGATCTTAAGTTTCTTCTTGATCGGACAGTGGCCAATAATGTAACTTACTTTAAAATAATAGAAGAACTTTAAGAGGAGCATAAGGAGGCTAAGGCTTTACTTCATGCTGACTATGAAGCTAAGTACAAGTCTTGAAGTGAAGCTTGGGGCGTTAAAGAGAAATTAGAGAAACGTTCTTCTGATTTTAGAAAGAAAAAATTATTTTAAAGTGTGAAGTTGATAAGGCTAGGGCTATTGCCAAGATTTTAGAAGAAGAAAATAATTAATTGAGGACTGAAATTAGTTCCTTGAAGAATCCTTCTACTTCTACTACGGACGAAGGTGCATCTTTCCTAGAGAGTGAGAATGCCAAATTGAGAGAAGAGTTGGAAACTCTGGAGAAGTCTAATCTTGCCTCCTCTACCAGACAAAAGGTCAGCGAACCAATGACTAATAAGGTTAGAAAATAGAAAGCCCTAGTCGACCAAGCTACCCAGGTAAAGACCAAGAATTGAGAAATTATTGAGTTGTCCAAGAAGCTCAAGACTCAAGATAACACACTTTCTAACCAATCATCTCAATTGTAGGCTAAAGATAGAGTGTTGAACAAACTTTAACATCAGGTCTATAAATTGACTTTGTAGTTTCACAAGTAGCCTGGGGAGGTATGGATGGAAGGATACAATGAGGCTCTTGGGCATTTTGATGAGCACTTAAGTCAAGACCAATGTGAAGGCTATAATTTGGGTTAGACCAACTGCTTGACAGTTATGAAAGTTGATTAGAATAGCAGCATGTGGTACTGGGTTGATCCTAATTTCTTTGATTATGACAAATTCCCCTTCAAGCTTAACGTCAGCTGGATCCTTATAAAATCCACTCCCTAGTGCCTGATATCCAAATATTTTGGGGACTTTGGACTGCATGATAAGTTAGAGTTAGTTCAGCCTCCTTATTTATTGGACACGTCGAGGAGCAGTAACATGAGAATGCTTCAGGACATTAATTTCATCCATTCACCCTATACTTTGGATGATCCTCCAGTAGGCATGGAACTAGTTTTGAGCTCCTCCAAAGCTGAAAGAAAATGCCCAACATAATAATTATCCTCTATTTCATTTGTAAAACGACATTTGCATGTAAAAATCATTTATATAAATGAAATGTGTTGTTTTCTTTATTAACTTATGTTGTTAATTTCTGAATATCTGAATCAACTTGTTTTACCATTAGTTCTATTGATACACTTTGACATTTGCCTAAATTTAGTACCAATTACCAATAATGTTATCGTAGGTTCCATTGATGCACTTAGATTTCTAAGTTTAGCACCAGTTACAATTGATGTTGCCATAGGTTCTACTAATGCACCTAGATTTAGATCCAGGTTTAGCACTGGGAACGGGTTTTATTGCCATAGGTTCTACTAATGCACCTAAATTTTTAGGTTTAGCATTAGCTACCAGTGGGGACCAAGCGTATGTGGAATATGTGTCTATATTCCTATTTAAGAATTTTCACAATGTTATTCCTCTATTTTTCTTAATTCGGATAATTTATTTTTATTTTTATACAGAGTTTTATCCCTAATTTTTCTTGACCAAGTATGAAGGACTAAAATCCTATTTTGACTTGGGTTTGATTATTTTGCTGATCAAGTATTGCCTTTGCCGACCATGTTCAGAATTTTCGACCAAGTATTAAAGATTAAAATCTTGTGTTGTGGGGATCCATATCACCATACTGCAACAAAAAATCAAAAAATGTAAGAAATCAACTATTTATTAATATTGAAATAAAGGATTACAAAATCTTTTGCTCGTTAGATCACTGGTAGGCATTCCAAGGATTTTTAAATTCTTCCCCCTCCAAACTTTCAATCCTATATGTTCCTCGTCGGATGACTACCATGATATGATAAGGTCCATGCCAATTTTCTTCAAGCTTGTTGTTCTTATGAATCACCTTTTTAAGGGCATAATCCCCCTCTTTTAAGTTGGTCGGCTTCACCCTTTTATTAGAAAATCATGCAGTCCTTTATTGATAGGCAACATTCCTCAGAGAAGATTCTTTGCATACCTCTTCCAACATATCAAGGTCTATCCTTTGCATTAAATCACTAATAGGGGATACAAAATTCAACACTCTATGAGTTAGCAGGCCAAGCTCGACTAGTAACATTGCATCTATCCCAAACGCCAGCATGTAGGTTGTTTCTCCTGTAGTAGCTCTTAGATTTGTTTGGTATGCCCATATAACTAAGTGCCATTCATTGATCCAATTTCCCTTGGCATCATCAAGTCTTTTCTTCAACCCATTAAGAAAATTTCTATTTATCACCTCTGTCTATCCATGGATTTGAGGATGATGTGGAGAAAAATGCAACTTTTGGATCTTAGAATGGTCACAATATGCTTCAAACTCTTCATTATCAAATTGTGTGCCATGGTCAGTGATGAAAGCATATGGTAAAACATATCTGCAAATGATGTTCTTATAGATAAAATGGTACACCTTCTCATAGGTCATGACCACCAGAGGTTTTACCTTAACCCATTTGGTAAAATAATCCATAGCGATGACCAAGTATTTGAACCATCCTCTGGTGGTCGGCAATGGCCTGACCAAGTCTATCCCCCATATAGAAAATGTCCAAGGTGAAGTGATTGGAATCACAGCATCATGTGGGGGTTTTGTGAATGTTAGAAAACATCTGGCATTTATCACACTTCTTAGAAAAAGTTATACAATCTTCCCTCGTGGTCAACCAGTAGTATCCCTGGGTGTTAATTCTTTACGGTAATGACCTTCCTAACACATGAGATCCACATAACCCCTCATGAACTTCTTCGATCAGTTCTTGAACCTATGTTGGGTGAACACAGAGCTGCCAAGTGGATGTTAACCCTAACCTAAACAACTACCTTATCTAATACATACCTCCCTACTTTATATTTGAGCTTCATGGCCATTATTGGATTTGTTGGCAATGTTCCTTCCTCGGTATATGTTATGATGGGATCTAACCAAGATAGTCTCAATTCTGCTGCAACAAAATTGATAATCAAATCTTCATCAATGCTTCAATTATCTAGAATTTCTAATGGGATGGTCCTTCTAAGTTCAATCCTGGTGGCTGATGCTAGTCTACTAAGTGAATCAGCTCAGTCATTCTCTATCCTTGGAATTCTTCTCATCCTAACAACTAGAAATTTAGCTATGGCCTTCACTCTTTAGCAAGGTACCTAGCCATTAATTCTCCTTTGGATCCATAAAAATTCAATACCTAGTTGACCACTATTTGTGAATCACTATGCGCTACCACTTGCTTGGTGTATAAGGAATGAGCCAAACTTAATCCCACTATCAGGGCTTTGTACGCTGCTTCATTGTTAATGGTTAAGAACTGGAATCTTAGATGGTACTCAATAGTAATCCCATCAGTGTTATTAAGTATGATACCTCCTCCACTTCTTATAGCACATGAAGATCCATCCACATATAAATTTCATACAGGGATATTGTCGTGAAATCTTTGGTCTGTTAATGTCCCATAATGGAATACCTTCTTGCTTGCCTCCTCATATCTTTGGTCCGTCTCTTGTATCCTTAATGATTTCAATTGGTCGGTAGAGATTTTGTCTAAGGTCTCCCCTATTGGGGTCTACTCGGCTAGTTGGTTGGCAATGTCTGCAGTTAATCTCTCCACTGTCAGGGTCTTCTCTGCCTAAAAGCTTTATTGCTCGGGAACCTCTAGATAAGTAAACTCTGTAATAAAATCAGCTACAGCCTATCCTTTTAATGAGGACCTCTGATCATATTCTCCCAACTCTATTGCCAAGTACATTAGTCTTCCCGACTTCTCAGGTTTATGGAAGGCTTGTCGAAGTGGCATGTCATTAAACACACTATGGTATGTTCTTGAAAATAAGGTTTCATATGTCTATATGCCAGAACAAGTTCCTAATCTAAGTTTTCCAATCATGGATATCTTATTTTAGCTCCTCTGAAGGCCTTACTACTATAGTAAATTGGATCCTGGACTCCATTTCTTGTCATATTAAGGACGAGCTCATAGCCGACTCAAAAATAGCTAAGTACAAATATAATTTCTCCCCTCAAACCGGTTGGGAGAGTAACCGAGGTCATCCCAGATACTTCTTGAACTCTTAAAAATCTTTCATGCATTCTTTATTCCATTCAAAGTTCTTCATCAGCAACTTGAAGAATGGAAGACATCTATTTGTTGGGCAGGACATAAATCTATTCAAAGTAGCTACTTGCCTGATGAGCCTTTGAACTTCCTTCTTGCTAGTTGGGGACTGCATTTCAATCAAAGCCTTTATTTTAGCAATATTAGCATCAATTCTCCTCTGATTGGCTGTAGATGAGGAACATCCGTTTTTGCATGTCTAGCACACACTTGGTCGGATTTAGATTCATCTGATGTTTCTCTAACTGGTTAACAGTCTTCCTGAGGTTAACAATATGATCAGAGGCTTTCTTGCTCTTTGTTAGCATATCATCCACATAAACCTCCATATTTTTGCCTACTTGATCTTCAAAGACTTTATTCACTAGCCTCTGATATGTTTCACTTGCATTTTTAAGACCAAAAGGCATCACATTATAACAGTAAGTTCTTTGCAAAGTAATGAAAGTTGTACTTTCCCTATCTTTAGGTTTCATTTTTATTTGGTTATAACCAGAGTAGGAGTCCATAAAGCTTAATAATTCATGCCCCGATGTAGCATCTCTCGCTTGATTAATCCTAGGCAAAGGAAATTGATATTTTGGGCAAGTTTTATTCATATCTGTTAAATCCTCGCACATTCTCCACTATTCATTTTTCTTTTTGCCCATAGCAACATTGGCCAACCATTTTGGGTACTTTACGTCTTTAGTGAAAGAAGCTTTTTGGAGCTTCTTGACTTCTTCCTAGATGGCTTGATTATTTTTGGGACTGAACACTCTACATCTCTGCTTAATCGACTTGACATCTTTGATGATATTGATCTCATGATAGAGGAAATTGGGATCAATCCCAGCCATATCCTCATGACTCCATGCAAACACGTTCTTCCTCTAGCTTAGGAATGTCACCAGTTCTTATTTAAGAACAGGATCCAGTGTCAAGCTGATTTAAGTAGTTCTTTCTAGCTTGTCATCATCTAGTATGATTCTCTTAGTAGCTTCCATAATTTGGCCTTTAACCAACTATATTTCCACTCTTGGATCTAAAGTTTCAACCTCAGATTCATTATTGGGCTCTGTAGTATCCACTTGGTAAGTAGTGCTCTTCTTTTTCAGTTCCTTCAGATCTTCTTTCTCAGTAGAGGAGAAATAACATTCCCTAGCTACCTTTTGATCACCCTTTATAACACCTACTCCAAAGTTGGTTGGGAACATCAAGCATTAATGGACTGTGGAAGGAACAACTTCAAACTTCTTCAATCCTACCCTGCCCATGATCACATTATAGGCGGATTGAACATTCTTCTCCATTATAAAGATATGTACTTTCTCGGTCTAACTTATCGGCCAGGTGCCGAGCAACACTTCCAACTTGATTGTGCCCAAGGGATATACTTTTTTGCCAAAAAATACGATCAGGGGCATGTGATAAGGATCCAATTAGCTAAGCTTCAAGTCCAATTTTTAAAACACAAGAGTAGAAGATGATGTCTATCGAGATCCCATTATCACTCAATACGATGGAGGCCATTGCATCTTGGATTCTGAACTTGACTACCAGGGGATCATCATGGGGATAAATTACTCCGGAGAGGTAATTCTTGGAAAAAATAATCACCAACGTGTCTTTATTGACCTTCTTCGGCCGATCTTCCTCGACTTGATTGATCCTATGAATATAAGAATAAGCCTAAGCCTCATTGAGGTAAGATTTTCTTTCAGTAGTATGATCTCCTCCTCCAACATCTCCATCTGTAATCATCTGATAGTCAAATGAACCAAAACTAAGCATAAATACCTCAAACTCTGGTTACCTAGGATTTTGGTTAGATTGGGATGATTTTCCTTTTCATTTTCATGAGTTATCTTTTTCTCATATCTGGGCTTGCATGGATATTTTGACCTTCGTCGAGCTCCTCTATCATCTTGTTAAATAATAAACTTGCCCAATTTTCCTCGATGAATGATCGTTTCTATCTCGTTTTGTAGAGGAATGTAACAATCCATTGTATATCCATGGTCTTTATAAAACTCATAGTACTTGGACCTGTCCTTATTCCCAGCAGGTGCTGTTAACTTTTCAGGCCATCGTATCTCCTTACTATGCTTGATTTCCTCCAAAATATTGTGAATGCCCATATTTATTGGGGTGTAATTATTATACTTCATGAACTTGTCACCCTTCCTTTGCTTCGACCTTCTATTTCTTATGCTAATTTTTATCATTTTTCTCAGTTTTAACCTCAGGCTTTATGATCGAGCTCTGCTTCGCTACCATTGCTTCCTCGGCATTCATTATCTTAGATGGTTTGGCCATCAATTCAGTCATAGTCTTGGGAAGATCTTTAGTAAGAGTGTAATAAATCTTCTCGAGAAGTAATCCACTCATAAGAGCTATAATGGATGTCTTCTACTTATAGTCAATTACCTTCAATTTCTCATTATTGAAGTGAGTGATATAGTCCCTAATGCTTTATCATACTCATTATCTCACGCTTAATAGGTGAGCTACTCTCTTTCCTGGCTTGGCCTCAAAGCTGAAATTACCAATAGATAACTCGTCAAGTTAATTAAAATCAATAACTCGAAGCGTAAATGTTTGTTACTACTTGGTACTATTTTATGTGAAGAACAGGGTTTGTTTTCCCATCATACTTACGAGTAACAATAGGAGATTTGAACTTTGAAGGAGTAGGAAAATCCATAATAGATTGAAAAAAATGAGACCATTTTCACAAAGCTTCATTGTAAAGGGTTCTTCGCATTCACCACTTCTCCTAACCTATGGATTGAGCCTTTCCATGCATTATTACCCGAATCATATTTATACGATGTAGCTTTGTTGTTTCGACTAACTGTCTATGTTAAGCTCTCCTCCTAAGAGATCTGCTCGACATGGATAGATCATCGGGCGCATGATTCGAATTAGGTTGAGGCCTCATATTGGTTGACTGGTCATCGAGTATGCTTCAAAAATGTCCTAGGAACATTTTTATTCCCTTTAAGCCTTAGATAATCAAAGGGCGATGCTCAGCTTAGACTTTCTAAGTCACTTAGCATTTCAGGGAAAAAGGCTGCTCATCATATGGCTTTGAAGTCTTGAAGGAAGAACTTGTTCCTATAAAATAGGGCGTATATCTGGACGTCCTAGAATGGTTATGCATGTTGGTTCTTGAAGGTGGTAGTGGAATATTTTTGTGAATAGACAATGTAAGAGATCTGGCCTGTAGTGGTTGGGACAATAGCCTAATCATATCTTGCATGCCCCCTGTCCTCTAGAGAGACTAGCCAAGATTCCATTCATATCATTATTTATTGGAGGAGTAGATGAAGTAAGAAGATTGCCACCATTTTTGGCACTGGACTAAGGAATGTCAGTCATCTTTGAGTTATCGTAAGTGAATGAAAGTGAAGACGTTTAGAAATATGTTCCTGCAAACAACGCCAATATGTTGATATAAAAAACTAGACTAGGTTTAATTTCTTTATCACAGATAAACATATGTAAGTAAAATATCGAGACAAAAGGTTTTTTTAAAATGGTTCGGCTATAAGGGAAAGACTACGCCCACTGTGCTTCTTATTCCCTTGTATTCTATCTTGCCTCTCATGTCTTGAATGACTTAAGTGTGCCCTTGATAAAGGGATTTCAATGTATTTATAGCCAAGTAAAGAGATAGGGAGATGGAATAGTAACGGATGGAATGCCTTTATAAATTAGGCATTTACGTCGCTAAATAACATCCATAATGCTCTTGGATGTTGGCATTTTGCTGATCAAGTTGGTCAGCCTTCCCACTATTGGTCGGCCTTCCTGGAGTTGGTCGACATTCTGTATATTGGTTGTCATTCCTGGTCTTGGTCAGTAATGCTATCACTTGGTGACTAGGATTCTTTCCATGTAGGTTGGTCCAAGTAAGTGGGTAATTTTTTCTATCAATAGGGATTTCCTCATCTCTTGTATTGATTACATTCTTAGTTTGATAATTGGAAATTGGAACACATCTTATATGAAAAGATAATTTAATCGAAGATAAAATTTAGTAAAAAATGGATTTGTGTGTAGGAACCTATAATACAAATCAATCCATTGAATCACTTGAATTCTCGTCATGAACATTAAGTATTTACTATCAAGTAAAAAATCTTGTGATCTGAAGCTTTTTCGATCATCAATCTTACCCATACCCATTTCTATACATGTCAAAATGTGGCATGGCACGATAACACGATACGATATGACACAAAATTATACATTAATGGGTTTAGGCTCATCGAGTTTGGGTCAACAATAGGTTTATGGCATAGACTAGTTAAAATAACTAGTTAGGTTTAAATTTTTAACTAATCATGATTAGACATTAACAGGTATTATCGGGTCCATACACTTGTACCTAATATAAATAACAACAAACCCATTAATTTTAGTTCTAATCCCCACATATGTTCCACTTGTTATGGGATTTAGTGTGGACCCTACATTTTTTTACAAAACCTTGATAACATTTAAAAAACCTAATTCCTGGTTATTTTCATCTCATCTCTCACTCTCAATCTTATATAATTGAAGGAGACTACATGTATTCTCTCTATATCTCTCTGCTCACTCACACGTATGCATATCTATCTTTTTTATCCTCTTTTCTCACATGGTTCATCATATTCTCTTCTCTTCTCATGCGGATCCTCTTCTTAATTGGTAGTCTTCATCAAACATAGATAACTAATTTTTTTTTTTACAGATTAGAAGGGATCTTCTGCTATACTAGGTAACTTTGGCTTTATAGGTGTATCTTCTTCTCGGTTGGTAGTCATTAAACATCAAGCATGTCTGATTCAAGTTTTATCTTACAATTTTTTTGACCTTTTAATTTTACTTATAATGTAGTTTAAGTATAGTTTTTATATATTTAAGTGAGTTGGTCTTAGATTTAAGTGGTTTTATTATTATTTTTCTCAAATTCAAAACAAAAATGGAGAATAGTAGAACACGTCGTATTTTTTTGATAAAAAAAACAAATGTTTATGTATTACATGTACAATACAAAGCAATTGTATTGTTTATAGTTTGTATTCACATTATAGTCATTTTTTTGTATTATTAATATTTGTATTCAAGTAGTTTGGTTTGGTCTCATATTGAAGTTGTTTGGTTTAGTGTTCTTCTCAAAATCAAAACACAAATCAGAGTGAATAATAAAAGAAGATACATATTTTCGTTAACAACACCAAATGTTTTTGTTTTATATTTATCAATTGCATTATTTATTCTTATTTCTATATTTATGATTCCTTTATACTATTTTTTTTGTATTCTCAATGTTATTATTTATGTGGTTTGGTTTCGTATTTTACTCAAAATCAAAACATAAATCAAAATGAATTGTATCAAGTAATTAGATCACTTTTATTCCCATTGCTTTGCTACAATGATAATGTTTATTTCTTTGTTGGATTTATTTACAACTTGTATGGAAAGGGATATCGCCAATTCAGTGCTTGTGGATATGGATCTCTCTGAATATGCTAGAAAAACAATTGTTCTTAAAACTAATGAACAAAATTCCACTCAACAAGATGCTTCAAAGGTGAAAAAGAAATTTGGTATTCCTTTACATCGTAGAAAAAAATCCCATTGTTAGACCTTATTTGAAGAATTAACATTAGGCGAGGATAATAAAAGAAGGGCTAAATGTCACAAATGTTGGGTAATTTATCATTGTGGTAATACTTATGGAATCGTAAATATGTTGACCCATATGGATAATTTTGTTATAAAGGACATAATCGACATTGGCCAACTTATTATGTTTTAAACTAAAGATTCTATGTTTATGAATTCTTTTGTAATTCCCCGTATTTTCTCGGAAAATATTTATTATTTATTTAGTGAGAAAAAAATAAACGATTGGGATGGATTAATACTTGTGTGGTTTAGTAATAATAAATTGGCATAATTTAGATAAAAAAAATTGCATGTGGTTTTATTTTTTAACGTGGATTCGAAATAATTAATTAGTGATATTAATCATATGATCGTGGACTATGTGAACGCATAGAATAATTAAGTGAATAATGTATTAACATTGTGAGGTATTAACCTGTGTTGTGGTAGTGTCGTTTTGACTTGAATCTGGGGTGACATGAATGTCTATTTTTGTGTTTTTACCACATTAAATTGGGCTACTCTTAGGGTGAGTTTCGGTTCAATCGGGATAGTTTTTTGGGCCCATTTGGGAGGCTAAAAGTTAGGAATTTATTATTGGTGCGTGAATCTAATTTTTTAATAGGTTTAATAGTAATTAATTGTCATTATTCATAAGGTAGGGAAAAAAACTAGCATTAATGGTTCTTTAGGAGAAGAGGAGAAAAGTTAAAGGAGGACAAATCATAAGGATCCAATCCTAGGATCGCGTGTTCTTCGATATTTAGGCAAGAATATCTTCCAATACTCATTATAAATATGTAACTTATTTAGAATATGTGTTTTTCCTTTTCAAATATGACTTTTTGAACCATGTTTAAGTATTAGATTAATTGAGTTTGATTACATGAATTATTTAGCTTAATTGAGGGTGCTATGAATCTACCCTGCATTGAATACTTATACCTTGATGATCAAAACATGAAATTGATATATTAAATGATGTAAATATGAAATATAATTGATATCTTAGAATGAAAATTCATTATGAAGAACTATCCCCATGTTAATTTACGGTTTAATGATGGAATTTGATGATGAACAAGCCCTAACATGATTCAATAATGAGTAAAGATAAATCCTTTGAATCTTTAAGTTTTAGCCTTAGATTTGAAATTCTCGAACCCATATGATTGTATAAAAACGTTAAGAAACAGTTCCCACGCTTAGATTCAAGTTTTAGTATAGTTTCAGTTTCATTAGGAGCATTGGAGACCATTAATGGAAGTTTAGGGAAGGAAGCCTTAATTTTAAGGTAAATCTAGGCCTTCTGCTAGGTGCGAGTCAATTCAGCCCCTTTGTTAAACTAAGGGCGGGCTATGGAATTGACCTTGTAGCTATCCCTGGTTGATTCGAGTATATGAAAGGTTATCTATATGAAAAATGGTGGGAAAATTTGATAAGTTAGGTTTATTAATGTATATACGAAAAGAAAAATTGTGTAAAAACAACTAGAAACATGTTCCTATGATTAGATTTAGCTTTTGGTATAATTTGGGTTTTGATTTGGAGCTTCTAAAACCATTAATGGAAGTTTGGGGAAGGAAGCTTTTGTTTTTAGGCCGAGGTGCAAATCGATTCAGCACTGGGGGAAATCAATTCGGCCCCTGGGTTGGACTAAGGTAGGGTTGGGCAATGGTCCCTGTAGCTATCCCAAGTTAATTCGAGTATATGAGAGGTTATCCATATGAGAGATGGTCAGTAAAATTCGAAAGTTAAGTTTATTAGTGTACAACCCAAAAGACAAATTGTGTAGCATTAATTAAGGTAGAAGAATGGCTAATAATTTAATTAATTGTATTATCTGACGTTGGGGATTGGATTATATTGGGTATAAGCATGAGAGAGATGTACCATATGCTCATGTGTACGCATTGAGCTTGGAGAGTAACTATCTAAAGAGTTTAGGTGGTTAATTTTTGTCTTAAGAAATTATAGGTTGTACGATTGATTTAGTATATATATATATATATATATGTTACGAGAGAATGTATCTATATATAGGTATGCACTTATAGTTTGGAGACATAATAAACTAAGAGTTGAATCTAATAAGGTTAAGAGTTGATAAACCTAAGAATGTAACGAATAATCCGGTGTTTAGGGATTTAGATGATTTGGATTACGCTTAAATGTATGCGGTGTCCCACTTTGTTATATATGATTGACATGATTTAGATTGATAAAAAACCTAATTGAAATGACGATTATACGTTCAAAAATTTGGATGTTTTGGGTACACTTGAGTGTATGCATTATACTATATTTATATATATTGTATATATACATGTATAAATATTGTGTTGATTATACTGGGTACACTTGAGTTTATGCATTATATTGGAGTTGCATTTAACATCGGGACCATGTACCACGCGCTGACTGAGATGGATAGGATGTAGTGGAGGTCATTATTTTAGATCATGCATTAGAGGGTGTCACCCATTTGTGATGAGAGAAGAGTGGTTGACTTGAGAAATTAGTCGGGATAAGTATGGTCTCGCTAGTTATGCTACAGCGTAGTGTTCACCCCATTATTCGCTTATGTGTTTTTCTTAAGCCCATTAGGTGCTGGATTCCTATGGACTTATCGATATAGACACAAGATTGACACAAAGGGTAGTGGAATTCTTGTAATGTAATAAATAATGAGAAAGAATCCAATATAGTTGAGTGATGGACAATTGATAATGAACCATATGTCTTGTTTAATACATTATGTGGTTTACTTATATTTTCCTAGTGATTGACATTACAGGGGTTGGTACTTTGGTTGTATTATTATTCGCGTTGTTAGTTACATCTTTTTTGCATGATGCATAGTTGTTTTTTTATCCTTTATGGTAGTTTGGAGAATAACACTTTTAATTAAAAAAATATTATGATAGAGGGAGCATTACTTTTATGAGGTTGTGAATATTTTAATGAAAATATATGTGTTGGTCTTGGAGTCAAATCCTATTTGGATAATTAGTAGCATTCCATAATAGTTGTTCGCTTCGTGACTGCACATAATTGTGTAAAGATAGAGAATTCTAGCATAGATTATTCCTTGTATTGGTACAAGCGTATAGTACTTGCACTTCAATGAGAGGTTAGGTATTCATTACATGTGAGTTTTGATAGGTTGCACGTTTATTGTAAATTAGTCGCACGATTTAGATTGATGTATTGGAGATATTCTTGCAACATTAGGGCGCCGACCCAAATTTATAAAGTTCCCCCCCCCCCCCAAGGCATTATCATTGTATATACATGTTAACAGTGTTGAGTGGTCAGACTTGCAGCTGTGGCGATCATGATTGGTATCCCCGGAGTTGGAGCGCTAGTTCATTGGAGTTGTTCATATGTCTTCAGTAGTTGTATTCAGGGGAGGTTTTTGTTGCACTATGTTTTATTCAGTTGAACAAAACTAATAAGAGATTTAATATAGTGGATTCATTTATTGGAGTCCAATTCTTTCAGTTCAGTTATCTTTCCTTTTATCCTTTGTTGATTTTTATTATGGTTGGTTTTTAGTTATTGTAGCTTTTGGTTTATATTGATTCTAAAAATGATATAAATTGTTTTAGTGCTCACAGTATTTTGTGTCAGGCCTAATCAACCGAGCATAGATAATCGAGGGTGTTATAGGTAGTATCAAAGCATCCAGGTTCTAGTATCCTTAGGATATATATTTCATCCATTTCATTTTATGTTGAACATTCTTTGATGTGTTAGAGCCTATCATGGGTTTTTTACTCTAGTGTCATGATAATGTGTGTGTCGACATCATTCGTATTCTTTAAGCATCGGCAAGACTTAAGGAGTATTCGAGCTTAGAAGAGAACGATAAGGAAGACCATTACGAGTTTCGAGCCAATTATAGAACTAATGTCTAGATAAAGGGGTTCACAACCATTTTGAGGATGATTAGGGAAATTATCGTGTTTGGGGGTAAAATCTACATCTTACGGACTTTTGGAGACACAAGTTAGTGAATGTGTTTCACATTGAGTCCATTTTTTTATAGGAATTAAGGAATTTGATTTTTTGAGGAGACTATTGGAATTTTAGCCTCCGTTTATGATAATACGAATTGTGATGAAAATTTAGGCTAGTAGAATGATCTTATGAAATTTTGTGCATCTAAGAGGAAGGGTAATGGATAGCTGCGTTTTAGCAAAACATATGGATTTTGATGGTAAATTTATGTGTGAATCAATTCCCAATAGATACTGGAATTGGTTTTATGCTCGGATTTGAGCAAGGTTCATTTATGTTGTTACATCAGTTTATAATCAAAGTGATGATAATGTGAGAGTGTATGAACCTAGAAATAGGGTCACTGTGTGGTTACGAAATATGAGTTCGAGTCAAATTAGAAATAATTAGTAGTACAACTGGGTGAGTGGAAATTGGAAATGAGAGTATTAATTTTACTATTGTTTAGAGTTGAGTCGACTCAATTAGATATTTTAATGAGGATGGGGTTGCCTATGCATTATAGGCATGTATTTTGTTCATGTATTACTTATGAATAAGGTTTAGGAGCAAGTATGTTGAAAGATGATCAATAAAAGAGCATATTTCGATTGATGGTTATAATGACGAATGCCAGATTAAGTGTACCCCTATTAAATACAATTAGAGGAAAGCGAAAGAGGATGTTATGAAATATCGAGTTGATCTAAGAGAGAGAGATCCAAAGATGAATTATAATTCTAATTTTTATGACGTGCGGTGTATGGCCATGTGGTTAGCACATGCACGAATATGGATTATAGTTATGGTAGTGTACAACTAAGTATGGTTTGGTTGAGGGTTGTATATTTTTATGCAGTGTGTGTTACAACTAACACGGGGTTATAGCCGTGGGTTTCATATGATTTATGAAGTGGAACCCTGTTAAGAGTGGGTGCAATGATTTGCAAAATTTAGGTTGGCTATTGATGTAATTCTTAGATTAGGGATATAATAAAGTGCGATGTTTATGATATATATATCTTGTATAGTGATGTACCTTGTTTGGGCATAATGGTTTTGTCGAGAGTTATCTCAGCAAAACTCGGATTGACTATTGACGCAATCACATGGATTATGGGATAGTGCTCACTAGGATATGGTGTTCACGACGAGAAACATCATTCAATAAGAAAGGGATTCAAAAATTTATTGTGTATGGGTATATTATGTATATATTCTTCCCTAGATGTTGGATGGTGGTGCCCATCTGAGCTTCGCCTACATTGTTATTACTTATTTGTGCGTTAGAAGAGGGCCCGAATGGTTTATTTGTTCCACAAATGCCTTATAATTTTTGTTCGTTATTCTTGGGCGGTGGAAATGCCCTAGTGTGTATTTCCATAGTGAATTTGATAATGATAATGATTTTGATTTAAGGCGTGGGAATATTTTTTGGAGGTGATTTTCGAATTCAGAGTACTTATATGGGTTAGATGCTAGTGGTGGCATAATTTATAGGATGCTTATGTGGGATGGTTAGTCTATGATAGTTTTATCTTAGTATGAAAGGATATAAGTGATGAGAAACATTTATATTGTAATGTTTTGGTCATTTTGATAATTTTATGTCTAGTGACGGGCTCAGTTATAAGAAGTTGTGTACGTATAGTGTTAACATAGTGATGTTGTTAAGGAAACTGAAGATAGTAGACCCATATTGGAATGGTTAGATGTTCAAAGGTTTCAGAGTGGTTAAGCAGACTATTGGATTTAAGGATCGGCAGAGGGTGTCCTATCGGATGTCTGAGAAAATCATGATATTTTTAGCGTTATTGGATCAATTAACTTAAGGGATTTGGTATTAGTCTTGAAAGGAGTGAGCCTTTTATTAGAATTGTCATAAGTTGAGATTTGTGTGGTTAGTTCATTGTTTCGTGTGTGATCTCGTGCTAACGAATCTCGATAACCGACTCCACTAGGAAATAGTGTATCGAAAGGGTTCCTTGTTTGAATTTCACTTTCAAGACATCCTACGCACAAATCTTAGCAAGTATCGGGGGTTGAGAGACATTTGGGCTCTAGGTGGTTTTGGTTAATATGTTAGAATTTACTTGTGTGGAGATATAATGCATCAAGCGGTGAGATAGTATATGATTTAAGGCCAGCAAGTCCAAGGAGTGCAGCGTCGACATCATTTAGGACTTAGGAACATTTGCACCACTAGTGGAATGGGTGGGGCAATCTCAAGAAGAGTTAAGTCGTGACTAGTTGGATATTTAAGTATACCTTTACTCTATAATTATGCATTGCATGTGTGGTTATTTTTGGATGTATATATATTATTCATATGTGATGTTTGTGTGTGTGTACACATGGTATAGGGTGTATGGGTTCTCCAGCCATGGCACACTTTGGTAGGCGTATGTGGCCTTTTTTTGGTTATCCCGTGGGATACAGATACAGTCTAATTGTGTATAATACTAAGACACTTGTTCATATTACATTTTGATGTTATGATTTAGCGAATTCCGTGGACCATATTCCTTTATTGAGGGGATAATGTAATATCCCGTATTTTCATGGACTATATTTATTATTTATTATGTGAGAAATAAATTAATAAATAAAACTAATTATTAGTTGTGCGGTTTACTAATAATAAATTAGCATAATTTAGATAATAATTAAATTTTACATTCAGTATGATTTTTGTAATGTGTGTTATGAATAACAAATTAGTGATATTAAATATATGCTTGTGCACTATGTGTACTCATAGAATGATTTAGTGAATAATTTATTGACAGCATGAGTTATTAACGTGTATTGTGGGCAGTGTCCTTTAGACTGGACTCTAGGGTAACACGGATGTTAGTTTATATGTTTTTACCGCTTTAAATTTGGCCCGGGGTAGGTGTACCTTTAGAATGAGTTTTCGATCATTCCGGGTAGCATTTTGGTCCAACTTAGGGGGGCCCAAATAGGAATCTATTATAGGTGCGAGAATTTAAGGTTTTAAATAGGATGAAGAGTTGATTGTCCTTATTTACAAGGTAAAAGAAAACCCTAGAAGCCATAGGTCTTTAGGAGAATGAGAGAACAGTCGAAGGAGGATAAACAACAAGGATTCAAGCCTGCGATTGTGTGTTCTTCGATGTTCAGGCAAGAATATCTTGCAACCCTTATTATAAATGCATAAGTTATTAAGAATATGTGTTTTCCCTTTTTCAAATTTGAGTTTTGAATCATGTTTAGGATTAGATTAATTTAGTTTGATTATATGAAAGATTTGGGTCAAAGTATGTCAGGATCTTCCCCGCATTGAATACTTGTACCTTGATGATTAAAAGATTAAATTGATGAATTAAATTATGTAGATATAAAATATAATTGATGTATTCAAATGAAACATCATTATTATGAATTATTCCCATGTTAATATGACTTTTAAGGATGAACAGAGCCTATGATAACTGAACAATGAGTTAAGTTGAAAAGTTTGAATCTTTAAGTTTTAGTCTTGGATTTGATCTTATTGAACCCGTATGATTATGTAAAAAAGTTTAAAAACATGTTCCCCGCACGTTTAAAAATGTTTAGAAATGATTTGGAGCTTTGGAAACCATTAATAGAAGTCTGGGGAAGGAAACCTTCGATTTTAGGCAAATTATGGGCCTTCTGTAAGGTGCGAATCGATTCGGCCATGGGGAGAATAGATTCGCATCCTAGGTCGGATTGAGGTCGGGTTGGAGAATGGAACATGCATCTATCTTAAGTTTATTTGAGTATATGAGAGATTATCCATATGAGAGATGGATGAAAAAATTCAAAAGTTAGGTTTATTAGCGTATAAACCAAAAGACAAATCATCTAACTTTAATTAAGGTAGAATACTGGTAGATATTTTAATTAATTGTACTATTTGACATTGTTGATTAGATTTGATTGGGTAGATGTGCAAGAGAGCGATATCCTATGGTCGTTGTAATTCCCCGTAATTTTATTGATTTTATTTAAGGGATTAACTGAATTAAATGAGAATCAATTGGGAATTAATCCAGGTATAAATACTAGCGAGATGTGAGTTGGTATTTGATTATGATGTTAAAATTTAATATTTCTGAGTATGTATGGTAATACATGAGTATTGAAAATATTAAAGTTGTTGCGAGACTGAAATACGACAATTCAAAATTTTAGTTGGGACGCGCATGTCAGTCGCGTCAGGAACGAAATTATTTAAATTAAAAAGTGAATTATATTTTTATCAACCGAATGGTCATTTTGAGTGCGCCAACGTGCTCGGAAGGGTCGAAATAATCAGAAAACACTAGTCGGGGGTTTAGTTTGGGTCCCGGGGCACTTTTAGGCCAAACCGGCAACCTAGAAGGGTATTTTGGTAATTTTAAAAATTAAGGAATTTAGGCCCACGAATTTTAGTGTTAATTAAGATGTTTTAAAAGAACCACTAAAGCCATTATCAACCAAAAAGGGAGAGAGTGGGCTACGGTAGTTTTTGAGAAAAGTTAGAAAGAGAGTAAAGGGTTCCCAAGCCAAACCATCTCCACACCATCAGTTTTGGAAAGGATTTGTGACCGGAAAAGAGGAGAAAATCAACCTTGAACCACCAACAACACATCTGAAGAATGAATCTAAGGAAAGTGTTTTGATTTCGTTATTTTAATTGAATATTTCCTCCATGTGTAGTGTGGAAAACTGTTTATGTCTTGGAAATTTTGATGAAGAATACCCAATGGAATTATTCTGAAATTTGTGGTTTTGGGTTGGAATTTTCATGTATAATGATTATGGACAAATTCAATATACAAAATATAACTTTTGATGACCTGAAATCTGATTAATAAGAAGTCTTTTTAGGAAATTAAATTTTGGGTTCAAGTTCATAGGGTTTGGAATAAGAATTGGGGATTTATGCTTTTGGCATGTTAATTTGTAAGATTTGACCCAAAAGCATGTTAAGGAATGATCTAGGGTGACTAAAAATAGTTTATAAACATTAAAAACGTATTTGGATGGTCTTAGGTTGGATTTAGATAAGAGGAGAAAGAAGGAAAAATGGATTTTGGGATTTCTGGGCGTAGTCTGCCATCTCGTTAGAAGACCTGCCCTGGTTGTTCGAACGACCTCGTTCGAACGAGCTTCTAACGAGATGACAGTATCCCTTCTAATGAGTTGGTAGTTCGTTCGAATCCTTTCATTCGAATGACACTCGTTCGAACGACCTCGTTTGAACGAGACTTCTAACGAGTTGACAGAATGGCCTTTTAGGCCTGATTTTATTTCAAATGTCCCGTAGACTTATTTAATGGAGTAGTAACCTTCCCGTATCGACTAGTGTGTATATTTAGGATATTGGAGTACGTTGAGGAGTAAAACTTAGAATCTTGTAGTAAATCTAATGACCTTTATGAATTAGGAAGCGAGTACCTAATTACAACGTGAGAAGAGTTGACAACTTTAATGTATATAAATCGGGACTTATAAGCATATGACATTAAATGATGATACAAGAACGAGAAGAATACCTTTATTAATATATTGAGATATCTAAGATGTGCGAATTCTTAGTATATGTAGTTATCTACGTATAACATACCTACCATACTTGCTATCATGGGAGGTCGGCGTTCGATCAGGGACATCTAATCTTTGTGTGACTACAGGGGGATTTAGATTGGTACCTCAAGGATATAGGTCAGAGAAGGACTTATTGAGAAGTTAATAAGTCCGCTGATCATGGGAGCATAGGTATGTGCGTGACCCATGTGATGTGAACTATGTTCGCCTCCATTATGTGTGATTATTGTTATTTGAGAACGATTCCTGAGAGATTCGGAATGCATGGTCCTAATGTATGTGATGTACCGGGATTGGATAGCAGAGTATGTGTGCACCATATCTTAGCCTCGGGGTGCTAGTATTGTATACTTATGATGAGAATAATATACTGTAAATTGAAATGCACTGTCATGTATAAATGTGAGTATAATTAATAGCAATGTTTTCGTAAAGATAAAAATGGAAATCCTCTAGTAAGTAGTATTACTAATATGGGAAACCAAGAAGAAATGTAAGACACTCTATTTAAATGAAGATGCCTGAATTAAATTGTGAATAGTATAGCAATGTTAGATTTTATATTAGAATAGTTAAGTATGGGAATAATTAGAATGGGTACGGGTACGATAAGAGTGCACAATTAGTTGAGAGGTGAGGAACTCATGTGAGTGCACACACTATCATGTACTTTATATTCATTGTTTAATGATATTAAACACTTTCTATTTTTAAACTGTTTTCACAATCGGGCTCTGACCCGTTTGCTTTCAAAACTATTTTTGTAAAATCTTTTAGGTGCCCAGCCATAAGGACACCAAGCATAGGAGTTCCATTCAGGTGACGTACTGTAGATACTGTGGAAGTTACAGGACCTTAAAAGTAGATGCCTCCATTTTTTATCTTGACTCTATATTATCAGATTCTCTCATTTGTTGGGCATGTCGCCCTATTTCCTTTTAGAGATACTTCATCTATTCAGTTATTTCATATTTTGGGTTGTAATCAATTTAGTGATGCGGACTTGGTATTTGTTTATTTCAGTACTCGGATTGTTGTGAGGAGTATTCCTCCAGTTTCATTATTATTTTATGGTTATTCTATTGTGACTATGTTGTGGTGGTTATGTTAGCATTTCATAATCTACTTATTGCATGTTAATCGGATTTAATTAAAATTGACAACTCATTTTTAAATATTAGGTGTCTAGTAATTGTTAAAACTTATTTCGACAGTGATGCTATGAACTGAACCAACTTGGCATTTTGTATTAATTTAATAAAAGAGTAGCTACCCGGTATTTAATTAGTCGGGGTGTCACAGTCGTGTGTACGGATTGAGCTTAGAGAGAAACTAGCTAAAGTGTTTTGATGGCTAATTAGGGTTATGAGAAATTATACGATTAATTTAGTAACTAAATGAGGAGATATATTTTTATTTTACTAAATAATGTATCATTATATATAGACATGTAATAATAGTTTGGAGATGTTATAAACTAAGAGTTGAATTTAATAAGGTTAAGAGCTGATAAACATAGGAACGTAATGAATAATCCGGTGTTTTGGAATTAAATGATTTGGGTCACGCTTAAGTGTATGTAGTATCCTACTTGGTAATATATGTATGACATGGTTTTGAAAAACAACAAACCTAATTGAGATAACGATCCAATGTTCATGGCTTTGGATGTTTTGGATATGCTACATCGTATATGTTATCTAGTATTTATATATATTGCGTATATATGAATATATAAATATAAATTATGTTGATTATGTGAACATACCTTGACTCATAGTGAATTTATCGATTGGGGTTCACATTCTACATCGGAACCATGTACCAACTATTGACATATGAGTTACACCACACTATACAATGTGCCAAATATTGAAATATAAGATACACCACACTATAACCCTTGGGTAAACACCCGAATTACAATCCTTAACTAGATGTCCAAAAATGAGAAGAGGATACAACAAAGGTCCTACAACAGCCCACGCATGCTACAGCTCCATATACACAAGAAAGGAAGACTCCATGTTGGCGTCCTTGCGGTGGGACACCTATATGTAATAAAATAAAAGAGAGAGAGAGAGAGGATATAAATGGGTCAGAGCCCGAGGTTTGAAAACATTTTAGCAAGTGAATTAAATTGCATTATATTTATGAATGTATAATTTAATAATATAAATTGGTGCCTCACTCTATGATGAATCAACCATACCCCTCAACTATAGTGCGCACCTAAACATATGCATTTTAATCTTAATCAGGCTACCCAACTCGCCAAGTGATAACTCCACCTCGAGTCTACGCATTTACGCCACTCCCGTATCTAGTTTACCCAAAACAAAATCATTTTTATCTCATCCTAAATGAATATATAACAATTCATTACTTAAGAACTTACACTAGTTATTCTCATAACATATCACACATACTCTTCAAGTCCGTATAATATCAGTCACCCTAATATACAAGATAAATCATTGCTACCTAGTACACTTACATAACACGCATAATATATGTATACTACCCATTCCTCATAGTTTTAACTCAATGGATGCAGTCTCTATAATGCTATCATCTTCCAGGGAATTACTCACATACCATCATGGGTTACCAGTGGTCGGACTCTCACACTGACTTAGTATAAACCAAATCATTAACGTAGGTGAAGCGGTCATAGTTCCTCAAGGAAAATAAGACAAATCATACCCAAGATAAATGTCACACAATAAATAAATGGACGTTATGACCTGGGACAATACGCAACCTTCTCCTCGAGCCAGGGGCCTCACCCACATCATGCAACTTCCCATGATAGCACTAGAGTAGTATATCCAGATAATAGATATATATCATACACACAGGATATATATACACATCATATATACAAGTCATCTCATATCGGAATGTATATATATTTAATAATCTCAGCTACATGTATATACCACACCTTACACTAGCCGATAATCCACATAATTATTCCCAATATACTTTATTATTCAATTGCTCACTTGAACATTGATCATCAATCACACATATGATATAAATAATCACCAATTTAACACCTCCCAAGACACACGACCTCTTTCAACAAGCCCATATGAATACTTCAGAAAATTCCTATCACTAGGAGAATTTACGAAAGAATTCGGCGTAACAAATTCCCAACTATGCCTCTATATTGATACGATGTATCCCCAACCATTATGTCATACCATTATCCCATCTTTTAATTCATAAACATGTTTATAGTATTATTTTAGAGGGTTTCCCAGAACCAAAACCAAATGGAAGGTGTTACAGAAGAGTTAAAAATTTGTCACGATCGAACAGAACCGAACCGATGGTTTTCAAAAAAATGGTCCGCTACACTGAGAGGGCGAACCGAATCGAGGATTTCTAAAAACGAGCTGATCCATAGTTAAACAAACCGATCGAACCGACAGCTAAGTGGAATTTTTCTCTCTTTCTCTCTCTAGGTCAATCATGTGCGTTCTAGGGTTTGCATGGTTGTCATGCCACCATTTATTCAAGCCCCTCCAATTCCTAAACCTCCTGATCCTAATCCTTGGACTAGGTCCTTTGCAAGTGTTGTTGCCAATAATGTTCCTAAAGAACTTAACCTAAAAAACCCCTCCTCATTCAAAGGTGAACCTAGTGTGCTTTTTTCAGAAGAAGATATTATAGCCCTCTCAGAACCTTTCAAGCATTCTATCATTGGGAAGTTTTCCCATGTTAGACCTACACTAGAAGCCATTCCAAAATATTTTTAGACATTCTCATTAAAGGATTCCTTTACCAGCCAACGTCCTATTAGTATATTGGTATATTGGTAAATTCCTATGAGAACGTTTAAATGGACAACCAATTTCAGACCTGATAAAGAATCTCCTATTATTCCAGTTTGGATCAATTTTTTAAACCTTCCTCTACATTTCTTTTCAAAGTCCTCTCTTTATTCCATTACTCAGTTGATTGGTAAGCCTCTCAAAATGGATTCTTTGATAGCTTCTATCACTAGGCCTAGCATTATTAGGGTCTGTATAGAACTAAACCTTCAACAGGAGAGAATTCACTCAGTGTATTAGATGTGGTTCGCAAGGATTCTGGTAACAAGTTATCTATGAAAAGATACCACCCTATTATGAATTTTGTAAGAAACAAGGTCATGATGAAATCAAATGTGTGCTTAAATATCCATCTTAGTCAATGACTATGAAGAATAAAGATAGAAAGGAGATTGCTACAAAGCCCATTTATGTGGAGAAGAAGAAGAAGAAAAAGATTCAAGTAGCTGAAGAAAAAGAAGATCAAGAAAATGTTTATATTTAAGAAAGTATTCAAAAAGGGCCTGAAATGGATCTAATCACTCAGATGAGGCAACCAACAGAAGAACATACTCAATTTAAAATTGTTAATCATGAATTTTCTGATGTAGAAGCTATACATACTATCAATATTTCTCCAAGACGTACTTAAATTCCTGATAAGGAATACTCCAATGAGCCTCTCAAGGAATTCTTATCCGACTCTAAGAAATGCAAGAAGAAGGTTCCAATGGTAGAGGAAGTACAGGTAATTTTAGCTTTATTTGATGAGAAATTGAATTCATACCAGAAGTCTAAAGAGTTAAGGAATAATAAGGAGCATGAAGTTCATAAAAAATACCATTTTTTGGCAATGGAAAAAAAGGCTTCAATACTAAAAGACAAACAATTGTTCCCTTTGATCCTCTATATAAAAGGATCGCTAGATCCAGTGGTAAGGTAAATACTCAAAATTCTCCACCCTGCCTGATAATTAATGATTAATTTCATCTGTTGGAACATAATAGGTGTAGCAAGTAAAGTAACAAATCGTAGAGTTAAGAGGCTTAAGAGATCATAAATCCTTCCAGATATTGCTTTGTTAGAGACAAAAGTTGAATCTAGTAAAATGAACAAATATAAGAGAAAATGGAAATTTACCAACAGTGTTTATAACAGGTCAAATAAAATATGGTTGCTATGGGCTTCTGAAATTGAAGTTATAGTGATCAGAGATGAGGAAAAACTCTTACTATTTAAGGTTCAATGGCGCAGTTATAATAAAACTCAATTCATTGTCATAGTGTATGCTAAATGCATAGCAAAAGACAAAAAAATCCATTGGGATATGTTTGAAGAAATAGCCATTGAGGTCAATTCCCAACCTCTTTTAGTGATTGGGGATTTTAATGTGGTGGAAAATGAAGAAGAAAAGATTGGTGGAAATGCTATTGAATTTAATGTAACTCAAGATTTCAAAGATATGATTGCCTCTTGTGAATTCATTGATTTGGGATTTAATGGTTCTAGATTTACCTGGACCAATAATAGTGTGGCAGGGACTTTCTTTAGTAAATTGGATAGAGGTTTAGTGATCCCTCAATGGTTAACTAAATTTCCTAATCAATCTATTACTCACCTGCACAAACATTGTTCAGATCATAGCCCTTTATTGTTGTCCATTAAAACATCTTTAGATGATTATCCCAAGCCATTCAAATTTCTCCATATATGGACTTTGGATAATTCTATTGATCAGGTGATTAAAGATGGATGGAATTTAAGAGTGTCTGCTACTCCTATGAACTGTTTTGCTCAGAAATTGAAGAATGTCAAGATGAATTTGAGGGAATGGAATGATAATCATGTCAAGAATATTTTTCAAAAAGTTAATGATTTGGAAGATCAGCTGCTTATCAAAGAGGCTAACTTTGAGGCTGACCCTTCAAATACAACTAGAAGAGATTTACAAGAATGTAAGGCTTTACTGAATCAGGCCCTCAGTATGGAAGAAAGCTATTGGGATCAAAAGTGCAAGTTAAAATGGCTTAAGGATGGGGACTCCAACTCTAAAATGTTTCATACAGCGGTTAAGGTTAAGAGGAATCTTTTAGTCATTAATAAAATCAAAAATCAGGAGGGGCAGATAGAAGATGCCAAAGAAGGAATTCATCAACCATTTTTCTAAGCTTTGGAAAGATGATTACCTAAACATTAATGATGAATACTTAAACCTTATCCCTCAGTCTATAAAAGATGAAGAAAATGGTAGACTCGTTGTTATTCTAAAAGAAAAAGAAATTTACAAGGCAGTCAAAAGCCTCAATGATGATAGTGCTCCTGGGCTCGATGGATTTGGAAGTTTGTTTTAGTCTAAATATTGGGGGATTATTAAGGAAGACTTTATGAAAGAAGTGAAAAGTTTTTTTAATGGTGCCAACATGTCCAGAAGTTGGTCTAGTACTAACATCATGCTTATTCCTAAGGTATGTACCCCTAGCCTTTGTTCCAAATTTAGGTCAATTAGCTTGTGCAACTTTTCCCGCAAAGTTATTTCAAAAATCATTTGTGATAGCCTTGGTCCTATTCTCCCCTCAATTATTTCCCCAAATCAAAGTGGATTTGTCAAAGATAGATGTATTCAAGATAACATTCTCTTGGCTCAAGAAATTATCCAATCCATAGGGAAAAACGTTCATAGAGGTAATATTATATTCAAGCTACATATGGAGAAAGCATATGACAGAGTCAATGGGCCTTTTTTGTGCTCCACCTTGAGAAAAATTGGGTTTTGTGAGGTGTTCATAGATTTGATTTGGAGATTGATAGATTATAATTGGTTCTCCATTATAGTGAATGGTCAAAATACAGGATTTTTCACATCAATGAGAGGTCTTAGACAAGGAGACCATCTGGCTCCCAGTCTTTTTATTATTGCCACACAGGTCCTAAGCAAAAAATTGAACCTTTTGTTTGAAAAGAATAAGCCTATCAACTTCTCTCATCCTCTTAGATGTATGCTGATCAGTCACTTGGGATTTGCAGATGACCTCATTATTTTTAGTAATGCAGGTAAAAGATCCCTCAAAAACCTTTTTAAGGTGGTCTCAGAATTTCAAAAAGCATCTGGGCAGATTGTATACTTGGAGAAAAGTTCTTTCTACATGTCTAAGAATACTAAGAACAGTAGAATTATAGATATAGAAAAGACAACTGGTCTTCACCATAAGCCATTTCCTATTAAATACTTGGGATGCCCCCTTAGCCCTGGAAGATAGAAAATTGAGCACTATATTGATATCATTAACAATGTGAGAAATAGGATTTTCAGTTGGTCTTCTAAGCTCATTTCTCAATGAGGGAGACTTATTCTTATCAAACATGTTTTATCCACTACTCCCCTCCACTTTCTTGCAGTCATTTCTCCCCCTAAAGCTATGATAAACAAGATCAAATCTTTGCTTTGTAAATTTTGGTGGGGTGAGTTTTCTTTTGATAAGAAACATCGGTGGAAAAAATGGAACAATGTTTATTTTCCCATTGAAGAAGGAGGTCTCAGTATCATAAATATGGAAGATATTATAAAAGCCTCAAGCCTTAAGCTTTATTGGAAGTGGAAATTTGATAATGATTATGGGGTAAATTCATGAGAAACAAATTTGGAGATATCCCATCTAGTTCCAAAGGGTCCAAAGCATTCAAGAGAATTATATCTGTCAAAGAAACAGCTTCTGAGCTTATAAATGAAGATATACAGATATGGCTGCCATCAAACTCAGGGGACTTCAACCTTAAGTCAGCTTATAACTGTATCAGGCAGTCTAGACCATCGTCTCAAAGATAGAAATTTATTTGGTCTAATAACTATCAAAAAAAAAATTCCATATTTATTTGGAAAGTCATGCACAAAGTCATTCCTACTGATGATATTATCCAATCCATTAGTATTAGACTTATTTCCGGATGTAGGAACTGTGAAGAGGATGTTGAAACAAAAGAAAACCTATTGTGTAAATGTCTCATAGCTTAATAAGTTGGGATTTTTTTGGGGCCTAGACTTGGTATCAAGATGAAATGGTCCCTTGTAGATCTCTTCTTATGTAGTGGTGGTTGAACATGCCAAATGGAGATCATCAATCATTCATTTTTTCCAATCTCCCAAAACTAATCATGTGGGAAATCTGGAAGGATAGAAATCAAAAACACTTTGAGAACTCTCATGTGTTATCTAGATCCATCATTGATAATGTTATATCTGCCTTAACTGATTTGGGATCATTCCATGTGTTTAAAGATAGATGTAAAGCAGATGACAGCTATGTTATATCTTGGTTACAGATTAGAATCCAACATGCTCAATTGAAACTCATAAAATGCGTTTGGTCTAAACAGTAGAAGGCTTTTTTAAGCTCATTGTTGATGGTGCATCCCAGGGCAACCCGGGTCCAAGTGGTATAGGTGTGTCTTAAGAGACTTTAAATGACAATTTGTAGGTGGTTTTAGCAAATTCTTGGGTGTTAATACCTCATTATTTACTGCAGCCAATCCTATTTTGGAGGGTATTAATTTGTGCAGGAATCTCAAGATTAATTTGGATCTTGTTTTGGTGGATTCAGATTCTAAAATATTGGTTGACTTGATTGTCAACAAAAATAAACCTCCATGGACTATTCAGGACATCTTGGATAACATTCTTTCAGATCAATCTCTCAAGATATCTCATTGTTGGAGAGAACTTAATTATGTAGCTGATTCATTGGCTTCGATGGCTGCCTCTACTCAAAACATTATTAATTATAGGTCATTTTCATCTCTCCCAGGTATGATAAGGGGCTTTCTTCAAACAGACATAATAGGTATCCCTCATTTTAGAAAAATATCTGTGTAATGGGGTTCCTAATAAAATCCCAAATTTTCTTTCCATCAATTATTTTTTTATTTGTAAAGGGGATATTTATAAATCCCCTCATTTATTGTTTTTAAGCTAGAGCAATGGGCTCAACCTCTAGTTTTCTTTATATGCGAGCTATTGCCTTATTTTTAGGCTTGATTGAATAATATCTTTGACCGTTTCGTCCCTCTTCCCCAAAAAAAAACTGATCGGAGGTCCGCAACTAAACCGATCCGGCCAGTTAAGATTTTGTTCCTACGACATTTTTCTTACATCTCAGAAACCCATTTCTACCTAATTTTAACATCATAGATTAACCTAAATATGATCATAACCATTTTCACCCCATCAAAGCCCTACATACACATCAAATGCTAGATTTCAACACCAAATATAGTGTTTATCTTATATACTCCACATCACCATAATTTATCCACAAATTACGAAATAAATCACACACAAAAGCTTTTAGCAAGTTTAATCACTTGCCTCAAATTCGTAGTCTGAATCTTGTTCAATGTTGCGGACTTTACCAAAGAATCTCAAGCTTTCTCTTACTTTCTCTAGGGTTTTCTTTAGTGGTTTTACTTCTTTCTCAAATTGAGATTTCATTACATTCTCATATGATTAATAACCCTTATCTTAATTACTCCCATCTTTAAACGATAATGCACACTTAAAATGACTCGTATACCCCAATTCGAGTTAAGCTACCCAAAAAGACTCCGGAATCCAAATAAAAACCTCAGGAAGTCATTTTGACTTTCTCGGACCTTCCGAGATCAACCGTACACTCCAAATTACCATCTGAGGCTCTGAATTAAAACCTTCTCTGGCCTTATATAATTCAAGCACATATATATTCTGGTTGAGGAATAACCAATACTCGCCGCTAATACTCGCATATGATGTAATATCATGCAACATGATTATATTTACCTTATAACACTAGTAAATATAAAATTCGCATAAATATTAACTATTCTACCCAAATCAATATTTATGTTAAATTTTCATTTTAATTCTCAATTACATTAAATCACATGGACACCAGGTAATTTAATGTAAAAATAAATACACGAAAGTAAGGGGTATTACATACTCCCCCCCTTACAGAGGAATTTTGTCCTCGAAATTCAGGTGCACCTTATTAAAAGAGGTAAGGATACTTGGCTCACATAACGTCCTCTCGTTCCCATGTTGACTCATCGGCTCTATGGTTCCCCCATTGGACTTTAACTAAAGGCACTACCATCAATCATAGCATACGCTCACTACGGTCTAAAATGGCAACCGGTTGTTGTTCATACGAGATATCAGGTGGCAATTCAATATCCTCCAACGGGATATGCCAATGAGCCCTCTCATTTCTTCAATACTTCTTCAAGGACGAAATGTGAAACACATCATGGATTCTTTACAAATGCTCTGGCAAAGCAAGTCTGTAGGCTACAAGACCAATTCTCTTAATAATTGGGAAAGGCCCTACATACCTCGACACAAGTTTGCCTTCCTTCCCAAATCTCATTACACCTTTCATCGGGGATACCTTTAGAAACATTTGGCCACCCACTTCTAAACCAGGTGTCTACGATCCGCATCGGCATAAATTTTCTACTAGTTTTCACAATGTGTATGCGGCTTCTAACCAGCTTAAAGTTTGCCAAAGTGTATTGGATCACCTCCGATTCAAGAAGTTTATTATCACTGATTTCCAACCAATATGAGGCTGAACGACACGGTCGACCATACAATGCCTCATAAGGCACCATCCGTATGGTAAATTGGTAATAATTACTATAAACAAATTCTACCAATGGTAGTTATTGTTCCCAACTTCCCCCAAAATCCAATATACACATTCGGAGGATATCTTCCAACATCTAACTTACTCGCTCAGTTTTTCGATCGGTTTGGGGATGGTATGAATTTCTCAACCGCAATTCAGTTCCCATTGCTTCCTGGAAACTCTGCCAAAAATGGGAGACAAAGATTTTATCTCGGTCAGACACAATATTGATTGGCACTCCATGCAATCGTACAAACTTTGTAATAAAGAACTGGGCATAATACGCCATTATGAAATCCGTTCTCATAGGTAAAAAGGGTGCGACTTAGTCAAGCGATCCACTATAACCCAAATTGATTCATGACTACGCTGCGACATATGTAATCCTATGATAAAATCCATGCATATGCCTTCCCATTTCCAAACTTGAATCTCCAACGGCTACAACATTTCGGAAGGTCGTTGGTGGTCCACTTTCACTATCTGACAACTGGTGCATTGGGAGACAAACTCAGTTATGTCCCTTTTCATACCTGCCCACCACTATTATTGACGCATGTCTTGATACATCTTATCTCCACCTGGATGGATCGTAAATTTCAACCCGTGAGACTCTGACATAATAGCATGCCTCAAATCCCTATCATTCGGGACTACCAATCTCCCGTTGAAATGTAATCCACCCTCTGAATTGATAGAGTAGGATTCCTCTCCCTCCATTAACAATTTTTGCACCCTGTCTTGGCAATCCTTATCTTTAGGTTGACCTTTCATTACCCATATCACCATCTTGAGTGTGACTGACAACACTACCATACATACTCTAGCCACTGTATCATGCTGGCTAAGTTCCTTCCATTTGGATTTCCATTCTTCTGATAATGGCATAGTGGGTCGATGACTCAATGTGTCAGCAACTACATTAGCTTTCCCCGAATGGTATTGGATATCAAATTGATAATCCTTTACAAATTTCAACCACCTACGCTGCCTCATAATTAAATATTTAGGGGTGAACAAATATTACAGCGACTTGTGATCTGTGAAAAAACTAAATTTCTTCCCCATGAGATAATGACTCCATATTCTTAATGCAAAGACAACAGCATTCAACTCCAGGTCATGTTTAGGATGATTCCTTTCATGGGGTTTGAGCTTACGGGATGCATAACAAATAACCCTTTCCTCTTATTGAAATACACCACCTAATCCCTGAAGAGATGCATTTGTAAAGACTAAATACTCCACTCCCACTTTAGGCAACGCGAGAACAAATGTCGATGTCACTCTGTCATTTCGATCATCAAATGTTAATTGATAGGAATCATCCCACACAAACTGTGCCCCCTTCTGGATCAAATTCATCAAAGGGTCGGCAACCTTCGAAAAGACCTTAATAAAATGATGATAATAAACTTCCAAACCTAAGATATTACGGATCTCCATCAGTGTCGTGGGTTGACCCCACTCCCTCACCACTGCCACTTTACTTGGGTCCACGAAAATATCTTTCTCTTACACTATGTGACCCAAAAACTGAACTTCCCGCAACCAAAACCCATATTTCTCGAACTTGGCATATAGTTGATGGTATCGTAATGTCTGCAGAACCAACCACAAATGCTCTTCATGCTCGCCCTCTGTTTAAGAGTAGATAAGGCTACCATCAACGAACACAATCACAAACTTGTACAATAAATCCCAAAAGACCCCGTTCATTAGATCAATGAACAATGCAGGGGCATTGGTTAACCCAAATGGCATACCCAAAAACTCACAGGATCCGTAATGGGTAAAAAATGCGGCCTTAGAGACATCATGCTCTCTAATACGAAGTTGGTGATACCCGTATGTAAATTTATTTTTTGAGAAGTAAGCGGCCCCTCTCAATTTATCAAATAAATCGTTGATTCGAGGTAACGGGTACTTATTTTGGATCATCACCTTATTCAATTCTCGATAATCTACACACAATTGTAGAGAATTGTCCCTCTTCATCACAAACAACACAGGGGCTACCCATGGTGACCTAATCTTAAGAGTAAAACCTTGTCCCAAAAGCTGTTGGATTTGGTCACGTAACTCCTTCATTTCCAAAGGAGCCATATGGTAAGGTGCTTGCGGAATCGACCTAGCTTGAGGCACTAGATCAATGACAAACTCGATCTCACGACTCAAAGGTAAACCTATAATTTCTTAAAAATCATCAGCAAACTCCCTGACCATCGAAATCGAATCTAAGGAAACAACCACTTCCTGCAAGGTCTCCTCCTCGATATAATATAAATGGGCACTCGAGCCTCCCTCCAGAAGAGGCATGGAAACTAAAAATATTTCTTGGTCTGGAATGGAAAATATAATGGACTTCCCAAAGTATTCCACCATATCCTGGTATCGTTCCAACTAGTCTATACCCAGAATAATGTCATACCCAACCATATCTAGCACAAGTAAATTAGCAACTAAACACAATCTTCTAACATCTATCTCCACTCCTCTACAAATGGATTGAATAAGCTCCCCATTACCAAAAGTAGAATTTACGCACATCAAAAGACGATTAGTAGACTCTAATAACCCTATCGCTCGTGCAAAATGAACGCATATAAATGAATGGGATGCTCTAGTATCAAATAACACCCGACCCATACGCTCATGGATAGGGGACATACCCTCAACTACTGGTGGAGGTTGTTTCCTCTTTGGTAATGCCGCATTATGGACATTATAAACTCGTTTGTATTGCAGTTGTCCCTACTAAGGATAAATAACTAAAATAGGTGTTGGAGGTGGTAAAGGCAACTGCTGATCTGCTGAGCTCCCGATGCTTGTACTGTATTCTGTTATGGGCACTTTGACTTCTTATGACCCACTTCCCCCCATGTATAGCACTAACCAATAAAATTATCCTATCTCTGGTCCTGCTACCTAAATCTAGGTTGTCCTTGAAGCTGGCCCTGACGATCTCGGCCCGATTGGCCTCCCCCTATTGTTCCCTTTGCCTGAACATTTTGTTATCTCTACTACTGGGCCCCTTGAAATTTTTTTCTAAAACCACCACAACCAAATTTGAAGCCTCTTGAAGTCTATCTCTTTGTTTAATACCCTTAATGGAGATCCTATTCATTCTGCCTATTTCCCCGTGGCTGAGCCAATTATGCCCCATTAGCACCATCTACTCCCAACTTACTCGATAAGCTCGAGTCCATAAATTTCTTACTCCCTTTCAAATGCAGACAGTGATCCTGAAACTATAACAATGTAAAATTCATTACATTTGCAAATGTTAACAAAGTCGGGCTCCCCAATAGATGTTGACGAATTCTCCAATTCAAACCTCCCATAAACATCAAAATCCTTGTCTCCTCAATATTTACCTCATCCGACACAAAATTAGCCATGTGGTTAAATTCTTCTTCATACTCATCCATTGTTCGTTCTCCTTAAGTTACATCCAACAATCTCCTTGTTATCTCGATCTGAACTATAGGAGGAAAACACTTACGATCAAAACGTACCCAAAATTCTGTTATGGGCATGGTATCTCTCTACTCAGAGGTAGTAACCGACTCCCACCAATGGAGATCCACACCCACTAGTTTAAAGGTGGTGAGTATTTTCTTTTGAACCTCACTGCATTCAACTATTCGAAGATGGATTTGAATATCCTTATTCCATTGACTTGCAACAATCACATCAGCTTCCCCCTGGAATTTCGGAGGATGTCCCTTCTGAAAAGTTTCCCATACTCTCTCCCACATGGATGGCTCTGTATGGGTTTGAGCAATCGAAGTTGCAGGCTGTTGTTGAGCCTGAGGAAGTTCTTGTGCGATCGCGATCATGGCAGCATTAACTGCTTGTGCCATAATATTGGCAACTTCTACTGTGGTCATAGTCCTCTGAGGCAAATGGGGTTTCACATTCTCAGCCCCTCTATTTGACCTAGTTGGGAAACCTCATTTTGATGACATTTGAAACAAGGACAAACTGTATTAGTTCATAGTTCAAGCAATTAGTCATAGAAGAAGATCGTCAATAGGTAATGAACACAACAATCATAATAATTGGGATCGATTTTAAAAACCCTATGGTAGAAGGTAGAAAATCCGCACAGTTCCTATGATTTTAAAAACCCTATGTTTTATCTTAATCATAACGGGTGACCAGCCTTATAATAAGATAAAACAGGAGTCTCAAAATGAATCATTCTTAGCATGAACTGCCTAATAGATTCAAAAGTAACTAACCAACCAATATTAGAATAAGCGGATGCCAATTTTTTTTTCCAGAACATATAGAACAATCAGACCATACACAACAACAGAAAGTGACCATTTATATACAACACATCCAACAAAAGAATATACCCGAATAAGTTATCGGGCAACAGACTATACAATGTGCTAAATCTTGAAATATAAGATATACCACACTATTACCCTTTGGTAAACTCCCGAATTACAATTTTGTATCCTTAACTACATATCCAAAAATGAGAAGCGGCTATAACAAAGGTCATGCAATAGTCCGTACATGCTACATCTCCATATATACAAGAAAGGAAGACTCAACATTAGCGTCCTGGAGGGGGTACATCTATATATAATAAAATAAAAGCAAGAGAGAGGATATAAATGGGTCAGAGCCCGAGGTTTGAAAATAGTTTAGCAAGAGAATTAAAATGAATAATAATTATAAATGCACAATTTCATAATATAAAGTGGTGTCGCACTCTCTGGAGAACCAACCTTACCCCTCAACAATAGCACGCACCTAAATGTATGCATTTTCATCTTAATCAAGCTATTCAACTCGTCTAGGGATAACTCCACCTCAAGTCTACGCATTTACCCCACTCGCGTATCAAGTTTACCCAAAATGTAATCATTTTTTTATCTCATCCTAAAATAATATCTATCAATTCATTACTTAATAACTTTCACTAGTTATTTTCATAACATATCACACATAATCTTCAAGTCCGTATAATATCAGTCTCACTATTATATGAGATAAATCATCGCTACCAAGTACACATATATAACACACATAATATATGTATACTAATCATCCCTCAAAGTTTTAATTCAATGGATGCAGTCTCTACAATGCTATCATCTTCTAGGCAATCACTCACATACCATCCTGGGTTAGCAGCGGTCGGACTCTCACACGGACTTAGTATAAACCAAATCATGAATGTAGGTGAATAGTTCATAGTTTCTCACCGGAAATAAGATGAATCATGCCCAAGACATCTTACCCCTTACAAATGTCACACAATAAATAAATGGACGCTTCGAGCCAGGCCTTCACCCACATCGTGTAACTTTCCATGATAGCACTAGAGGGGTATGTCCACACAATAGGTATATATCATACACATATGATACATATACACATCATATATATAAGAAATTTCATATCCGAATGTATATATATTTAATAATCTCGGCTACATGTATATACCACACCTTACACTAGCCGATAATCCACAAAATTATTCCCAATATACTTTATTATTTAATCACTCACTTGAAAATTGATCATCAATCACACATATGATAAAAATAATCACCAATTTAACACCTCGTAAGACATACGACCTCTCTCAACTAGCCTATATCCATACTTAAGAAAATTCCTATCACTAGGAGAATTTACGATAGAATTTGGCATAACAAATTCCTGACTATGCCTCCATATTTGACCCGATGTATCCCCAACCATCATGTCATAACATTATCCCACCTTTTAACTCATAGAAGTTTTTATTGTATTATTTTAGAGGGTTTCCAAGAACCGAACCCAAATGGAAAGAGTTATAGAAGAGTTAAAAATCTGTCACGACCAAACCGAACCGATGGTTTCAAAAAAACGAACCGGTCCGCTACATTGAGAGGGCAAACCAAATCGGGGACTTCTAAAAATGAACTGGTCTACTGTTAAATGAACCAATCCGAGTTCCACAACCAGACCGATCCAGCCTATTCGTATTTTGTTCCTACGAGATTTTTCCTTCATCTTGAAAACCCATTTCTACCTAATTTTAACATCATAGATTAACCTAAATATGATCCCAACTATTTTTACACCATCAAACCCCTACATACACATCAAATGCTAGATTTCAACACCAATTCTAAGGTTTATCATATATACTTCACATCACCACAATTTATCCACAAATTTTGAAATAAATCACACATAAGCATTTAGCAAGTTTAATCACTTGCCTCAAATTCGTAGAGTCTGGATTTTCTTCAAAGTTGCCAATTTTACTAAAGAATCTCAAGCTTTATCTTCCTTTATCTAGGGTTTTCTTTAGTGGGTTTACTTATTTCTCAAATTGAGATTGTCTTACATTCTCAAGATCCTAATAACCCTTATCGTAATTACTCCCATCTTTAAATGATAATACACACTTAAAATGACTCGTATACCCCAATTCGAGTTATACTATCCAAAAAGACCCCGAAACCCAAATAAAACCCCGGAGTACTCATTTTAACTCTCTCGGTCCTTCCAAGATCAACCGTACACTCCAAATTATCATCCAATACTCCGAATTAAAATATTCTCCAACCTCATATAATTCACACACACATATATTCTGGTTGAGAAACAACCAATACATGCCCCTAATTCTCACATATGACGTAATAGCATGCAACATGATTATATTTACCTTATCACACTAGTAAATATACAATTTGCATAAATATTAACTATTCTACCCAAATCAATATTTATGTTAAATTTTTGTTTTAATTCTCAATTATATTAAATCACACATGCACCAGGTAATTTAATATAAAAATAAATACACGAAAGTGAGGGGTATTACATTTTCCATGTGAGTGAAATTATGGGGGTTGGTACTTGGGTTGTATTATTATACCTGTGGTTAGTTACGTCTCTTTTGTAGGATATATCATTTTTATGTATCCTTTAAGGTAGTTTAGAGCAGAATACGTTTAATTACAAAGATATTGAAATAGATAGATAATTACTTTAATGAGACTGGTAATATTATAATGAAAATATATGTGTGAGCATTGGGGTGAAATCCTATTTAGGTGATTAGTAGTGTTCCATATTAGTTGTTCATTATGTGATAGTACTTAATTGTCTAGATATAGAGACTTCTATCATTTACTATGCCTTGTATTGGAACATACGTGTAATACTTGCACGTAGATGAGAGACGAGGTATTCATTCCATGTGAGTGTTGATGGGTTACATATTTATTATAAATTATTCTACGATTTATATTGGAGATATTTTTGCAATATTAGGGCGCTAAACCTAATTTATAAATCCCCCCCCCCCCCCAACCCCGCGCGGACACACACACATAAGAATTATTATTATATATAAAGGTTAATAGGGATGAGCGGTCATACTTGCTGTTGGGGCGATCCATCTTGGTATCCATAGAAATGGGGAAGCTTGTTCATTGTAGGTGTTCATATCTATTCAAAACTTGTATTCAGGGGAGGTTTTGGTTGTACTCTATTTTATTCAGTTGAACAAAATTAATAAGAGATTTTATATAATGGATTCATTCATTAGACTTTAGTCATATTAGTTCATTTATCCTTCCTTTTATCATTTGTTGAGTTTTATTGTGGGTGGTTTTTATTTATTGTAGTTTTTGGTTTATTTTGATACTGAGAATTATATAAAAAAAATCGTGCTCCTAGTATTTTTTTTCAGGCTTGGTCAATAGGGCGTGGAAAATCGGGTTGTTACATCTTCCAAGTTTGAGTTTAAGGTGTTTTATGACCTACTATATGAGGCAATTATAACGCATAATTTGCCTTTTTAAATTTGTCAATTATCAGGGTATTAAGGTTGTTTATAAATGTATTTTAGAGGACATTAAGCTTCCCTTTAGTGTAACAACCCCTAATTTATCACATAAAGGCTGGCCAGGCTCGATACGCCGAAGATAGGGTTTGAATGTCAATTAATACCATTCTTATCACCGACGTTAATATAAATAATTATTTTTCTAGAAAGTCCGCATTCGAAATGTCAGGAATAAATCCATAATAATCAAATAAATCCAAACCACTATAAACAAAATAATAAATCCAACCAATGTAAAAAAATCTTAATCAACATAAAGTAAGAGAGCCTCGGGCTTATACCTTTACAATTGTTTCAAATAAATACGACAAGAAAAGCACCTAAGATAGAATTGACTGATTTAAAAATTGAAGAGCAAGTGAGACAGCTATAGCACAATCCAACTATTCCTGTCTAGGAGCACTTGGTGGAAAACATTTAAATTTGGGTCAAAGCCCGACGTGTGGAAGAATTAAGTTACTTAATTTATGATGAAATAATATAGTCGATGAAAAATAAATATTCCCCCTTCGTCACTCAGATTCATTTAACACCTCACCCCTCCTCTAAGTGTGATATTATTCGCATCTCAATACATCCCAAGTAATGATTATGAAATTGTCTCAAATTTATAAAAGATGGATATATCGATAATTAAATCTTTAAATGCAACAACTACATTTAATTGCCAACACCCATTTATCCCATTCTCATAAGTTTCACATATGAGGCATAAACATCTATTACGTATTATAGAGTCAAAATATAAATATTGTCAACATTCTTAGACATTTAAATTTATTTCATTTAAGTCCAGGTAATTATTAATATATATCCTTTCATATATTTGACAAATAAAGACATCTACCATTGGTGTTTAATTCTTACTCTATTGGAAAGTCTAGAGGAATCTCTTATCCTAAGCTGACATCACAAAACACACATAAATTGGGGGCAGTCCCTACGCAGGATACTTGTTCACAGCCCATACATAGCGGTGACATAAGCTAGGTCAGCGAAAACACCCACCTCTCGTAGATGGCGCCTCCACGTAGTCCTATAAGTCCTACACAACATAAAGCCCACCTATGTCGACGTGTGGTACCTAGTCCAAACACACGAACCCCTGTGCTGATAGGACAATCCACAAATATTGGTATGTGCGTGCAAATACATATTATTAGGCCATATAATATGTATAGGTAATTACTCCATAATTACCATAAAAAGCCCAACTAATGTACACAATAATTTTATTTGTTAATAATTTACCATCTAATAAATTATTAATTCCATTCCCTAAACTAATTACTTAACCAACTAGTTAATTATAATTATTACCAATTAATTGTGAGAATATCATTACTTAACCAACTAGTTATAGTTTCCCCCTTTAATTTCTCTTTTACTCCTGCACAGTAACCAAACCAATTTTAGTAACTGAACCAAATTTCAATATGCCAAATCAATCCCAATCCCAAGCGTACCAGGAATGAAGAGTCAAAAAACCCCATCACGTCACTCGAACAATAGTGGGGCTCATTTGCTCGACATGACATATCGCGCAAATGACATGCGACATCGTTTGAGCGACCCCCTTATCTTTTTCCCCATATTGTTCTTCCTTAGTTCATAACTTACAACCCAGAAACCTTTATACGAACCCAGTAGCAGCAATACAACAACCCAGAACTAACATATATACAAACCCGGAATCCATGAATTCAAGTACAACCATTTTAATCGTTTTTCATGGAATCTACATTAAATTTCAGTCCATAAATTAACGAAGACATCCTCTACATCAATTAGTCAAATATTCCAAATTTAACTATCAAAACCCTATGGATTCTACCCCCAATTTTCAGATTCACAATACCTAAATTGCTGGGATAATTTTTACATTAAATTCAGTCCTCTACGCGCATTGTTTATCATCAAGTCAATCATAGTCAAAACTAAATCCCATTAATTTAAGGGAAAATTATTATTCATCAAGAAGTATATCGAGAACATAAATTAAGAAAGAGAATTCCTACCTTAATGATTCATAGAAGAGAGTCCCTTGAAATCCCCTTGATTTTTTCTTGGTTCCTTGCCCTTTTTCCTCTCTTTTGGCCCTTCTCCTTTCCTCTCCCGTTAACTGTTGTTTTTGGTCTTTCTAAAATGATAGTGAGGGATTGGTTTACCCCCACTTAATAACAAATACATGACTAATCCCGAGTTGGGCCTAAAACCTAAATTTTGGACCCCCAAACGGACCCGAATCCACAATCCAATTAGCCCAAAAGTTCCCCAACTAATATACTATTAACCTGAGACTATTTTTGAAGGCCTAAATCGTCTAAATGAGTTCATATGTGTCCCGAACTATGTCCCGAATTATTTATGTCAATAATAGGTACTTTTAATTTTTGTCGCACATTAATTATTTATTTTTTGTACGATACATGCAATTGCTACTTTCATATGCATAAAATCAATCATACACAACATATAACTAAATAACAAATTTCGACTGTGAAATTATTAAATTAAAAATATTTAATTAAGTTTAATTTCGAAAACTATTTATTTATTACAAAATATTATTTTATTATTTATTTTAGAATAAAATTGGGAGGTATTACATTCTTCTCTCTAATAACGGGATTTTGTCCTCGAAATCAAGAAAAGTGCGTACCTACCTAGAAGAGTTCGGGATACTTTGTGTGCATGTCGTCCTCCCTCTCCTAAGTCAACTCATCCTCTTGATGGTTCCCCTGCTGCATTTGAACTAAAGGAACAAAATTGGATCGAAACCGGCTCTCCCACCGGTCCAGAATTGCTACCGGTCTCTCCTCATAAGTAGCATCTAGCTGGAGATCAATCTCATCGATATCAATGTTCAAATATACTACCTCATCCCTAAGGAATCTCCAAAATGAAGATATGTGAAAAACTTTGTCCACCCGCTGCAAGTGATCCGGTAATCCTAACCGATATGTTACGGGCCCAATCCTCTCTATAATAGAGAGTGGTCCCACGTATCGAGGATCCAACTTCCGCTTTTGTCCAAATCTCATTACCTCCTTCATGGGAAACACTTTAATCAACACCTGATCTCCAACATTGAATTCTAAGTGTCTCCGACCCGCATCCACATAGCTATTTTGCCTATCCTGGGCAATTCGTATCCTGGCCCGAATCATCTTTAGCTTCTCTGAGGTGTCATGAATGAAATCTGGCCAAAGTAACTTGGTATCCAACACCTCCAACCAACATGAGGGTGAATGGAAAGGTCTCACGTAGAGTGACTCAAAAGGTGCCATATCTATCATGAACTGGTAGTTGTTATTGTAGGCAAACTCCACTAATGGAAAATACTGCTCTCAACTCCCCTTAAAATCTAAAATGCACATCTGCAACATGTCCTTCAGCATTATTTTCACCCTCTCCAACTTCCCATCGGTCTGAGGATGATATGACATTCTCAATCTCAACTCTGCACCCAAGGCCTGCTGAAAGCTCCTCCAATAGTGTGACACAAATGTCCTGTCCCTATCTGATACAATGTTGAGTGGTACCCCATGCAGCTTAACAATCTCTGCAAGGAAGAATCTGGCGTACTTCTTAGAGCTATAATCTGCCCAGATTGGTAATTAATGAGACACCTTTGTCAATTTGTCGAAAATCACCCATATCGAATCATGTCCCCTCTGCGAAGTAGGTTACCCAGTGATGTAGTCCATGGAGATGCTTTCCCATTTCCACACTGGGATATCCAAAGTCTATAAAGCACATGAAGGATGCTAGTGATCCACCTTCACCAGTTGACATGTAACACACGTGGACACAAACTTGGCTATATCCCTTTTTAACCTGTCCCACCAGTACTGGCGACGCATGGCATGGTACATCTTATCCCCTTTGGGATGTACTGTAAACAATTAAATGTGATCCTACGACATTACGGCTCGCCTCAAATCAAGATCATCCAAAATAATGAGTCTCCCCTAAAATCTCAAACCACCATTCGACCCAATGGAAAATTATTCCACCGCCTCATCTAGCAACTCTCTCACCCGATTCTGGAGAAGCTGATCTCCTACTTGTGTCATTACTCGGTTAATGATTTTGAGGGTGATAGTGATAACTAACATAAATGCGTGGGTCAAGTTATCATCCCCACGATGTGACTTCCACTTCTCCTTCCACACTGCCACCAACTCCAGAAATTTCTTATAGGTCAATGCATCTGCCATGACATTTGCCTTCCCCGGGTGGTGGTGAATGTCGAACTGATAATCTTTCACAAACTCTATCCACCTCCTTTCTTGAATATTCAGCTCCCGTTGTGTGAACAAATACTGCAGGCATTTGTGGTCAATGAAAAACTAAAATTTCACCCCAATGAGATAGTATCTCCACACTCGCAAGGCAAAAACCACAACTGATAACTCCAAGTTATGGGTGGGGTAATGTCCCTCGTAAGGCTTAAGCTATCAGGAAGCATAAGATGTCGACCTCTCCTCCTACATCAAAACTTTGCCAAGTCCCCTTAGGGATGCATCTGTATAAACTCTATAATCCATCCATGCCCAAGAAAATGCTAAAATCAGTGTCATAGTTAATCTAGTCTTCAGCTCCTCAAATGCCTGCTAGCACATCTCATCCCAAACAAATGGTACCCCCTTCCTTATCAAATTTTTTAAGGGCCCGACTATCTTGGAGAACCCTTGGATAAATTGACGTTAGTACCCCTCTAGTCCCAAGAAGCTGCGCACCTAAGTGGGTGTAGTGGGTTGTCCCCACACCATCACGGAAGAAACTTTCCCTAGGTCCACGTATATCCCCCACTTGGACACAATGTGGCCCAAGAACTCTACCCTTCTCAGTCAAAACCCGTATTTCTTGAACTTTGCATACAACTGATGATCCCAAATCGTCCATAAGACCACCAATAAATGATCGACATGATCCTCCGTAGTTTGAGAATAAATTAAGATATCGTCTATAAACATGATAGCAAACTGATCCAAATAGTCCCAAAACACTTGGTTCATCAGTTCATAAATACTGTCGGAGCATTAGTTAGCCCAAATGGCATCACCAAAAATTCATACCATCCAATCTAGTAAGAAAGGTTGTCTTTGAGATATCCCACTCCCGGACTCTCAAATGGTGGTACCCCGATCACAAATCAATCTTTGAAAATATAAAGCAGCCCTTAGTCTGTCAAATAAATCATCTATACATGGAAATGGGTATTTATTTTGAATAATGACTTTGTTAAACTCCTAATAGTTGAAACAAAGTTGTAGAGATCCATTCCTCTTCTTGATGAATAAAATTGGAGCACCCCAGGGCGAAGTACTCCTCCTGTTAAGACCCTGCCCTAACGATTGCTCACTATTCTCTTGTAGATCTCTCATCTCCAACGGAGCCATCCGATACGGAGTGCGGGAAATAGGTCTCGTGCCGAGAATCAAGTCGATCATGAAGTCAAACTCCCAACTAGGTGGTAACCCCGGAATCTCCCCCAAAACATCAGAAAACTCACTCACCATCTAGATGGAATCTAGCATCACCACAACCTCTGAATAAGTATCCTCCTCGATGTAATACAAGTGCATGCTTGACCAACCACTGGGGTGAGGCATAGCAACAAGGTACATCTCCTTCTCTGGAATTACGAAGATAATGGACCTCCCATAACAACCCACACATGCTTTACATATAGCTATCCAGTTCGTTCTGAAATAACGTCGTACTCCTGCATATCAAGTACTAATGAATCAGCTACAAAGGTGAGTCAACCTATCTCAATACCGATTCCCATATATACTGACCGTATGGGTGCCCCTCTACCCACTGCTGGGTCTGTCTAAAATAATATCTAATGCAATATCTATAATATCGGTCTCTCGTGTAAACCCTATGCTAACAAATGAATGAGATGCACCTGTATAAAAAAGAATGCGACCAACATGTCCAAAAATGGGAAACATAACCTCGACTACCTGTGGTGGTGCTGGCCCGTCTTCTACTGCAACATGATAGACACGCCCATACTACAAGGATTATTTCCCCTGAGATGGGGCAACGGGTGCTAGAGCGGCTAGTTCAGTGGCTCCCTAAGCTGAAAATGGTGGGCCTTGTCCCTGTGGCACCTACTTTCCTCTATATCGTCCCTGGCCCTGGGCTACCTGGTCCCCTCGAGGAGAATTCTTTAAAGTGTGGACCTTATCACAACATGTAAGGAAATTTCCTTGAAATGCACCCCGCTCAAACTGTTGGCACTGTTGGCCTCTACCCTACTATCCCTAGCCCTAGTGGCCATTGTACTACTAGCCATGCCGGCCTCTGTACTGTTGGCCCTGATAGCCCTATCCCGTATGACCCTCTCCCTATCGGCCTTGCTTATGTCGATCATCTTCAGCTCTAAACTTCTTATTCTGATTAGTGGATAGGGTGCCCCTGTTCTGATGGGCCCCAGATACACTTCTCCCACTCACTTTACCTTGGTGGCTCGATGACTCTCCTCCGTGACGTTTCTCCCCCTTATTTTTCAGAAAAGCTCTATGATCCTAGCAATAAAGCACTGCAGTATTAACCAACTGGTTATACGTTAAGAAGGCTGGATTCCCCAGAAGAGCCTTCGTAATGTGTCATGCTGATCTCCCAATAAACCTATTCATCCCCCATCTTCTCAGTACGAATATCCTCCTCGGCAAAGTACGAGAAAGAGGTGAACTCCTCCTCGTACTCAGTAACAATACGCCCCTCTTTCTTTAGCTCTGTGAACCTGGTCCTCATCTCAGGCTGCATGGCTAGGGCAAAGTATTTCCTTTCAAACCTCTCCCAAAACTCCTCAATAGTAAGGTTGTCCCTCTCAACAATAGTCGTAACCGCCTCCTACCACTGAAGGGTGGTCCTAACCAATCTGAACGAAGCTAGCATCGGCTTCTAATACAGTGAGCACTCAACCATCCATAAGTTCCTATAAATATCCTTCTTCCACCTACTCTCCACTAATATATTAGAACTGCATGCAAGCTAAAGAGGCTAACCCTTAACAAATCCCTCCCTCACTCTATCCCACATGTAACCTAGTGTTTGTTCTCGTATATCCACCTACTATGGTGATGGTTGTGGTGGTTGTTGAGGTGCCTATGGTAGTGGGAAGTGTTGAAGCACGGCTACCATAGCCGTATAGACCACCTGAGACACGATGGTGGCTATCTCAACGTCGGTAATCAACTATGGGGCATGTGGTGGCTCCGGGTGAGCCTCCTCCTCATCAACCAATGGAACTACTTTCTTCGATCTTCCCCTCTATTTATTTGCCATCTGAAAGAAAACAAGATTTGAACTAGTACCAACGTAAAAATACAATGAACCCAAAGTATAAGCTCTATATATCAAAGAACGTAATGCAGAATGTAATAAACGCAACACAGATCCTAAGGACACTATAACTATGCTCTTATGCCAATTGTAACAACCCCTATTTTCTCACATAAAGGATATCCTGCATAGATACGCCGAAGATAGGGTTTTCTTGTCAATTAATACAATTCTTAGCTCAAACATAAATATAAATAATTATTTTTCTAAAAATCTTGCATTCGAAATGTTAAGAATAAATCTATAATAATCAAATAGATCTAAACCACTAAAAATGAAATAATAAATCCAACCAATGTAACATAATTCTCAACCAACATAATGTAAAGAAGTCTCGGGCTTATGCCTTTACAATTGTTTCAAATAAATAAATAAATACGGCAGGAAAAGCACCTATGCTAGAATCGTCTGATTTGAAAACTGAAGAGCAAGTGAGATTGCAAGACTGCTATAGTACAATCCAGTTATCCCTGTCGAGGAGCACTTGGGGGGAACATTTAAAATGGTATTAGATCCCAAGGAGTGTAATAATTAACTTCATTAATTTATGATGAAAAAATACAGTCGATGAAAAATAAATATTCCCTCTTCAATACTCACATGTGTTTAAAACCTCACCACTCCTCTAAGTGTGATATCATTCGCATCCCAATACGTACAAAATAATGATTATGAAATTGTCTCAAATAAATCAAAGATGGATGATCAAGGTTGAAAAGTAGCGCGTATCAAATGTTGGTCGTTGTTTTCTGTTCACCTCCTCAATACAAAAATCTAAATTATGACTACACTTGCGGGGCATGTCTAGCGGTAAGTCGGGTATCGAAAGATCCACTGAGACAAGTTGCTAGAATTTATACGATTTAATATTTCAAAATAAAAGTGTAAAAGGTGAATTACAAACTAAAAAGGAAAAGATGCATAAAAGGGAAATGATTAATCTAGGCAAGTGTATTGAAACTAGATTAACAAAGCGGTAAAACTATAGGTTGCGTCGAATATCCCTCACTCGAGTTAATTTGTATAAATGTATACATGGGTCGATGAGTTATTACGAATGCATCTCATTTCAACAGTTAGTTAATTAAATCAAGGGTTGTCACGCCCCTAAATCCGCATAAAAGCCTAATAAGATTTTAGCGTCAATAAATATCCCAAAAACTGCGCACGAAAGGTCGTAAGCACTGGACATACATGATATGCCCCGAAAAATCTCCTAGGGGAAATAACTAGGACAACGAACCCAAAATAGACCCATAAACACCATCATCAAAGTCAAGCAATGCGTCAACCCGCGTGAGTTCCATTCAAACACAACCTAATTTAAATTAGCCAGAAAGTATATTAAAAACGCGATAAATAAACACGATAAATCTACACTAGAAAGAAAGTAAATAAAGCATGTGAATCTAATTATCAAAGCATGTAAAATAATCAAGAAAAAAAGAATAAAGGAAATACACACTATATTAATGGAGATGGAAGATGGTAGCACAAATTACAAGCCTAATTGGGTGTCAATCCAAGAAGAAATGAAGAAATGAGCTCTCAAACCTCCAAAACCCTAACCTAATCTATCTAAAACGAAATATATCTAATATTTGCAAAAAAAAAAAGGCTTTTATACTAAGTGGAATAAAATTAGAAAAGAAAAGAGAAAAGAAAAGAAAAGAAAAGGTCAAAATATCAGCTGGAAATAAGGGATCGATCGATCGATCCCCTGTGATCGATCGATCGATGCCAAAAATATCATCCCACTATCTCCCACGATTTGGCAAAAATTGAGGGGTCGATTGATCGATCCATTTGATCGATCGATCGATCAAGTAGGTATGAGCCATGATGCATGCAGTTTTGGTGTGTTTGCATTTCTCCTCTGCTAAAACTCCCGTAACTTCTTCGTTCTAAATCGAAATCATACACCGTTTATGGCCATGTGAAGCTTGTGAGGAGGGATACAACTTACTTGTAGATGTTGGGCTAGGTGACCAACCTATGAAAAGACTAAAATGCCCTCAAACGTGCGGTCATGTTTAAAAATCGGGCGAAAAGCATCCAAACTTTACACTTAGCATCTAAATACCTATAAAAGCTCAATAAACCACTACAAAACATGTTAACATAGAAATCCGAGGTTGTTTGGTTAACGAGCATAAATATAGGGAATAAGATACCCGAGGGGGCTAAAATGCGTAGGTTCGAGGGATGAAATACGCAATATTTGCGTATCATCAATGGATATATTGATAATTAAATATTTAAATGTAACCACTACATTTAATTGTCAACCCTCATGTACCCAAATCTCATAAGTTTCACATATAAGGAATAAACATCTATTATGCATTATAGGGTCAAAATATAATTATTGTCCACATTTTTAGACAATTAAATTTATTTCATTCAAGTCTGGGTAATTATTCATATACGTCCTTTCATATATTTTACACACAAAGGCATCTACCGTTGGTGTCTAATTCGTACTCTATCGACATGTCTGGTGGAATCTCTTATCCTAAGTGGACATCGCACAAAACACATAGATTGGTAGCAGTCCCTATGCAAGATACTTGTTCATGGCCCATACCTAGTGGTGACACAAGTTGGGTCAGTGACAACACCCACCTCTCGTAGATGGCACCTCCACGTAATACCTACATGACATACACAACATCAAGCCCCCCTGTGCCGACGTGTGGTAGCCGGTCCAAACGAACGAACCCCCGAGACGATAGGATAGTCCACTAATATTGGTATGTCCACACAAATACATAATAATACATATTATTACCTCATATAATATGTATAGGTAATTACTCCATAATTACCATAAAAATCCCAACAAAACTCCACAATATTTTAATTTATTAATAATTTTCCATCTAATAAATTATTAATTCCGTTCCATAAAATAATTACTTAACCAACTAGTTAATTTTAATTATTACCAATTAAACGTGGGCATATCATTACTTAACCAATTAGTTATAATTTCCCCCTTTGATTTCTCTTTTACTCTTATACAGTAACCAAACCAATTTCAGTAAGCGAAACAAATTTTAGTAAGCCAAATCAATCCCAGGCCCAAGCATACAAGGAATGAAAAATCAAAAACCCCATCATGCCACTCGAACGAGAGTGGGTCTCATTTGCACGACATGACATGTTGCTCTAACGACATGCAATGTCATTTGAGAGACACTCTTCTTCCCCATGCCATTCTTCTTTGGTTCATAAATTCAAACCTACAAAACTTTATACGAACCCAGTAGCAGTATTATAACAACCCAGAACTAATACATATACAAACCCAGAATTCATGTATTCAAATCCGATAATTTTCATCTGTTAGTGGTTTATACGATTGGATTGTTTTTTCAATTTCCAAACATCATTAAATTCACAATAAAGGGCCATTTGTCATGGAATCTACATCATATTTCAGTTCATAAATTAACAGAGACATCATTTACATCAATTAGTCAAATATCCTATATTTAACTATCAAAACCCTACAGATTCTACCCTCATTTTTCAGATTCACGAAACCTAATTTTCAAGGATAATTTTTACATTAAATTCAGTTAGTTGCATGCATTGTTCATCATCAAATCAATCATATTCAAACCTAAATCCCAAAAGTTTAAGGGGTAATTATGATGCATTAAGAAATATATTGAAAACATAAATTAAGCACGAGAATTCTTGCCTTAATTGATTCATAGAAGAAAGTCCCTTGAAATCCCCTTGATTTTTCCTTGCTTACTTGCCCTTTTTCCTCTCTTTTGGCCCTTCTCCCTTCCTCTTTCATTAACTCTTGTTTTTAGATTTTCTGGAATGGCAGTGGGGGAGTGGTTTACCACTACTTAATCATTAATAAATGACTAATCCCGCGTTGGGCCTAAAACCTAACGTTTGGACCCCCAAACGAACCTGAATCCATAATCCAACTAGCAAAAAAGTTTTCCAACCTATATACTATTGACCTGGGACTATTTTAAAAGTCCTTAATCATCTAAACGAGTCCATATGTGTCCCGAAATATGTCATGAATTATTTTTGTCAATAATAGGTACTTTTAATTTGTGTCGCATATTAATTATGTATTTTTCATAGGATACATGCAATTGCTACATTCATACGCATAAAATTAATTATACACAACATATAACTAAATAAAAAATTTTGACTATGAAATTATTAAATTAAAAATCATCATTTATGTCCAATTTCCGTAATTATTTATTTATTCCAAAATATTATTTTATTTTTTATTTTATAATTAAATAGGAGGTATTGCATTTAGGAACACGGCCAAGGCTAGAGTGATGAAAATGTTTTAAAGAGATAAAATAAAACTTCAATCTTTTCTAAATTCAATTTTTGGAAGAATTTTATAACTTATGATTTGTGGACCTACGTAGCCACTCATGGGTATCTCACCCTCGCCGCTCATGACAATTAGAAGTTACACAAAATTAAATTTTGGCCCCATACCCCCTCCACACACCAGTGTTGCTTTATTATAAAGTATATATCCACTTGTGAGTGGATGGGAAACTAAGAAGAAGTTATTCTCTTACACACTTGATAATGTATCAATATTGGTCCTTTCATTGAGATTCTTAAAAGTCAACTTTATTTAAAAGGTACGCTTCTAAAAAATAGCGAATTCTTTCATATTATAATCGAAGACGGACTTAGAGAAATTGATGAAGATGGTGTTAAAGTTAGGGAGAGTGTAAAATATATTAAATGTTCTTTTGAGAGAAAATATAAATTCAATTATTGTTTCTCAAGTGTCTTTAGAGTATAAAAGAGGGTTGCGCAAATATGTTCCAACTAGATGGAACTCAGTGTATTTAAGGCTTAAAATCACGATTTTTTATTATCATGCTTTCATTTATTTACAATTAAGTGACTCTAACAATAGACATTTTCCTTCCCAAGAAGATAAGGGAAAAGTTTAAAAGATTTGCATGTTTTTGGGTTTGTTTTATGAAGTCACTTGCTTATTTTCTTAAATGAAATACCCCACGGCCAAACTGAAACGAAATGATATGTAAAAATGTAAATATTAATTGTATTTCCTCTTTACAAATTGAAATGAGGAATTATAATGATATGTATTACTTATATTATAATTGTATTTTATTTTTACAAACTGAAATGATATGTATTAGTAAACTGGAATGAAATGTACAAAATAAATCTCTATAGTTTTTACATTTCATTTTTATACTATTTTTGCTCAGCTTTGTGTTATGTTTCATTTTTGGTTGTAGGTACATTTATAATTGAGCTTCTATCCCACTTTCCATCTCATTAAGTTTTTGAAGTTATGGTGTGGTGAGTTAAATTTTAATATATTATTTTATGAGTTCATTTTATTACATTATTCCATTTTTATCTTAACAATATTTTTTTCATATTGTAGGACACAAACTATATGCGGGAAAGGTAGATACTAAAGTGCGCAATTGGATCTCATCTTTTTAATTTTGAGTCGCACTTACTTTTATCCTTTTTTTTGTAATTATGATTCTGGTTAACCCTCCCATCCTCCAGTTTTATTTGTTAAGGCTACCCACCTTAGCCCTTTGTTGGAATTCATCTTTGAAACACTTATAATATGTACAAATTTAGAGAAGTAACATTTTGTTGTTTGTAACTTAGTAATATTTTGGGTATCAACAATTACCCTTTCTAAATATTTGCATTTGTTCAAAATATTGCATGATTGTTCAATTCAATAAAATGTTATTTTAATAGATACTTATCTTTGAAAAAAATCCACATCAAATTACTTATGATAATGGATTTCAATGTGAACCCTCTGAATAAAACTTCTTTTTGAAAAATTAACTACTTTCGGTACATATTGTTATGTTATTTACTAAATTTTCATAGGTTGGTCTATACATCATAATGCATACTGCAGCTTGAATTTAATCCCAGATTACGGTGGTGTTTAATAAAACACATCTGAATAATCTGCAAGACCTATTAATGGGTATTAGTGGTTCTTGTAATGAGTCATACAAATACGACCCAAAACTATGTGTGGATTAATGGGTGTTACAAGTTTGGATTGGGTCATCCGTTAACACTAACGGTTTGGGTTTGATATTTGTATCCATCAAGGTTAATGGGTAGTGTATGGGTTAGGGGTAGTTTAACATGGACCCGGTATCACTAGGGCATTAAAATGAACGAAGTTACTCCAATTCAACTCTTGTTCATTGGAAAAAAAAGCTCGTTCGAGATAAGATCATAAAATATATGAGCCAAGAATGACCAAAATTTTAATCTCGTTATATTATTGAGCTCGACGCGAAATTTACTCGATCACCAATATCCATACTAAACTATGGTAAAATAACCACGCTACTCAAGCTCGGCTCATATTCGTTTACTTAGAAGCTCATTCGAGCTCAAATTGTGAGATAAACGAACAAAGCTTAAACATACATTTCCATTTACAAATCAAACTTTAGCAACCTTAAGCTCAGAATTGCTTGCCTCATTTTTACCCCTAAGTATCGCATGACACGAACACGACTAGATACGACCCGTTGATAGGTCTATCCATTTCAATTATTTCCCAATAATATTTGCACTGATCCTCTAATATAAAATCTTCCAGTTAAACCTTACCCATCACAACAATAAAACCACCTCCAAAACATTAAACTCTACCATAGATCACAAAATCCACCATTATCCATTTCTCAATCTCCGACTCCAATACTAGATTAAAAAAATGAAAAGAAGGAGTAGAAAAAAAGTGGGTATAAGAGGAGATGTTGGAACCAAATGGGCTTATTGGAGTTTTTTTATCTTTGTGTAAATGTATTAAACAAAAGGAGAAAAAAAATATAACATGTAGGCCCTCATTTCTTGGCATACTAAAATGAAATATGTTCTTAAATGCAACTAAGAATGGCAGCCCATGTTTTTTCCCACTTAGCTTCCATTGTCTTCCATTCAATTACCATTGTTATTCAATTGCATTTTCTTTTAAGATTCCATTATAAGCAATCCTTTGTGACTATTTTTTGGTGAACCCCATTTATAGCCTCTATAGTTTATATATCTTTGTTATTATCTTCGTTGATACAAGATAAGAAATAAGGTGAGACAATGAGAGAAATTTCTTCACTACTTGAAAAAAGGGGGGGAACTCTCTCTTAGAATTCCCTTTGAAAATATTTTCTTCGTGAAAATATTCATTCCCCTAATTTGAACACTATGATATTGATCAATAGATTCTGAATTGGTGTTAGTATACCATAAAACTACAGTGCATAGTTATATGAGACAGAAGAGATTTTGAGGAGCTTTTTCTTATCCTGGGGATGACGTGATTATATGCTACCTACACAGAGAGGGTGGAGCCACGAAACATCTGAAAGAGAGCAACATGTTCCACAACTCAACCCAATAATCGTCTACGATAAATTTCATATACAATGAGGTAATATTATTTATTTTTATGGTGAAGTAAATATTTGGATTCCAAAGCATGTTGTTCACATTTGTGATATTCGTAAGAGATAACAACATATTTTTGGTAGACTAAAATATAATATGATTTGATTTTTTTGAAATCTCCATAAAACTCTGTGGCATGACTTTTAATCACAATATTTAAATCTTAGCAATAATTTTAAGACGTCTTATATTTACCATGGAGACAGAAAAATAAATCTTATAGGCTTATATGATTACTTTTATGTTTCTTGGAGAAATTATAGTTTAGCCTCCATACTTTCTAAATATTATATTTTGAGAAGTATAAAGATAATTTTAATGTTTATGTCAATCGAGAATCGATCAATAATTTCGTGGGAAATTAGAATTTGAATAATAATGGTTCCGTCATGTAAAACTCTAAAATAGGCCATCCTATTTTTTTTATGGATGTGAAATATTATTTCACATAAGATGTTATTCTTGAAAATGGAATTGTATACCTTTTTAGGCAATTCATTTAGAGCCACTTGTGGTTAAGAAAACAAATATAAATTTGTTAATTGGAATCAAATTAAAATTTGATATTCGATAACAAATGAAAATTTGCAATATGTAAACAAATTAAAATTTTATATTTGAAAACAAATGAATTTTTTTTATATGAAGTCAAATAAAAATTTGATATTTTTTTAATTAAAACAAAATTTGATATTTGATGACAAATAAAAATGTGTTATATGGAAACAAATGAATTTTTTTTATATGGAATCAAATTGAAATTTGATATTTGAAAACCAATGAATTTTTTTTAGATTGAATCAAATGTAAACTTGATGTAGAGAATCAAATTTAAATTTTATATTTAAAATAAAATAAAATTATGATATCAAGATTCGAAGAGTAAACCATAAACATTTTCATCTTGATCTATGTTTACCACAAAAAAATTATTCAAATAATTTTATGTGTTTACATGAAAGTGTAATTGGTAGTTTTCAACCACACTAAAGTGATCTATGATGGAAATAAGAAATCTGAAATTTCATTATGAATTTTGTTGGAATATTATCTCAGTTTTTTTACGATATATAGATTTCAATTTCATGAATTTCATTATGCTAATAGGATATTGAGATCATGAATATGGGGCTTAGGAATTTTTGAAAAATGAGTTGTATATCTTTTATTATATGTTTTACAAATTTGATGTCCAATGCGGAAATTTTTGGACACCTCATAGTATAATGAATTTATCTTAACTTCTACTCAACGTTTTTGAGTGATTCCAATTTTATATAAAACTAGACTCGTAAAGGATAAAATATAAAAAATCATAAATTTTTAATTGGCGGTTTGGTCATGGTAAAAAATTCAATCATGAAGTTTTTGAATAAATGTTTTGAACCTAAACATTTTCTTGCAAATTTGAACTACGTTATTATTAGAAAGAGATTCAAAAACTTTTGTATATATTATCAACTTAAAATTGGAAGGTTATAAAGTTCTAAGGATATGTTGGGGTAAAAAAAATAAAGATGAATTTTATATAAGGTGGTGTGTATTTTCTGTAATTTGTGCAACCTATGAAAATTGTGTGTTATACTTTTGACCTGATGTGGATGATATAATCATAATAAGCAGAGAACCCATATGTCAAACTTTATATTGAGTAAATAGAATCCAAAATAATTGAAAATTTTATCATAATTGAGCTTTGTGCAAAAATAGTCTTTATTTTACTATAAATATTAATTGAATGATTTGGAATAGATGTTTAAACTCTAAGACGAAATATTATCTTATACATTGTGAAAAATAACATATGAAAAACCAAATGTTTCATTTCCATAAGAAGTAGATTGTTTAATCTATATGTAACATTCAGAGTCTCGAAAAACATAACTTATAAATAGAACGAATGAACATGCATTTTCTGAATCGAGTATACTTGAAATCATGAAGCATGTATTAAGTTGAGGAATAAAATTAATTCTTATTTAATGTCAAGATATAGTGGGGGCACTCAAACTAGGAATTTAGATTCTGTTTTTATGAATTAAAAATATAGTGGGGGCACATTATATATTGCATTTCTATGCTACACCTAGATAATAGTGGGGGCAATCAGTGAGTACTTGTCACCTATAATTGAACAACATTTAATAGAATCGAAAACTTTGGTGTTCAAAAGAAATCTTATTTTTTTTAGTTGTGACTTAAAAATAAAAGCTTTCTTCTGCTATTGAAAACAATCCCAAAAATCCTTAAAAAAAGTCATGTTGTAATTGTTTGATTGAATTCCCCGGAATAAACAAAAAATTAGTTTATAATTGACTTACCTTTTCACTTTAAGATAATAAGATGTATAAACATCCATTGAAGGAATAATGGGACCATTATCATTTCTTTGTTTAATAGCCAAGACTCGTGGATAGTAAGATAACTTAGTTATACATGATGCAAGTGAAATTATTTTCATAAAATTTGAGTAGTTTCATTTAATTTGATTGGCATTGATATTATACATGATGTTGAGTTAAAATCAAATGTATATTATATCGTTTTCTGAATGGTGACCTAGGTAAGGCAACTTGCTTGGACAAACTTAAAGTTGAAGAATTTATAAATATGGAAGGTGCCAATAAAAGGCACGATATTTTGATAAATCATCAAATAAAAATGAATTGATAATAATATGAATCGTGTTTATCACTGAGCATGTTGAAATATTAATGCCCTATTATTTGTTTATGCAATAATGATTAGCTAATATTTGGTTATCATATTTTATTTCCAAGAAAACCAAACTTATGCTAAGTCATAGTGTTGGCCTAATGAGTTTCGATGAAACAATAATATTTTTATTAATATTACAAGGCCAAATATGGATCATTAATAGATCGATTACCCCGAAATATAAGAATGTATATTTATTCAATAGATGGTTATTATGAACCATCTTTTATTCCACATGACCCAAGTATAAGAACACTACATACATTGTTAAGAAAGATGAATATGTGAACATTTTAAGTAGTCTACACTGGGCTACTAAATAGAGTGAGCTTGGAATTGTTTAATTTTGAGGAGTATTATGAATGTCTATAATTTAAAAGTGGATTCTTATGCTATTGAGAAAGGTTTTTTATTTTAATAAGAAACATGAACCTTTAATTGATTCTGAATCAATTAATGTATATGTGTTTAACACATATTATGATGTTATATTTTGGAACTCAAAGAAATATTACTTATTAGCACAATAAATAATGGAGTTTATGGTGATACCATTATATATATGACAAGTGAGAAAATAAAAGGTTGAAAGACCTATTATAAGATACCCCTTTATGGGAGAGATTTATACCAATCATTTTAAACATAACAATAAAACCATAGCTATTGTAAAATTTAGAATCGTTATTATGACGGAAAGAATGAAAAATTTGTCGTAAGAACAACATAGTTTGAGAATTTAAAACTAATGAGTTATGAGTGTGAATTATTTTCGGATTGATCAGAACAAAACTCGACTTATCCTTTGATGAAAGGAAAAGTGTAGTAGATGGTGTTTAATACCTAAGAAGGGATGAGACTAAAGCGTGTTGATAATTGAATCATTTGTGGTGGTAACCCAACCTATTGACTAGAGATCCCAAGAAATAGGTTCAAAGGGTCGTAACAAATCACAAGTGATATAGGTTTAATTGTGCTAATTATTATATATGGAGTTTTACTTCGAGTCCATCCCTAAGGAGCATGATATCCTGAAGTGAGTTAATGTTGAGTTAATTACAACCTATAATGAAGATCTATAGATTTATTTTAAGTATGATACCTAGATACGGGAGTGTAAGAGGGTAGTTTAAATTAGATGGAGGCATGACCCCTTTCAAGTATAGTAATGTAAGTTAACCAGCAATACTATTGATTAACTATTGGACACACAAACACAACTTAATGAAGATAAACTCGGTTTCAACTCACAAATCTCTCATGTATAACTCAAAAGATGATAATGAACTCATAAGTGACTCATTTAGAGGGAGAGAGAAAATGAGCACCCTAGACACACCTTGGACGGCAGCCAAACACCCCAACCACCCTTAATGATCTCTATCAAGTATTAAAGCTTCGTAATAAATGATAATGGTGGGTGAGTAAACTCTCTGGTTCATAATAAATCTGTATCTGATGTTTATTCTCTCTAGTAATGACTTATGAACTCTCAAAAAGAACCTCCTCTCCCTAAAGGTGGTTGGGGTCCTTAAATAGCCCCCACACCACTCCCGAGGTAACTCAGTCATTAATAACTGTGAAAGACTTACCTTATACATTATGTCATAAATATTAAATGTCTGATGCCTTAGTTAGCTCCACGTTATAATCATTAAATGCCAAGACATGCCTTTTGCCTATCCACTATGTGTCAGGCGGTTGTCGTCACAAAGGTGGCTCGCCAATTGTCTGACACCCCAAATACCATGGTGGTTTACTTAAGTGAAGATTTGACATTGTCTAGATGGCTAGTGGCATCACCTACAGTAGATGTGACATTAAGTATAGGGTTGTTTGGTCCACAACTCAACACCCGATGGAACTCAAGGCTGCTCCACCCGGGGTTCTAAGGTTAGGGTTTTTTGGTATTTTACCAGGTGTATCTAAGATGGTCAGAACAAACCCCAATGGTACCTCACTTCTCAATCCTCCAAACTAAGTTCCTCTAAATTTCCCACGACGAGGCCGTTCGATAGAGCATGAAAGCTCTCCCAGGCCCTGCCAAGCATAGTCTCTCGCGAGTACCATTCGACCTCACACTAAAAAATATTGTACTCGTTACATCATTACAATCGTTATAGCACACAGTCAATATAAACAAAGATACAATGTGACTAAGTAATACAACAAGATAAGGTATGAGCTACCACGCTAAGATGCCTCATTGAACTACCGCGCTTGAGCTGCCTCACTGAGGTGCTGAGCTAAGCTGCCACCTTGAATTGTCTCGCTGCCTTAATCCCAAACACTGTTGTTAATGGGGGGATTATCTTTCATGTCAAGATTACCTCAATGTTCCCTCTACATGGAGTATCCTTGGTAGACTCATCTTTGTGAATGTGGAATTGTGGCCACTTCTTATGATAATTTTGGGCAAATTCCCTAGAGCATTCACATATTCGATAGAATCACATGGTCATGAAGTGCTGGATTGAAGACTATACCCAAGTAGGATTGTGTGTGGAATATTATCACATATAGAGTTCAAAATTATGAGTTACTCTAGCATAATCTTAATCACCTTTACTACATAAAGATTCAATTCGAAAGACACCTTCGCTTATGAACAATCCTATGAAATATTACTCATTAAATTTTCAAATTTTTTAAGTGGAGGATTCTTGGAACCAGTTGGACTTGTTCAAGTTTATTATGTGTGTGTAAATATTTATTAAAAAAAGGTGAACAAAATATAACATGGTGACCCTCATGTTCTGGCTTACTAAAATGAAAGATGCTCTTAAATGTAACGATGAATGGCACCCCATATTTTCTCCCACTTAGTTGCCCATTATCTTCCATTGAATTCCCATTATTGTCCACTTTATTTGTCTTTTAAGATGGAATTATGAGCAATAATTTTGACTAATTTTTGGTGAACCTCACCGGTGGCTTATATATCTTTGTTTTTATCTTCTTTGATACATGATAAGAAATAAGGTGAGATAGTGAGAGAAATTTCTTCACTGCTGAAAAAAGAAGAAGGGAAAACTCTCTCTTATAATTCCCTTTAAAAATATTTTCTTCATGAAAATATTTATTCCCCTAATTTTAACACTGTGATATTGAGCAATAAATTCTGAATGGGTCTTAGTATACCAAGTAACTACAATGCATAGTTATACAAGAGATAGAGAAGATTATGAACTTAATTTATCCTGAGGGCGACATGACTGTACACTACCTACACAAAGAGGGTGGAGCCGCGAAACGTTTTAAAGAGAGCAACCTAGTCCATGACTCAACCCAAGAATCGTATACTACAATTTCATATTAATTGAGGTAATATTGTTTATTTTTATTTTGTAGTAAATATTTGGATTTCAAAGCATGCGGTTCAAATTTGTTGTGATATTCATGGGGATAACAATTTATATTGAGTAGAAGACTAATATAAAATATGATTTTGATTTTTTGAATTCTCCATCCAACTCTCTGGCGTGATTTTTAATCACAATATCTAAATTGTACCAATAGGAGATAACCCTGGACCAAGAATCCGCATTCTTGTAATTGTTAGAGAGAGAGAGAGAGAGAGAGAGAGAGAGAGAGAGAGAGAGAGAGAGAGAGAGAATTATATTTGACTTGGGATATTTTGATAAACATAGTGAAAGATATTTTAAAATTAAAATTTAGATGATGGTTGATTAGTCAATGAGAGTTAAATAATGACAAACTTTTCAACTAAGACTCAAATATAATTATCCTATTTGTTGAGTTCAATTTTAGAAATCGTAGAAATCTCTGTGCTATTATAAAATTCAAAACAAGCATTAAGTATTCCTAATCGACCAGGATGGCCACGTATATTGATATCTGTGATCTTCATTGTAATACCTCAAAATTTTAGTATTTAATGTATTTATAACAATCTTATTTTTTTAAAATTATATTTATCTAATTATTTTATCAAAGCAATTATCATTATATTTTAAGATAAAAAATAATTCTTTTGTAAATTCTCATATATATATATATATATATATATATATATAAAGTGGTGCGTTGATTAAGTAAAAGGTAGGTGCTTGTTCATGTATATAGTGGATCTTGTGTAAGTAAATATATGGAAGCATTATGCTTAATTATGAACTCATTATAAATATTTTTGGCAACCAAAAGTCACCCACATGTGTAAGCCGTAATCTATTATTAGCTTATTGGTGGGTAATGGGATATATTGACTTATTACTTTACATTACTTTAATTGGTTTATGATTATTATTAAGGGATATAATTGGTATTTTTCCTTTACTTAGTTAGGTATGGACGTGAGTAGATTATGACAACTTATACTTGACGTAACTTAACCTTCAGGCCTTTAGAATCCCATATTCATTAATCTTTTAGGTCATTTTAGGCGTGTGTAAATAGTTAAAATGGGAAAACTTGTTCTCCATTTATATAACTGCCAACCGAAGTAATTGGAAATTCAAACAGTTTGGTTTTATCCATTCATTGCCATATAGGCCAGCGACTTATATACACCTACACATAAACATTACTCGTCCAGAAAGGATAAAATGAGAGATAATATGATATTGGACCATAGTTATAACCTTATATTAAGGTTTGATCTTAGGCATATTTCACGAGACATGATTTATGATGTTGGATATCATTTAGTAATGGAGTGGGCTTGATATTTTTATAATGATTTAAGGTATCGGGTTTACACAATATGCACTTCTAAATCTCTTGAGAGTATCTTTTTCTTCATTTATTTGTGTTCCTATTGATTATATCGTGATATTTATTGGAATCCCATGTGTTATTCGGTTGAAGATTGCATTCCATGATTTGGGAAAGTACTGTGAAATTTTTATATGACACAGAGAATGAGCACCCGCACAATGTAATATCCCACCCCAATAAACAAATTAAAATTATATACAGGTTTTTATTTGAGGAGAAATAAATATAATTATAGGGATTTTGGGTGCCACATTGGTTTATATAAGAAGAATATTAAGTTATGAATGTTTATATGGATTGTATATGAAGAAAAATCATCATAAAAAAATATAGTTCGTTACCATTTGTAAAACTCTCGTCCCTTCGTGTAAAGTAAGATTGGTATCCCTGTGTGAGGTATTAATTTAGTGTGATTTAATAGAAAGGAAATATATATATATATGTGTGTGTGTGTGTGTGTGTGTGTGTGTGTGTGTGAGAGAGAGAGAGAGATATTTATATTTAAGTCCCATTTGTCCGGTCCACATACATATAAGTCCTATTTAGGGCTGGTAAATGGACGGATACGGATCGGATACCATGTTTTCCATATCCATATCCGCTATCTGAATGTACTATCCATATCCGTATACGCCCGGATAGTTAAAACAACTATCCATATCCGTATCTGCTTGAATACCTCGGATTCGGATAATATCCGTATCCGTTTACATTATTTAGTCATCGCAAAAAATAACTATTAAAATATCCAATCCAATGAAATCCAATCCAATCCAAACAAATATATAACAAAATTAGTGCCTCCTAACATCAACAATTATGGATTCCATAATATTAGTATCATTCCATAATGATAGCCATCCAAAAAAAAATAACAGTCGCATTCCATGACAGTAGAAATAAATATGCACCTTTTAGTTTAAATCAATTTTTTTGATAATGATAACCTCATGGACCTTTTGTCTTTAAAATATACTGATATTTTTATTTTAAAAGGTATACATTTTTATTTTGTATATAATATATATGTTGTTAACTTCAGTTCTCATCACAATCAAAACCATCTCTTTACTTTTATGTTTCTCTCTTACATTCTATTATGTTTCTCTTCTACATTCTTTTTTGTTTCTCTCTTACATTTATTTATAATTAAGGAAACTAACGAACAACCACATGAGGATTTTTTTTTCTCTTATTTTGTACAAAAGAGAAATGAAATGAAGTTAGTTTTTTTTTTTTTTTTGAGTGGAGTATATGATCTTTAGGGGTGTATGTCGTGTGTGATAGGGTGTATTGTAACTTTAATGTAACTCCATGATAATATACCCAACAAAATATTAATACATGATATTTTATAATATACCCAATAAAATAATAACTTTAGGGTGTTTTTGTTTTTAGTGGAGTATATGTTTATTTTGTTTAAGGGAATAAACGAATGATTTTTTTAAAATTTATTTTATTAGTAATACTAATACTAATACTAATATTATTAGTAATATTTTAAACATATGTTTGATGGATAGAGATATCCGGTAAAATGAATATTCGATAAAATGGATACTCCGCAATCGGATACGGATTATCCGTGTCGGATACTAGTACTATCCGTATCTGTATCCGTTTTCTCCGATATTTTTATAGAGTATCCATATTCGTATCCGTTTCCACATTTTTGGATAAATATCCGCAAATTTGGATTCGGATATCGGACGGATGCGGATTTTCGAATATCCGTTTACAACCCTAATCCTATGGAACACCCCGCTCAAAATAATAACGGGTGGCCATCCCTATACTACATTAAATCAGGAGTTTCAGATGGCTCAGTCTCAACACCAACTTTCGGTACAAATATAATATAAGCTAACTACCCGATATCATATAAGCGAGATGTTAAAATTTAACTAAAATATGCAGCAGACAACAAACCAACATTATAAGCTACTAATAAAGGAAAGAAACATGCATACAATAACTATGATAAAGGAAATGCTAGAATAAAATGAAATAAATAACTACAACCGAATATACCACAAAGGAGTAGACCCGAATAAGTTATCGGGTCACAGCCAATACAATGACGGAAATGAAACAAATATACACATCTATAAATATCCCTTTCGGTATAAACCCGATATACAACATGAATCCTACCTAGATTTTTAAAGAAGTAGGAAGCGACTACAATTTAAGTCCCGTAACAGTCTGCACCTGTCACGGCTCCCAAGACTCTGGATAGAAGGACATCCAGCATCCATGCGGTAGGACACCTGTCGTAATATATATATATATATATATATACACACACACAGGCAGGAGAGAAAATTAAACGGATCAGAGCCCGAGTTGTGAAAAATATTTAGCAAGTGTGTTAACCGTGCATAATAAATATCAGTTCATCAATTTCATAATTAAAGTGGAATCGCATTCTCGTGAAACCCCAACTCACCTCTCATCTAAAGTCGCGCACCTATTCACGTCTTGAGATTTTAGTTAAATTACCCCAATTATAAGGACAACCTAACTTAACATAGGCCCAGCCTATACCCACGATAACTGCCTTCCTATCTTAACCCAAGAATCCACTATTTCTAAACACTTAATTATTTTTACAAATAAATATTCCATAATAGGCTCTATGGATTCCGGTTTATGATTTAATTAATTATAATTCTTAATACGTTACCCATATACATTTGGGTTTAATCAAATGATTTAATTAATAAATAACATGCATACAATTTTATTATTGACAAAACTTCTCTCCAATCTCAACACTGCACTATGTTTCGTGCGTGGGGTGTCTCTCAAAGCGAAATCCAAATAAGGAACCACCCCGTTACACTACTCATTGACAATGTCGATCCTAGAGATCCATTATGCCATACATACAATATTATACAACTACAACTACTACTAAATTTAGATTACAACATAAGAACAACTTAATATCTCCAATAATATCCTTGGGATGATGTAACCTAAATATTCTTTATTCTAACCATATATATATAGTTTATCATAATCATCCAAGATGTACTCCACAACGATTCCATATCCTTTCATCTATAGGATATATAAATATATATATATATATATATATATATATATATATATATATATATATAGGAGTTTTATTCTAACCATATATATATACAATCATCCATTCCCATAGCCAAGTGTACATACCACATATGATGTACAATGGCCATACACAATATACCCCCTATACATATCGCCGATAAAACTGCATCATACTATCATCTTCCAGGGCATTACTCACATACCATCCTGGGGACCCCTGTCGGTATCAATATCACCTACATCGGAGCCATGCACACTCACACGACGTCCCGGGAAGCGGCCATAGCTCCTAACCGGTCAATTCTCCTTTAAGAACCGGTAGATTCGCCAAATTTCCAGAATCGATTCGGTTCTGCAGAATTTCCAAGTTTTGTTTATGGAGTCTTTGACTCCAAACTCTACCCAACTTCAACCAACTCAAATCCCTATCCTTTAATGCGACCAACTGATCATAAATAAATCATCCAACCATAATTTACCTCCAAATCATATCTATATAACTTCCAAAGATCTAAAGCCCATAAATCAAACCAAAAACCCTAACTTCCATATACCATACAGAACCATAACTATCAATGCAAATTACTCTACTTAAATCATAAAATAGCAAGTAGAAAACTTTTGTCAAGTTTTCAAGTTCAGATTTTGAAGAAGTTGAATGCAAGAACAATCACCCAAGCTTCAATCTCTCACTTTCTCCCAAGGTTTCTTCTTCTCTTTCTTTCTCTAGTTTTACTAATTTAATTAGGGGAATAGTGACTTAGTTCAAGACATGAATCGTGGCTTATGTCAAAATTTCCATCTTAAGTGATTGATACGCGATAAAATAATACACAACTACTCATATAAGCTACAACTAGTCAAAAGTGCCTGGAAACTAAAAATACAATATGGCACATAATTTTACTATCTCAAACCTCCCGGAACTATTGGCACCCTCCAAATTATCATTTGGAGATTTTATCATTCATTTTAGGTCCCGGTTTCATTTTAAGCCAAATGTCATTTTTAAATCTTATGACATTACGAAACATAACATAGCAAAATTCACCTCGACATACGGTCAATATGCATCATCATAGTAGATATTAACTTATCTTCTTAAATAAATACCTACTCCACATATCAACATCTTTATATCTAATCACTATATTTAGCAAATTAAATATAAATTAGGGCCTAAAAAGCGAGGGTTGTTACAACTATCACTAATATAATCTACAATAACATATTAATTATATAAAAGTTTGAAATTTCCCAATGGTTGAACTCTCCTCAATTCTTTACGCTAGCCACCTTCGTGTGGGGGAGGTCTCGCAAGAGAAATCAAAATAAGGAACCCTCCCAATACACTACTGTGTAGCTAGGTCGGGGATTGTGGATAGTTGAACCAGGGTTAAGGTTTTATATAAAAAAAATCATATTTTTAGATATTGCCCGAATGCCTATGTAAAATATATAATATAAATAAATCCCTCGCCTTTCGACACACCAAACAAATACCTTATATTTAGGACATAAGGATCAACCAATACAAAGCCTTAATCACCATCTAGTTCTCAAAACTAGCACAACCATGAGCTAAATTTTCCACTCAAAATAAATCTACTAAATGTTGAACCTCTCAAGTATGAAATTCCTCTACATCACATCAGCTCCTTTCCATAAACTAAGTTCTTCGCTCATCGAAACACTACAACTTCACACCCGAACCTATCCATAAGACAATAACCTTATAGCCACTACTCAACAAACCTCGACATTCCGCCTCTTCGGAATTCAATATGATAACCCTCGACTATCTCCTCACGAGACGATTTATTTTCTCAAAAGATGCCCTACAAAGGCCGTACTTGCTCACTCCTTCATCCAAGGAAATTCTTTACACCCTAGGGGTGTAGCGGCTAACTACTCATCATACCTTATGCGCGACGTTCCCAACATCTCATAAAGCATGACTTAAACCCAAAGAAAGGTATTCTACCTTATACTTCCATAATTCAATGGTTTCACCCCGTCCTTGAATCTCAACTCAGGGTCCTCTACTTCTTCCAGGACAATCATAAATCATAAACATATTTCTACACAAGAGAAACATCTTCCTCAAAATCCTTCCTAACCATTTTGAAGGACAAAATGTGATTGCAACTATCGGAAAATACCTCAGTCCTACTCAACGAACCTGAGTCTCCAATTTCTTTCTCCCTCATCCCAGAAGGCAATACTCCTGATATTGGGACAACTCCACCTACCTCACCTCGATAAGAGTCACAAACACTAGGTTTCCTAACAAAGGTTGACGGTTTCTCAATCTAAACCTCCCAAGGACTACACTATATGCCTCTCCTCGGACTTACCTTACTAAGTCCAAGATTCGCCATTCAAGTAAATCTCCATTTCTTACTCAACCACCGATAGAACACCTCGAATCACTGCTAGATTCTCTTCCTTATTCCCGCCTGAATCGAGGAAAAAAAATACCTCCTATTAAAGCATACCCAGGATATGCTATGGGTATTGTCTCTCTAATCTTGTCCTTTCCTAGATCACATAATTTAGGCGACGTCTGAAACGAGAGGAACTGTTATCAGAATGTAGATCAAGTGAATACACTTCACAAAAAAAGATAAACGTTGTGAATAAAACAATCCTAATATTAGGGCTTTATATAAAGAACATTAACGAAAGAACGCAGACAACCCACACAGATCCTAAAGACTCTAGAACCTGATGCTCTGATACCATCTGTAAGACCCCGCTGAAAATAATAACGGGTGGCCAGCCCTATACTACATTAAATCAGGAGTTTCAGATGGCTCAGTCTCAACACCAACTGTCGGTACAAATATAATATAGACTAACTACCTGATATCATATAAGCGAGATGTTAAAATTTAACTAAAATATGCAACAGACAACAAACTAACATTATAAGCTACTAATAAAGGAAAGAAACATGCATACAATAACCATGATAAACGAAATGCTAGAATAAAATGAAATAAATAACTACAACCGAATATACCACAAAGGAGTACACCCGAATAAGCTGTCGGGTCATGAAAAGTCAGTTCCTTGAAAAGTCAGTTCCTTTCTCACAATCGGCCTATAACTCACTCACTTGTGATAAGTTTCAAAACTCAATTCGTATCTATGTTCAAACAGCAGATGGAATATCTATCAATCAAATTTCACTCAAATTTCTAATTTAAAACCATATACTCCTTATATATGGTAACTGACTCTCATCACTTTATTCGGCCCCTAAGAGCTCAAAAATTTCCGCTCGAAATTTAAATCTCGGGTGTCACTACACTCCGCCCTACACATTTGCCTTTGGATTTTATCCTTCCATTGGCCTTTTACTCGACTTTTTTTCCTTAAAGATGACTCTCCCAAAGAGTCCCTCTATTTTCCCCCCACCTTTTATCGACAACGCTGGGTGAGTCTAAAATTTGCACCAACATTATCTATAAAAGTTCTTGGTAAAACTTATCCTCCCGAGTGATTTTCCTATTGTCACCATCCTGAACAATAATCATAATGACTTCAATCTCAATCACCATTACCAGAATACTATAGGTCTTTCTGTTGAGCCTCTCCTCCTGCAGTCCTTCTAACGGACCTCACTGGTCGTCTTATAATGTTCGGTGTATGATGCCCAATCGAGCTCGTATACGAATCACATAAACTATATATAATGATAGGAGAATGTAATCTAATACGTCGAGAAATAAAACAATCGTATCATAAGGCTCTACATCAAAGAACACTATGCTGAAACGTGAAAAGCCGCACAGATCCTAAGGACACTAGAACTTGATGCTCTGATACCATCTGTGACACCCTGCCTAATAAAATACCGGGTGATCAGTCCTATATCCAATTAAAACAGGTTTCTCATCTGGTTCATTCTTAGCATCACTGTCAAAAACTTTTTAAAACATTACTAACCACCTAGTATTCAAAAAGTCAATGTCAAAATTTTAATCTTTTTATTTAACAATCAACAACAAAACATTATTACATAAATAAATCCCATGCAAATAGTAATATAAATCCATCCATAATATAAAAGACTGGAATGTAATAATATCGAATAAACCATCGGTTTCAAAATCCAATATAAAGTCCAACCTGAATAAAAGTTTGAATACAAGGTCTGATTATCATAAATGAAATAACTGTGGGCAACATGCCTTAATAAAGTGCTGCCCTGCACCCTACACTAGGAGTGAAGTAACTGAATCGTCTAACTCCAAATCCTGCAAGCATCCATAAGTACTGCAGCTACGCATCCCTATAATAGATCATCCTGCTTGGCGTCCCTGTGACTGGAAACCTAAAAGACTTTGGAAAAAGGTTTTGCATGTACGGGTCAGAGCCCAAGTAAAATTCATTTAAAAACATTTAGCAAGTACTTAAATAACAGTTTAAATGAACAGTTATTAGATACACACGTTAGGTTGTGAACACTCCTTTGAGTTCCCCATCTCTCATCTATAATGTGCACTTAATGTTTGCTACTGAACCCCACCTAGTCAATTCTAGCCAATCTAACTAGGCATCCATTATATAATAAACCTAAATCAATATAGCTCCTATGTACTGCCCATACAGTACGCTATTGAATACCCTTAATAATTAGCATCTCTTTTATGTTATTATTAAACCCTAGTTACCCTTTCTACGTAGGTTATTGTTCAAACATTACCATTTAAGTTTCTCTACTTAAACATTATTTTAGATATTCAGTAACTATCTTTCTACTATTCACACATTAGTAGCTTCATCATTATATAGATATACCCTATCTAAGCTCCCTACTAATTACTCTTTAGTAGATTAATCGTTCATTAGATACATACTATCTCGTCTCTCTACTAACATACATAAGTATATTATTCGTGTGGTATATATATTTTACACAATATATATAATATAAGTACACACTCTGCTATTATATCCCTATATCACACATTAAGGGCTATTGGTTCGTAATGTTACCCCAACCCCAATAGTTATTCCATATGTATTGGTCCGGCATGTTACCTCGACCCCAATATTCAGATTACTTTTAGTTTAGATACACACAACTAACTAGTTTGAAATCATAAGTCTGCTACCCATAACTCATAGCGTCCACCCGTATTTCCATGCAAATAGATTTATTAAATATATACCCATTTCTCTTTAATATGGTTAAGGCTTTTCAAATTTTAGGAGTAAGTGTTCACATACTTAAGTCAAATAAGATTTCACTATCTTTCTCGTCCATTAATTTTACACAGTAGATAACATAACAAGTATATATATATATATATAACATGGCACCTTCCAAACCCAGTTGCGGTGCATACTGTAAAACATATCAAAGGTATATATATGTATCATCCATTATATCTATACTAGTACGGAACCCCTAGGCACAGTTGCGGTGCATGCATACTCTGCTATCATGTTCGGGTACATTTCTCGTTGTACAAGGGACTATTGGTTCATCTTCTCTCACGAACCATATATACCAAATCACACATATTAGAGGCGAACATAGTTCACATATCCATGGGTCACGCACATACCTACGCTCCCACAGTCAGCAGAACTATCGACTCACAAATAAACCCTTCACAATCCTATGTTCTTGAGGTACCAAATATAGAATCCCCCCAAAGGCAACACGGGATAATATCGTCCTCTTTCCAATGTCAACCTCCCGTGATAGCTAGTATGGTAGGTATGTCATACACATAATAAACAATAATATAGGTACCCATTCCACCTATATAAATATAAGATCAGCGAGGTATTCACACAACCATATAGTAACGATAGTTATTCACTCCACCTATATACATATATAATAACAATAGGGAATACACACATCCCACATCACAAGCCTCATACATAGTATATTTATATCCCGAATATTCTACGTATTCCATAATTTATAACTTCGTTTATTACAGTACATTCACGAGTATTTATCACCACTCGAAGGGTATCCTTTATTCCACATATAATATCAGAAGGTAAACTCTCTACCCCCTACTGGTCTAAGTCCTCCTTCCTCTCGAATTCTTTTAACTCGAATTATCCTTCAATTTAGATTTTTCCTCTCTATTAATCCAAATTAATTTATCCCTTAAACTTCCCTTGTAGGCCATGCCTAAATCCCAAACTAGGCCTACTGGTGTTTCAATATAATTACCTTATATTAGAAATTAATTCCCACAAATTAATTTCAAACGATTTCCAAAGGTTCTAAACAAAAAGGAAATTATTGGCCAAAACTCGGCAACCGAATCGATTAGAAAATTTTCTGGCAGATTAAACACCCTGTAGTAAAATAACAATTACCCCCTCTACAAAACTCCGATTGACCTAATTCAAAGCTCATTTGAAAGATAAGACATAGATATTTCCAATAATGTATGGATCTCACACTAATTCTACGTACAATTTAAATGGCATAGGTTTAAAGTTACGTCAAAAATTCTGGCAGTTACTATGCTGGCAGATCAAACACCCTATAGTAAAACATTGATTTCTCCCTCTACGGAACTCCGATTGACCTGATTCAAAGCTCATTAGAAAGAAAAGACAAAGAAATTTCCAAAAATGTATGCATATAACTTTAATTATAACTAAGATGAAAATGGCGTACATTTAAAGTTACGTTAATAATTCTGGTAGATCGACATCTTGTGTTTATCAATTAAACCCTAAGTCATTCAAGATTCATGTTCTTCAATCAAGAACCCATCAAGGTTCAATATTAATCATAAAAAATATTCTAATATCATTTTATCTTCGTATAGAGATAAATTTCCAATGAAAATTTACACAAAAACATCAAAGATTCAACCCAAGAATCAAATTCTCCTTTAATTAACATAAAACCCAAATTGTCTCATGTTCATCAACTTTATAAATCAAGAACTCAGACTTCTCTCTTATTAATCAACCCAAACCCACTAATTTCATATCATCATCATTAACGAACATCTCTACATGCATTCCCAGTTTAGTTTATGAATTAAACACTCCTACATTAATATATAACTTCCAAAAGCATGAAATCACACTCTAATCTACATGGGTAGTATAACATGCTTAATAAAAATTGCCATTTAATTACTTGCCTCTCAATATAAGGTCTAAATTTCATTAATATGTTGGTGTGATTGTTCTCCCCTCGCTCCGATCTCGATTTCGTTGCGTTCGGGGCGAAAAACTGTATAGTAAGTTTTGGCTTTCTCTTCCTCTTCCTCTTCCTCTTCAATGGCCTCTCTTCTATTATGATTGTGTTAACCCTAGCCCCTTCTCTCTAATGGAAGATATACACTTAATATTTCAGAGTTCTCTAAACCTCCAACTCCCAAATGACCAAAATACCCTTAAACGATGTCGGGTTGGTCCAAAATCATCCCGGGACCCAAACTGTACACCCGAGTACACTTTTTCAACTATTTTGACCCTTTAGGAACCAACAATAACCTCAAAGTCACCAACTGAGTCACTTTAAAAAAAAAATTTATTTTAATTCCACCTCAAAATATCGAACGCATGAAATTGAACTTAAATTGAACTGATTTACTCTCAATCACCGAATTAAATAAATTCCAAATCACCGAATCAAATAAATTACAAATCATCGATTTAATTAAATCCTATATTATCAATTTAATTTAATTTAATTAAATGTCCTCAGAAATATGGGGTATTACATATTTTCCCCCTGACAAAGGAATTTCGTCCTCGAAATTCGAATAAATCTAGTACTCCCAAGTTTCGACACTACCTTAAACATAGACTCTAAAGATCACTACATATATTTCTACCCCTCCCAATTGCAGGTTATATAAATATATCCACCAACCAAGGCGCCCAAGCAACCTATAAATATGCATAACTTCATCGATGCTACCTGGCTCCACTAGCCTCTCATTATCGTATAGTTACTATCCTTTAGATATCACTTTATAAATAAATAATACTTAAGGTACTAAACCCATGTCTTAATGGCTAATCATCTCCCCACTCCCAACATTGTGCTAAGCTTCATGTGTGGTACATCTCGCAAAGAAAAATCCAAATAGGAACCCTCCCGATACACTACTACCTAGCATTATCAGTCATTGAGATCTGTTAATCCCTTAGTCCATATTACGTACCCTCAAATACCCATCTTTTGACATCAGAGTATAATCGTCCACTCGCATGCTACACAAGACAATATATATCACGACGCCTTTACTATCCCTAGTTTCTTAGCACTAAAAAGTCACGAGCTATATCTCTCTGCTCGATAATAAGCTTTTCTACCCTGAATCACATCAATAACCGTCCCTGCGCACCGGGATTAATTATTACTAGACAGCGTACACACAAACGTCTACTACACAATATATAATATATATATACACATATATATAGGATCAACCCTCTTTCAGGTGATACCTCACAAAATAAATCATACCCTGGGACAGCGAACACGAGATCTCACTATCACAATCTATGATTGCTCAACCCATTGCTAACCAGTCAACTCTTGTAAGTAGTCTACCCTATTTTCATAAATCTTAAAAGCAGTAAACTAATACATAATATAAATGTCCTCTTAGTGCATTTTCTTAGCCCAATTCCTCTATCGAAAATCTCGCTCCGCAGACGGTTGTTGTTCCCTACTGACACCATTCCTATATACTTCTCTTGTCCGAGTAGTCTCACTTTCTCACTGTGGACAAGTTCAATATAGGTGGTCCAACTCTTCACACATAGGACACCTCTATATAACATACCCTATCTCTAGCGCCACTGACCATGTCGGTGTGTCCTTCTCTCGGACCTGGTAATCTTAGCCTTATTTGCTACCCCCGTAGTCCCTTTAGTTCCGCTGGCCCTATAGACTTATTGCTAGCTTCGAAGGGCCTAATGGAATCCACCGTCACTCGACAGGAATTTAGCAGATCCGAATCATATAAATGGGTCCCCTAATGGGTATACCCTCCTATGGTGTTTCAATATCACCGTTAAATCCAATCTTACTCTTCGTGTATACTCCCTAACCCTCTCATGGAAAAACTCGTAAACATACGACTTTTGACAACCCCAAAACTATTTATCCTAACCGGATTTCTCATCCATGCTTTTGTACTCTAATCATGAGTCCATTATCAACATAAAGAACCTTTATTTTCTTCCTATTCCCGTTTGTCGAGTACGAAGTACCCTTGAAAAGTCAGTTCCTTTCTCACAATCGGTCTATAACTCGCTCACTTGTGATAAGTTTCAAAACTCAATTCGTATCTATGTTCGAACAGCAGATGGAATATCTATTAATCAAATTTCTCATTTAATACCATATACTCTATATATATGGTAACTGACTCTCATCACTTTATTCGGCCCCTAAGAGCTCAAAAATTTCCGCTCGAAATTTTAATCTCGGGTGTCGCTACACTCCGCCCTACACATTTTCCTTTGGATTTTATCCTTCCATTGGCCTATTACTCTCCTTTTATTTTCCCTTATAGATGACTCTCCCAAAGATTTCCTCTATTTTCCCCCCACCTCTTATCGACAACACTAGGTGAGTCTAAAATTTGCACCAACATTATCTATAAAAGTTCTTGGTAAAACTTCTCCTCCCGAGTGATTTTCCTATTGTCACCATCCTGAATAATAATCATAATGACTTCCATCTCAATCACCATTCCCAGAATACTATAGGTCTTTCTGCTGAGCCTCTCCTCCTGCAGTCCTTCTAACGGCCCTCACTGGTCGTCTTATAATGTTCGGTGTATGATTCCCAACCGAACTCGTATACGAATCACATAAACTATATATAATGGTAGGAGAACGTAATCTCATACGTCGAGAAATACAGCAATCCTATCATAAAGCTCTATATCAAAGAACGCTATGCTGAAACGTGAAAAGCCTCACAGATCCTAAGGACACTAGAACCCGATGCTCTGATACCATCTGTGACACCCTGCCTAATTAAATACTGAGTGATCAGTCTTATATCCAATTAAAACAGGTTTCTCATCTGCTTCATTCTTAGCATCATTGTCGAAAACTTTTTAAAACATTACTAACCACCTAGTATTCAAAAAGTCGATGTCAAAATTTTAATCTTTTTATTTAACAATCAACAACAAAACATTATTACATAAATACATCCCATGCAAATAGTAATATAAATCCATCCACAATATAAAAGACTGGAATGAAATAATACCGAATAAACCATCGGTTTCAAAATCCAATATAAAGACCAATCTGAATAAAAGTCTGAATACAAGGTCTAACTATCAAAAATGAAATAACTGTGGGAAACATGCCTGAATAAAGTACTGCCCTGCACCCTACACTAGGAGTGAAGTAACTGAATCGTCTAAGTCCAAATCCTCCAAGCATCCACAAGTGCTGCAGCTACGCATCCCTAGAATAGATCATCCTGCTTGGCATCCCTGTGGCTGGACACCTAAAAGGTTTTGGAACAGGATTTTGCAAGTACGGGTCAGAGACCAAGTAAAATTCATTTAAAAGCCTTTAGCAATTACTTAAATAACAGTTTAAATGAACAGTTATTAGATACACATTTTAGGTTGCAAACACTCCCTTGAGTTCCTCATCTCTCATCTATAATGCGCACCTAACGTTTGCTACTCAACCCCACCTAGTCAATTCTAGCCAATCTAACTAGGCAGCCATTATCTAATAAACCCAAATCAATATAGCTCCTCCGTACTGCCCATACAGTACGCTATCGAATACCCTTAATAATTTGCATCTCTCTTATGTTATTATTAAACCCCAGTTACCCTTTCTACGTAGGTTATTGTTCAAACTTTACCATTTAGTTTTCTCTACTTAAACTTTATTTTAGATATTCAGTAACTATCTTCCTAATATTCACACATTAGTAGCTTCATCATTATATAGATATACCCTGTCTAAGCTCCTTACTAATTACTCATTAGTAGATTAATCGTTCTTTAGATACATACTATCTCATCTTTCTACTAGCATACATAAGTATATTATTCGTGTTATATATATATTTTACACACTATATATAATATAAGTACACACTCTGCTATTATATCCCTATATCACACATTAAGGGCTATTGGTGCGTAATGTTACCCCGACCCCAATAGTTATTCCATATGTATTGGTCTGAGATGTTACCTCGACCCCAATATTCAGATTACTTTTAGTTTAGATACACATAACTAACTGGTTTAAAATCATAAGTCTTCTACCCATAACTCATAGCGTCCACCCGTAATTCCATGCAAATACATTTATTAAATATATACCCATTTCTCTTTAATATGGGCAAGGCTTTTCAAATTTTAGGATTAAGTGTTCACATACTTAAGTCAAATAAGATTTCACTATCTTTCTCGTCCATTAATTTTAGATAACATAACAAGTATATATATATATTCACACTTTTTAATATATATATATATATAACACGGCACCTCCCAAACCCAGCTACGGTGCATACTGTAAAGCATATCAAAGGTATATATATTTATCATCCATTATATCTATACTAGTACGGCACCCCTAGGCACAGCTGCGGTGCATGCATGCTCTGCTATCATGTCAGGGTACATCTCTCGTTGTACAAGGGACTATTGGTTCTTCTTCTCCACGAACCATATATATCAAATCACACATATTGGAGGCGAACATAGTTCAGATATCCATGGGTCACGCACATACCTACGCTCCCACAGTCAGCAGACTTATCGACTCACAAATAAACGCTTCACAGTCCTATGTTCATGAGGTACCAAATCTAAAATCCCCCCGAAGGCAACACAGGATAAGATTGTCCTCTTTCGAACGTCAACCTCTCATGATAGCAAGTATGGTAGGTATGTCATACACATAATAAACAATAATACAGGTACACATTCCACCCATATAACATCAGCGAGGTATTCACACAACCATATAATAACGATAGGTATTCAATCCACCTATATACATATACAATAACAATAGGGAATACACACATCCCACATCACAAGCCTCATACATAGTATATTTATATCCCGAATATTCTACATATTCCATAATTTATAACTCCGTTTATTACCGTACATTCCCGAGTATTTCTCACCACTCAAAGGGTATCCTTTATTCCACATATAATATCAGAAGGTAAACTCTCTACCCCCTACTGGTCTAAGTCCTCGTTCCTCTCGATTTCTTTTAACTCGAATCATCCTTCAATTTAGATTTTTCCTCTCTATTAATCGAAATTAATTTAGCCCTTAAACTTCCTTCGTAGGCCACGGCTAAAACCCAAACTAGGATTACTAGTGTTTCAATATAATTACCTTATATTAGAAATTAAATCCCATAAATTAATTCCAAATGTTTTCCAAAGGTCCTAAACAAAAAGGAAATTATTGGCCAAAACTGGAAAACTGAATCGATTAGAAAATTTTTTGGCAGATTAAACACCCTGTAGTAAAATAACGATTACTCCCTCTACAGAACTCCGATTGACCTGATTCAAAGATCATTTGAAAGATAAGACATAGATATTTCCAATCATGTATGTATATCACTCTAATTATAAGTACAATTTGAATGGAATACGTTTAAAGTTACGTCAAAAATTCTGGCAGTTACTATGATGGAAGATCAAACACCCTATAGTAAAACATCGTTTTCTCCCTCTACGGAACTCCGATTGATCTGATTCAAATCTCATTAGAAAGCCAAGACAAAGACCTTTCTAAAAATGTATGTATATCACTTTAATTCTAAGTAAGATGAAAATGGCATACGTTTAAAGTTACGTTAATAATTCTGGCAGATTGACATCTTGTGTTCATCAATTAAACCCTAAGTCATTCAAGATTAATGTTCTTCAATCAAGAACCCATCAAGATTCAATATTAATCATCAAATATATTCTAATAACAGTTTATCTTCGTATAGAGATAAATTTCCAATGAAAATTTACACAAAAACATCAAAGATTCAACCCAAGAATCAAATTCTCCTTTAATTAACATAAAACCCAAATTGTCTCATATTCATCAACTTTATAAATCAAGAACTCAGATTTCTCTCTTATTAATCAACCCAAACCCACTAATTTCTTATCATCATCATTAAGGAACATCTCTACATGCATTCCCACTTTAGTTTATGAATTAAACACTCCCAAATTCATATAAAACTTCCAAAAGCATGAAATCACACTCTAATCTACATGAGTAGTATAAGATGCTTAATAGAAATTTCCATTTAAGTACTTGCCTCTCAATAGCAGGTCTGAATTTCATTAATATGATGGTTCGATTGTTCTCCCCTCGATTCCGTTGCGTTCGGGGCAAAAAACTATGTAGGAAGCTTTGGCTTTCTCTTCCTCTTCCTCTTCAATGGCTTCTCTTCTATTGTGATTGTGTTAACCCTAGACCCTTCTCTCTAATGGCAGATATACTTAATATTTTCGGAGTTCTCTAAACCTCCAACTCCCGAATGACCGAAATACCCTTAAATGATGCCGGGTTGGTCCAAAATCCTCCCGGGACCCAAACTGTACACCCGAGTACACTTTTTTGACTATTTTGACCATTTTGGAACCAACCATAACCTCAAAATCACCATCCGAGTCACTTTTAAAAAAAAATATTTTTATTCCACCTCAAAATATCGAGCGCGTGAAATTAAACTTAAATTGAACTAATTTACTCTCAATCACCGAATTAAATAATTTCTCTAAATTAAATAAATTCCATATCACCGAATCAAATAAATTCCAAATCATCGATTTAATTAAACCCTAGATCACCAATTTAATTTAATTAAATGTCCTCAGAAATATGGGGTATTACAGGTCACAACCAATACAATGACGAAAATGAAATAAATATACACAACTATAAATATCCCTTGGGTATAAACTCGATATACAACATGAATCCTACCTCGATTTTTATAGAAGTAGGAAGTGACTATAATTTAAGTTCCGCAACAGTCCGCACCTATCACGACTCCTAAGACTCTGGATATAAGGTCATCCGGCATCCATGCAGTAGGACACCAGTAGTAATATATATATATATATACACTCAGGCAGGAGAGAAAAGTAAACGGGTCAGAGCCCGAGTTGTGAAAAATATTTAACATGTGTGTTAACCGTGCATAATAAATATCGGTGCACTTATTTCATAATTAAAGTGGAATCGCATTCTCGTGAAACCCCAACTCACCTCTCATCCCACGGCGTGCACCTATTTGCGTCTTGAGATTTTAGTTAAATTACCCCAATTATAAGGACAACCTAACTTAACATAGACCCAGCCTATACCCACGAGAACTGCCTTCCTATCTTAACCCAAGAATCCACTATTTCTAAACAAACTTAATTATTTTTACAAATAAATATGCCATAATAGGCTCTATGGATTCCGGTTTATGATTTAATTAATTATAATTCTTAATACGTTACCCATATGCATTTAGGTTTAATCAAATGATTTAATTAATAACTAACATGCATACAATTTTATTATTGACAAAAATTCTCTCCAATCTCAACACTGCACTACGTTTCGTGCGTGGGGTGTCTCGCAAAGTGAAATCCAAACATGGAACCACCCCGTTACACTACTCCTTGACAATGTCGATCCTAGAGATCCATTATGCCATACATACAATATTATACTACTACAACTACTACTGAATTTAGATTACAACATAAGAACAACTTAATATCTCTAATAATATCCTTGGGATGATGTAACCGAAATATTCCTCAAATACGATACATCAACCCCCATCAATATAGTACATCATAATCATCCAAGATGTACTCCACAACGATTCCATATCCTTTCATCTATAGGATATATATATATATATATATATATATATATATATATATATATATATATATATATATATATATATATATATATAGGCATTTTATTCTAACCGTATATATATACAATCATCCATTCCCATATCCAAGTGTACATACCACATATGATGTACAATGGCCATACACATAATATACCCTCTATACATATCGCCGATAAAATTGCATCATGCTATCATCTTCCAGGGCATTACTCACATACCATCCTGGGGACCCCGGTCGGTCTCAATATCACCTACATCGGAGCCATACACACACACACGACGTCCCGAGAAGCGTCCATAGCTCCTAACCGGTCAATGAGACGAGACATACCCACCACGCCTCACCCCGAAAATATAAATCACATAATAACACACTGGACGACTATGACCTGGGGACTATCCACACCCTGCTCCTTGAGCCAGGATGCTCACCCTCTGTGCGAAAACATCCCAATGATAGCATGAGCGGGGTATGCTTAACCACATAAGTATATATATCATTCACATGCACAATATATATACATCCATATGATCCCATCATATGATCAAACATTAAACCATCATATACGGTTTAAATATTCATACCATGTATATCCACAAAATAAATATATCCATATATTCACATATCTTTATATCTATATATACAAACTTATTCTCGTTCATATGTATAAGATATCTAAACTCGGCTATAAGTATACATAATCCTCAATATACAAGTCGTCACCACAAATTCAGTTAATTTACCTCGATATGTGAATACAATCCCTCACTTGAAGCATATTCATCTATTTTTTCTATGATGAATAGTCTCCCAAAATCATGTATATATACATACATATATATTCAACATTAGGTTTATCACCCAAAATTTTGTGTAGGAAACCATCACTACACATACCATCTATATCCGAGAGCACATTGATGAATCTAGTAAAAATTTCAACTATTGGTATTTACATAACTAATAGTCTATAAGCCTCAAACTCAGTCTTATTTTCATCAAATAATCCCATTTCTTAGGGAAAATACCCATTGTAAATCACACTCTGATAAACAACATCTACTCCAACTAGATTTACACACTCTACTCTAGTTGGTAATATGATCCCATCGCTCTCGATTTCGACTATGGTTCAATCACTTTTACGAATCCCCTAGTCTAACGCCTCTCCGATTTATTCCTTAAATTTTATCATTACTAAGGGTATGCGACCATTCTCTTCCATTTGACCCCAAATTGTATCTTAATAATATCTTATCCTTAAAAGGATTCGATATATATGTCGACCCAGAAATTTCACAACATACACTCGCAACTCTCTCTACGAGTTCTTAGCCTCCTATCACATCTATACTTACATTTGATCTAAGATGAGGATTATCAACCCCAATGAGGATTTCCCAATAATCTCTATATACAAATCCAATACACACATGGATATATTTTTCCCAAATTGTCCCAAGAAGTCTCCATAATCACAATGTGTGAGAAACCCCTAGTGTGTCTCCAAAACATATCTCTTACATCATAAGAGAAATACCCTAATCAAGAAACCTAACCAAAAAGGGTTAGAAATCCTTCTAGAGAAAATTCCTCAAAATGCCTTGTTTCAGAATCGATTCGGCCCTATTCCGAATTGATTCGGCCTCCAAGGCGAGTCGATTCGGGTCCAAAGACATGGGCTTCTGTCTCAGGCCAAATCAATTCGGCTTGTGTCCGAATCGATTCGGTCACACAGACCTCGGACTCTGCAACATTCCGAATCGATTCGGAAGGAGGCCGAATCGATTCGGCCTGTTCAGCAGGCTACGAAATGGCTATTTTCGACAAAAACCTAATTTCCCAAAAATTCCAAATCAACAATTTCTAAGTATAAATTGTAACCCTGTCATGTTTCCAACATCAAAAGACATCCCATTATTTCCTCACATCATTTTATACCCATTAAACCCATGTTTAAACATTGATTTCAAGATTAAACCCAAAAATCTAGGTATTGATATTTATACCCAAAATCCGTTTCTTAACCCCAAAAATCATGAAATGAAATACACAAATGACTTATTTAACAATATTAAACACTTGCCTCAATATTTTAGAGGTTGGATCGTCCTCGATGTCGCGTTTGGGCCGAAATCTCCAAGCTTTTCTCCCTCTCTCTCTTCTTTTCTTCTTCCTTCTTTTTCTTTTCTTTCTTATTTCTCCCTATAGGGCTTTTTCTCTCTTTCTCTCAAATGAAAAGGCTTGATCTGTAAGACTCTTAAATCCCTTAAAACATAAGTCCCAATTTTAAATGTTAATACATACCTTAAATGACTCGTTTACTCCAATTCGAGTCAAACTGACTTAAAAATATTCCGGAGATGAAATAAAACCCAATGACAGTCATTTTGACTATCTTGACCCTTCAGGGATTGATGGTACCCTAAAAATCATCATCCGGAATACTTTGAAATGTCCTCTATTTTTGGACCTCAATTCCCAAATTTTAGAATTCTCCAATTTAATTAAATTTTATTTTCCCAAAAATTTAATTTCTCGGTCTCAAAAATCATGGGGTGTTACATCCTACGGACTTTTCAACAAACATATAGGTCCTATTCCAACTTTTTAGGGAATTTTTTCACAATTTTACCCTTTTTAAAACCAATCATCCATAACTTCCTTTAGGAAGTTACATAAGTGGTTGGATTTTTTTTTTTAATCTTAAAATCATCATAACTTTTGATTAACAAATCCGTTTTTCGCAAAATTGCTATTTTTGAAATCTACTCGACGAGATCTATCAAACAAGATCCATCAAGCCTATAAATTTTCAAAGAAAAAATTACACAAACAGTCAACTTTACTGTGAAAACTCAATTTCCTTGTTTAGAGAGATATGCGGAAGCCTAAGATGGTTCATAAAAAAACACCAAATTTTAATTTACTTCAAAATTAAAATAAAACCAAGTGAAATAAACTGAAACACACACATTTATTTAAATTCCACTTAAACCATATTAATCAATCCAAGTCTTAGAAAATTTGCCTAAGTAATATTTTGCAATTATTCCAAATTAGGCCAAACCAATTTTAATAATAGACTTGAATGAAATAAACATTACCGAAATTTATTAGCACCAAATTAAATTAAGTGTGACAATTAAAACCAAATTTATCTTGAATTATCCTAAGCATGCGTTCTAGGTGATTATGCAAGATAAAAGTAAATCAATCACACCACGCTGCAATGTACGAGGAAAAACCCACAACGGAAAAAAACCTCGGACAGCCCTAGCCTCAAATCCACTAAGTACGGAATTTATATTTACAAGAAAGATGTCTTACTTCCTCAACTCGAAACCTCTCGAGCCTTGACGTGTCTTCTTATAACCACCTCTTCCTAGCGGATAATCACGGAGCTCCACCGTGATCTCGGACTCACCGATGGGACAATAGGTACACCGTCACCCACACATGGTGCCTTTCACCATGTGAGAAAGACGCGGCTAAACAATTCTTCTTCTTTGAGGGATTTACAAAATAACCCAAACAATCTCTTCAATTCAGTGTAGAGATAAACCCGGTGCCAAACTCCAAGCAAGATATATATTTATGAACTTGGATAAATAAAACTATGGGTGAAAAGTAGAGTGGTAAATGATTTTCTCTTTGAAAATTAATACTCAAAACATGAACCTTTTCTTGTAAAAGATGAACTCTCAAAACTCTCTCTAGGAATTAGTATGGTATGAAAAAGTTAAAAGAAAAAGTTGGTTTCCCACACATAGATATTCAGCAAAACGTTAGTGGGGTAAAACTGCTAAAAACTGCAGAAAATTGCCAAAAAGTTTTCCCGCCTGACATCTCGTTTGAACAAGGATTCTAACGAAGTTCTAGTGTGAACTCATTACAAACTCGTTGGAAATCTCATTCGAACAGTCATCTCGTTCGAACGACATTTCGAACGAAGTTCCAGTAGCCAAAATGGTAACTCGTTGGCAAACTCATTCAAACGACATCTAGTTCGAACGAAAACTTGTTCGAACGACATATCGAACGAACTTCCAGAAAGTTTGGAAAATTCTATTTTTGCCCAGAAACTTTATATACTTTATTTTAAAGTTTTAATAGAAATCTTTCTAAAAACAAAACACAGTTTTAAAACCTAACACCCAATAAACTTGTTCCAAACTCATGTATATATAATGCATTCATACCTTGGGAGCGTGGAACCACTATTGATGATGTTGAAACGAGGCACATAAACACGGCATTTGATGAAGCTTTATACTCTTTGTCGCTACGTATTCAACTAAACACATCATAGTCTTGAAAGGTACACTTGAACACTATCCTAAGATATAATCATTTTTGTCCGGAATTGAGCCAAAACTACATTAAGACTCAATTGGAGAATTGTGTCCTTACAAATCTCCTCCTTTGGCTATTCCAGGACAAAAACCAAACAAAAATCCTAAAGGGCCGTCAAGATCTACTAGACTAATAAAAAGTCCCACCCAAAATAAAAATACAATGATTGACTCAAACAACCCAAAGGATCATGATCTTTGCCTGTGAAAGTTGCCACTTATAATATAATTCCTGCACACTTGAGCAAACACATTACACGCATAGGGAATATCAAAATATTTAATGCAAGTAAAGTAAGTACTTCCCCTAAATTAATTCTCTCCCTTTATCAACAGTGATCAACTTAGAAAGACGTCTCCTCCTAAGATAAATCTCCACCAAACTAAGATACGATTATAATAGGATTAGATACCATTTCTCCCCCTATCATTCTCCCCCTTTTTGTTCAGGAATAGGCAAAGGCTAAAGAGTTAAAAATTAACTTATCTCCCCAAATTGAAAGCATAAACACCCAAATAACTTATCTTAAAATAAGCAAAGGCTAAAAATGAAATGGGATAATAAGCTAAAATATGTAATTGTGCATAAAGTGATGAGAACGTTAAAGCACACGGACAACAAAAACATCAATAATCCAATAAATAATAATAAATACCAACTCAGATGCAAGAAACAGATACTGATAAGGTAAATAAAGTATGAGGCATGTGATATCAACAAAGAATGCAACAAGATAGATGCCAATTATGAATTAAAGTATATATGGACTAGAAAGCACGGCAAAGACGAAACATAAATATCAAATATATGTATACATAAGATATAACTAATAGACATAAGTACACATATATAGATATAAATACACAAATGGCACACACAAAATATAATAGGAGTCTTTCACACTCGTATGCAGAAAATGTTTCATATGGAAACGGAAGTGTTGGGGTGTGAACTAGTAACAATCAAATTTAGATCCAATCACTTAAAACATGTTCACGGAGTTATCAATTGATTGCAAACTTCATCACATTTGAATATAACCTCATGTGACAATATAGATTGAACTCAATGAACAAACATACACAATGCATACAAGCCTAGAGTTTTGATGATTCTACAAACCAAATAGAGTCATGAGAATAAAGACCACTAGGCTAAACGAACATTGTGAAAGCCGTTGATATACCATCCAATCTCCCTCAAGAATCATATATATTCTTTTTATATTGAATGAATATATCAATTAAACATAGGCCTTGGCAATTCTTTTTCTTTTAGTGCCATTTTTCTGTTTTTAGGCCTTTAGACCACATATTTCTTTTAGGTCCATTTCAAACGGTGGCTTACAATCGCAAAGGATTATTATTCCTTTCGGTTCCCTTCCCCGTGCACATTTATATAACATTTTTATATCTCACAAACTCACATGCAACGGATTTTCCTCCCAGGTCATAAATATACAGATGACTAGATTAGTAGGAGAACACCTCACAAAGCTCAAATATAACATGTGACATTAAAATTTCAAATGAGCTCATGCATGTGTGAAAGGAGGCATATAAAAATAGAATTCATTTAAGTAATGCAAAAATCCAACTACTCCATGTAAGCATGGTAAAGAAAATCATAAGGATTGACAATCTAAACCAAAAGTTCTAGCCATATGGGAGCATAAAAGATGGGATTCTAACACAAGTGTATGCCACATAAAGTGTGTCAAACTAAAATACACACATAATAAAAATCTTTTTGAGTTTTTAAAAATTTTAATCCAAAAAAAAATAGACTCAAAAGACACACAAAAATCATTTTTATTTTTCATTAAGCCTAAATGATACAAATAAATCACAAATGATAAAAAAAATCTTTTTGAATTTTCCATTTAATGCAAACAAAAATAAGCAAATATAATTCAAAAAGATAAACAAAAATCATAGTTCTAGCATGTGATTAAGCATGGAGCATAAACTAGAAAATGATTTAAACAAGCATACATTTAGCATGTGAATATAGGATGAAGTACAAACGCTAAAGTATGCAAATAAAACTAACACATTCAACCTTTAGATTTTGCCAGGGAGGAAGCATGTGAAAGTAAATGAGAATCAAAAATCCTATTTTGTAAGACAACCAAGTCAGATTTCCTAACCCAAATAAATTAAGAATGACTATCTTGGGGTATAGGAATTTTAACTACCTTGGTTGCTTTACGTTAGGATTTTCTAGGAATTCGTTTAAAATCAAAACAAAATTTCCTAAGATGACCTTTTCGACCACAATGTGTACAAGTAAAATTATGTCAAAATTTGGTACCTAAGGAATGATCTCTAGAGTCTTTCCTAGTAGATTCTCCTAAAACATTGGTTTCGGCTTTATGAATAGATTCATTACAAGTATTGAAGCCTAAACCACAAGTGTCATTTTTAATTTAGACCGTTCCTAATATTTTATCTAATTTTTCCGAACGACACTCCAAATCAAATTTGACATTACTAGAGTCTTTTAATTTATTTTCTTATTCTAGGATGTTAGACTCTAATAAAATATTTCTCTCTTCAAACTCGAGAAGCTCCGTTTTCAAGGATTACATTAAACCTCTACGGCTATCTCTCTCGCCTTCTACATATTCAAGCTTCTCTCGAAGAGTCCTCTCACGTATCCTAAGGTCTTCTACCAATATACTATCATCAATGACCTTGACACGCTCTTTTAAACTAGCTTCTAACTTCAAATTAGATCTTTTTAATTTAATTGATTCTTCATATAATTCTTGAAAAGTATTTTGAAGTTCACTCACATTAACCTCTTCTTCATTTCACTCTCTCTTTCTTATCCACTCTCACTGTCATCAAAATAAGGGAATCATAGACTATGACCTTGGAAGCGTCATGTGTTAAAGTTTTATCAATCGATGAGTTCTCACTATCACTCACATGACTAGCCATAAAAGCCACAAAGTTGGGCTTAGTGGGGGAATCGGGTCCCTCTTCCTTATCACTATCACTAAGGGTCGCATTATATGAAATGGGTCGCTTACACTCTCTCCTTAGTTTAGTGGGGCACTTAGAAGCCCTGCGGCCATAACCCTCACAACCAAAACACCTATTTGACTCGTCCTTATTTAAATTTTGGTTAGAAGATTTAGGGATTCTTTCGGCTTTGTCATACTTAGCAGTATAAAATTTCTTAAAATCCTTTTTAAATTTATCCTTATTAAATTTAAGAAATTTTCTAAATTTTCGAGCAAACAAAGCCATGTCTTCCGAGTCACTATCACTCTCGCTCTCTATTACTTGTTTTACCTTTTTTCGTGCTTTTAAAGCAACACCCTTTTCTATTTTCTTTTCAGTTTTAGAGGGAAACATTTCTAGTTCATAGGTTTGTAAATCACCTACTAGCTCTTCTAATTTCATAGAGACTAGAGATGGTAAAGAATTTAAAACGGTCACTTTAGGGATAAATCTATCGGGAAGTGACCTTAAAATTTTCTTTACTACACGGTTTTCGGGTATTTTCTCTCCCAAGTTAAAAGATGAATTAAGAATATCAGAAAGTCTAGCATAAAATTCATCAAACGTTTCTTGTTCATTCATTTTGATAGTTTCAAATTTAGTGGTAAGGTTTTGGAGTTTCGAAGCTTTAACGAAACTTGTACCTTCATGAGTGACTTGTAAAATATACCACGCTTCTTTAGCAGTCTCACATGTCATAATACGTCGGAATTCATCTGGTGTGACAGCGCTAAACAAGGCATTTAAACCTCGGGAATTAAAATTAGACAGTTTAAATTCACCCTCACTCCATCTACCGGTCGGCTTGGGAACACGTTCATTATCTACTAAATGAGTTGGTGGAGACCACCCGTTAACTACCGATAACCAAACTCTTTCGACGATATATTTTAGTGCCGATTTCATTCGCGCTTTCCAATACGCGTAGTTAGAACCATCAAAAATAGGAAATTTTAAAAATGGGGAAAAGTCCATTTTAGCCAAAAAATTATTTAAAGGATCTTAACGAAATAATTTATCGCTTCGACTCTGATACCAATTTAAAAAATCAATTTCCTTGTTGAGAAATATATGCGGAAGCGTAAGATGGTTCACAAAAAACACCAAATTTTATTTTACTTCAAAATTAAAATAAAACCAAGTGAAATAAACTGAAACACACACAGTTATTTAAATTCCACTTAAACCATATTAATCAATCCAAGTCTTTGAAAATTTGCCTAAGTAATATTTTGCAATTATTCCAAGTTAGGCCAAACCAATTTTAATAATAGACTTGAATTAAATAAATATTATCGAAATTTAATTAGCACCAAATTAAATTAAGTGTGACAGTTAAAACCAATTTTATCTTGAATTATCCTAAGCATGCGTTCTAGGTGATTATGAAAGATAAAAGTAAATCAATCACACCACGTCGCGATGTACGAGGACAAACCCACAACAGGAAAAAACCTCGGACGGCCCTAGCCTCAAATCCACTAAGTACGGAATTTATATTTACAAGAAAGATGACTTACTTCCTCAACTGGAACCCTCTCAAGCCTTGACGTGTCTTCTTGTAACCACCTCTTCCTAGAGGATAATCACGGAGCTCCACCGTGATCTCGGACTCACCGATGGGACAATAGGTACACCGTCACCCACACATGGTGCCTTTCACCATGTGAGAAAGCCACGGCTAAACAATTCTTCTTCTTTGAGGGATTTAGAAGAAAACCCAAACAATCTCTTCAATTCGGTGTAGAGATAAACCCGGTGCCAAACTCCAAGCAAGATGTATATATATGAACTTGGATAAATAAAACTATGGGTGAAAACTATAGTGGTAAATGATTTTCTCTTTGAAAATTAACACTCAAGACATGAACCTTTTCTTGTAAAAGATGAACTCTCAAAACTATCTCTAGGAGTTAGTATGGTATGAAAAGGTTAAAAGAAAAAGTTGGTTTCCCGCACATAGATATTCAGTAAAAAGTTAGTGGGGTAAAACTGCTAAAAACTGCAGAAAATTGTCAAAAAGTTTTCCGCCACTCATCTCATTCGAACGATATTTCGAACGAAGTTCCAGTAGCCAAAATGGTAAATCATTGGCAAACTCGTTCAAACGACATCTGGTTCAAACGAAAAACTCGTTCGAACGACATATCGAACAAACTTCCAGAAAGTTTGAAAAATTCTATTTTTGCCCAGAAACTTTATACACTTTATTTTAAAGTTTTAATAGAAATCTTTCTGAAAACAAAACACAGTTTTAAAAACTAATACCCAATAAACTTGTTCCAAGCTCCTATATATATATAAAATGCATTCATACCTTGGGAGCGTGGAACCACTGTTGATGACGTTGAAACGAGGCACATAAACACGACATTTTATGAAGCTTTATACTCTTTACCGCTACATCTTCAACTAAACACATCATAGGCTTGAAAGGTACACTTGAACACTATCATATGATATAAATGTTTTTGTCCGGAATTGAGCCAAAACTACATTAAGACTCAATTGGAGAATTGTGTCCTTACATACTGTATGCACTAGAATATGAAATAGTTTTATATATGTGACATTTTCACAAACAGACAATAACATTTACTGAGGTAATATTACGAGGTATATATATATATGGTGGATTCAAAACCTCTTTTTCCAAAATTACCTTATATTTAAAGGTCCGCGCTAGCGGCATCCAATCCTTACCCCCATTGTTGGAGCTTCAACGACCTTCATCAAAGCTCAGATTTGGGGTGGGTACGGGTGGCATGTGGTGCCACTGGCGCGGACATCTGAAAATAAGAGACTTTTGAATAAATGGGTTTTGGATCCACCGGAGTGCCATGGTGTGCCGCTGGCACGGACCTTTGAAAATAAGAGACTATTGGATAAATGGAATTTGGATCCTCTGGAACGCCGGTTTGGGGTGAGTAGGGATGACATTAGGTGCCAATGGTGCAGACCTAACATTTACTGTATTATCACATTACATAGTGTGTGTATATATATATATATATATATACACACTGTGTAATGTGATAATACAGTAAATGTTATTGTTTGTGAAAATGTCACAGATAAATACAATAAGGTTTAATATCTGTGACATTTTCACAAACAATAACACTTACTATGCTAATATATTTATGAAATAGTTTTATATATATAACATTTTCACGAACAATAACATTTACTGAGTTAATATTACATAATATATATATATATATATATATCCAAACCTCTTTTTTTTCAAAATTACCATATTTTTAAAGGTTTGGCTAGCGACATTCAATCCCCACCACTACCCACCCCCATTGTTGGAGCTTTAACGACCTTCATCAGAGCTACGATTTGGGGTGGGAAGTAGTGGCATAGGGTGCCGCTGGCGCGGACCTCTGAAATTAAGAGAATATTAGATAAATAGACCTCTTAATTAAGAGAAATTAAGAGAATATTATATATATATATATAATATATACTGTGGATCCAAACCTCTTTTTTTATATATTATCTTATTTTTAACAGTTCGCGCTAGTGGCATCCAATCCCCACCACCACCCACCCCCATTGTCGGAGCTCCAACAACATTCATCAGAGCTCTGATTTGAGGTAGCATGGGATGTCGATGTAACATTTTTGCAAACAATAAAATTTATTATTTTTGAAAATATTACCGATATAAACCTAACCCAATGCTACCCCTACTCACCCCACAGCGGAGCTCCAGTAGATCCAAGCCACATTTCTCCAGTATTCTCTTATTTCCTAAGGTCTGTGCCAGCGGCACCCCATGTCACCCCAAATCAGAGCTCTGATGAAGGTTGTTGGAGCTCCGACAATGAGGGGTGGTGGTGGTGGTGATTAGATACAGCTAACATGGACCGTTAAAAATAAGGCAATATCAGAAAAAAGAGGATTGTATCCACGATATATATATATATATATATATATATATATATATATATATATATATATATATATATATATATATATATATATATATATACTGTGTTATAACACAATAAATGTTATTGTTTGTGAAAATGTTACAGATATAAACCTAACTCAATGCCAACCCTACTCACCCCAAACCGGAGCTCCGATGGATCCAAACCCTATATATCCAATATTCTCTTATTTCCTAAGGTCTGCGTCAACGGCACTCATTGTCACCCCAAATCAGAGCTCTGATGAAGGTTGTTGAAGCTCCGACAATGTGGGTGGGTGGTGGTGGGGATTGGATGCCGCTAGCGCAGACCATTAAAAATAAGACAATATCAGAAAAGAAAAAAAAAGGTTTGGATCAACCGTATATATATATATATATATATATATATATATATATATATATATAGAGAGAGAGAGAGAGAGAGAGAGAGAGAGTCAAGCTCCTGCACACACCAAACGGTACATACCAATGGTACATATCGCTGGCGCGGACCCATTTTATAAATGGTTTTGAGTTGAGTTTTTATGTGGTATTTAAACATTTCGGGGGAGCCTTATAAAAAAAATCAGGACAAAAAACGTTTTTTGCTATTTTAAAAAAATCGGTCAAACTTTTGCAACTTTTAAAGTGCTTTAAAAGCTGTGAAAGTTTGACTGATTTTTTAAAAATTGCAAAGAATTTTATTTTGAGTTGATTTTTTTATATGGGTCGACTGAAATCTTTAAACATCATATAAAAAAATTTAGTAGAAAAATAATTTTTTTACTATTTTAAAAAATTAGTATGTACCGTTTGGTATGTACATGAAACTCTCACTATATATATATATATACACTGTGTTATAACACAGTAAATGTTTATGTTTGTGAAAATATTATAGATATAAACATAACCCAATGCCAACCCTACTCATACCAAACTGGAGCTCTGGTGGAACCAAACCCCATTAATCCAATAATCTCGTATTTCCTAATGTTCGCGCCAGCGACACCCCATGTCACCCAAAATCAGAGCTCTGATGAAGGTTGTTGTAGCTCCGACATGGGGGTGGGTGGTGGTAAGGATTGGATGCCCCTAGCGTAGACCGTTAAAAATAAGACAATATAAGAAAAAGAGGTTTGGATCCACCGTGTATGTATACACACACACACACTAGACTATGCCCGTGCCTAAAGGCACGACGAAATTTTCCAAAGTATGTAATTGCAAAACGACGATAATTTTTTAAAGTACGTAATAGTGAAGCACAAAAATTTCCAAGTGTAATTTTAAACAATTGACCATAATATTTCGTATTTATAGGACTATTCACCATGCTTGACAAACAACAAATAGTCCAAGAACATTCAAATAGTCTAAATTCATCAAATAAATTCACATATAATACGAAATATACAATATTGATCCATCGAATTCACATTGTGTCTAAAAAACAAAGTGTCAAATTATTAAAAAAATTGGGCATAATCTCCTTTGTTTATGGAACTATTCACCCTGCTTAATAAATAAAAAATAGTCCAACATCCAAATTGTCTAAAAATTCATCAAACAAATTCACATATAAAATGAAATATACAATATTCATCAATCAAATTCCCTGTCGAAAAAAAAACAAAGTGTCAATTTTAAAAAAAAAATGGACATAGTCTCCTTTGTTTATTGGACTATCCACCCTATTTAAGGGGTAAAAATAAATCCAACAATATAAAAAAGATCCCAAATTCGGAGATGGGAGATAGAAGGTCGGAAAAGGAGAATATGAATTTATTCTTTCTGTGGGACTTCCTTAAAATGTCTGTGCCGTGGTGTTTGACCACCATCTGTGGGACTTCCTCAACGCTAGTGCGGGCATGTTCCTGTGATAGTAGGCGGGTAAGAAATGAAGGTAAGAAAGGGCGTTGTCAGAACATAAGGCCAACAAATGTTTAATATCCATTATGCCAAACATAATAAAGAACATTATTGAACATTATTGAATTTCAAACTTAATTGAACATTATTGGGCTAAGCATAGATTTGCCTGCAAATAAAGCTTTAATGTTGGAACAAATTACCAATTACCTTTTGTTGGTTTACATGTAAGAAGTATCTCAATAACTCTTATGTAGCTCCACCAGAGAAGGACCTTGGTCTTAAAGTTCATATCCAACTAAATGCATACTTATAGAGAAGGTTGAAAGTAAGAGCTGCATAGGAGGGGCTGCATTGTCGGATCATAAGAATCATAAGTACCACCAATTATCGGATTCAACAAAGCATATATTGTTTTGAAACAGTTTTAACAATAAAAAACTTTTAACTAAGCACACATGATAATTAGTAACAATGTTAACAATAAGTACCACCAATTAGAAAATCACAAAGAACTCGAAATAAAATAATTGAGATTTATAAATACCAAATTTATAAAAGTACAATATTCAGTAGTAATATAACATTAAAGATATGAATCAGATATCATTTAGCGAATAGACTGAGAGAAAATGAAATTAAAACTGACCCAAAAAATGTCGAACTAAAATTTAGTGAATATACTAAGAGAAAATGAAATTAAAAAAAATGAAATCGTGTTAAAAAATACCTTATAAACTTTGTATATGTCCATTACAATCCAAATAAATCGTGAAACACAAATTGTAGAGGGTACATGACTTTGTAGGTAAGGAAGAAGTGCAAATTTTCATCTTCTTAAACACACACATATCAAGTTATACGTCCTTCCATTTACACACTGCAAGAATAGTAGCAAAAGTTAAATACAGAATAGAAAAGTACCTTAAAATGATTGTCCATGTATTATTTATAAGTTTAGTGATTAAGCGCAAGATCAACACACCTCAGCTATGTTGAAAGTAATAAACAAAGCTAAGTAAGGGGAAGAATCCCAAAAAGGCTCTTAAATGATTGTTCCTGATGGACTTCAATTGTCAAGAATCAAGTTAATTAATGTCTACAACAAAGAAAAATTGAAACTGCATTTCAAGTCAAGAATCAAGCCTGCATATGCATATATGGATATATGATGCCTACATATATGCATATGCATATATGCATATTGAAGAATATATGCATATGCATATATGCATATTGAAGCATATATGCCAGTGCATATATGCAGTGCGCATGTGTGCGTGTGTGTGTGTGCACGTGTGTGTGTGTGTGTGTGTGTGCACGTGTGTGTGTGTGTGTGTGTGTGTGTGTGTGTGTGTGTGTGTGTGTGAGTGGGGAAGGGGGAGGGGATGGGGCAGGGGGCGTGTGTGTGTGTTTGTACAACGTAAAAAATGACACGAAACATTATATATCTAATCCAATTATGGAAGATGTCAATTGTGTATATATAATTGGGAGGTGTTTATGTGGCAGATGTCAATGGCATCTCAATTAATCAGAGAGTGGACTAGGATTCAGCAATTCCCTGCAGCCACCCAGACCAAACTGCTTGAGTTATTGGGAAAGCTAAAGCAAGAGGTCTAATTCTCCCTCTGCTTATTAAGAAAATAGGGATGAAGAAAAAGAAAACAGATATAACTATACTGATTTTGTGGATTTATTTGTATGTGGGTGATTCTTTTTTTATTTGAGGAATAACACAGAATGTTTGTTATTAATTATAGTGTGTATTTTTCAGACATTTTTTGTTGTTCATGTATACTTATAGGATGTGAGCACCTTGACCATCCTTGTGATGGGGAAAGGTGGGGTTGGAAAATCTTTTACTGTGAACTCGATTGTTGGGGAAAGAGCAGTTGCAGTCAGTGCCTTCTAGGTATATGTTGCTTTCAACCGGGTTTATCTAAGAGTATCAACAATATAGTAAAATGAAATATAATAGGGTGAATTTAACCTATTAGAGTCCGCAATGGGTAACTGAGAGACTTACTCTCGAACAGCCAACAGTGGATGGTTTTGGCCATCAAAAAAACCAAGGGTTTGTCAGTCAAGGGTCAAGCAACTTACTTTTGGTTGTTGTGCCAAAAATGATGCTATTCTCAGAAGACCAATAGTTGGCCATTTGAGAAAAAGTTTATCCAATGTTAAAAACTAAGCGAAAATTACAAACTTTTCACTATTTAGATACCATTATTTGAACTGACTTTTTTAGTTTGTTCAACACTTGTTCATTTGCAGAATAATATCCCTAACTACATATATACTTTAAAATTAAAAAAATGCAAGTATGCATCATTAATTTACAACTGAAGTGTATGGATTCAAAAATATATACCTAGGAATAGAGAGTGAGTCCATACTTCACACCTGAGGTTTATGCTGAAATCTGCAAAAAAAATTATATGCATTAGAATAATCCTATCCAAACACCACCCAACCAAACTAAAAACAATCTTATGTATCTATAATTACCACTTGTATGCACAGTTATATGCAGAATTATAGGCACCTCTTGACTGTATACCCTTATTCCTCTCAAGACAGTAAAGATACTTCACATAATAGAGTGAGGTCTCTTTTAGTATAGCACGAAATCTTCCCTCGTGCTCGGTGAGGATGTAACCTTTATCTTTGTACAGTTCAAACAATCCAAGTGCATCCTCTTTGCTCTTCACAACACTACATAATTTGGATCCCATCTGAAGCCGATTTTCAATATTAGACGCTGCATACCTTGCTTCTGAAGATAGTCCTCGGCATTGACATCTTTACTAATATAATATCACCTAATCGCGAAAAAAGGAGAAAAAAATTTCAATATATTTACAATTTACGTAATCATTTTCTAAAATACGACCCCAAAATATTGCATTACTATTAAAGACAACCCAATATAAGAGAGTGTCTGATCTTGAGAGATTGTAAATATAAAATTTCCAAACTAATTCAATCCTTCTCTTGCACCCAAATGAATAGGAAAGTTTTAACCTTTATCTTGCACCCAAACATAGTACATGTTCATGGTAACATAATTCCTTATCCTTCACCCTGGCGACTCGTCTGACTTTATTATGAGAAGCACTTGGGGGTTCACTTTGCACCTAAAGAATAATAAAAACATATGTAAGCCATGATAATAAAAAAACAAAACTTTAGACACGTGAGAATAATGAGAAGTTTAGGCTTGTGAGAATAATGAGAATTCTACATAAAGAGCAAGCGAAACAAATAATGTTATACTGAGCTAAAAATAATGGGAAGAAATAAACATGTAACGCAAGCAAAAAATAAAGAATGTACATACCAAGCTCCCAATGATGTATGGTGTAATTATTTTCCACTATATAACTTATAACAGATTTGACATTTATGTCAAAGTGTCCGAACACATAGATCTTCCATTAAAGCATTTAGCTCAAAAATAATTATAGCCCTGAAACAACAAAAATGATAAGCGATTTATGCATTGACCACTATCCATTCAGTTTTATATCAACAAACTCATAAACTCAGGGGAACAAATATAGTCAAATGAAGCCCATCATACCCAATCAATCAAACTCCGTTTTATATCAATAAATTCACAAACTCAGGAGAACAAATCAATTATCTTTGCATGTATGCAACACGACTATCCCGTCATTTGAACCATAAAACCCACTAAAATATCAAACATATAGAGATCAAAAGGAGTTACATGATCTGTGTAAAGCCAATCCAACATAAAAATCCCCTTTTCCAGTTTGTACAACCTATATCCTTCAATGTAGACTTGATATCAAACCAAAAACTCTATAATTTAAGAAGAAAACTACACAATCCCAACCTAAACACGTAAGATATGGACCCAAATCCCCAAAAGGCAAACCCCTACAAATTATATATTAAAATAAATAAAAATAAAAAGCAAACTTTTTCTTGAACATTGCGTCGAACAGTTGAGGGGAAACACAAATACTGGCAAAAAAACTCACATTACAATTGTATAAAACTATACCTTTCAAGAAAAAGTTTTGATGGCATATACCTTTCAGTCCCTAAAGAAAACTATACCCTTCAGTTCCATATCACCTAAAGAAAAAAAAATCTGGCTAACAAATTCATATTATTCAACCCTTAATCATGGTCTCAATCCTATTACACAGCATTTAGGATAAGTTATATCAAATTTAGACTTGGTATAGTACCTGTTCAAAAATTTTATGGCATATATCAAATTGAACTACTTTTTACCATTAGAGTACAATCATTTAATGATTGTATTTCTAGTGCATTAAATGATTGTACTTACACTATGCACTTGGGATACAAAAGTTGGTAAAAAAAAACTTGAATTGATATCTATGTTCCGAAACTAAAAAAAATCATAATATGTACAAACTAACTTGAATCAAATTAGAAATTATTAAAAATCACTCAAAAAACTTACCATAGTGAATCAACAAAGGTTAGTGAAGCATTTAAAAAAGATAACAAATACCTTCACAAACTAACCTTAAAATACCCACAAACTAACTTTCCCTGTTAAAATTCAATTACAAAATCAGTGTACATTTCAAATATAACCTTAGATCTATCAATCACCATGATTTGAGACTCTAAGCTCAATAATCAAATAAGACCTTAGAAATGAACTATATAATAATTGAGTTGAAAAAAAAAACTCAGGCCCTATTAAGTCCATGCTTTCAAACCATATAAGATTAAAGATGAAAATAAAGGAAATTGGAAAAATTACACCCACACTTTATTTAATACCATAGTTCAGCGCAGAATCATGTCAAACTTATCCCAAAAGAAGAAAATTTCACATAGCTTCCATTAAAGAGTTTCCACCGACTTGAGTGACTCCAACATTGGTACTCTTTTCACCAATACTTAAAAATAACTCTACAAATACAACAAAAAATGTTAATGAGCTATACTTACTATTTGGTTGAATCCAATAAACAACAAATATGAATTAATAAGTTTAAATTCAATAGTACATACCTATTTAGATCCCAAAATTAAAGAAAAATAAACAACAAAAACATAGGAAACAAAACCCTAAATTCAGAATTTCTTACCGAAGTAGTACATACCTATTTAGATCCCAAAATTGGAGGGAATAACTCTCGTAATCTGCAAAAGGAAAAAGATAAGAAATAAATCACTAAATTTATTTCAGATTATAGATCTGCGTGTGTGTGTGAGAGAGAGTGTGTATGTGTGCATGTGAGTCATAGCCGCATAGGCAGAGATGTGTGTGTGTGTGTGTGTGTGTGTGTGAGAGAGAGAGAGAGAGAGAGAGAGAGAGAGAGACTACCTGAATGGGAGGCGGAGGGCAGCAGAGGGTAGTGGCTTTAGGGGGTTTGGAGCCAAAGAATGAGGGAGAGAGGTAGGACGACGGGGTTGGTTTGTGGGGTTTGGAGCGAGAGAATGAGGGAGAGAGATGAGGGTGTGCGTGTGTAAGAGTGTGAGGAAGAGAGGGTTACAAAAATACCCTCATTTTTTAATTCAAGTGTAATTTTTGTGAGCAAAAAAAAGGGGGAAACCAAAAAAGTGAGGGATAGATTTGTAATAAGGAATGGGATGTGATCTAAGCTATTAAAATGTGTAAAAATGTGTAAGGAGGTGGCATCGATCTAGACCGTTAAAAATGTGTACATTTTCAAAAACCAAGCTAACTTATTTTATTTATATATATATATATATATATATATATATATATATATATATATATATATATATATATATATATATACATATACTGTGTTATAACACAATAAATGTTATTGTTTGTGACAATGTTATAGATATAAACCTAACTCAATGCCAACCCTACTCACCCCAAACCGGAGCTCCGGTGAATCCAAACCCTATTTATCCAATATTCTCTTATTTTCTAAGGTTCGCGCCAGCGGCACCCCATGTCACCCCAAATAAAACTATGATTAAGGTTGTTGTAGCTCCGATAATGGAGGTGAGTAGTGGTGGGGATTGGATGCCGCAAGCGCGGATCGTTAAAAATAATACAATATCAGAAAAAGAGGTTTGGATCAACTGTATATATATATAAAGAGAGAGAGAGTTAGACTCCTGTACATACCAAATGGTACATACCAATGATACATACCGCTGGCGCGAACCCATTTTATAAATGATTTTGAGTTGAGTTTTTTTATGTGTTATTTAAACATTTCGGGGGAGCCATATAAAAAAAATCAGGACAAAAAATGTTTTTTCCTATTTTAAAAAAAATCGGTCAAACTTTTGCAGCTTTTAAAGTGCTTTAAAAGCTGCGAAAGTTTGACTGATTTTTTAAAAATAGCAAAACCTTTATTTTGAGTTGATTTTTTTATATGGGTCGACTGAAATGTTTAAACATCATATAAAAAAATTCTGTCAAAAAATAATCTTTTTACTATTTAAAAAAATTGGTGTGTAGCGTTTTGTATGTACATAAGACTCTCGCTATATATATATATATATATATATATATATATATATATATATATATATTATAACACAGTAAATGTTACTTTTGTGAAAATATTACAGACATAAACCTACCCCAATACCAACCCTACTCACTCCAAACTCGAGCTCCGGTGGAACCAAACCTCATTTATTCAATATTCTCTTATTTCCTAAGGTCCGGGCTAGTGACACCCAATGTCACCCCAAACATATATATATATATATATACTGTATTATAACACTATAAATGTTAATGTTTATGAAAATATTACAAATATAAACCCACCCCAATGCCAACCCTACTCACTCCAAACTGGAGCTCCTGTGGAACCAAACCTCATTTATCCAATATTCTCTTATTTCCTAAGGTCCGGGCCAGCGGCACCCAATGTTACCCCAAATTAGCACTCTGATGAATGTTGTTGTAGTTCCGACAATGGGGGTGGATGATGGTGGGGATTGAATGCCGCTAGCGCGGACCGTTGAGAATAAGATAATATTAGAAAAAATAGGTTTGGATCCACCATGTATATATATATACTGTGTAATATTAACACAGTAAATATTAGTGTTTGCGAAAATGTTAGAGATATAAACCTATTTCTCTTTCTGGTGCATACAGTAAAGTTTACTGTATGTGTAATTTTTTTCTTTGAAATTATATAGGCTTCATGGATCTTGTTTGATAGAACTCGTCGAGCAGATTTCAAAAATAATAATTTTGCAAAAAACGGATATGTCAATTACAAGTTATGATCATTTGAAGATTAAAAAAAAGTTCAACCACTTATGTAACTTTCTCAAGGAAATTACGGATCGTTGGTTTTAAAAGGATAAAATTGTGAAAAAAAAGTTTCAAAAAATTAGGAGTAAGACTTGTATGTTAGGGAAAAATATGGTGTTACTAGAACGTCTCAAAAAATGTCTAATGGGATCTAAATGTGAATGTACGAAGTATATGAAGTTAGAAGGGACGAATAGGGTAAAAGGTTAAGTTAAGAGGATTCTTGCTTTATATCTTATTACTCGAACAGATGGGGCTCCCCTTTTCAGTGTGTTTGGAGTTTCAAAATGGAGAGAAAGGAAGAGAAAGGGAGAGAAATATTAATGTTTCTATTGTTTCAAAGTCTTTTTAAGTGGGAAGGGGAGGGAAATAGAAGGAAAGTTGATATAGTTTTAATCAAATTTTTCTCTGCAAAACATTCTCTCCAAACTGGACAGAGAAGAGAAAGTTACCTCTAATTGATAAAAACTGAATGACTCATATACCCTTTGTAATTCCGTGTCTTCATCCACTACTTTACAAGATAAACACAAACTCCCTATAAATTATACACTTCTCTAGATTATGTGTTCTCATATCATTCCTAAAGAACATTCTCATCACTTACGCAGGTATGTTATCTCCTCTGCATTTTTTTTACATCTTTACTTTGTATGCTTTTTAACTAAGATTTTCCATAGCAATTTTCAAACAAAAAAATATAATGCCCACATACGTATTTTTTACCATACGATTGAAAAAAAATTCATCAACTTCAAAAAATATGCAGCTGGAAAGGTTTTTTTCTGTTTTCTTTTGTTGTCGGTGAAGATTACAAAAGACCATAACCAATAATAAAAAAAGATTACAAAAGGCAAAGACTTTTTGTTAACAGAGTATAGTGTACTGTTTGTTAACAGCAAGCAAGCTGTGAAGAAATGTTAAAAAGCAACCAAACTTTAGATAAAAAAAAATAACAAAAAAATAAGACTCACCTTTTATTCTTCCATAAAAACGAAATGACACATTGAATCTCCTCTTTGTTAACACAGCCTCATAAATGATGAAAGAAAGAATCATTGTTTAAAAAAAAAACGAAGAAAGTTGGATATGAGATTTTCCTTTTGTGCTTATATATACAATAAAAGGATGAAGGTGGGTGTTTCTCATGTGTTGTTACTTTTCTTCTATTATATTTGATAAACTGTGGTGTGTATGTATATAGACATGAGGATGATAGCTTTATTACTCATTAGTGTAATATTCTTTGAGTGTTGTCAATTCAGTTTTAAATGTATATTGTAATGCATGTGTGAGTTAAATTAGGGGTGGCAATTCGGGTAAATGGGTCATGTTTCGGCCCGACACGACACGATAAAGTTTTTTCGGACACGAACACGACACGAATTCATTTTTTTAGTTGACATGAACACGACACGAATAAAAAACAACATGTCACGACACGGATATCAAAATTTCTTAAATTTCACGCCTAAAAAACACGATAACACGACACGGCTCATAATTCAGACACGAACACGACACGACACGACTTCGTGTCAAAAAAATAGGACACGAACACGACATATCGTGTCAATTTCGTGTCATTTTTTCATGTCGTTTCTAAAATTGTCACCCCTAAGTTAAATGGTAAGTAAAAGTATTTAATTAAATACTATTTTCTCCTGTGAAAAGAATAGTTAAACAAAAATGTGTCATTTTTTTAAAGTGAGGATTGATTGTTATCAATTGTTTATGAGTTTTTTTAATTCAATTTTTTTATATCAGTCTTTTTATGTTTGAATTTTTATAACTGATTTTTTTTACAACATATTTTCTTTTATAACCGAATTTAAGTCATATTTTTTTGTATCATATGATTCTTATCTTGATCCCTAGATGGATACGCAAGAAAATGTCGATACAAATGAATTGATTATGCTCGTAAGGAATCGACAACTAGTTGCGATTGAAGTTATGTGTCAAGTCATTAGTTATGTCACGTGTCGAAGACTTCATAATGAACGACATATTTGAGGTTCAATGATAGAGAGGCAAAAAGAACGAGATGAATTAATGTTACAACTTACCACATCAGAACGATGTCGTAATATTATATGCATGGAACCACGATCTTTTATTGGACTTTGTCAAATATTAAAAAAATATGGCGGTCTCTGACAAACACAACAGGTGTCAGTTGAGGAGCAAGTTGTTAAGTTCCTTCATATATTGTCAGAAGATATGAGGAACCGTGCAATGTCATTTTTCTTTCGACGATTCGGTGAGACTATTATTCGTCTTTTTCACAAAGTTTTGAGAGCAATCATAGCGTTAGAAGATATATTTTTGCGACAACTAACCGGAGAACATGTTCCTCCTGAAATACTCCACAATAAAAGATTTTACCCTTACTTTAAGGTAACTAAAATTATTTGAATATCTTTTTTTATAAGTTTACATAAATAGAACTACATAAAATATTCATGCACCCCATTGTTGTCAGGACTGTGTTGGGGCAATCGATGGAACTCATGTTCGTGTCAAAGTGTCCAACACCGAAGCGGCTAGATATCGTGGTAGAAAAGATTTCCCAACACAAAATGTGTTCGCGGCATGTACGTTCGACTTAAAATTTACGTATGTATTGCCTGGTTGGGAAGGGACTGCCTCTGACTCAAGTATTATTAAAAATGTACTTACGAGAGAAGACAAACTAAAAATACCTAACGGTAATAATTTATTTAAAAAACAAGTTTGTTTTACATATTATCTTAGTGTTTGTACCAATTACCTTTTCATTTTTAATACGTAAATACTATCTTGTTGATGCATGATTTATGCATACAAAAGGGCTTATGGCACCCTTTAGAGGTGTTCGCTATCACTTAAAAGAGTACTCCCAACGAAATCCACCTGCAAACCCTCGAGAGTTATTTAAGCATCGACATGCATCATTGCGTAATTCCATTGAAAGAGCATTCGGATTCCTAAAAAGATGATTTCCTATCATAAGAAGCACTGGTAAATCATTTTACCCTATTGGCAAATAATCAGAGATCATTCTAGCGTGTTGTATTTTACATAATTATTTAATGACGGTTGATCCTGATGAAGACATTTTAAAGGAAGTTGATGATGATTTAGAAAAATGAAAACTGTATGATGACGATGAAGTTCCTGCAAGGGAAGATGAGGAGGATACTAGAGAAGTAGAACATCTACGAAATTGCATAGAAAACAATATGTGGAATGATTATTAATTGACTAATTAATGCATTACCTTTTATGTTGATAAATTAATGCATTAACTTTTATGTTGATAAAATGTTTGCTAAATATTATTATGTTTTTATGCTCTTGTTTTGATTCACCTGTCAATTTATTATATTTCATGTTGCTTAGATTCAAAAATGAGCCAAGCAATGAAAGAAGATATTAGGGCCAAAAAGGTCCATTTGTCTTGGACTTCTCAAATGGATGATACATTTATTGAAGCGGTGCTTTACCAAACATGTGAAGGAAACAGAACAGATGGAACATTCATGACTACTGCGTATCTTAATATGGTTAACGAGTTGCAAAAAAAAATTCCTCGAATTGACTTTACCAAGGATCATTTGAAAAATCGCCTCAAGACTCTCAAAGAACATTTTAATAAATGTTACGATTTGTTCAAAAACTTAAGTGGTTTTTCTTGGAGTCCAATTACGAAAATGTGGAGTGTCGAGCCAGAAGTTTGGTCACATTTAATTGAAGTATGTTTTCCAAATTATTTTTTTCAATAATAATGCATTTAACCGATAATAGACTGATTGATTTTTTTTTCATTTTAACAGGCCAAACCTGAAGCAAAAAAATGGAAGACTAAACCGGTTAACAACTATGATAAATTAGTAGAGTTGTTTGCTAAAAATAGGGCCACGTGTGATTGTGCTAAGACAGCTAAGGAAAAGAAGTGTCGATGGGATAATTCAATAGATGATAGCGAGGGTGACACAATCAATGCCATCGATTTGGATGACGATATTACTATAGAGGGCTTTGCTACTGATGTAGGTGACGGTGTTGACGCGATATTAAATCAAGCAAGGTATAAACATGACGATGCAACACCTTCAAAGGGGAAAAAAAGAAGGCTTCACATACTGATCAAGAAAATGAGTTTTTGAAAGGTGCTCTTGATAATGTAGCTCATGTAATTAGAGAGGGTAATGCGGTTATTAAGGAATCTCAGCCACGTGTTTATTCTGAATCAGAAATATTTAAAGAGTTTGTGACTATTGGAGTGCCCTCGCATATGATCGATGGGGCATATCTTTTCCTCGCAGAAAATCCTCCCAAAGCAAGGATTGTATTTGACTGTCCAGTTGAAAGGCGCTGAACAATTTGGAGAGATTGATGGATGACGCTCGTCTTATATGATATCAATGACTTGGTTCTTTTTTTAATTTATTTAGATTTTGAACTTATTAAGGATTTATCGTATTTGAATATTTAAGTTTTGCCACTTATTATTATGGAATTATTGTGTTGAGACTTAACATTTATTTAATATGTGTGAATGGTTATTTAATATGTCTTTCAATTGATTTAATAATGTAAAGAAAACATGCTCTTAATTATAAGGTTATAGTAGTAATTTCTCAATTATTTCTCTTCTTTTCTTTCCTAACTCCCAAACGAGGGGAAGGAAAATAATTTTCTCTCCTCTTATGAACTCCCAAACGGCGGAATAAAATTTGTTTCTCTTATTTTCTTTTCCCTCCTAATAAAATTTTCCCTTCGTTTCCCTCCTATTTAAAACTCCCAAACAAGCCGTTTACGTGATTTCAGAAGGTTGGAGGGGCAGAGGTGTAAAAATGGGAAGATCAGATTAAATGGAAAGAGGGCATCATAACTGGGCGGTTGTTCAAACGACATTGATGTCGTTCGAACGACATGAGTGTCGTTCGAACGACGACTCCCGTCGCTCAAGCGACGTCCGACGTGTGTTGTCAACCACCCATTCGTCTAACATCATTGTAGGTCAGCTCTTGGAGGTTAAAACAAGTTATGCATGTCATGTGTCTTGTGGTTCTTTGCCTGGAGATTCAAAAAAAATCCTTGAGATGAGGGGCCTGACATCTATGCAGGAGAAAAGATGGAATGGGTTTTTTTTTTTTTTTTTTGGGGGGGGGGGGGGGGTCATTGGTCTGTATGTTACGAAACAGAGAGGAAAGGATGTGAGCCGACAACCAAGACAAGAATTTGTGTTGTAACTTATATGAACGTAGATCAATAAGTTGTAGCAGGTCTTGGGCTTTTGACGGAGTAGATTTATCATGCGTAAAATGGTAGAGGATTTAGGGTATCTGTTGGTTGCGGGTATAAAGAGTGAGATTTGGGGCAGTATCACACACACCACTATCGCCCCTCCTGTTCTCTCTCAATAACTCTCATCATTTCTCTCCTCAAACAAGTCAGTGGGCATCTGTTTTTGCTTGGGGAAATAGCAACACCGCACCAAAGAAATATATGTACCCTCCAATTATATGTTAGAGATACGAAATATAGAAGCTGATAGTGGGGTTTCATGGGGTCTTTTTGGAGAGTATTCTTGGAGTAAGAGGCCGTATTTTAATCGAGCTTTTCTTGGAATGTGTTGGCGCTCCCGTGCAGGGTTGTTTGGTGGAGTTTTTATAATTTTCTTCTAGACACCTTTGGAGGTGGAGGAGTCACCCATCTTCCCCATCACCAGTTTAGAGTCATTTAGGTGGGATATTCTACTCTTACATTTAATACTCTATATTGATGTATATTATAGTCTTATTATTATTAAATGTTAAGGGTATGATTATTATGAATAAAATATAAGAAAATATTGTTGTGTGTATTTTCTAATGAAACTAAAAATGAACATTTTTATGGTAATACAAAATGTAAGAAAATATTGTTTGTGTGTATTTTCTAGTGAAACTGAAAATGGACATTTTTATAGTAATAAAATGTAAGAAAATATTGTTTGTGTGTATTTTCTAATGAAACTGAAATGGACATTTTTATGGTCATAAAAATGCAAGAATTTTCTAATGAAATTGAAAATTGACATTTTTATGGTAATAAAAATGTATGAAAATGCTTTTCTAGTATATTTTCTAATAAAAGAAAGAAATGGACATTTTTATAGAATAAAAGGGTGAGGAATTATTATTCTTGTTTAGAATAAAAGGAAAATGCATGTTTGTTGCAAAGGGTATAAATTCTAGACTGAATTAATGTTTAACCAACTCGGTGGGATTTTAATAATTAAAGTCCACTTTCTCATGCGTATAAACATGTAGTATTTTGATAATAAATATATTAGGAAGTTTAAGGAAAGTGGTGTTCGGTCAAAACATCTAATGAAACAGATGGAGATTTTGTTCTTAAAAGAATGAGTGAAAAATGGAAGTATGTTATGTAAAGGTGTTATTTTACATATTCAAAGGGCAAAAGTGTTAAATGTGAGAATTGAGTAATAGTGTGATATTGAATAAGTGTTAAAATGGCTAAAGGTGTTTTAAAGGTTATGTTTGAAACCTAATAATCACTCGAGAAATAATACTTGTTAAGGAACTAAATTGCAAGTTTGATAAAAAAAGGGGGGGGGGGGGGTAAATTGGTAATTTACTTAAAGTGGAACATTTTTTTTGAATAAAAAATATTAAAGCATGTGTTTACACTAAAGTGTATGAAAGTGAATTAAGTCCTAAAGTGTGAATGAATTTAATATGAATCATGTGTGTATGTGGATAAGGGACTTAAAGAAGGAAAGAAATAATTTTCCAAGTATTAATGGAAAAACGAACACTTAAGTCTGAGTTTTGGCTTCGACTAGGTAAAAATAAAGAAGTAGAATAATGTGAACATTTGTAAATGGTTAAACACATTGATAAGGACTCGGATGCAACTAGGAATAACAAAAAGGGCGTCGGATCCCTTGGGAGAAAAGCCCTAAATCACTGGCTAGAGCATATGGTGTGCATAGCCGTCGGTGTGGAGCTCGTGTAAGTATGCGGTAATGGTAAAATTCTGAGAAAAGATAAAAGAAATAAGGAACATGCCAAGGAAAATAGGTTGTGTGGTAAAATGTTAATGCAACCTAACTTGAATGAATGTAATAAGTTTTCTGTGCGGATAAAATGGACAAGTAAATGTGTAAACCGATTAATGTCCATTTGAAAGTAAAAGGGGATAAAGTCGAGTAGGAAAATGGGTGGTTAAGTAATCCAAGTGGTTAAAACCATAATTAGTGTAAGTACGAAATAGAAACAGTTTTCGAATGATAAACAAGTATTTTTTAACACGGCGAACGCGTGTGTTGAAGTGAAACTTTTCAATGAAAATATTAAAGTATATTCTAAATGAAAATAAAGGGTGATTTCGGTAAATGAATGGTTCATGATAAATCAAGTACCATAGTTTAGGTGTTGAATCGGGTGTGTTAAACAATGTGAGAAATGATAAGTATGAATAAAGGAAGTCTTTTCAAGATTAATGTAAATTAATCTAGATGAGTAAAGTTTGGAAGTAAACGGTTAATGCATTGGATATGTATATTTCAAAGGTATATCTATGTGTATGTAGATACATATATATTTTCGCATGTATGTGATTATAGCGTGTAAGTATTCCTTTATGTCGTTCATTTCTATACGGTTTAAATTTTTCCACTGGGCATAGGCTCACACCCTCACTTTGTTACAGTAGGTTAGGTGAGGTTTCGTATTTTGAGGGCGTTATAGAGGTAAGTGTACTTTATTTGTTTACGTTAGTATCTCTATTACTTGGACTTGTGGGTGATCCCCGTGGGTTCCACACATAATATACCTTGAAACTGGTATCGCATGCTAAACAAGTGAAATGTTAATTAAAATAAAATTGTACTGACAATATTATTCAGGTTGTTTCATTTCACTCCACAAATAACTCTCGATTCGGACCGGGTTGACTCCTGGGTAACCCAGAAATTTGGGTCAGGTCGTTACAAATGGTATCAGAGCTTTAGGTTCAAGGTTCCTTTCGGGAGTGACCAAGTGAGGTCGGTAGTGGAACTTTTGACGTCGATGTTAGTTTGGGCTAGTCATGCTAGTATAATGATGATATAATTCATGTCCTCGATGGTAAAGCCAAAGAGGTTAGCACGACAAGTAAGTTAGTGTCAAGTGGTAGACAATCAAGTTAATTGTTATAAATTGCTTCCTCAATTTTGATTGAGTATGGAATAATTTATGGGTATCCACATAAGACAGCAAGTGGGGACACCGTGGCTTCTAGTGTCAGGTGTTTGTTTCAACCTTGGATGGCGTCGAGTCTTTAGGAATATTAATAGAATAAGATAACGCCCGTGGGGAAAGTAGAAAAGATTGTATATAACCAAGGGCATGGATTTATAGTTAGAGTGTCGTAAATGGGAAATCGTAATTTTAAATTATATGCAATGTTAAGGCGCGAAACTATGAGAAGTCCATATCAATGTTATGATTAGGTAAATTCGATCATTGGGGTGTAATACCCCGTATTTCTGAATATTCCATTTAATTATATTGGAGAATTAAATGAGAAAATATCGTCTTGATTTAAATTACGTAAGAGTAGTAACTTAAAGAGTTTTATTTAAAATTGTAATTTTGGTAAATAGTTACTTAACGCGTGTAGACCGTGTTGGGGTGAGAACGAGTAATATTTTTAAGTGACTCAAATGATAATTTAGAGGTCACCAATGAGTCCGGAAGGGTCAAATTAGTCAAAATAGTATACCCGGGGGTACTAGTTGAGTCCCGGGGCAATTTTGGACTAAACCGAGACCGTTCGGGGGCGTTTTGGTCTTTTAACATAAGAGGGTATGGAGACCTACGAAATTGAGAGTTTTATATCAGCCGTATGATAGATGAATTAGGGTTAGAACACCCATGACATCACCAATACCATTAGAGAGAAGAGAGGCACAACTTTCTAAAGCAAAAAGAAGATTTGGGAAGGATTCAAAGGAATTCCTACCATCAACTTGTTGGGGAAGAAGGATTGAAGGATGAAGATCATCAATCATCAACAAGAACCACGAAATCAGATCCTACTGATCATTAGGCAAGTTGTTTATTGCAAAAATTTATAAAGTTATAATACCCATGTGTAGGGTTTTTGAATAGTTTTGTTTAAATCAATATTTTGATTAGAGAAAGATGATATTTATGCATGTTGGGATAGGAATCGCATGTAGAATGATTTAAACTATGTAGAGGATTAATATTCAGATTAGATTTGATGATTTTCGGAATAAAAATCTGGATTTTGAATGATAATATGGGAAGAACACCATAACTAGGGTTTCAAGAAATTCTGGGTTTTAATTCATTATTTCTTTAATGTAATTGGAGTTTTGATGTAATTGACACGTTAGAAACTGTCCTAGTATATGTGGAAATATGTTAGGATCGTTGGGTAAAAGTTTGGTGGACAATAATGGAATTTGGAAATTTGTTAATGGAGGAGAGGATCAACGAAGAAGACAGACTGCGTCTGTCCCTGTTCGATCGATCGATCGATATTAAACTATCGATCGATCGACTGTGTCGATCGATCGAACCCAGCCGTCGATCGATCGAACCCAGCCGTCGATCGATCGACGCAAGCTTTTTCCCGAAAATTTTGTGTTTGATCCTTCGTTGAGTTCGGGAATGATTGAGTATTCTAGGATTTACATTATATTTATATGGGAGTAAGAATAAGACCAGTAGGTATATTGTTGAGGTCCAATAAGGCCATTGGGTGTAGGGCTTGGATTACGGACCGAGGAGAATAATCCGATTTAGTAGAGTATCGAGGACTTCGAAAATTGAGTTACGGGGCGAAGTAAATTCAATTTAAGTAATAGACCAGTAGGGTAAGAAATAACTACTGAAATTATATGTAAGGGGTAACTAAGACCCTTAGAGTTTTGTGAATACTCAAATAAATACGATTAATGAGATAAATCGTAAAGAGAATATTGTACGGTAAATATATGAGATTAAAATATTACGTACGTATATGATTAATAGGTCGGGCGTGTACCTACTGAATTATGTGATCTTTTAGGTAGAGAGATTATACCTAAATTAATTATGTTAGGGTCGATGAGACATTCCGAACTAACATAAAGTTATTATAAGTTTGGGGTCGATGAGAAATACCGAACCAAACTTTGAACTGGTGTCGCGATGAGAGAGTCCCGAACCAGAATATGTGTATATATATTTTTAAAATAATTGGGGTCGATGTATCATGCCGAACCAATTCTTACTTGGGGTCGATGAATCATTCCGAACCAAGAGTCCTTTATGTGTATAAAAGGGGTAAAATAGCAGTGACTAATATTTAGTATATATTGTGTGTGAAATATATATACCTGATGATATTCTACTTCCGTGTATGAGTAGATTGATATATTGTGTATTTAAAGAAACATACTGAATTGGTAAGTTAAGTAGTGAAACTTAATTTCGAAATGAACCTTTAGATAGAGAAAATCTATTTAGTAATTCAAGTAGTGAAACTTAATTACATAAGTGGGAAAGTCAACTATTGTGAAAATTGTAGTAATTTTAGTAGTGAAGCTAAATGAGAAGTCTTGAAAAATAACATAGATGAAATGTTACTTGAGAATTAATTAACATACGCGAGATGTTAGTAAAATGGTTGTACTGTATGGGCGGTACTGGAACTTGGGTACAGATAAGTTCAGTTTACTACTTTGGTTTTAGTTAGCTTGAGAAGTATGGCTAGACAAACTTAGTGTGGAACGTTAGGTGTGCACCAAAGATGAGGGGTGAGTTAACTCAAGAGAGTGTACGAGAACCTAACATGTGTAATCAATAACCGCATTTTATATTGTGATAAACGCTTGCTAAATATTTTCAAAATGTTTTGAGTACTAACTCTTGTTATAAAATATTTTCAAAACCTTTTAGGTGTCCAGCCACAGGGACGCCATGTGTGATGATTCCATTCCAGACTCGGAGCTGTAGTACAGTGGATGCTTACAGGATTTGACTAGACGATATCTCTCATTCAGATCTAGCACAGGATCTCGCACTCTTCTATGTATGGACTTGTGGTCCGGTATTAATCTCAGATGTTAGTTTCAGACTAGTGGTTATTCTATTGTTGTTTGGGATTTTTAGCCGATGGTTTATTCGGTAATACTTTTGTTCTGTTGTACTTTTACTTTGATGTTTGAATTATAGTACATGATTATTTGTACTTTGTTCCGCATGACCATTTTTTTCTGTTTTAAGAAAGATAAAATTTGGCACCAGTCTAATTTTGCTTAGGGGATTAGTAATTAAAAAGTTTTCGACAGTGATGCTAAGAATGAACCATTTGAGAAACCTGTTTTAATTTAATGAAGGCCTGATCACCCGATGTTTAATTAGGCGGGGTGTCACAGGGGTAACACCGTGATTAATGGGTAACTGATAGGATGTTGTCCTTATGGAAGAATGACTTAGTGATTGTTAACATTCGAGTGTATCATATAAACCTTGAGGGGGGTCACGGAGTGACAATAAGGAGTAATGTGTTTGAAAGTGTTAGTTCGGAGGTGAGAACATATTGGTCCTTTGGTTGTGGGCTTGGATTTGGTATAGCCCTATCCATGTGCCTTGACTACAATGTCGGTTTAGATAATCTTGATGATTGAGGTAACTTAAAAGTAAAACTAAATAATCGTGGTGACTTAGTATTGAATAAATGAGTGGTGATGTTTTAGAATAGGACCTCTAACGACTTTATTAAGGTGGGCCTCCCTCTGGGCAAATCTCGACGTCCTATGTCCTACCAGAACCTAGATGTTGTTAATTTTTTGTTTGGTGATTTCAGTATTGCATCGAGAAATAGGATCCCTTGTGGCATTCATGGGAGTGAGCCTTGGTGTTTATAGGCAATACCCGACGTCCCATATCCTACCAATATACGTATAGATATATATAGTTGTGTAACTCGGTAAGTTATCATGTAGTATGAGGTTACATAGTAAGTCAATATTTATGTGGTGCTCATTAAGGATTAAAAGCTATAGGCCTGTGAAATCGCATCAAAAATTTCCTTGGAATTATATAGTAGGGTTTATCCGATGAGATACTAAAGCAAATGATAGTCACTCCCTAGTAATAGTTAATTGAGGTTATGTAGCACAGGTCATGGTATGACTTGTGGTTTCTTTTAATAGACATATAAGCCTTTTAGAGAGATAGTTAAGATTAACATCGTCACCCATGAGGTATTAGGAATCATTATTGTATTGAAGTTTACATAAGTGATGGAAGATAATTGATGTCTGTAGTAAGGTTAGAGCACGTTGACTTGTGACGATGTCTTAAAGTTAGTGTTAAGACCTTTGTTTATGGGCATGTGACATGATATGACCTTCGAGGATGGTTTCGAAAATAGGTTGATCAATGCTAGGTTGTGCACCTGGGAGACTTAGAACCCGATGTGTTTGTCATGTCTTTGAAGATGGCACTAGGGATAAAGTGTTAAGATTGATTATAGTACCTACATGTGCTACCTTTATGGTTAGTAATGACTTTGTTGAGGGAGAGAATTGGGGCATGAGTGATGCTTAAGAGTTGAGATGCCATTATATGGATTGTGATTTAGAGGACATATAGGCGGTACTAAGGGTGGTAGCAATGGTTCAGGTATTGAATGTTAAAATTTAGGAGGCCTAGCTGTGATAGGTTGGTAACTAATGATAAGTGTCAAGAGAAGTAACTTCACCTCGAGATAGAATAATCATGCTTACTAATGATAAAAGTGTGTAATTAGTCCTAAGGAGGGAAGCCTAATGTTACATCTTCTCAAAGGAAATGTGTTTTGTGTTTCGCTCGTCTGGCATGGATGAATTATTCTTAGTACTTGACAAGTACCGATAAGAGTTAGAGGCTTTATGTATACATTTTGGGTTCATACATTGTATGGTTCCAAAAATTATCGTTGGAATTAGATTATTTCTTTTGGCAAGACTATAGGCTGATTCGTTGTCTTCGTGTCCCTTCTATGATCTCGGTAATGGGATGTTTTTGATTCATTTAATTCGGTGTGGTGCTTCATAAGCTCAGTAGTGATGCGGGTTAGGCCATGCCATGGCCGATGCATCACAGTATGTGAGTGCGCTCTTCTTGAGATGCACCTTTATTTTTCACCAGTCTGTGTATGCGCGTGTTCTCGCGCTCTTAAATATAATTTGCATGTCTTACTTAATTGATTTAGGATTAACATATTATTGATTAGACGGTATAACTAGTTACGGCTTGGTTGTGTGTCTCGAGTTTGTGACTTAATAGTATTGTGAATATTGAAACCTGATAAACTTTGGATGATAGTGTCGCACTTGGTTCGAAATTTTGGAGATCTAGGAGATGATCTCTTATATATGTATGCACGTTATGATACCCAGAGTGACCTTAGGTCGACATAAGGATCTCGTAGGAGATATTTCTCATGTAAAACTATGTGATAAGGCGATTATCTTTGATATGTGTAAAGAGGATTGCCGAAATTATATGATCCAAGATTGTTTGAGGAAAAGTATATGGTGAATCCTAACGTGGGAATGATTCATGTTGATGAATCCACTGTTGATGTTGAGATATTAGATGAGTATCAATCATCTCGAGGTTATGTCTAGACGGACACGTTAGCGGTGCTTGAGACTTTTCAATGGAACCTTGAGGCTATCACAATTGGATTAGCAATTACAGTTGGAAAATGAAATCTTGGGGGTCAGGCCATAGTATTGAGGATGTAGGGATTAGAGATCATTTGTAGGTAGTTGGATTACAAATTATGAAGAGTCAAGAATTTTGAGGACGAAATTCTATAAGGAGGGAAGTTTGTAAAATCCCACCCCGATAAACAAAATTAAAATTATATGCAGATTTTTATTTGATGAGAAACAAATATAATTATAGGGATTTTGGGTACCACGTTGGTTTATATAAGAAGAATATTAAGCTATGAATATTTTTATGGATTGTATACGAAGAAAAATCATCATAAAAAAATATGGTGGGTTACCATTTGTAAAACTTGTAAGGACATAAATTTCCAATTGAGTCCCTGTATTATTTTGACTTAATTCCGTGAACAAAACTGTGTTTATAATATGTCATAGGGAGATTTTATTTTGTCACGATTCCACTTAATCTATGACATATTGAAGAAATTGAAGACGTTGCGGCAAAGCTTCAAAGAATTAAATCATGCCGAAGTTTAATTGGTGCAAGTTTATTCATCTTCAAGTTTATTGCATTCCTAGATCACACAGGTATGAATGTGTATAATTAATGGTGCTCAGAATAATTTTTATAAAAGGATAAGGATGAATTTTTAAAAAGAAAATGTTTTAAAATGTTTTTAAAAGTGTTTTAAATGTTTTACACTACGTTTTATTCTGATAAGATCGAAATAGAGTTTGACTAAATTGGATCTCTTTTGAAGAAATGTTTTAAAGAAAAAGTTAAACTGACACGCGCGTCATTTAAACGGCATCTCTGATCGTTCAAGCGAGATATCCATGTCGCGCGAACGAATGGTCAATCTCGTTCGAGGGATACATTTTTCGATGCGGTAGCTTTCCTATTTAAAGCGTTGTTTCGTCAGAATTTACGTAAGGTGCAATCTGGAAAACAGTTTTCAATCCACTACGAGTTTTGCACGTGTTTTTCTAAGGTTTTAAATCTTAAACACATCCTTAGAGTTTGCAAAGATCCTAGTTATCATTACTATATATTTATCTGATCTTGATGCACCAAGAATGTTTGTTCTATACTTGAACATCTGGGTTTTGCGGTGAATAAAAGAGAAGGACTTGTTGTTTGACATTGTACACGTATCAAAGCCATTCGGTGGACACCGCGAAATACGTGGACCCGTGTGTTGTGGGTATGTATTGTGGAAGAAGGACTTTCTGTATGGGCACTATGAGATGAGTGGTTGAAGATAGGAAAAGCGTCAAGACACTTGGGGATCGAGTCGTTGAGTGAGTCATTTGTCTGTTCATTGTAATTCCACATTCATAGTGATTGTCTGGCTTAGGTCGTCCGAGGTTGTTTTCCCGTCTTGGGTTTTTTCCTCGTACATCTGGCGTTGTGAGTACTCTTTTCTTTACTTTACTTGCTTTAATCACTAGATGCATGTTTAGGATTAATCAAGATAAAATTGATTTAAAGTAAGAATTATTTTTTCACAACTTGGTTTGGTGATAATTAAAAGTTGGATAATTTTTTGTGAAATTTGGTTTTAATTGAAACACACGAATAAGGACCACTCTTTCAAATTGGTATCAGAGTTAGAAAACATAATTTATTTGTTTTGTGATGTCGTGTGTTTGTTTATCTCTCATGTGTTTATTTTCTCTCGATGGATTCTCTAAGCTTTGACGATTTACATTGTTTGAATTTAAAGTTTGAAAAACGTATTGAAGTTTTGGAGAAAGAAAATTCTTGTTTTAAAAATATGATTGAATATTTGCAAACGTCTCAAATTCAAAGTGATATTTGTCGTGAAAATTTTGGTTCCTTGTTTAATGATTTTAATATGTTAAAATTGGGCAAAAAAGGAGAGTAATGATAGAGTCCTCGTTTTAGAAAAAGAGTTAGAGGATTTGAGAAATTCTAGGGTTTGTTCCGTTGAGGAAAATAATTCGATTAATGATTTTGTGGCACGAGAAAAGTCTCTTAGTGATAAGTTTGCTCACATTGAGGGGGGCGAGATAACCTTCTAGGGGTAATTGAGAATTTAAAGAAGGAGTCCCTAAAGTTTGAGGAGCTTAATTTTCTGTTTGAGTCCAAAGTTTTGATGTTTAAAAGTGTTTCAAATGAATCGAATAGTTTGTGTAGTGATGGTAATGGCTCATCTTGTTCTAATGCTTCCGTTGCTAATGCCAAAATCATTACATGTTTTAGAGGATCAATCACATCCGAGGGTGTTAGAAAAGGTCAACCTAAAGGTCCCGTTCCTTGTCGAGTTTACACATATTCTCATTGTGGTAGGAAATGTCACCTTAGGAGTTTTTGCTATGATCTTAAAAAGGATCCGATGAAGTTTAAACGTAGTGTCCCGATGATTTTCAAAATCCATTTTGTTAGGTATACATCTATTTGGGTTCGGAAATCCATTTTGGAGATACTAAATGCTAGGTTGGTTTATTCTCACATGCTTGCACATGATGCATCACATATTATTTCTTATGGTTAGTTGCTTGCCTGATATTGTTTGTCATACGCTAGTTTTTCTTCATGATATATTCTTCCTAGTGCTATGACATGTTTAGCTTTTTGTATTATATTTTTCATTTGTTTGAGTCTTATTTGAAAAAATACAAAAAGATTTTGATTTTTGAGAAAACTTTTGAAAAACCAAAGAGATTTTGCCTTTATTTGAGTCAAAATATGTTTGAAAAGCAAAAAGATTTTCAGTTTTTGTTTTTGAGTTTACATGTTTGATGTGGAATATTGGTGTGCTTGGACTCCCATCGTTTCATAACCATGTGGCTAGGACATTTGGTCATTATTATCGATGCTTATAATGATCTTAACCATTGTTTATATAGGGTTGTTTCGAAGTTGATATGTATTTTGATTCGACTTTGTATATATGCCATTAATGCACACATGCACGAGTTTATATGGATGTTTGAATTCTCTTGCATATTTGAATTTGGCGAGACTTTCTTATCACAATCTTGTCATCTATGCATAAGTAGACTTAAAGAGAAGTGTGCATGTGAGAATCGTTTATCATGAGGATTTGAATTGGTACCTAATTGAAAAAATAATGAGTGATTCACGGGAAAGGGCTGCGAAAGTTCAAAATTAACTCGTCGTGAAAGACACCCTTTAAAAGAGCCCAAAAGAAAAAGCAATATGCTAAGCAAAAGGGCTAATAAGATTTTCTCTAAGTTGAGAATGCAAGAAACCTCAAAAGAACTTTAAAAAATATGTTTATGAGGGAGTTTGGTTGGAGAATATTTAAACGGGTTTGCACAACTAATACTAATGTTGAAACATTGCAATTTGACGCTATTGTTTATAGAATCGTCAAAATTCTGGATTTGTGTGCATATAGTATGTTTAGTTCATTAAGCTCACACTTTAATTATCATCTGGCTATGATAAAGTTTGATGATTTATCGCTATCAATTAGAGCTTCTTGATCTTTTCGATGTGTTGGAATTGTGACTCGTTTGTTGTAGTTTCACGCCCATACATTTCATGTCCATGTTTGAGCACATCGGTACTATATTTGCATGTAACTCGCATTGTTGTTTTCATGAATTTTTGCATTTTGGGTAAAAAGATTACTGTTTTAGCATTGTTTTGCTGCTGTCAGGCCCTTCTAGTGTGTTTTTTCTGAAAATTTTTTCACTTGGCAAAAATTTATGATATTTTTAGGAATCTGGGAAAATTTGGCCTGTCGCGAGAAGTCGTTCAAACGACATCTCCATGTCCTGAGAATTCTCGTTCGAGCGATGTCCTCATATCGTTTGAGCGACGTCCCTGGCTTGTTCGAATGACAGTCTGGGATTTTTGCTTCTTTTTATTTTGCAGCGCCCTGGTTATTATGGTATATTTTTTTTGGTACTGCTGGAAGCTTTCTGGACTGACTGGTTTATATGTAGGTTATATTGTTTCAATATTGATATTTTGCATATGATTTCATTTATCACACCCGATTAGATTGCTATATTCTTTATGTGATTCCTGGTTTACTAGCTACAGATTTGTCATTACTTGATCATATTTAGCTGGTTGTTTCATGATTATCTAGCGATTTTTAATTGGTAATTTTTATCCTAAATACTTGATTGATCTGTTTATCTTTTCACCGGATTTTCTATTCGAGACAAAAAGGGGGAGCAAAGTATGTGATGTAGGGGAGATTTGTTGAGCATTTTGATTACTTATTTTACAAATTAATATTACAAATTGGTATCATTTTGTTGCTCAATTGTTTAACAAATAATTTTTCAGATTTTATTCATATTGGTATCTATTGTAAAATTGGTATCATTTGGATATATATATTGGTTTCATTTGCTCCTCCATACTGCACTGGGTATTTGTTTGTCTATTTCATGTGTGTAAGTATGCTTCGGCGATTCGAAATTTCAAGTCTACATCACATTCAGACAGTTTATGCTTGTCGGTGCTTCATATACTAGTCTGTGTCTTGCAATTTTTTGACTTTGAGTTTATGGTATGGGATTTAGGCGTCATACGGCTTGACGGCCTAGCTTAGGCATTTCACTAGTTTAGTTTTGTCCCGGAATAGTCAAAGGGAGAGATTTGTAAGGACATAAATGTAATAACCCTCTCTTCCGATAGCCCGTTTTATCCTTAATTACCATGTGTAGTAATTAGTTATTATCTGGTAAGATGCTGAGTAAATATTAATTTGATATGTCAAGTCAATATTTACTAATATGTTGTGTAGTTACCTCGTGAGTAGATAAAACTTGCATGTGGTAATTTTAATGTCATAAGGATTTAAAATGACATTTTGGTTTATTAAGAAACCGGAAGTAAAATGAGTTATAAAACTTTCAGATGATAATTTGGTTAGTGTAGTTAGTTCCGGTAGGTGTTTGACAGTCAAAATAAGTGCCATATTGTATTTTGGCATTTTGGGGACTTTTGACTGGTTTTGGCTTAAATAGTGTAGTCGCGTATTAGTATATCGCGTATTAGCATTTTAAGTTGGGCTTTTAGACTTAAGCCCCGTTTTATTTCCCCACCCCTATTCCCATTCTTCCATTTTTGCAATTGAGCCCTAGAGAGAGTAGAGAGAGGAAGAGAACTTGGGAGAAAAAGAGAGATTGGAGCTTGGATTGTTGCCTCCTTCTTCATCAAATCAGATTCTTACCTTGAGGCAAGTAATCTACTTGCAAATTTATGGTTTAAGTAGAATAAATTGCATTGATATTTATGATTTAGAAATGTTAGGGTTTTGGTGGAATTTTGGGTAGTTAACCCTTTGAGATTGATTTGGATGATAAAAATTACAAATGATGGTAGTTGGGTGTATTTTTGGTGTACTAGTTCCATTGAATCAATTGGGTTTGGCTGGTTTGGGTTTGGTTATAATTTTGGAGTTCAAGACTCCATAGCCATTTTTGGCATTTTCGCAGGGGCGAATCGATTCGGCCCCTTGGGCGAATCGATTCGCATAGATGCAGAAACCCAGGTATTGTTGTCCGAATCGATTCGGATTTAGACCGAATCGATTCGGCAATTGCAGAAACCAAGTTTTATTGTCCGAACCGATTCGCTTTCAGAGCGAATCGATTCGCTGGGGCGAATCGATTCGGCCCCTAGGGCGAATCGATTCGGTTCCAGCAGATTTTGGGGGTCTTTTTCTTTTAATTTTCCTCCTTATTCTTTAGGGTTAGGACTTAGGAACCTTCTTAAATGAAGTAAGCTTAGATTCCTAGAGTAGCTATGGAGTTTGGTCGTTACCCTGGACTTGAAATGGGTTCATCTGGGGTTTGTTTCGGGGAGGTTTAAAGGAAATGCTAAGGCATTTCTTCTTTTATTCAAACTCTTAGAAGTTTGGAAGTTAGGTACCCTAACTTGGAGACTAGAAGGTCTTGTCAAGTTACATATGCCTTGGAGATTTGTAGGATCATAATGATCATTTGGAGAGTTAATCGGGGATTGTAAATTGAGGAATAAATGATAAAATTCGATGGGAATTAGGTTCGCACAAAATGAACCCATAGGTGTTTAAAGATAATAGGTTCAATTTAGAATGAACCCCGTTGTTTAATGATATTTGGTTTAATAAAAAGAACCAATCACATGATTAATGGAAATGGATTTTTGGAAATAAAATGATTATAAATGTAAATGTTAATTTACTGTTACACACCTCTCTAAATGACATCATAAGGGAAGTCCGCTCGTGAGGTGAAGCCCCCTGGCTAATGAATGCAGGGTGGATATAGTCCTAGGCCATGGGAGCGCTTATTGTTACATTTTCTGCGATGGGTAGGAGATTCTGGGTGTGGTCTTGACTACCCCGCAGGCTCATGACCGCTTCCCGACGTGTTCCGATAGGTGCCCAGGTTGTCTTATGTTAGGCCCTGGAAGATGATGGTCATTTAGGGGCGCGCTCAGTGGGGAAACCCGGACGGGCGGTCTTAGATATCGTTATATGTATATGAATATAACTATATTTTCATCAAGTTGGACTTGATGGTTGTTAAATGCCATAAAGAGCATAAATATGTGCCAGGAAGAGCACGAGAATAATATATGTGCCATAAAGAGCACTTGATGTAAATGATATTCCTAATAAGGAATGGAAAGATAAAATGTGAAGTTTTAATTATGAATAGAAATTATAACTTCTTGACTTATCCAAATACATGGTTTTATTCCTAGTAAGGAATGTCTAAAGGAAATGGAGAATTGTATTAATAAGGAAGGGCTTTAAAAATAAATGCTTTACCTTCTATCCTTGCCTGAAATTGTAGATAGCATGTCATGTGATCATCCTCATTATTCATGTATAACTGTTCATATCTACCATGCTTTTTATTCTTCTAGAAATCATATAGAACCCGGCCCTGACCGGTTTACTTTCTTGTTGTATATATATTATTGTATCCGCTCAGGTGCTCCACCGCAAGGACGCCCGACTTGACTTTCCAAGTTCCTTGCACCTTCGACGAGCTGTAAGACTTTGCGGGTTATTACAGGATGTTGTATTAGACGCTTTCATTCTTGTTATTCTAGTTATGATCGGGTCTTGTCCCTCGGGCGTGTGGCCCAAACTATTGTATTTGATTAACGGTTGTATTATGTAAGATATTTTATATAGTGGTACGTTGTCTCATGTAGCTGTGGACCGACAGCTTATTCGGTCCATTTGTGTACCTTCGTTTTAGTTATATATTATATGTTATCTTTTGGAATTCCACTTGCTCGTCAGACTGGGTTGTTAGTTTAAATTTTCATAACCGCATTTTTTAAAATTTTACACTTTTTGGCAACCCGTTTTCTGATTTATTGGGTGGTTTTCCCGTATACTCAGTTTATATTTGTGATGCTGAGAATGATATCCATCCATGATTCCTGTTATGTTTGAGTATCGGGCTGGCCACCCCTTAACTCGGATTGCGGGTTGTCACAGATGGTATCAGAGCATCAGGTTCTAGAGTACTAGGATCTGTGTGGACTTGTCTCGTTCTACCGTAGCGTTCTTTGATGTAGAGCCTAATGTTAGGATTTCTTTGATGCTTATGTTTACGATCTTCTGCAAGATAGATTGTTTTAATTAGCATTCTAATACTATTGTTCTTCCATCTCAGATGCCGTCTAAGAGAGGTCGCCCGGCGAGACGTGTTAAGGTCGTAGAGAGGGAAGTAGGTCCTCCACCGCCACTACAAGGGACGGTTAATGTTGCGGATGTAGCAAGCATAGTGGCTGGAGCGGTTCATTCCGCCATGTCCGTAATGATCCAACAATTGCCATGGGCCCCAGGTGTTCAAGCTCCTACGGGACTTACTCCGTGGGATAGGGTTAGGGAGTCCTTTCTAAGGGGCAATCCCCTGGAATTCGAGGGAGGTGCGGATGTTATTAAAGCCAATCAATGGAAGAAAGACATGCAACGCCACCTTCGAATGATAGAATGCAGTGAGGATAAGAAACAAGTCCTTACCACCTTTAAGCTTGTCGGATCTGCGTTACATTGGTGGGAGACGATGACCACCCCAGAGCAAAGAGACACCATGTCAATCACTGAGTTCTGGACTTTGTTTGATCTTAAGTATTTTCCTCCCGCTGTCCAGAGGGAGATGAAGAGGAAGTTGCAAGATGTAGTGCAAGGGGAGGGGTCTGTAGCGGAGTATGAAGAGGAGTTCACCCGTTTAGCAAATTTTGTACCAGATGAGGTGACTCCGGAAGAGAGGAAGATCTCGAAGTTTATGGGAGGTCTAAACTGGGGAATCCGAAAACACTTATTGGGTAACCCAGCTTTCCAGACTTTTGGCGAGGTTATGAATGCAGCCTTACTCCATTGCCAGGAGCATCGAGTATATATGCAGGATAGCAAGAAAGCTACTGAGATGAGGAAAGTAAGGAAGCTTGGAGAGTTTATTGCGAGGGGCAATAATAGGCACGAGCAAGGTGCTTTGCATCAGGCAGATCGGAGTGGCCCTGGAGATAGAGGTCATCCGGGCCGAGGCTCTTCTCGATTTCGAAATAACAGGGGTAGAGGTCAGGAGGAGATGAAGGGACGGTGCTTCCAATGTGGGGAGGCAGGTCATTACAAGAAGGAGTGTCCTCAGATGATTGGGGGTCAGTTTCCTCGGGCTCCGCAGCAGCCATGTGTTTTGTTCCCACCTCCGGTACCTATTATGGTTGTTCCTCCGCAGCAGGGGCAACTACAGTATGGACGTGTTTGTCATGATCAGGAGGCTATGTTTCCTCCAGCCCTGTCGGCACCGCCTGTTACTGAGGGTAAGTTTTTCTCTGAGATGCGTGAGTTATATGTTATTCGATGCGGGGGTTATTCGCTCATTTGTTTTACGAGCTTTTCTCAGATTACAGATTTCATAATATCTGCTGAGAGTATTTTCATTAGTATCGAGTCCTATGCGAAATGGTTCGCTCTTTTCTTTTGTTGGTATGTATATAGGAAGTTCTCTTATTAGATTGTGCTTGAGGCCGATTTACTCGTCCTTAACATGGTCGAGTATGATGTGATATTGGTATGTGATTACTATGCATTATCTCCACGACCAACAAGTTGAGTGGTAGCGTATAGGAGGGGTTCCTTGTTTGGATTCCGCTTCTGCGGGACGCTCCACGCGCGAACCTTAACGACGTTGGGAGTGGGGATATACTACCTTTCCTTTCTTTTACCTTGTGTGTATTACGCTCTATCTCCATGATCAATTAGTTAAGTAGGCATGTGACGGAGGGGTTCCTTGTTTGGATTTCGCTTTGCGAGACACTCCGCCGCATGAACACTTAACGATGTTGTGAGTGAAGATATGCTATTCTTCCCTTTTATTTTATTTTATTTTGTTTTATTAATTTATGGTCAAGAGTGGGATTTGGTAGTTTAGCCGAGGGTCACGTACTAGAGTGATTGATGGCTATTATAGTGCGACATAGGAGCACTGCACATAGTTCTCTCCTCTGATGGATATAAGGGAGACCGAGGTACGAAGTCGAATTGAGACTTCGGGTTATGCCTTTAAATAGAAGGCTATTTATTGAGATGCATATGTTATAGGGTATATAACCCTAGGGTTTCACGAAGGGTCAGCTTTGGATTCTTAATATTCTATTGTTAGTTAATTAGATAGTGCGTAGCTGTAGAATCTTTTGGTCCCGAACATGTGTCTTAGACCTGTACCCCTCGATGACTGACAACGCGAGGTAGTAGTGTAACGGGAGGGTTCCTTATTTGGATTTCGCTTCGGCGAGACGTCCCACGCACGAAACTGAGCAATGTCGGAAGTTGAGAAAGGTCTTGGACACTAGGGATATACTTAGCATTAGGTGTATACGACTTAGATGGGGTATAGGTAGATAGACTTTAGGATTGTGTAGGCGTAGGGCCTTTTAGTATGGGACGTAAGTTTAGGAATGCTGTTGGGTGTTGACCATGAATGAGTCATGCGTAAACTCTAAGAGGGATTGGTTTCATGTTATATGAAGTGGGAGGATTTCGAGAAGTTGGTGGTTAAGGCCGAAGGAGATGAGGCCTCTCGTAATGGAGTGTTACGGAGGAAATGAAAGGGTGAATTAACTCTTACCCCTAAGCCACGTGGTTAAGCTCGAAGGTAGATTCTATTAGCAAAGCTCTGTCATGACGGGGAGTGATGACACTGGAGTGTCGATTTATTGTGGATGCGCCGCACAAGTTTAAACTTGTAAAGAGTATTATCCCCTATTTAAATTAAAGTCCATCTTGACGGTGGGGTGCGTTCCCTTAAGAAAATTTTGTTCCGAACGGGAGGGACTTAAGTTAAGCAGAGATGGAGAATCACGCAGTTCTAACGTTTCGGTGCATCAAGGTAATGACGATTCGTGCCAAGTTATCCGTCACTAGTGCTATTGGCTGGGCCTGGGAAGGTTGTTGTACCGAATCAAGACTCCCGTTTCTCATTCTTGGCAAGTTCCAAGAAGCCATGGGAATTGAATTGTGGTTAATTACTTCTTGTCATTTTCCACAATTGACCAAACCAATAGAATAAACCATATGCCGAGGCATATACTCCTTACCTGCGTGCCTAACTTTAAGAGTAGTTGGGAGCAATGCTTTCCACTCGTTCAATTCGCCTATATAGAATTGGTGATTGGGACGGCGCTTTAGAAGAGGCCTTGTATAGTAGGCTTTTTGATCTCCCGCTTGTTGGTTAGAAGTGCGAGATGATGAGTCTCTCGTATAACCGAGACCGACAAAAGAGCTCATGCGATGCGAGAAGAAGGCATCTGGAGTTGAGGTCATTAGACCAAAGGTTGTGGTGAGTATCGCCTGAGGAGGACGTTATGCGTTTCGAGGAGAAAGGAAGACTTGCACCGCATGACGTTGTACCTTTCCTAGAAATATCGCGGTAGGTCCGGTAAACTAATTTTTCGCTTTATCGAAACATTTAGCGGCAAGTTCATAAATGGTTCCTTGTCTCTCATGCAAGGGAGTACGAAGGATACGATGGTGCCTTTAGGCACATTCCTTTCGAGGTAGATGCAACTTGACGGTTCTTATTAGAAGTAGACGATTTCCGTCTTAGAGCGTATAGTTACGTGGGTGTCGATGGTAGTACTTTGGGGATGAGTTCTATATAGTCAGCTTAGGTCGAGAAATCGACATCGGGGCGCGAGGATGACTTGCGGAAATAGTATCCGCACTTCTTCTTGCGACGCATATCCGAATTTTGGGGGCAAAATTCCCTCTTAAGGGGGGGAGTATGTAATAACCCTCTCTTCCGATAGCCCGTTTTATCCTTAATTACCATGTGTAGTAATTAGTTATTATCTGGTAAGATGCTGAGTAAATATTAATTTGATATGTCAAGTCAATATTTACTAATATGTTGTGTAGTTACCTCGTGAGTAGATAAAACTTGCATGTGGTAATTTTAATGTCATAAGGATTTAAAATGACATTTTGGTTTATTATGAAACCGGAAGTAAAATGAGTTATAAAACTTTCAGATGATAATTTGGTTAGTGTAGTTAGTTCCGGTAGGTGTTTGACAGTCAAAATAAGTGCCATATTGTATTTTGGCATTTTGGGGACTTTTGACTGGTTTTGGCTTAAATAGTGTAGTCGCGTATTAGTATATCGCGTATTAGCATTTTAAGTTGGGCTTTTAGACTTAAGCCCCGTTTTATTTCCCCACCCCTATTCCCATTCTTCCATTTTTGCAATTGAGCCCTAGAGAGAGTAGAGAGAGGAAGAGAACTTGGGAGAAAAAGAGAGATTGGAGCTTGGATTGTTGCCTCCTTCTTCATCAAATCAGATTCTTACCTTGAGGCAAGTAATCTACTTGCAAATTTATGGTTTAAGTAGAATAAATTGCATTGATATTTATGATTTAGAAATGTTAGGGTTTTGGTGGAATTTTGGGTAGTTAACCCTTTGAGATTGATTTGGATGATAAAAATTACAAATGATGGTAGTTGGGTGTATTTTTGGTGTACTAGTTCCATTGAATCAATTGGGTTTGGCTGGTTTGGGTTTGGTTATAATTTTGGAGTTCAAGACTCCATAGCCATTTTTGGCATTTTCGCAGGGGCGAATCGATTTGGCCCCTTGGGCGAATCGATTCGCATAGATGCAGAAACCCAGGTATTGTTGTCCGAATCGATTCGGATTTAGACCGAATCGATTCGGCAATTGCAGAAACCAAGTTTTATTGTTCGAACCGATTCGCTTTCAGAGAGCATCGATTCGCTGGGGCGAATCGATTCGGCCCCTAGGGCGAATCGATTCGGTTCCAGCAGATTTTGGGGGTCTTTTTCTTTTAATTTTCCTCCTTATTCTTTAGGGTTAGGACTTAGGAACCTTCTTAAATGAAGTAAACTTAGAGTCCTAGAGTAGCTATGGAGTTTGGTCGTTACCCTGGACTTGAAATGGGTTCATCTGGGGTTTGTTTCGGGGAGGTTTAAAGGAAATGCTAAGGCATTTCTTCTTTTATTCAAACTCTTAGAAGTTTGGAAGTTAGGTACCCTAACTTGGAGACTAGAAGGGCTTGTCAAGTTACATATGCCTTGGAGATTTGTAGGATCATAATGATCATTTGGAGAGTTAATCGGGGATTGTAAATTGAGGAATAAATGATAAAATTCGATGGGAATTAGGTTCGCACAAAATGAACCCATAGGTGTTTAAAGATAATAGGTTCAATTTAGAATGAACCCCGTTGTTTAATGATATTTGGTTTAATAAAAAGAACCAATCACATGATTAATGGAAATGGATTTTTGGAAATAAAATGATTATAAATGTAAATGTTAATTTACTGTTACACACCTCTCTAAATGACATCATAAGGGAAGTCCGCTCGTGAGGTGAAGCCCCCTGGCTAATGAATGCAGGGTGGATATAGTCCTAGGCCATGGGAGCGCTTATTGTTACATTTTCTGCGATGGGTAGGAGATTCCGGGTGTGGTCTTGACTACCCCGCAGGCTCATGGCCGCTTCCCGACGTGTTCCGATAGGTGCCCAGGTTGTCTTATGTTAGGCCCTGGAAGATGATGGTCATTTAGGGGCGCGCTCAGTGGGGAAACCCGGACGGGCGGTCTTAGATATCGTTATATGTATATGAATATAACTATATTTTCATCAAGTTGGACTTGATGGTTGTTAAATGCCATAAAGAGCATAAATATGTGCCAGGAAGAGCACGAGAATAATATATGTGCCATAAAGAGCACTTGATGTAAATGATATTCCTAATAAGGAATGGAAAGATAAAATATGAAGTTTTAATTATGAATAGAAATTATAACTTCTTGACTTATCCAAATACATGGTTTTATTCCTAGTAAGGAATGTCTAAAGGAAATGGAGAATTGTATTAATAAGGAAGGGCTTTAAAAATAAATGCTTTACCTTCTATCCTTGCCTGAAATTGTAGATAGCATGTCATGTGATCATCCTCATTATTCATGTATAACTGTTCATATCTACCATGCTTTTTATTCTTCTAGAAATCATATAGAACCCGGCCCTGACCGGTTTACTTTCTTGTTGTATATATATTATTGTATCCGCTCAGGTGCTCCACCGCAAGGACGCCCGACTTGACTTTCCAAGTTCCTTGCACCTTCGACGAGCTGTAAGACTTTGCGGGCTATTACAGGATGTTGTATTAGACGCTTTCATTCTTGTTATTCTAGTTATGATCGGGTCTTGTCCCTCGGGCGTGTGGCCCAAACTATTGTATTTGATTAACGGTTGTATTATGTAAGATATTTTATATAGTGGTACGTTGTCTCATGTAGCTGTGGACCGACAGCTTATTCGGTCCATTTGTGTACCTTCGTTTTAGTTATATATTATATGTTATCTTTTGGAATTCCACTTGCTCGTCAGACTGGGTTGTTAGTTTAAATTTTCATAACCGCATTTTTTAAAATTTTACACTTTTTGGCAACCCGTTTTCTGATTTATTGGGTGGTTTTCCCGTATACTCAGTTTATATTTGTGATGCTGAGAATGATATCCATCCATGATTCCTGTTATGTTTGAGTATCGGGCTGGCCACCCCTTATCTCGGATTGCGGGTTGTCACAATAAATTTTCAATTGAGTCATTTGATTGTTTTGACTTAATTCCGTGAACAAAACTGTGTTTGTAATATGTCATAGGGTGATTTTATTTTGTCACGATCCCACTTGATCTATTATGACGTATTGAAGAAATTGAAGGCGTTGCGACAAAGCTTCAAAGAATTAAATCATGCCGAATTTTAATTGGTGCAAGTTTATTCGTCTTCAAGTTTATTGCATTCCGAGAACACACATGTATGAATGTGTATAATTAATGGTGCACGGAATAATTTTTATAAAAGGATAGGGATGAATTTTTATAAAGATAATGTTTGAAAATGTTTTTAAAAGTGTTTTAAATATTTTACACTACGTTTTATTCTGATAAGCTCGAAATAGAGTTTGACTTAATTGGATCTCTTTCGAAGAAACGTTTTAAAGAAAAAGTCAAACTGACATGCGCGTTGTTCAAACGACATCTCTGCTCGTTCGAGCGAGATAGCCATGTCACGCGAACAACTAATCTATCTCGTTCGAGCGACACATTTTTCGAGGTGGTGAAGTTTTCCTATTTAAAACGTGGTTTCGTCAGAATTTATGTAAGGTGCAATCTGGAAAACAGTTTTCAATCCAGTACGAGTTTTGCAAATGTTTTTCTAAGGTTTCAAAGGCTAAACACATCCTTAGAGTTTGCAAAGATTCGAGTTATCTTTACTATATGTTTATGTGATCTTGTTGCACCAAGAAGGTTTATTCTATACTTGAACATTTGGGTTTTGCTGTGAAGAAAAGGGAACGACTTCTTGTTCGACATCGTAGACGTATCAAAGTCATTCGGTGGACACCAAGACATACGTGGATGCGTGTGTTGTGGACAGGTATCGTGGAAGGATGACTTTCTGTATGGGCACTGTGAGAGGAGTGGTTAAAGATTAGAAGAGCGCCAAGACCCATGGGGATCGAGTCGTTGAGTGAGTCTTTTATAATTCCACATTCATAGTGATTGTCTCGCTTGGATCGTGTGAGGTTATTTTCCCGTCTTTGGTTGTTTCCTTGTACATCCGGCATTGTAAGTATTCTTTGCTTTACTTTACTTGCTTTAATCACTAGATGCATATTTATGATTAATCAAGAAAAAAATGGTTTAAAGTAAGAATTATTTTTTCACAACTTGATTTCATGCTAATTAAAAGTTGAATAATTTTTGGTAAAATTTGATTTGAATTGAAACACCCAAATAAGGACCACTCTTTCAAAACTCCCATCCCTTCGTGTAAAGTAAGATTCGTATCCCTCGGTGAGGTAAATTAAATGTGATTTTATAAAAAGGAAATATATATATATATATATATATATATATATATATATATATATATATGCAGTTACAAGGAACGAGGAGGTTAAAAGGTTAAGTTAAGAGGATTCTGGCTTTATATCTTATTACACGAACATATAGGGCTCCCCTTTTATGTGATTTCAGAAGGTTGGAGGGGAAAAGGTGTAAATGAAGGAAGGTCGGATCAAATGGAAAGAGGGCGTCATCATTGGCCGGTTGTTAAAATGACACTCATGTCGTTCGAACGACATGAGTGTGTCGTTCAGATGACGACCCCCGTCGCTCAAGCGACGTCCCAAGCAGGTTAGTCTGGCGTGTGCTGTCAATCACCGATTCGTCTAACATCATTTCAGGTCAGCTCGTGGAGGATGAAATAGGTTACGCATGTCATGTATCCTGTGGGTCTTTCCCTTGTTAAAATAAAAACTTGAGATGAGGGGCCTGACCTCTATGCAGGAGAAAAGATCAAATGGTTTAGGGGGGGTTTGGTCAATGGTCTGTATGGTACGAAACAGAGAGGAAGGGACGGGAGATAACAACCCAGAAAAGCAATTTTTGTTGTCACTTATGTGGACCGTAGATCAATAAGTTATAGTAACTCTTGGGCTTTTGACAGAGTAGATTTGGCATAGGTAAAATAGGTTAGAGGATATAGGGTATCTGTGGGTTGCAGGTATAAAAAGCGAGATTTGGGGCAGTATCCCACACACCACTATCGCCCCCTCCCATTCTCTCTTAAGAACTCTCATCATTTCTCTCGTCAAACAAGTCAGTGGGCATCCGATTTTTCTTGGGGAAATAGCTACACTGCACCAAAGAAATATTTATGCCCTCCATTTATGTATTAGAGATGCGAAATATATAAGCTAATAGTGGGGGTTTTTATGGGGGCTCTTATGGGAGTATTCTTAGAGTAAGAGGGTGTATTTTAAGGGAGCTTTTTTTGGAATATGTTGGATCACTCGTGGAGGTCTGTTTGTTGGAGCTTTTGAAACTCCTTTTAGGATCACTTTTGAAGGTGGGGAGTCACCCATCTTCACCAACACCACCACTTTGAAGTCAGTTAGGTGGGATAATCTACTCTTACATTTAAGACTCTATTTTGATGTATATTATACTCTTGCTATTTATTTAATGTTAAAGGTATGATTATTATGAATAAAATGTAAGAAAATATTGTTTGTGTGTATTTTCTAATGAAGCTGAAAATTGACAGTTTTATGGTAATACAAAATGTAAGAAAATATTGTTTATATGTATTTTCTAATGAAACTGAAATGGACATTTTTATGGTAATAAAAATATAAGAAAATATTGTTCGTGTGTATTTTCGAACGAAACTGAAAATGGACATTTTTATCGTAATAAAAATGTAAGAAAATATTGTTTGTGTGTATTTTCTAATGAAACTGAAATCGACATTTTTATGGTCATAAAAATGCAAGAAAATATTATTTATGTGTATTTTCTAATGAAACTGAAAATTGACATTTTTTTGGTAATAAAAATGTTTGAAAATTCTTTTTTAGTATATTTTCTAGTAAAAGAAAGAAATGGACATTTTATAGAATAAAAATGTAAGGAATTATTATTCTTGTTTAGAATAAAAGGAAAATGCATGTTCGTTGCAAAGGCTATAAATTCTCGAATGAATGTATGTTTAACTCACTCCGTGGGATTTTAATAATTAAATTCTACTTTCTTGTGTGTATAAACTTGTAGTATTTTGATAATAAATATATGAGCAAGTTTAAGGAAACTTGTGTCAGGTTTAAACATCTAATGAGACAAATGGAGATTTTGTTCTTAAAAGAATGAGTGAAAAAAGGAAGTATGTTATGTAAAGGTGTTATTTTACATATTCAAAGTGCCAAAGTGTTAAATGTGAGAATTGGGTAATAGTGTGATATTGAACAAATGTTAAAATGGCTAAAGGTGTTTTAAAGGTTAAGTTGAAAACTTAATAACCACTCGAGAACTAATACGTGTTAAGGAACTAAATGACAAGTTTGATAAACAAAAGGTAATTTGGTAATTTAATTAAAGTGGAACATTTTTTTGGAATAAAAAAATGTTAAAGCATGTCTTTACACCAAAGTATGTGAAAATGACTTAAGTCCTTAAGCGTGAATGAATTTAATAAGAATCATGTGTGTATGTGGATAAGAGACTTAAAGAAGGATAAGTCCAGGTTTTGGCTTCGGTCGGGTAGAAGTAAAGAAGTAGAATAATGTGAACATGTCTAAAATGTTGAATACATTGATAAGGACTCGGATGAAATTGGGAATAAGCAAGAAGCTCCCGGAGACCTTGGGTGAAAAGTCTTAAATCACTGGCCATAGCATATGGTGTGCATAGCCAACGGTGTGGAGCTCGTGCAAGTATGCGATAAATGGTGAAATTCCAAGAAGAGATAAAAGGAATAAGGAACAGGTCAAGGAAAATAGGTTGTGGGGTAAAATGTTAATACAACCTAACTTTAATGAATGTAATAATTTTTTCGTGCCGATAGAATGGATAAGTAAATGTGTAAACCGATTAATGTCCATCTGAAAGTGAAAGGGGCTAAAGTCGAGTGGGAAAATGGGTGCTTAAGTAATCCAAGTTATTAAAACCATAGTTTGTATAAGTAGGAAATAGAAATAGTTTTCAAAGGATAAACACGTATTTTCTAACACGGCAAACGCGTGTGTTGAAGTGGCACTTTTCAATCAAAATACTAAAGTATATTCTAAATGAACATAATGGGTGGTTTAGATAAATGAATGGTTCAGAATAAATCAAGTACCATAATTTATGTGTTGAATCGAGTGTGTTAAAGAAAGTGAGAAATGTTAAGTATGGATAAAGAAAGTCTTTTCAAGATTAAGGTAAATTAATCTAGATGAGTAAAGTTTGGAAGTAAAACAGTTTATGCATTGAATATGTATTTATCAAAGGTATATTTATGTGTATATAGATACGTATATATATTTTTGCATGTATGTGATTGTAGCGTGTGAGTATTCCTTTCTGTCATTCGTTTCGATACTGCTTGTATTTTCAGACTGGGCATAGGCTCACACCCTCTTTTTGTTACGGCAAATTGGGTGCTGTTTCGTATTTGAGGGAATTATACAAGTAAGTGTACTTTATTTGTTTACGTTAGTAGCTCTGTTAATTGGACTTCAGGGTGCTCCACATGGGTCCCATACATAGTATATCTTGAAATTGGTATCGCATGTTAAGTAAGTGAAACGTTAATTAAAATAAAACTGGACTAGCAACATTATTTAGGGTGTTTCATTACACTCCACACATAACGCTTGATTTGGTCCAGGTTGACTCTCGGGTAACCCAAAAATTCGGGTCGGGTTGTTACACCCAAAGTCCAAAAGTGCAATATTCCAAATAAGGCTTGAAAGCGCCTAGGTGAGGTGAGGTGAGGTGAGGTGAGGTGAGGCCCAGTGACCCATTGATGTGTTGAAAATAAATTGGTACAATTCTTGGGTGTCGTATTTGACTCGTATATAATTTTCTATTGTTGCATTTTGTTTATCGTTATCGTATTGAGAATTTATTCCTATCATATTGTGTACTTCCTCATCTTTTTTTAGTGCCAGGTAATAATGGATTTTGGACAATATTGGTGATGAAGATATGTGGGTGACACGTGAGATACAAAATATTATTGGCAAAATAAAAGTGAATTTTAATGGAGGTTTTTAATATTTTTTTTAGTATAGAAAAAATTGTGTAATTATTGGGAGATGAATAATTTAAAAATTCTATATTATGGCGAGACACTAGAATTTGGTGTAATAAATTTATTTACTATTAATTGGGTGACACACTTTAGTTTATTGATGAAATTTTAGATGTTCTGCTTACGTTATTGAAGATTTTAGTTAAATTTTAAGCAAAGTGATGACTCAAATTTTTCGAAAAACATGCTCAAATGAAAATACTGAACAATAATCTACACCAGGAATGAAGTAACTGAAGCGAATATGTCCAAATCCTGCAAGCATCCACAAGTGTTGCAGCTACGTATTCCTGGAACAGATCGTCTTGTTTGGCGTCCCTGTGGCTGGACACCTAAAAGGTTTTAAAAAATATTTTATAAGAACGGGTGAGAGTCCGAGTAAAAATATTTTGAAAACATAGCAAGTATTTAAATCGCAGTTTAAATAACCAATTATTAGATACACATGTTAGGTTACGGGCACTCTCTTGAGTTCCTCACCTATCATCTATTGTGCGCACCTAACATCCTACCTAGTCAACTACCCAAACTAACTAGGTCTCAAGTATCTAACTAACCACCAACCAATCTGGCTCACCTAGGCTTGTAAACAGATCGAATTCGAACTGGATCATGCAAATTCAAATTCATATTCATTTATGTTAAATGAATTCGGATCCGATCCATTTATTAATCGAATCAGATTAGGCAAATCCAAATCTATACTCGTTTATGTTAAATGGATTTGGATCCTATCCGATTATGTGTTTATGTTAAACTTGATTTGCAACATTTTTATGTTCAACTCTTAATTCATAAATTTATTTTGCAAATGTTTCAAAAAAACAGATAATGAAATAAAGAACTATTATAATAAATATTTAAATTATATATTTAAAATATTATTAAATATAATATAAATTAATTAAAAATATTATATATATATATATATATATATATATATATATATATATATATATATATATTAAATATATTAATCGGATCGGAGTATATGAATCCAAATCCGCTCCATTTAATAAACGGGTAATTAGGTAATCGGATAATCGAATTTTAGGCATGATCCATAACTGCTTAAATGGATCGGATTCGAATAAAATCCGATCCATTGACAGACCTAGGTTCACCTGTCCGCCCATAAAGTACGCTACACTATCCCCTTAATTATCATTAAGTCCTGAGTTAAGTTTTTCTCTAACCTACTTGTACCGCTCATACAGTACGTTACCAAACAACTAATAATTAACATCACCCTTATGTTATTATTAATTCAAGTTAACATCTCACACATGTTATCGTTCACACCATATCATTATGTTTCTCTGCTTAAATTTCATTTTAAACATACGTCATCTATTCTTCCTACTATTTACACATTAGTAGATTCAACAGTGTTTAGATATACGCTATCTAGTTTCACTACTATTGCACATAAGTAGATGATCATTACTTTAGACATACGCCATCTAGTCTCACTACTATCACCCTAAGTAGCCTATCATTATTTTAGATATGCGTCATCTAGTCTCACTACTATCACCCATAAGTAGAATAAAACATCATTTTAGATATGAACTATCTATTCTCACTACTATCATGCATAAGTAGATTAAACATAATTCAGGTATACACAATCTAATTTCACTACTATCACACATAAGTAGATTATTTATACGGTATATATCTCACACAATATATATATATATATATATATATATATATATATATATATATATATATATATATATATATATATATATATATATATATATATATATATATATATATATATATATATATATATATATATAAGTGCATACTCTGCTATCATGTCACCGTATCACACATTGAGAACTAATTGTTCGGATTGTCCCATCGAACTTGGTTCGGATTGCCATGTCGAACCCAAAAATCAAATTACACCTATTGGAAGCGAATATAATGCTAAGTCTTTAGGGCTACGCACATACCTAACATACTCAAACGACCTCCTGGCTTCACCATTCATCTCACATACATATCTACTGACATCAATATATTTTGGGGCACAAATTCAGACCTCACTGCAACCGTCAATGTGGGATCACCCACTGCGCGGAACCTCCCCAATAGCAACTAGCGTAGGTATGTTCTTATACACACAAGTACATACTAGGCATACACATAACATATCCATATGTATATTCAGTATAGGTACACACATGACCTATCATGGTAAATTCCCAATAGGTGTTCACTCAACCTATAATAATTACCCATACATAGTATTTATATCTCGAATACTCACCGTACTACTTATTTATAATATACTTTTCTGCCGTATATTTCTTAATATTCTTCTTTATTCGAAGGGACCATTTTCTGCCCTTTAATTTAATTCAGTAGTTAATTCATTAATATCCTACGGTTCTATATCACAATTTCCCTTACCCTCTCCATAATCCATTTTCATTCTTTTGAATTATTACGTTAACAATTAAGCCCAACTAACCATACCCTTAACTCTCGCATACATGATTAACTCACCAACCTATCAAGGCCTACTGTCATCCAATATATCCCTCATTATATTCTAATAATGTCCCAAAAATGCCCCAGATAGTTATCCGCAAGTTCTGGGCTTAAAAAGGGGAAATTTCTAAAGTCTGGTAAACCGAATCGAGTCGTAAATTTTCTAACAGATTAAATGCCCTGTAGTAAAATATCGATTACTCCATCTACAGAACTCCGATTGACCTGGTTCAAATCTCATTAGAAAGCTAAGACATAGCGATTTCCAGGAATGTACGGCTCACACTCTAATTCTGAGGACAACTGAAATGACATACGTTTAAAGTTACGTCACAAATTTTGGTAGACTGACATCTTGTGTTTATTAATTAAACCCTAAATCATTCAAGATTCATGTTCTTCAATCAAGAACCCATCAATATTCAATCTTAATCATCAAATATATTCAAATATCATTTTATCTTCACATAGGAATAATTTTCAATGAAAAGTTTACATACAAACATCAAAAGATTCAATCCAATAATCAAATTCTCCTTTTATAAACACGAAACCCTACTTTTCTCATGTTCATCATCTTTATTAATCAAGAAATCATATTTCACTCTTGTTAATCAACCCAAACCCACTGAATTCGTATTATCACCATTAAGGCACATCTCTACTTGCATTCGTACTTTAGTTTATGAATTAAACCCTCCTAAATTCATATAAAACTTTCAAAAGCATGAAATCAAACCCTAATCTACCTGGGTATTAAAACATGCTTCATATAAATTTCCATTTAAATACTTGCCTCTCAATAGAAGGTCTGAAATTCGTTGATAAGATGGTGTGGTGGTTCTCCCCTAGCTCCGTTCTCGATTTCGTCGTGTTAGGGGCGAAAAACTATGTAGGAAGCTTGGTTCTTCCTTCCTCTTCCTCTCCTATGGCCTCTTTTCCTTAGGATTTTTTTAAATCTAGTTCCATTTCTCTAATGGCAGATATAAACTTAATATTTTCGGAGTTCTATATACCACAAACTCCCGAATGACCGAAATGCCCTTAAGCAATGCCGAGATGGTCTAAAATCATCCCGGGATCCAAACTATACACTCGAGTACACTTTTTCGACTATTTCGACCATTTTGGAACCAACCGTGACCTCAAAATCACCATCCGAGACACTTTATAAAATCATCTTATTTCCATCTCAAAATACGACACGCGTGAAATTAAACTTAAACCGAATCAATTTAATATAAATCCTCGAATTTGATAATTTCTCCTAATTAAACAAATTCCTAAATCACCAATTTAATATATTTCCATATTCTCCAAAAATACGGGGTGTTACATGAGTTTGACTTGCATATTTTATATTTAAAAATTGTGACATGCTTTTAACATAAGTTTGCGAGAAGTTTTGAAGTATGAATTTCGGAATTCTTAATTTTCTTGTTAGATCTCAAAATAAGAGTCACTTTTTGAAAATAAATGGGTTGATCCGGATATAGCACTTTCAGAAATTTCATATTCACTACCACGTACACAAACATATTTCATTAAGGAGTAGGTGGTTTAGAGTAAATACCTTCTTGTAGACCCTCTGAATTAGTAACTTAAAATCCAACAATTTGTGTTTATGAACCCATTTTTTGTAAAAAGTGCATATTCCGAATCAAGTTACACAAGTCTACCATTCAAGATCCATATTAATATATAATGTAATATTTTTCATAATAAAATGTATTGAAATTTTTTGTGGGGTAAATAATTTACTTAGAAAATTCAAATTGGGTTAATTACACTTGAGCTCCCTAAACTATACCCCTACTAACACTTCACCCCCTATACTTAATTTTTTTTCAATTACCATCCCTTACTTTGAAAACGGCTATAATTTACCCCCCGTCGTCTAACTCCGTCAATTTTTTATGGGAACCGTTAAGCATGTGCATGACACATGACTTTAAATAAGGGTATTTTTATCCAAACCTTATTGTCTTTGAAGAAAATCTTTAAATAACAATAAAAAAATTAAAAATTAAGAAAATACCCAAAAATAATTTTAAAATATCAAAAAACCATGGAATAAATTTACAATTTTTTTAAAACATTTGGAAATTATGAATATATCTTTAAAATGTAATCACCCGCATAATTTTGGGCTGTTTTAATTAATTTTGGAAAATGGAGGAAAATAAAGTTTTTGATAAAATTATTTTTATTTCTCAAATATGTTGGTTATTATTTTTAAAAGCGAGAATTTCAAACGGTTTCGAAATCGGAGTTAAAACGGATTTTTAAATGTTTTTAACTCTTGGAGTTGTTTTGACTTCCAACTCTCCATTTCTTTGCCTTATTTAAAGGAGTCTTTTGGATTCTAACTATTCATTTCTTTGCATTATAAAAGGAAGTCGTGGGCAAGCCTTTTAACATACTTTTGGCACAAATTTTGGCAGCAAATATATTTTATATTCCTCTTCTTTTTATATACACATTGGCCCTTGAGATTTGTGAGTTCCAACCTTAGATTAGAGGTGTTCTTGGGGCTATTTTGTTGGAGGTTCTTGGAGGAGCTTCTGTAGATCTTTTGTGTTGATCTTGAGGACGTGATCGTTAGTTTCTCATCATGGTTTGAGGTATGGGGTTTTACACAATATGCTCCTTAAATCTCGCGAGTGTCATTCTCTTTGAATTCTTGTTAATTGAAATCATATTTGTATTGTTAAATTCATTGAATTCTGGAAAATAATTGTTGAAATTATTTTTATTCATGTGGTATCACTATATTGTTGTTGAGAACATTGTTATGAGATTTTAATATGGCACGGATGTTGAGTACCCGCCAAAATACCTATTCCCGGGCTATGGCTTGATAAAGCATATGCGAATGGGGTGAGGCCTGGTTACCCATTGATGTGTTGTTGAAAAATTATAATGATGAAATTATATTGAGATTTGCATTTTGATTTGAATATTCGTACTCATGTTGTTACGTTTTATTCATCGTTAACATATATTTGTTGAGCATCTTTCTTGTTGTATTGTGCACTTCCCCATATTTTCTTTTAGTGGCAGGTTAGCGCGGATTTTGGGGCGCTATGGAGATTAATTTTAGCGAGGATTGTTTGGGAAATATTTGTATTATTTTGATGTATAGAGCTTTGGAGATTTGTATTTTATTCGAGTTAGATAGTTATAATTTTAATTCGAGAGACTTATTGTAATTGAAGAGATTGAGATTAGTGAATTTATATTATTATGGGTTTATTTAGATGCTCTATACCTTGTCACTTGTGGATTTGAATTTATTTTATCGCATTAGCGCTCCGTTCGCTCTCCCCGGGCGGGCGGGGTGTTACAAATGGTATCAGAGCTTAGGTATACGGCAACCCTCGGGGCTTGGGTTTTGGGTTCATTGCGTGGTTAGAAATTTTTGGAGATAGCAAATTTTAGGTGATATTCGTGATAAGTTTCGAGATTAGACGTGAGGGATTATTTTTGGAGATGAAATTATTTTTGGAGATTGTTAGCCTGATTTTTGAGAGTTAGGCATTCGACGAATTTCGAGGGCGAAATTCCATTGTTAGTGGGGAAGTGTAATAACCCGCGTAATTTTGGGCTATTTTAATTAATTTTGGAAAATGGAGGAAAATAAAGTTTTTGATAAAATTATTTTTATTTCTCAAATATGTTGGTTATTATTTTTAAAGGCGATAATTTCAAACGGTTTCGAAATCGGAGTTAAAACGGATTTTTAAATGTTTTTAACTCTTGGAGTTGTTTGACTTCCAACTCTCCATTTCTTTGCCTTATTTAAAGGAGTCTTTTGGATTCTAAGTATTCATTTCTTTGCATTATAAAAGGAAGTCGTGGGCAAGCCTTCTAACATACTTTTGGCACAAATTTTGGCAGCAAATATATTTTATATTCATCTTCTTTTTATATACACATTGGCCCTTGAGATTTGTGAGTTCCAACCTTAGATTAGAGGTGTTCTTGGGGCTATTTGGTTGGAGGTTCTTGGAGGAGCTTCTGTAGATCTTTTGTGTTGATCTTGAGGATGTGATCGTTAGTTTCTCATCATGGTTTGAGGTATGGGGTTTTACACAATATGCTCCTTAAATCTCGCGAGTGTCATTCTCTTTGAATTCTTGTTAATTGAAATCATATTTGAATTGTTAAATTCATTGAATTCTGAAAAATAATTGTCGAAATTATTTTGATTCATGTGGTATCACTATATTGTTGTTGAGAACATTGTTATGAGATTTTATTATGGCACGGATGTTGAGTACCCGCCAAAATACCTATTCCCGGGCTATTGCTTGATAAAGCATATGCGAATGGGGTGAGGCCCGGTTACCCATTGATGTGTTGTTGAAAAATTATAATGATGAAATTCTATTGAGATTTGCATTTTGATTTGAATATTCGTACTCGTGTTGTTACGTTTTATTCATCGTTAACATATATTTGTTGAGCATCTTTCTTGTCGTATTGTGTACTTCCCCATATTTTCTTTTAGTGGCAGGTTAGCGCGGATTTTGGGGCGCTATGGAGATTAATTTTAGCGAGGATTGTTTGGGAAAGATTTGTATTATTTTGATGTATAGAGCTTTGGAGATTTGTATTTTATTCGAGTTAGATAGTTGTAATTTTAATTCGAGAGACTTATTGTAATTGAAGAGATTGAGATTAGTGAATTTATATTATTATGGGTTTATTCAGATGCTCTATACCTTGTCACTTATGGATTTAAATTTATTTTATCGCATTAGCGCTCCGTTCGCTCTCCCCGGGTGGGCGGGGTGTTACATAAAAATACTGAAAAATACAAAAAAATGGTTTCCCATGATAAAAAATTATTTCCAGCAAATCAAAATAATTTCCAACAATAATTTTTTTTTCCAGCAATAAAAATTTATTTAAGAAAATAAAAAATGATTTCCAACAATAAGATAATAATTTTCAGAAAAAAAAAACGATTTCCAGTAAGTATGAAACTATTTTTAACGAACAAAAAATGGTTGCCATAAATAAAATAATGGTTTTCCCATGATAAAAAATATTTCCATCAAATAAAATTAGTTTCCAGCAATAAAAAACCATTTTAAGCAAATAAAAACTGATTTCCAACAATAAGAAATTAATTTTCAGCAATAAAAAACTGATTTCCAGTAATTAATAAACTATTTTTGACAAACAAAAATGGTTACATTAAATAAAAAATGGTTTTCCCAAGATAAGAACTTGTTTCTAGCAAATAAAAATAGTTTTTACCAATAAAAGATATGATTTCCAACAATTAAAAAAATATTTTCTGCAAAAAAAATGTTTTACCGTAATAAAAAAAATTAAATCCAACAAGGAAAATATGGTTGCCATAACCAAAAAAATGCTTTTCCCAAGATAAAAAAAAAAAAGTCTAGCAAAATATCTATAACGTATGAATAAAAAGATCTCCTGTAAACAAAAAAATAATTTCCAGAAAAAAGGAAATTTCCAAAAAAAATGATCTCCTGGAAAAAAAAAACAGTTCAACCTTTAATAAGAAATTAAAGATTAAAAAACATTTATTAAATACTTAAAAAATCTAAAAATTATAGACAAACAGTTAATGAAACCTTGATAAAACTTAAGAAAAATTAAGTAGAATCCTTGATTAAAATAATAACATAAAAATAATGAAAATTCTGAACAAAAAACGGAAATTTCCATCCTTGATTAAAAACAGGAAATAAAAATTTAGCCCAAAAAACCGAATGTCCAGCAAAAAAAAGATTTCGGGCAAAAAAAAAAAACATACCCCCTAGCAGATTTGGATTTTTGATGAAAAATTACAAATAGAACTCAGGCCAACAGATCTGTGTTTTTGAAGAAAAAAAATGCCCAGACCATTAATGGAACTCCAAACCCGGCACAAACCTTCCCCCCACCCCCGTTTGGTAGCAACCACCTTTCAAAACCAATCCACCCATTAATGGAACTCGTGTATGCTTGTGCGAACGAGAGATAGGGGAGAAGGGAAAGATGAAGCGAGAAGAGGTTGTTTCCATGCAATCAAAAAAGTCGTTACAGATGATAAATTGTGTTCTTTGTAGTCACCTTCAAGCCCTTATTGAATAGATATTCTAAATAAGACAAATGATTTAAGTCTGAAATAAAGAAACTGAATCCGAAATGTCTTGAGTCCATCATGTGTGTTAAGTGTGAAATGGTACAACACCTTCAATATATTTCAAGATATTTCGGAGACACCAATTTTGGAACGTGTAGCAATGCAATTTAAATAGCACCTCTCTCTATCTCGCCAAGACCCTATGTTGTGAACAACCTCTTGGGGATTGAAGTAAATTGTAGGTCCAACAACTATGCATGTTTTGAGTGAATAGGTAACATTGAGGGGGGAACACTGTACACGCAGGTAAATGTAATTGTTGTAATAGTAATTTAAGGTTATTTTAATGATCCCGAGTGACTCTGGATATCTCAGATGGTACAATTAAATATTGATAACCAACAACAAAATCAAGCATCTAGCACAAAGAGGCTGGTGTTGACCACAACTAACACTCTCTCTCTCTCTCTCTCTCTCTCTCTCTCTCTCTCTCTCTCTCTCTCTCTCTCTCTATATATATATATATATATATATATATATATATAGTCCTGCTCTTGTGTGGACTAGTCCGCATTTTAAGAATGCGGACCGAACATGTGTCACCTGGCGGTGAACCCAGAAAAGAGAGAGAATGTGCCTATAATTTAGGCGACAATTTCTAGGGGCAAAGTTAGGTGACACATGTTCGGTCCGCATTCTTAAACTACGGACTAATCCGCACTGGAGCATTAAATATATATATATATATTAGAGAATTAAGGTAAATGTCATGTTCCTTTCTATATTTGGATTTGTAGGACAATGTTTTTCAAGTTTATAAATTTACTTGCTGTGGTACAATAGCATTTATAAATCTAGCCCCTGTGGTACAATAACTTTATTTTTTTGGTCCGCTCCAGCAGCATTATTTTTGACATTTTTTCATTGTAATTTTAGTACAGGGACTAAATTTATAAAATTATATGGAGTGTCCTATATTTATACACTTTGAGCACTATGAAAACCTTTTTCCAAAACTCCCTATATATATATATATATACGATCCTGCTCTTGTGCGGATTAGTCCGCATTTTAAGAATGCGGACCAGACATGTGTCACCTGGCGGTGAACCCAGAAAAGAGAGAAAGTGTGCCTATAATTTAAGCGGTAATTTCTAGGGGCACTATTAGGTGACACATGTTCAGTCCGCACAAAAGCAGGAGTATATATATATATATATATATATATATATATATATATATATATATATATATATATATATATATATATATATATATATATATATATATATATATATATACACGATGAACTCACATAACAACGCCCCTAGAAATTATACCCTCAATTATAGGCACACTCTCTGTCTTTCTGAGTTCACCACTAGGTGACATATGTCCGATCCGTATTTTTAAAATGTAGGACACACTCTCTGTCTTGCTATTGTGTGGATTAGTCCGCATTTTAACAGTGCGGACCCAATATGTGTTACCTGACGATGAGCCCAAAAAGAAAGAAAGAATGTGCTTATAATTTAGCTGATAGTTTTTAAGCTCAGTGCCAAGTAACAAATATCTGATCTGCAATCTTATAAAACGAAGTGATTGGCACAAAAGTAATACTATATATATATATATATATATATATATATATATATATATATATATATATATATATATATATATATATATATATAATAATGCTCCTCTGCGGATTAGTCTGCATTTTAAGAATGCGGACCGGACATGTGTCACCTAACGGAACGGTGCGCTTAGAAATTATCGCCTAAATTATAGGCACACTCTCTCTCTTTTCTAGGCTCACCGCCAGGTGACACATGTCCGGTCCGCACAAGAGCAGGACTGTATATATATATATATATATATATATATATATATATATATATCTTTTCATGCAACTTCCATGGCGATTTCTCAGCTCTAATGTTCTTATGATCCTCATTGTGAACATTTTAATTTTATAATACACAAACGTGCCATTCTTAGTGGACGTAGGTGCCCTTTATTAAGTGTAATACTTGCCAAATGGTCTTTCAGCACTTTGTCTGACATCTTGTATTTTTGGGGTTTATTTTGACATATTATTGAATAAATTATCAAAATTATTTAAAATTTTAGTTTTGAATTATAAACTAATTATCTGGGATTTTAATGGTTTTAGTTGAATTATTTGAATAATATGATTTAAATAAATCAAGCGTGAAATGTATTTATATGAAAAATATTTTAATTAATAAATATTTATGTGAATTTTAATTTAATTTTTGTTCGACTACTTTTTAAATTGCTATTACGTGACATGTTAGACACGTTGCACATTTTTTTATATATTTTTGGCCATGGTAGTGAGCTGCTAGATATGTTTTAAAATATTAAGCGTTATTTTTATATATAAAATGAGAAAAAAAATGAATTTATCATGAATGTTAGTTATTTGGTCATATACAAGGGCTAGTGTGATAGCTAATCTATTATCTATTATCTATTATCTATGATATATTCTAAAATGTTATACATGAGTTAAATACTCCTCTTCATTTAGAGTGTCCACGTGGCACTCTAATTTTAAGAGTATTTTCACTCTCCTCTCAACTCTAATTTTCTAGGCAGCCAGCAATACAGACAAAACCTTTCATTTCTCCATTCCCATTACGATTACCACCAAAGTAAATGTTGTTGCCTGTTGGAAAAAAAAACTCTTCATTCTCCACCAAAGTAAATTATGTTCTTACCCACAGTCTCGGTAATGTTACAGAAATAGGAAAGAAAAAAAAACTCTTCCTCTCCACACGTCTCTCCACCTTCTCACGTTACATCTTCTCATGAAATGAATGACTCAATATTAGTTCCTCTTTCATCTATAAAAACCACATTACCTATACTTCATTTTCCCTTCCAAAAAAAAAAATTCATTTCCAGAGGTAAAGATCTCTAATTCCTTTTATTTTTTATTCTTTATTTTTTTTATCTACCCATTTAAAAATTCTTCGTAATTCATTTCTGTTGATTTTAAAATCTTTGGTTTGAATCTTTTTATACACTTGTTGATTTAGCCATCGACATTAGTGATAACTTTGCTTTTTGTACGTCGTTGTTGAAAGTCAAGTTAGTCAAAACCTTAAAATACCTACAAAATAATATCAACTCAAGTGTATATGTAAGTAAGGGTATCAATCCACTTCCAAGGGGATAAGCTAGAGACAAATTCAATTGTAATTCACTTTTTATTTTCTTTTTGTGCTTTTTCACTTTTCTACGTTTTCAAATATTAAAACAATTGGGTGAGGTAATGATTTAAAGTAAACTAAACTAAATGTGATATGATAACAACTAACTAGAAAGTTACCAAAAGGAAAAATAAAGTCTAAACTAAAATAAGAGATAAAGTGAGGTAAATAATTGTGAGAACAATCAAGGAATGTGATTACATCACAAATTTTAGCAATTCTAATTAATTAATTTAATTAATTGAATTCTCCCAAATTAATATCAAACTTAGAAATCAACTCTCGTTGCAAATGTAATTTTAGTAGTAACCTTTTAGAAAATTAAGTTTAATACCCCACAACTCTAGATAATAGATCTACACTCCTTTTAATTAATCACCCGCTAGGATCGATTAATTAGAATTTATGTAAATCTTATAAAATAAATTTAGAGTTGAAATTCAAGTAATAATACCCCACTTAAGAAATCCCTATCTCTAGTTCGAATCTAAAATGTGTATTATAACTAGAATTTCGATTTTCTCTCGAAAATCATTTACCCACTCTCGAGGTGTAAATCTAAGGGTGAGGAGGGATCAAAATTAACATTCAAATGGAATTTTCAAGTAATCAAACTAATTAAACTAAAATAACATCAATTAAGGGTTTCCCCCCACCTCTTGAGCCTAACATGATATTAAACATGATAAACAAATAATCAAAGGAATATATAATAAAAGAGTAGAGAAAGAGAATAAATCTTCAATAAGTCTCCTTGAAATTGGCAATTTGAGCTCTATCATCTTCCATACAATTCAATTACTCACAATTAAATCTCACCAAATCTCTAAAAAAATACAAACAAAAACTATTTACAAAATGGTGTTTATCTCTCTACAATTCTCTCTCTAAAAATTCCTATCCAAAAGTTCTTTGAATCTAAACTAAAAATTAAAAAATAACATAAAAAAGGATAGTGGATGAATTCATAATGGACAATTAAATAATAAAAGAGATTTGCTAAAAATGCAAATCCTAAAATTATAAAATTGTACATTAGAATTCACCCAAAGAAGTTAATTCTAGATCATTACTTTATATTGAGATAATTGCTTAAAATGCAAAATCTCAATATAAAGGAATGGATTAGAATTTACCTCCCACAAGGGATAAATTTCACTACATCAATCTATTTTGAATTAATTGCTAAAAATTCAAAAATTCATATTAGAGGGGTGGGGTGAAATTTATCCTAGAGATAATTTTCACTACACACCTCTATATTGAGGTTTTGATAAAAATGCAAATACTCAACATAGAGGGGTGGAGAGAATTTTATCACACCAAGCTTAAAACTAAAATTTGAGATCCTCTTGAAATTGGCCCAAGTCTTCAATTTATATGGTGCATATGGAGGCTTGGGGTAAATTGGGTAATTGAAATGAGTGTGCATGGAAATGGTGAGAGGAGCATGAGGTGTGAGTGTGTTGAGGTCATGTGGGTGAGGGAATTTGAGAATAAAATCAGATTTGGTAGTTGGGGGTATTTGGGTAAAATGGTTTAAAAGGGGTTTTATTTGGCACATGGGTTTTAATACATGTGGGTAATGGTTTGGTTTTTCTTTGGAATTGCAGGAGATAAATTGATTTTGCTGACAATTTGGGAAATGGATTTTGTGAGGGTCTCGGGTTTTGAACCGGGTTAGACATGTGGGTTGGATTGATGCCATAGTAGGGAAGGTCAGAGGCTTGTGGTAGGAGCTCCGGCGAGCGGGATTAGCGCCGGAGGGGCGATTGGGTCAGTCGAGGGAGGTCGCCGGCAGGAGGGGGCTCGCCGGGATCTGTTGGGTTCGTGGTTTCGGAGGTGGCTGTTGGGTGCGCCGGAGGCAGCTGGGTCAAGGCCTCACCGGCGGGTATGGAGGTGAGGGAGACCAGCCGGAGAAGGGGATCGGCATGGTTTGAGTAGGTTGGAGGTGAAGGTATAAGGGGTTATGGCAGTGAAATTCCGGCACCGGTTTGCTGGTATAGAGGTGAGGGGGATGGGAGGTTGCAGTTGTGGGGTTTGGGTCAGCGACGAGGTGTTTTTCGGGTTATGATTGTGGAGGTTTTGAGGTTTGATTAGAAGTAGATGTGGGTTTTTGGCTATGGTGGTTTTGTTAATGGAGGTTAGTGGATTTAGAGGAGAGAGGAGAGAGAGGGTGAAAGGTTGAAGATGATAGGGGGAAGGTTTGTGTATGATGACGGTGTATAGTGTTAGGGTGTGGGTGAGGAGGTGTTTGTGTGTATTAGGGTGTAGGATAAGTTTGTGTAAGTGGGCGTATGGGTTATGTGTGTGTGTATTTAATTTGGACACCTAAAATAGTACAAACTACCTAAAAAATAAAAATAATCAAACAAAATCTAAATAACTAAAAAACAATATTAAAACTTAAGAAAATAAAATCCTAAGCTATTAAAAACTAAAATAATAAAACAAAAGAAATAAAAAATGAAAAATCTAATAAAATATGAAAACAAAAGCCCTAAAGTATAAAATCTAATAAACTAAAAATAAACTCCTAAAACTAATCTTAATAAAATAAAATAAAATAAAAACTAAAACTAAAACTAAAACTAAAACTAAAACTAAAACTAAAACTAAAACTAAAACCAAAACTAAAACTAAAACTAAAACTAAAAACTAAAATAAAAATCAAATAAAATTATACTAAATAAAAAGAAATATAAAAAAATTAGAAAATAAATCCTAGAAATTCTAAATAAATCTAAAAATAAAAATGACTCAAACTAAAAATCTAAAAAATAATAAAAAGACACAAACAAAACACACACAGGGTGTAGGATTAGTTTAGGTTAGGCTTAGGCTCGGGTAGGATCAGTGAATTGGGTATTTAGCTCCATTTTAACTGCAAATTGCCTGAAAATGTAGCTTTTGGCACGACAATTGTAATTAAGCCTACATAATAAATATTTAAGCACATAAGACCCAAATTGCTGAGAATTAACAACTAAAGTACGTCTATTCGGGGTATAAAAAGTAGAGTTTTGGGTGCTTATCACACCACCCCCAAACAGAGCGTTGCTAGTCCTCGAGCAATAAGATAGAGAGAGATAGACGGATAAGTAACCAAAAGTGTACCACTTTTACGGGCACTTGCGATTGCACTTAGCATATGCAACAAGCCGTTAAACCTATAGGTTGCCCTACAGGACGAGTTGTATCTCATGAGAGTTTGCAGGGAATATACCCACAAAATTCTTATTTTCAAAGATTTATTGAAAGGCAGTCAATCTCTTATTAGACGTAGAATAATCGCACAATCCACCACAAGAAAATATTTTCAGAAATACAAGCTAAAATGTGTAAAATGTTTAGCTAAGTAAATACTCAAGACACATCCTTCCTAGAATTCAACGTGTGTGGTGTGAATCAGTCAAAACGGGTCGAGTATCATAAGAGTAATTCCTAGATTGCCTTTTCGGAACCAACGCTTCAACTTCAAATCTCATGGATATATCTCTCTCAAATGAATTCTCGAGATATGGGTAAGTGTACCGCTCTTGTGTGTGAGGAGGTGAGTAAATGTAAGCAAGTTCAAACTTCTCACACACACATAAGAAAGAACGAACAAATTAGAAAGAAAAATGATCTCATGAAAGAAATGCTAATCACTATAGTGAGAACGTCGAGTTATTCACCACGTCGACTTTCATTTGCCCAAACACCTATAAAAATATGGCTGATTATGGTTGAGGGAAAATAAAATGGGAAGGATATGAGATGAAGGATAAGATGGAATGGTGATGGATGAATGGTTGATATGCGAGAAGAGTGTATGCACTTTAGGCACAAATGTCTTTATTACATAAAACTAACTACAAACTCTCTTTGTTTTCTTTTATCTCTCTTTTTTTTTTCAATTTTTCTTTTCTTTTTCTCTATTTTTTTCTTTTTCTTTTTTCTATATTTTCTATTTTTGCTAATTTTTTTTTCTTTTTTTTTTCTCTCACTTTTCAAATCAACAATGAAGACATTTAACATTTTGAATCAACACTCTTTTATTTAAAAATGACATATGAATGATATATGAATGGAGTGGGGAATGTATGGATGATGAGGGGAATAAATGGGAATATGGGTGAAGTGAATAGTAAATGGTAAGTATATGGATGAAAATTTGGTGATCTAGACAAATATCAAGACACGCGTTTCTTACAACTCGAAAGTGATGTCGTTCTCAGTGATCAACCCAAAAATTAAGAATAATGAAATCATACAACAATTAAGGTGCGGACCCAAACGAAGTTGAATCAACTTGTGACTCGGAGATTGCGTAAAACTCTAGAAAAGGTGAAAGGCACGAATCTCACAGGCTAAAGTCTCTACTAGTGATCCTTAAGGTTCTCTTTTGAATTGTAGTACTCCTCAACTCTAAACGTAATGACGTGATAAGTGCACAAATTTTGTTGAGTCTATAAATTCATAGTGTGACATGCCTTGTTACATATTACATAAGTTATTAGAAAAATATAAATCCTTTAGCTCGATTCCTAGACTTAAAAGATGGATGATTGAAAATTCACATCAATGAGTGAGATGAAAGAAACTGCACGAAATATTAAAAATCAGGTTTAAAAATCAAAAGTTTCAAAGGAGGCACGATTTTGATAAAATTCCCCACCCCCAAACAAAAAGAATATCGTCCTCGATGTTAGATAAAATGATTTTTAAAATTGATAGCATAAGGTAGGAAAGAGTTTACCAGAATGAACCGCTAATGAAGTGGACAAATATAGCCAAGAATAAACCTGAAAAATGTGTACAAGTCTATAAGAATGCTACAACATAGGGTGATGTGAAACACCACCTCCAAACAAGATGAGACTCATACAAGAAATGCGGGCTACCTCCCAGTAGCGCTAAGTTTAATGTTTTCACCCAGGCCGATGGAATCTCACCATAAAGATAAGATCTATAAAAGCACGGGGTGACAAAAAATTTGGGTGATGAGAATCACCCCTAAACAAGACTGAAGCGTCAGTCTTATTGGATAGAGGCTAAAACGGTCAATGCACCTGTATGGCAAAGAGCATCACACGATACAAAACATCGGTGGACCATGGGCGGGTGGGTATTAGGGTAATTGTGAGGGTGAGTAGGCATCGGTCAAGAGCCTTATTGAGCCGAAAGGTGAGGGTAAATAGGGCCCTATAAGCATGGTGCTCAAGCTGGCGAGGGAGGAAAAATGGTTTGAAAAGTGGAATGGGGTGGGCCTCATAGAAATTATATGACCATTCTATAAATAGGAGATGATAATGGTCGCGTCGTGACACGCCAGGGAGCTGTCGATGGGAAAAATCAACACCACAAGGAAGTGGTGTGCACAGAGTAACAAGCTCGATATCACGGAAGTGAAGATTAGTACCACAAATACTCTCATGGGTGGAGGATGGTTTAAGGTGAGGATCTAAAAATGTCGATGGAAACATGAAATGTGCAAAATCAAGATCCAAACCAGGTGGTGAGGTAGTAGGGACAATGGGTGGGTTGGGTGGGATAAATGGTGGATCGGGTGGGATAAATGGTGGATCGGGTGGGATAAATGATGAAGGAAGATGATCCAACTCAAGCGTGGGAGACATACACTCATTGGGAGGAGTAAAGGAATACTCATAAGGGAGTGTGGTTTCTAAAGATGGAGTGGTCAACTTCTCCAAAAAAGTATCATCGGTGAATATGGTGGTTGGGTAAGACGAGGCACAAAGATCAGAGATAGAGGGATCACTAGAAATATTGGGCTCAAGATGAGCCATGCAAGGTGGGATATTATCCATATCTGGATAGGTAGGAACTATCACAGATTTTATATCGAGAAAATGGTGAGCACATGTAGCAGGAGATAACCTCGGATAAATAGGTTCCTCGGGAACACAAGGGTGAAGCTCGATAGGTGTAGACTCGGGCATTGTTTTGGATTCAGTGGGAAGGGGAATAGGTACCTCAAAGTGGGGTTCAGGTGGACATGGTGAGATTTGATCAGGCTCACTATCGAAAGGTAAGTCAACATAATTTCCGACTTGGGACCCGGACCATGGGATGGTCTCAACTTCGAGATTCTCGGGGTGGTAGGATTGGTCACACTCAAAATTTGTGTCACAAGAGTACACATCATCAGCACACTCGGTTGCAACGATGGGTGGGGCCATGAGAATGTCCGACTCTCTCTCACACTCCAATTCATTTAACCTTTGTTCAAGCCTTTGGAGAGCTTCAGTTTGAATTTGAGTGGCTTGCTCTTGCTCGAGTATGAACTTTTGCAAGAGGCTTTCGAAAGCGGATGTGGATGGTGGTGGAGTGATGGGTGGTGGTGGCGGTTGAGGTGGAAACAACTCGCTATGATCCAAATGAAGTGTGTGGAGTGGGGGCAAGTTCATCATACATGAAAGGATCGCTGTCGTGATGGACAATTGGTTGATACTCATAGGGTGCGTAGTGAGGGAACTCATCGTGAATGGGTGCACAAGGTTGCCATGACGAATGTTGGAATGTGTGAGGATCCAAAACATCGGTTTGGGATTCATATTGCATGGAAGAGTGATCAGGCCTCCACGAATAGCTCGGGTACTCACACAACTCGGGATTGGGTACATCATGATAGTAGGCCGAGGTGGGTTTCAGAACAGTGTCAAATGGATGCACATGTTCCAGGGTGGGTTCAGATGGATATGTAATGTAAGGGCACTCATGGGACATGTGATCGGCATAATAACAGTGGATGCACAACAAAGGATGAGACACACCGACACTTGATACCGAGGGTGATGGAAAATGAGGTGCGTGCATGGACGGGTCAAGAGTCTCAACGGGACTCGTGAGAGAAGTGAAACCATTAAAAATATCATAAAGAGATGGCTCGGGATCACTCTCACACGTGTCACGTGTCAATGAAAAATGACCAAAGTAGTCCCGTAAAGGACGTTCATTGGACATGAGGAGAGAAATTATTTTTTTGGATTTTGTAAATTTTTTTCAAAAGGAAAGAAAATATTTTTGGATTTTCTAAAAATAAGAGAAAGAAAATATTTTTTGATTTTTTTGGAAAATAAAGGAAGAAAATATTTTTGGATTTTTTGGAAAAAGGTGGGGAAAAAAATATGGACTCTTGATTTGGACGAACTAACTAAAACCGACTACAAAAAAAAATGAATTGGACACACACACAAGTTAAGGAGAATTCCTAACTAGCACATAGCCAATTTTTATCTTTAGATTTAGTGATAGGGTAGTCAAATTTTAATTAAGTCCACGGGCGATAAAAAATCACGAAATAATCTGAGTGATCTCCATTGCAAAATTTATTCTTCTAGTGGGCTACCTAGTTGATTGATTTTAAATTTAGTGCTGGCTAGGTTAGCACACAATGGTAAGCGAGTGAGTCGGGTTATGAAATCCCTTCTCGTGAGTGATCGGGTGTAGGTCTTAGTCAATTAATTCATCACACCATTCGAAAATAAATGCGAGAATAAAATCAAGTAAGAGCACACAAGAGAACACAAAAGAATGGACTCGCTAATAGGAGATGCGCGAGGGTGTAGAAATGCACCTCGCATGGTTTTTAGGTCGTGGGGTGCCAAAAAATTTAAGTCGATCGGGGGAAGATTACGCCTATCTCAGTCGTCCCCGGGAGTCCTACCAACCCAAGGTAAAGAGGCTTCTAAATCCTCGCCTTTGGACGCCCTCTCTCTACCTTGTTCGGTATCCCTATCACGCTTATCTTCGATTATTACAACTTTTAAAATGAAAAATAAAATAAAGGTGTCTCTAAGCACCACAACACAAGCAATGATAAAAATCCTAATACAAGCCTTCTAAAAATATAAAAAATGGTACAAAAAAATAATAAAGTGAAAAAAAAAATGAACTACAAATTGAAATCCGCTCCAAGTGCTTCACGCTCCCAAGAATAGCAATGACGCCATTTGATAGAGAAAACTTTTCATCTCCCCGGCAACGACGCCATTTGATAACTTTGCTTTTTGTATGTTGTTGTTGAAAGCCAAGTTAGTCAAAACCTCAAAATGCCTGCAAAATAATATCAACTCAAGTGTAGAGGTAAGTAAGGGTATCAATCCACTTTCAAGGGGGTAAGCTAGAGACAAATTCAATTGTAATTCACTTTTTATTTTCTTTTTGTGCTTTTTCACTTTTCTACTTTTTTTTTAGCTTTTTCAAATATTAAAACAATTGGGTGAGGTAATGATTTAAACTAAACTAAACTAAATGTGATATGATAACAACTAAGTAGAAAGTTACCAAAAGGAAAAATAAAGTCCAAACTAAAATATGAGATAAAGTGAGGTAAATAATTGTGAGAACAATCAAGGAGTGGGATTACACCACAAATTTCAGCTATTCTAATTAATTAATTTAATTAATTGAATTCTCCCAAATTAATATCAAACTTACAAATCTACTCTTATTGCAAATGTAATTTTAATAGTAACCTTTTAGAAAATTAAGTTTAACACCCCACAAATCTAGAAAATAGATCTACACTCCTTTTAATTAATCACCCACTAAGATCGATCAATTAGAATTTATGTAAATCTTATAAAATAAATTTAGAGTTGAAATTCAAGTAATAATACCCCACTTAATAAACCATATCTCTAGTTCGAATCTAAAATGGGTATTATAACTAGAATTTCGATTTTCTCTCGAAAATCATTTACCCTCTCTCGAGGCGTAAATCTAAGGGTGAGGGATCAAAATTAACATTCAAAGGGAATTTTCAGGTAATCAAACTAATTAAACTCAAATAACATCAAATAAGGGTTTCCCTAAATCCCCTTGAAAGGGGATTTAGCCTAACATGATATTAAACATTATGAAAAAATAATCAAAGGCATATATAATAAAAGAATAGAGAAAGAGAACAAATCTTCAACAAGTCTCCTTGAAATTGGCAATTTGAACTCTATCATCTTTCATACAATTCAATTACTCACAATTAAATCTCACCAAATCTCTAAAAAAATAAAAACAAAAACTATTTACAAAATGGTGTTTATCTCTCTACAATTCTCTCTCTAAAAATTCCTATCTCAAAAGCACTTTGAATCTAAAATAAAAATTATAACATAACATCAAAAAGGATAGTGGATGAATTCATAATGGACAATTAAATAATAAAAGAGATTTGCTAAAAATGCAAATCCTAAAATTAAAAAATTGTACATTAGAATTCACCCAAAGAAATAAATTCTAGATCATTACTTTATATTGAGATAATTGCTAAAAATGCAAAAATGCAAAATCTCAATATAAAGGAATAGATTAGAATTTACCACCTATAAGGGATAAGTTTTACTGCATCAATCTATTTTGAATTAATTGCTAAAAATGCAAAAATTCATAATTGAGGGGTGGGATGAAATTTATCTTAGAGATAATTTTCACTACACACCTCTATATTGAGGTATTTACTAAAAATGAAAATACTCAATATAGAGGGGTGGAGAGAATTTTATCACACCAAGCTTAAAACTAAAATTTGAGATCCTCTTGAAATTAGCCCAAGTCTTCAATTTATATGGTGCACATGGAGGCTAGGGGTAAACTGGGTAATTGACATTAGTGTGCATGAAAATGATGAGAGGAGCATGAGGTGTGAGTGTGTTGAGGTCATGTGGGTGAGGCGATTTGGGAATAAAATCATATTTGGTAGTTGGGGGTATTTGGGTAAAATGGTTTAAAAGGGGTTTTATTTGGCACATGGGTTTTAATACATGTGGGTAATGATTTGGTTTTGCTTTGGAATTACAGGAGTTAAATCGATTTTGGTGACAATTTGGGAAATGGGTTTTATGAGGGTCTCGGGTTTCGAACCGGGTTAGACATGTGGGTTGGATTGATGCCGGAGTAGGGAAGGTCAAAGGCTTGTGGCAGGAGCTCCGACGAGCGGGATTAGCGCCGGAGTGGCGATCGGGTTAGTCGAAGGAGGTCGCCGGCAGGAGGGGGCTTATCGGGAGCTGCTGGGTTCGCGGTTTCGGAGGTGGCTGTTGGGTGCTCCGGAGGCAGGTGGGTCAAGGCCTCGCCGGCGGGTATGGAGGTGAGGGGGGACGGCCGGAGAAGGGGATCAGAGTGGTTTGAGTAGGTTGGAGGTGAAGGGATAAGGGGTTATTGATGGAGGGACATGTGGCAGCGGATTTCCAACACCGGTTTGCTGGTATAGAGGTGAGGGGGATGAGAGGTTGCAGTTGGGCGGTTTGGGTCACTGGCGAGGTGTTTTCGGGTTATGATTGTGGAGGTTTTGAGGTTTGATTGGAAGTAGATGTGGGTTTTTGGATATGGTGGTTTTGTTAATGCAGGGTAGTGGGTTTAGAGGAGCGAGGAGAGAGAGGGTGAAAGGTTGAAGATGATAGGAGGGAGGTTTGTGTGTGATAAGGGTGTATGGTGTTAGGGTGTGGGTGAGGAGGTGTTTGTATGTATTAGGGTGTAGGATAAGTTTGTGTAAGTGGGTGTATGGGTTATGTGTATGGGTTATGTGTGTGTGTGTGTTTAATTTTAACACCTAACATAATACGAACTATTAAACAAAATCTAACTAACTAAAAAAAATATTAAAATAAAAATATTAAAACTTAAGAAAATAAAATCCTAAGCTATTAAAAACTAAAATAATAAAACAAAAGAAATAAAAAATAAAAAATAAAAAATGAAAAATGAAAAATGAAAAATGAAAAATGAAAAATGAAAAATCTAATAAAATATGAAAACAAAAGCCCTGAAATATAAAATCTAATAAACTAAAAATAAACTCCTAAAACTAATCCTAATAAAATAAAAACTAAAACTAAAAATTAAAATCAAAATAAAATTATTCTAAATAAAAAGAAATATAAAAAAATAGAAAATAAATCCTAGAAATTCTAAATAAATCTAAAAATAAAAATGACTCAAATTAAAAATCTAAAAAATAAGAAAAAGACACGAACAAAACACACACATGGTTTATGGTAGGTTTAGGCTAGGCTTAGGCTCGGGTAGGGTCAGGGAATTGATTTAGGTCCATTTTAACTACAAATTGTCTGAAAATATAGCTTTTGACACTGCAACTACAATTAAGCCTACAAAATAAATATTTAAGCACATAAGTCCCAAGTTGTCGATAATTAGCTATTAAAGTACGTCTACTCGGGGTATAAAATGTACAGTTTTGGGTACTTATCAATTAGCAACTATTGATGAGAAACGGAGAAAATGGGCTTGGCAACTGATCCCTTAGACTTGGTCAGTTGTTGCATGCAGAGCTTCTCTAATTAACGACAAAAGTAACTGGTGGGTTTTTTCATCAATTTTTTTGGTGGTAAGTTTACCTGGTGTGGTGATTTGGGCTTCTTCCATCATTTTTTTTGTATTAAGTTTGCAAGGTGATGTGGGTTTCTTTTGACGGTTGTAGTTGATTTCTAGGTAAAAAATAATGTATAGTTGTTGCCGTTATTGGGGGTATATGAGAGAGAAAATAATTGGCGAGAGAGAAAACTGTTGATGAAGTAATGGGTGAGAGTGAGAGGAAGGCCAAGGACGAATAGTTGTATTGGTTAATCAATTTTTCATTTGAAAGATTATGCTGATTTTTACAAAAAAAAAGTAGGTGAATAATCATAGCTTTTTTATTTTTATGGTGATTCTTACAAAAAAAAGGTGAATAATGATATGGTTAATCTTCTTCTACTTTTGCAGATTTTCAAAAAGGCTAATAATCTGATATGGGTATTTATAGCTTCTTTATTTTTATTTTATTTCTAATGAAGTTTCTGCATTTGCTTTTGGTGAAAATTTCATTTTTATCCTTTTTCAGTCACACCAACGTATTTTTTTTCTTTTAACTGAAATAAAGTTTGGCAGTTTTAAGTCTTCTCCCATGAAATCAGAAGAAAAACTATTGTTTATGACTTGTATGTAAAGAACTATGCATATACATACACATATTATACATGTGTATTTATAATTTAAATAGGATTTGAGAGGCTTATCAATTTCGTACACGTATAATCTAGACATGGATGGAAATTTTGATAGGACAATATCACTCATTACCTCTAAGACTTTTTTTATAAATATGCTCTATATCTACTACTTTGTACTCTTTCCATTTATTTTAAAAAAATTTATTTTTATTTTTTATATTTCTTTGAGAACGAAAAAAAATTAAAATGACTCGTAACACACAAATATCTCTCAAACACTTCACAAAATTAAAATTTCACAACCCAAAATTAAAAATTTCAAAATGACCCCTCCCCCCAAACTTAACCATAAGATGGTTTTAATATATTAAAAATAAAAAAGGATAAAAAAATATATTAAAATAAACTCTAATATTTATTTTTGTTCTTTGATATATATATATATATATATATATATATATATATATATATATATATATATATATATATATATATATATATATATCATGTTCTACGATATTAATGAATATTCATCCTTTTTAAAAGAAAATTATTGGAGACACATTCGTTGTCTTCCTTAACAATATATGCATAGACGATCTATTATCCAATTTGTAGGAACTCTTTTACTATATTTTTTTTACTTTTTCCCACACTGTATATATTGATAATGGTAAGCAGTTTTTCATTTCATAAATTCTAGGGGTAATATTCAAATGTTTTAAGCAATAAAAATTATGAATTTTCTGATTTTTTTTCTGCCCAGCTATACAATTGGTAGTATCACCATCTACTAATAAATATGGATGATTTCTATGACATGAGGATCGTAATAGTGTAACCCGCGCATCGCGCGGGTTTACACCTAGTTTGACTTATTTTGGAAACATGAGGGATATTAAGTGAGGAAGAGGAGGAGGTTCAGATCTAAAACGACTTTAGTTTGTATTTTATGTATTTATTTTGATTAAAATTGATAAAAATAAAATTTGGGAGAATATTACTTGTTAAATAATCAATATGAGAGTTCAAGGCTCATTTAATGCCACTTTTATATGGGTTTTTGAAGGGTTATATGGAAAAATGAAGTGATGAAGAGTGGGAGGCAAAGCATAACAAGTTTCTAAAGGTTTTATGGTTGTTTTCAACCCACTTACTCATATTTATATTACACCTCTAATACGATAGTATTAGAGGTATTAATATAATTTAATACATTTATCTTTACTTTTAAAACAAGCTAACACTTATTGTTTTACTTTATATTTCCCTCCCTTCTTGCCTGCACAATCCTTTTCACTTTTCCATGGAAACCAAATGATATGAGGAAGAGCTATTGATTATCAAACATTATTAACCCAATTATAAGACCCAAGTTAAGTCATCATCTCTTCAAACCCTTCGAAAGAAAAGAAACTCAGACAGGCCTAGGTCAAGGCACCGGAGATGCGTGGAGAAGACCAGGTGATGATAGAAGAGCTTTTACAGGTCGTAGGGAAAGAATATTTCACGAATATAAAGACTTGGATAGGTCTAGGTCGATGGACAGATGGTGAAAGCTTGAGCTTCGTATGGATTCTTTCAAGTTCTTCTACCATTGACAAATAGAACAAAATGATGATTTTGTCACCTTTCTTTTTTATTTATTTTGTTCTTATTTTTCTTTGTGGAATGGGGATAGAGTTATTGAGAGTAACTCCTGCGATAATCAATCGTTGCATATTAAAACTATATAAATTACATTTTTTTTTCTCTTTTTGGTACGACTCAGAGCACATATCATATATTGTTTATTGTTTCCTTAAGACAGTAAATTTTGATGCAAAAAAAAAAATTCTTCGTGTCTCTCTATTGTGACACCTCGCCTAATAAAATACCGGGTGATCAGTCCTATACCAAATTAAAACAGGAATCCCAGTTGGATCATCCTTAGCATCACTGTCGAAAACTTTTTGATTTAACAAAACAGTACATGCGGAATTAAAATATAAACCATTAACACAACTGAATGAAAATAAACTGAATCATATATACACAAATTGCCGAATAAATCACCAACCACCAAAGAAATAATCCATTACAAATATTCAACACCTGAATAAATTACACCTGAAAACTGTACCGAGAAGACTGGGCGACAAGCCCTATATAAAATTGAAACTGATACAAGATTCCTACTCTAGGAATGAATGAATGATGCGTCTAATCCAAACTCCTGCTAGCATCCACATATGACGCAGCTCCGTGTCCCTGGAATAGAATAACAATCCTGGCGTCCCTGTGGCTGGACACCTAAAAGGTTTTGAAAATGATTTTATAACAAGGGTTAGAACCCAAAACATTTTGAAAATATTTAGCAAGTGAATTAACTGCAGTAATTTAAAATGCATGAATGCGCTTCATATTTAAGTTAGTGTCGCACTCCCTTGAGGACATTCTCACCCCTCCACTATTGTGCATACCTTCCGGTTACCTTAACCCCGACTAGTTGTACTACCCCGTCCAACTAGTCCTGATATAACCTTCCCTTGCCATACTACTCTAACCCGAGTATAATAATTTCTTGAATTATAAGTTATCTCACTATTAACTTAATTAATTACTCTTAAATTGTAGCATATAACCGTCTCACAAGTTATATAAAGTAAATACATCACACACTGCATTATTACCCGTATATAATATTTACTATCATTATATACGTACCTTTACCACGACATCCACACATATAACATACGTATATCCATCCCTTTGAGTATGCCCTTGCCGGATGATTCCCTCTAAAATGATATCTCACTAGGTGTGCTCACAAAACCTAGTTTCCCCAAGTTAGAATCGCTCACCAACTTGGACCAAAATATAAACGAAGTGGAGGCAGTCATATTCCTTACTTGAAATTGAGATAAACCCCTCACCCATGTATACTGGACGCTATGACCTGGGGATATACTCACCCTACTCCTCAAGCTAGGGGATTCACCCACATCGCGCAACCTCCCTTAATAGCATTAGAGTATATAAATTAAATAAATATCTATTCACTGATATTTAATATCACACACAATATATACACGTATATATATATACTATCACTATACCGTATATATATATATAATATAAACCCGGCTTTACCGTGTACCCAAAAATCCCGTACACTGCCTGAAATTAAATATCACACACAATGTACACACGTATATATATATATATATATATATATATATACACAGATACTATCACTATACCGTATATATATAACATAAACCCAGGCTTTATCGTGTACCCAAAATCCCGTACACTGCATGTAATTTCCTGAGTCTGTGGCTCGACTCAACGTAATAATTTTTCTCACTTAATAATTTATCACCATCCCGAGTTTATGGTCCGACTCTAATATAATTAATTCCCGTCTCAGTTAATATAATACTTCCCCCGATTCTATGGCCCGACTCTAATTAAATTAATTAACACCCCCATTAATTTAATACCTCTGCGAGTTTATCGTCCGACTCTAATTAAATTAATTAACACACATATTAATTTAATACCTCCCCGAGTCTATCGACCGAGCCTAATTAAATTAATTAACATACATATTAGTTTAATACTATCTCGAGTCTACAATCCGACTCTAATTAAATTAATTAACGCACCTATTAATTTAATTCTATCCGAGTCTAAAATCCGACTCTAATTAAACTAATTATCACACCTATTAATTTAATAATTACCCGAGTCTACAATCCGACTCTTATTAAATTAATTATTACACCCATTAATTTAATAAGTTCCCGAGTCTACAATCCGACCCTTATTTAATTAATTTACACATTAATTAATCAACACAAATTCGAGTCTGTGGTCCGACTCTAATAAAATTAATTAACCCACTTATTAATTCAATACCTCCCCGAGTCTACAATCTGACTCTAATTAAATTAATTATCACACCCATTAATTTAATCTTACCCGAGTCTACAATCCGACTCTAATTAAATTAATTGTCACACTTATTAATTTAATCCTATCCGCGTCTATAATTCGACTCTAATTAAATTAATTATCACACCCATTAATTTAATACCTACCAGAGTCTACCATCCGACTCTAATTAAATCAATTAACGCATTTATTAATTTAATAACTTGGTGTCACCCAACCATTATCCCCGGACTCACTTACTTGGCCCATAACTTAATATTTCCCAAGTCTATGTTCCGACTCCAAATTAATTACTCTCTCTCAATAATTAATTTAATACTTTGGTGTCACATAACCAACATATCCGGACTCACTCACTCGGTCCATCTTTTTACATCTCATAATTTCTTTCCCACATTTTCGCCCGTAAGGTGTCACACATTTATCTCCATAATTTCCTAATTATATTTACCTAATTCCAACATACCCGGACTCGCCCCCTTGGTCCATAATTAAATATTTCTCCGAGTCTATATCCCGACTCTAAATTAATTAGTTTATCTCCAAACTTAATTCACTAGTTTGGGGTCGCTTGACCAATATACCCGGATTCACTCACATGATCCGTATCTCACTATTTTGGAAAAAAATTTCTCAATTTCATCCATTAAGTGCCCCACATAAATTCATCCTAGTCCCAATTACTTTCTCCCATAATTACTAGGAATATTTGTTTCATAATTATTTATCGCTTATTAATGTATGAAACTTAACTTTTCATCATTTTCCCTTTATATAACAAACTGGCCGAACTGCCCAGATTTCGCCTTCATCGATCGATCGAGCTCCCTAGGTCGATCGATCGATCGATCGTTCCAGTAATCGTCTTCTCCAGCCACTGTCATCCATGGACGAAACTTAAAGCTTAATTTCTCAACCTAAGCCCTTATCCAAATACAAATAATACATCCTCCATGTAAGGAAAGAGTCTAAACATCACACAGACCTAATTTCATCATCAATATCCATAAATTCCAAGGTTTTCCCGATTTGGGTATTATCCGGGTTTCAAACCCTCAATCTGAATTTCATTTATTTTAACAACAATTAACCATCTACTCTTACTGGTTTTAACATCTGATTCAGTCCTCTACATTCTAGAATCATAAACACGATCAATCTTCCCCCTTAATCTCATTAAGGTATATAAATTTACAAAAAACCCAATTTAGATTTTTGGTGACACACCCAAAATGAATTTTTTATATACACATCACTATGATATGAATTGATTATCATAATTTTAGAAATCACAACAGTTAACCACTTGCCTGTAAGTGTTCGTAGTGTCTGATCCGTTGTTGATGTCCCTTAATTTGGCTCCAATAACCTCCGATTTGCTCTTGCTTTGCTTTCCCCCAAATCCCCTCTCAAACCCTAGGTTTAGAGTTATGTCGGCTTCCATTCCTTAATCTCCCAGCTCGGTTAAAAATCCTTAATCCCGTTTTTCACCTAATGTGCTTAATTAAAGTGGCTCAACTCACCCCGTGAAGTTCCGGCTATGCCCAAAAATACCCCGAGACCCAATTACTACTCCCGGGTACTCTTTTCTAACTATCTCGACCCATCCGGACTCAACTGCATACTTAGAATTGGCATCCAAATTAATTTATAAAAATTCTTACCTCACACTCAATTTAGTCTATACCGACTTCCGGCTGGGATAAGTGTATACCTCGTCATTAATACTCAAAATGACGTAATTAAATTATTACTATTCACTTAGTAAATAAATTTTCCTAAACATTAGCCATTCACTCCCCGATTAATATTTAAATATATATATTGCCATAATTAATTCAATTAAAATTACAACACACAAGTAATTTAAAATTCCCGAATTAATTAAATATTAAATGTACAAAAATACGGGGTGTTACATCTACCTTCAGTACCTTTATTCCCACTATATAAAAAAGCATTTATAAATATTTCAAAATATTTTAAATATATGAAATAGAGTAAAATAACTATTTTTTCTATTTACAAATATTTTAATATATATATATAAAATAGTTTATATATACATTTATAAAAATCAGTAAAAAAAGACTTTTTTAAATATATAAAAACAGTTATTTTTCCCATTTTTTATAAATTGTTTATATATATATTTTATAAACCGTTTTTACTATTTTTAACTTTTTGACAGTAAATTTTTTTTAATAGTAAAATATTTTACCCTTAAGTAATTTTTTCACATTTAATTAGTTTTTTTACTATTTTTTTCACCGTTTACAATTTTTTTTTAGATGTTAAAACACGGAAACAACTGTTTTTTTTTTTATTGTTTTTACCATTTTTTTAATATATTTATAAAAAGAGTTAGAAAACTATTTTTTACTGTCTTAAACGTTATCAATATCGTTATTTGGAAGTCACGTTATCAAAACTGTTTTGTACCTTTTTTTTTTTTTTTTTTTTATAAATATAGATTATAACCACTTTATTTGAGAACCACGTTACTAAAACCACATTCACTATTTTTTTATAAATATATATAAGACCTTTTTCATTTTATAGAATTTTTTTGATTTTGTAAAAATCATTTAATAAAAAAAGGTTCTTTCACTAAAAATAATTAAAAATAATGTTGAATTTATTTTTATACACTAATATATACTTATACTAATGTGTATTAATGTATTAAGGAGTAAAATAGTCTTTTTGGTTGAAAAACTGAGTCAACTCACATTCAAACCTGTTAACTAATGGTTCCCGTCGATTTTGAATCCTAATCATCTATAATATAAAAAAATGAATGTACGTAAATATAGGATAGCAATTAATATTGCATGGTATATAAGATTTCTGCTTGGATCAATTTACGCTTATATTAATCTTTTATGTGCAAATCATAGTCAAAATAAGTTGAAAGTATGTAATTGTAGAGACATATAACTCATATGAATAAAAATTATTCACATTCAATATGAATATGAGTTTTTTTACCAAAAAATATATGTATTTATTTGTAACATTAAAGGCAAAATAATTCAATATCAATAATAAATATAATTTTGTATCATGGATAGCGTAATAAACAAATTATTAATTCTAATGAAAGACGTGGTATGTTTATAAATGAAATTATTAAAATGAATTTGCATTGTATATTTGATTGTATTTATGTATATATTATAAATATTTTATGTATATCGCTCACACATCGCGTGGGTTACATGCTCGTATAAAAGTATACTAACGTTTGTGGATTTTAGGCACCTTTTAAAGAGACAATTCTAGGGAATTTAGAGAAAAATAAAAGAGAAATATGTGAGAAAATAAGATGAAGTTACGAGAACTTTTAAGAGAACATTAAGGAAAAATAAATAAAACCCATTTCAAATCAAGGAAAAAGTCAATACCTTAAAAAAACAAATCTTCAAGAACAAATAAAAGAAAACATACCAGGCAAATCTCAAGATTTCATTTTGCAAAAACCAACTTTATTTTATTATAATTTTAATCCCAAATTAAAAATTTCTAATTAATAATCACCCAACACCCACATTAATCAACAACAACAACAAATATACACAATCTACCACTAATCAGATATAAAAAAAAAGAAAACTTTTGGAAGAAAAAAAATCCTAGACAAGCCCACATGGTTCCTTTTACAAAAAGTCAACCTCATTTTATTAAAATTTTTCCCTCAAATTATAAACCTTCTAAATAATAATCACCATAACTCACATTAATTTACAACACTAACAATCACACCAAACCCACAACTAATCAACTAAAAAAGCAAATATTTAGGAACACAAAAACAAACACACTAGGAAAATGTCAAGGTTCTTTTTGCGAACATCACTACTAGAAAAATGACAATTAAGGACACAGGTATTAGGGACTACTTAAAGTTGTCCTTTAAAAATTGTATAAGGGACGACAAAATTTAGCTATCCTTTTAGATCTACTCTAAAAGACAACTAAATTTTAAGCGTCCTTTATAATAGTTTTAAGGACATTCAATATTTGTTGTCCTTTATAATTAGTCTAAAAGGACAGCGTATAGGTGTAACAACCCACACTTTTGAGCGGCTATTTTATATTATTTTGCCTGATGGGCTAATTTTATAAAATAGAGGAAGTTGGGGTAAATATTATTTCCCGTGATATTAAGGGATAATATTTATCATGATTTGCCTATTTACCGTTATGAGAAGGTAAATAGCGCTATGTTGTGTTTTATTGCGTCGTCATACTTTAAACGACGGTTATGACTTATATGTAAGTTGGAGTATAATTAATAAATTAAAATGAATTTGGAACACAAAAATATTGTATGTTACTCCAAATGCCAAAATAGGGGGTGCGGTTGATTTTAGAATAGTCGAGATAGTCAAAATATGTGCCAAGTTGTATTTTTTAGTTTCGGGCATTTTTAACAAGTTACGACTCAATTATGTAGTTATGAGTCATTTTAATGGTGTACCAACAATTAAACGAGGAGAATTTATGTTTAAGACCCGTATAAGTCTTCCCACTCTTTTGTTTCTCATTCTTATGTTATAAGCCTTAAGAGAGAGAGAGAGAGAGAAGAGAGAGTTGGGAGAAATGGAGAAAAGAGAGAAAAATGGAAGATTGGAGCTAGAATTTGTTCCTACCGAAAGAGAATCTGAGACTACAAACTTGAGGCAAGTTTCTTACTTGCTAGATATTGATTTAATGTGATAAATTGCATGTATAGTTGATAACTTGACTTTTGCGTGTGGTCGTTGTTTGAAGCCAAGTTAATCAAAACCTCACATACCTACAAAATATAATAAACTCAAGTGTAGAGGTAAGTAAGGGTATCAATCCACTTTCTAGGGAGTAAAGCAAATGGAACAAACTCAATTGTAATTCACTTTTTATTTTCTTTTTGTGCTTTTTCACTTTTCTAATTTTTTTAGCTTTTTCAATATTAAAACAATAGGGTGAGGTGAGGTCTAAACTAAAATAAACTAAATGTAATATGATAATAACTAACTAGAAAAGTGACTAAAATGAAAAATTAAGTCTAACACTAAAAATAAGAGATAAAGTGAGGAAAATAATTGTGAGAACAATCAAGGAGTGGGATTACACCACAAATTTTAGTTATTCTAATTAATTAATTTAATTATTTGAATTCTCCCAAATTAATATCAAAATTACAAATCAACTCTCGTTGCAAGTGTAATTAGAATAGTAATCTTTTAGAAAATTAAAATTAACACCTCACAACTCTATAAAATTAGATCTACACTCCTTTTAATTAATCACCCGCTAGGATCGATCAATTAGAATTTATGTCAATCTTAGAAATTAAATTTAGAGTTGAAATTCAAATGATAATACCCCACTTAAGAAACCCCTATCTCTAGTTCGAATCTAAAATGGGTATTATCACTAGAATTTCGGTTTTCTCTCGAAAATCATTTACCCTCTCTCGAGGCGTAAATCTAAGGGTGAGGGATCAAAATTAACATTCAAAGGGATAATTCAAGTAAACAAACTAATTAAACTAAAATAATATCAAATAAGGGTTTCACCCCACCCCTTGAAAGGGGATTTAGCCTAACATGATATGAAACATGACAAATTAATAATCAAGGCTACTAAAATAAAAGAGAAGAGAATAGAACAAGCAAACCAAGTCTCCTTGAGAAAGTTGAACTCTAATCTTCCAAATTGAAGCATACACCACTTAATTGAGCATCCAAATGATTTGAAATTAAAATATTCACTCAATTAACTCTCTTACAATAATTAACCTCACAAATATCTAAAAAAAACAAAACTAAAAAATTATTTACAAAAGGTGTTTTTCTCTACCTAATTCTCTCTCTAGAATTCCTATCTAAAGCTCTCTAATCTAGAATTTTTTTTCACCAAATGGGTCTTCTTCTTCTTTTATACTATGCATGGAGCAAAGGGCAAAAGTGGGAAATTAGGGTGTGCACATGTTTTGAGTGAGGTCATGAGGGTGAGGGTAATATGGAGAGAATGCACAATTGTGCATGGATTGTGTGAGGTGTGAGGATATTTGGAAAAAATCAGATTGTTATTGAGGGTAATGTGGGAAAATGGCTTAAGGTGGTTAGTTGGGGTAATATGGGTAAAAGGGTAAAATGGCATGTGGGTAAGATTTGGCACATGGGTTTTATCTTTGGAATTTATGCAGGTCACGTTCTTGGTTTTGGAAGAAAAATGGGTTTGGGTAGGCTGGCCGAGAGGGGGGTATTGGTCGCCGGCGGAAAGGGGGTTGAGGGTGTCCGGCGAGGAGAGAGAGGGGCTACCGGCTTTTGGGTCGAGACCGGAGTGAGGGTTGCTCCGACATGGGGGCTGAAGGTCGGGGTCGCGGCTGCGTCGCAGAGATGTAAGGGCGGTTGCAGGGGAGAGTCTGGTGGGGGACGGCAGAGCGCGGGTAGGGCAGCGCCGGAGTTGGTCCCCGGCGGGTATGGCAGAGGTGGGGGTGTGGTGATTTTAATGAGAGAGAGAGGTGGGTGAAGGTTGAAGAAGGTTTTGGGTTTTGTTAATGGGGGAGGAGAGAGAATCGGTTGGTGGATGGGAGAAGAAGGAGAGAGGGGGGTTAGAGTGTGGTGAGGGTGTAGGAAGTAAGGGTGAGGGTAGTTTAAGATAAGTGGGGGTATGTGGTGTGTGTGTGTCTGTTTAGTTTGGACCCTAAAAATAATAAAGTTAAAACTTAACTAATATAAAACTAAAACTAAAAATTAAATCTAACTAAAAAAATAAAACAACTAAAAAAATAAAATCCTAAAGCTTATATATAGAAAACTAAAATAACCCAAAAGAAGAAATAAACTTAAAATCAAAATGAAAACTAAAGTTCTAAAAATATAAAATCTAATAAAACTAAAAAAATAAATGAAATCCTAAAAATTAAAATCTTAATAAAATAAAATAAAACTAGAAACTAATAAAAATCAAAATAAAATAAAATAAAATTAATAAAAATAGAAAATAAAATCTAAAAATTCTAAAATAAATCTAAAATAAATCCTAAAAATAGAAAAGACTCAAACTAAAAATCTAAAAATTAATAAAATAAAAAGGGACCAAACCAACACACACGGGTCTTGGGTGGCGGTTTAGGGACAAGTTTAGGCTAAGTTTGGGTAGGATGAGGTCAGGTTAGGGTCAGGGAATTTGGTATTTAGCTCCGTAAAATGCACAATTGCCTTGAAATACGCGTTTGAACACCGCAATGTACATTAAACCTGGATAATAAACATTTAAGCACATAAGACCCATATTGTCGAGAAATAGCAACTAAAGTACGACTATTCGGGGTATAAATTGTACAGTTTTGAGTGCTTATCAATAGTTATATTTTTTGAGATTTAAACCAGTTTTGGGATTTATAGGTTTTTGGGAATTTAACCCTTAATCTTGTAGTTTTATTTGATTTAAGTTGAGAGATTTAGTTAGATGATGTGTAGGGATGATTGGGTAAAATTAGTTGTTGTTGATGTTGATAAAAATGGAGGATTTGGGATATTGGTATTTTAGGGTTCATACAACCCGTAGCCCAAATTGGGAAAATTCGCAGGGCCGAATTGATTCGGCTCCCAGGAGAATCGATTCGGTTATGGGGAAGGATACAGATCTGGGATATCGAATCGATTCGGGCTAAGGCCAAATCGATTCAGACAGAGGCAGAATGTTGATTTTACTCATCGAATTGATTCGCGTTTGGGCGAATCGATTCGCAACCAAGGGCGAATCGATTCGGCCCTAGGGGAATCGATTCGGATGCCCTATTTTTGTGAGATTTTTCTAGTTTTGTTTTAGCCTTTTTCTTTTAGGTCCAAGGTTTAGGGACCTTCATTTGGGAAGTAATGAAGATTTTTAGAGGTATATATTGGGTAGATAAATATCCTAGACTAGCATGGGGTTATTGGGATATCCTAAGGCTTAGATTATGTAGGTTAATGTCCGAATGATGTAGGAAGTTAATCTAGAATTAATAGAAGATAAAATGACGATGTTGGGACTTTTGGGAGACTATTATTGAGGGAGACTCACTTTGATGATTTATGGTATTGTGTTGGACTCTTGGAGACTAGTTTGAGGATATTGGCACTTTGGGTCTTAGGTCAATAATAAAATATGACTTTAAGAATAAGAAATACACATTCTGAAATTGGTAATTAATCATTGAGAATAAATGGTTTTGAGAATGAAAAATATGAATGCTTTCAAATGGAAAAAGAAATGATTTTCAAAAATGATAATTTACGTAAACACACCTCTCTAAATCGCTATCAAAAGGGAAGTTGCGAGCGTGAGGTGAAGTCTCCTAGCTAATGAGTGCAGGGTGAATATAGTCCTTGACCATATGATTGTTTATTATATGTTTTTTTCTGCGCTAGTGGGGTAATTCCGCGTGTGGTTATGACTCACTCGCAGATATATGGCCTCTTCCCGACGTCTTACATTGTAGGATCCCATGTTGTCTTGGTGATAGGCCCTGGAAGATGATAGCCATTTAGAGGATCTCACAGTGGAGAAACCCGGACGGGCGGTCTTAGAAACGTTATACGATATTAGATATAACTATTTTTAATACCGTGGGACATTATTGATATTAAAGCAATTTATGTTAATAAATTGGCTTTAAATACATTTCCTGGATGGAAGAAGGGAAATGGGAAAAATGAATTGGTTTATATACAATTCCTGGATGGAAGAAGTGAAATGGGAAGTTATGATATGAAAAAGCATTTTTATGATAATAAAATTGGCTTTAAAATATTTTTCCTGGATAGAAGAAAGGAAATAGAAAGATATGTGATAAAATTTGAATGGTAAACATTTTCTAAAAATGAATTTTCCATATATGTATTTCCTAAAGAGATAGGAACTGTGCATTAAATTGTGAATGATTGAATTGATATCTCCTTGAGTAGAGTAGTGAGTTCTCCCATGCTTATATGATCATTGAGCATTTTTCATGGATATTGCCCTAGACTGTGCTTTTAGAATGAGAGGTGAGAACCTTTATATTTAATTGCGAGAGGAAGCTATGTTCATAACTGTCATGCATTTTAGCCACATGGTAATCATATAAAACTGGGCTCTGACCCATCTATTTCTCTTTGTTTTGCACATATTCCTTGCCGTTCAGGTGCTCTACCGCAAGGACGCCCGTATTAACTTTTCCACCCCAGTTGTCCTGGAGCTATAGTATTTTGCGGATTTTGTAGGATATTGGTTGTATACTCTTCTATCCTTTTCACTCTAGAAATGTTTAGTTGATTTATTCGGGCGTGTTGCCCAAACTTTGTACTCATTTATTATAATTTGTATTAATCTGTAATACTCGGTGTAACCTGTTTGTATTAGTCTGTTAACTGAAAGCTTATTCAGTTATTATTTCATGCATATTGTTATCCTATTACTCGCTGATTTTTAGTACCCACCGTTTTTGCAAATTGGATTTTCTAAGTGTTTTTCCTTAACTTATAAATTTTATATTTGACAGTCCATTTTCTAAAACAATTGGTGGTTATCTCGTGCTAATATTTTAATCGACAGTGCTAAGAATGAACCATCTATGATTCCTGTGATTATTAGTGAATCGGGGTGGCCACCTCTTATTTTAGTAGGCGGATTATCACAGATGGTATCAGAGCATGAGGTTCTAGAGTCGTTAGGAATCTGTGCGGATGTACTATGCCTTTTGCGTTACTTTTGATTTGATATATAGCCTTAGGATTAAGAACATTGATTTCCTCTTGTGTGGTTTCGCTCTCCTGCTGTAGGGTAGGAATTTAGAGAATCTTTTCCTCACTCGTTGGAGATTTGTAGGTCGATTGATGAAGGGCGTTAGAGAAGTCCATTATAAAGGCATCATGAGATGGTATTACTAAGAACTGTAAGCTGTTGTCGGGGATGAGGGACGCTTTGGAAGTCTCTCCCTTCGTAGCATTTTTATATATATTGCTACCGCGACTACTGAGTACAATAGACATAGTTTTCCAAGTACCGCTACCAGTAGAGAGTGGTACTAAGTTTGTAATTCCTAGCGACGTTAATTTGAAGTTGAAAAGTCCTTGATTGGGGGCCTCATGTTGAAGTTAAGTCAGATGGAGAGAGTGTAATATCATTCGGTGGAAATATACGACCTAGGAACTTTGGCCTAGAGAGGGGTATAACAATGAACGGATGTGGAAGATTGAGGAAAATCTTTCACCCATCGGAGTAATATTGAAATGGTGGAAATGTAGTCGCCATATTTTAGTGGAGTAGGAGGTTTTGCCCATAGAGAAACCTAGTAGATATATTCAACAGCGAGTTTCTTTGGGATAATAAGAATGATGAGAAGGTGGGTTCTCACATATTCACACACGTATCGATTAGAGGCTGACAGTGAATAAAGAGTTTCCCGATTATGGAAAACCATGCACCGAATTAAGGTAGGTACAAGGAAGAAAGAGCCTTTCAGTGGAATGGTCTGGTCACGAGTAAGCGATTCCCACATTTATGGAGAAGTAGTGTTCATGAAAACCCATTGATGGACATTAGTCCGGGGAAAACTCATTGAAATAAGTCAGGGGAGGCCGGTAGCATGTTCTCTTTTGTTGAGAAGTTAAGGGAACCACACGGGTAACCGCCAGGGTAGTTAGAGATAGAGAAACGGTTTTGACGTGGAATGTAGAACCACACATTTTGACCTTATTGATTTGAGAACAAGGGCAAGAATAGGGTGCCTAGTTGGGGCATGGATGGAAGTAGTTTGGTTTAGATAAGATTAGGGTATGGTATATAGGAACTATTAGTAGTGGCTAGAGAATTGGCAAGAATGGTGGAGGGAGTTCCACCATAGATAAGGGTGGTGGATTTTGTATGATAAGATGGAGTAGTATTTTTATTAACCCTAGATCCAGGTGTGTAATTTGATCTTGTGGTAGTATCGATGCTAATATAGAGAGTGTATCTATATATAATTCCCATGGTAGGGAGATTCTATTCCTTTCCTTCATTCCCTATAGAGCGAGTGAAGATATTTTAAAAGTATGTGTGATATGTGCTACTCGTATTATATGTATTATACGAGTGGGAATATTCTTGGTTTGGTTGGAGCGATAGCAAGCGAATAAATTATGAGGCTATCGTAATTGTAGTTCCAGAATGGAACTAGATGTTCTATAATATCTCTCCTGGATACAAGTTGAGACTTTATAGAGGTAGTTTAAGGTATGCGAGAAATTTTGATTATTTGTTTTGTTTGTCTTGTTTGATTGTTTGTTTGCTCTATTTGTGTTTGTTATGCCTTATCTCCAAGACCAACAAAGTTAAATAGTAATGTATTGGAGGGGTTCCTTGTTTGGATTTCTCTTTGAGAGACGCTCCACGCATGAACCTTAACGACGTTGGAAGTGGAGAGATGCTATTATTTCTTCTTTTATTTTATTTTATTTTATTGTCAAGATGTTGGTTTTGAGGGGTTGTAGCCGAAAATCACATGAATGAGTGATTAAGAGGCTAATAAAGAGTTAATGTGCGGAATAGAAGCACTGTAATAGTTCTTTCCTCTGATCGATGTGAGGGAGACTAAGAATAGAAAGTTGGATTGAAACTTATGGTTATTCCTTGATGAGAAGGCCATTTGAAAGAATATAAGTATGTATACCTTGAGATGAAACATTAGTAACACTTTACAGAAAGTGAGCGCCTTATTAGTTAAATTTTCTTTTTTATAAAGGGTAGGACATAGGAGTAGAATGTATTAGTAGGATTTTAGCGGTTCCGATCATGTGTCTTAGTCCGTTATATCTTGATGAACGACGATGCGATGTAGTAGTGTAACGGGAGGGTTCCTTATTTGGATTTTGCTTTGCGAGACGCCCCACGCATGAAACCGAGCGAATGTCAAAAGTTGAGAAAGGCCTTGGACATTAGGGATATAATTAGGATAATATTTATTATGACTTGAATAGGATATACATCGACTTTAGGATTATTAGGACATAAGGCCCTTAGGGCATGCGACGCTGTCTTCGGGAGGACGATAGGGAGTTGACCACAAGTAGGTTGTGGGTTAACTCTAAGTAGGATTAGGTCCCCATAGATGAGAAGTATGGGATCTCGAGCGATTCAAAGTGTTTAGGACAAAAGAGATGAGGCCTCTCTTAGATAGGGTGTTATGTTGGTAACATAGCTTTTGGGGAGTTAAAGGATGAGCTGACTTTTACTCATGTACTTGTGTTGTTAAGATCGAGAGTGGATTTAACGAACGAGAAGTACTAATACTGGAGCATGGACCCATTGGTCATGCGTCTCACAAACTTAAACCCTATGAGAAGTATTATCCCACACTTGATTTAGAGTTCGTAGTGGTAGTATTCGCCTTAAAGAAATGGAGGCAATACTTCCTGGGCAGGAAATTTGGTCTTTTAACGAGCAACAAGTTATTGCAATACATGTTGTGGCGGCAGAGTTGGTGTTTAGAGTTCGTAAAGGACTATTAAATGGATATCCCCTTTCGTTAAGGAAATGCGAATGGAGTAGTTGATTGCGCCGAGTAGAAAATCCGTCGGAGAGATTAGTGGAGGAAGGAGGAAGGGCATATTCGTGGACATTTTCATTGAATTGCCGGCATCGCAAAGGTCATGATCCTAGTTGAGAAGATTATTGATCCCTTGACCAAATTGTTGCTTTCCCGGCCAATATAGGCGTACTATTTTCGAAGGGGTACGCCCAGCTCTTTATGGTGAAGTATGGAACTGTGTGAGGTGCCTATTAATATAGTGTTGGATCGAGACTAGACTCTCATGTTAAGGTTTTGATGAAGTTTCCAGAAAGAAATGGGAACTGTATGGAGATGGGGTATATCCTACCACCTGAAAGTGGAAAAATGAACGGAGAAGGTTAACCTAATACCGAAAGGCATACTTCTAATGTACACATTAGGCTTAAAGGAAGGATGGGAGTAGTAGCCTATATGGATCGAAATTCTGTACAATAATTTGGTTCGTTTTTCTATTATGTATGGCACCGTGGGTGGCCTTGTATAGCCGGCTAAGTAATTCGCCAGCTCATTAGATGGAACCAACGGACAATACGTTCTTTGGACTTGGAGTGGTCCAGGAATATTTCTCTAATGTTTGGGCTCATTGAGACGCATGCTCTCAAGGGCTACATCGACTCGAATAAGGGTCATGTAGTATTAGAGGTAGGGTAGTACGTCATTCGGGGGGAAGGCAACTTGTGCCGAGTTATGTAGGCATTTCTTTCTTTTCGTTGTATAAAGGGAGAATCGATAGTTCATAGAGCGACTAGGTGCTATTTTCGAGCACAAAGAATGTAGACTAAGATCGAATAGTGACGACCTTAGTCCAAGTCCAATGGGGACACCACAATACTGAGGATTTTTCTAAGGATGATAGAACGATAGTTTAGCATAGTACACCCTTTATATGATTATAGGGTACGCCTGAATTTTGAGGGAAAAATTCCCTTCTGGGGGGGGGGGGGGGGAGGGAGTATGTAACAACCCAGACTTTTGAGCGGCTATTTTATATTATTTTTCCTGATGGGCTAATTTTATAAAATAGAGGAAGTTGGTGTAAATATTATTTCCCATGATATTAAGGGATAATATTGACCATGTTTTTCCTATTTACCATTATGAGAAGGTAAATAGCGATATGTTGTGTTTTATTGCGTTTTCCTACTTTAAACGATGGTTATGACTTATATGTAAGTTGGAGTATAATTAATAAATTGAAATGAATTTGGAACACAAAAATATTGTACATTACTCCGAATGCCAAAATAGGGGGTGCGGTTGGTTTTAGAATAGTCGAGATAGTCAAAATATGTGCCAAGTTGTATTTTTGAGTTTTGGGCACTTTTAACAGGTTACGACTCAATTATGTAGTTACGAGTCATTTTAGTGGTGTACCAATAATTAAATGAGGAGAATTTATGTTTAAGATCTGTATAAGTTTTCCCACCCTTTTATTTCTCTCAACAGCGCCGCCAGCACCCTCTCTCCTTGCTGGATAGCTCCGCCAGCCCCCTCCACCCTCAGTCCGGCGTCGATCCTCCTCACTCAGTCCGACGCCGCTCAGTTCAAGATTTGTTCTTATTTGTTTCAGTTTGTTTTCTTTTATTGATATCACATGTTAGGTTTTGAATCTTATTTTGAATGCGCATAAGGAAGAGGTGGCGTCGGTGTTGGCGGTGGTGGTTTGGGGATTTGAGATCGAGAAAGTATGAGTTGGACCTTGGTGGAATTTTGAGATGTTAAACTACAGACATTTTTGGGAAGGTCGGGTAACTGTTTTTTTTCTCGTTTCTTTTCGAATGTGGAAATTGGAATATGCTGTGAAGTTACTTACCATTAAAGAGGCTTTGATCAAGAATGTGTAATGGGATTAATTGGAATTTTCTATTTTTTCTAATTCCAATTTTGAGATGTGTGATGGGATTAATTGTGAAGTTACTTACCATTAAAGAGGATTTGGTCGAGAATGGAATATGCTGGTTTTTAAATATAAAAATGCATCTATTGAGCATAAAAGTTGGATGCTTTGGGATTCAATATAACTTCATGCTTGATAATAAATTTGACACAAATGATAGGTCTTGTTCTTAGTAATTTTATCAAATATAAATCATTCAATGTTGCTGTATATATATATCATGTTCTATTCACATTTTTATCTATTATTCTTTATTATGTGCATAATTTTATAGAGGGATGGTGTTGAGTTGGCGTCAATATAATGACATTCGACTTTGTATAAACTTTACAAGACACTTGTTAGGTGTCGTCGAAACACTAATACCAAATCAAATGAATATAATATTTCAATTGAGGCGAGAATAGAGAGAAGAAAAATTGAAAGAAAAGTAGGTTAATGTTGTTTTGTATGCTGTAGGACTTTGCATATTTCGGGTTCTTTAGAGACAATACTCAATCCATTATTATTTGTTTGAAGGGTGAGCTATTTCCTAACTAATTCCATTGTCTACTTTATACTCTTAAAGGTTCTCACTTTCTTATTCCTGAAATTACTTTTCCCATTACACATTATTCTTTTTTTGTATAAATAATTTTGATACTTTTTCTATTGTTGGGTAAATTACTCTAAATCCTTCTAAATTATTTTCAGTTTATGGATTACCATCTCATATAAATTTTTTGACAAATGTGTTCCTAAATTTGCGATATGTTACAATTTACTAAAAATTTTAGGGCTTCACTATTTAGAGGTTGTAAAGTGTCTAAATTTAATCATTAGAAATACAAGCTTAAGTCAAAATATTGAATCTAAATATCTTAAAAGTCATTCGAAATTGTTTACACGATGAATCTAAAGTAGGTCTAAGCGTTAAACAATAAATACCTTCAGTTTTCCATGATTTAAAATAAGATTTCAACCCTAATATGTGATTAAACTAACTAAGATTTTAAACATAAAAAATGCGTCAGTTCTATCTTTGTTAAAAAAATGCATCAATTATGTCTTTGCTAATGGTTTTGATGGTTTGATGAAGTCGTTTGGTTAGTTTATGGTTTAATTTAACTAATTTTATCCAACAATTATGAGTTCAATTTGGGCTTAATGACTATTTTTTTTACAATACTAAAAGACCTTATTTCGAGCGGAATATATGTAAGCACTATGACATATGATATATGCTTATCTTATTTTTATCATATTTTCTTATTAATATAATAACTAATCATATATATTGTTTTGTTGTAACATATTCATTATGGTCATGTATCACCCCTATCTCAGATTCAGGTATATAAATTTTTATTTCTCTAGGAGTTCAAATATTGCACTGAACACAATAGAATCATTCGTGCCACTTCTTATGTGCTTGTGATAATAATGTTTTTTCAATAGGTAGTATCGATGGTACGCCCTCTCGTGCGGTGGAAAATGAGTCGTAGTTCATCTCACATGAGGGTACATACTAAAAGATATATACAATAGGATTTGTAAATATTTAAATATGCTTACTCATTGCTTTTTTATAGGTGATGCTAGTGGTACATCCTCTCTTAAGAGGAAAGTTAGAGGGAGTTCCAAACAATGAATGAGTGGGGCAACGATGACAAAAAGATAATTGGTTGGGATGAAGATTGCCAACTAATTGGACCATATACGAAGAAGTTAGCGAGTCAACTCGGATTTATGCACCCTAAGGTGATTTATTTCCATTGACTTGGCCTAATTGGACTAAAATGGATCAACTAAAACTCGACTTTGTTTGGGAATAAGTGCAATTAATATTAAATTAATTTTGTTTTAGTAAAATTGATTATTTAGAATCATCAATATATCTATGTAATGCATTTTTTGTTCTTTGGTTAATAAAAATGCACCAGAGAATTACCAAAACCTATGTTTGCACAAGATTAGAGTTCAATGGAGATCCTTTAAGTAAGAGATCGATAGGAAGTACTATATGAAATTGAACACTAATGCATAGCATTGAGCAATTACACCCCCTCAAGTCGACCCGAATCAATGGAAAGTCTTAATGAAACTTTGGGGTCAAGAATCATCAAGGGTATCACATCTCTTTCTTGGCTAGACCCTTTTGGATTACATGTAAAAAAAATAGTGGATGTGGGTCTAGTTTTGAATCGATGGGATGTATGGGGGAGGGTGGGGGTTGTTTTGAATTGGTGGAAGGGATTTTATATCTTTTATTTTTTATTTTTGATGTTAACGTTGATAATTAAATAGGTTGGATTACATGTAAAAACAAAGGAAACTCTGTCGAAATTTTAAAAAAATAATACATTGTATCTGTGGGTCATTTTTTTTTGGTTCGGGTCGGGTGTGGGGATGTTTTGAGTTCGAACGTGGGAGTGTGGGGTCCAGTTTGGATAAGGGTGGGGTGTGGGGGATGTTTTGAGTTCGGGCGGGATGTGTGGTGGAGGGTGGGGGATGTTCTGAATTGGTGGAAGGGATTTTATACAATTTTTTTTTTGAATTTTTGATGTTAATGTTGATGATTAATCATGTTGGATTACATGTAAAAACAAAGGAAACTCTATCAAAATTTTTAAAAAGTTGTAAGGACCAAATTTCCAATTGAGTCTTAATGTTGTTTTGACTTATTCTCGGAACAAAACATGTTTGTTTCATAGATAGATTTTATATTGTCTAATCCCTCGAGTCTATGACGTATCGAAGATTAATTAAAGACATTGCGGCAAAGCTACATGAAATTAATCATACCAATGTTTAATTGGTGCAATTTCTCGTCTTCAAGGTTTAATTGCATTCCGAGATTACACAGGTATGAATGCATAATGTTAATGAAACTCGGAATTCATTTTATAAAATTAAGGATGTTATTTTCTTTAAAGAAAATGTTTTTAAAAGAGGTTTAATTGTTTACACTTCATTTATGTCAGATAAGGAAGAATGAGAATGGGATAAGAGTTGGTTTTAATCAAAACTCTGTTTAAATTAAGAACTCTGTCTGGCAACGTCGTTCAAACGACAGTTGATGTCGTTAGAACGAGATGCACTATCATTCGAACAACGTGTCATCTCGCTCGAACGAGATTCTGAGACCGACTCAATTTTATTATAAATAGAGGAGTCCAGTTTCCTCGAAGGGTGTGTATTCTGGAAAAAAATAGTTTCACGATCCAGAAGCCTATTTGCACATGTTCTCTATGGTTTGAAGGCTTAAACACATCATTTGAGTTTGCAAAGATCCGAGCTTTCATTATTAAATGTTTATGTAATCCTTGTTGCACCAAGTTGAGTTTGTTCATCATTGAACACTTGTGATTGCTGGTTTTGCGGTGAATAAGCAATGGACATCGTGTTCAACATCGTAGACGTATCAAGCCATATCGGTGGACACCGAGACATTCGTGGAGTCGAGTGTTGTGGACGAGCATCGTGGAATATGGAATTTATGCATGGTCACTATTGAATATTGGTAGAAGATCATAAGGACCATCAAGACCCATGAGGATCGAGTCATTGAGTAAGGCTAATTCGTCTTTGTAAAACCATTATTCATAGTGATTGTCTGTCTTGGGCCGTCCGAGTTTTTTTTTCATTTTTAGGTTTTTCATCGTACATCCGGCGTTGTGATTACTCTTTACTTTATTTTACTTCCCTATCACCTAGATGCATGTTTATGACTTAAACAAGATAAAATTGGCATAGTCACTTTGTTCACAACATGGTTTGATTAAATTTAAAAAGAGTTTTCAAAAAGAGAAATTTTATTTGCATTTATCCTTAACTTAATTCCGTACAAGAAAGGGGCCTGCAAATTGGTATCAGATCTAGAAATACATTTTTATTGTGTTTGATCCCTTGTTTCTTACAAGGATAAATTTTAAAAATTTGGCAGTTTTCACACTCCTATTTTTTATGGCACTAATTATGCTTATTGGAAAATGCAAATGAGAAGTGATTTAAAATCTATTGATGAGCATGTCTCGTTAGCTTCTAAAAAAGGTTGATCACCACCTATCACATGAGCGAGTGAGGTCACTAGTTTGAAACCCGTTGATGTAACAACCCGCTTAAAATAATAATGGGTGGCCAGCCCTATACTACATTAATTCAGGAGTTTCAGATGGCTCAGTCTCAACACCAACAATCGATACAAAAATAATATAGACTAACTACCCGATATCATATAAGCGAGATGTTAAAATTAAATAAAATATGGAACAGACAACAAACCAACACTATAAAACTACTAATAAAGGAAAGAAAAATGCATATAAGAATTAAGATAAATGAAATGCTAGAATAAAATGAAATAAATATACACATCCATAAATATCCCTTGGGTATAAACCCGATATACAACATGAATCCTACCTAGATTTTTAATGAAGTAGGAAGCGACTACAAGCTAACTCCCACAACAGTCCGCATCAATTATGACTCCCAGGACTCTGGATAGAAGGTCATACGGCATCCATGCTGTAGGACACCTGTAGCAATATATATATATATATATATAAATATATACAGGCACGAGAGAAAAGTAAACGGGTCAGAGCTCGAGTTGTAAAAAATATTTAGCAAGTGTGTTAACCATGCATAATAAATATCGGCGCACTTATTTCATAATTAAAGTGGAATCGCACTCTTGTGAAACTCCAAATCACCTCTCATCTAACGGCTCACACCTATTCGTGTCCTGAGATTTTAGTTAAATTACCCCAATATATAAGGACAACCTAATTTAACATAGGGCCCAACCTATACCCACGAGAATTGCCTTCCTATCTTAACCCAAGAATCCACTCTTTCTAAACATACTTAATTATTTTTACAAACAAATATGCCATATTAGGCTTTATGGATTCCGATTTATAATTTAATTAATTATAATTCTTAATAAGTTACCCATATACATTAGGGTTTAATTAAATGATTTAATTCATAAATAACATGCATACAATTTATTATTGACAAAACTTCTCTCCAATCTCAACATTGTACTACGTTTCGTGCGTGGGGTGTCTCGCAAAGCAAAATCCAGACAAGGAACCACCCCGTTACACAACTCCTTGACAATGTTGATCCTAGAGATCCATTATGGCACACATACCATATTATACTACTACAACTACTAAATTTAGATTACAATGTGAAAGCAACTTAAAATCTCCAATAATGTCCTTGGGATGATGTAACCGAAATATTCCTTAAATGCGATACATCAACCCCCATCAGTCTAGTACATCATAATCATCCAAGATGTACTCCACAAATATTCCATATCCTTTCATCTATAGGATATATAAATATATATATAGGCATTTTATTCTAACCATATATATATACAATTACCCATTCCCATAGCCAAGTGTACATACCACATATGGTGTACAAAGGCCATACACATAATATACCCGGCTATATATATTGCCGATAAAACTGCATCATGCTATCATCTTCCAGGGCATTACTCACATACCATCCTGGGGACCTCAGTCGGTATCAATATCACCTACATCGGAGCCATACACACACACACGACGTCCCGAGAAGCGTCCATAGCTCCTAACCGATCAATGAGACGAGACATACCCACCACGCCTCACCCCGAAAATATAAATCACATAATAACACACTGGACGACTATGACCTGGGGACTATCCACACCCTGCTCCTTGAGCCAGGATGCTCACCCTCTGCGCGAAAACATCCCAATGATAGCATGAGCGGGGTATGCTTAACCACATAAGTATATATATCATTCACATGCACAATATATATACATCCATATGATCCCATCATATGATCAAACATTAAACCATCACATACAGTTTAGATATTCATACCATGTATATCCACACATAAATATATCTATATATTCATATCCATATAGATATATATACATATATTCACATATCGTTATATCCATATATACAAACTAATTCTCATTCATATGTATATGATATCTAAACTCGGCTATAAGTATACATAATCCTCATTATACAAGCCGTCACCACAAATTCATTAAATTTACCTCGATATGTGAATACAATCCCTCACTTGAAGCATATTCATCCGTTTTCCTATGATGAATAGTCTTCCAAACAACATATGAATAAATAAATAAATAAATAAATATATATATATATATATACACACACACACACACACACACACACACACACACATCCAATATTGGGGTTATCTCCCAAAGTTTAGTGTAGGAAACCATCGCTACACCTCTCATCTAAACCCGAAAGCATATCAATATTTCCAATACAAATTTTGACTAAAGGTATACACGTAACCAAAAGTCTACAAACCTCAACTTATCCCAACTTCATTTCAAGTGTGGGAATTGCAATGATTACTTCCACATAATTATGTGTAAACTATCATGACTATAATTATACTACCGCCTATTCTAGTTGATAGTACGATACAAATCGTTCCCAATTGCACCCATAGTTCAATTGATCTTTTGAACCCTTACTCCTACCAATTGTTCCTTAATTCAAACATTTCTAAGGATACGTGACCCTTTCTATCTTCGGTCCCCAAACCTTAATCTTAATAGAATCCTATTTTCCAAAAGGATTTGGCACTACCCTCGGCCTACAACTACGAGCCATGCCCTTGCAACTCTCTTTTTTAGAGTTCTTAGCTTCACCTCATATCTAGACTCACTATCGTGATCTAATATTAGGATTTCCATCCCCAATGAGATTTCTCACTATCTCTACATACAACTCTAATGTGCACATGGGTATATTTTTCCCAAATTGTTCCAAGAAGTCCCCAAAAATCATAATATGTGAGAAACCCCTTATATGTCTCCAAAACATATCTCTTACATCATAAGAGAAGGCCCCAAATCAATAAACCCAACCAAAAAGGGTTTGAAATCACCATAGAGAAAATTCCTCAAAATACCCTGTTTCCGAATCGATTCGGCTTGGGTCCGAATCGATTATGTCAATGCAGACCTGCCAATTTGCCTAAATCGAATCGATTCACTTAGGGGGCGAATCGATTTGGGTCTGCAGATTTTGAATGGTTCTTCTTCTCCAATGAACCCACGAATTTTAAACCCTACAATTTCTATTCTAACCCCCAAACCTTCATCAAATCTTGATTCTAATCCCATAAATCAACCTAAAGTTGATCCCAACCATTTCTACACCATTAAACCCATATTTAAACATTGGTTTCAAGATAAAACCCAAAAATCTAGGTTTTGATATTAATACCCAAAATCCATTTCTTTAACCCAAAAATAATGAAATCAAATACACAAATGACTTATTTAGCAAGATTAAACACTTGCCTCACATTTGTAGAGGTTGGATCGTTCTCGATGTCGCAGTTGGGGCAGAAATATTCAAGCTTTCTTCCTCTCTCTTCCTTTCTTCTTCTTTCTTTCTTCTTTCTCCCTCTAGGTCTTTTTCTCTCTTTCTCTCAAGTGAGAAGTCTTGATCGGTAAGCCTTTAATTCCCTTAAAACATAAGACCCAATTTTAAATGTTAATACACACCTTAAATGACTCGTTTACTCTAATTCAAGTCAAACTGACTTAAAAACATTCCGGAGCCGAAATAAAACCCAATGATAGTCATTTTGACTATCTCGACCCTTCCGGGATTGATGGAACCCTCAAAATCATCATCCGGAATACTTTGAAATGTTCTTGTGGGTACCCTAAATAAAGAACTATGGGCCTGGACGAGTAGCCCTGTTCTGGCGACCCAAAGTCCAGGCCCCTCGTCTTTTATAATTGATCCAGTCTCCCCCCACGATCCCATGAAGGGAAGTTATGGGGGAAATGGAAAACGTGGAGGAACCTATCACCCCCACTCATCTACATGCACATGTATATATTAAACCCTAGGTCCGGGGCAAAAGGACAAGTTGTATTCTCTGTAATCACTCTCCGAAGTATATAGAAATAATATCGACTGCACCACCGTGGACGTAGGCACATCTTGGCTGAACAACATACATCCTTTGTTGTGTGATTGACATCTTGTATTCCTTGTTCTGTTCTTGATAATTTTTCTCTCATATTTATTTGTGTTGCATAATAATTGCTTCTAAAATTGGCGCCGTCTGTGGGAAACGTTCATCTTTCCCTGAGAAGAGCCCACATCAAGAAAGGAGTTTAAGATGTCTGATCATAGCAGTAATGCCCCTCAAGCAGGAGATATTCAAGAGCCACCTTCTCCTCGCAGGATTAGGTCTGAAGTCCGACGTTTAGATCAGAGAGCTCGCCTGGATAGACCAACCTCAGAAGAAAGTCAGGGACCAGCGAGGTCCACGCAGATATCCAGGTTGATTGATGCGTACGAGGCAAGGCTCCAAGAGCAGAGAGAGTCTTCTCACAGGTACGAGGCTGAGAATGCTCACTTGAAAAGAAGACTGGAAAGATTAGAAAGGGAGTTTCGTCCTGATAACCGGAGACACCCATATCGCACTCCTAGCCCTCAGGCGAGCAAGTATCGCAGCCGAGGAAGGAGACCTAGGCGAGGATCTCAAAGGGACGAAGGAGGCGAGTCAGACGATGACCTCCATGAATAGCTGCGAAGAGCTCGCCGCCATAAGAGCCCTGCTCGCAGCGACGAGCTCATACGAAACATGGTCCGAAGGGAAATGGACCAGCATCCCTCTCACCACGGGACAAGATCAACTAGAGAACTCGCGAGGCGAGCTCTCAAAACCCGGATGAAATCACCATTCACGAAAGAAATCGAAGAGGAGGAAGCTCCCAAGAAATTTTCCATTCCAAGGTTCAAGGTTTACGATGGAAAGACTGATCCCATCGATCACGTCAGGTAATACCGACAGGCAATGACCCTCTGGAGTCACCGGGATGCCCTGATGTGCCGTATTTCCCCCTCGAGCCTTCATGATGTAGCACAAAACTGGTTCGAAAGGCTCCCCCACCGGTCGATCAAGAATTTCAAATCCCTATCCGAACTCTTTACGGCCCGATTCATTACTAGTAGCTCCCATCCCAAAAGGATGGATGCTCTACTAACAATGAAGAAAATGTCTCAAGAAACCCTCCAAGAATACGCGAAGAGGTACTGGGAGTTATTCAATGAGATCGAGGACTGCGCGGAGGAGGTGGCAGTGGCCTCCTTCAAAATTGGGCTCCCTAATTCTCCCCTCCTCTACCAATCCCTGACGAAGAAGGAAGCTATGACCATTGATGACCTTATGGCCCGAATCGAGAAATACGCCAAGGTGGAAGATGTCACCCGCTCTAATACAAGAGAAAACGGTCGAGCTAAGCTCACTACCAAGGTAGGTGAGAAAATTGAAAACTAGAGGAATGGAGGAAAGAACGGGGGCAAAAATTGTTCCAAAAATGGAGGGAACCAGGACGCATCGAAAGCATTCTAAGCGGTCAACATCGTCTTCAAAGAACCAATTTACAAGGTTCTCGTGAAGATCAAAGATGAGCATTAATCAAGTGGCCCAGGAAGATGGGGGGAGATCCCTCGAAGAGGAACAATGTGTTGAGATACGCTTTTCATAAAGAGGGAGGGCATAAGACCGAGCACTTCAAGGATCTTAAGTTTCACCTCGAAGAATTGGCCCAGTCCGGACATCCGAACGACTTTGTGGAGAAAAGGGCAGAGAAAGTGATTGCCAACAGAGAGATGAGACCCGACAATGTGCTAGAGGATGATGCTGGACACGAGTTCACCGTAATTCACGGAGTATTTGACGTCAAGCAGATACAAGGGAACTCAGCTCGAAGGGAGCTAAAAAAACTTACAGCGATAATGCAGGCCTTTCAAATCGATCCAGCAAAATCACAGTCAGGAAAGCGTCGACGAGCAGAGGACGTCAACTATAACAAGCGTATTGTTTTTACGGATGAAGATTTGATGGGAGTAAGGACCCCACATCATGATGCCCTGGTCATTACACTCAGGATAGCCAACTTTGACATCGACAAGCTGCTCGTCGATCAAGGAAGCTCATCCGAAGTAATGTACCTCGACCTATTTAGGAAATTAAAGTTGAGCATCGCCGACCTAAAGGAAGCTACTGTACCTTTGGTCGACTTCGCTGGGAAAATGACCATGCCCCTAGGCAAAATAGTGCTGCCAGTTCGTGCTGGGAATGTCTCCGAGATGATTGAGTTTTTAGTAGTTGACATCAAATCACCGTACCAGGCCATCCTCGGCAGAGGACGGCTTCATGAAATGAAGGCGATCTCCTCGACCTACCATCAGAAGCTCAAGTATGTAATCGGGCGAGGAGTGATGGAGATCCATGGCGACTAGGCGATGGTGAGGAAGTGCTTCATAGCAGCCATCCGACCAAAGCCAGAGAAGAAGGCCAGTCAACCCAGCGAGGAAGTTGAAAAGGGTGTGATACCTTCTAAATAGCAACTAAAGTATGGAAGACCAGGAGTAGAGGAGACCAGGCTCCTCCCCTTCGAGCGTGTCATCGAGGACCTGGTAGAAGTTATAACGAAAGTTGGTGACAGTAGCAGAGTCTTCTTGATTGGAGCATCTCTCACTGATCGAGAACAGAAGGAGTTGACGACCTTACTGAGACACAACGTAGATGTTTTTGCATGGGAACCATACGACCTGCCTAGCATTGATCCTGATATGGTCTGTCATCAGCTTCACATCGACCCCACGTTCAAGCCAGTCATGCAGAAGGCACGAAGAACTACACCTGAGAAGGCTAAAGCGGTCGAAAAGGAGGTCGAAAAACTACTGGATACAGGATCCATACGGGAAGTATAATTCCCCAAGTGGTTGTCTAACCCATTAGTAGTCCCGAAGAACAATGGTAAGTGGGGAGTTTGCATCGACTTCAGTGACCTCAACAAAGCATGCCCAAAGGATAGTTTCCCCCTCCCAAAGATAGACCAACTAGTAGATGCCAATGCATCTCACGAGCGAATGAGTTTCCTGGACGCATACTCAGGATACCACCAGATCCCCTTGTATGCCCCAGACCAGGATAAAACAGCGTTCATCATGACGGTTGGGTTGTATTGCTACGAAGTCATGCCATTTGGGCTCAAGAATGCAGGAGCAACCTACCAGTGGCTGGTCACAAAAATGTTCAAGGATCAAATGGGAGACACAATGGAGGTCTACATCGAAGACATGATCGTTAAGAGCAAGAATAAGGAAAATCACCTCTTAGACCTGTCAAAGACCTTCGAAATCCTCAGGAAGTACCGAATGAAGCTTAATGCGAGAAAATGTTCCTTCGGTGTCCAGTCAAGAAAATTTCTTGGATACTTAGTCAGCAAGAGAGTCATAGAAGCTAATCCGAACCAGATCGATGCAATCAACAAGGTATAACCACCTCGAACAGTTCGGGACATGCAGAAGCTCACTGGAATGCTCGCTGCCTTAAATCACTTCATTTCCAAATCCTCCGAGAAGTGCAAACCTTTTTTTCCAGCTTCTAAAAGGGAATAAACCAATAAAATGGAGTCTGGACTGCTCGCGAGCATTGGACGAGCTCAAGTCTTACTTAAGCTCTCCAGTGCTGCTTGTCATACCACAACCAATGGATTCTTTATACCTATACCTCTCGGTATCCAGTCACACTGCCAGCTCGGTGTTAATATGCGAGATCGAAGGAATCCAACACCCCATTTACTACGCGAGCAAGACCTTATTAGACGCCGAGAAAAGGTACCTGCCATTAGAGAAGCTCTCCTTTGCACTAGTGATAGCCTCGAGGAAACTGAAGCATTACTTTGAAGCTCATACTATCATCGTCCTTACATCGCACCCCCTTAAGGTGATCCTAAGGAAAGCGGATTTGTCGGGCAGATTGTCTAAGTGGTCAGTTGAGCTCGGCCGGTTCGACATCAAATTTCAACCAAGGACCGCCATCAAGGGACAGATCCTTGCTGATTTCATAGCTGAATTCACTGGCAAAGAACTCCCTGATCAACCTCAACCAACAAAGCAAAAAGAGAACCCAGCAACCGTGGAAACCTGGAAACTATTCGTTGATGGAGCCTCCAACTCAAAGGGGGCTGGCGTAGGCATCGTCCTCATCACCCCAGAAAACACCATCCTTGAGCAAGGAATCAGGCATGGATTTGTAGCCTCCAACAAAGAAGCAGAGTACGAAGACCTAATAGCCGGTCTCCAAAAGGCACAAATTCAGGGAGAAAAACGTTTACATGTGTTCGGCGATTCTCAACTAGTCTCCAATCAGATAAGTGGAGATTACAACGCGAAGGATGAAAGGATAATAGCCTACCTCGCCCTAGTGAGGAAACTAATGACGAGCTTTGAGGAGATCAACATCCAGCAGTTTCCGAGAGGACAAAACAGTCATGCCGATGCCTTAGCAGCCCTAAGCTCGGCAGTCGATTCTAGTCTTAAAAGGGTCATTCCCATAGATTTCCTCACTTGTCCAAGAATTAACCACAACAGAAAGCTGCCAAATGTGGAACAAATATGTAATACCCCGTACTTTTGGCTACATTTATTTTTGGGATTAATAAATTAAATGTAATCCGGGTTAAAAATACTAACGAGATGCGAGTTGGTATTTGATTATGTGCATACATGTTTTTATATGAATATTGAATTATGAAAAATTTGTCGTAAGATTAATATACGGCATTTTGGGAATTTTGTTGAGACGCGTGTGACCGCCGCGTCATGGTGTATTATTTTATTTATAAAGTGAATTTAAATTCTATAAACCGTATGGTCGTTTTGAGTTCGCCAACGCGTCCAGAAGGGTCGAGATAGTCAGAAAACACTAGCCGGGGGTTTAGTTTGGGTCCCGGGGTATTTTTAGGCCATACCGGCAACATAAAGGGTATTTTGGTAATTTCGTATTTTTAGGAATTAAAAATGACGAAAATTAGGAGTCTTTATCTGATTGGGAATAGACCCACTAAACCCACTAACCAACCCTTAATGACCCAATAAGCTACGGAGGTTATCAATTAGGTTTCCAACTCTCCCAAAGAAAACCCTAGCCACCATAGCCACCTTTGGAGAAGAAAGCTTAGAGAGGGAGAGAAGGAGAAGGAATTCTGCAGAAATATTTACGAAAATCAACACCAAATTCAGAAACAATCAAGGCAAGTGATTTAATTACATTTAAATTCAGAGAATGTCCTTTCCATGTTAGAAAATTGAAGAATTCCAATTGTTCTTGAAAGATGAATGAAAACCCATGTTCATTGGATTTAGAACTTGAATATTGAGGACAAATTGCATGTAGAACCATATAGAGATGATTATTCTGGTATTAGTATACGTGGGATGTAACAAAAACGGATCAAGAATGGACTAATTGATGATTACAAATTCTAGGGTTTATGTTCTTGAATAATTGGGGAAAAAGTGTAGAGATTTGTATATTGATTCATGTTAGGGTGATTTAATCCTTTAAAATGTGTTAGGAGGTGACTGTAATATGTTTAGGATTGATTATAGACCTTAAAACAATCATTGGGACTAATTTTAGAGGAGATTTGAGGAGTAAAATTGATGAAAATTGAAGAAGGAAAAATCTGGGCTCGAACTGGTCGTTCGTTAGAAGAGCCTCCCCAGGTCGTTCGAACGAGCCTCGTTCAAACGAGCTTCTAACGAGTCGACCAGTCGCTTCTAATGAAAAGGAATTTCGTTCGATACTTCGTTCGAACGAGATATCGTTAGAAGGTACAGTTCGTTCGAACGAACTGGATCTCGTTCGAACAGTCTCGTTCGAATGAGACTTCTAATGAGCTGACAGTTTGATCTCGTTTGAACAGCCTCGTTCGAACGAGATTTCTAACGAGCTGACAGTTTGGGCCTTTTTGGCCTATTTTGATTTTGGGAGTCCCGTAATTTTGTTCGAGGATATAGATAACCTTCCTTTGATGATGTATTGATAGATTTGGGACTTTTTGGTTATTATGAGGAGTAAATTATATACGAGTGATTTAAATAAATGAACCATTTAGGTTGAGATGTGAGTGTCTACTATGACGTGAGAATAGATTATAACGCGTATGATTATAAACCGGAATCGTATCAAGTGTGTAAATTATATTGGTACTAGAATGAGAATAGTACTACAATTAAACTACGGGATTACTAAGACGTGTGTTTACTTAGTATTTGTATATGAATTGTGTGTATGACATACCTACCATACTTGCTATCACGGGAGGTTTGCGTTCTCTTAGGGCCCTCTAATCCTTGTGTTGCCCGGATTTATACTGGTTACCTTGATGAACATAGGTCATAGAAAGACTTATTGGGATATTAATAAGTCCGCTGATCGTGGGAGCGTAGGTATGTGCGTGACCCATGTGATGTGACTGTGTTCGCATCCATTATTTGTGATGTTGTTATTTGTGAACTATTCCTAAGAGATTCGAAATATGTAATCCTTATGTACGTGATGTACCGGGATGGATAGCAGAGTATGTGTGGATCGCAGCTTAGTTCTCGGGGTGCTTGTATTGTATATTTATGATGGGAATAATATACACTTAATTAATGGGAACCTTCATGTTAATGTTGTGAAATAATTACGGTATTGTTTAGAGAAACGTAACGAGTTAGCTGATAGTGAAATATATTGCATATTGAGCATCTGAGTTTACGTCAAACCCCTATTTAATTACGAGCATTATAATTTTAATTGAACCGAGTAATAAGGGTAGGACCTATGACAGTCTAGCTAGATATGATGTCACTTAGCTAGTGGTTTGTGTCGTTGTAGATGGGTACTTACGTTAGGATTGCACATTTAGACGAGAGGTTAGAATATCATGTGAGTGCATGTCCTAACATGTACTTTGCATTTAATGTTTTAAATGTTTTTAAAGCACTTCCAGGTTTTTAAAATATCTCCACATTCGGGCTCTGACCCGTTTGCTTTCAAATCTTTTTTTCTTGTAAAACCATTTTAGGTGCCCAGCCACAAGGACACCATGCATAGGATAATCATTCGGCTGACCAGCTGTAGCTGTTTGTGAAAGCTACAGGGATTTGCTTGTAGACGCTTCTATCACTTGGATTCCAGATTCATTATCTATCAATGGTAGGGCATGTTGCCCATTTATATTAGAGACATCTTTCCATTACAGTTTTTAGACTTTAGCATGTATTGTTTTAGTATTCGGTTTACTTATTTCAGTTGTGGGGTTGTAGTGAGGAGTTTTTCCCTCCAGACTTTATTTACATTATGTGACGGTTACTCTTTTTACTTCTTTATGGTGAATGGTGTTATTATTCTTCATTATACTTGTTGCATGTTAATCAGACTTAAATTAAAATTTGGCAACTTACTTTTTAAATACTAGGTGGTTAGTAATCATTAAAATGTTTCGACAGTGATGATATTAACTGGACCAACTTGGCATTTTGAATTAATTTAATAAAGGAGTAGCAACCCGGTATTTAATTAGTCGGGGTGTCACAGGTGGTATCAGAGCATTAGGTTCTAGTGTCCTTTAGGATCTGACGGTTTATTATGTTTCCGCTAAGTTTCTTTGATATAGAGCCCTATATTTTAGGACTGTTGTACTCCTTTATGTACGCTTCGTTCTTCAGCTATTTCAAGTTTATAACAGTGAACTTATAAACTTCATTCTTATTTCAGATGCTTCCACGACGTGCACGACGATTTCCCAGGGATGCAACGCCCGAACACCAGCCCGCTCCAGTTCAGGGCATGATGAACGCCGCTGAGGTTGCAGATATAGTAGCCCAAGCGATAAATACCGCAATTGCCGTTGTTCAGCAGGCACCACCTCAGGCGCCGGTTGCCGCGCCAGCACAGGAAAATGCATTCCCGTCTCCTTGGGAGCATGTACGTGATGCTTTTCAGAAAGCGCATCCGCCAGAGTTTGCAGGTAGCTCAGATGTAGTAGTCTCGAGCCAGTGGAGGAAGGATATACAGAGGCACTTAAGGATGTATGAGTGCACGGACGTCCAGAAGCAGGTGCTAGCTACTTTCAAGCTAGTTGGATCTGCGCTACAGTGGTGGGAGTCTATTACCACCATGGAGGAGAGGGATACTCTCACTATTCAGGACTTCTGGGTGCGGTTTGACCGCAAGTACTTTCCGTCGGCTGTTCGCATGGAAATGAGGAGGAAATTAATGAGTCTGAAGCAGGAGGGTAAGACCGTGGCCGAGTATGAGGCCGAGTTCACGAATCTGTTGAATATCGTTCCAGATGAGATACCAACAGAGAAGAAGAAGATTGAGAAGTTCACGGACTGGTTGACATGGAGGATCCGTCAGCATCTGTTAGGGAACCTTTCATTGGCCACGTATTCTGATGTGGTTAACGCTACTTTGTTACACTTCCAGGACCACCGCTTTCATATGGCTGAGAGCAAGAGGTCGGGAGAGTCTATCCATCAGGACAGAACATGAGGACATGGTGCCGGTGGGGCACAATCTGTTCAGGGGCAGAGACAGGGTGAGCAGGGTACCCATCAGGGGGATCAGAAGAGGTTCCGATCATGGAACTACAGACAGGACAAGGAGGTTTCCGTCAGGGCCATCAGGGTCCAAACGGCCATCAGGGCCAACAGGGGCAGAATGGGCAGCAGTTTCAGCAGGGCCAAGGGAGGAACGGTAACTGCCACCAGGGTCGGGGACCGCAGGGGCAGAGAGGAGGGAACTTCCGAGGGAAGTGTTTTGTTTGTGGAAATACTGGCCATAAGCGACAGGATTGTCCTAATAGGGGCAGGGCCCCACAGCAGCAGTAGCAGGGTGCTCGTCAGGAGCCACAGAGGTCTATGTTTCCTGCCGCTCTCCCCGCTTAGTCACAGATGGCAGCATTGCCACTCATTCCAGCAGTCCCAGCTCAGCAGGGGCAGCTACAGTATGGACATGTCTATAACGTCCACCAGGCTGCATTTCCACAGGCACCGCCCGCGATTGAGGGTACGTTTCCTATCCATGGCACTATGGGTCGGGTATTGTTTTATACGGGGGCTACACATTGTTTTATAGCTACACACTTCGCGAAAGCTTTAGGATTGTTAGCTACGACAGAGAGCACAGTGACGTGTGTCGACTCACCATTGGGGAGTGGGTCACTTATATTCTTCATATGCCGGGGAGTGGGAGTAGGGATTGGTAGTCTGGTATTACCTACAGATATGTTGGTATTAGATATGCATGTTCATGATGTGATTATCGGTATGGATTGGCTCGTAGCTTATAGGTCCATGATTGATTGCTTCATCGGGAGCATTGTTTTTGCCATTCTGAGGCAAGAGATGTTTGAAGTGGCGATGCCTCGCCCAGAGGGAGGATCGACCGCTCATCAGTATTACATAGAGGAGGATACCTCTAAGGAGGTTGTGATTCCTTTAGATTCGATCCCAGTCATGAGGGAGTATTCATATGTGTTTCAGGAGATACCAGTCTTAACCCCCCAGTCGAGAGATTGACTTTGTTATAGACCTATTGCCAGATACGAGACCTATAGCACGTTCACCGTACCGTATGGCTCCAGCTGAGATGAGGGAGTTACGGGATCAGAGTGAAAAATTGTTGGGTCAGGGGTTTATACGGAGGAGTACTTCACCGTGGGGTGCCCCTGTGTTGTTCGTGAAGAAGAGAGATGGTTCACTGAGATTATGTGTGGACTACCGAGAGTTGAATAAGGTCACGATACGGAATAAATATCCGTTGCCTCGAATCGATGACTTATTCAACCAGTTGAGAGGAGCTTCTTTCTTTTCGAAGATTGATTTGAGATCGGGATACCATCAGTTGCATATCAGGGAGGAGGATGTCTCAAAGACTGCGTTCTTGTCGAGATATGGTTCTTACGAGTTTCGGGTTATGCCTTTCGGTTTGACCAACGCTCCAGTTGTGTTTATGGACTTGATGAACAGAGTGTTCAGGGATTTCCTAGATCAGTTTGTCATTGTCTTCATCGATGATATTCTGGTTTACTCCCAGACAGAGGAGGAACATGCCGAGCATTTGAGGCAAGTTTTGCAGACACTCCGTCAGAACGAGTTGTATGCAAAATATGAGAAGTGCGGGGTTTGGCTCAAGGAGGTCCAGTTTTTGGGACACATTATTTCCGACCGGGGAATATCTGTTGATCCGGGGAAAGTATCCGCGGTGAGGGAGTGGGGACAGCCCACGACACCGACTGAAATTCGTAGTTTCTTGGGTCTAGCAGGATACTACAGGAGGTTTATTCGGGGTTTCTCCAAGATAGTAGGTCCTTTGACAAATCTGACTCGTAAGGGTGTGCCATTCATCTGGAGTGATGCCTGTCAGTTGGCATTCGATGAATTGAAGGATAAATTGACCTCACCACCTATATTAGCATTGCCGAGACCGGGAGTTGAGTATTTGGTTTACACCGATGCGTCTTTGCAAGGGTTGGAGGTGTATTACAGTAGGAGAGACAGGCCATAGCTTATGCTTCCCATAAGCTTAAGCCTCACGAGAAGAATTACCCCACGCATGATTTGGAGTTGGCGGCAGTGGTATTTTCCCTACGGATTTGGAGGCACTATCTTTTGGGGGAGAAGTTCCAACTGTTAACGGACCATAAGTCCCTACAGTACCAGTTCACGCAGAAGGATTTGAATATGCGGCAGCGTAGGTGGCTTGAGTGTAATACCCCGTACTTTTGGCTATATTTATTTTTGGGATTAATTAATTAAATGCGTATTAATTGGAAATTAATCTGGGTAAAATACTAGCGAGTTGTGAGTTGGTATTTGACTATATTGAGTATATATGATGTTATATGAATATTGAATTATGAAACTTGTCCTGAGATTGATATACGGCAATTTGAGAATTTTGTTGAGACGCGTGTGACCGCCGCGTCATGGTGTATTACAGTAATTATAAAAGTGAATTTAAATTCTATTAACCGTATGGTCATTTCGAGTGCGTCAACACGTCCGAAAGGGTCGAGATAGTCAGAAAACACTAGTCGGGGGTTTAGTTTGGGTCCTGGGGTATTTTTAGGCCATACCGGCAACATAAAGGGCATTTTAGTAATTTTGGAGAATTAAAAGTGACAAAAATTGGGAGTTTTAATCTGATTGGGAATTGACCCACTAAGCCACTAACCAACCCATATTAACCCAATAAGCTACGTAGGTTATTAGAATTAGGTTTTCTAATACCTTCCCAAAAGCAAACCCTAGCCACCATAGCCACCTTTGGAGAAGAAGCTTGGAGAAAGAGAGAGTGAGGAAATTATGCAGAAAAACTCCATCAAACCAACATCTAAATTATAGATAAACTCCATTTAATTCCATTTAGATAATTCCAATTTAATTTCATTTAGGCAAGTGACTTAATTCCATTTAATTTCAGAGAATGTTCTGTCCATGTTAGATAATTCCAATTTTATGTTTGTTCTTGGTGAAATATGAAAACCCATGTAGTTTGGAACTTAGAACTTGAAAATCTTGAGGAGAATTGCATGTAGAATGATAGGTAGATGATTATTCCCATGATATTTGTGATTGGAAGAAATTAAAACGGATTTTTATTGGGTTAATTCATGATTTAAAATGTTAGGGTTTGTGTTCTTGAAAAGAATTGGGGAAAGTGTAGAATCTTGTGATCTAATGATGTTTAGGATGTATTAATTCCTTAAAAGGTGTTAGTATATGAACTTAGTATGTTCTAGGATGATTGGAGACCTTAAAACATAGTTGGGACGAAGTTTAGAGGAGATTTGAGGAGTAGAAATTGGGTGAAAAACGATTTTCGAATTTCTGGGCTCGCAGCTGGTAGCTCGTTAGAAACCAACCCAGGTCGTTCGAACGAGCTTCTAACGAGTTGACCAGTCGCTTCTAATGAGGGTCAGTTTCGTTCGATAATCTCGTTCGAACGAGATATCGTTAGAAGGTACAGTTCGTTCGAACGAACTGGATCTCGTTCGAACAGTCTCGTTCTAACGAGACTTCTAACGAGTTGGCAGTCTGGGCCTTTTTGGCCTGTTTCGATTTTTGGAGTCCCGTAAACTTGTTTGAGGATATAGATAACCTTCCTTTGATGATGTATGGATAGATTTGGGACTTTTAGGTTATTATGAGGAGTAAATTATATACGAGTGATTTAAATCAATGAACCGTTTGGGTTGAGACGTGAGTGTCTACTACGACGTGAGAATAGATTATAGCGCGTATGATTATAAATCGGAATCGTATAAAGTGTGTAAATTATATATTGGTACTAGAATGAGAATAGTACTATAATTAAACTACGGGATTACTAAGACGTGGGTTTACTTAGTATTGATATATGAATTGTGTGTATGACATACCTACCATACTTGCTATCACGGGAGGTTTGCGTTCGCTTAGGGCCCTCTAATCCTTGTGTTGCCCGGATCTAGACTGCTTACCTTGATGAACATAGGTCATAGAAAGACTTATTGGGATATTAATAAGTGCACTGATCGTGGGAGCGTAGGTATGTGCGTGACCCATGTGATGTGACTGTGGTCGCCTCCATTATTTGTGATGTTGTTATTCGTGAACTATTCCTGAGAGATTCAGAATACGTAATCCTTATGTACGTGATGTACCGGGATGGATAATAGAGTATGTGTGCACCACAGATTAGTTCTCGGGGTGCTTGTATTGTATATTTATGATGTGAATAATATACACTTAATTAATGGGAACCATCATGTTAATGTTGTGAAAATAATTACTGTATTGTTTCGAGAAACATAACGGGTTAGCGGATAGTGAAATAGATTGCATATTGAGCATGTGAGTTTATGTTAAACCCCTATTTAATTACGAGCGTTATAATGTTAATAGAACCGAGTAATAAGGGTAGGCCCTATGGCTGACTAGCTAGAGATAATGTCACTTAGCTAGTGGGTTGTGTCGTTGTAGATGGGTACCTACGTTAGGAGTGCACAGTTAGACGAGAGGTGAGAATATCATGTGAGTGCACGTCCTAACATGTACTTTGCATTTAATGTTTTAAATGATTTTAAAGCACTTGCAGGTTTTTAAAATATCTACACATTCGGCCTCTGACCCGTTTTGCTTTCAAATCTACTTTTCTTGTAAAACCATTTTTAGGTGCCCAGCCACAAGGACACCATGCATAGGATACTCATTCTGGTGACGAGCTGTAGCTGTTTGTGGAAGCTACAGGGAATTGCTTTTAGACGCTTCTATCATTTGGACTCCATATTCAGTATTCTACCAGTTGTAGGGCATGTTGCCCATTTCTATTAGAGTTACATTTCCATTACAGTTTTCAGACTTTGGCATGTATTGATTTAGTATTGAGTTTACTTATTTCATTTGTGGGATTGTAGTGAGGAGTTTTCCTCCAGACTTTATTTACATTGCATGATGGTTATTCTATTTACTTAATTATGGTGAATGGTGTTATTATTCTTTATTACCCTTGTCGCATGTTAATCAGACTTAAATTAAAATTTGGCACTTACTTTTTAAATACTAGGTGGTTAGTAATCTTTAAAATGTTTTCGACAGTGATGCTATTAACTGGACCAACTTGGCATTTTGAATTAATTTAATAAAGGAGTAGCTACTCGGTATTTAATTAGTCGAGATGTCACAGGTGGTATCAGAGCATCAGGTTCTAGTGTCCTTTAGGATCTGACGGCTTATTATGTTTCCGCTAAGTTTCTTTGATATAGAGCCCTATATTTTAGGAGTGTTGTACTCTTTTTGTGTATGCTTCGTTCTTCAGCTATCTTAAGTTTATAAAAAGCGAACATATAAACTTTTTTCTTATTTCATATGCCTCCACGATGTGCACGACGAGTTCCCAGGGATTCAACGCCCGAACCCCAGCCCGCTCCAGTCACGGCATGATGAACGCCGCTGAGGTTGCAGCTATAGTAGCCCAAGCGGTAAATACCGCAATTGCCGTTGTTCAGCAGGCACCACCTCAGGCGCCGGTTGCCGCGCCAACACAGGCAAATGCATTCCCGTCTTCTTGGGAGCATGTACGTGATGCTTTTCAGAAAGCGCATCCGCCAGAGTTTGCAGGTAGCTCAGATGTAGTAGTCTCGAGCCAGTGGAGGAAGGATATGCAGAGGCACTTAAGGATGTATGAATGCACGGACGTCCAGAAGCAAGTGCTAGCTACTTTCAAGCTAGTTAGATCTGCGCTACAGTGGTGGGAGTCTATTACCACCATGGAGGAGAGGGATACTCTCACTATTCAGGACTTCTGGGTGTGGTTTGACCGTAAGTACTTTCCGTCGGCTGTTCACATGGAAATGAGGAGGAAATTAATGAGTCTGAAGTAGGAGGGTGAGACCGTGGCCGAGTATGAGGCCGAGTTCATGAATATGTTGAATATCGTTCCAGATGAGATACCAACAGAGAAGAAGAAGATTGAGAAGTTCACCGACGGGTTGACATGGAGGATGCGTCAGCATCTGTTAGGGAACCTTTCGTTGGCCACGTATTCTGATGTGGTTAACGCTACTTTGTTACACTTCCAGGACCACCGCTTTCATATGGCTGAGGGCAAGTGGTCGGGAGAGTCTAGCCATCAGGGTAGGACTGGAGGACATGGTGCCGATGGGGCACAATCTGTTCAGGGGCAGAGATAGGGTGAGCCGGGTTCGCAGCAGGGGGATCATAAGAGGTTCCGATCAGGTAACTACAGACAGGGACATGGAGGTTTCCGTCAGGGCCATCAGGGTCCAAACGGCCATCAGGGCCAACAGGGGCAGAATGGGCAGCAGTTTCATCAGGGCCAGCAGGGCCAAGGGAGGAACGGTAACGGCCACCAGGGCCGGGGACAGTAGGGGCAGTGAGGAGGGAACTTCCCAGGGAAGTGTTTTGTCTGTGGCAAGACTGGCCATAAGCGACAGGATTGTCCTGATAGGGGCAGGGCCCCACAGCAGCCGCAGCAGGGTGCTCGCCAGGAGCCACAGAGGCCTATGTTTCCCGCCGCTCTCCCCGCACCGCCACAGATGGTAGCATTGCCACCCATTCCAGCAGTCCCAGCTCAGCAGGGGCAGCTACAATATGGACGTGTCTACAACGTCCACCAGGCTGCAGTTCCACAGGCACCGCCCACGATTGAGGGTACGTTTCCTATCCGTGGCACTATGGGTCGGGTATTATTTGATACGGGGGCTACACACTGTTTTATAGCTACACACTTCGTGAAAGCTTTAGGATTGTTTGCTACGGCAGAGAGCACAGTGACGTGTGTCGACTCACCATTGGGGAGTGGGTCACTGATTTTCTTTATATGCCGAGGAGTGGGGGTAGAGATTGGTGGTTTGGTATTACCTGCAGACATGTTGGTATTAGATATGCATGTTCACGATGTGATTATCGGTATGGATTGGTTCGTAGCTTATAGGGCCATGATTGATTGCTTTAGCGGGAGCATTATTTTTGCCATTCCGGGGCAAGAGATGTTTATAGTGGTGATGCCTCGCCTAGAGGGAGGATCGATCGCTCATCTGTATTATATTGAGAAGGATACCTCTAAGGAGGTAGTGATTCCTTTAGATTCTATCCCAGTAGTCAGGGAGTATTCGGATGTGTTTCAGGAGATACCAGGCTTACCCCCCAGTCGAGAGATAGACATTGTTATAGATTTGCTACCAGGTACGAGACCTATAGCACGCGCACCGTACCGTATGGCTCCAGCTGAGATGAGGGAGTTACGGGATCAGATAGAGCAGCTGTTAGGTCAGGGCTTTATCCACACGAGTACCTCACCTTGGGGCGCTCCAGTTTTATTTGTGAAGAAGAGGGACGGTTCACTGAGATTGTGTGTGGACTACCGAGAGTTGAATAAGGTCACGATAGGGAATAACTATCCGTTACCTCGAATCGATGACTTATTCGACCAATTGAGAGGTGCTTCTTTCTTCTCGAAGATTGATTTGAGATCGGGATACCATCAGTTGCGTATCAGGGAGGAGGATGTCTCGAATACTGCGTTCTTATCGAGATATGGTTCTTACGAGTTTCGGGTTATGCCTTTTGGTTTAACCAACGCTCCAGCAGTGTTTATGGACTTGATGAATAGAGTGTTCAGGGATTTCCTAGACCAGTTTGTCATTGTCTTCATTGATGATATTCTGGTTTACTCCCAAATAGAGGAGGATCACGCCGAGCATTTGAGACAGGTTTTGCAGACACTTCGTCAGAACGAGTTGTATGCAAAATATGAGAAATGCGGGTTTTGGTTGAAGGAGGTCCAATTTTTGGGACATATCATTTCCGACAGGGGAATATCTGTTGATCCGGGGAAAGTATCAGCGGTGAGGGAGTGGGGACAGCCCACGACACCGACTGAAATTCGTAGTTTCTTGGGCCTAGCAGGATACTACAGGAGGTTCATTCGGGGATTTTCGAAGGTAGTGGGTCCTTTGACACATCTGACTCGTAAGGGTGTGCCATTCATCTGGAGTGATGCCTGTCAGTTGGCATTTGATGAGTTAAAGGACAAATTGACCTCAGCACCTGTGTTAGCATTGCTGAGACCGGGAGTTGAGTATTTGGTTTACACCGACGCGTCTTTACAAGGACTTGGAAGTGTATTGCAGCAGGAGAGACAGGCCATAGCTTATGCTTCACGTAAGCTTAAGACTCATGAGAAGAATTACCCCACACATGATTTGGATTTGGCGGCAGTGGTATTTGCCCTACGGATTTGGAGGCACTATCTTTTGGGGGAGAAGTTCCAACTGTTCACGGACCACAAGTCCCTACAGTACCTATTCACGCAGAAGGAGTTGAATATGTGGCAGCGTAGGTGGATTGAGTTTGTGAAAGACTACCAGTTCGATATCCAGTATCACCCAGGCAAGGCTAACGTGGTAGCAGACGCGTTGAGCCGTAGACCAGCAGATGAGGTGGCAGAGGTGTGGAAGGCAAAGTGGAAGGAGTTGGGACACCAGGATGCAGTGGCCCGATCTTTCATGTCTGTGATGACCGTTACACCGCAGATTGTCACGAAGGTAGTACGGGCACAGGCTAATGACTCATTCTGTCAGGAGCAGATAGTTCGATTACTAGCAGAGGGAGCCGAGTCCTATACTGTTAGCTCAGACGGGGGATTACGCTTCAATGGGAGATTGGTAGTTCCGGAAGGGGAGAAATTGCGACACGAGGTGATGGCAGAGTCGCACGGCTCACAGTACATCTCGGAGGGGACAAAATGTACCAAGACATGAGACGCCAGTATTGGTGGAGCGGTATGAAGAGAGATATCGCTGAGTTTGTTTCGAAATGCGCCACTTGTCAACTTGTAAAAGTGGATCATCAGAGACCGACAGGATTGCTACAGCCATTGGAGGTCCCGATGTGGATGTGGGAGAGCATATCCATGGACTTTATCACGGGGTTGCCTACGTCGCAGAGGGGTCACGACTCCGTTTGGGTAATTGTGGAAAGGTTATCCAAGGTCGCTCACTTTTTACTCGTAAGGACTGACTACACTACGGGACAGTATGCCCAGCTCTTCATTTATGAGATTGTGAGACTTCACGGTGTGCCCCTAAATATCGTGTCTGACAGAGACAAGATATTTGTTTCAAGGTTTTGGGAGAGTTTCCAGGAGGCCATGGGCACGGAATTGCGGTTGAGTACGGCTCATCATCCGCAGACTGATGGGCAGATCGAGCGCACAAATCAGATGTTGGAGGACATGCTACGCATGTGCATTATTGACTTCGGGGGTGGATGGGAGCAGTACCTTCCACTGGTGGAGTTTTCTTACAACAACTCCTATCAGTTCACTATTGGCATGGCTCCGTTCGAGGCATTGTACGGTAGGCCTTGTCGTTCCCCATCATGTTGGTTAGAGGTGGGGGACAACAAACTACTTGGGCCGGAAGTGATTCAGGATACTTCGGCAAGGATTGAGTTGATTCGGAGTCGCATTCGGGTAGCTCAAGACAGGCAGAAGAGTTACGCTGATGCGAAGAGAATTTTCAGGGAGTTCCAAGTGGGGGACCAGGTTTTGCTCAGGGTATCTCCTATGAAGGGGATTATGCGTTTCGGGAAGAAGGGGAAGTTGGCACCGAGGTATGTGGGGCCGTTTCCTATTATTGAGCGGATCGGACCGGTTGCTTATAGACTTGGGTTACCGGAGCATTTGCATCGAATTCACGATGTGTTCCATATTTCCTCGCTGAGGAAATACCTTAGAGATAATTTGGCTCATTCTCACATTGCTGTGGAGGACATCGATCTCCAGCCGGATAGCTCCTACGAGGAGGGGCCAATTGCTATTTTGGACCGAAGCGAGAGGAAGCTGCGGTCAAAGATAGTCCCGTTAGTGCGTGTTCAGTGGTGACATCACAATGTCGAGGAGTCCACATGGGAGCGCAAGGATGAGATGCACGAACGTTACCCAGAGTTGTTTTTAGCAGGTACTTTCTAGTTTCGAATTTCGGGATGAAATTCAGTTATTAGGGGGGAAGTATGTAATACCCCGTACTTTTGGCTATATTTATTTTTGGGATTAATTAATTAAATGCGTATTAATTGGAAATTAATCCGGGTAAAATACTAGCGAGTTGTGAGATGGTATTTGACTATATTGAGTATATATGATGTTATATGAATATTGAATTATGAAACTTGTCGTGAGATTGATATACGACAATTTGAGAATTTTGTTGAGACGCGTGTGACCGCCGCGTCATGGTGTATTATAGTAATTATAAAAGTGAATTTAAATTCTATTAACCGTATGGTCGTTTCGAGTGCGCCAACGCGTCCGGAAGGGTCGAGATAGTCAGAAAACACTAGTCGGGGGTTTAGTTTGGATCCCGGGGTATTTTTAGGCCATACCGGTAACATAAAGGGCATTTTTGTAATTTTGTATTTTTGGAGAACTAAAACTGACGAAAATTGGGAGTTTTAATTTGATTGGGAATTGACCCACTAAGCCACTAACCAACCCATATTAACCCAACAAGCTACGTAGGTTATTAGAATTAGGTTTTCTAATACCTTCCCAAAAGCAAACCCTAGCCACCATAGCCACCTTTGGAGAAGAAGCTTGGAGAAAGAGAGAGTGAGGAAATTCTGCACAAAAACTCCATCAAACCAACATCTAAATCAGAGATAAACTCGAGGCAAGTGACTTAATTCCATTTAATTTCAGAGAATGTTCTTTCCATGTTAGATAATTCCAATTTTATGTTTGTTCTTGGTGAAATATGAAAACCCATGTAGTTTGGAACTTAGAACTTGAAAATATTGAGGAGAATTGCATGTAGAATGATAGGTAGATGATTATTCCCATGATATTTGTGATTGGAAGAAATTAAAACGGATTTTTATTGGGTTAACTCATGATTTAAAATGTTAGGGTTTGTGTTCTTGAAAAGAATTGGGGAAAGTGTAGAATCTTGTGATCTAATGATGTTTAGGATGTATTAATTCCTTAAAAGGTGTTAGTATATGACCTTAGTATGTTTTAGGATGATTGGAGACCTTAAAACATAGTTGGGACGAAGTTTAGAGGAGATTTGAGGAGTAGAAATTGGGTGAAAAACGATTTTGGAATTTCTGGGCTCGCAGCTGGTAGCTCGTTAGAAACCAACCCAGGTCGTTCGAACGAGCTTCTAATGAGTTGACCAGTCGATTCTAACGAGAGGCAGTTTCATTCGATAATCTCGTTCGAACGAGATATCTTTAAAAGGTACAGTTCGTTTGAACGAACTGGATCTCGTTCGAACAGTCTCGTTCGAATGAGACTTCTAACGAGCTGACAGTGGAATCTCGTTCGAACAGTCTCGTTCAAACGAGACTTCTAACGAGTTGGCAGTCTGGGGCTTTTTGGCCTGTTTCGATTTTTGGAGTCCCGTAAACTTGTTCGAGGATATAGATAATCTTCCTTTGATGATGTATGGATAGATTTGGGACTTTTGGGTTATTATGAGGAGTAAATTATATACGAGTGATTTAAATCAATGAATCGTTTGGGTTGAGACGTGAGTGTCTACTACGACGTGAGAATATATTATAGCGCGTATGATTATAAATCGGAATCGTATAAAGTGTTGTTTATTATATATTGGTACTAGAATGAGAATAGTACTACAATTAAACTACGGGATTACTAAGACGTGTGTTTACTTAGTATTGCTATATGAATTGTGTGTATGACATACCTACCATACTTGCTATCACGGGAGGTTTGCGTTCGCTTAGGGCCCTCTAATCCTTGTGTTGCCCGGATCTAGACTAGTTACCTTGACGAACATAGGTCATAGAAAGACTTATTGGGATATTAATAAGTCCGTTGATCGTGGGAGCGTAGGTATGTGCGTGACCCATGAGATGTGACTGTGTTCGCCTCCATTATTTGTGATGTTGTTATTCGTGAACTATTCCTGAGAGATTCGGAATACGTAATCCTTATGTACGTGATGTACCGGGATGGATAGCAGAGTATATGTGCACCACAGCTTAGTTCTCGGGGTGCTTGTATTGTATATTTATGATGTGAATAATATACACTTAATTAATGGGAACCTTCATGTTAATGTTGTGAAAATAATTACGGTATTGTTTCGAGAAACATAACGGGTTAGCGGATAGTGAAATATATTTCATATTGAGCATCTGAGTTTATGTTAAACCCCTATTTAATTGCGAGCGTTATAATGTTAATAGAACCGAGTAATAAGGGTAGGACCTATGGCAGACTATCTAGAGATAATGTCACTTAGCTAGTGGGTTGTGTCGTTGTAGATGGGTACTTACGTTAGGAGTGCACAGTTAGACGAGAGGTGAGAATATCATGTGAGTGCACGTCCTAACATGTACTTTTCATTTAATGTTTTAAATGATTTTAAAGCACTTGCAGGTTTTTAAAATATCTCCACATTCGGGCTCTGACCCTTTTACTTTCAAATCTACTTTTCTTATAAAACCATTTTTAGGTGCCCAGCCACAAGGACACCATGCATAGGATACTCATTCCGGTGACGAGCTGTAGATGTTTGTGGAAGCTACAGGGAATTGCTTTTAGACGCTTCTATCATTTGGACTCCGTATTCAGTATTCTACCAGTTGTAGGGCATGTTGCCCATTTCTATTAGAGTTACATTTCCATTACAGTTTTCAGACTTTGGCATGTATTGATTTAGTATTCAGTTTACTTATTTCAGTTGTGGGATTGTAGTGAGGAGTTTTCCTCCAGACTTTATTTACATTGCATGATGGTTATTCTATATACTTCATTATGGTGAATGGTGTTATTATTCTTTATTACACTTCTCGCATGTTAATCAGACTTAAATTAAAATTTGGCACTTACTTTTTAAATACTAGGTGGTTAGTAATCTTTAAAATGTTTTCGACAGTGATGCTATTAACTGGACCAACTTGGAATTTTGAATTAATTTAATAAAGGAGTAGCTACTCGGTATTTAATTAGTCGGGGTGTCACATTGAGTTTGTGAAAGACTACCAGTTCGATATCCAGTATCACCCAGGTAAGGCTAACGTGGTAGAAGACGCATTGAGCCGTAGGCTAGCAGTTGAGGTGGCAGAGGTGTGGAAGGCAAAGTGGAAGGAATTGGGACACCAGGATGCAGTGGCCCGATCTTTCTTGTCTGTGATTACTGTTACACCGCAGATTGTCACAAAGGTAGTACGAGCATAGGCTAATGACTCGTTCTGTCAGGAACAGATAGTTCGATTACTAGAAGAGGGAGCCGGGTCCTATACCGTCAGCTCAGACGGGGGATTACGCTTCAATGGGAGATTGGATGTTCCGGAAGGGGAGGAATTGTGACACGAGGTGATGGCAGAGTCACACGGCTCACGGTTTGCTGTACATCCCGGAGGGGACAAAATGTACCAAAACATGAGACGCCAATATTGGTGGAGCGGTATGAAGAGAGATATCGCTAAGTTTGTTTCGAAATGCGCCACTTGTCAACTTGTAAAAGTGGATCATCAGAGACCGGCAGGATTGCTACAGCCGTTGGAGGTCCCGGTGTGGATGTGGGAGAGCATATCCATGGACTTTATCACGGGGTTGCCTACGTCAAAGAGGGGTCACGACTCCGTTTGGGTAATTGTGGACAGGTTGTCCAAAGTCGCTCACTTTTTACCCGTAAGGAATGACTACACTACGGGACAGTATGCCCAGCTCTTCATTTCAGAGGTTGTGAGACTTCACGGTGTGCCCCTAAATATCGTGTCTAACAGAGACAAGATATTTGTTTCGAGGTTTTGGGAGAGTTTCCAGGAGGCCTTGGGCACGGAATTGCGGTTGAGTACGGCTTATCATCCGCAGACCGATGGGCAGACAGAGCGCACAAATCAGAAGTTGGAGGACATGCTACGCATGTGCATTATTGACTTTGGGGGTGGATGGGAGCAGTACCTACCACTGGTGGAGTTTGCTTATAACAACTCCTACCAGTTCACTATTGGCATGGCTCCGTTTGAGGCATTGTACGGTAGGCCTTGTCATTCCCCAGCATGTTGGTTAGAGGTGGGAGACTACAAACTACTTGGGCCGGAAGTGATTCAGGATACTTCGACAAGGATTGAGTTGATATGGAGTCGCATTCGGGTAGCTCAAGACAGGCAAACGAGTTATGCTGATGCGAAGAGATTTTTCAGGGAATTCCAAGTGGGGGACCAGGTTTTGCTCAGGGTATCTCCTATGAAGGGGATTATGCGTTTCGGGAAGAAGGGGAAGTTGGCACCAAGGTATGTGGGGCCATTTCCTATCATTGAGCGGATCGGACCGGTTGCGTATAGACTTGGGTTACCGGAGCATTTGCATCGGATTCACGATGTGTTCCATATTTCCTCGCTAATTAAATACCTTAGAGATAATTTGGCTCATTCTCATATTGCTGTGGAGGACATCGATCTCCAGCCGGATAGCTCCTACGAGGAGGGGCTGATTGCTATTTTGGACCGAAGTAAGAGGAAGCTGCGGTCAAAGATAGTCCCGTTAGTGGGTGTTCAGTGGCGACATCACAATGTAGAGGAGTCCACATGGGAGCGCGAGGATGAGATGCGCGAACGTTATCCAGAGTTGTTTTTAGCAGGTACTTTCTAGTTTCGAATTTCGGGACGAAATTCAGTTATTAAGGGGGAAGTATGTAATACCCCGTACTTTTGGCTATATTTATTTTTGGGATTAATTAATTAAATGTAATCCGGGTTAAAAATACTAACGAGATGCGAGTTGGTATTTGATTATGTGCATACATGTTTTTATATGAATATTGAATTATGAAAAATTTGTCGTAAGATTAATATACGGCATTTTGGGAATTTTATTGAGACGCGTGTGACCGCCGCGTCATGGCGTATTATTTTATTTATAAAGTGAATTTAAATTCTATATACCGTATGGTCGTTTTGAGTGTGCCAACGCGTCCGTAAGGGTCGAGATAGTCAGAAAACACTAGCCGGGGGTTTAGTTTGGGTCCCGAGGTATTTTTGGAGATGGACACGTAAGAAAAAGAATCTCACATACGATGTCGATGATGTAGCGACTAATTGAGAGGTATACATATATGTGTAATTGCAATGTAAAGGACCTAGTTACATTACAGATGTTATTTTGGTGGATGTTTGCAAATTTCAATTACGAAAAGAGGTTGATTGTGCTATATATATTTTTTTTCTCAATTTGTAGGAAATGATTAAAAGACAATTGGATGTGCTACCAGTGGATCAACAAATTAGGGTTGAAGTGAGGGATGCTATATCTGAGGACGTGATAGGACCTGATGAACATGGACGAGCATTGTGTATGGGAGTATGTATTAAACTAACCTCTTTAGCTTCAACCACATCATATCATTATTATCATAATGAGATTGCTCGACTAGAGAAGGAGTCCAATGAGTGAGATACTCATTATAGGGAAGAGGTTGAGGCCTGAGAGAATCGTCATCAAGAAGAAATTGATATGGTCTGTGCAGATTTAGAAAATGAGATACAAGAAAGAGTCAAGAGGGTCAAGAGAGAAACTCTAGAAGAACCTAGGATTGAAATCGCTTGTATGCTATGACAGGCGGGCATCCCATTACCACCACTACCAGCAGCATTAACAGTTGATACTTTCGATAACCATGCTTAACTATGTATCTATGTAACTAACTTTGAAGTGAAAATGACAATTTGAAAGTATGTGGTGGTGTTTATTTTGTGAAGCGTGATTAGATACTATTTGGTTTTGTTATTATTTTAAAGGTTAATTTTTGGTATAATATGACTTTTCATTTTTGTTATTTTAATTTACTTTTATTATATTAGAAATTGACTTTAGGCTGGCTACAATAAAGTTTATAATATATATATATATATATATATATATATATATATATATATATATATATATATATATATATATATATGACAGCCAAAACTGTCTTTCAAAATATTAATTTGGTGCCACATTTTAGGGGACAGTGTTCCTAATACTATGCTTTAAAGGACAACAACATCTGTCCTTATAAGCATATAGTAGTATTTGGATTTAAAAGGACAGAGCTAAATGGACGGCTTCCTGCTGTCCTAAAAACTCAAAAAGGACAACAGTTACTGTCCTTTTAGACTTTTATGATGCCTACCTGAAAGGAAAGCTCCTCCTTTCCTTATGACTATCCTAAATACTATTTGGGACAACAAATGGGCTTTTGGGACATCAAATTAGTTGTCCTTAATTGTCATTTTTCTAGTAGTGCATCAACCTCTCTTATAACACGAACTTACTTCTCAAACTCTTTATCTTCAACCGCATATAATGATCAATCAGTTCCTCATCGGTTGTTCTAAATATCTAACCCATTGGCTAAGATTTCAAAGGCAACACAACCATCTATCTATATATATATACATAGACAATATATTTACAAATGTTATCTTCTGTAAGTACTTGTGACACCCCGCTTATTAAAATAATGGGTGGTCAGTCATCTACCAAAATAAAACGATAGTCTCATATGGCTCATTCTTAGCATCATTGTCGAAACACTATTAATTACTAACCACCTACTTAATTTAACAAGAAGTGTCAATTTTTATCTTCCATTAACATACAACAATATTAACCAATCCACCATAATACCATGCACATAAATATAATAACAGAGATCACAATATAATGTCTGAAGCTGAGATAAATAAATAAAATTCCCTAATAAACCATCGGATCAAATCCAGTACATCCAAATCAACGGACCAAAATAAACGAAAATACATAAGTTTGAAATAAACGGGCAACACGCCCAATCAACAACTGAAATAGAGAACCTAATCTAGATAGCAATAAATGAAGCGGCTACTCTAAATCCTACAAGCCTCCACATTAGTTGTAATTACGTATCCCTGGAAAGAATAATCATCCTTGGAATCTTTGTGGCTAGACACCTAAAACTTTTTGAAAATATTTGATGCAGGTCAGATCCCAAAACCATTGAAAATATATTTAGCAAGTGTATAAGATGCATTTATTGAAAATGTAAATCATTTGTCATATTTAAAGTGGTAGCGCACTAACGTGAGATAATCCTCACCCCTCATATAAAGTGTGCACCTAATGTATGCTCTTAACCCACCTAGTTATGCTACCCCGCCTAACTATCCTCATCACTAATTTTAATATAACGTACTATCCTGCCTTGAGTATTGTTTGTCACTTATTTAATGATTATCTTACTTCTTGGCTTAAGTCATTGTCTCATTACTATTCATTCCCATAACCTTACTCCGGTTATTAATGATATTCACAATTAATTTCTTAGGTTCGTATATAATTGTCTACCTCTTTATATACGTATAACTGAAACACATCAAATGTATATAAACATATATATTTCACTCAATATATGTTTATAACTGATATCCCTTTGAGGTCTACCTCGCTGGATACGAAATCGCTAGCATGCTATCAAGCTCCAGAGAGTCCACCACAATATGGGTAACCTGATCTGAATCACACCACCGAACCCAAAACTTTAACCAACAAACTAGAGGCGGTCATGGGCTTAAGTCCGTAGTCATAATTATTCTACGGGACTCCAATCCTACACTGCGTGGGCATGCCAGACCTATGATCGAGGGAAAATAGTACTACCTCTGTTGAGATTCGCCATAGTTACCTCCCACGGTGCTAGGATGGATATGTTTCATATAAATATCATGAAGACACACACACACACACACACACACACACACACACACACACACACACACACACACACACACACACATATATATATATATATATACCGAGTCCATCTAGTCCGTGCCTAACACCTGAAGTACTAGCCTATCAGTTATGATTCTATCCCTGACTCTTAAACATTTAATTATTGACTAATTAAATTAAGTTTCATTATATAATCCCTCCAAAATACCCAAACTTTCCCAACCAGCCCGTAACTAACAATAATATTCCTCGAATTCTTTTATCATAAATTCGTAGTTTATATTCCGAGTGTTACACCTCCTAGGCACTCATAACCAAACTTTTAGTCTATTGTCCCCTAATCGAGGTTGAATAACTAATTATGAATTTCCTAGAAGTCCTACAATACATTAGGGACATTATTACAAATTTTGATTTCTAAAAAGCCCCTCTAATTACATTAAAAGACCTGATTATCGCTCATAATAGGTCAGAATCGATTCGGGTGCATAATAGAATCGATTTGCCCACATAATTGATTTGTTCCTAGGCAAAAGCCCAGTTCTTGAATTAAAGTGACAGATTTTCCAAACTCCTAACATTTAATTCTAAAACTTTCACAAATCCAACAATATTTTGAGTCTTCCAAGGGTTCTTATACATAAAAACTAATCAAAATCTATCTTAATATTGACAAATCCCATAACCATCATTCAATTTCATCAATTCATTATATTCCAAGAATTTTCCCAATTTTTAGGTTTCTTCCTCTTTTAATTACTTCTCTAATTAGATTTTTTCCCAAATAAGTTTTCACACAATTTAAACTATCATAAATATTGAATCTCACAACAATCAAGACTAATTCTATAAATATTAACATTTATTCTCAAGAATCCATGATTAATATCATCACATGAAAATCTTTTTCCAAATACCCATTTTACATGTTGAATTCCCATCCCAAAACCGATTTTTACGCTACTAATTTTGATAGGAATCTAAACAAATACAAATCAACAAGTTAGTTATACACTCGCTTTAAATGGTGGTTGAATCTTAGTCTCCTCCTTATTGAATGTAGCCAAGAATTTCCTTTTTCCATCCTTCCTTGTGTTCTTCTTCCTTCATTTCTCACCAAAAGACTCCCAGAGGTTTATAATGTATAAAGAGGCTATCCCCAACCCTAATCTCCCATTTAAACCTCTTAATCCTATATTAAGGTTAATTTTTTAAGAAAAAATGACTTAAACGCCCCCGAATGAGTCCTGACTAGTCTAAAAAGCTCGCGGTAACAAATCTCTACTCTCTGGTACTTGTTTTTTTACTATTTAGACCCATTTTGGATCAACAGTGCTCTCGAAATCACCTTTCGAGTCATGAAACATAAATATTCTATCTTAATCCACAAAAGTCTACCCGCATGTGCCGATTGAGATACCATCAATCCTCATCATTATTAGTCACTACGATGTACTAATAATTTACGGATTTAATTTACTTGACCACACTTAGTAAATTTTACTTCCACATAAATATTAATTTTATTCTCACTGATTAATATTTATTAGTTATGCAATATTATTACGAGCACGCGTGTAATTAAAATGCTGAAGTTAATTATTCAAATATGTGGGATGTTATAGTACTTTTCCTAACAAAATTTTATGTACTAAAGATATGAAACATATATTTCCTATATTTTCAAGATGATATAAAATTAAGTTTCAATTTTTTTTGTAACATGTTTCGAACTTGATTTCATTCTCATAATAACATAAATTTGTACTCCAAAGACGGACACGAGTATAACATGTCTGGTGCTCCTCCATGGTTGAACATTTGACATGAGAGAAGTAATGAGAGAGATACGTGGGCTTCAAAGATATAAAGGTGCCTGTGACGGTTTAAGAGATCTAATGTAGAATTTTATCAAATGGAGTGAGATGAAATGAATAGACAAAGAAATAGAAAATGAAAAGAGGTGAATGAGAGGAGTGGACTCTTTAAAATAGGAAATGATTGTGCTACAAAAAGGGGGAAACTCATAAGAATATGAAGATGGATTATAATAGTAACATTTTCTTTAATCAGCTGAGAGAAAAAGAGAAGAAAAGATATAAAGAATGACCAATTTATGATGTACACATGTCAATATGGGAGTCGGATCTACAACTTTAGTTATATACTAAATATTTTGATTAGAAATGATAAAAAAATATTCTGAAGAATATTAGTTGGTAAATAATCAATATGGGAGTTTAAGGCTCATTTAATGCGACATTTATGATGGAATTTGAAGCGTTAAATGGAAAAATAAATGGAGGAAGAGTGGAAGACAATGCATAATGTGTTTTAAAAGGTTTTAATGTTATTTTCAACCCACTTACTTATACATAAAAATATACTAACATTTGTGAATTTTAGGTACCTTTTAGGGAGACAATTATAGAGAATTGAGAGAGAAAATGAGAAAATGGAGAAAATAAGATAAACTTGAGAGAAAATTTTAGATAAAAATAAAAGGAGTTTTCAATAGAGCATGAAAATAATCAACATTTTCAAGTCAATATCTTCAAAGATCGTCGCTTTGATTCAGCGGTTACATTTTAAGAGATTCGAAGCAAGTGCTCATCATTCCATGGTTCATTTTATGTGCTATATGTGTTCACCTTTGTTTATATACATATATTACATGCTATGCGTTGCATCCTTACTTGTGTTACTTGATCCTATATATAATTCTTATTTCACTCATATTATATGCTCAGTCGAATAGTTGGGAAAAAATGTAATTAGTTAAATTTATGTATATGTTGGGTTGTAGTGTTCAGGTAGATTAATTATGCCTAAATTTTGGAAATTTCATCTTGATAAATATGTTAAATTAAGAGATTGATACTTTTAATATTGTTAGAGGATCATTAGACATCCCTTAGTCAAACCACTTATTGGACAGGTTGTTCTTTATCCGAGGAACTATACCCATGGATACCCTAGGATGTTAAACCATGTTATTATAGATTGTTATGTGCGGTTAAAACATTATAGTAGAACGATAAGGGGGTACCCTATCATGAATTTTTTTTATGTATTATGAGACTGATTTATGGGGGATATTTGGATTGTTAGGATGATAATTAACAAGAACGTGATTAGAAGTCCAGACCGTACTGAGAAAAGTGCGACGAGTATTTTATTATATGCGAATTGAGAAGTGTAGCAATGCGTGGTGAGATCTTAGGATTAAATTTTATTGCCTTTGGATTGAGTTGTGTATTCATATGCATACACTCTTATATATGTGTACACACAAGTATATGTACTTCACTTGGAGCATTTATATGAGACTACTGAGTTTTTCGCTCATACCTAAACAATTTATATATGCATTTTAGATTTTGTTCGACTTCATATTGGTTATGGATATATTGGAGTTTGGGATGCATTTGAGACGTTTAGTTGGGTGTCTACTTTATTTTATCTAAATTGAAAAGAAATTACATTTTCTTTTTCGTTGTAAATTGTGAAAGAGACTTTAAATATCAATGAGAAAAGCAATTGTTTTAATTATTTAAAAAATTTATTTTAGGTTAGACAATTGGTTTATTTTTAATAATAATGTTCAATTTGGAACCAATTTTTATTTTCTTATTTTTAAAATTCACAATTGTTATATGTGTCATAAGAGCTTTAGTTTACTCGTATTCTCGAGCTTGGGGTTATCGGTTCTTTACATGTATGTTGCGTTATCTTTGATTTTTCCATCATAATTGAATGAAAGAATAAGTTTTAGTGAATTTCGAGGAAAAAAATTCCTTTTGCATGTGTGGGGGATTATAACACCCCATATTTTGTGAATTTATTTTAAAATATTATTGTATGAATTGTCATAATTATTTGAAATTTTAGTTTTGGATTATAAACTAATTATGTGGAATCTTATTGATTTTAGTGGAATTATTTAAATAATACATGGCTTCAATAAATAAAGTGTGAAATGTATTTATATGGACATGTTTTAATTAATAACAGTTTGGTTGGAACTTATTAAATTTGATTACCTTTTTAATTAGTCAGTACGTGACATATTAGAGATGTTGCATGTTTTTTTTTTTTTTTTTGCCATGGTAATGAGACATTATATATGTTTAAAATATTAATCGTTATATATATATATATATATATATATATATATATATATATATATATATATATATATATATATATATATATATATATATATAGTGAGAATAAATGAATTTATCGTGATTATTTGTTGTTTGGGCATTTATAAGGCCAGTGCTTGTTAATTATTTGGAAGTTTAAAGAAGATTAAGGGAGGAAAATGAGGAGGTTGAGAAATAAAAGACTTTAACATGAATTTTATTTATCTACTAGCATGTAGACCCGCGCGATGCATGAGCGAATACATAATTTCCATAGTATGGGAAAATTGATATTTGTATTTAAGTAAAGATTGTGTAATATAAATGAAATAATGGTTATATAATTTTTTTTTTAAAATTGGGTAGAGTCCTATTTGTATATGTTCGAAAAAAAAAACTATAATAGAAGACATTGAGCAATAACTGCAAACATCTTTATACATAATATATTAATCAACAAATTCTCAACATGACCATAATAAAGGCTACTCATTACTCAATAGGCAACATACTACAAAGAATTCACGTACAAAATTCATTACATAACATTGACTGGAAAGCCATCTAAATTTATATGGACTAAATACGATAAACCATAATCATTTTGAATCTAGTAGATGAAGATTGACATTTCTACGGATGAAATGATCCCCAATCTTCTTAGCATTCACCATGCATTCTATCTTTTCTTCCCCTTGATCCAATAATGTTCAATGATAGTTTTGTATATTTATTCTTAGAAAATAAATTAAAAAATTATAGGGAAAGAATTAACTACAGTAATATCCATATTTAGCAAATCTAGAAGTAAATAAAAAAAATTCAAATCACACCCATTTCAAATCAGGTAAAAAGTGAGTACCATAAAAAAACAAATCTTAGAAAACAAATAAAAGAAAAATAGACCTGACGAATCCCAAGGTTTCTTTTTACAAAAAATAACCTCATTATATTATAATTTGACCCCTACATTAAATATTCATAAATAATAATCACCCAACACCCACATTAATCAACATAACCAAAAAATATAAAAAAAAACACCTCTAATTAGCTAAAAAAATAAATCTTTTAGAAGAAAAATACATATCAGGCAAGCCCCCATGGTTCCTTTTACAAAAAATCAATCTTATTTTATTACAATTCCCCCCCCCCCCCCCCCCCCCACATTATATGCCCCTAAATAATAATCATCGACACCCACATTATTCAATAACACTAACAGACACACAAAATCCACAACTGATTAGATAAAAAACATTATTTAAGAACAACAAAAACATACCAAGCAAATCCCAAGGTTTTTTTTATTTGCAGACATCAACCTCCGTTATAACACTAACTTCCTTCTAAAACTCATTGATCTTAAACCTTAAATAATAATCAATCAGTTCCTCATCAGTTGATATAAATGTCTAACCCATTGGCTAAGATTTTACTGTCAACACCACCATATCCATATAATAAAAGAGGAGGGACTTTTGGTGGTCTAGACTATCCAATGGTTGGTATTAAATGTTGGGAATTTATATCTTATGGTTTAATATGTAGCCACATGGTAGTTACAAAAACAATATATTGAATGTTGAACAATACCCACTTGAACCCCCAAACGCTACCCATCTTCCTCCTTATCTCCCTCTCACTCACTTTAGCTCTCTCCCCCTTTCAACACAAACCCTACTCATCACCACCCTTGCCTCCACCTCTTATGCTGTCGCCCTCAGGTAGTATCTCTCTCTCTCTCTCTCTCACTCACACACACACACACACACACACACACACACACACACACACACACATACACACACACGCACACCCTTTTACAAATGCATACACTCATATATGCACACACAAACACACACACACACACACACCCTTTTACAAATGCATGCCCTCATATATGCATACACAAACACACACACACACATACACACACACACACACAGAGCTTCCCTTCTACCTATGCCTCTACCTCCCTCTCGCCTTTGCCTTTGCCACCGTCCCCCTCCTGCCTCTGCCTCTGCCTCCACCTATCTCTCAACCTATTACACATGCACACACACTATGTTTATACTCACAGATCGAGGGTTTGAAATTTTTTGAGTTATACTCATATTTTTTTGCAACCGTTACACACCGTGGGAGCTAAAATGACGTTGGTTAATATTACTATAATTATTCTAGTCATATTTTATTTTTTGTTTAATTTCATATCCAAATATAGTGCGATTATTTAGGGCCATGCACCTTATTTTTACATTGCTAATTATTTTTATCATTTTGTTGTTTATTTCTTCTTTTGCAGATCAAGACCTCATTATACTTTTTTTTGTATAGGTATACTCTTTTTCATTTTAGGTTAGGTTCAATTATTGTTGTGAGGGTTTGTATTTACATTTTGAAACTTTTAGGGTTCCATGTTGACTTCACATTATTAAAATATGAACGTGAAACTGAATATTTTCAATTTTCATGCTTGAGTTTCACGTTTCATTATTTAATTTTCTTTTTCATGTGAAACATTTTACAGGTAATTTATTTGTCATCGTGACCTCAGCACTCCATCGACATCGCCACCACACGTATCATATAAAGGATGATTTGTGTTTACGCTGGCTTGATAGCTATTGATAGAATTTTTGGGTTCCTTTTGTTGTTACTCTTATATACTTTGTTGGGGGTGGATAGTTAGTTGGAATTTCTTCCATTGTGTAATGGTAAGTATCTGTGTTAGTTATGTATAATTATCTATGTTACTCATGGTGAATTAGTTGAATTTAGTGGACTATAGTTGGAATTATATTTGGTTTCGTTCATGACAAATACCTAATGATTTTGCCTGGAAAAATAGTGGCTCCTATAATTAGGGAAAATATTTGTTACTTTGATGTTGACACTACTCTTATGGATTAGGTTCACTAAATAATTATTACTCTATGATGATGTTGACACAATCTTTATGGTTTCACTATATCAACGACAACTAGCTATAATGGTAAACAAAAACAAAAAACCAGTTTATGTCTCTTACATATTTTAAGTTTTTTAGAATCATCTTTTATTGTCTGAATCATTTTTTATTTCCTTCTCCATTTTGTATTTTTTTTGGAATGAGCTACTTTTTCAAGAAGAATTATTTATTTTCATAACAGTAAGTATTTTTCTTTTCAAGATAGTTTCTTCGTTTAGTTCATGAGTTATAGACAGTTATATTGCCTAACAAATATAAATGATTAAATACCTTAACACCTTCTTATGGATATAAATGTTTAATTTATTTCCACCATTTACCTATTTCATTACGTACAATTGTGTATATTGGAACCCCTAAACTGTGACATCCCGCCTAATAAAATACCGGATGATCAGTCCTATATCAAATTAAACAGGAATCTCATATGGTTTCATTCTCACCATCACTGTCGAAAACTATTTAATTACCAATAACCTATTAGTCCCGGTGACAAATTTTAAACTTATAATCTTTTTAACTAAACCGCACAAATAAATCCATCCATACAAATATGTGACCAGCAAGTGAAATGAACAAATAAAAGCCGATAACTCTCGGTAAAATATTTAAACAACCATATCGAATAAGCGTAAAATAAAAATGCCGAAAATAAATTAAAAGACAATAGTTGGGCAACATGCCCAAATATAAGTCCTAGTACCTCCTATCTAGATCACAAGGAGAGAAGTGTATATACAATTTCCTGCCAACAACCATAGCTGCAACAACAATGTATAACTCAAAAGAACAATCATCCAGGCGTACCTGTTCCTCGACACCTGAAAGGGTTTTAAATTAAAAGAAAAAGAAAAATAGTTGCAAGAGGGTCAAAGCCCAAAGAGTTTTAAAAATATTTAGCAAGCGTTTAAAATACTTTAATAATTAAAATATGATATTCTCCATATTTAAATTGTTGTCGCACTCACATGAATTATCCCTCACCTCTCATCTAACAGCGCACACCTAACGCATGTATTTTAAACACCCTAGTTACACTATCCAGCCTAACTAGCATCTCACCAAACTTCTAAATACCCAAACACAATCTCATGTCCCGCGTATATTATTCCAAGCTTTCGCCCTAGCTTATACCTTATAGTTTCTCACTTATCACATATCCATTCATTTTAAATAACATTCACTAGTTATTACACTATTCACATTTTAGTGTTATTTATCTCCTAAATAATATTCTCATCTTTATATACGTATATCATAAATTTTATTGTGGATGATCCAGAATTTATTTTACAATTCATTTTTTATTTTGTCCGTATATATATATATATATATATATATATATATATATATATATATATATATATATATATATATATATATATATATAGGAGAAGGATCACAAGTGGACCAAAAGAATGGACTTTTTAATGGACTTAACAAAAAAGACTAATAACCCACTAATTTTAATTCTTTGGTGTAATGGGTCCGCGCCAGCGGCACCCAATAACCGAGACTTATTAGTCTTTTTTGTTAAGTCCATTAAAAAGTCCATTCTTTTGGTCCACTTGTGAACCTCTCCCTATATATATATATCACACACTATATAAGTATAATAACCATCCCTTAGAGCTATAACTTAATGGATGTAGTCTCTCAATGCTATTATCTTTTAGGGAATTACTCACACATCATCTTGTCAGAAGTGGTCATAGTTCCTCACTTGAAATAAGATGAAACATACCCAAGACGCCTTGCCCCTGATAAAATCACATAATATAAAATGGACGCTATGACGTGGGGACTACACGCAACCTACTCCCCAAGTCAAGGGCCTCACCCACATCGCGCAACTTCCCATGATAGTACTAGAGGTGTGTGCTTCACATAAATATATCATTAACACACAAATATATTAACAATCATATCATATATATACTGTCTCTATACCCGTATATATATATATATATATATATATATATATATATATATATATCATATCGAATCCGACTATCATGCCTATCTCCCGTGGCTTTAGCTTATAATATCGAATATACCAAATTGTGTTAATTCATGAGTGTACACACAACTTATTTTAATCCCATAAGTATTCACTCATTATGATATAATTAACACATTCATTATTTTTGAATAGTAGGTTATCACGTCTGTCTAGTATTCTTAAATCATCCTACTCGCACCTTAGGATTTACTCATATATATATTCAACATATATATTCTATCCATATATATAATCGGTATATATATTCTACAAGAATTAAATATATGTACGAACCCCCTGAATACTTCCTCGAATGTCGTTCATCCCAAACATTCCTAAAATTTATACCCCGGATTTAATCCCACAAACCTAAGGTTTATATATCACCCATTTAGTTATTTAGAAGTCCTAATACACATTTTAGGATCCTACCATAATTATCTCCAATAAAAAATTATCCGTAATTCCCTTTAAAACCAAGGAAACACTACAAGAAAGTTGCCAATTGGTGGCAAAACATTTTTTTCCATGAAATATAATAATTTTTGGCAAAAAATTTCATTGCCACTAAAATAATTACGGAGGAAGTATTAGAAGCAAAAATGTGAGATTGTCACAAAAATTGCCACTAAAAATTTGGCGCAAAATATTTTAGCTGGCGGGAAATAAATTGTAGTGAAGTAGGTGGCAAATTGAAAATATTGCCACTAAAAATCAACATTTAGTGGCGATTTTAAAATTTTGTAACAAAATATTTCATAAATTAAATTATTTAAGAATTTACTTTTGCCTCCAAATACTAAATTACAAAAAAATGGGGTAAAGACTTGTTAGGAGTCCCGCTCAAATCAGAACTCTATTGCCACTAAATACTCAAATACACCAAATGTAACAAACTCGCAATCGCTCCACCTCTCACGTCTTTGTTCTCTTCTCCACAAAAACAACCTAGGGTTTCTTTCTCTCTCATTAAAGGTCGGCTTTGAACGTTGCATTAAAGGATGGCTTTCAAATCTTTTCTTATTTGAATCAACTATGAATCACTATATATATATATATATATATATATATATATATATATATATATATGCATCATAGGTTTGATTTGAATCTAGTTTTAAATAGGTATTATGAAATCTTTACTTATTTTATTGACGGGTTGATTTGATTCACATATACATATAGCTGCATATGTATACATATGTATTATACGTCTGATTTGAATCAAGTTTCAAGTGAGTATTATAAAATCTTTGATTTTTTGGTTTCATTGCTTTTGCTAAATTTTATTACCTTTCTTGCAATTTTATGGTAACATCTCTTATTTTTCTTTTTTTCCATGAAATTCAGTACGTGATTGGTAACAAAAGTTCTCTTCCTAATTCATTTGGTTGCCAGAGATCTTAGGTAAGTTCATTTCTGTAATTTTTTATTTTAAATTCAAGGTTAAACCATGTATTTTCTTAAATGTACACATACATATTTATACCCATTACTTAATTTGTAGTTTTGTGAACTTTGACTCAGTCCATGTTAAATGGATTTTAATAAAAAAAAATTGATGTATGTAGAGTTTTTTTTATAGCTGATTTTTTTTCTTTCTAATAGCTGAAACATTTCTTTTATCTGAAATAGTTATTTTTTAATAGCTGAAATAAGGGCTATTTCTTTATAGATGAAACAGGTTTATTTTTAATTTTTTTTGTTCAATGTAGTTGTTTTTGTATGGTAGTATTTATTACGTGTTTGAGATATGAATCTCATTGTCTAATATGGGTTTATATCCATATTGGATATATGACCCCCAATCATATTTCCAACAAAAAAATATTTTCTGTTTTTTATTTTGAATTTTCTTTTCTATTTTTTATTTTCATTTTCAATAGAACATTTAGAGAATGAGGGAAGCACATTCATTTGTTAGAAATATATCATTATTTTTAAAATGTAATTTATAGATATTTAAAAGGACGAAATATAACTTAGAGAAAGTTTGATGTCTAAAATGTGTTTTACCAATAGTGTAATGGCTAAAATGTAATTTATAGAAAGTTTAGAGACAATAATATAACCACTGAGATTTCATGGGCCAAATCATAATTCATCGATAGTTTTCGACTTGTTATTTTTTCCTTAATATTTAGGAATAAAATGTGTTTTTTTTAATTTTAAGGGAAAAAATGTAATTTGCAAAAAAAATAGGGGTGTAAATGTAATTTTGAATGCTTCAAATATTTATTGAAAATATTGTACAGTAGTTTATGGAAATTTGGAAAATCAGAAAACGATTTTCCAATTTTTTTTGGAAAAATAAATTTGAATATATTTTCATTTTTGTGAAAATTTTTCAGAATTTTCTTTTGGGAAACAACCTTATTTTATACAACTAAACACATGCTTAGCGTTTTAAGATATTGATTTTCATTTTTAAAGGTTAAAAAAAGGGGAAAAAATGAAGAAAGGAACAAAATGACGTAGTTTCGTAATTGATTCATTAAAATGACTTATGCCCGAATTGCTCCCAAATGGCACTAAATAGGGTCAATCACGCAAATAGAGTGAAAAAGTGTCAAAATCGCGTGCTACGTCATCAATTACGCACACTATTTGGGCTTCTCGCAAATCATAGCGGGTAATGTCGCGTTATCACACACAACAGTGCAATCATGCACTATATCGCGCACAATTGCGAGCTTTTTAAAACATTGAATAATGCTATACCCATCATCACAGATAATATTAACAAGGCATACTGAAAATAGTCCCTCAAACACTTTTTAATACACGTTTAGTCCAAGCCTTTTTATTTTATTCCAAAACGTCCCTCACCACATAAAAACACTAAAAAAGGAGATCCGATGAGGAACGAGGAAGTTTCGGTAGTGGGGGGTGGAGGCGGGGGTGGGGGAGGTGGAGTAGGAATGGCGCTAGCTCGGCCCTTTAAAAATAACATAATATTAGTTAAATGGGTGTTTAAGGGACTTTTTGTAACAAAAAAAAAGGCTCGGACGAAATTTATAGTAAAAAATGTTTGAGGGACTTTTTGGTAATTGATCATAATATTAATGGAGAGTGTGGGAATTGCATTATTCAACGTAGTTTGCTCAATGCTTCGCTCTTGTCTTTATTTTTTTCTAACGCAACGAATCACTATTCAAACTTATAAAAGAGACATTTGAATGACTATATATATATATATATATATATATATATATATATATATATATATATATCACCCACATTATTTATTGAAACAAAATGTGTTGGCTTGGATAAAAATATATGAATGTATGGCCTTAATATGAGTTGCCGAGTACGCAACATTACTTGGTGCAAAATGTTGTTTGGTTCTTTTTATATATAACTACAGTTCATTATTTCTAAATGTCTCGTGACTTTATTGTTATTTGTTTATCATTGATATTTTTGAATGTTCTCTCAAGTTGTAGGGTTTTGAAATGGATAAGAGTTGGATGCATCATCCAAATAGAATTAGTAGTGCATATCGAGATGGGGTTAAAGAATATCTTGATTTTGCATTTTCTAATGTTTAGTAAAATGGCAAGATTAAGCGCCCGTGTAAGAAATGTAATAACTTCTATTGGAAAAATCGTCAAGATGTTCAAAGTCATTTGCTTCTACATGGCATAGTGAAGAGTTATACTAGGTGGATATATCACGGTGAACCATTGGAATCAGAGAACGAAAATTCTTATGATTACAATGAGTATGAGTTTGAAGTTGGAGATAATGATAATATAGGGAAGGAAGAACACACTATAAACGAGTTTGAACAAGATGACATGGAGGGAATGTTACATGATATGTTTGACGGACCTTACAATAATGATGTTTTAGGGGATGAATCTGATGGCCATGCTACTTAAATGCTTGAGGGTGAAGGAGAATGTTTTTCTAGATTAGCTAGGGATATGCAACAACAACTGTATTCGGGTTGTCAGAAGATATCTAAATTATCTTTCATTGTGTCTTATCGAGTTCGTGCCTAAACATGTGACTTTTTTTTATCATGTGGAAAAATCATATTTAAATCCGATGGGTTAACTTAACATGTCGTGTTCATCTGTTATTATCCATTAAGATGAATCGTACACAGGTTGAAAAACACAATTATATTCATTAACATTACTAAAACTCTTATCTAGTAAAATTCACTATGGTTAAATTACTATTGAAATACATAAAATCTTTCGAAGATCCAATAATATTTCTTATTTACTTAAAATTGTGAGTTTTAACGGGTTTTGATGGATTTTAACGGGTGAGGGGGTCAACGCCAAACTCGACATGTTAACTATCGAAACTCGACACTGTTCAAAAGAATATATGTTCATACTCTATGTTCATACTATTGACACTCTTCAAAAGAATTGTTTTAGTGATATACAAATCAAATATTGTTGAACTTCAATCTCTACTTTAATGCAATCATTTACTTTATCATCCAATTTATATATCTTATGTTTTTTAGGGGTTTAATGTTGGTCCTTTCCCAAAAGCACTTATGCTCCATAAGATTGTACCGATTCGGCGACAGGATTCAAAAGCCTTTGCCAAACTGCACATCTTAGCTAATCTGACAATTATTGATTATAACCAGAAGAATAACGTAAAGTATGCATTTTTTAATCCTTTTCCAACATTACAATACATGCATAATTATATACAATTTTTGTATCCCTACTTATATTTGGATGAACCAATTTATTATAAAAAGGAGACCATTCATTTGTGCGAGTCATCAAGGAAAATTCTCAGGTTGATCATGGGATACTATACCATATTACCTTTGAGGCCGAGACACTCAGTTGCAATACTATTATGACGTTTCAAGATCTCGTGTTGGATGGAATTTGGTCTACAGAGGTGGATTTGGTCTGGATAAATCCTACCAATTAATCACAGGTGATTTCTAGCTTCATCTTCATGTGTCATTCAGACTATTGAACTTTCCAGTCAACTAGCTAGTGTGGGACATACATGAACGTGTCATATTATTTATAACTTTTTAGTTTTTCTTGGTTGAACATACTAGATTCCAATTATTCCACTAAAAACAAAGTAACCTTATTGTTTCATAGTTCTTTTAGGTTCGTTAGTTTTGAGGTGATTCATAATTATTTAAATGATTAGTACTATTGCATTAACATATCTCAAGTCTTGGATTTCGTTAGTTCCGATCATAAAGAGAAAATACGTGGCGCATCAAGCGTAAAATCTACTTGGTACACCCGCACCACTAGAAACGAAAAAACTCCAATAAGTGGGATAAGTAGTGTCAATTATTACAATGTCTTCAAAACATTCATAATCTAACATCGTCTAACATACAATTTTTTTTAGCGACGGGTCAAATTTTAGTCATGCAATTTTCATTATCCACTCTGATTTTGTATAAGAATATAGGATAATGTGATTGCATTCTTTCTTATTAAGTGTAGAAGAACTTGAATTGTTCTTCTTATACATGCTTTTGCCATAGAACGGAGGACACCCAAAGTAGTATTTATTATCCTTCATCATTATCTTAGTAAGTGTTTTTGGACTTCCTTGATAAAAGGGTGGTTAGGTTCATAAACATACTCCATCAATTCCCAATTTAAAACTTACTACTAATTTTACTCAGGCTATTATGGGTGATAGGCAACAAAGGGTCTCGAATTGAGACTGCTTGAGTTTAAAGTATTTATCATGACAGGCATTATAGATGTAGTGCTCAACAAAAGGTAGAGACAAATTCACTAATGAATTTTTGAAGCTACAGTCTGGAGGGCCATAATATATTGCGTCACGAGTGGCAACCTTTGAAAGAGAAGGAATTCCTAATATTTGCATCAGGGCAGAAACAGTTGGCCCAAGCGTTTCTTTTTCTTTGTCTTTAAGTTTGCCAAAGTAAAGAAAGTCAATATTGAAGAAAAAGACAGTTTAAACGTTTTAACACTTAAACATTTAACATTTATTACTAATTTTATTAATGCCTTCAACATTCCTGCCTCTTTATGTCTTCCTAGTTTAAAAGTCCTCCACATTTATATTTGTAATCCTTTTATTGATATGAAGGGTAATCTCTCTGTAGTTGCCCTATACTTGATGATCTACTTATAGGACGCCTGGATTTTGTTAGGGACCTAATGGATGACCACATGTTTATTTGTTATATTTCTGGCCTTGCTTTAAAGAGATTGGAAATAATTCTAACTGAAGCATTGGTATACAAAGTTGTTATAATTGCCCCAGATCTTGACTCCGTTAATGTATGAGTTGAGTAACATGAAAAATATACATCAAAGAATGATCACTTGTTAAAGATACTTTTATCATTGGATAATATTGAATGAGTACTCAAGAATTTGCGAATATCATATTTGCTAATCTTGCTTTTGATTTTTGTTTAATGTGGCTGGAGATTATTTTCAAGGGTCCTTTACCTTGATTAGGGGATTCTATTGCTGCAAGTATGAGAGCAGCTACCTTGTGTCGTACCAAAAGTGATTAATTTATACATTGGGATGCTCTAAAAAAATTTTTGTTCTTCTTTTGACTTTGTGGTAGTGCCGATTGTCTCTATTCTATTAAATGTTTTGTCCCTTACCTTGATTTGGGGATTCTATAGATACAAGCATGAGAGGTTCTACCTTGTGTCGTACCAAAAGTATGAGAGCAGTTGCCTTGTATCATTGCGAAATTGAAGCCTTCTATATCAGTATATGGGGCAATAGATTGGCATACATGATTAGGCCCGTAAACTGTATTAGGATTTACAAATAAGAAATAGATGAATTGAAGATGAATGCAAATTGCATTCGATGATATTACATAAATAAACAAATATTTGTTTCTTCACATACGCTATACTAAACTATAAATCATATGCTTTAGTTACAATATTAACAATTTATAACCTGGAATAATTGTATTACTTTGTTGCGGTTTTTTACTTAATTAGGTAAATTGTGTATTAATAAATGTTTTCTGCATCATATGAGTTCAAGTTTAGATCTCTCATGCTCACATATGCATTGAGATATTTATTTACAAACATGTTTAAGTTTGGTAATCCACACTTCAATATTTGCATAATGCATAATCATTAAAAGGTCTTTATGTATAATGACTATTGAATTTCAATTAAGCCTATCACATTCAATTATCGAATATTTAACATTATTCAATAAATTCTAGGACATCGCTCAGGATATGTATGTGGTCATGGGGTTGGTCTTAAACCCATATCATCTGCTGTTGCTGCTATGAAAAAGAATAAAGACTTTGAGAGAGATAGAAAAGTTCTCGAGGCAAGGAAGGACGCTGACGAGGTAAGGAGGGAAGCAAATGAAGCAAGGAGAGAAGCTAATAGAGCAAGAAGAGAGAACGCGATAATAAAAGGAAGAATGGATGAGATTACTAAAAAACTTGAGGTATTAAGTAACCTCGTAACACAACAATATAGATCTTCATGGTAAGCACATAACCCCAAACTTCTTTTATATTTGACATGCACAATTTTTTCTTTCTCTTGTTATCCGTTAATAATAATCCTAATACATAGAGAAGATTTTTTTTTTGTTGGTGGGTGGGGTATAATTGGGAAACAAATTTGATGTTAATGAATGTGATTTATCACATTTTTATTATTATTTTGCAAGACTTGTAAGTGAAATTTATAAATGTAATTTGATTAATCTTCCAAAATTTACTGTCATTGTTTTTCAAAGTGCTAATTCTGAACAAATTCTTTGTTTTTGTTTGCAGATTCAATGGAAGCTTTTGTAGAGGAGAGTAACAATAAAGAAGGATGATGGATTAGACCTATTTTATTTATTTTTTAAGGGTAGCACATTTTTAGTAAATAATTTATTTGAAATAGTGTTTAGCATAGGAGCTTTTGAGACAAAGATTTGTTTTTCAAAGATTTCTATCTTTATGAGCTATATAAATGTCAATGACTTTATTAGAATTGTGTAAATGAGTTATTTTGAGTATTATATGAAATTAGATGACAAATAATAAAAATTTGCAGCGAAATCAAGTTGTTACCAAAGCAACGTGTATATGTATTGTGAAAAATATTGCATCAATTTATAAAGATTTTTTTACAATATAAAATGTCATTTAGTGGCGAATTTAAATTGCTAAAAAAGATGTTCCGTACAAATTTAAGATCAAATGTGGCTATTTTTTGCCACGAAGCAACCCTTTGGGTGACAATTCTTTGGTTTGCTATAAAAAATAGCCTTTTGGTGGCAAACTATCAACTATGGGTGGCAATTTAATATTTAAAAAATCGTTCCATACAAATTTAAGTTCAATTGTGGCAATTTGTTTTGCCACGAAAGGTTCCTTTTGGTGGTGAATTTGTATTTTGCTACAAAAAATAGACTTTTGGTGGCAAACTATCAACTATTAGTGTCAATTTGATCTTTATTACATGCAAAAAAAATTTGCCATCTAAAGAGATGTTTTGGTGGCGAAGTGATTTTGTCACTAAAAAATCAACTTTTAGTGGCAATTTTAATAAATTGCCACAAAAACAATCCGCGATGCACCTTTAATGGCAATAACATGACGAAATGTTTTTTGCCACTACAAGATTTTGTGGCGAATTTTTTATAATTAGGTGCCAAAAATTATGCCACTAAAAATCATTTTTCTTGTAGTGAGATTTCTAAAATTGATAGGGATGAATCGATTCACCCTGTATCGAATCGATTCGAAAATCACGTTGTGTTACTATTCGTCATCTTCTCCAACTTTCTTTTCATTTCAACACTCATCCCATCTAAGGTTTATGGTATCCATCACTACCAACAGTCAATCTAACATCTACACACTTAGATTTACCCAACACCATACTGAAACCATGGGATCCATCAATTTATTCAAGAATCAAACCCTTAAATTTTCTCAACCAAATTTACCCCATTAACACGGATTTAAGCTAAGATTTCATATGAGATTATCATTTCATCAATTTTATCTGGAATCATTCCCCAAAATCCCATTTTATGCAAGAATCCAAAACCCAAAATTTATATTATTTACACCAACTGTAATATGAATGATAAACACACTTAAATAATTAATGCAAGTTAAACGCTTGACTCGTTGGATAAATCTGACGACCTCATGCTGGAATCCGCCGGAGCTTGGCCGAAAAATCCCTCTTTCTCCTTTTTCTTCATCCTTTCTTTCTTTCCTTCTTTTCTTTCTTTCTTCTTTCTTTATCTCGGCTTATAAGAGAATAAATAAGGGTTATACCCTTATTAAACCCAAAATTGACTCGTATACACAAATGCGAGTCATTCCTAGTCCAAAAAGTCCCCGAAACCCAAACACTACCCCCGGGCACTCTATTCTAACTATTTTGACCCTTTCGAGACCAACCTTGCACTCGAAATTCCCATTCAAGTCACTTATAAAAAAAATCACCTTTATAAGTCCAACATAACTACGCATGCATTTTTTGAATAAAATATTATTTGTCACTTTGCCCAACCGCGACATGATATAAAATAATCCAACTTCATTTACTTATTCTCATAAGTAAATATAGCACACATCAATATTAATTCTTCACTCGCCAAATTAATATTTAACCCACACATCAAATTCTTTTTCACTTAAAATTGTCAAATCGTTAAATTAGACCCACTCATGTAATTTAAATATCCATAAAATTACGTGGTATTACATTCTCCCCCTACAAGGGAATTTTGTCCTCGAAATTTGAATTAGACCGGTACCAAAACTTAGGATCTTGAGCCACACACAACACTTTTTTGTACACAAAATCAATCTCAAAGTAACATAAGGGTTACTCCACTATACACCCGCTAGTGGCCCCCACCTGTCTAAAGGCTTAACCAATATAGCCCCAGCTACATGAAAAGCTTGTTCAATTCTCTTCATACTGATACACTCCATGAGTCATAATCTCTCACCTCAATAACAACACATCACACATTTTTCTTCTACCAATGCCATCCAAATAAGACGAGCCTATAAATCACTGGCTCTATTGCTTCAATTCAATTGGAAGGCCGTACATCACTAAGTGTCCGCTTCCCGTGTCCACCCCGACATAAAATTCCCATCATAAGAGAAACCGCAAGAACATCTAACTACTCCTGTCAGTCCTTCAAATCTCATTTCATGGCGACGTAACTCTTATGACGCTCAGAAATCACCCCAAAATAGTTTGCAGTTAATGCCCCTATCAACAACAGACTCTAAATCGTGTCCGATCCAAAAATCTATTTATTCGATCACCTATAAATAACTAGAGGGAGAATTACCAGGCTTTCCCACACAAAACATTAATAGGCACCTTATCCACAATAAATATCTATGAATGACTACACACACCTCTACTAATCGTTAATTTCTCCTCCTAATCACCGTACCATGCTTTACTTCAATTACAAGTTAAGTTAGTTGCAGAAGTAAACTAACCCTAGCGACTTCAAAGTCAATTTCATACCACTTTACTAGTCGTCAATAACCTCCTGTCTACTCATCGGGCCATAGGTGACACAACTTGCCCAAAACAAAACATTATCTCCACTACTTCCCAAAAATCCCTATCGGAGGTGGGTTTCAAGGAACTTCATTCTAATTCACAACAATATTGGCGACATATAATTCACAACACTTTTTTCCACAATGCTCATTTCTGGGCCCATTTGTCTTATAGAGATTAACATTCTATTTGTGTGCAATCCACTCTCAACATTCAACTGAGTAGGACTCTGCTCAAATTTCACAAAATAATTGGATTTTACTCTTCTCAAGAGATATCCTAATAAATGTCTTCCCATAGCCTTTCAACTTATTTCGGGTGTGCCAACTCTTACTGCACACATATACTTGGATTATCGTCATTCTCACATGACTTTCATTCCATCATGCCATGCCAACTTGTTTATAACTTCCCCACAAGCATATATTCCACACATGTATTCCCACGTCCTCCTATCTCGGACGATTTGAAATCAACTAACCATGGCACTCATACACCCTATAATCAGTGCATATTTTCATAACACTGGAAACGTCACACACTTTCCTCAAAACTGACCTCACATTCTGTGACTATGCACCTACTAAAATAATAGGTGACCAGCCCAATACTCTAATAATCACAGGAATCATAGATGGTCCATTCTGACCATCACTGCCGATTAAAATAATAGTACGAGATAACCACCAATCATTTTAGAAAACGAACTGTCAAATTTAAAATTTTGAAAGTAAAAGAAAAAAACTTAGACTATCCCATTTGCAAAAACGGTGGATACCAAAAATCAACAAATAAAGAATGACAATATAATAAATAATCACCGAATAAGTTGTCGGTGAACAAACCAATACAAATAGTTACACCGAGTATTACACATTCAATATTACATTATAATAAATGAGTGCAATGCCTTGGGCAACACTCCTGAATAAATAAATTGAACACAACTAGAATGCAAAGGGAAGAGGCGTCTAAAACCAATAACCTATAACATCCGTAATATGTTGTAGCTCCATGACAACTGGAATGGAAATGTAAATACGGGTGTCCATGCGATAGAGCACCTATACGGCAAGAAGTATATGCAAACAAAGTAATATAGATGTTGGGTCAGGGCCCGGTTTGATATGGTTCCTGTGTGACTAAAATGCATGACAGTTAAGTGCGTATTTCTCTCGCAATTAACAATAATAATTCTCACCTCTCCGTCTAAAAGTAACCTAGCGCAATATCATGATGATGCTCTAGTTAACCCAAAGTACTAAGGGCTAACTTCTCCCCATTCTCAACACTATGCCCTATTCGTGCGTGGGGTGTCTTGCAAAGCGAAATCCAAATAAGGAACCACCCCGATACACTACTACTTAGGCAAGGTTGTTCGTCGAGATCCATTAGACCCTAAGTACAATATTGATATATATATAATCATCAAATTTTAATTTCTTTTAACATAGAGCTAAGGGCTAAGCTTGTTCCTAGTCTCAACACTATGCCTTATTTGTGCATGGGGTGTCTCGCAAAGCGAAATCCAAATAAGGAACCCCCCCGATACACTACTACTTAGGCAGGGTTGATCGTCGAGATCCAAATAGACCCTCAGCACATAACTAATATATATGCATATGTGGGAAATCATCTATAGCTACACAAGGAAACATAAATAAACCCATTAACCATCTAAGAGAATAATTCTTATTTCTTCTTAAGGAATATGTACAAATGGTACAACATTTTGTCAAATGTTTACCAATAAATCTTATTTCAACAATTTCTTTACCAATTTTATTTCATTTCTTCCATCCAGGAAAAATACATTTTTAAAGCAAGTTTTTATTAACATAAAAATGCTTTTCTTTCATTTCATATCATATTTACCCATTTTCCTTCTTCCATCCAAAAATGTATTAAAAAGCCCTTTTTATTATCATAAAAATGCTTTTTCAAACCATATGCTTTCATTTCCCTTCTTCCATCCGGGAAACGTATCCGAAGCTAATATAATTAACCCATTTCCCTTCTTCCATCCAGGAAATGTAAATAAATCCATTTTATTATTGTAAAATGCTTTCACAAATCTAAGATTGTCCCTTCGAGTTTCCTCACTGGACGTGCCCCTAAATGGAGATCATCTTCCAGGTCCCATCAAACAAGACAACCTGGGAACCTAACAAACGTCGGGAAGCGGCCATATGCCTGTGGGAAAGTCAAGACCACACCCATAATCTCCTAACCAGCGCAGTAAAATAAATGCCCACATGGCCTAGGACTATATCCACCCTGCATTCATTAGCCAGGGGGCATCACCATACGGACGCAACTTCCTTTATGATAGCGATTTAGGGAGGTGTGTAATCATAAATTAACATTTATGAAAAACATTACTTTTTCCATTTTGAAATCATCCAATTTTACATTCTTAAAAACCATTTGTACTTATTCATTTTAGTACCATATTTTATCAGATGTCTTTCTTATTCTTAGTGTCATATTTGTATTAATGACCTAAGACCCGAAGCATTAATATCCTCAAACTAGACTCCAAAAGTTTATATAATTCTCATAAACCATTAAAATGAGTCTCCCTCAATAATAGACTTCCAAAAGTCTCCACATTCTCATTTATCTCCAATTTATTCTTAGGTTAACTTCCTACATCATACGGATATTAACCTACACAAACTAGCCCTCAGGGTAAACCTAATCATCCTCATTATATCCTAGGACATTAGTCTACCCAAAACATCCCTCTAGGACTCCCCATTACTTCCCAAAGGAAGATCCCTAAACCTTAGACCTAAAAGAAAAAAGGATAAAAATCAAACTAGGAAAAACTCACGAAAATAGGGTGACCGAATCGATTCGCCCTTTGGGCCTAATCAATTCGCCTAAAAGCCGAATCGATTCGGTGAGAAAAAAATTGACATTCTGTAATAGCCGAATTGATTCGGCCCAATCCCGAATCGATTCGGTTTTCCCAGACCTGTATCCTTCCCCTGATCCGAATTGATTCGACCTTAGAGCCGAATCGATTCGTTCCTGCAGAAAACCCAAGTTGGGGTCACGAGTTGTATAAACACTAAAATCCCAAAAATCCCAAATCTTTGATTTCTCTCAACATCAACAACAACAATTACTACCAAATGATTCCTACACAAACATTAACTAATTTATTATCCTCAAATCAAATTAAAAACTAAGGTTTAAGGGTTTAATCACCAAAATTAGCAAAAACCCATTTAGGGTTTAAATCTCCAAAAACCTAACAATACATACAAATTCTCACACTAAATCAATATCTAGCAAGTAAGAAACTTGCCTCGAGGTTGTAGTCTCTGATCCTCCTCCGGTAGCAACGGATTTTGACCTCAAATCTCCATTTTCTCTCTTTTTCTCCATTTCTCCCAACTCTCTCTTCTCTCTCTCTCTCTCTCTCTCTCTCTCTCTCTCTATCTCTCTCTCTCTCTCTCTTGGTTTCTAACAGAAATGAGAAAATAAGAGGGGTGGGGAGAACTTATACGGGTCTTAAAACATAATCCCCCTCCTCTAAGTGTTAATACACCACTAAAATGACTCGTAACCACTTAATTGAGTCATAACCCCTTAAAAATGTCCGAATCTCAAAAATTACAATTGGGCACTTATTTCGACTATCTCGACTATTTTAAAAACAACCGCACCCCCTATTTTGACATTCGGAATAACGTGAACTATTTCTGTTTTCCAATTTCATTTTATTTCATTAATTTTACCCAACTATATATATAGGTCATAACCGTCGTTTTACATATAACGACACAATATATCACAATATAATGTTATTTACCTTCTCATAACAGTAAATAGACAAAACATAGTAAATATTATCCTTAAATCTCACGGGAAATAATATTTACTCCAACTTCCCCTATTTTATTAAATTAGCCCATCGGAAAAAACAATATAAAATAGTCACTCAAAATCCTGGATTGTTACATAATTCTCGATGTGGTTATAACACATGGGTATTCTTAATCACACCATAAATTAAAATTTAATTCTTCTTAACATCATTCCACCCTTCAAATCATGGTGAGAGAAAAACATTAAGTGCTATCTCACAGCACTACCGGCTCCACTAGCTATATAATAGCTCTCAACTCAGAGTATTTTATCTACACTTTCCAATAATAAGCGTTCAAAACTGATGACCTAGTATCCATCAACATCTCTATACTCAGGACGCTCATCAAGGTTCATACGTATCTTATCACGCAATAACATTCAAACAAGGAACTTTTCCCAATACTCTATCACTCATCATTGGCGGTAATCACATTCCACAAACCTCAAACACATAACTAGGACCCTTAGAATCTTATCCTGATACATATAAATATAAATCTCAGCTCCCACATTTCTAAAGGAGTGATAAAATAATGCGCTCTTCCTATCACCAAGTCTTGAGTGAAAAATATAGTAATGAGCTAAGTCTCTCCGCTCAACAATAAATTCAATATACCTTAAATCACCTCAATAAAGTCCCTACACACTCGGATCAAATATCTAGAGACAGTTATACTCTCCAAAGTCTCTATCATAATATAATATAAATGTGAGCGACCTTCTTTCTGGTGAAACATCGCGAAATCAACCCATCCTGCCCTAGAACAACAAACACAATAGCTTTGCAATATTAGCCCACTATCGTTCAAACCAGTCTGTAGTCAAGATAATATCATAATCGTGTAACACATCACTAAAATGATTAATTCTAATAAAAAATATATATATCACTATTCCTACACCCTCTTTCCCACGGATGAAACCAAAAAATAAGCCCGCTATACCACGAAAATATAAACATAACAAGGTTATCGATATACACACTAAACTCGTCTCACATGATAATCTAGTTCTAATCAAGATACCGTGAGTCGCTTGTGACACACAAAGTATACCTCATTAACCTAACTTTAAAACTCATTTATCTACCTTGCCAATTGCCCTGGCTGCTTAAATGGTTCTCGAACATGACATGCCTATCCGAATCGAACCAAAAATATCTTAATTATTGCCCCATCTAGGCACCATACTCTTGTCCCTTTACTTGCTTCAGGCAAAAACAATGTATGTGGTCCTACTTTTCACATAAAAATATCTCTTCATATATTCCACTTATCTTTGGGCACATTGGTCGTATTAGGGTTGTCTTTCTCTCGAACCTTGGTAGCCCCGACCTTGACAGCCACCCTTATTGTTCACTTAGCTCCGCTGGACCTAAGGAACAAACTACTGGCTTTAATATATCCCCGAACGAATCCATCGTCACTCGGACGAAATTCAACTATCTGAATCATTTACTTGGGTCCCTTGATGGGTCTCCCCCCTGTGGTATTTCTTTAGAACTGTTACATCCAGTCTTACCCCTGACTAAATCCTTCATTGCTTTTAGCTCACTTCACATAGAAGCATTAATATCTTCATTCTGAAAACACGATATAGTCGCCATCTACTTCGACCTTCCAAGTATAATTCCCTTAAGTGCTGGTGACTCCTTTTGTGAGTCCATCACCCACTTACGGACTCTTTTCTCCCTTGGACCTACCTCGTCGGGTATGACGTTCGCTATAAAAGGCCTCTGTCCATCACTCATGTGATAAGTTAAGAATTTGATCCACATCTCTTTCTGAACAAAAAAATGAAGGAACTTACGGGCAAAACCTACCTAAGTTCCTTCCATTGGCATAATATTTTACTTTTCTAAATATGGTGATTGACTCCCAACATTACAACACTACTCCCACGAGCCAAGAAAAAAATTACCCCAATTTTGACTTTCGGGTATACTACTCCCAGCTATATGCCAAAGTCTCTAGGTATCTTACATCCATTGGCTACACACACAATCGTCACATTTACCAAAATTCCAATGGGTTGTCCTCTTCGAAGACCCCTTCGACTCTCTCCCATTCTAACCACGCTGGGTGAGTTTAAATTTAGAACCACTTTCTGCTATAACGGTACTTGAAAACTATATGTTTCACCTTAGTAGTCCTTATAACCCTAACTTCCCGAACAACAATAGGGGTGACCTCAACTACGGTCATCGTCCCCAAGATATTCATCAAATTCAACTGAACCCCGCCTCTTGTTGTGCTTCCAATGACCCTCGCTCGTTTTCCTTCATTGTTTGACAAACGAACATACCCAAACATATATAAGATTCAATAATATTTATACATTATACAACGAGAACGAAATCTCACCACAACAATCCTAAGCGTAGGGATCTATATCAAGTAGAAAGCAACGCTGGAAACGTAGGACGTCCATACAGATTCCTAAGGAGATTAAAACCCGATGCTCTGATACCATATGTGACACCCCGCTTAATAAAATACCGGGTGATCAGTCCTATATCAAAATTAAACTGGAATCTTATCTGGTTTCATGCTGAGCATCACTGTAGAAAACCATTTAATTACTAATAACCAAATAGGCCCGGTGACAAATTTTAAACTTCTAATCTTTTTAACTAAACCGAAAAAATAAATCCATCCATACAAAGATGTGAAAAATAAGTGAAATGAATAAATAATAACCAATAACTACCAGTAAAACATTTAAACAACCACATCGAATCAGTGTAAAATAAAAAAGCTGAAAATAAATTAAAAGACAACAGTTTGGCAACATGCTCAAATATAACTCCCAGTACCTCCAATCCACATCACAAGGATAGAAACATCAATAGAATTTCCTACCAACATCCATAGCTGCGGCAACAATATCTGACTCGAAAGAATAATCATCCAGGCATCCCTATGTCTAGATAGCTAAAACGGTTTTAAAGTAAAAGAAAAAGGAAAACAGTTGCAAGCGGGTCAGATCGCAAATAGTTTTAAAAATATTTAGCATGTGTTTAAAATAATTTAATATTTAAAATATTATATTCTCCATATTTAAACTGGTGTCTCACTCACATGAGATACCCTTCACCTCTCATCTAACAGCTCACACCTAATGCATGTATTTTAAACAGCCTAGTTACACTACCCAACCTAACTAGCATCTCACCAAACTTATAAATACCCAAACACTATCTCATGTTTTGCGTATATTATTCCAAGATTTTGACCGAGCTTATACCTTATAATTTATCGCTTATCATATATCCATTTATTTTAAATAACCTTCACTAGTTATTACAATATTCACATTTTAGTGTTATTTATCTCGTATATAATATTCTCATCTTGATATACGTATATCACATATTTTATTCTGGATTTTATACTCCCGGATGATCCAAAATTTATTTTACAATTCATTTTTTCATTATATATATATATATACTCACATCTCATATACTATATACATCACGTATATCCATACTTATATATCACACACTATATAAGTATAATAATCATCCCTCAGAGCTATAACTCAATGGTTGCAGTCTCTCAATGCTATCATCTTCTAGGGAATAACTCACACATCATCCTAGGTACTAGCGATCGGACTCTCACACCGACTTGGTAAAAATGAAATCACAACGTATGGGAAGCAGTCATAGTTCCTGACTGGAAATAAGATGAATCATACCCAAGACCTATTACCCCTGATGAAATCACACAATATAAAACTGGATGCTATGACCTCAGGACTATACGCAAACTGCTCCTCAAGCCAGGGGCCTCATCCACATCGTGCAACTTCCCGTGATAGCACTAGAGGGGTATGCTTGACATAGCTATATCATTCACACACAAATATATTAATAATTATATCATATATATATATATATATATCACATCAAATTTGGCTATCAGGCCTATCTCCCGTGGCATTACCCTATAATCCCGAATATACCAATTCGTATTAATTCATAAGTATACAAAAAACTTATTTTAATCCCATAACTATTCACTCACTTATTATATAATTAACACATTCATTATTTTCGAATATTAGCTTGTCATGCCTAGATAGTATTCTTAAATCAGCCTACTCGCACCTTATGATTTACTCATATATATATAATATATATAATTGACATATATATTCTACACACATATAATATAGTGGTGTACATACTATTTCCAAGCACATACTACAGTGGTGTACACTGATATGCCTCTTTGGCAAGCTCTTCATAAACCTAAGAAGTTTGGAAGATTGATGTACTGGGAAGTAGAATTGGGAGAGTATGACATTGTGTTGATTAGAAGTCCTTATTAAAGGGCCAAGCTATAGAAGGCTTTATTGTAGAGTTTACTTATACAGAGGTTCCCAAGCAACAATGAATTTAGGAAGAACAGACCCCAACCGGGGTAAGGTCAATCGAAGTCACCTCCGACCAATAGCCCGAGCAGACCCCAGCTAGTGAGAGCTTAGACAAAGAAACTGCCCACCTACTAGAACAGTCAACTAGGATACAGGAGATGAATAAGAAATATAAAGAGGCAAAAAAGAAGATATTCCATCATGGGACATTGATAAACGAAGGCTTTGATATAAGCATCTCAATATTGAATCTATATGTGGATGGATCTTCATGTGCGACAGGAAGTGGAGTAGGTATTATACTCAATACCCCTGATAGGATTGATATTGAGTAAACAATTAGATTCTAATTCCATACCCCAAATAATGAAGTGGAGTATGAAACATTAATTGTGGTATTAAGTTTGGATCAAATACTAAAGGCCGAGCAAGTTGTGGTGCGCAGTGATTCTCAATTGGTGGTCAATCAGGCCTTATGTTTGAATGGAACCAAAGGTGAATTTATGACAAGATACCTCGCCAAAGCTCTGGAGGTTATATCCAAATTTCCTGTTGTTCGGATGAGCTGGATTGCAAGATTAGAGAATGCCCGAGATGATGCACTTGCTCAGCTAGTGTTGGCAACCAAGATTGAACTTAGGAGAACAATTCCCATTGGGATTCTAGCTAGTCGGAGTATTGATGAAGATTTGATGATTAATTTCATTGTGATAGATATGGGACCTTCCTAGATGGATCCCATCAGAGCTTACATTAGAGAAGGAATTCTTCCAGCACATCTAATTGAGGCTAAAAACCTTAAGTATAAAGCAGCGAGGTATGTGTTAGATAAAGGTGTTCTATACCAGAGGGGGTTAAAAAATACTTTGCGGAGCTGTGTTCACCCAATGGAGGTTAGAGATCTGATAGAAGAAGTTCATGCGGGGTCTTGTGGATCTTATGTAGTAGGAAGATCATTACTGCAACGAATGAACACTAAGGGATATTACTAGCTGACCAGGAGGGAAGATTTACAGCTTTTACAAAGAAGTGTGATTAGTGCCAGAAGTTGTCCAACATTCGCATAACCCCACACATAACTTTAACTCCCATTACATCACCCTGGCCATTTTCTATTTGGGGAATATATTTGGTCAGGCCATTACCGACCACCCAAGGAAAATTTAAGTACTTGGTTGTAGATGTTGATTACTTCACCAAATGGGTTGAAGTAGAACCATTGGTGGATATGCCTTATGAGAAGGTGTACTAGTCCATATGGAAAAACATCATTTATAGATACGATTTGTCATAGGCCTTCATCATCGACCATGGTACATAATTCGACAATGAGGAATTTACGACATACTGTGCCCAATCCAAGATCTTAAAGTTACATTCTGCTCGAGGTCAGCCTCAAACTAATGGAAAGATCGAGGTGGAGAATAAGACTTTGCTCATAGGGTTAAAGAAGAGACTTGATGATGCAAAGGGGAGGTGAATAAATGAATTTCACTCATTATTACGGGCCTACCGAACAAGTCCTAGGGTTGTAACAGGAGAAACACCATACATGCTGGTGTTTGGGACTGAAGCTGTAGTACTAGATGAGATAGGTTTGCTAACTCACAGAGTGTTGAATTTTGATTATCCCATCAGTGATTTGATGTGAAAGATAGACCTTAATAGGTTGTACGAGGTGCGAGAAGATGAAGCCTTGAGGAATGCTACTTATCAACAACAAATAACACGCTTTTATAACAAGAGGGTGAAGCTAACCAACTTAAAAGAAGGGGATTATATACTTAAGAAGGTGATTCAGAAGACTATCAAGCTTGAAGTGAATTGGCATGGGCCTTATCATATATCGGTAGTTGTTCGACTAGGAACTTATCGAATTGAAGCTTTGAAAGGTGAAGAATTCAAGAATACCTGGAATGTCGAGCATCTTAGGAAATATTACCAGTAATGTAACAAGTAAAAACTTATGTAATCATTTTGATTCAGTATTTAATAACAAGTTGGTTCCTACCATTTTCCTTTTTTTTTTTGTTAGAGTACTAGTGATGTGCATACCCATAAATACTTGGTCGGCAGAAAATTCAAAACTTGGTTGAAAAGTCAGTAGAAATTCAATACTTGATCGGCAAAGCATTAAAACCCATGTCAAAATAGGATTTTAAGTCCTCAGTACTTGGTCAAGAAAAAGCAGGGATAAAACTCTGTACAAAAATTAACAAGTTTTATCCAAACTAGGAAAAATGGAGGAAGAATGTTATAAAGATTACTAAATAGGAATGTAGACACATATTCCTCATACACTTGGTCACCACTGGTAACTAATGCTAAACACAAAAATTTAGGTGCATTAGTAGAACCTATGACAATAACACATTTGACTAGTGTGTAACTTGGATTTTTATCTAAGTGCACTAGTGGAACCTGTAGCCACATCAATGGTAACTAGTATTAAACTTAGAAATCTAAGTATATCAATAGAACCTATGATAATATCATTGGTAACTGATACTAAATTTAGGCAAATGTCTAAGTGTATCAATAGAACTAATGAAATAAGAAAGTCATTCAACCAACCAAAAATAAACAAAATAAATTGATAAAATTGAATTTAATTTATATTAATGATGATTACATGAAAATATTGTGTATAAACGAAATATAGGAACAAGTTATTCTCAAAATTACTCTGTAGGGTGCTTTCATTCAGCCTTTGAGGATCTTAGGACTAGTTTCATGCCTACTAGAGGATCATCTAAAGTATATGGAGAATCGATGAAGTTGAAATCTGGAAGAATTCTCTTATTATTGCTACTCGGAGTTTCTAGTAATTGAGGAGGCCGAACTATTTCTAGCTCATCATGCAAACCATAATCTCCTAAATACTTTGAAATTAAGCTCTGAGGAATGGACTCTACAGGGATCCAATTTATATGCAGCTTGAAGGGCAGTTTTTACAACCCAAAAGTCCATAATAAGCCCAGTACCGTAGTTTGTTGTCCTGGTCAACCTCCATCGCTGTTAGACAGTTGGTCTTGCCCCACTTCTAGCCTTCACTCTGAGCCTGACTAAAATGATCATCAAAATGACTAAGAGCTTCGTTGTACCCTTCCATCCAGACTTCCCTAGACTTCTTGTGAAACTGGAAAGTTAATATCTCAACTTTTTGTTGCAATTTGTTCAGTACTCTATCTTTAGTTTGCAATTGATAAGACTAGGTTGAAAGTTGATCATCTTGAGTTTTAATCTTTTGAGACATTTCAGCTATGGCTAAGTTTTTAGCTTTTATCCGAGTAGCTTGATTAGAAAGAGTTTTCTAGTCCTAGATTCAATAATTGTAGGTCGATTGGATCTTGATTGAGAAGTAGATGCAGGTTTTGATTTCTTCAAGGTTTCCAGTTCATCCCTCAACTTGGCATTCTCAATTTCCAAGAGAGAAACACCTTCATCAGTAGTAGTGTAAGGAGGATTATTTAAAGTGCTTAGTTCACTCATTAATTTGTTATTTTCTTCATCAAACAGTTTGGCAATGGCCCTAGCTTCATCAACCTTGAATTTGAGTAAAAATTGTTTTTCTTATATATAGAGGCTTGCTTCTCTAATTTCTCCTCAAAACTCGAGCTCCACTTAAAGCCTTGTACTTGGCCTCATAGTCAGCGTGAAGGAGATCCTTAGATTATTTATGCACCTCTTAAATTTCTTAAATCATTTCAATATAAGCCAAGTTATTGTCCACAACCCGATCAAGAATAAACTTAAGGTACATATATGCATCCTTGGATTGATTAGTAGAATATGTGCCGAGCAAGTCTAACAATTCTTAATCGATTAAAGTCATGTGACCAATCTTGAACAAACTATTGGAGCGCTTGATTAGATTAGAATCATTGAAAGAAATTTATTCCATCGTGACCATAAACTTGAAAAATAAAGTAACAGCCGATCAAAAAAAGAAGAAGATATAATAACGAATAAATGATAAATAGTATAAAGAAGGAATTCTTTTATTGATATAAAGGGAAGTTAAAAGTACAGCAATATAAAAAATAAAGTAAAAAATACAAAAGTCCAACTGTCGAGAAAATATACACCTTTTCTCTGTCAGTTCCAACTCCAGCTTGGTCTGCCGAAGGGATAGCTGGAGTGACTTACTCAGTAGATGGGATGACTGACTCAACAACATTATTAAGTTGATCGGTTAAAGACTCAACCACTAGATAAGACTCCCCATAACCAACATCGACTTCAACTTCATCATCCAAGTTACGAAGAGAGCCACGCTCATGTCTTTGGAAGAGTTCAGAGTCTTCTGCTGTGCCAACCTCATTCAGTGCAACCGATAAACCATCCTTGAAAAATTTATTCTTTGCATACTCAATCTGAGCAGAGGTAGTAGTGATAGCTCACTCCCAGCCTTTATTGAAGGAATTTTCCCTATCCTTATTCCTTTTAGCCTGCTCAGCAGTTAGTCCCTTTGTCATCTCAGTCACTTGCTTCTAAGCTTCATTAGTATCATCCATAACCTTCAATTGAGCTTCCTCAACAGCTTTATTTTGTTCTCCTAAGTTTTTTTTTTGTCTCCAATGCTTGTTGGGAGTCAAGGAAGAACTTTTGAAACCAACAAAGGCATCCTTAACACTCAGTTAAAGAAGAATGAAGAGCATCGTCCTTATCCAACATCTGGCTAAAATCAATCAGGAATTGCAAAGAGTAAAGGCAAAGTTAGTACAAGAAGAAAATGACAAAGTACAAAGAATGAAGGATTAAAAATATAAGGGAAGAATTCTCACCACAGCAAGGCTTTGAGCAACCCTTTCATAGATTTTAAGTTGGGACATTAAAGAAGCATCACCCCGGTGGTCTAAAAGAGTACCATACTTAATTAATTTGCTGGCCAAGTCAGGACCTAAGGCTATAAGGGAGACAACACCAAATGGAGTAACACCGACCAAGCTCTATTAGTCAACATCAATAACTTTTTCTAACCTACTTGTTAGCAGGACCTCTCCTCAGTCATTTCAGAAGAGATTCATCATATTTATTGGTTGGGGGCTTGTTTCCAACATCATTTTTTCTTCTTTGACACACTACTATCAACAGGCTTAGTGGTGTCAGTGACATCAACATCCTCAAGAAGATTGGCAAATTTCTTTTTTCCCATTCTCACTGAAAGAGGAAGGTCCGAATCAAAAGAGGGGGAGGGAATAATAACATGTTCACCACCACCAGATGTATTGGAAGATGAAGTGGACATAGGTACTTTTTCCAAATCAATCACATTAGAGGGCACTGCAGCTATTGGACGAGCTACAAAAGATGTGATTGAGCACTTATACTTTAGCAGGTATGAAGCCGACCTAGTATGCTCCTCATAATTTTTTTGATGGAAGCCCCAGAGAAACGTGAGCTCGTTAAGTTTAATGCCACTCTCCTTGGGACACTTTCTTTTCTTCTTAACTGCAATCAAATAAATAACAAATATTAGATAACATATTAGTAGGTGATTGATCAACATGAACATATAAAATATATTACAACCTATGCCATGAACCTCTTAAGGGCATCTTAGTCCATTGTATACTTCACCCCCATTAAGACCATATCGAAGTAGTCCCTATTGGAGTCTGTAAAATTTACAACTAGAGCTCTATTAACAGACATAGTCTTCAAATAATATGTATTGTCACTAGTGACCCATTTGTAACAAAACATGATCTCATGGATATCGATATGGGTCTCGTGGATTTGATTAAGCATATGAAGGCAATTAACTATTCTCTAGGTGTTGGGGGATACTCTAGCAGGTACAATATTAAAGTTTTAATAAAACTCTAAACAAAAAACAATTTAGGGGAAAAGTAAAATCGTATTCAGCTATGAACAGGGAAGGAATCCAATGACCTTTAGACAAAGAGAAAACATCTACACGAAGATTAGGTAACTCTACGTCTACCCAGTCTATTATATCCCATTCCTTTATAAACTCATCTAGAGAGACAAAAACTTAAACCACAGTTCAATATGAAGAAAAGAAGAAAAAGGATTAAGGATTCAACAAGAACTAGAGGACATGAAGAATGATCGCACAAAAATCTCAAGAATTTGCGGCAAAAACATAGGAAGTTTGAGGTAAGAGAGAATCGAAAATTTATTGCCTTTTAAAGATTGCCTAAAAAATCGGCGAACATAATGATTAAATTGAAACGATGATTGAAATTATGTCGGCAACAAAAAAGACGTATTTACCCTAAGATGATTCGCTAAAGTTCAAAATATTTACAAAAATGCCATCAGCAAAACATACTACCAATAATACCAATAAAAGTTTACAAGTGTGGTAAGTTGGTAACTGACGAAGCATAAAAAATGTAATTCGAGATACTACCAGGATTAAATGCTCCATACTTTTAAGCAAGCATCAAGCATGGAACATTGGGGGATTCTATTGATACAAAAAATTATCCAACTACATGGACCAATCAGAGAGAAACATGTGTCATCCAACCTGGAAAGAATCATAGTCAATAAGATATAGACTCTCCGACCAAGGCCTGGGAGGCCGACCAACATGCAGAATGATGACTAACTCCAATAAGGCCAACCAACAGTGGGAATACCAACCAACTTGATCAGCATAACGCTAATAACCAACTGCATTATGGACGTTATGTACTGGTGTAACTGCTTAATTTATAAAGGCATTCCATCCTTTTACATTCCACCTCTCTATATCCTTACGAGAGTATAAATACATTTTAATCCTTTCATTTAATCCTTTCATCAATGGAAGGTTCAATCCATTCAAAGTATGAAAGGCAAGATAGAATACGAAGTAATAAGAAATACAATGGACGTGGGCTTTCCTTTTTAGCCGAACCACTTTAAAAACCTTTTTATTTCTATTTTATTTACATATATTATCTGTGATTAAACAATTAGACCTAGTATAGTTTTTTACATCAATAATTGACATATAGGTTGTTTTGATCCCCCGTGACATGATTTTTTTTGGATATCTTTTAGCAACTTTTTGGTGTATGGCTCATAAGACAATAGACCATTTCGGTGGGAGTAATGTATGGGTTTTCTCTTTGTATTTAATTTTTATCATGACTTGATTGGAACGATTGATAATATTGATGTATATATTAATTACATATTATTGGAACATCTGATAATTTTGAGAGGAAACAAACATTATCAACGACATCTGATTCAGAAGATTCATACAACAGTAATAGCCACGAGAGGCAAAAAACCAACAAAAAATATAGTTGATTTTTAACTTTATTGGTTTATGATTTTGAGTTGTTAAATACTCAATAGAAAATATCAATAATTTTATTGTATTAACACACTAATTATAAAAATAACAATAATTATTTTATTATCACACACGACAACGAAAGACCAAATTGTCACTTTTGAGCCGATCACCCGTGTCAAGGTCAATGGCCGTGATAAAAAAACACGCATTTTTTTTATCACGATCATTGACCGTGACAAGCCCATGAAAAGAACAGTTATCATAGGCTTGTCATGGTCAATGACTGTGAAAACCTTACAAACTTGTCACGGTTAAGGACCTTGACAGGTTCATGACAAGTTTATGAGTAAAAAAACCCTTCCCTCTTCTTTTTTTCCCACCGTTTTCTATTCCCCCCATTATCTCTCTCTCTCTCTCTCTACGATTTAAGGTGTTTTTTCTTCTCCTTTTCTCTTTCATTTCCATATATATGTGTGTATGTGTGTGTATATGTGTTCGTGTGTATGTGTTTGTGTGTGTGTACAGGGGTGCGTGTGAGTGCGGTGTATGTGGTGGGCGTGAGGGGCAGGGGATGGTGGGATGGGTGGTGGGTCTATGTGTGGGCGGGGAGGAAGGTGGGTTTGTGTGTGGGTTTGTGTGTGTGTATGTGTAGTGGGACCGTGACAAATCTTGTCAAGATCAAAGACCGTGATAAGTCTAAAGAACTTATCACGGTCAATGATTGTGACAAGTCCGTAAAATAAAAGTTGTCACCCTCAAACTTTTCACGGTCATTGACCTTAACAAGTTGGACTTGTCATGATCAATGACCATGACAATCCGACAGATTTGGTGTAGTGACACCGCTCAGAGTGTTTATAGGTGTAAAGTTAAATGGCCAGTTATTAACAATTTTTACATGTGCTTTAAACAAATACATTTGATGATCTATTTTCTCAATAAAGATGTGACACCCCGCCTAATAAAATACTGGGTGATCAATCCTATACCAGATTAAAACAGAAATCTCATATGGTTCATTCTCAGCATCACTGTCGAAACCAATTTAATTACTAATAAGTTATTAGGATAGCATCAATATTTTATTTAACTAATATTTTTAACCATACCAACCAAGGGAACCATAACAACACTTTATATACATCGAACTGAAATGAAATTAGATAACCGAACTCTTGGTACAACATGTAATACAACCAAATCAAAATTCCACTAACTAAAATGCGGTAAAAGAATAAATGAATACAATTCCTATCAACCCGAATGTTTTTACAATACCTCCTATCAAGAACACAAGGATATAAGCGTCTAAAATAATGTTGCTTGCATCCATAGCTACTGCAACAACGTCTGACTCAAAAGAATCATCATACATATATAAAGAGAGAGGGAAAATAGAGAAACTGGTCAGAGCCCGGGTTTTGAAAATATTTAGCAAGTGCATCAATGCCATATTTTTAAAATATGAAATCTCTCATATTTAAACTGGTATCGTACTCCCATGCGATACACCTCACCCCTCCTCTAATAGTGTACATCTATCAAAAACATTTTAAACAACCTAGTTAAGCTATCCTACCTAACTAATCTCTTTCACCCATCCTCTAAAATCTCATAACGATCACTTAACCTGGATGATATAGTATATGTTATACCGTAAGCTATTACATAATATTAGATTGATATAATCTTCAATTTGATGTATATATATACCGTTCATAGTCCGAAACTTTGACTAGTTTAAAATAACAGTTTCACTTTAGAATATAAAGTCCCATATATATATATATATATATATATATATATAATTCTCACATTAATATATGATCCATATTTTAATAAAGCCAGATATGAATCTCCTGAAAAAAGAAAAAAAGAAAAAACTCTTATTCGTTTTACACTTTACACAAGCCTAAGTTATATGATTTCACATCTTTCCATACGAGCAATATACCATACGCAACAACTATATTTATACCTATATTACAATCATACGTATAATAACCATCCCACCAAGCTATAAATCGAGGATGCAGTCTTAAAGTGCTATCATCCGGGTATCCTCAACTTAACCCAGGTACCAAGTCAGACTTACTCATGATGATGGTAGGAAATTCTAAATGGATGAGGCGATCATATTCCCTCCTGAAAGTGGAATCATTATCTCACCCATATGCGGGACGATGTGACCTGGGGATGTACTCTCCCTGCTCCGCAAGCTAGGGGATTCACCTACATCGCGCAACCTCCCTGGATAGCAGTAGAGATATATGTATACATAAATATATCGTTCACATACAGTTATATTTATAACCAAATCATATATATATATATATATATATATACTATAACGACACCCATATAGATAATATATATCACTTTCTAGTATGCCCTGGCTATAATTGCCGAACTCTCTTAGTGATAGACAAAATCTCGAATGTTCACATTCATAATAGTATACAAGTATTATACACTTAAAATACTAAACCTATAAGCATTCTTTTACTTCATATTAAACTTACAGCTTACTCACCTTTAAGGATTTATATATAACCCGAATGTACTAATTCTTAATAATTAAATAAATATACTATCAACTTATTTTAGTTCCATAGGTATCACATCACCTATCATAATAATCGTCAATATAAACGTACCAGATAGTAGCTTAATCCTCTCTAGCCCATATCCTAAATTTCATTCTACTCGAACCCTAGGATTTACTTGAATGTAATCGACCCATATTTATTCTACACATCAATATATAACTACACATTTGTCGAAGACTTCCCTCGAATGTTACTCGTCCTAAACATTCATTAAGTCCATAACCCCGAATTTTGCACTTAACTAATCCAAGGTTATCTTTTTTAACCCATGGTTTACTCACCCTAAATTCCATTACCTAGGAGTCCTAATAGAACTTATAGAATCCCCTATAATGATCTCCAATTTCTAATTTAATTTCACCCTAAACATAAGGAAGAAAACTTTCAAAAATCTAACAGGGACGAATTGATCCGCCTGGACCGAATCGATTCGCTTTGACCCCGAATCGATTCATCCTGACCGAATCGATTTGAAAAAGTTCTACTTCACTGTGTAAGACCGAATCGATTCAGCTTGTCTGAATCGATTCACGCTACTAAAATCCGAAATCTTCTATGGGTTATCCTCTTCTTCAAAACCCAAAATCATCCCAACCTCCATTTTCGTGGTTCCTAATCCCAGACAATAACAATGTAATCATCCGATCACTGATGTATAACTAACACATAAATTATTTTATGGGATAAAACAATTTCTCTTGGATTTAAAACCTAAAACCATTTAAACTCTCATTTATCATTTCCTCCCATTTTTAACCAAATATACACACTATTAACATGGGTTTAACACTAGAATTCATAGAGAGTTAACAACACATCAATTTGTGAACTCAAAATCAAAATTTCCAAATTTATTTCAAGGTTTTCAACCTAAAAATCATATAGTTTACCAACTATAATATGAGATACACAGACTCAAATGAATAAATCAAGTAAACAATTTCCTCGTGGATAAAATCCGACGACCTTGAGTCGAATCCCATGGATTTTGGGCCGAAATACCCTTTCTCTTCCTCTTTTACTTCTTCCTTTCTTTCCTTATTCTTTTCTATCTTTTCTTTCTTATGTTTCTATTTCTCATTCCTTATAAGAGAGAAATGGAGTTTATCTCCTTATTAAACCCAATTTTGATTCGTATACTCAATTGCGAGTCCCTACTAGTCCAAAACTCCCCAGAACCCAAACGCTATCCCCGAGTACTTTATTCTGACTAACTCGGCCATTCCGAAACCAACTGTGCACTTAAAATCTACATCCGAGTCACTTAACTAAAATTCACTAATTGGACCCAACACTTCTTAACACATATTTTCTTCAATGTGAAGTATATCCCGTCACTTGACCTAATTGCAACATGACATAAAAATATTCTGACTCATTTACTTAATCCTAAAAGTAGATGTAAGACATCAGAATTAATCTAACACTTAATAAATCCAAAAACTACTATTCACCATAATTCCTCTAATTACCAAATTAATCCCATTTATATAATTTAAATATCTATAAAAGTACGGGGTATTACATACTCCCCCTTTATAAAGGAATTTCATCCTCGAAATTCAGATACGACTTGTACCCCCAACCTAGGATCACTAATCGCATTACATCCTAGTACACCGAAGTCGAACTGTACTAAGGCAATGGTATTGTACCATATACTTATTCACAATACCCACCTATCTCAAGGCTTATACTCTAACTCACTAGCTTAACAACAAGCTTAATTGAATCTTTACATGCTAAAACACTACCTCGGTCATAAGATTAACTCTAACAATGACAAATCGCACCTAGTGCTTCTATAATTGCATATAAAGAAAATGAGCTTATAATCACCGCTCTAATGTATCAATCCCATCGGAAAGTCGCCACTCTAAGCGCCCATTCATCTAGATCATTACTTAGAATCCCCTCCAAGAGGAAAACTACACTAGCGCTTGACTACTCCCGCCAGCCTAACATCTTATCTTAGGTGTGCTAACTCTTGTGGAACCTATATATTTGGATTATTGCATACCTTATACGACATTCCATCCAACACATTCCAATTCCATTTATAACTTCCCCAAGGCATACTTTTCATCTTTATATACTATGTCCCACCTCTATTTCAGACGAGGTAAGATCAACTTACCAAGGTGAGCATACACCCTATAACCCATGCATATAAGCACAACTATTTCAAACCTCAGACACGTAATACTCTCTATAAAAATGTTCCATACTTCCTTGGCCTAGTGCTAACACCTGGGTACTCTGAACAATATTCTTGAGATTCCATTCTTCCTATACATGGAAATTTAATCCTTCTCGTGGTTAGCCCCCTTCGATCTGCCTATCTCAGGGCTAGTAGACTTCATCATGATACTCTAGGATCGGTGTGTTTTCCTGCACACATATAATGATTAATATACTAACTATATCGCTAGTGCCCAAGACCTTTCTCAACTCCTGACATTCGCTCGGTTTCATGCATGGGACGTCTCGCGAAGCGAAATCCAAATAGGGAACCCTCCTGTTATACTACTACCTCGCATCGTCGGTCATCAAGATATAACGGCCTAAGGCACAAAACAGGGACGTTCAAAATCCTACCTTGCAATCACACCAACGCTCTTCTATTTCTATGTCTCTCCATTTCAGCAAAATGGAAAGTCTAACTAATTGGGGTGCCTATACTCTGCACAGTGTTATAAAAATCACACATAAAATATACTACCACTGAATTTTACTCCTAGACACGACATGGCTATAAGCCTCAAATAAATTCCCTTAATCCTTACCTCACCCATTTACTTACACTGAGAGAAATATTTTAGTGCTTTTCCAGGGACTTCCATCTCCATTATCCCCTAATCATCACAGGGATCTCATCTTATAGTGTTTCTCCACACTAGATAATCTATCATCAAAACCAACATCCTAGCATCCATTAACATCTCTGTACTCCCAAGATCATTAAAGTTCATGCATGGAGTGTCTCACAAGCTAAATTCAAAAAGGAACCCCTTCGATACACTACTACTAAACTTTGTCAATTGTGCAAGTCTGTTAGCTTAACACATGCATCCAAGATATTCCTATCCCATCCACCAACAAAATATGGTCAGAACTTCTACTTCTGTCAAGGAGCCATACCACAAGCGCTTGTACTAACACTAAGTCCTTTGCGCGAACAACAACGATCTTAAACTCACAACTTAACTATAAATCCTGCATACCTTAAATCATATTTATAAGGTCCCCATGATTTAAAGTCACGATAATGAAACATATACTCATCGAAGCTTCATCTAAACATATACTAAAGGCGAGATCAACCTGTATCAAGGTGACATATCACAAAAATAAGCCATTCTACCCTGAACTACGGATACGATAGCCTTAGAGTTCCCAGCCTACTATCTCTTCGACCATCCATGAACATATTATACTAATAATAGTATTTGACTCATATAAAGCACACAAGACGAGTAGTGAAAACCAAATATATGCTCAAAATAACAACACCCTCTTTCACAACGAATGAAGAGAAAAAAAATAATAGAAACCCACTATCACGAAAAACATATTGATATTCACTATATAATATTACCAATAATACTACTGCACGTTAATCATAAACACGAATCTAGGGCAAATAAAATAATGTGATTCACTCCTGCCATATAAAATATACCTCCTTCTCCGAGGTGAAACTCGTAGCAACACTTTGCCAATAACCCTGGCTGCTCTAAATGATTCCCAAACATATTACACATTCCTTAACCGAAATAAAACTACTTTAATCCATGACCCATCTAGGCACCCTACTCTTGTCCTTTAACTCATACCGGGCAAGATCAAAGCGTGTGGTTGTATGCTCCACCTCACCATATTCCCCATTTTTTGTTATCCTGACCATGTTAAGGTTATCAGTATCTTGGACTCTATAGCCACGATCTTGTCAATCACCCTCATAGTTCCCTTAGCCCTTCCGACTAAAAGGAAACACACTATCGACCTCAACGACCCTGTTTTAATGAATCCCCAGGCTAATTTCCACATGTGGGGTCTTATGAACAAAAATAATTCCAGTCTTTACCCTTGGAATTAATTCTTTAACTCATCCATCTCATCTCTCATGGAAGCATTAACATTCCTAGTTAACGAGTACGAGACTACTATCATATACATAAGAAATCCAAGTAAAATATCTATAAGTGTTAGCAACACTTACTAGTGAGCCTATCATTCCATTGAAGGACTCTCTCTTCATTGTACCTACCTCATCAAGTACAAAGTTCACTTCACCATATAACACTTTGTTCACTGTCGGCCCCTAACCGATCCTTATGTGAGAAATTCAGAAACTGCATTCTCTTCATTTATGATAAATTGAAGGAACTCGCAGTTAAAGCCATTTATAATATTCCTTTATGAGAAAAGCATTATGCTCCCCTAAATATAGTGACCACCATTCCCACCATTTCAACATTGCTCTAACGAGTGAAATTTTTTTTACTCAAATTTTCTCATAAGGGCATTCGAATACCCTGCTCTAAGTCAAAACTTCTGAGCATTATACTTCCATTGTACAATTATGCACTACCTTCGCCTAACTTAAACTTCAACTAATGGTCCTTATCAACGACCTTTCAGACTTCTTCCCAATTTAACTTCACTAGGTAAGTCAAGTTTAGCACTAATCTCTACTATAGAGGTACATGGACAATTATAACAGCTACACTCTAGTAGTCGTTGCTGCAATACATACCAATGCCACAAAGGGAGTGACCTCAACTGCGATCATCATCCCCAACTTTAATTTACATCTCTAACTAAGCCCCGCCTCCTGCTGCCCTCGCAACGAACTTCCCTAGTCACCCTTCATCGATCAGCACATGAATCTCACATGAGCGTGCAAAATATTTACTATAATCTTACATAATCGCAGGAGAACAAAATCTCACAAAGGAATCAACAATCCTAATAATAAGTCTATATCTTAAATAAAAAACAATGCTGAAAGCGTAGTACATCTGCACAGATGCCTAAGGACACTAGAACCTGATGCTTTGATACCATGTGTGACACCCTGCCGAATAAAATACTAGGTGATCAATCATATACTATATTAAAACAGGAATCTCATATGGTTCACTCTCAGCATCATAGTCGAAAGCCAATTAAATTACTAATAACTTATAAGACAACCATCAAAATTTGATTTAACTAATATTTTTATCCAAACCAACCAAGGAAACAATCACAACAATTTATATACATCAAACTGAAATGAAGTTGGATAACCGAACTCTCGGTACAACATATAATACAACCAAATCCAAATGCTGCAAACTAAAATGCGGCAAAAGAATAAATGAATACAGTTGGGCCATTAGCCCGAATGTTTTTATAATACCTACTAACTAGATCACAAGGATATAAGCGTTTAAACTAATCCTACTTACATCCACAGCTACTGCAGTAATGTCTGACTCGAAAGAATCATCATCCAGGCATCCCTGTGTCTGGACACCTAATATATATATATATATTGCAAGAGAGATGGAAAATAGAGAAACAAGTCAAAGCCTGGGTTTTAAAAATATTTAGCAAGTGCATTAATGCCATATTTTAGAAATATGAAATCTCTCATATTTAAACTAGTATCGCACTCCCATGAGATACACCTCATCCTTCATCTAATAGTGCACACGTATCGTATACATTTTAAACAACCTAGTTAAGCTACCCTGCCTAACTAATCTCTTTCACCCATCCTCTAAAATCTCATGATGATCACGTAACTAGCGTGATATAATATATATTATACCGTAAGCTATTACATAAGCTTTGATTGATATAATCTTCAATTTGATGTATACATAGTTCTCATTTATATATATGTATACCGTTCATATTCGAAAACTTTCACTAATTTAAAATGCCATTTTCACTTTAGTATATAAAGTCCCGTATATATATATATATATATATATAATTCTGATTTTAATATACGATCCATATTTGAATAAATTCGAATATAAATCTCTCGACAAAAGAATAAACTCTTATTCATTTTACACTTTACACAAGTGTAAGTTATATGATTTCACATCTTCGCATACGAGCAATATACCATCATACGTATAATAACCATCCCACCAAGCTATAACTAGAGGATGCAGTCTCAGAGTTCTATCATCATCCGTGTATGCTCAACTTAACCCAGGTACCAAGTCATATTTACTCATGAACATGGTAGGAAATACTAAACGGTGGATGTGGTCATATTCCCTCTTGAAAGTGGAATCACTATCGCACCCATATGCGGGACGATATGACCTGGGGATATACTCTCCCTGCTCTGCAAGCCAAGGGATTCAACCATATCGTGCAACCTCCCTGGATAGCACTAGAGATATATGTATACATAAATATATCGTTCACATACCAATATATTTATAACCAAATCATATATATATATATACATACTATAACAACACCCGTATATATAATAGATATCACTTTCCAGTATGCCCTGGCTATAATTGTCGAACTCTCTTAGGGATACCCAAAATCCCGAATGTTCACATTTGTAATAGTATATAAGTATTTACACACTTAAAATACTAAACCTATAAGGATTCTTTTACTTAAGATTGAACTTACTCCTTAATCACTTTTAAGGATTTATATATAACCCGAATGTATGAATTCGTAATAATTAAATAAGTATACTATCAACTTATTTTAGTTCCATAGGTATCGCATCACCTATCATAATAATCGTCAATATAGACGTAGCAGATAGTAGCTTAATCCTCTCTTGCCCATATCCTATATTTCATCCTACTCGCATCCTAGGATTCACTCGAATGTAATCGGCCCATATTTATTCTACGGATAAATATATAACTACACATTTTCCTAAGACTTCTCTCGAATGTCACTATTCCTAAACATTCATTAAGTCCACACCCCCCGATTGTACACTTAACTAATCCAAGGTTCTCTCTTTCTACCCATGATTTACTAACCATAAATTCCATTATCTAGGAGTCATAATATCACGTCTATAATCCCCTACAATAATCTCCAATTTCTAATTTAATTTCCTCCTAAACTTAAGGAAGAAAACTTTTAAAAATCTGACAAGGCCGAATCGATTCGCCTGGACCCCACATCGATTCGTCCTGGCCAAATCGATTCAAAAATGTTCTACTTTCTTATTGTTTTAGACCGAATCTAGTAGGCTTGTCCGAATGTATTCGCCTTAAAAATTCAAAAATCTTTTACGGGTTATCATCTTCTCCAAAACCCAAAAACATCCCAACCTCCATTTTTGTGGTTTCTAATCCCAACAACAACAATATAATCATCCAATCACTGATTTATAACAAACACGTCAATTATTTAATGGGATAAAATGATTTCTCTTGGATTTAAACCCTAAAACCATTTAAACTCTCATTTATCATTTCCTCCCATTTTTAACTAAATATACACACCATTAACATGGGCGTAACACTAGAATTCATAAAGTGTTAACAACACATCAATTTCTGAACACAAAATCAAATTTTCCAAATTTATTTCAAGGGTTTCAACCCACAAATCATATAGTTTACCAACTACAATATCAGATACACACACCCAAATGAATAAAGAAAGTAAACACTTGCCTTGTGGATAAAATCCGACGACCTCGAGTCGAATCCCGCGAAGTTTGGGCTGAAATTCCCTTTCCGTTTCTCTTCCTCTTTTCCTTCTTGCTTTCTTTCCTTCTTCTTTTTTCTCTTGTATTTCTTCTCCTTCTCTCTCTCATGACTCATAAGTGAGAAAAGGATTTTATCTCCTTATTAAACCCAATTTTGACTCGTATACTCAATTGCGAGTCCCCAATTGTCCAAAAGTCCCCGAATCCCAAACGCTACTCCTGGGTACTCTATTCTGACTAACTTCGCAATTCTAAAACTAGCCGTTCACTTGAAATCTCCATTCAAGTCACTTAACTAAAATTCACTAATTGGACCCAACACTTCTTAACACACGTTTTCTTCAATGCGAAGTATTTTTCATCGCTTTACGCAATTACGACATGACATAAAAATATTCCGACTCATTTAGTTAATCCCAAAAGTATATGTAACACATCGAATTAGTCTAACACTTAGTAAATCCTAAAACAACTATTCACTGTAATTCCTCTAATTATCAAATTACTCCAATTTGTGTACTTTAAATATCTATAAAAGTAAGGGGTATTACAAAAGATTTATGATAGAATAGTAATACATATAGTGGGTCATCAAATAAAACTACAATATTTCTTAAAATTATAGCTTTTGTTCATAGCCCCTGTAAGTTTTAATTGATTGTAAAACCAACTAGTATTTGGTCTTTGAGACATTTTGATAAAACTTTTTCTTTAGTTGTTAAAATTATTTCACCTTATTTATTACCAAAAAATATCTAAAACATTTTAACCCATCCACTACAACATCGAGCAAAGAAATTGAATAGTTAAAAAGGTGTAAGCCAGAAAACATAGCTAAAAAGAAAAGATTAATCGCTCCTTAATATTTATAGAAAACTCCTTCCATTGTGTAGCTTGGTTTTCGTGTTTTAAACATATGTAGAGACCTTTTTAAATCGGTAAAGTACTATAACCCCCAACTTATTAAAATTCATAAAAATAATATTCTTCTTAAAATATTCGAAATTCTTACTTTTTCGTGAGTCATTTACCCTTTTTAAAAATTAGTTGGCTAAATGATTTTGTGTACTATAACTTTTCTGAGAATGAAAAATAATAATTTCCTATGTGGTTTTCACAAATGCCCTAATTTTAAACCAATTTTATTTCATCCCTAAAATATGCAACTACAAGTCAAACAAATCAAGTAATCATGTGACACAATAATTCAGGAAAAATTCTCGAAGGGAAAAACCTTTATTTCTAAAACTTTGACAAGTTTACAAGACCATTGACTTACATACAACCTAATAATCACCCATAAGTGTAACGCACAGTGTCGTCACCAAACCTTCAAAGCATCGACTAAAAATCAGCAATGCTTCACACACAGCTATACCACAATGGACACGCAGTCTTCAACAAAGAATAAACACGTAGAAGATCCTTAATGACACACAGTCACAAACTTCATATAGACTCACTCCACAATATCACGCAGCTCTCGGTGGTAGATATCTCCTCACAAAGAATGAAACAATAGCAAACTATGTTTTTTGGGTTCCAAAACAACTCACCTAAAGATTGGACTTTATTTGTGAATTGTAAAACAAAAAGGGATTAAAGACCTTAAAGGAGAAAACCTAAATCTACTGTTCTCGTAGTTTTGCATAGAATAAAAATGCCGGGTCACTCAATAAAACAAAGTTGGAAAAGCCTATTTATAAAATACTTAAGGTGGTGGGCCGTTTAAACGAAACATCATGTCGTTGGAACGAAATACTTTATCGTTTGAACGAAAAATATACTTCGCGTGACACGCCGTCATTTGAATGACATACGGTGTCGTTCGAACTACCTATCAAACGAGATTTCAGGCCACTGTTGTAGTTAATTTCGATACGAACGCGTGGTCGCCAGTTTCTTATTTTTCTGATTTTTTAAAATTATTTATGATTTTTCTATGGAAATGAGTCTGAGAACAAAATCTTTAGATAGAATGAATTCAAAAAATAAATAATAAAATTTAAAGCTCCAACACTTAGAAAATATTTTATGAAAACTAATCCCAATACTCTAAGTGCATTATTAAGGTACTCTAAAACGTAACCTTACGAAAGTTAACCTTACGGAGACTGTTTGTTGAAGATTCTTATTTATTCGGATTTTTCTTGATGTGAATGTGATCTTGAAATTCTTCGACGGTGTAGCGATATACAACAAATAAATTGATAAGGGACAAAAATGTCCTTACAAATCTCCCCCTATGTCTATGCCGGTACAAAATAAAAACATTTGAATTATCAATTAAAGTATGACCTATACAAATCTACCCTCCCATGAACCCAAAACTGCAAAGGTAAATGAAAAGTCTTCAAACTTTTTCAATGTTCAAAAAACTTCAAACATTCTTTGTCATCATCAAGGTGTGCAATCCAAAAATCTTCAATTTTACCTACGCACATGAGACAAAGCAAACACCTCATGACGTATTGCGTTTGAAATGATATAAACATAAAACATGTAGGTGTAATCAAATCTCCCCTATACTTAAACTCCCCCATAATATCATAATTCGTTCTCCCCCTTTTTATTTGTCCAAAATAGACAAGGAAAAGAATAAACCAAATAAATCAAATCGGGGATGTCACAGTAAACAAGGCAAACAAATATGACAAACGTGCTCAATACAGGATATGCTCAAAAATCTTCACAAACTATTTTTTGATTTTTCAATTGTTTTATACAGAAGTGTTACAAACACACACCATGAATTCATACTAAGATAACCAAAACATGGAAATGGTATGAATGGGTGTGAACACATTCAATAGGAAATAAAACTCAATCATGTCATATGTGCAGGATGCATATTGTGTATTCCTAATGAATGAGCATCAAGATCGTCCTTAGGTGCAAAAGTGTTGAATTTAGATGACACCGTCTTAAATCAAAATAAAAAAAATCAAGGTCTACATGATTTTCATACCAATAATGTCTAAAAACTTTTTAACGCTTTTTGAAGACTTTTTAAGGATGTGCAAAGACGTTTTAATTCTCCAACCAAACCCCCTCATATATATTTTCTTTTTGAGGTGATCTAAATTCTCAAACATTGGAGACTTGGTGAATAAACCTAATGGCTCCCTTTTGGCATAAATTTCTTTTTATCGCCTTTAAATTTTTTCGGGATATTTTAAACCTCTTTGGACCCCGAATAATTAAAATACCTCAGTTTTTTAGGTCCAATTAAATTTTGGCTTAATCGCAAAGGATAAATGTGTACCTTTCGTAGCCCTACAACATTTTTCAAAATTCACACAAACTCATGTCAAACGGTTAAAAAATGCACACCTTTTGTCATCTTTTTTTTTATCGCATTTAGTTCATTTTAATAGATAGAATTGAGATGAAAACACGTAACCACATGTGATTCGACAAGAACAATATTAAAAAAAAATTGTGCTCGTGTGCATCAAAGGAAATAATAAGTTAATCATATAGGTAATAACATTTAATTACATCTGAATGACTCCGAACATTATAAAGCACATGAATGACATGATTTATTGTCTTAAAACACTATCAAAAATGTCAGGTGGATATGGAATGAAGTTGTGACTCCTTCATCCTAAATGTCCATTCATATACGGTGTTAAACAAAATACAAAAATCTTTTTGGATTTTTCACATTTTATCAAAATAAAATCTTTTTGTATTTTTTCAAAAATAAAAGTTTAATGCAAAAATTACTCATCTCATAACAATAGCAAAAATATAACAAGAAGCACAACTAGCGTATGACAATCATGCAAACACAATCATCTATATGTATGGAAAGACAATAATCATGTGAAAGTAAACAAGAATCAACACATCTAAAATTTAGTGCCTCTAAAAGTGATTTTCTAACCCAAATAGATGTGAAACGTCGTGTGGGGTTTTTGGGAATCACGGGAACACTAGGCCTAAAATTACTAGGACCTCCTCGAAGTTCAAAACAGAAACGCCTAAGGTGCCCTTTCCTACCACAATGTGAACAAATGTAAACGGGTGGTACGACACCTATGGTTGATCTTTTCTAACGTGCTTAGGAGCGGTTGACCCTCTAAAACAAATAATGGTTCTAAATTTTGTAACAGAAGCCTTAGAACATGACGAGCCATTACCATCACTATCAAATCTACTTGAATTGTTTAAATCATTTTTCAACTTCAATTTTTTTTATACAAGCAACAAATTAGATTCTTCGAAAAATAGGGGTTTCTTTTTCAAATTATCAATTAAACTTAACAGTTTATCATGCTCACCCTCCATTAAAAAAAACTTATCCCAAAGAGTTTTTTCACGTGCCATAAAATCATCGATTAATTTTTTATCCTCGACGGCATAAACAAGAACCCTAGAATTTTTTAAGTCGTAAGAGGGTAGTGAGACTTGGGTCTATGAATAACTGGAAAGTGTGAGGCGTGACCCACTCCAATGGACGCTGTCTATAAAGTTCTCAAGAACTTCTAGAGCAACTTCTAATGTACCTTCTCCTTTAGGTAACAATGGAGCTCAAGATAGAACTCCCTCCCTACATGAAGATGAATTTTCATAACAATAATAGTAATTTTCTCAAGAAGATCTCTTGAGAATGATGGATATCAGTGAGGAGTGAAAGAAAAAGGCACTTAGCACTAGAGAGAAAGAGAGCATGGAGCGAATACTAGGAAATTCTGGTGCGATTTTGACAGAGTAACAATGCTATTGAGTTTTTTTATTTGTTTTTACCTTTCTCAGGGGTCTTATTTATACTGGGGCACTAGGGCTGGGTTGGCATCATTGGGCGCCAAAATTGAGAGGGTATGTGAGGGACAAGGTCTGAAGTGTACCATTTGTCCCTACATGTGTGAAGCAGTCTGTCCCCTCAGACAGGTGCCACCTGATGCCAACAAAAGTCAAAAAGCAAATATGTCTCCTAATGGAGACAAAATATCTGATTTGGTAAATATCTTTTGAAATGGTAACTTGTGGTACAAACTTTATAAACTTGAGAGAGGAGGTCTTGGGGACCTCCCTCTCTAAAACTGTCAATTTTGAGGGGGGGGGGGTCTTGAGGACCCTTCTATTCTAAAATCATTTTACTTGAGAGGGGCCTCGAGGGCCACTCATCTAAGAAAATCATTTTGTAAAAGCTTATTTCTTGTGGGTAGCCCTTCGGCTGCTCACTTCACATGTGACTAAGTGTGATATGTGTGTGGTCTTGAGTGACTCGTGGGGTGTTTCTACTAGTATTCTCTCAGTCCTAAAGTGCTAAGTGGTTGAGCTTGCCTAATAAACCCTGTTCCTCAGTCGCCAAACCAAAACTCCCAAGAGATACCAACTAGCCTATTTGAGCCCCGTCCGCTCAACTAGGCTACCTGTACAAGAAAGAAAAGTGTTAATACTATTGTTCTTTGAACGAATGACTTTTCATGATGACCGGTTACTCATGGTACCCACTCCGTCATTTTGGGGTCTCTGCCTCGGGTTTTGGTTGAGGGACCCTGAAGGTTGCTTTACCAATATAAATTTTCTGTCCTTGAGGGATCTGAGTGCTTTTTCATCGATTATACATTTTTTTGTGGCCAGGGGGACTAGGTTCCCGCACCAATATGATTTTTCTACAGTCGAGGTACCTTGGGTCCATTTTCATTAAAAGTCACTTTCTGCATCTAGGGGGCCTAGGTTCCCGCACCAATATGAATTATGTATGGTCGAGGGATCTTGGGGTCGCTTTCACTAATTATACTTTTTTTGTAGCCAGGGGCCTAGTTTTCCGCACCAATATGAATTCCCTGTGGTCGAGGGACCTTGGGTTCACTTTCACCAATTATGCATTTTTCGTGACCAGGGGTGTGACGACCCGAATATGATTACGATAAACCATGTTTAAACCATGCTTACCGTATGGGATGATGATAATGTGTTATTATAATATATAGTATTAAGTTTTTGTATTTAGTCTAATCCTACCATCATAACTTATGAAATATTGAATTAGTCACAAACACAAATTTCTGAAGTATTCGGTGGGAATGTTCGAGTTCGGGACTAGTTTTGGACACTATAATATAATAATTGACTTGAGGTGAAAACTAGATAGTTGTATATATATGAGTTAAGTTTGTAACAAAACAAACAGTGTGTAAATTAGAGGTCCAAGAAAGAAGTGATACTGGAATTACGAAGCAGGGACAAATATGTCCATTCGTTAAGTGGTATTTTGTCTTATATGTATAACAAATGGATGAATTTCATTGGTTGGGGGGGGGGGGGGGGGGGAGGGGGTGCAAGATTAGACGACTTAATCCCCTTTAAAGGACCTTCTTCTTCAGCCAAACTCATCCATTACAGAGTTTTTCCTGACGAGAGAGAAACATGAAGTTTAAGAAGAGAAAGTCGAGAAAAAATTGGAGAAAAATTCATAATAATTACGAAAACATCCCTAAGGTAATTCTACCTGTTAATCTTATATATTGTTGTAATTATTGATTTGAAATGATATAAATAATATTTTTTTACTAAACTTCCGTGTTTTGAGGTATACGTATGGATAGATGCGGGTTTAAGTAAAGTTGAATGTGTAAATCATGTATATTGATTCGATTGGAAACCCTGTGTATTTAAACTCCTATAACTTTTTGTATATTTATTGGAATTGAATAATTTAAGTTGTATATGAAAATAGACTCATATATGTATTAAATAAACGAATATTATGTGAAAATACCTAGAAATGAATCTTTGGTGATAGTTTGAAGTTTTTGTATCAAATCTGCCCCAAAAGTGTAAGTATGCGCACCATGTGTTCGATGTTTTGCTTGACATAGCAAATGAACCTTAAAAATTATGAAACTTTAATTTTGTATTTTTCAATATGTTTATGGATGTTGGGTGAAATATCAAAGGAATTTATGACGCAAAAAAAATTATGAAAATTCTTCGAAGTTGACTAGACGATAAAAGAGTTTATAGGTCATATTTGATTTGCAATAAAGAAATGGACACATCTTGCTCTAGGAAACTTGAAATGACGTGTTGTTCTTTATATTGGGAATATTATATGATAAGAATTGGATTACCAAGAAGAAATTAAATAATGTTTGTGCAATGGATTGGATATGTTAAATATTTTAACATGAAATTGAATGAGACTTCATTTATGATAAATGGTTAGAATGGGATGCTATGATGCTTATGAATTCGGTTAAGGTTAAGTTTTCTTTGGATTGTTAACATCCTTATGATGATAGTAATATTATAAGAACGAATATGTGGAAGGGAAGAAGAACTGGTTGAACCAATGCTAGACAAAGGCAAGGGAAAAACACATGAAGTGGCCAAGGTGAGTGTACTCAGTAGTAAGATGTATTTATACATGATTATGGATATTATATATTCACTACACCAAAAATAGCAATCTGGCGCAGTTTAAAACTTTTCCTGATCAAGTCTGGCGCAGTTTTTGAACTGTGCCATAATCAGGTGTTCCAAAATGGTCAGTTTTTTCTGGCACAGTTTAAAAGTGTGCCAGTTTTGACCAAACAGGTACACTTCTGGCACACTTCATAACCGTGCCAGAATTTAAAATTTTTGGCACACTTTTGGCACAGTTCAAAACCGTGCCAAAATTTGGTACACTTTTGGCACAGTTTTGAACTGTGCCAAATTTTTGGATCAAAGAAAAAAAATTAATTATAAATAATATTACCCAAAAAAAAATCAACAACATTTCCACTAGTTTTTGTTCTTGTTTTAGAATAATAAAAATCCAATAATAATCTAAAACCAGCATAGCAAAAATAGTACAAGAACAATACAAATAGCCCGCAACAACACTAATACACGTAGAACATGCCAACTAAAAATTATTTGCTCAAATTCCATTAATAGAAAATTCATGTCAATACATATTAAATTCATCTCAATACATGCACAAGCATCGATCCTTTCGAAGAGATTCTCGCTTGCCAACATCTTATTCATGGAAACTCCATTGCTCTTGTTCATGAATTGATCGTAGTCGGTCAAAGCGTCAACGTCTTCGAATATTTCTAACCACTTGAAATAATCTCCAAGGCTACATGAGTGAACTCTAATGAGTTGGTACCTACAGATGCAAAGCAAGAACTGGTATTAGCACTAAAATTGTGTGTATAGTCACAATTACTTGAGAACCTGAAAAAGACTAAAATATGCATAAAATGTTGGTGAAATAAAGAAAGTAGACAGTAAGCGTTTTACAGAACTAATTCCAAAGTTTCATGTTGAGATAGATGTGAATTTCATACCAGTTGTAAACAGTTTATAAAATTTGGACAGAGTTCCCTTTGTTTATAGGATTATTCACCCTGTTTAATGACTAAAAACTACTCAAACCACAACAATAGTATTATGAAACAATCGTGCCCATTAGTCAAAGGCCTACATGAAGATGATTTCTCAGTATACATACATTAATGTCCATTAGTCACACGCCTTGATGATTTCTCGAATAACTTTTGCAGAAATTCTGAAAAAATTGATATTAGTAAAGTCGGATAAAATTTGGTAAGGTGAAACAATCCGTAAACATATATAGAAATTAGAAGTGTAAAACTTTGACTTGATATGCGCGTATGAATCTAGAGGCTACATCATATGGATCTCATAAACATCTAACAATACCTAGTAGACCATTGCATCTAATAACTTTCTCTTAAAGACTGACCATAAGGTGATCTGAAAAAATAAAAACAAACATCGATTAATGATAAAAAAAATGCATAACATCGATTAATGATTGGTAAATATGAATCCGTACAAAGTAGGATTATATATATATATATATATATATAGAGAGAGAGAGAGAGAGAGAGAGAGAGAGAGAGAGCTACATACCGGACAAATAAAAAGACTCTCTCTATTACTTTGAGAAGAGAAACGTTGTCTTGATCGACGGACTATGTGGGAAATATGAGGATTCTTATAGAGCTCATTATGAACATTCGTGTTATAGAGCTATCAACTGTTTCATGGACTCCAAAAAATGGAAATCACCGCATCTTCCCTTAAAGATTGATGTTGAATTTTTAAACAGAAAACTTGATCTTCATCATGAAGAACCTACACTTTCATATGAAATGAACCATATTTTGTTAATACAATTGAAACTTGACACTACAAAATCCCATTTCCACTGACATTTTTTTAATTTGAGTTGAATCTACTTTAGGTTCAACAAAAGCCATTTTAGGAACCTTATGAAATCTGATTAACTTTTTTATTGTTTTAGAAGTAGGTCTGTTTGCAGCCCCTCTAACATTCCAATATAAGAAACTTATCATTGATACTTCCCAAAAGTGTAATTTGTGGATACCTTAGCTTTGGATCTTGTAGTTCTTCTAAAGAGAGGATCTTAAAGTGTAGCAACCGGAGAGGGCGGCAGCAACCGAAGATCCCCATAACAACCCCATAGTAGCTGATACCGTAGTAGCCCCTACCATAGCATCCTCATCAGTGGTTTACTTCAAAGAAAACATCATCAGGGAGACTTTAAGATTCCAAGTAATTAACTCTTATACTAAAAATAACATAATTTAGGAAGGAAAATCGTTACCTCCTATATGTAAAAGTTAAAGAGTTTGTAGAAACAGAACTTGATTCAATGGGTCCAAACGAATCAGATCGAACCACCAATGGTGGAGGTTCTTTAGCCTCAACTTGTCTATCTCTCATTTTCTCCACCAGAGTTGTCATTTGGTATGTACCGGGCAGATGGACAAACATGGGTGGATATAATTGAATCTTTGGGACACAATGAAACTGTTAGAATCAGTATTATGGATTAGCTTGGTAGATAGAAGTTTTTGGTAGATAGAAGTAGCAGACCACACAAAGAAACCACCAGGTCACAATAGACGATTCAACTCCAAAAGAAGTTTACCGCCTGCATGTAATACTCATGTGACTAATTTCAAACCAAAATTAAAGTAGGCTACAATGATATTTTGAAATAAAAATATAAAGATACCTTGATTGAATTAGAGGAATTGAAAGAAAAAACTTTGTTATGCAATCAAGAAGTATCATGTCTTTGATAATCAAACTCAAAAGATAGATCACTTAGTGAGAATTGGAAAATCAGGGTATGATTAAATTGGACTTGGTTTTGAGGATTTATCTTCAAAATATAAACAAAAAGTCCCTACAAATATTGTATTTATTACTGAGCATTGGACTTGTATTTTTTATGGCATGGAATTGCCTTAGACATTTAAAGTCACACGAGTTACAGGTATGTTTATCTTCTTTACCTTCTTCTTTGGATCCTCAACCTGCATGACAAAATAATTGGCTCGTTAGATGTCTAAAAAATCTTACTTTCTTTATAAAAGCTTATTAGAAAGATTGACATTATTACATAGCAACAAAACAAATAGTTTGTGTACCATATTAAAATGAAAACTAGAAGAAAAGGTTAATCCAGGCTCAAATTATAATTGCGAAGAGTTGTATCTATCATGTACAGATTACAAACTGAAGCTCGGGTTATACAAAATGATTACTCAAAATTTGGCTCGACGTGACTGCCTATCTCGCCTCCCCTCAAGGTAGGGTCCTACCAGTCAGAAATATAAGGAAGAAAGTAGTGTGAATTAAGCCACCGTATAATTAATGCAATGAGTAAGTTTTGGAATCAAAACGTGTTGGATTTTAGAATAATGGCTGCTAAAATTATGCGACCTATAAGAAAAACATAAGCATACATACATCGTCAAACCAATTTCAGGCGTGTCAAGTATTTGACAATCCAAAAATTGAATAAATTTAATTTCGCATCAGTTAACTGATCACATATTATGTGAATAAAAGAAAATTAACACAAAGAAAATGCCCATTGCTCAATGTTGTGGGACACTATATCAGTATTTTTTTTTACTCTATGCTCTTTGCAACTAATTTCATCCACAATCCCCAAATTAATAAATAATGATAAATAAGTTAGAAGAAAAGATACTAAAGCATTTAAAACATCTTTAAATTCAGATGATGAATCAATCTATTTTCCCATGTTAGCTTTATTAGTAATTTATCACACAAATACTAAGACAAAATTATACAAATGACATCAAATAAACATACAAGTACAAGAAGTAAGTTTTTAGCATTGAACTGCAATAACTTCAATGCCCTCTAAAGCACTTCGCAACCTTTAATGTAATTCGACAGTGGCACGGCCATAACATATCTGGACATGTCGACATATGCAAGCACCATTGCCAAAACTACATCTTGCTTGAATGATTTAGGCAGCCTCTCTCTCAACCAACTCTCACCGATTTGAAGAACCATCTAAGTCTCTCATGCTTCATAAAATTAACTACAAAAATTAGATGATTAAGGAGGAATATGTAACTTAAATGATATTGTCCTAATCAGATCTTGGAGAATACTTATGTCATGGAATACTACAGTAATTTGCCTCATTCTTAAAGTTCTAAACCCTTCAACTAAGCTAACACATTGAATAAATTACTAATTCCTCCATTTGGATATTAAAGCCCCACGTTGTTAATCAATTTTTTCCTAAATTTATCAGGATCACTATTGTTAATGGGAGTGGTTAGAACTCTGCTAAGACTTTTCTCTATGTATATGGAAAAAAATATAGAGGAAGGTTCCTTCTATCCAACCCCACCTATAGTAGCTAAAAAATCCATTGAGAGTGCCATTCACCAACACAAAAAACTTAATTCAGTCTAGTAAGGTGTAAATCCAACTAAAAAATGTTGAATTGAAGCAAAATTTATAAAGAACTTGGAGAAGAATTCCCCAATTAACATTGTCAAATGATTTACTAATAATTGGCATGGTTTGTCAAACAAGCACAAACTGGATTGATCGATGGTAATTTTAACTGATATATGGCAGTAGAGATTTCAAATTGGTGACCGTGATAATAATTGTACACATATCTTCATTTGGGTGCAATTTCAACTAATATATGGAAATTTCAACTAATACATTACACAAACAAAAGTATTAATGGAGAGAAAGTGAGAAAAGAATGGTGTTTGTTACCATGGAAATTATAGCCCAAAGCAATTAAGAACGCCCCTTCTCCGGAATCCATTCTCACTTGTAACCACAACTTCAATTTTACAACGAACTGTCACTTAATTTCATTTATTTAACAGTGAGTTAGTGATGCAAGAAATATAAAGCTACCCATTTTTTTAGTTCAACGATATATATATGTGTGTGTGTGTGCGTGTGTGTATGTGTGTGTGTGTGCGCGCGTGAACGCACTTTAATGAATCTAAGTTTAATATTTTGTCATGAGATCCGAGGGATTGTTTTATGTTTACACTAAACAGTAAGGCCCCTGTTTTAGATTTTGCCTAGAGCCCCACTTCAGCTTGAGCTGCCCCTAGTACTTCTAGTTAGACTTGTAACCGTGACACACCAACACGGGAATACAAGAATTGTATATACGTCTCTAAACAAGATTCATGAGAAATTGGACATAATTAACACGATTTCTATACGTAATTAGCTTTTTCCATCCTAACCACCATCGTCAACCTCATATATACCCATCCATGTAGTAACCCTATATCTATATGCTAACAAACACACATATATAGTCGAGGTGTACATGTATGTGTTCATTATTATATAATGATATTTAATTGAGTTTCCATATTTATGGAATTGCTCCATAAAATTATTTGAATGTTGGGATACTTCTACAAAAGTAGCATTTATACGATAGTGAATTATTTATGTAAATAAAGCATACATACATATTAGAATATGACCTAATAAATCATCAAACGACTTCACAAGACTCAAATAATTATTCAACCATTCAAATAAGCAGAGAAAATCAGTTTCTATAATAAATAATGAAATTAGATGGAATAGAAAAAAGTTATCCCATTAGGCACATTAAATTAGGGTTTAAGTATAATGTCAATGGAATCAAGTAAATCAAAGAGGGATAGCGGTATTAGGTGTTATTAAGAGATTTAGGTTTATTATATGTTTAAAAAGAGTGAGGATTTACATTCATAAGGCGTGAAGAGAACTCCAATTCAGTGATCTTAAGCAAAGTCATATCTTCAATTAAAACAAACAAAAGCTCAAGCTCGATTATCACAGAAAAATCAATCCTTAGCTAATATATAGATTAGATCTACAACTATAACTACGTATATAAATATAGATACACAAAAGCATACATTTGAAGAGTGGAGTAGGCTAGGTGAGAGATGATGAGAACTCTAACAAGGCCTGTTAGAGTTCCTGCGTGTGAGAAAGAACCAGCTAATTGAAAGAGGAGCTTACCTGAGTGCCTGCGTGAGAGAGAGGGAGATATGAATCTTTGGGTTTGAGAGAGAGGCTCAAAAGTGAGGAAGTCTAATTTTTTTTAGAGAATTTTATATTTTAGTAAGTACTCAATTTTGGCACACTTAAAAATAATGCCAAATTTTGGCACTGTTTTAAAGTGTGCCAGATTGTCATTAAACCATGCCAGAATTTGGCACTATTTTAAACTGTGCCAAATTTTTAATATAAAGGTGTACCAAATTTCAGTTTCTGGTGTAGTTATTGTACTTGTCGGATTGAGTATAAATATGAAATGTTTTACTTATTAAGATGATTATGGATGCCATATGTTGTACTTTTTGAGTTGATTATAAATATGAGATGTTGTACTTATCGAAATGATTATGGATATTATATGTTGTACTTACTGAGTTGATTATAAATATGAGATGTGGTACTTATTGAGATGATTATGGATATTATATGTTTTACTTGTCGAGTTGAGTATAAATATGAGAGATTGTAATCATTGAGATGATTGTGGATGTCATACATTGCACTTGCTGAGTTGATTATAAATATGAGATGTGGTACTTATTGAGATGATTATGGATATTATATGTAGTACTTTCCGAGTTGATTATAAATATGAGATGTGGTACTTATTGAGATGATTATGGATATTATATGTTATACTTTCCGAGTTAAGTACAAATATGAGATGTTGTATTTATTGAGATGATTATGGATATTATATGTTGTACATGCTGAGTTGATTATAAATGTGAGATGTGGTACTTATTGAGAGGATTATGGATGTTATATGTTGAACTTACCGAGTTGATTACGAATATGAGATGTCATAGTTACCAAGTTGAATATGGATATGATATATTGTACTTATTGAGTTGATTATGGTTATGATATGTCGTACTTACTGAGTTGATTATGGATATGATGTGAATGTGTTATAAGAGATGTTATGTCTTATCAATAGCCAAGAGATGTTATGGATTATTATAGCCAAGAGATGTTATGGCTTATTAATAGCCAAGAGATGTTTTGGCTTATCAACATCCAATAGATGTTACGGCCTATCAACAACCAAGAGATGTTATGGCTTATTAACAGCCAAGAGATGTTATGGCTTATCAACATCTAAGAGATATTATGGATTATTAATAGCCAAGAGATGTTACGGCTTATTAACAACCAAGCGATACTGAGATGTTTTATATTGTTACATAGATACGACTTATTGCATTTAATTTTATGCACTAGTGTAGTAGTAATGCATTTACTGAGCTATTTTACTCACGATTCTTATGTTATGTTTTTTTTAAGGTAATGAAATGTCACTGCCAAATCTAGGAGGTCGGGTGGGGTTAGAAAGGGATGCGTAAAACAATAATTTTGGTCAAATTAAAAAGGGGTAATTTAATCCTACTTATCCTTTGATGAAGTTTGAATAAGCACGATTACTTTAAAATTTTGAAAAGTTTTTAGTGTTATGGCTTCATGCTGATATTGAAAAAGGATACTTGTGTTTATCATTTGGTTAAGGCAATTATGGTTTGTCTCACTTTGACTTTCAAACTAAATTATAAGTAACTGGGTTGGGGTTTGTCAACTTGGTATCAGGGCCTATGTTTTGGAGGTTCTGGGGTGAGGAACGCCTAGATTTGGCAGTTAAAGTAGAAATTGTTTTTAGTCATAAGTAAATTGAATTTTGTTGACTAACATTTGTTAGTTATGCATACATATTGTTGTACGAGATGTGAAATGCAAGGACCTTGCAGGAAAGGAAATGAGATGTTGAGGTTTGTTCGGGGATGACAGAGAATACATGTATTTTTATATGAATCATTGCATTTCTTTATTTGTGGTATAGATAAACATGTCATTGAAGGAAAATTTTTAAAGAAAAAATGTGATGTATGAAAATTGTGAAGTATTGGAAGTAATACCTTCTTATACTGGAATATGTAAACTTGAGTAGTGTCACTTATTAAGCAATGGTTTGGTGTGTGCCCATTTATATGGGAGTGTGAGGTACGGGAACCCATATTCCGTTAAAGGATGAGATGGAAAATTGTTAGTATGTAAATCAAATGAGGATTCACATGGTAAATGTGAAGTGAGAAGATTAATAGTTGTATATGTTTAGATTTAATATGTGAAATGGTCTGAAATTCAATTACTAGTCAATATATCACAATTGATCCGAATATGGGTTCATACTAAATTATGATAAGTAGAAGAAAAGAGTAATAAGAATTGAGATGTCATTTTTTTAGTATGAGTATATGTAGTGAATATTACTCCTGAGATGTTTTGAAATGCTTATATGAATAGCAGAGTTAAGACGAAGTGTTAAAGAGTTGGAAGTTTAAAAAAAATATTGAAGAGCCCTTTTAAGAGTATGTGTTGTGTATGAGTATAGGAAAGATGATAATCGAATTGGAATGTCGACAACTGGTTTGGGTGGATATTGAGTTATGTCTCATTGTACGTACGTGTTATCACTAAGAGTATGACATATAATGAATATGATTGACATTATACGGAGTCACCAAGAAGTATGTATAAGGATAATGTGCTATGTGAGATACCGTAAGGGGATATGTTAATGTATTTATATAGGTTATTTGAAAGAAACACGACATATAATTGTTAATATAAGTATTATGGGGTTGGTATGTGTGGTTAAAGTTTTCAATGGTGATGTTATGTTTAACATCCACGTTACCAAACGGGTAAGGTGAGTGTATTAATAATGTTGCATAAGACTATAATGTTAATAAGGATAGTGGTAATGACTTATAAGGTCATTGTATGTTTAGTTAAAGATCAATCAAATGATACTGAAAAAGGGAATATAGTGAGAAGTTAGATTGTGTTCATAGTGCATGACTGCATAATATACATGAAGGTGAATATGAAATCTTGGTTAAGAATAAACATAGAGTGAATGATTGTTCAATTTTGATATATGAATAGTAATGAGGTTATATTTAAATTAAGAAATTGTAAGGATGAGATTTAACATAGTCTTAAACATCAGAAATGATATGGATGGTAGTTTGGGTCAAACACATGTATTTAGCGTTGAATGGAAGATGAGAAGATGATATATAATAAGCTAGTCTTGTAATATGATATTGATGAATTGAAATATTGAATAAAAGTGGGAGAAAGGATATATAAGAAGTTAGTCTTGCAATGGAATATTTATTATTTGAAATATTACATGGTAATAAGGATGGACCTTAGGAATGAAGGTATGAAGTAATATATGAGTTGGGAATTGACTTCCGTTTATAAGAAATCATTAGATGATTATTCTTATGTGTAAGTGATAAAGAAAATGAAGATGATAAGAGAGAAGATTTGTCGGGCATGAGGGAATAGTATTCCCAATTGGTTGGTAAGTCAAATTCCCCCTAAATTTCGAGGATGAAATTTTCTAAAGGGGGAGGTTGTGACGACCCGAATAGGATTATGATAAACCATATTGAAACCATGATTATCGTATGGGATGAGGATAATGTGTTATTAGAATATATAGTATTAAGTTATTGTATTTAGTCTAATCCTCCCTTCATAACTTATTAAATATTGAATTAGTCACAAACACAATTTTTTGAAGTCTTCGGTAGGAATGTTCGAGTTCGGGATTAGTTTTGGCCACTATAATATAATAATTGACATGAGTTAAAAACTAGATAGTTGTATATAGATAGGTAAGTTTGTAACACAACAAACGGTGTGTAAAATAGAGGTCTGAGAAAGAAGTTATGCTGAAATTACGAACTAGGGGCAAATCTGTCCATTCGTTAGGTGGTATTTTGTCTTATATGTATAACACATGGATGAATTTAATTAATTGGAGGGGGGGGGGGGGGGGGGGAAGCTTGGACGAATTAAGACCCTTTAAAGGACCTTCTTCTTCAGCCAAACTCAGCAATTAGAGAGTTTGTCCTGAAGAGAGAGAAACAAGAAGTTTAAGAAGAGAAAGTCGAGGAAAAATTGAAGAAAAATCCATAGGAAATTATAAAAACATCCCTAAGGTAATTCTACCTGTAAATCTTGTACATTATTGTAATTATTGATTTAAAATGTTATAAATAATCATTTTTTACTAAACTTCCGTGTTTTGAGGTATACGTACGGATAGATGCGAGTTTAAGTAAAGTTGAATGTGTAAATCATGTATATTGATTCGATTGGAAACCCTGCGTATTCAAACTCCTATAACTTTTTGTATATTTATTAGAATTGAATAATTTAAGTTGGATATGAAAATAGAATCATATATGTATAAAATATATGAATATTATGGGAAAATGCCAAGAAATGAATCTTTGGTGATAGTTTGAAGTTCATGTATCAAATCTGCCCCAAAGGTGTAAGTATGCACACCATGTGTTCAATGTTTTGCTTGACGCAGAAAATGAACCTTAAAAATTATGAAAATATAATTTTGTATTGTTCAATATGTTTATGGATGTTGGGTTAAATATCAAATGAAGTTGTGATGCAAAGAAAATATGAAAATTCTTCGAAGTTGACTGGACGATAAAAGAGTCTATAGGGAAAATTTGATTTGTAAAGAAATTGACACATCTTGCTCTAGGGAACTTGAAATGACGTGTTTTCTTTTATATTGGGAACCTTATACAATAATAATTGGATTACCAAGAAGAAATTAAATAATGTTTGGGCTATGTATTGTATATGCTAAATATTTTAACATGAATTTGAATGAGACTTCATTTATGATAAATGATTAGAATGGGAAGCTATGATGCTTATGCATTCGGTTAAGGTTAAGTTTTATTTGGATTGTTAACATCCTTATGATGATACTAATATTATAAGAATGAATATCTGAAAGGGAAGAAGAACTTGTTGAACCAGTGCCAGGCAAAGGCAAGGGAAAAACACATGAAGTGGCAAAGGTGAGTGTACTCACTAGTAAGATGTATTTATACATGATTATGGATATTATATGTTGTACTTTTCGGGTTGAGTATAAATATGAAATGTTTTACTTATTGAGATGATGATGGATGTCATATGTTGTACTTTTTGAGTTGATTATAAATATGATATGTTATACTTATCTAAATGATTATGGATATTATATGTTGTACTTACTGAGTTGATTATAAATATGAGATGTGGTACTTATTGAGATGATTATGGATATTATATGTTTTACTTGTCGAGTTGAGTATAAATATGAGAGATTGTAATCATTGAGATGATTATGGATGTCATATATTGCACTTGTTGAGTTGATTATAAATATGAGATGTGGTACCTATTGAGATGATTATGGATATTATATGTAGTACTTGCCGAGTTGATTATAAATATGAGATGTGGTACTTATTGAGATGATTATGGATATTATATGTTATACTTTCCGAGTTGAGTACAAATATGAGATGTTGTACTTATTGAGATGATTATGGATATTATATGTTGTACATGCCGAGTTGATTATAAATGTGAGATGTGGTACTTATCGAGAGGATTATGGATGTTATATGTTGAACTTACCGAGTTGATTACGAATATGAGATGTCATACTTACCAAGTTGAATATGGATATGATATATTGTACTTATTGAGTTGATTATGGTTATGATATGTCGTACTTACTGAGTTGATTATGGATATGATGTGAATGTGTTATAAGAGATGTTATGTCTTATCAATAGCCAAGAGATGTTATGGATTATTATAGCCAAGAGATGTTATGGCTTATTAATAGCCAAGAGATGTTTTGGCTTATCATCATCCGATAGATGTTATGGCCTATCAACAACCAAGAGATGTTATGGATTATTAACAGCCAAGAGATGTTATGGCTAATCAACATCTAAGAGATATTATGGATTATTAATAGCCATGAGATGTTACGGCTTATTAACAACCAAGCGATACTGAGATGTTTTATATTGTTACATAGATACGACTTATTGCATTTAATCTTATGCACTAGTGTAGTAGTAATGCATTTACTGAGCTATTTTACTCACGATTCTTATGTTATGTTTCTTTCAGGTAATGAAATGTCACTGCCAAATCTAGGAGGTCGAGTGGGGTTAGAAAGGGATGCGTAAAACAATAATTTTGGTCAAATTAAAAAGGGGTAATTTAATCCTACTTATCCTTTGATCAAGTTTGAATAAGCACGATTACTTTAAAATTTTGAAAAGTTTTTAGTGTTATGGTTTCATGCTGATATTGAAACAGGATACTTGTGTTTATCATTTGGTTAATGCAATTATGGTTTGTCCCACTTTGACTTTCAAACTAAATTATAAGTAACTGGGTTGGGGTTTGTCAACTTGGTATCAGAACCTATGTTTTAGAGGTTCTGGGGTGAGGAACGCCTAGATTTGGCAGTTGAAGTAGAAATTGTTTTTAGTCAGAAGTAAATTGAATTTTGTTGGCTAACATTTGTTAGTTATGCATACATATTGTTGTAAGAGATGTGAAATGCAAGGACCTTGCAGGAAAGGAAATGAGATGTTGAGGTTTGTTTGGGGATGACAGAGAATACATGTATTTTTATATGAATCATTGCATTTCTTTATTTGTGGTATAGATAAACATGTCATTGAAGGAAAATTTTTAAAGAAAAAATGTGATGTATGAAAATTGTGAAGTATTGGAAGTAATACCTTCTTATACTGGAATATGTAAACTTGAGTAGTGTCACTTATTAAGCAATGGTTTGGTGTGTGCCCATTTATATGGGAGTGTGAGGTACGGGAACCCATATTCCGTTAAAGGATGAGATGGAAAATTGTTAGTATGTAAATCAAATGAGGATTCACATGGTAAAGGTGAAGTGAGAAGATTAATAGTTGTATATGTTTAGATTTAATATGTGAAATGGTCTGAAATTCAATTACTAGTCAATATATCACAATTGATCCGAATATGGGTTCATACTAAATTATGATAAGTAGAAGAAAAGAGTAATAAGAATTGAGATGTCTTTTTTTTAGTATGCGTATATGTAGTGAATATTACTCCTGAGATGTTTTGAAATGATTATATGAATAGCAGAGTTGAGACGAAGTGTTAAAGAGTTGGGAGTTTAAAAAAAATATTGAAGAGCCCTTTTAAGAGTATGTGTTGTGTATGAGTATAGGAAAGACGCTAATCGAATTGGAATGTCGACAACTGGTTTGGGTGGATATTGAGTTATCTCTCATTGTACGTACGTGTTATCTCTAAGAGTATGACATATAATGAATATGATTGACATTATACAGAGTCACCAAGAAGTATGTCTAAGGATAATGTGCTATGTGAGATACCGTAAGGGGATATGTTAATGTATTTATATAGGTTATTTGAAAGAAACACGACATATAATTGTTACTATAAGTATTATGGGGTTGGTATGTGTGGTTAAAGTTTTCAATGGTGATGTTATGTTTAACATCCACGTTACCAAACGGGTAAGGTGAGTGTATTAATAATGTTGCATAAGACTATAATGTTAATAAGGATAGTGGTAATGAATTATTAAGGTCATTGTATGTTTAGTTAAAGATCAATCAAATGATACTGAAAAAGGGAATATAGTGAGAAGTTAGATTGAGTTCATGGTGCATGACTGCATAATATACATGAAGGTGAATATGAAATCTTGGTTAAGAATAAACATGGAGTGAATGATTGTTCAATTTTGATATATGAATAGTAATGAGGTTATATTTAAATTAAGAAATTGTAAGGAAGAGATTTAACATACTCTTAAACATCAGAAATGATATGGATGGTAGTTTGGGTCAAACACATGTATTTGGCGTTGAATGGAAGATGAGAAGATGATATATAATAAGCTAGTCTTGTAATATGATATTGATGAATTGAAATATTGAATGGAAGTGGGAGAAAGGATATATAAGAAGTTAGTCTTGCAATGGAATATTTATTATTTGAAATATTACATGGTGATAAGGATGGACCTTAGGAATGAAGGTATGAAGTAATATATGAGTTGGGAATTGACTTCCGTTTATAAGAAATCATTAGACGATTATTCTTATGTGTAAGTGATAAAGAAAATGAAGATGATATGAGAGAAGATTTGTAGGGCATGGGGGAATAGTATTCCCAATTGGTTGGTAAGTCAAATTCCCCCTAAATTTCGGGGATGAAATTTTCTAAAGGGGGAGGTTGTGACGACCCGAATAGGATTGTGATAAACCATATTGAAACCATGATTATTGTATGGGATGAGGATAATGTGTTATTAAAATATATAGTATTAAGTTATTGTATTTAGTCTAATCCTACCTTCATAACTTATTAAATATTGAATTAGTCACAAACACAATTTTGTGAAGTCTTCGGTAGGAATGTTCGAGTTCGGGATTAGTTTTGGCCACTATAATATAATAATTGACATGAGGTAAAAACTAGATAGTTGTATATATATAGGTAAGTTTGTAACACAACAAACGGTGTGTAAAATAGAGGTCTGAGAAAGAAGTTATGCTGGAATTACGAACTATGGGAAAATCTGTCCATTCGTTAGGTGGTATTTTGTCTTATATGTATAACACATGGATGAATTTAATTAATTGGAGGGGGGGGGGGGGGGGGGGAAGCTTGGACGACTTAAGACCCTTTAAAGGACCTTCTTCTTCAGCCAAACTCATCAATTAGAGAGTTTGTCCTGAAGAGAGAGAAACAGGAAGTTTAAGAAGAGAAAGTCGAGGAAAAATTGAAGAAAAATCCATAGGAAATTATGAAAACATCCCTAAGGTAATTCTACCTGTAAATCTTGTACATTATTGTAATTATTGATTTAAAATGTTATAAATAATCATTTTTTACTAAACTTCCTTGTTTTGAGGTATACGTACGGATAGATGCGAGTTTAAGTAAAGTTGAACGTGTAAATCACGTATATTGATTCGATTGGAAACCCTGCGTATTCAAACTCCTATAACTTTTTGTATATTTATTAGAATTGAATAATTTAAGTTGGATATAAAAATAGAATCATATATGTATAAAATATATGAATATTATGGGAAAATTCCAAGAAATGAATCTTTGGTGATAGTTTGAAGTTCATGTATCAAATCTGCCCCAAAGGTGTAAGTATGCACACCACGAGTTCAATGTTTTGCTTGACGTAGAAAATGAACCTTAAAAATTTTGAAACTTTAATTTTGTATTTTTCAATATGTTTATGGATGTTGGGTGAAATATCAAATGAAGTTGTGATGCAAAGAAAATATGAAAATTCTTTGAAGTTGACTGGACGATAAAAGAGTCTATAGGGAAAATTTGATTTGTAAAGAAATGGACACATCTTGCTCTAGGGAACTTGAAATGACGTGTTTTCATTTATATTGGGAACCTTATACGATAATAATTTGATTACCAAGAAGAAATTAAATAATGTTTGGGCTATGTATTGTATATGCTAAATATTTTAACATGAATTTGAATGAGACTTCATTTATGATAAATGATTAGAATGGGAAGCTATGATGCTTATGCATTAGGTTAAGGTTAAGTTTTATTTAGATTGTTAACATCCTTATGATGATACTAATATTATAAGAATGAATATGTGAAAGGGAAGAAGAACTTGTTGAACCAGTGCCAGGCAAAGGCAAGGGAAAAACACATGAAGTGGCCAAGGTGAGTGTACTCACTAGTAAGATGTATTTATACATGATTATGGATATTATATGTTGTACTTTTCGGGTTGAGTATAAATATGAAATGTTTTACTTATTGAGATGATGATGGATGTCATATGTTGTACTTTTTGAGTTGATTATAAATATGATATGTTATACTTATCTAAATGATTATGGATATTATATGTTGTACTTACTGAGTTGATTATAAATATGAGATGTGATACTTATTGAGGTGATTATGGATATTATATGTTTTACTTGTCGAGTTGAGTATAAATATGAGAGGTTGTAATCATTGAGATGATTATGGATGTCATACATTGCACTTGCTGAGTTCATTATAAATATGAGATGTGGTACTTATTGAGATGATTATGGATATTATATGTAGTACTTGCCGAGTTGATTATAAATATGAGATATAGTACTTATTGGGATGATTATGGATATTATATGTTGTACTTGCCGAGTTGAGTATAAATATGAGATGCTGTACTTATTAAGATGCTTATGGATATTATATGTTGTACATGCCAAGTTTATTATAAATGTGAGATGTGGTACTTATTGAGAGGATTTTGTATGCTATATGTTGTACTTACCGAGTTGATTATGAATATGAGATGTCATACTAACCAAGTTGAATATGGATATGATGTGTTGTACTTATTTATTTGATTATGGTTAGGATATGTCGTACTTACTGAGTTGATTATGGATGTGATGTGAATGTATTATAAGATATGTTATGGATTATCAATTTCCAAGAGATGTTATGGCTTATTATAGCCAAGAGATGTTATGGCTTATTGATACCCAAGAGATGTTATGGCTTATCAACAACCAATAGATGTTATGGGTTATCAACAGCCAAGAGATGTCATGGCTTATTAAGAGCCAAGAGATGTTATGGCTTATCAACATCCAAGAGATGTTATGGCTTATCAACAACCAAGAGATGTTATGGCTTATTAACAGCCAAGAGATGTTATGGCTTATTAACAACCAAAAGTTGTTGAGATGTTTTATATTGTTACATATATACGACTTATTGCATTTAATTTTATTCACTAGTGTAGTAGTTATGCATTTACTGAGCTATTTTGCTCACGATTCTAATGTTATATTTTTTCCAGGTAATGAAATGTTACTGCCAAATCTAGGAGGTCAGGTGGGATTAGTAAGGGATGCGTAAAATGATAAATTTGGTCAAATTAAAAAGGGGTAATTTAATCCTACTAATCCTTTGAGCAAGTTTGAATAAGCATGATTACTTTAAAATTTTGAAATTTTTTTAGTATTATGGCTTCATGCTGATATTGAAAAAGGTACTTGTGTTCATCATTTGGTTAAGGCAATTATGATTTGAATCACTTTGACTTTCAAACGAAATTATAAGTAACTGAGTTGGGGTTTGTCAAGGGGACCTAGGTTCCCGCACCAATTTGAATTCTTAGTGGTCGAGGGACCTTGGGTGTACTTTCACCAATTATGCATTTTCTACGGCCAGGGGGCTTAGGTTCCCGCATCAATATGAATTCTCTGCAATCGAGGGACCTTGGGTTCACTTTCACTAATTATGAATTTTCTACAGCCAGGGGGCCTAGGTTCCCGCACCAATATGAATTCTATGCGATCGAGGGACCTTGGGTGCATTTTCATCAAAAGTCATTTTCTGTCGGGATCGACAACGTTAATTCTCAGTATGGATTTTTTGTGGTCAAGGGACCTTGGGGTTTCCTCAGCTATTATGAATCTTTTGGGTATTCCTCAACCACATATTTTCCACAAGTTTGAGGCACCCTAGAGGATCCTCAACCTTACCCATAGGACTATTAAATATATTGTCCCTTCATACTAGGTTTTTAGGTTTTCGAGGCTCCATGCGTTAGTACGTGAACTAACATCTCATCATTTGGGAAAAGGTTTTATGACCCTTTAGCCTTCCTGCACATTTTCCCATTTTCATGTAAAATATAAAGCCGTTTTTTAATAAGATCTTTCATCTTCTTTAGAAAAACACTCATAGAGAATTTTAAGTTTATTGTGAGAGAAAAAGAGGAAAAAAAATCAAATACACCATAACCCCCATTTTCTTTTCTATATTTTCTTTAAATACACTATTAATGACTTCCAACCCATCAAACACTTATTCCAACACTTCCCCCACCATTGTTCCTCTTATTTTTGGTTCTCTACCTTCTTTTATCACTATTTCAGCCCAAAATGCTTCCATTATGTCCACTACCCTGGGCAGATTCCTTATCTCATCAAGTGTTACTAGCGAAACTCGTTTTGATACTGAGATTTTCAAAATTTCCTCTGTGGTTTTCACAAATTCCCTAATTTCACAAATTCCCTCATCTTGTCAAGTGTTAATTACCTCTGTGGTTTTCACAAATTCCCTAATTTTAAACCAATTTTAGTTCATCCCTAAAATATGCAACTACGTGTCAAAACAAATCAAGTAAGCATGTGACACAATAATTCAGGTAAAATCCTCAAAGTGTAAAACCTTTATTTCTAGAACTTTGACAACTTTACAATACCATTAACTTACATACAACTTGATAATCTCCCACAAGTGTAACGCACGGTGTCTTCGTTAAACCTTCAAAGCATCATCTAGAAATAAACAATGGTTCACACACAGCTATACCACAATAGACACGCAATCCAGACACATAGTCTTCAGCAAAGAATCAACATGCAGAAGATCCTCAATGACATGTAGTCATAAACTTCGTAGAGACTCACTCCATAATAGCACGCAACTCTTGGTTGTAAAGATCTCCCCACAAAGAATGAAACAATAGCAAACTATGTTTTTTGGGTTCCAAAACAACTCACATAAAGATTGGGATTTATTTGTGAATTGTAAAAGAAAAAGGGATTAAAGACCCTAAAGGAGAAAACCTAAATCTGCTGTTTTTCGGAGTTTTGTGCCGGACAAAAATGTCAGGTCTCTGAATGAAAAAAAGTTGGAAAAGCCTATTTATAAAAGACCTAAGGCGGTGGTTCGTTTAAATGTAACAACATGTCGTTTGAACGAAATACATTGTCGTATGAATAACATATTTACTTTGTACGACGCGCTTTTGTTTGAACGATATACGATGTCATTTGAACGACCTTGATGATGCTGGAAACAACACCACCCTTCAAGTTGTTTGTAAGCTCAAATCAGTAATAACAATGGCAGTTCAAGTATATACCGAATATAGGATATAGAGTTGAGGAGAAGAGGATGAACACCAATATATAAGTGGTTCAGCCAATTAGGCCTATGTCCACTGTGCAAGTGAGTAAGTAAGGTCACCAGAATAAGGCGCTAACGGCCATGGATAGAATCTCTCAATCTTTCTCTCTCTACTGTATAATTGGACAGAGTTTCATCTAGGGTTGTTAATTTTGGGATCCTTCTGAAGGTAGGAGAAGACAAGTACATATAGTGTGTGGGGGGTGTAATGTATACCCTATGCATGCAATGAGCATGTGTGTATTGATCTAGACAATCCAATAAAGACATTTGTCACTGTCACATGTATAGAATGATGATGAAATATTCCCCCACATGAAGGGATTCATTTAGTTACAACATATTTTATCCACGTGTTCCTCTCCTTGCATATGATTGTCAATGCTCGGCTTTGTTCCTTATAGGTGCAACCTCTTCCAAGATGAGTACGAGGTTAGTGGAGTCTGACTGATGCATTATCCGAGGTTATTTATGATGATCTCGGCCAGCTAGATAAGGCGAGGTAAGACAGGTGGATTTGTAATGTCGGTCTGGGCCGGGGTTATGTAGGAGTAGCTGGAACGTTGGCTGATTCCCAACCGAGGATGATTACGATGATGGTGATAGTCGTTAATGCCTCAGCTTATACACATTTGAGGTTGATATATGAAGTAGGCATGATGTCAACTCTGAATGACCTGATGGATAACTGACCCTATGTATTATGAAGACCTCAGTCGTTGCCTGACTATGAGGAAATTAGTAACGTTGGCCATAGCCGACCTTATGTTGGATGATATCACAAGTTGCCAATCTAGATCCCTTGTTACCTCGGCCGTCTTCCTGGCCGAGGTTGGTGTCTCCTAGTTGTTTGGTACATTTAGGGCATATCAATCACCCCTAGCCCTTAATTACCTATATGAGTAGGTGATTGAGGGGTATTTGTAAGGATGAGGCTGAATTTTTATTATGTGCCAGTATTATCTTGACATGTGTCACTTTCTTAAGTGATTGGCGTGTGGCTTAATGTGGTGTGATTATGGTTTGTACCTTGGGGTTCCCAAGGAAATGATGGGCCTTAGGAAACGCGCTAAAATAATTGTGGGTTTAAAACCCTCTTTTCTTCTTTATTCCTTACTTCTTCTTCACTTTTCCCGCCAGAGCTTTCCTTGTAATTCTCTATCCCTTCAAAAGTTTTGTTACTACGATTGTGAGGGTTTCTTCAATTCTCATCTCCTTCCCCCTTATTTCACGGTCATCTAGGTATCCTCTCCACCTTGCTTTAACATTTTCAGCCTTTGATTTTTATTTCTGTAATTTTTTGCGAGAGCTTGTGTTTTTTGGTGAGAGTTTATGAGTTTTCCAGTGACTTTTCTTGCGTGTTCATGTTTTTTCTTGCTCAAAATATCAGTTAGATCCCGCATTAGGTTGAGACAAGTTATTTGTTCTTGATTCAAAATCTCAAGTGTAAGTTCGTCTTTCTATGCTCAGACCCCTTTATCAGCTCTTAGAGGAATTCCATTCTCTTAGGGAGAAGACTTTAGATAAGATTAGGTAAATAAAATGAGCCCAAGAAGAAGCTCATAGGGCTGAGGCCTTCCCCCTCAGGCCTATCTTTCCACCCCATCTGAAGGTGATATACCCTAATCCAACTGAGCCAGTAGAGGTCCTAATATAACCCACTCCGATGTCTAAGTCTGAGTCGTCCACCTTATACCCTCTGTCTGTGGATTCTTTTCTAGAAGCCATGGATTATTCTATTAGGTAGGATCAAGTCCCTGATCAGGCCGAGGTCCAAAGTTGTGTCTCGTCCCACAACGGTGCTAGAACTTCACGAGCGTCTTCCGGTGTTGAAGTTGAGGGGCCGAGTGTGGACATTCCCCTAATCCTTGATGTTATTCCCCTGTCGGCCGCCACAGGAGCTGAGTTCGCTCAGAGGTTCCTTGATGGTGATCCTACGCCTGCCCAGGCCAATTTTTCCAGTGATGAGGATGATGATCATGAGAGTGACATTGATATCTCGGAGGCAGCCGAGATATATAGTACTGTCAATGAATTCGACCTCTTGTCCTTTAGGCACCTTTATTCCATAGGTCATTCTATTAAACTTAGGAGACCTTTGAAGGAGGAGAGGTCCTTTGGCGGTCGAGATGGTGAGATCTGCATATATGACTAGATGTTTAAGTTAGGATTTTGTCTTCCCATTAATTTAATAATTAGGTCCATATTATCCCATATTAACTTGGCTCCCTCCCAGTTATCCCCCAATGAATGGAGGGTGATGATTAGGGCTATCATCTTATGGAGAGCAGTCTATCATTCATACCTTCACATCCAGGGCGTCATAGGGTGCTACGTGCCCTCCTCTGCTAGGAACCATCCGAGTTACTACCACTTCTTAGCTCGAAAGTCCAATAAGAAGATGTTGATGGTTACCCAAACTTCGAACCATAACTGGAAACCATAATATTTCTTCACCTTAGGGGCAGGAATTTGGTCCTGTGCCACCTTTTCATCTTTAGAGCCGAGACTACCTCTGAGGTGGGGGTTGGTGTCAATGGAAGCCAGGGCTGACCCTGGATTAAGTCAGAATAACTTTTAGAAGGTCTAATACCTTCAAGATTTGGGGGAGCATAGTCTATCGGTTAAGTGCGAACATTTGATGACCCCCTACTACCTCTCTGAAACTGGCCTTGGGGAGAGTCCTCTGACCGAGCTTCTTAAGTTACTTTATTTTTTTGACAAGTTGAACCTCTGATTTTGCTATGTCTTTTATCTTCTAACTTAGACCTTTCTTTTTGCAGAGCGTCCGAAAGGAATATCAGACGATATCTGGGAAATGGCAACCCCCAGCCTCACCAAGCTAGTTAAGAAAGCAGGTCTGAATGCACCTCCTACTCCTTCTACCTCTTTAAGGGCCGATGCCTCCAAAAAAGGAAATAAAATTACCCTGCCCCTGAGGATCAAAGATAGAAGAATAAAAGCTCTAAGGGGGATCGCGTGATCCCCATCTCCTCAGAGGACGTATTGGTTGCTCGTTTGGAGCAACTAAAGATCAGTGATAAACTTACTGGCCAAAGTATGAAGGCCTTGGATGCCATCCTCTCCGTGATGACCGACGGAGATAAACAATTCTGCCATTCTCTATACACCCCTCTATTGGTCGAGTTATGTCTCCACCAATCTATCCATGTAAGTTTTGCTGTTGTTGTTGAAGTGTAACATCGGCTTTGAATTTAATTCACTCTTGAACTCATGTGTTTGAATGTTTTTTACAGGGTGTCCTCACTATGCATTAGTTTTTCGATTGGACTCTGAGGAAGCTGCCCCTGATTGAAAAGGGGAGAGAGGACCAAAAGACAGAGGCCGCTCTTAATGGCAAAATGGAGCGTCTGAAGACTGCCTTTGAGGGGTCTAAGGCTAGAGCTATGAAGCTAGAGAAAGACATTGCCAAACTTAAGAATGATCACAAATCTGCTATAAAGGCTAAGGATGAAGCCCTTCAATGAAAGGTGGATGCTGCTGTTAAAGTTTCCGTGGAGGATGCCTCAGAGAAGATCTTGGAGGACTACAAGGTGTCTGAAAAATTCATCAGCTTTGGCTTTGCATACCTCGAAAGAGGTGTTAAGGCCACTAGAAAATGGGCTGCAATGAAAGAGAAGGAGTTAGGGAGCCTGGAAGCCTTGGACTTCGTTGGTCTAGGCTATGCTGATCCTCGATTTTGCTTACGCCTTATAAGAGGTCGAGGAGGAAGGAGGTGCTACGACTGTCGAGATTGCTCAACCAGAAGATACAAGGACTGAAGACGTTATTCCTCGAGACGATGGGGTAGAAGTGACCAAAATCGACCAAGGAAGTGGGGGCATGGTCACTAACCCTAATATTGCAGACACATGTAGTATTTTGTGAAGCTCTTATTTGTAATTTTTTGTTTCTGATTTATATCAATCTGTAACCTCTGATAACATTTTCTATTAGCTTTTAACCTATAACTCTAACTTCTTTGTGCTATACCATTCTCTGAGGAGAATTTTGCTTCTCTTGGCCTTGAATTATTTTGGCACATGTCTTCATCACTACACTATGATTTTATACTTGAAATATATCACCAAATTAATGATGTTTAGGGTCTGAGGTCATCCAAATATGATGTTCACCTCAAACCTTGTCACCAAGGTTATGATGTTTCAAGGTCTGAGGTCATCAAAATAAGATGTTACCCCCATAAATTTCACTAACTTAATGATGTTTAGGGTTTGAGGTCATCCAAATATGATGTTCACCTCAAACCTTGTCACCAAGTTATGATGTTTCAAGGTCTGAGGTCATCAAACTAAGAGGTTACCCCTATAAATTTCACTAAATTAATGATGTTTAGGGTCTGAGGTCATCCAAATATGATGTTCACCTCAGAACTTGTCACCAAGTTATGATATTTTAAGGTATGAGGTCATCAAACTAAGATTTACCCACATAAATTTCGTAAAATTAATGATGTTTAGGGTCTGAGGTCATACAAATATGACGTTCACCTCAGACCTTATCACCAAGTTATGATGTTTTAAGGTCTAAGGTCATCAAACTAAGATGTTACCCCCATAAATTTCACCCAATTAATGATGTTTAAGGTCTGAGGTCATCCAAATATGATGTTCACCTCAGAATTTATCACCAAGTTATGATATTTTAAGGTCTGAGGTCATCAAACTAAGATGTTACCCATATAAATTTTAACAAATTAATGATGTTTAGGGTCTAAGATCATCCAAATATGATGTTCACCTCAGACCTTGCCACCAAGTTATGATGTTTTAAGGTATGAGGTCATCCAATTAAGATGTTACCCACATAAATTTCACCAAATTAATGATGTTTAGGGTCTGAGATCATCCAAATATGATGGTCACCTCAGACCTTGCCACCAAGTTATGATATTTTATGGTTTAAGGTCATCCAACTAAGATGTTACCCACATAAATTTCACCAAATTAATGATGTTTAGGGTCTGAGATCATCCAAATATGATGGTCACCTCTGACCTTTTCACCATGTTATGATGTTTTAAGGTCTGAGGTCATCCAAATATGATGTTCACCTCAGACCTTGTCACCAAGTTATGATGTTTTAAGGTCTGAGGTCATCAAACTAATATGTTACCCCCATAAATTTCACCAAATTAATGATGTTTAGGGTTCGAGGTCATCAAAATATGATGTTCACCTCAGACCTTGTGATCAAGTTATGCTATTTTATGGTTTGAGGTCATCCAAATATGATGTTCACCTCAGACCTTGTCACCAAATTATGATGTTTTCAGGTCTGAGGTCATCAAACTAAGGTGTTACCCCCATAAATTTCACCAAATTAATGATGTTTAGGGTCTGAAGTCATTCAAATATGATGTTCACCTCAGACCTTGTCACCAAGCTATGATGTTTTAAGGTTTGAGGTCATCAAAGTAAGATGTTACCCCCATAGATTGCACTAAATTAATAAACAAATAATTAACACAGGAACTGATCTTCTCATTAATAATATCTTTATAAGTTGATACATTTACATACGAACCATTACAACATCATATGTAATATTTTTTCAGATGATTAGCATTCCATGGATTGGAGAAATGTTCCCCTTTAAGATTTTCCATCCTGCAGATCCCGGGTACAACCTCCTCGATCACTTTGTAAGGGCCATGCCAATTTGGGTGAATCTTGTTTGCCTTCTGTAACGTCTTTTTTAGCACTAGGTCTCCTACAACTATGGGCCTAGATTTCACCCTTTGGTTGTAGAATTTTGTTGTTCTCTGCTGGTAGGCTGCCTATCTAATCTCGGCGTCTTCCCTTTTTTCCTCAATCAAATCTAAGTCAAGTCTTCTTTCCTCCCCATTCTTCCTAGGGTCATAGATCTGAACTCTTTGAGTGGGGAGTCCTACCTTTGTTGGTATAATGACTTCTGAGCCATGTGCTAACATAAATGGTGTCTCACCCATTTTTGGCCTAGCCATTGTTCTGTAGGCCCATAACACATCATAAGCCTCTTCAGTCCATTTCCCCTTAGCTTCTTCTAACCTCTCCTTGATCCCGTCAAGGATTCTTCGATTCATGACTTCGGTCTGACCTTTTACATGAGGTCGGCGAGGAGAAGAGAAAAATTTCTTGATCCCAACTCTCTTGCAAAACTTCTCCAAGGAAGAATTTTTAAACTGAGTTCCATTGTCCTAGATGAGGGTGTTAGGGAGGCCATATCTGCATATGATGCTCTTCCAAGTAAACTGAAAGGTCTTATATTCTGTGATCATGATCATCGGCTTGGCCTCCACCCACTTGGAGAAGTAGTCAATCACTACTATCAGAAATTGGTAATTATTCATAGCCCTTGGCAAGGGACCCAGCAAGTCAATCCCCCATACTGCGAATGGTCAAGGGGAACTGATTGACGTCATAAGTTGATGAGGTTGATGGGGGATAGTGGAGAATCTTTGGCATCTGTCACACCTCTTCACGTAGGCTGCAGCATCCTTGGCTAAGGTCGGCCACAAGTATCCCTGTATGATAATCCTCTTGGCCAAAGGTCTTCCTCCTATGTGACTAGAGCAATAACCCTCGTGTACCTCTTGTAGGATGCGAGGAACCTTTGTGGGATGCACACATCTGAGGAGAGGTAACAAAAATCCTTTTTTATATACGACATCTCCTACTATTGAGAATTTTGCATCTCTGTACCTTAGTTTCCTCCTCTCTGGCTTCGATTCAAGAAGCTCTCCCTCTCTGATATATCTGATTAGGGGGTATATCCATGAGTCCCCTAGGTTCAAGTTAAGGTTAGGGATGGAAACCTCTTCTTCCTCAATGGTCAATTGGAGCAGGATTTTGACTAGTACTGTCCTTCTAATGTCCGTTCTTATTGCTAAAGCTAACCTTGCTAGTGCATCTTCATGATTGTTATTTTACCGAGGTACCCTCTTCATCTTCTCCTCTTAGAAGCCTTCTAGCATCATTCTTACCCTCTTCAGGTATCTGGCCATCCTTTCATCCTTAGCCTCATAAACTCCAAACACTTAGTTAACAATTAACCTCGAGTCGCTATGAAGTAGGAGTTATCCAAACCTAAGGGTCTTTTCCCAAGGAGAGGCCCTCAATCATGGCCTCATATTCTGACTCATTATTTCATGCCTTAAAGTTGAACCTTAGTGTATATTCAACTTTGCTACCATACGGAGCTGAGAGTATCAACCCTGCACCGCTTTCACTTTTATGAGAAGACCCATCAATGAAGAGGTTCCATACGTCTTCATTCGAAGAGAATCTTCCCTCTGATGGGGTTCTTTGCTTGAAGAGGTACTGGTCTTCTTAATTCTCAGCTATTTCGTTTCCGGCTTTGTTGGACACAACCTCTTCTAAGTTTCAGAAGATGTTACTATTTGATCCCTCTACGATCACTGGATTGTTCTCAACCTCAGTCTCTTCCCATGTGAACTTCGCAAAAAAATCTACAAGTGCTTTCCCTTTAATGGCCACCCTGGGTTGATATGTAAGGTCATACTCTCCCAACTCAATGGCCCAGGTCATCAATCTACTTGACTTCTTAGGTTTGTGGAGGACTTGCCTTAGAAGGGAGTCAGTGAGGATGACTATAGAGTGTCCTTGGAAATAGGGTTTCATCTTCTTGGAAATAGGGTTTCATCTATATGTTGTGCTGTTTGTATCCCGATGAGGACTATGTTACCCCACCTCAAAGTTGGGGATGATTCTGGGACTAAATATTAGTAGCCAAGCTTTCAAGGAATTCATAAAAGTTTGCAAGTCCCTGAGGGAAAGGACTGCACATTATAAGGATCAGTCCGAGCTAGTCACCAAGATGAAGGATCTTCATGTTATGAAGAAAATTAGTTCCTCGGTTGAAAAGGATATGAATGGTCTGAGATCCAAGCTCATGAAGAGAAAGGATGTGAGCCAAGTGGGAGAAGTGATTTAAGACGATAATGATACTCTTAGGAAAGAGGTCACTGAGCTGAAAAAGGATGTCCAAAAGGCATACATCATTATAACCGAACTCGAAAGAGATGTTATGATGCTGAGACACTTGTTCAGAATGAGCGATCGAGAAGAATGGGTAGGTGGTTATGATGAGGGTTGGACTGACACGCCATCGAGACTAAAGGAGGATGAGGATGAGGATGTTGCATTTAAGAATGCGTGGTTGACTTCCCTCAGGAAAGTCAAGACTCCTAGGGAGTCATACCTATGATATAAATATCACGTTGATTGCCCTTATTATCATCATAATCAATTCTCGAAGGATGATAAATGGATTCCTATCAATTCCATTCCTGCCCAACTCCTAAACCATTACCTTGAAGATAATGAGGAGGTAGTTTGCTCGTACCCCTGATGATGGTTGAAGAACACTCATAATAGATTATCTTACTCACCATCCATGGCTAGCCTAGCTCTTTGTTTGGTCTTTGCGGATTTTGCCTTCTTGTAATTGTATTTTCCAATTTTTGTCAATGTACAATGTTTAATTTATCAACTTGTTCTATATTTTGAGCATGTGCTGACTAAATGTGAGTCAATAACTGTCTTTATGTTTTGACTACTAAATGGAAAGAGTTGACATTTACTGACCGCTTAGGACCTTTGCCGACCATGCCATAGTGTTGATCATTTTAGGCTTCTTTCCAATTAAATGAGTTAATATTTAAGATTAATCATTTTGGGCTACTCAGTTGGCGAAATAATTCAACGACAAGTGTTAACCATTTTGGGGCCCTACTGACTAAATGAATTTGCTGAGTTGTGTTCGAACATTCTCCCAGCCCAGTATCCCTTAGCAGTATCATTCCATCCGCCTTACCTTTTAGGTCGTGTCATCACACTCCCTTAGGCCTAGGTAAGATGATGGAGAGAATGTACCTGGTTGATGGGCTACCCTCCCGATCAGGTTTTAAAAGACCAGCACCGTTGGTGACAAACCTCAGTTGGCTTTTTTTCCTAAGGATCCCTTGTAGGGTTTTTTCTGTTACAGGGGAAAATTCATGAAGTATGTAGGTCCTTCCCAATATCTCGTTTGTCCAGTTGTTGTTGGTAGGAAGCCACCTTGATCGTGGCCTATTCTCTTCACTCAAATACTAAGTCAAATTTCGTGTGTAGTGCATTATCATTTGGGCCTTGGTCGACCAAGGTAGTTCTCATATTAAGGAAACCTTCTTCAAGGGGCATAATAGCTTTCATTCCATTGGCGAGCGCAAAGGATGTTTCCCCAATTGGTCAACTAGGAGTAGTATGGTAGGCCTATAAAATATGGGAGATATCGTCCACCCAGGCACTCTTTGTTCTTTCCATCCTCTTCTTTAGGCCTTTGAGAATTGTATTGTTGGAAGCTTCTATCTGACCATTGCTTTGAGTAAATGCCGCAGAATTAAAGTGGTGCTTAATTCCATGCTTATCACAAAACCCCTTAAAGAAGCTACTTTCAAACTACGTGTAGATATCAATGATAATAGTTCTTGGTACTCAAAAGCGTGTTATAACGCTCATCCTAATGAACCTCATCATATCGATATGATGAATGTTTTCTAGTGGTTTTGCCTCTACCCACTTGTTGAAATAGTCTATACCGACCAACATATACTTGCGATTTCTAGGTCTGATGGTTAGTGGTCCTATGATATCCAATCCCTAGTGCGCTAATAGACATGGACTTGTTAAGGATTTTAGGTTTTTGGCTGGATGGTGGACCAAATGAGAGAATTCTTGACACTTTCCACACATACAAACGTGGATACTTGTGTCCTTCTGAATGTGAGGCCACTAGTAGCCTTCTTTGATCACTCGAAAGGATAATAACCTACCTCGTACATGACTCCCATAAATGCCATCATGAAGTTCTCTGAGAACTTGCTCGATATCATGTGGGTGGACACATTGGAGATAAGGGACTCTGAATGATCTCTTGTAAATATTTCTCATTGGGGAGAGGTAGAAATGGTTTGATTTCACCCTTAATTGATGAGCTAATCTCCCAACATCGAGTAGTGTGTCGCTACGAAAATAGAAATAATGGGATCCATCAAACTTGGGGCCTTTTCTGTGAGGAGAACTTGTTTGACGACCAACATATGGTCGATGCTTGGCTAGGAGATGACTTTATGTAGATAGTTTTTCTGATATCAAAGTCCACTACTGAGCTTAGGGACTATAAGTTATCAACATGACTATTCCTCCCCCAGGGGAGTTATTGAATATCAACCTTATCAAATCGTGCCATAATTTCTCTTATTATGGCACGGTAGGCTTCCATCCTATCACATTTAGCGTTGAAATATCCACTCACTTACTTGAAGACCAATTTATAATTACTGAATACGTTGAGGCACCTTGCCCCCGGCATTTGAACCTTGCTCAATCCAATGATCAGTTCTTCGTATTCAGTTTCGTTGGAGGCTACAAATCCCAGTGACAACCCCCTCACCGAAATAAGGGGTGTCCAGCCCGATACTCAAATAAAAATAGGAATCATAGATGGATCATTCTTAGAACCACAACAATAATATAAGTATGCGGGATAACCACCCTAAATTTTAGAAAAACGGGTTGCTAAATTTTTTTTTATAAGTTAAGAAAATAATTTAAACAACCCAGTTTGAAAAGAAAGTGGAAACCCAAAAGAACTTATATTACATCCATGACAAGTGTACAATAAAGGGATCGAATATGCTGTCGGTCAACAGTCTATACAAACCAAATATAACAAGTTAATTAAGTTACATAGTACATCCATTAGAAAGTTACAAAAGTTTGGGCAACATTCCCGAGTAAAATACCTGATCATATCTAGAGTACCAAAAATGAAGACGTATTTATCAACATATCCCATAGCACCCGCAAAGTATCATGGCTCCCTAAAACACCAAAATAGGAAATTCAGAACGGGCGTCCTTGCAGTGGAGCACTTGAGCGGATACAATATTCATCCACAACAAGAAATATGAACGAGTCAGGGCTCGGTTTTATGTGATCACCAGATGAATAAAGAGTATGACAGTTATGAACATATAATCATGAATGATAAAGATGAGAATCTATCAACATAACCTCAAAGCATAAACTAAGGCAATGCAACTGATTATAAATTTTATTTAGTTATGCAAGAGAATATAAATGAGTATCATTAATTAAAAGCCTCCATCATTTTTCACCATTTCATTTCATCTTTCCATTCCTTGTCAGGAATATAATTACTGTCATATGCTCTTGGTGGCATTCCATTCCTTATCAGGAATATAATCACTGTTAGATGCTCTTTGTGGAATTTATTATACATCAAGTCCCACTTAATTAAGAATAGTTATATTCATATACATATAACGATTCTAAGACCGCCCGTCCGGGTTTCCCCACTGTGTGCGCCCCTAAATGACCATCATCTTCCAGGGCCTATATACCAAGACAACCTGGGAACCAACAACGCAAGATGTCGGTAAGCGGCCATATGCCTGCAGGAGAGTCATAACTACACTCGGAATTGCCTCTCCATTGCATAAAATATACAACAACGCTCATATGGCCTAGGACGATATCCACCCTGCATTCATTAGTCAGGGGGCCTCACATCACGCGCGCACTTCCCTTATGATGGAATTTAGAGAGGTGTGTTTAAGAAAATTATCGTTTACCATATTCATGATTAAGTAAATTATCATTTACCATTATCATTTTCATTTCCATTTCTTACGAATACATCAAATTTTATCCGGAGCTATACGTATTTCATAACATCATTATAACCTCAATGAATGAATAAATTCTTGATTTATTTTCCAAACATTATTTATTGATGTTATTATAAGCCATCAAGAATATCATAACTCAATTGAGCTTCTAAGATCTCCCCAATGCGACCCTACGACTCCTTGATTCCTAAAAGTTAATTAAGGGAAGGAAATGACCTAACATAAATTTGTACACCCCCGGAATGAGCCCCATTTAATACATTTATAGTCTAGGGTAGTCACTATATCATTATAGGACACTAAGTTTACTTCATATAAGAAGGTTCCTAAGTCTTAGGTCTTAAAGAAAAGGATGAAAATTGAGTTAAGAAAATAACTCAAAACAACCTGATTTCGAATCGATTCGCCCTAGGGCCGAATTGATTCGCCCAAAAGCGAATCGGTTCAGATGACAAATCCAACATTTTACTTCAGCCGAATCAATTCGTCCTTAACCTGAATCGATTCGGGTTTGCAAACCTATAGGATGACCCCTAAGCGAATCGATTCGCCCTAGGGCCGAATCGATTCGCCCCTGCGATTTAGCCAAGAAACGGGATATGTGTTACGAACCCTAATTTCCCCCAAATATCAATTCTTCTTCAACCAAAATCATTAATCCAACCCATCAAGTAATAAATGCATCTAACTTCCATCATTTACACACATAAACCTCCAAACCAATGTCTAAGGGTTTAAAACTACAAATCCATTAAAACCCAAACATTGTTAAACACAAATCAATCCACAACGATCAATACAAATTATTCATCCTAAATCATATATTAGCAAATAGAAAACTTGCCTTGAGCTGTAAATCTCAGATTTTCTCTTGGTAGCAACAATCCAAGCTTCAATCTCTCTCTTTTCTTCTTTTTCTCCTCTTCTCTCCACAACTCTCTTCTTCTCTCTTTCTCTCTAGGGTATTGAATACTCACTTAAGAGAAATAAAAGTCTTAACAAGACTAAATCGTGGCATTAGTCTAAAATTCCCAACTTAAATGGTTAATACCACATTAAAATGACTCACAAATACACATTTAAGTTAAAACCAGTCAAAAGTGCCCGAAACATAAAAAGACAATATGACACTTATTTCGACTATCTCGCACCTTTCGGGACTAACTGCGTCCTCTAAATTGGTATCCAAAAATTTTATAAGTCATTTCAAGTTTCGGTTTCATTTAAACCATAAATGTCATTTAAAGCATATGACACTATAAAACGTAGCATGATGATATTTACATACAAATACAATAAATATGCAACAATCTAGTAAATAATAACGTTCAACTCATACAATTATTATATACTCTAGTTCCAACATTTTATATAATTACTTCACTCATTAAATTATTACAAAATCAGTTCTCAAAAGCGAGGGTTGTTACATACTCCCCCCCTTATGAGGGAATTTTTCCCTCAAAATTCAGGCTTACCTTGGATAAGGAGATGCAGACACTTTTCCCGCATATCATCCTCACGCTCCCATGTCAATTCCTTGGCATCGTGATGACCCCATTGAGCCTGCACCAAGGGCACTACCCGCGATCTCAATTTACGCTCCCCATACTCTAAGATAGCAACAGGTCATTCTTCATATGAAATATCGGGTTGCAAATAGATACTCTCCAAAGGAATATGCCAAAGGGCTCCTTCACACCTCTTATACTTTTTTAAAGAGTAAACATAAAACACATCGTGAAGTTGTTGTAAGTGTTCCAATAAGGCAAGTTGATACACCACTAGACCTACCTTGGAAATAACGAGAAAAGGTCCAACATAATGCGGTGCAAGCTTCCCTTTCTTCCCAAAATGCTTTATTCTTTTCATTGGCGATACTCGCACAAATAATGGATCTCCAACTTCTAAATCCATATGCCTTCTATTCTCATCGGCGTAACTCTTTTGACGATCTTGAGCTATTCGGATGAAATTCCGGAGGAGTTCAATCTTGGAAGAAGTATCTTGGATCATTTTAGGTCCAAGAAACTTATTATCCCCCACCTCTAACCCAACAAGTCGGTGATCTACAAGGCCTACCATAAAGTGCTTCATAGGGTGCCATCCCAATAGTAAATTGGTACGAATTATTATAAGAAAATTAGACCAAAGGAAGATATGGTTCCCAACCACCTTTGAAATCAAGCACACACATTTAGAGCATATCCTCCAACATTTGGTTGACTCTTTCTATATGCCCATCTGTTTGAGGGTGATAAGAAGTACTCAATTTAAATTCTATTCCCATGGCATCTTGGAAACATTGCCAAAAGTGGGACACAAAGGTCTTGTCTCTATCGGAGACTATATTTAGTGGCACCCCATGGAGTCTAACAACTTCCACAATAAATAACCGAGCATAGAGAGCAGTAATGTAATCGGTGCGTACCGATAGGAAATGTGCCGACTTAGTCAAACGATCAACGATAACCCAAATAGAATCGTGACCATTTTGTGACATTGGCAAGCCTCTGATGAAATCCATCGATATACTCTCCCACTTCCACACATGTATCTCCAACGGTTACAAAAAACCCGTCGGTCGCTACTGATTTATCTTGACTAATTGACAAGTTGCACATTGGGACACGAACTCAGAAATATCCTGTTTCATGCCCGCCCACCAATAGTGATGGTGCATGTCTTGGTACATCTTGTCCCCACCAGGATGCACTAAAAATTTAGACCCATGAGATTCTGTCATCACAGCCCGTCTCAAATCTCCTTCATTCGGGACGATGAGTCTCCTGTGGAAACGTAATCCACCCTCCAAACTTATAGAGTAGGATTCCTCTCCGTCGGTCAATAATTGGTGCATATGGTCTTGACAACCCTTGTCCCTTCCTTGGGCTTCTACAACCCTTGCCACAATAGTAGGAATAACGGTCAATACCGACATAAATTCCCTAGTAAACACGCCCTCTTGACTAAGATCCTTCCATTTGGCTTTCCATACCTCCTCTAACTCCCCCTCGGGCTTTCTACTCAAAGCATCTTCTACCACATTAGCCTTGCCCGGGTGACAGTGGATGTCAAATTGATAGTCCTTCACTAATTCTAGCCATCGACATTGTCGCATATTTAAATCCTTCTGTGAAAATAAATACTGCAACGATTTATGGTCCATGAAAAGACTAAACTTCTCCCCTAGGAGATAATGCCTCCAAATCTTCAAGGTAAAAACAACCGCGAAAAGTTCCAAATCATTCACCAAATAATTCTTCTCATGAGGCTTTAACTTGCGAGAAGCATAAGCAATATCCCACCGCTCTTGTTGAAGAACACATCCCAATCCTTGTAGAGATGCATCGGTAAAGACTAAATATTCCAATCCTGGCCTCGATAACGCAAGGACTGGAGCAGAAGTCAACCTTTCTTTGAGTTTGTCAAAAGTCGACTGACAAGAATCATCCCACACAAACCTCACCCCTTTTTGGGTTAAATTTATCAAAGGGCTAGCAATTTTAGAGAAACCCTTGATAAATCAGCGATAATATCCCGCCAAATCGAAAAAACTACGAATCTCAGTAGGTGTCGTGGGCTGAACCCACTCCTTCACCCCAACCACTTTATTGGGATCTACCGAAATACCTTGGGATGTCATAATGTGACCCAGAAACTGCACTTCCCGTAACTAAAAACCGCACTTCTCGAATTTGGCATACAATTGGTGATCCGTCAATCTCTGCAGGACTAACCTCAAATGAGTAGCATGGTCAAATTATGTTCGATAATAAACTAGAATGTCATCAATAAACACGATAACAAACTCGTCTAAGAAATCCTGAAACACCCTATTCATGAGGTCCATAAACACGGCAGAAGCATTTGTTAGTCCAAAGGGCATAACCAAAAATTCATAGGACCCATATCTCGTAAGGAAAGTAGTCTTGAACACATCTCGTTCTCGTATCCTCAATTAGTGATACCCCAAACTCAAGTCTATCTTAGATATGTACGACGCTCCCCTAAGTTGATCAAACAAATCATCAATCCGAGGTAATGGGTATTTGTTTTGGATGGTGACTTTATTCAACTCTCTGTAGTCAACGCATAACCAGAGAGAACCATCTCTTTTCTTCATAAACAACACCGAAGTGCCCCATGGTGATGTGCTTTGCCTAATAAATCCTTGCTCTAACAAGTCCTGAATCTGATCCCTTAACTCCCTCATCTCAATAGGAGCCATAGGGTACGGAGCTCTTGCAATCGGTCGAATTCCCAACGCTAAGTCAATTACGAAGTTAATTTCCCTACTGGGAGGCAACCCCGGTATATCCTGGAAAACATCTTCAAAATCTCTAACAACCGGAATAGAATCTAAGGAAACAACTACATTTTGAGATGTCTCCTCCGCGATACAATATAAGTAAGTGTTAATACCTCCTTCTGAACGAGGCATAACCACTAAAAGCATTTCTTGCCCCGAAATGGCAAAAACTATACTTTTCCCATAGCAATTAACTATCGCATGATACTTCCCTAGCCAATCCATACCCAAAATCATATCATACCCGACCATGTCCAGGATGAGCAAATCAGCCTTAAAGCACAAATTACCAAGATTAATTCCTATTTATTTACAAACGAAGAAAATGAGTGAACCATCACCCATAAAAAACTCAACACTAGTGAAGGTACTCTCAACATATTTAATCAACTCTGTAGTCTGGGCAAAACTTCTAGAAATTAACGAGTGTGTCACACCCATATAAAAAAAAATACGACCCATGTGCCCTTGAATGAGAAACTTACCCTCAATCGCTAGCGGCGCCGGCAGAGCTTGAGGAAGCATAGAATCTTGAATGTGATAAACACACCCATATTGTAATTGTCCCTGTTGTGGCGAGACAACCGAATTAGGTACCTGTGGTGGTAATTGATCCTATGGTTGCTGTGGGATCCTAGGAAGCTATCCCCCAATTAGGTGAGGACACGACCTCTTGAAATGGCCCGTCTTTCCACACTAAGAACATCGATTCATCATATTCTCTCGGTTTCGGCCCCTATTATTTAGAATCTGCCCGAAGCCTTGGCCCGGATGTCCCCTACCTCCATTTCCACCTCTACCTGCATGTTGCGGTGGAAGTTCACCTTGACCTTGTCTATTGTTATTGCCACCCATAATAAAACCACCAAAATGTTTCCTCTTTGACAAGTCCCCCTGCTAGGGCTCCCTTTCTTTTTTCTTATTTCCCGAGGATTGGGACATGGGAAATGTTCCTCCTCCAGTCCCATTGCCTCTAGGTTTTCCCGCTTGCCCCATCACTGTAGTCTTCTTGCTACTTTGGACATACAATCGATGTTCTTGGAAATGAAGTAATGCCTCATTCATCACATCTCCAAAAGTCTGCAAAGCTGGATTGCCCAACAAATGTTGCCGGATCCTCCAGTGCAAACCTCCCATGAACTTTGATATTTTCCTCTCTTATGGAGTCACCTCATTCGGTACAAAACTTGCTATTAGGGTGAACTCCTCTTCATATTCTTCAAGAGAACGCTCCCCTTGCACCACATCCTGAAGTTTCCTTCTCATCTCCCTTTGAACTGCTGGAGGGAAATACTTCCGATCAAACAAAACCCAGAAATCATTGATAGTCATAGTATCTCTCTACCCCGGCGTAGTCATTGACTCCCACAAATGCAATGCAACTCCAATAAGTTTTAAAGTAGCAAGGACTTGTTTCTTTTCCTCACCACATTCCACCATACGCAGATGGCGCTTCATATCCTTCTTCCACTAATTAGCTATTATGACATCAGAATATCTCTGGAATTTAGAAGGATGAACATTTAAAAAGGACTCTCTAACTCTCTCCCACGGAGAAGGTCCCGTAGGAGCTTGTGCATCCTGAGCCCGTTGTTGTTGTGCTTGTGGTAATTACTGAACCACGACAGTCATCGCTGCGTTGACCGCTTGGGCCACAATGTTTGCTACATCAGCAGCATTTATATTTCCTTGTGGCGGAGGTGGAGGATATACATCCTCTTCTACGAATCTATTTCTTCTAGCAGGGCGGCCTCTCTTAGGCGGCATCTGAGATAAAGAAACAATAGAGTTAGAATACTATTTAAAATAATCTAATTTTACAGAAGATTGCATACATAGGCAACAAAACAGTCCTAACATTAGGCTGTATATCAAAGAACGCTACGGTAGAACGTGACAAGTCCACATAGATCCTAAAGACTCTAGAACCTGATGCTCTGATACCATCTATGACAACCCCCTCACCGAAATAAGGGGTGGCCAACCCGATACTAAAATAAAAATAGGAATCATAGATGGATCATTCTCAAAACCACAACAATACTATAAGTATGATGTATAACCACCCTATATTTTAGAAAAACGGGTTGCCAAATTTTTTTTATAAGTTAAGAAAATAATTTAAACAACCCAGTTTGAAAAATAAGTGGAAGCCCAAAAGAACTTATATTACATCCATAACAAGTGTACAATAAGGGGACCGAATGTCCTGTTGGTCAACAGTATATACAAACCAAATATAACAAGTTAATTAAGTTACATAGTACATCCATTAGATAGTTACAAAATTTTAGGCCACATGCCCGAGTAAAATACTCGATCATATCTAGAGTACCAAAAATGAAGGTGTCTATATAAACATATCCCGTAACTCCCGCAAAGTATCACGACTCCCTAAACACCGAAATAGGAAAGTCAGAACGGGCGTCCTTGCGGCAGAGTACCTGAGCGGATACAAGATTCATGCACAACAAGAAATACGAACGAGTCAGGGCCCAATTTTATATGATCACTAGATGAATAAAGAGTATGACCTTTATGAACATATAATCATGAATGATAAAGATGATAATCTATCAACATAACCTCAAAGGATAAACTAAGAAAATTCAATTTATTATAAATTTTATTTAGTTATGCAAGAGAATATAAATAAGTATCATTAATTAAAATCCTCCTCATTTTTCACAGTTTAATTTCATCTTTCCATTCCTTATCAGGAATATAATTACTGTCATATGCTCTTTGTGGAATTCCATTCCTTATCAGGAATATAATCACTGTTACATGCTCTTTGTGGCATTTATTATACATCAAGTCCCATTTGATTAAGAATAGTTATATCCATATACATATAACTATTCTATGACCGCCCGTTCGGGTTTCCCCACTGTGCGCGCCCGTAAATGTCCATCATCTTCCAGGGCCTATATACCAAGACAACCTGGGCACCTACAACGCAAGACGTCGGGAAGCGGCCATATGCCTGCGGGAGAGTCATAACCACACTCGGAATTGCCTCTCCATCGCAGAAAATATACAACAACGCTCATATGGCCTAGGACTATATCCATCATGCATTCATTAGTGAGGGGGCTTCACCTCACGCGCGCACTTCTCTTACGATGGAATTTAGAGAGGTGTGTTTAAGCAAATTATCATTTACCATATTCATGATTAAGTAAATTATCATATACCATTATCATTTTCATTTCCATTTCTTACGAATACATCATATTTTATCCGGAGCTATACGTATTACATAACATCATTATAACCTCAATGAATGAATAAATTCTTGATTTATTTTCCAAACATTATTTTGTGGTGTTATTATAATCCATCAAGACTATCATAACTCAATTGAGCTTCTAAGATCTCCCAAATACGACCCTACAACTCCTAGATTCCTAAAAGTTAATTAAGGGAAGGAAATGCCCTAACATAAATTTTTACACCCCCGGAATAAGCCCCATTTAATAAATTTCTAGTCTAGGGTTGTGACTATATCATTCTAGGACACTAAGTTTACTTCATACAAGAAGGTTACTAAGTCCTAAGTTTAAAAGAAAAGGATGAAAATTGAGTTAAGAAAATAACTCAAAACAGCCTGATATCGAATCGATTCACCTTAGGGCCGAATCGATTCGCCCCAGGCAGTGAAACGATTCGCCCAAAATTGAATCGATTAGAATGACAAATCCAACATTCTGCTTCAGCCAAATTGATTCGTCCTTACCCAAATTGATTCGGGTTTGCAGACCTATAGGATGACCCCTTAGAGAATCGATTCGCCCTAGGGACGAATCGATTTTCCCCTGAAATTTAGCCAAGAAAGGGGATACGGGTTGTAAACCCTAATTTCCCACAAATATAAATTCTTCTTCAACCAACATCATTAATCCAACCCATCAAGTAATAAATGCATCTAACTACCATCAAACATAAACCTCCAAATCAATTTCTAAGGGTTTAAAACCTACAAATACATTAAAACCCAAACATTGTTAAACCAAAATCAATCCACAACAATCAATACAAATTATTTATCCTAAATCATATATTAGCAAGTATAAAACTTGCCTTAAGCTACAAATCTCAGATTTTCTCTTGGTAGCAACAATCCAAGCTCCAATCTCTCTCTTTTCTTCTTTTTCTCCTCTTTTCTCCATAACTCTCTTCATCTCTCTTTCTCTGGGTTAATGAATACACACTTAAGAGAAATTAAAGGCTTCGCAAGACTAAATCGTGGCATTACTCTAAAATTCCCAACTTAAATAGTTAATATCACATTAAAATGACTCACACATACACATTTAAGTTAAAACTAGTCAAAAGTGCCCGAAACATAAAAATACAATATGGCACTTATTTCGACTATCTCACACCTTTCGGGACTAACTGTGCCCTCTAAATTAGCATCCGGGAATTTTTTAAGTCATTTCAAGTTTTGGTTTCATTTAAAGCATATGACACTATAAAATGTAGCATGATGATATTTACATACACATACAGTAAATATGCAACAATCTAGTAAATATTAACTTTCAACTCATGCTATTAATATATACTCCAATTCGAAAATTTTATTTAGTTACTTCACGCAATAAATTAATATAAAATCAGTTCTCAAAAGTGAGGGTTGTTACACCCATTCCTTATTCGACGAATTCATATTCTAGTGTGATAAGGACAATTCCTTCTCATACCAACTTTGAATTTGAGGCTCCATCATTGTACAGGGGCCAATCCTTAAACCGTGGTTCCTCGTTTGTTGACTGCTCCATTTCCTATTGGTTGATAAGATGGTCTCCCATAAATTTGATGATAAAATAAGCCATGACTTGTCCTCCAATGGTTGTTCTTGGTTGAAAGCGCATATTGAAACTCCAAAGCTCGATCGACCACTTCAAGAGTCGTTCAAAGAGGTCAAATTTACAAAGAACAACCTTGAGGGGATTAGAAGTGATCACTATTATTAAGTGATCTTTAAAGTAGTGCTTCAGCTTCCAAGAGGCAACTACCAATGCATATGAAAGCTTCTCCAAGCGTAAGTAGCATTGCTCACCATCTAGAAGCATCTTGGTAGCGTAATAGAAGAGGTACTGTCCCCCTTCCTTCTTGCATGCCAAAATTGATATAATATCGTGGTTTGATCCTGCAAGATAGAGATATAGAGGATCTCCATCATCGGGGAAACCAATAAGGGAAATTTTTTGAGGTAGGCCTTGATCTCCTCCAAAGCTCTTGAGCAGTCATCGTTCCACATAGGGCATTTTTCCTTCTTTAAAAGAAGAAAGAAAGGTAAACAACATTTTGAGGACTTGGAGATGAATAGATTAAGTGTTGCTAGAATATAAGTAAGAGTTTGAACATCTCACATTGTCCATGGAGGATGTACCTTCATGTTCGCATCAATCTAATCTGAATTGGCCTCAATTACCCTTTTGCTGACTAAATAGCCCAGAAATGTACCTTACTGGACACCGCATGAACACTTACTGGCATTAACTTAATCCGATACTTCCTAAGGATCTCAAAAGTTCTAGGTAAGTTTGTGAGGTCATTATCTTCATTCTTTATCTTGACTAACATGTCATTGATGTAGACCTCCATTGTATCTCCCATTTAGCGCTTGAACATATCCGTGACCAGCCTTTGATATGTTACCCATATATTTTTTTAAGAAACATGGCATGACCTTGTAACAATATAACCCAATCGATGTAAAGAAGGATGTTTTATCCAAGTTGGGGCTGAACAACGAAATTGGATGATACCCTGAGTTGGCGTCTAGAAAACTAATTCTTTTGTGTGCTGCCATAGCATTAACTAGCTGGTCAATCTTAGGCAATGGGAAACTGTCTTTGTGACACCCTGCCTAATTAATTACCGGGTGATCAGTCCTTAATGAATTGCTTCAGAATATCAAGTAGGTTCAGATAATGCTTCACTGTCCAAAACTCAAATTTTAATTTAATAAATACTAACCACCTAATATTTAAAAAGGTTGGTGTCAAATTTTATCTTGTTATTAACCATCATCATAAAAAAATTAACCGTCACCATAGATCACAATAGCATAAGGAAAGAACTAACTGAATTTAAATAAAGATCTAGAGTAAACACTTCCAATCAAAATTACATATAATAATCTAATAACATGAAATCAAAGTCTAGTGATAGAATAAAATAACTCTAAATCGTCTGAATGAAAAATATGAGGGACTACATGTCCAACTGAAATAGATGACTGCTAGATAAGGAGATATAGACTCATAAGCATCTACTACTAATATCCTATAGTTTCCACAACAACTACAAATCTACAAATGAATGGAATCTCCTAAGTCTGGTGTCCCTGTGGATGAGCACCTAAAATATTAAATAAGAAAAGAGATTTGAAGAAAAACGGGTAAGAGAGCTAGTAGAAAACAATTTAAATATATTAAGTGCTTAAATTGGTTAAGTAGCACAAACAATATTCATGTTAACTTAGCGTACTCACTTGGTATGCTCACCTCTCATCTAATATGCACACCTAGCGAGCCTAGCTACCCATACAAGTCATGATACTCTACCTAACTTTACGTAGTATAATCCTTATGCCGGATAAAATATCTAAATAACCCAAAGACAATATATTTCTACTATTTAGGAATAGGTTTGAAGATGCTTTAACTCATTCTCATAGCATTCTTAATTCTGAACTGATGACATAATAAGTATATACTTTAATAAAGTAGCCAACATGAAACACAGAATAGGAACTCAATATACATATAAAAATCTCACTATGTATACATACTAATATATATATATATATATATATTGCACCCATGGTTAAGAAACCCCTAGTGCTAGGAATACTCGACTATCTAGTCCCATTGCAATGCTCACGCATAAACGACAATAGGTTCAATCTCTCAAGAACCAATAAAACATATACACAAAATGGAGGCGAACATAGTCCTAAGCCGGTAGACTACGCAAGGTATGTCACAAGATATAGTGGTCCACAATGCTCTAACCTCCATTCGATATCCAGTACCAAGGTATGTCATACACATAATATTCCACGTAATAAGGATGCACACAACTTATATAACTTGATAGGCCTTCATGCAACCCAATTCCCCCAGTACGTAAGTAATATGAACATTACTACTCTCCACGATATCCATTTATATATAACCTCTCTAGGACTCATATGCTCTCCTAGGTTTCCATACAAGTTAGATACCTCAAAGATTATTACTCCCTTAATTCCCTAAAACTTTGTAATTTAAGTCACCCATTACTCACGTAGGTTCATACAGTCACTTGGATAAACTCAGGATGTATTTTAACTAAATCGGACCCAAAAATCTAGTTCTGGAATCTTGTTCAAAGTTCTAGGATTCTCGTTCGAACTAGGTCATTCAAACTACGTTTCCACTTTGAACGAACTTCTACATTTTATTAGAAGGGTCGTTGGATTTCTCGTTAGAAAGCTTGTTTGAACGAGGTCGTTCGAATGACCTGGGCTGGTCTTCTAACGAAAAATCCAAGCAGGCCCAGTTCTTCCCCAAATTTTATTTTTCCTACATATCAAACCTCAAACTCAACCAAAATTTCATCCAAAATCCATTTAGATAGTTCTAAACCATTCCTAATCATTATGGGGCACTTTCTAATGCAATTTAGGGTTCAAATCTATATATTTTCAAAGGGTAAGCCACCAATTAGTTAAATCTCTAAACTTTTGCACAAAGGGAACCCAACAATTTAAGTATTCATAACTCTTATTATAATTCTTGATTAAGACATAAAATTTCCAAGTTTAATAGTCTAACAAAGGGAAAAACCTCTACATGCATACCCATCTCCAGTTCATAAGTTTTCTTTACAATTTAGTTTTATTAACCATAAGATTTCATTGCACTAAATTTATATCATCTAATCTAATTCAACATGAACAATATTTGATAAGATAGGAGTAAGATAAACACTTTCCTTAATGTGTATTTATGATTCTTAGACTAAAATTGTTATGTGGTTGATCCCCTCATTGCGATCTACAATTTGGCGCAACTTTTGTTGGAAATCCTTGAGTTCTTGCCCTTGTTCTCCAATGGAGTCTTCTTCCTCCTTAGTACTCCCTCTCTTTCTCTCTCTTTCTCATGTAAGTTTAAACTAACAGGCCACTAACCCTCAATGTTTCTATTTTAATCCTATTTTCATAAATTTAATTACTCATAAATCCCAAAAGACTAAAATACCCAACCGGGGTGTCATTTTGGGCTAAAATGCTCCGGACTCCAAATATAACACCCGAGTAGTGTTTTTTGACTATATCGACCCTTCTGGACACATTGGCGTACTCAAAATAGTTATTCAAGTTATATAAAAATAATTTACCTTTTTAACCCCCAAATGTTTAATAGTGTTGTGACTTATACACGCATCTCAAATAATTATATCTGAACTTCCGTGTATCTCATCCCCGACCATATTATTATTTTCGAAAACATTTATTACATTACTCACTCTGTAATGCTAAACATAGTAATTACTCAACATGATTCCAACATAATTATTTTTTATAACTACTCACTCCTATCACGGTAGTAATTATTACCATGTAAATCGAATTAATTATAAATTAAGTTTTCTCCCTTTAATTTAATTAATCCCAATTTCCATAATTTTATAATAAGATAAATATGCATAAAAATACGGTGTATTACAGTCTTTGGGATAAGCCCTATTGAGGTCAGTGAAGCCAATACAAACCCTCAAACTTCCATTCCTATTTTGTACTACCACTGGGTTAGATAACCACTTAGGGAACTGAACTTCCCTAATGGATTGTACATCTAAAATATTCCCAACTTAGTTCTCCATCGCTTTAGCATTCTCAGGGGCTGTTCAACGAGACTTTTCAGTGATTGTCTTGAAGGTTGGGTCAACATGCATTCGATGGAAGGCTACTTCAAGATAAATCCCATGCAGATCATATGTCTCCCAAGAAAAAAACATCTAGACTGCTTTTTAAGAAGGAAATCAATCTTCCTTTTCATGATCTACGGGGTAGCTATGATAAAAAACTCTCTTTGGTAAGTTGTCATCGACTCAAATTTCCTCCAGGCTTTCAACGACCCTCTCAATAGGGTGGACCCTAGTTTCCTCCACCCTTCTTCAATCGTACTATAATTGCTATTTAGAGGGTGTATCCCCATCCTAGGCTTCGTTTGAAGCATCTTTTGGCTCTTTTTTCTTTTCATTCTTAGGACAGATGGTCGCGATGAAGCACTTCCTTGCAGTGGCCTCATCACCATAAATCTCGAACATCCCCCCCTCCGGTCGGTGATAAACTTTAGCTTTTGGTGGTAGGTATATGGTACAATGCTCATGGCTAGTAACTAGCCTCTACCTAGAATGACATGATATAGGGAATCTATGTCCACCACCAAGAACTAGATCATCTTTGAGATGTTGTATGCCCTAATCGGTTAGACTATTTTTCCCAGTGGCATTATAATTCTCCATGCGAAGACAACCAACAAAAGTGTGGCCTCTTTGAGGTCGGTTAGGTTGATCATTAGCTTGTGGAATAGATCTAGGTACAACACCTTTAATGAGCCTCCCTGATCCACCATCAGCTTATCGACGTCCCAGTATCCAATTATGACTATTATCACAGTTGCATTGTGATTTGCAGTCCTTACTCCGATGAAGTCTTCTTTAGTGAAGATGATTTGTTTAGTGTAGTCGACGTCCTCTGATCACCGATGCTTTCCATCTTGGCTTTTTTTAGGGTCAATCTGGAATGCCTCCATGACATTAGTGATCTTCTTTAACTTCGTTCTAACACAGTTCCCTTGGATATGCTTCAGGTCAGATGCTCCATGGATCAACGTAAAATACTATCCCATGTCATCATTAAGGACATTTTCTTATTTCTTGTCGCCATTGGCTATGAACTTATTAGTTCTCTTATCTATGCACTCATTGAGAAGCCTAGATTGGGCCAACTCTTTTTAGTGTGACTTCAAAGCCTCATAATTCTCAATCCTATGGTCTCCCTCCTTGTAGAATGCACATCTGAACGTATTATTCCTATTTGTTAGGTTACTACCCATCTACTTGGGCCACTTGAGGAGCGATTGATCCTTAATCTTGGTTAAGATTTTATTGATTGGTTATTCAAAGACTATGTTAGTGGCCTAGAACGTCTTTAAAGGATTAACCTATCTAACATTCTTAGAGACGTTCTTTCCCCCATTCTTATTCCCTTTATTTGGAGTGTCACTCTTTTATCCTCCTTTGTTTACCTTTGATCCATCGGTATCCCCTTCATTAGAATGAACCACATCTTCAACCTTAGCATATTTCTTAATACGGTCCATAAGGTCATCGATGGTATTGGCTTCTTTCTTTATCAGGGACTGGTGTAGCAGAGATGTGGTCGATAAACCAATCTTAAAGGATGAAATAGTAACCTACTCCAAGAAGTCCTCCACTTCATTCAAGACCTCCTAGTACCTCTTGGAATAATCATGAAGTTTCTCTTGTTTCTTTTTCTTTATCATAAGTAGTGCATCCATCCTCTTATGGTGGGAGTTTCTAGTTATCAAATGACTAGTAAAAGCCTCTGGTAGGGGTTTGAAGCTCCTTACCAACCAATGGGCTAGCTTCTTGAACCACTTCTATGCTATGTCATTTAGGCTAAAATGGAAAATTTAACACATCAAGGCATCATTGTGGCTCCATGGTGTCATCGCCTACCTGTATTATTGAAAGTGGTCTATAGGATCCATCTTCTTATTATCAATCTTGAACCCGGGAACAAAAAACTTCTTTGGGGGTTCTTTTTATTCAATCACTATTGAGAAAGGGGAACTCACATTAGTGTTGAGATCTCTCCTAGCTAGCTCCCTAGTAGACCTGGCTCCCCAATAGGCTGGATGTTGGTCCATCTTTCTTCAGACCAAAATTTTGATGTTCTCATCCTAATGATCATTGCTTCTATGTCGCCTCTCTAATCAACCACATTCTTGTCGATCACACTCTGACCTTCCACGTTCATATCTATCTTGGTCGCACCAAGAGATCCTCCCTCTACCGTGAGTATTTCTCTCTTGAGGACTAGGGGTCCTATCACGACACTTCCTAGTATCTCTATGGAGATCTTTCTCTATTCTTTCAAGTCTCCTTTGTAGGAGATAATTTTCTTCCACCTGGAAGCGTGTGGCCTCCTCTTATTCTCAAATACTATGTTGATAAGCGTAAAACAACCTAGAGATCTGGGTAGATCTACGTGGTCCCTGGCTTTCTTCAGAAGGCTACCTTTGTTTGAGAAACCTAGAATTTAGTTACTAGAGAATGTCTGACTTGACCCCAGGAGACAATGGGTCATCCTGCACATCACCAACCTGAGGAATAGTGTTGTTGTGGTGACACATCATGGGCATCTTATTAATGAACACTTTCATAGGAAAAAGAATCGATTCCCATGGATGGTGCCAATTGTGAGTGCATGAAATACCATAATAGAGATCTATAAAAATAATTATAAGTGAAGAAAGTAAAGATCACCCAATAATAACGATATACATGGTTCAAAATCTTGTTTACATCCACAAAGAGGTTATTATGTTCTTATTAGTGTCTCTTAATGCTCGATGTTACATCCCCTTTCCCTGGGCCATGATTTTCAATTTATTGATGTGTAAAATAAGAGATTGATTTGTACAAGTAACTCAACAAGATCATGAATAACTCGTAGTGTCCCTGAATATCTCCTTCGAGATTATTAGTAACTAATTTGAGTGTATCCTTATGTATATCAGTGCATGTTAAAGACACGAGTCTTTAATGGATAGCTGATTTGGGTCGGGCAGTCCACTTTCCATGCTGGGCTGGTCGACTACTCCCTTGGGATAAACTAAATGGGTCCCCACAGAGTAATAATTATTTAATGAACCTAAACCATTATAATAATGTCAACATTAACATGGAGTAAAAATTATTTCCCTAATTACACGAGCCATTATTTCATGAGGTCAAATTCATTGAGTCTTTGGCATGAAGAAAACAAACTATAGTTCCAAATATAGTCCATGAAATTTAGCCAATCAACTATAAATAACCTAGACAATTAACCATAACTAACACAGATACTTACCATTGAAGATTGGAAGAAATTTTTTCTAAATATCAACCCCCGAAAAAAGTATGTTAGAGTAGCAACTAAAGGAACCCAAAAATTCAATTAATAGTTATCAATCCTAAACAAACACAAATCCTAACTTTTAAAGAGGGTACCTTGATATGATACGAATGGTGTTGATGTTGATGGCATGCTGAGGTCACGATGAAAAATAAATTGCATGTAAAATGTTTCACAGTGAAAAGAAAATTAAACAATGAATGGTGAAACTCAAGTAGGCAAATTTAAGATATTTAACTCCACATTCATATTTCAATAATGTGAAGCCAAGATAGAACTTGAAAAGTTTTGAAATGTGAGCCCAAACCCCCACAGCAATAACTGAACCTAATCTAAAATAAAAAAGTGTATACATCTACACAAAAAGGAGTATAATCATGCATTGATCTACAATAGAAGAAATAAAAACCAATATACAAAAAATAATTACAAACGCAAAAATAAGGTGTGTGGCCCAAAAAATATCACCATATTTTGATCCAAAATTAAACAAAGAAGGAAATATGACTAAAACAATTATTGTGATCTTAACCATCCTCATTTGATCTCCCACGGTGTACAGCTTTTACAAAAAAAAAATATTGTGAGTATAACTCAAAAAATTCAAAACCCCATACCTATGAGTATAAACGTAGTGTGTGTGCATGTGTAAGAGGGTGTGAGAGAGAGGAAGAGGCGGAGGCAGAGGTGGGAGGAAGGTAGTATGTGAGTGTGTGTTTATGCGTGTGTAAGAGGGTGAGAGAGAGAGAGAGATACTACACGAGGGCAGTAGAGTTGGATTCAGAGATGAAGTTAATGATGGGTTGGGTTTGTGTTGAAATGGGGAGGGAGCTGAAATGCGTGAGAGGGAGAGGATAAGAAAGACCAATAGGGTTTGGGGGTTCAAGTGGGTATTCTCTAACATTTAATATATTGTTTGTCAATCTACCCCGTGGATCCATTTTGGACCATAATATATAAACCCATGACATCTAATACCAACCATTGGATAGTTTGGACCTAAAGTACATCCTCATATATATATATATATATATATATATATATATATATATATATAATAGATTTACAGATGTTATCTTTTGCATCTACTTTGCTTAAAAAAATTATATGTACTGAAGATATGAAACATATGTTTCCTCCATTTTAAAGATGATGTAAAATTAAGTTTCAAACTTATTGTAACATATTCAGAACATGATTTCATTCCCAAATAAACATATTTTTATGCCATGGATGAACACAAAAATAGCATGTTAACTGCTCCTCCTCAGTTGAAAATTTGACATGAGAGAACTAATGAGGGAGATATATGGGTTTAAAAAATATAAAGGACCTTATGTCGGTTTAAGAGATATAATTGGGAAGGTTTTTAAATGGAGGGAGATGAGATGAAAAAATGGGATTGAGAAACATGAAAAGAGGTGAATGAGAGGAGTGGACTCTTCAAAGTACGAAATTTTAGTGCTACAAAGAGGGAAAACTCATAATAATATGAAGAAGAATGTGCAGATGGAATATAGTAGTAATAGTTTCATTATTGAACTCAGAGAAAAAGTTAAGGGAAGAGAGGAAGAATGACCAATTTATGATATACATGTGTGAAAATGGGAGTATAATTTATAATTTTAGTTATATACTAAAGATTTTTATTAGAAATGATAAAAACAAAATTTGAAACAATATTAGTTGTTAAATAATCAATATGGAAGTTTAATGTAATACCTCGCATTTTTATCGATATTTATTTATGGGATTAATTAAATTAAATGTGAATTAATTGAGAATTAATCCGGATAAAATACTAACGAGTTGTGATTTGGTATTTGATTATAATGTTTATATATGGCAATATATGAATATTAAAAATATTGAAATTGTCGCGAGGCTGAAATACGGCAATTTGGAAAATTTAATTGGGACGCGTGTGTCAGTCACGTCGAGAATGAATTTATGAGATTTAAAATTAAATTATTTTTCTTTTGACCAAATAGTCATTTTGAGTGCGCCAGCGTGTCCGGAAGGGTCGAGATAGTCAGAGAACACTAGCCGGGGGTTTAATTTGGGTCCCGGCGCATTTTTAGGCCAAACCGGCAACCCAAAAAGGTAGTTTGGTAATTTCGGAAATTTGGTAATTAAAACCCACGAAAATTAGACTTTAATTATAACTTATCGTTAAACCCACTAACCCATTTTCAACCCTAATCTAAGTAGTGGGCTTCGGGAGAAGTTAAGAAAATATTAAAACTTGCCAAAAACCAACCCCCCACCTCCATTGTCATCTTGTGAGAAGAACTTGTAGAGAAAGAGAGAGGAGAATTCTGCAGAGAGAGAGATAGGAATATAACCATATCCAACCAACAACAAATCTGAAGAACATAAGGCAAGTGATTTAGTTACAATTGATTCAATGAATGTGTTCTTCCATGTTTAGTGTAATTATCGAATTTTGTCTTGGAAGATTGATATAGACCCATGAATTTGAGGATTAAAACTATAAACCATGTTAGTAATTGCATGTAGACATATTCTGGATGAATTATGAATCCAAAACATAATACTTGATGATCTAAAAATGGATTAAAGAAGAGAATTACTGTTGTTCTTGAAAGAAATAGAAAACTAGGGTTATTGAGGATGTTTTGATCTAAATAAGGCCTTTGGATGATGATTAATTCGTTTTTGAACGTTAACAATGTTGTAGGATGATTATTTGATGATATTATAGCGTTAGAATGAAGTTTCATGCATTGTAATGAATTTTTGGGACGATTTGGGGACTGTAAAACGAAGCAGTCCGTAACCTATCTGGTGCAATCAATCGAATGACATTCATCAGTCGATCGATCGAACATACAAGGTCGATCGATCGACCTGCCCAGAATGAGTAAAATCTTTTCGTTTAAAATTTTAAGTATGTTAACCCTAGAAAATTATTGATGGAGACTTTGTGAGTATTCTTAGACTTAAGGAAGACCAGTAGGTATGGTTGTGAAATCGAATCTTAATTAGAATTTAATTTGGGATAGTTGTCTAAAATCTAATAAAGCTCGACGAGTGAGATAATATTAGGGTTAAAAGGGTAAATTCGAATGATTTGATGGAATGAGGTTTGTGGCAGAAATAATGACCTTAAGAATAATGAAATTAAATGTGGAAATAGTAAGAGACTTAGTAACCTCTTTGAGATAGGTTTTAAGTATAAGAAACTAGGATGTGAGATGTGTCGACAGTCTACATTATATATTATCGGAAGACTTAAAATGCATAAAATTGGAATAATGGTATAGGGATGTACAATATAACTTTATTAATATTAAGATATCTAAGACGTGTGAATGCTTAGTATATGACTTATGTGTATGACATACCTACCATACTTGCTATCACGGAGGTCGTCGTTCGTGTTGGGCCAACTAATCTTTGTGTGCTTACGGGGGGTTTTAGATTGGTACCTTAAGAACATAATACTAGAATGACTTATTTGTCAGTTAATAAGTCAGCTGACTATGGAGCGTAGGTATGTACGTGACTCATGGATTTGTTGAATTATGTTCGCCTCCATTTTTGGGTGTTGTGCTTATTCTAACAATTCCTGAGAGATTCGGAATTTGTAATCCTTATGTACGTGATGTACATGGATGAGATAGCAGAGTATGTGCACCGTAGCCTAAACTAGGGGTGCCTATAATGTATATTTATGATGTGAATAATATACAATTAATGTTTAATAAAATACTTAGTAAAGTAACGATGTGTATACTTGTGCTATTTTAATAGAGATTAAAATGAGAACTCCACATAATAAAATGTTGTTATTAGGGAATTAAGGCACATACATGGTATACTTTAATGACATGAATAAAACCTTAAACCTATAAAGTGAAGCCAGGTTTTGTATTAGACTACTTAGTTAGTAGCATAACTAGTATGGGCTATGGATGCGTTAGGAGTGCACATTAGTTGAGAGGTGAGGAGCTCATGTGAGTGCACATCCTAACATGTATTTTGCATTAATTATTATAATGTTATTAAAGCACTTGCGGTTTTTAAAATACTCTCCACTTTCGGGCTCTGACCCGTTTTCTTTCAAATCTATTTTTTTGTAAAAACCTTTTAGGTGCCCAGCCACAAGGACACCAAGCATAGTATTTCCATTCAGGTGACGAGTTGTAGCTGTTGTGGAAGTTATAGGGCCTTGATAGTAGACGCCTTCTTTTCTAGTCTTGACTCTATATTGAGTTTCATCATTTGTAGGGCATGTCGCCCATTTCTATTTAGAGACATTTCATATTTCAGTTATTCAGATTTTGGCATATAATTAATTGAGGGTACACTGTTCTTTTTATTTCAGTTGTGGGATTGTTGTGAGGAGTATTTCCTCCAGACTTTTTATTATTTGTTGGTTATTCTATTGCTTCTTTATAGTGAATGGTTATGTTATTCTTTCATAATTCTTTTATTGCATGTTAATCAGATTTAATTTAAAATTTGATAACTTACTTTTTAAGTACTAGGTGGTTCGTAATCATTAAATGTTTTCGACAGTGATGCTATTAACTGAACCAACTTGGCATTATGAATTAATTTAATAAAGGAGTAGCTACTGGGTATTTAATTAGTCGGGGTGTCACAGGTGGTATCAGAGCTTCAGGTTCAGGTGTCCTTTAGGATCTGTAC